>JAVUPR010000282.1:4765000-7165000 GCA_036785695.1 Gentiana straminea
TAAAGAAATTCAACTTCTATGTTTTGGATCATTCTATTAATCGTTATGTTATATAATATTAACAATTTTTTTGATTTTTTTTTAATTAGTTAAATTTGAGTTAAAATTTGATATTCTATTCTTTTATCTAGGATTGGATTCTGATTAGATAAGAAATATTAATTAGTAAATAAGATACCAATACTTTAGTGTATTGTTATTTTATTGAATTACTATGCATAGAAAATGAATCCTATGTGAGCCCGCTTAGCTCAGAGGTTAGAGCATCGCATTTGTAATGCGATGGTCATCGGTTCGATTCCGATAGCCGGCTTTTTCCTACTTATTAAACTTTTCCATGATTGAAACTGCCCCTTTGAAATTAAAGAATGTTGAAAGGGTATCGTCCACCCCTTCCAAATACAAAAACAAATACAAAAATTAGAAATTTCTTAAGTTATAAGAGCTTCCAACTCTGTCAGGTGTCAGGAAAAGGAATCCTCTCCCTATAATAGACATTAGAAAGGGGTCTGTATATTTATCCAATAAATCTTATTTTCTTTTAGTTCTGTTTTAGTTTAGGTTTAGAGTTAAAAAATAAAAAATTACTGAAAAAAAGAAGAATAAAATTCATTTGAAATAACCATAAGGAGTCTTTATGTCGCGTTACCGGGGACCTCGTTTCAAAAAAATACGCCGTCTGGGAGCGTTACCAGGACTAACTAATAAAGGGCCTAGAGCCGGAACTGACCTTAGAAACCAATCGCGCTCGGGGAAAAAATCTCAATATCGTATTCGTCTAGAAGAAAAGCAAAAGTTGCGTTTTCATTATGGCCTTGGGTCAACAGGTCGAGTTTTACTACAATTACTTGAAATGCGTTTGGATAACATACTTTTTAGGTTGGGTATAAATAACAATTAGTTAACATAGACATATTTTAGTTAACAGCCATATAGTAGATATACCAAGTTATCGTTGAAATACATAGTGATGAAGTTGATTCTCATTACCCGGGGCAAAACGATGTAATTCTTCCAATTTCAACACTAGTATGTGAGACATAAATAACTATCAGTCCACATATAGCAAATAGATTAGCAGTACTTTTTAGCCACAATAGAGTACGTAGCATGGACGATATAGATACAATGTGTTAACAATGTCATGTATGTACTTGATACATATTACAAACTAATATGACGTATGAGAAGTCATGGAATTAACAATGTGTTTGTCATCGTTGATCACTTTTCAAGATATACCTAAACTTTATTCTTAGCACACAAGAGTTATAATGCAAAACTGTACAAGTTTGTGATCAAATTTCTGGATATTTTCTGTTTATTGATCCAAAATATGGATATTTCATGAGTGATTTTCGATGTGGGAAATAAGGGGAAAAAAAAGGGGAGGCCGGGAGGGGGTAGGATTTATTGGCAGTTGATTATAATGTTTAGACCCTGTTTGGATTGGAAGACTTGACCGGAAATGAAATTATATGATTTAGAATGATTCAAAATTTACTCGTCAAAAAAAAAATTTAAAAAAAAGGAATGATACAAAATTTGGTGTTTGATATGTTTAAGTTGGAAAGGAAAGAAATTGAAGTAAGGGAAAAAGAGGGACAAAGTTTTTCATAAATTGGGTGATCTCGTTATCTTCTTGATCATATGATAAACGAAAGAAAACAATTCATTTTTAGCAAATTTGTATTGACAATCTTTATATCTTGGCTAGTTCTATTGGCACAATAAAATTACTATTGGCACCCTTTTTTTTTAATTATTTTTCATTTACATTTTGGCACCACTAAATCACTTTTTGACAACATGTTACGGGCGTCAGATCCACTGATGTTTTTTTTCGCTTACAACGTCAATGGGTCTGACGTTTTACACCAATGACACATTTATAACCGTAAAATCGGTGTCACTGACGTTGGGATTGAAAATAAACGTTAATGCCAGTGATACTGTCACTGGTGTTATGTTGTTTAAAATAATAAAAATATTCAATGTGGTGTCAAGAATAATTTATAGGGTGTCAAAAGTGATCGCGGTGCCTTGAGCAGATTCATGATGTCAATAGAAACCGCCTATATCTATTTCTCCTTTTTGTCTAGTTTTATCAAACACTCAAAACAAACTTCAGAATCACTCATTCTCATCTTATTATTTTTTTGTCACTGTCATTCTTTTTTCTTTCCACCTCATGAGAGTATTATAAAAAAGTGTAATTATTGGAGTCTTTTTCTTTTTTATTTTTTATTGTTAAAAATTGGACCCGAAACCGAAAACAAATAGTTTAAAGAGCGTCACTTATACGGTTATTCCAATCTCGAAAAACAACAATATTCCAATCTCGTGTACTCCTACAGTTCTCTATTTTTTTTTTTTTTTTTTTTTTTTTTTTTTTTGTGGAAACGAGTTTTTTATTGATCAACGGGTGTTTAAAACACAAAAAATGTACAGTTTTAACTTGCTAAAAACGTTCTCTATTTTTTTATATACAGGTTTCCTACCGTTTTCATTTGGCTGGCTAAATGGAAAATTGTTGTTTTCTTTTCGACAGTTATATGAATAAATTGCTAAAAAATATATAGATTCATGATCAGTTGAATAAATTACAATCAATATGTTCATTTTTCTTCTATGAGCTATTGACTATCTATATATATATATATATATATATATATATATATATATATATATATATATATATATATATATAAAGCTACGTAGTTTTTCTTAGACACCGAAATTAGACAGATGATCTCAACCTGTCTAAATGAAGGTAAAGTAATAATCAGGATGAGATCATCTGTCCAATTTGTGTGTATAATTTCGGTATCTAAGTAAAAACGATGTCGTTTCATGTGTGTTTTATTTTTTTGTTTTGGCTTTTTGTTTTTATTTTATTTTCTCAAAAAATAAAACACACATCAAACGACGTCGTTTCTATTTAAAAACCGAAATTAGACACACAAATTAGAGAGGGATCTCATCCCTAATAAACAATACCTTTTAATTTGAAGCTTTTTCTTCCAATACAAAATTTAAAAAAATAAGGCTGTGGAATATTCAACTTTTTATGGCGCCTATATGCCCAGGCCGCCCTGCTCCCACTACAAATAGGTATACCTGCTTGTATCTTTATCTTGGATACAGAGAAAGAAGCCATGGATTTCCTTACCATTGCAGTGTGGTTACTCCTCACCTTTACTTTACTCATAGGGCTTAGTTATCTTCCAAAAAGAGGCAAAAAACTTCCTCCTGGACCGACCCCGTGGCCGATCATCGGCAGTCTCCATTTGCTAGGTAATCAACCGCACCAGTCTCTAGCAAAGCTTGCCAAGAAACATGGCCCCATTATGAGTCTTAAACTCGGACAGATTACAACAATTGTTGTCTCTTCTGTTGACACAGCTAGAGAGGTCCTGAAAACTCAAGATCTTGTATTCTGCAGCAGAAAAGTACCAAACTCTCTACATGCCCATGACGAATACAAATACTCTGTTATCTGGCTGCCGGTGGCTCCACGGTGGAAAAGCCTTCGTAAGGTCTTGACCACCAACGTCTTCTCCGCCAAGAGGCTTGATAACAACCATCAATTGCGTAGCAAAAAGGTGCAAGAGCTCATTGATTTTTGCCGGAAATGCAGTGAAACCGGTGAGACGGTGAATATTGGTAGGGCCGCATTCAGGACATCCTTGAATTCCTTGTCAAACACCGTTTTCTCAAAAGATGTGACCGACCCTTTCTCTGATTCTGCGAAAGAATTCAAGCAATTAGTGTGTGACATCACGTTGGGTATCGGTACGCCAAACTTGGTTGATTTCTTCCCTGTTTTAGCAAAGATTGATCCACAAGGTATAAGGCGGCGCATGAACATCCATTTGGGAAAGATTTTGCAGCTTATTAGACAACTTATCGATGAAAGGCTGGCGTCAGACATATCTGAAGGAACCGTCGGTGACGTCTTAGATATTCTTCTTACTGCCAGCCATGAAACTCCCGAACTGATCGATAGGAAACACATTGAGCATTTGTTATTGGTTAGTTTTTACTCCATCACTTCCTTTATTACATTCTTTTTAGTTATTGTGGTGGTTCACATACACCATATAATACCTATTCAACCAATTGTTTTTTTCTAAAATAATGGTAAATTTGTAAATAAAATGGCTATATTTTTCACGAAACATATTAGTTAATTTTTTTTTATGGATGATGATTAGGACACATAATAGAGTAATGATACAGACACAATCGTTTTGTCTTAACGAGTGACATAACGATAATCTGCAGCGTTGATTATTATAAGTCTAAATTTATCTTGATATGAACAATCAAAATCAACGGTATAAATGACCGTTGTGTCACTCGTTGTGGCACAACGATTGTACCCGTATCGTTATTCCACATAATATATCCACACAAAATTACACATCATTGATTTTTAACCGTACAATGGAACTTTAAAACAAAACCAAAAAAAAAACCCGAAAATTTTGATCCACAGGATCACAATTCGGGGATGGGTCGGGGATATGATATTGGGGTTATTCTGCTGTGGAGAGGCAGGAGATGTACACGTAGCAACATCTGGACCCCACAGTTTCATCCTACGTAGGGAATATTCTATTGAGGATGAAACTGTGTGATCCAGATGTTGCCACGTGTACATCTCCTCATCGAAGTCTCTCCACAGCAGAATAACCCATGATATTGTGTACTCATCGTTTTTTTTTTTTATTGGTCCCCACATATCATAATTGTGCCATGACCTTAATGATTAATTGATTATTTATAATGTTTTTCTTTAGTGATTTTTTTTTTTGAGGAAAAGAGGAATTTTATTAATCTAAATCCGTCAAACAAGTGGCTAAAACGTTTCCAGGGGCTGAGCTTTCCCAATATGTCCGGGCAGAAACAAACAAATCATGCCTAACTAAAAGATGCACGAGGACATTTCTCATGCGCAGAATAAAGCAAAGAAAACAGATAAGAAAATAGATAAAAGAGCTAAACAGTCCTGAACTAGACACCCATGTGCTGAACTAGACAGTCCTCAAAAGCTATTCAACCAATTGATTTTTTTAAAATAATGGTAAATTTGTAAATAAAATGGCTATAGATTTTACGAAACCTATTAGTCTAATGATTATTTATATGGATTATTTATAATGTTTCTCTTTAGTGAACCTTTCATTTCTTTCCATGTGATACGTTAAAACTTTATAATCATCATATGAAATATTGAAAAGAAAACTGCATTAAATATTTATTCTCAAGAAAAAAACTGCATTAATTATATATAAAGATTTTAATTTTGTGATTTTGTTTTTAACTCAAAGTATTAATCCACTTGCCAAAAATGTATGATTTTAATAACCATATACCGTATGGTGTGTATTTCTTGAAAATTGTAACGACCCACTCCCAAAATGCATAATTTTTTTGGGAAATTAACGGTTCGGGCATGTTACGAAAGAAAAATTCATTACACGAAGCCTCATAGTTATAAACTAAAAGGAAAAAGAATAATTACGGAAGCACGAAAAAGATAAGTTTAAATCCCAATAAATTATTCATCATCATATTCTATCTCCACGAGTTTCCATGCTTTGAACTCAATGATGACCTTTCCATCTTCAAAGAACATATAAGTCCACACCTCTCCAGAATCAGACATGAAATCAACTACTCTCATCCGTTTCATTTTAACCGTCGTATTTGTTAAATTTAAAATATTTCTTTCAAAATTCCTAGTAAATATAAGTCATTTTAGCATTTTTGTTTGGTCCATTAACACAAATCATTTATAATACTGGCTTAACATTTATGACATTTAATTTTACATGTCTTATACGAGTAGCATTAACAGAAAACCATTAGTTTACAAACTTTTTTTCTTTTAAGGAATAGGTATACAATTTAAAATTTATTTTTTTTTTTTTTTTGATAAGAAGGTATACAACTCTTAATACTTGGCATGCACTAGTATAAAACTATATATAAATATATATATATATATATATATATATATATATATATATATATATATATATATATATATATGTACATAACATGTTATATAATTCATGGCTCCTAAATCTATTATCCATTTTGAAAATAAAAGTTAGATTATTTCTTAAATAACCATCAACAGTCCATCAAAATCGTAATGTTTATAGCAATTTGTTGTATAGTTCGAGAGACAAATTGCCATGTATAATGTAAATGTAGATATTTATTTCTAAGGGGTTTTTATTTACACCACAATAATTTTATCGGTATGTCAGACTGCATGTGCATCATAGTAATATCTACTACTACGAAATGTGCATCATAGTAAAATCTACTCTACGAAAGACGATTCTAGAGCCAAAATCAACCTTCCCAAGATCGATTATAAATCGACTATGTGGGAAGTCGATTCATGGCTCTAGTATCGACTTTCATAGGGTCGATTATGTGAAAATAATGGGATGAAGCGGGTAGAACGGTTGTGGTGCAAATAATAGCCCTCGTCTTGAAGTGGTTGAAGTTTTAGATTTCGGAATTAATGCCCTTACATCAACTATATATGTCACAGGACATGTTTATAGCAGGAACAGATACAGCAACAAGCACGGTGGAATGGGCAATGGCGGAGCTGGTAAAAAACTCAGATGAAATGGAGAAAGTCCAAGATGAATTAGCACAGGTCGTTGGTAGAGGCAATATAATAAAGGAATCAGATATTGCTCGACTTCCATACTTGCAGTGTGTTATTAAAGAAACACTACGATTACACTCACCTGGCCCATTCTTGATTCCTCGGCAAGCCTTGCAACAAACTGAGGTTTGTGGCTACAATGTCCCAAAGGGCTCACAAATGCTTGTCAACATATGGGCAATTGCGAGAGATGAAACCCTATGGAAAGATGCTTTAAAATTTTTGCCAGGGAGGTTTTTGAAATCAAAAATCGATATGTATGGCCAACATTTTGAGTTGCTCCCATTCGGCGCTGGACGGAGAATATGTCCTGGTTTACCGTTAGGATTCAGAATGCTTCATGTAATGCTTGGTTCGTTACTGAATTGCTTTAATTGGAAGTTAGAAGGTGGAAATGCTCCCGAAGACTTGGATATGGAAGAGAGATTCGGCCTTACACTACCGATGGCCCGTCAACTACATGTTGTTCCCATTCCCTTGTAAGTGACGAGTACATCATTTCAATATCGTCAAAATAAGGCCAGCACCATCAATCACACAACAACATTATCATTAGTAAAAATATCTCTACTTATCAGTATTACATGTATGATATGTTTTTACTTCTATTAGTATTAGTAAAATTGTCTCTACATTTCAGTATCAAAGAGAATGAGGATTGTTCTCACCTATCTTTTAGTATAAATGGGCTTTTCTTGTGTTTCTTTTTTCGATTGGGGCAAGTTCTTCCCCAATCGAATCGAATGTAATTTGTACTTGCATTCTGGATAACGTTTAGTAAAGAAAAAGCGCTTTCGAATTTAAATAAATAAATAAATAAAATATTTCGGTTTTATCATATTGATGAATTGCTTGTTAAGTTTTCATAACACATAATCAATGATGTGTTTTATACGTCTTGTAGTAGGGAGGTTATAATTTGAATTTACCATTTTGACACCCAAACAATCCACAATATCATCGGTGTATGTTCCCTTTTAAAATAGAAAAATGGATATGTGCACGGCACGTTAAGGCAAAATCAGTTGATATAATCATGTACATTTGCTTTTGAAAGTTAACATAGTCTATCAATTTATCTAAAACAATTGTATAACACAATTTCTAGGTAATTCAGTTGAAGTGTTCTAGTTATATCAAATAATTATATTAATAAAATTTAATATTAAATAATACAATCATAATTTTTTAAATATTATTCGAGTCGAGTAATATAAGTCGAATTTAATCTTGATATATTTTCAACAAAAACAATAAAACTTATGAGTCCAGTTGGTTCCAGATACCGGGGGCTTTAAAAAAAACATATGAGTCGAGCAGAGTTTTTTTGAGTAACTTAACGATTCGGGTTCGATCTTGCCTCTTCTGAAGAAAATCAAAATACGCAGACGAAAGTAAAAGCATGTGTTTTATTGAATTGTTAAAAATGTTTACAATGAATCTCTCTTATATAATAAATTAATGATATGAGATAAACCTAAAGAATTATCTGAATATAATTTAAATAATTTAAAAATCAAATAAACAATCTTTTATTCAAACATCTAATTTATCTTGACAATATATCATCTTTATCTTCTAACTTCATTTTTACAACTTTGTCTTCTATTACCCTTCCTTAAACGTTGCCGGATTTGGAGGCAACGTTTGCCGGTCAACGAAGAAGAAGATGATACGGTTTTTTTGACACCCACGGCTTTTAGCTCCTACCTCATGGTTCTTTTGATTCCTGGCTCTTGGCTTTAACATGTGGCTATTTTTTTGTCGATGACTGCAAACATGCTCTTTTATATTTTTATTTATAGATAAAACCTAAAAAACTTGAAAAATACGCTAATGCAAATCGATCCACTTGTTTGATCATGTGACCATGGCTCATACTTATACTATACTATATACATATATACGCAGGGAAATAAAAATAATTTTGACCTTAACCCGGAAATGATTCAATTGACCTGCTTTAAACCCACTTTATAGGTTTTTAATGGATCAACTTTTGTTTGAAACGGGAGTGTTGAACTCTTTCTTCTTCTCTAGGTATGTAAATTTGATTTTGTTTCCCTTATTTTATTTATACTTTATTACTGTCTTTTTCCCTATTAATTTCTGAAAATCCTTAAGAAAAAATATGCATATGTAACGCCCCGCTCCCGGATACCGAGTCCTTATCCGGAAACGAAACGCTCGGCACGTATAACATTAAATAAATCTAATATTACACGTAAGCCTCTACGTCGTCGTATCAAATAAAAGCAAACGGAAGCTAAAAAGACTCGGGTAAAACATAAATGCTACTAAGAGTAGAAATTAAACATACTAAAGATAGAAAATGTAACATTTATTACATCGGAAAACCAAACTAAATCTAAAACGTACGAATTCCTCTAAAAGAAAGTACTAAAAGAGAATACAACATTTCCCAAAGAACAACATATCTAATGTATACAAAAGAAAAACAGAATAAATAAACGCTTCGACTCCGGCGTCCTCAAACGTCGTCATCAAAGTCCTCTTCGAACTCCGGGATTACCTGTTCGTCTTCTCTCCCCCAAACACATAAATAAACATGCATTTGAGGTAAGTACATTGTACAAAGTAAGAAGTAGAAGCTACAATTTAATTAAGGCTCTTTAACAAGTTTATTATTTTAATTATCTTTATGAGACCGACTCAATATAGGGCTCATTCCATGTCCATCAACATGTCATGACTAACTGTTTCTAACCTAGCTTATCTGTGTTACATCCGCATTCAAGGGCACTACGCATGGTGCTGCCTACCACGAGACATCTGGGTTACCAATAGCCACGGGCTAGTCCCGATAGTATACGCGTTCGGCGAAGTCCCTCCGTACTCGGGGTCTTATGAACCTACGGAGTTATTCAATTGTAAAGTCCTCGCTCCCGGTGCCCTCTAATGGCCGGCAAAGTTATCTACCTGTGAAGTCCCCTTGCTCCTGGTGCCCTTGGGCCAGCAAAGTTATCCACAACGAGTACCCTCTACTCCTGGTGCCCTTAGGCCAGCAGAGTTTGCTCGTTCTATCCGAAGGCCTACACATTGCGATATAGACTTGTGCCTTACCAAGGATGACATGATGTTTAATCTTATTACTATGCAAGTATGTAATTATTAATGGTTATTAACTAGCCACCTAAGTGTTTTCAAGTAAGCTCCCTCGCAAACTCAACTCTCTTTCCTAGACCTCTAGACACGGACAAGGCCTAGAAATTACACGAGACATTGATGAACTCTACTCCATCAAAGCACAAGCCCTTTCATGCCCTTCCGACGGATCCGAACTTCAACTCCCTTTAAGAGTACATTCGGTGTTTTAAGCGAACGAATCGGAAGTTCAATCGAAGCTTGTTCATGTTTATTTAATCTTATTTAAACTCATTAACAATACTACAATCAAACTAAACACAATAACATTAGCTACAAAATTCATTGTCTACTAAATCATAGATTTATATTCTATTGGTAAATACACAACACAACTACATATTTGTATAAGCATCGTGTACAAATAAATGAGCAAATATATATACGATTGCTCCGTCAACATGACACCGGAGTAATAAGCGCTCTGTTATCTAACAAAAGCACTCAATGATACTTTCTTTGTAAAAAAAGAATTAAAATAAAAAGGTTAATGGATGACTAAATGTATCAAAAGGAATGGATGGCTAAATGGACACAATATTACACAAAACAAAAGAAATAAATAAAAACCTGTTGCATATATCACGTTGGACTTACGGAGACTAAAAGTGAATATTATTTTAATAGGAACTAATTGTTGACGGTAAAGTATCATTTGCGGGGAACGTAAACAAAAGACATAAAAGAAATACTAACATTATTCAAACCTTGCTTTTAAAAACATAGTCTACAATTACAAACGTCCATTTGCTCATAATATTACCAGAGAAATTAACACAGAATACATTCCGGACTCCATAAAGTTGGTTTATTCATATATAACATCTTCTTACTTAACCTAAACATCATAAAACAACAATTATTAAATATAAAAAACCCTCTTACTACGATTCAACACTAAAATTCAACTTTAACATTGTAAAACCGTAATTAATTTATAGGAAGAGCCTCTTACCTTCTTAGCAAGATAAACCAACTTCAAACTCGAAAAGCGCAGCAAAACCTTGATATTTTCTTGCAGATAACTTTAACAAAGCTCGATATTTGAGTGTTGAAACGACGCTCCTTTCACGACGATTCCAACGCTTCTCGCGGATCTAAAAACGGTTGAAAACTCCATGAGATATCGCGAAACTCTCGTTGGCTCTTCTTACGCTCTCGGCCGCGTTTTCCCAAGAACAAGGAGGAAATTTCGATTTAAAAGGTTAGGGAAACTAATGGGGTTTATCTTCCTTAAATAGGAAAAATCCCAATAGTTAACCTAATCTCTTAATTTCCTTAATTACCCCTTTTTACTTAAAATCGATTTAACTACAAATTATCTATATATATCGGCCAAATATATATAAATACACTTGAAATACTTAAATCCGAAAATCATAATATTCCATTTTTCGTAAAAAGACACGTCTGCCCTTTTTCGAAAGTCGGGATATTACATTCTTTCCCCCTTAAAAGGAGTTTCGTCCTCGAAACTCGAGCGTGCTCAAACCGTTGACTTTCCTTAGCAACTCTTCCTTCAACACAACCCAAACCGAATCTTCACTTGTTTTCCACGGACAACCTTTAACCGATTCTGATCTTGCGAACCATCGAACCAAAACTTTACCGATTCCCAAACCGTTCCAACCTCAAACACTCAACCCGAAGGCGACCAACCACCACTTGAGTCACCGAAACCGCACTAGCCACTCTTTCACTCGGTGTGTCCTTCACCGGAAGATACTTTCTTATGTCTATAATCCAAGTAGACAAAATTCTTGGATAGCCGACCTATACCAAGAATCGCTTTATGGTCCGTAGAATTCAAAACTGTAACTTTACTCTTGCCACGGTAGATTCCAACATAGCCAACAACTTGTAGTAACACCCTAGCAACCTTGATTACTCTATCCAAAGGTGTTGTAACAACCATGAGATCCTTGAGATTACTCTTACTGAACCGATGTGGGGTACCTGATTCTGAAACCGATCATCTCGTTCCAACTGACTCACAACTGTCTGACCTAAACCACTCGCTTCTTACTGAGCCCTAGAACAACAACACCTAGTCTCTACCTACCAAACTTCTAGGGTGAAAGAAAGGCATCTATTCTTTCTTGATCAAAGGACTTAAATGGTTTTGAGAAATTCAGGTGCATACATAAGCCATGAAATAATTGATTTGTACAATACAAACCGAACTGATTTTGAACATGATGTAAAAAGAAAAGTTGTACGTACACAAGTTTTACATATGCTACTCAAAAACCAACATTTTTTGGAAAATCATAGGTTGGTTAAAATAATTATTTTCGTCGACTGCTGCAAGCTGTCAAAAATTTCAGAAATTTAAAATCTATGTTGTGTTGCAGATTGTACTCAAACCAGAAAGAATTTGCACTTGACTCCAAAACAGAAATTGCAGAGCAGAAAGTTTTCTACAACATATCAAAAATTCAAGTCATTTGGGGGTGTTTAGCTTATTCAAAACAGATTGGTAAGTAAGAGTACCGCTGCAGAATTTTCTGAACAGAGTGCTCATCCTTGGCATGAAATTTATGAATAATCCAATTTGAAAACTGAGTTGACGTAAAGAGAGAAGTTGTAGATAAGACAACTTTCTAAGTGGCTGAAAATTTACAGAATTTTTGGCATTTCAGAAATGATATTACAAGGCATAGAAATAGGAACAAAATCGTTTACTCGTTTTGCATAACACCAAGTTACAAAAAGAAGTGATTAGGACCAAACGTAGAAAATAAAATAAATAATAGTTAAATCCACCAAGAGAAAGAACATGTGAGGGAAGTCTGAAATTTCTGAAGGAAGAGAGGGATTCTATTAAGGATCCTAGAGGAACGAACTCGAGGGAATCACGTAAGAGATGTGTGCTTAAAACTCAACCTAACCTTCGCTTAAGGAGACTCATCACTTGGTCCTAGTGCAACTTAACCGCGGTTTAAGGATTCTTAGTCTTACGAGGATTTACCACAAAGATCAAGAGAGATCAGAAAAGTTCAACAAAGTCTAAGGAAATCTTATCTTAGAGGAAAGGAAGACTAGAAGACGCTTCTCTCTGATACCAACTGTAACGCCCCGCTCCCGGATACCGAGTCCTTATCCGGAAACGAAACGCTCGGCACGTATAACATTAAATAAATCTAATATTACACGTAAGCCTCTACGTCGTCGTATCAAATAAAAGCAAACGGAAGCTAAAAAGACTCGGGTAAAACATAAATGCTACTAAGAGTAGAAATTAAACATACTAAAGATAGAAAATGTAACATTTATTACATCGGAAAACCAAACGAAATCTAAAACGTACGAATTCCTCTAAAAGAAAGTACTAAAAGAGAATACAACATTTCCCAAAGAACAACATATCTAATGTATACAAAAGAAAAACGAGAATAAATAAACGCTTCGACTCCGGCGTCCTCAAACGTCGTCATCAAAGTCCTCTTCGAACTCCGGGATTACCGTTCGTCTTCTCTCCCCCAAACACATAAATAAACATGCATTTGAGGTAAGTACATTGTACAAAGTAAGAAGTAGAAGCTACAATTTAATTAAGGCTCTTTAACAAGTTTATTATTTTAATTATCTTTATGAGACCGACTCAATATAGGGCTCATTCCATGTCCATCAACATGTCATGACTAACTGTTTCTAACCTAGCTTATCTGTGTTACATCCGCATTCAAGGGCACTACACATGGTGCTGCTTACCACGAGACATCTGGGTGCAACCTATTGGTGTGTCTCACCAATAGCCACGGGCTAGTCCCGATAGTATACGCGTTCGGCGAAGTCCCTCCGTACTTGGGGTCTTATGAACCTACGGAGTTATTCAATTGTAAAGTCCCCTCTGCTCCCGGTGCCCTCAATGGCCGGCAAAGTTATCTACCCGTGAAGTCCCCTTGCTCCACGGTGCCCTTGGGCCAAAGCAAAGTTATCCACAACGAGTACCCTCTACTCCCGGTGCCCTTAGGCCAGCAGAGTTTGCTCGTTCTATCCGAAGGCCTACACATTGCGATATAGACTTGTGCCTTACCAAGGATGACATGATGTTTAATCTTATTACTATGCAAGTATGTAATTATTAATGGTTATTAACTAGCCACCTAAGTGTTTTCAAGTAAGCTCCCTCGCAAACTCAACTCTCTTTCCTAGACCTCTAGACACGGACAAGGCCTAGAAATTACACAGACATTGATGAACTCTACTCCATCAAAGCACAAGCCCTTTCATGCCCTTCCGACGGATCCGAATTTCAACTCCCTTTAAGAGTACATTCGGTGTTTTAGCGAACGAATCGGAAGTTCAATCGAAGCTTGTTCATGTTTATTTAATCTTATTTAAACTCATTAACAATACTACAATCAAACTAAACACAATAACATTAGCTACAAAATTCATTGTCTACTAAATCATAGATTTATATTCTATTGGTAAATACACAACACAACTACATATTTGTATAAGCATCTGTGTACAAATAAATGAGCAAATATATATACGATTGCTCCGTCAACATGACACCGGAGTAATAACTGCTCTGTTATCTAACAAAAGCACTCAATGATACTTTGCTGTAAAAAAAGAATTAAAATAAAAAGGTTAATGGATGACTAAATGTATCAAAAGGAATGGATGGCTAAATGGACACAATATTACACAAAACAAAAGAAATAAATAAAAACCTGCTGCATATATCACGTTGGACTTCTGGAGACTAAAAGTGAATATTATTTTAATAGGAACTAATTGTTGACGGTAAAGTATCATTTGCAGGGAACGTAAACAAAAGACATAAAAGAAATACTAACATTATTCAAACCTTGCTTTTAAAAACATAGTCTACAATTACAAACGTCCGACTGCTCATAATATTACCAGAGAAATTAACACAGAATACATTCCAGCAAGGGCGGAGCCAGGATTTTCATTTGGGGTGGGCTAATGAACTATATCGAATTCGTCGGGTGGGCTGGATTAAGAATATTTTATGGATCGAACAAGACTACATACATTTACTAGTGTAATATTTTTTTTTTCGGGTGGGCTTAGCCCCCCCTAGTCCACACATACCTCCGCCCTTGCATTCCAGACTCCATAAAGTTGGTTTATTCATATATAACATCTTCTTACTTAACCTAAACATCATAAAACAACAATTATTAAATATAAAAAACCCTCTTACTACGATTCAACACTAAAATTCAACTTTAACATTGTAAAACCGTAATTAATTTATAGGAAGAGCCTCTTACCTTCTTAGCAAGATAAACCAACTTCAAACTCAGAAAACTGCAGCAAAACCTTGATATTTTCTTGCAGATAACTTTAACAAAGCTCGATATTTGAGTGTTGAAACGACGCTCCTTTCACGACGATTCCAACGCTTCTCGCGGATCTAAAAACGGTTGAAAACTCCATGAGATATCGCAGAAACTCTCGTTGGCTCTTCTTACGCTCTCAGCCGCGTTTTTCCCAAGAACAAGGAGGAAATTTCTGATTTAAAAGGTTAGGGAAACTAATGGGGTTTATCTTCCTTAAATAGGAAAAATCCCAATAGTTAACCTAATCTCTTAATTTCCTTAATTACCCCTTTTTACTTAAAATCAGATTTAACTACAAATTATCTATATATATCGGCCAAATATATATAAATACACTTGAAATACTTAAATCCGAAAATCATAATATTCTATTTTTCGTAAAAAGACACGTCTGCCTTTTTTCGAAAGTCGGGATATTACAGCATATGTTTCACAAAGACGTGTAATTTATTTTTGGTTTACCATATGTCTACTTTCATGTTTGTTTTGCCACTTTTCCATTCATTAATTTTACATTTTTACTTGGTTCACATTTTGGATGCAATAATATTTTTTTTAGAGGGATGCTAATTTTTTTACTGCATGGCTTTCATTCTGAGGGTCAAACTTGAAAGTCAGACTAAGGGGGCTGAAGATAAATGTTTAAAGATAACATGATCAAATGAGTACTGCTATTTGATACATAAAAAATGTTTTTCCCTTATTGAACCAATTAAAGCAATATGGGGACATATGTGATACTTGTAATTTGATTATTATTATTACATTTTTGGTCACATGTTGTACAATTTATTTAAGTCATGTAATTAGTATTGTGAAAAAGTATTTTTTTATAGGTTGTACAATTTTTAAAGTCATGTAATCAACACTAAGATTTTTTTTTTTGTCATAGGTCTACTGTTTATCTAAGTCATGTAATCAAGTGGTTCAGTTCTCTTTAACCTTGAACACATGAAATCACTTGGTTTTTAGTTTGGTGTAAATTTCATTTGCATTATTTATAAGCATTTTTTTAATTATAAACTTCATCGTGCATTGCACGGTATATATATAATATATATATATTGAAGACCCTTCCTATGGTCAGGAAACAAAAAATGCCCGAAGAAATGCACTTTTGCATGAATTCGGAAGATACGAAAGCATTTTTCTCGGTAGATCGAGAATAGCTCTGAGATGCGATGATAAAAAATGAATAAAATAAGAGTGTTGAAAAGCGGAAGAGAATCGGGCGAGGGTTCGTCAATGTTAAGGCACCTGAACACTGCCCCTGGCTCAGTGGCTCCGATATCCTGAAGAAAATTAGAATACGCAACAGAAGACTCGAACTAATTGTTTTATTGAATTGAATAAAATGATGCAATACTCTCCAAAACCTAAGGATAGACTAAGATCAATACCTAGATTTATTTCAACCAAACTCAATCGTATGTCTAATTTGAATATGATAATTATCTCTTCTTTGAATTCAATTCTAATCCCTTATGGTTTTGATCTCTAATATCTTCATGGCTCAATCGGGCTCCAGCCGAGTTTCAAAACTGAACTTTTTTTTAACCGAATCGAGCTCAAGCACTATGGAATATAAACTAAACTCGCCTTGATTACACTCCTAAGCGGAAGTAACCGGTAGGTATCATTGGTGATACAAAAACTCCTTAAAGGCTCTTCTTACGGCACAGACTTTCATTAATTATATCAAAAGATCCCTTGCCCCTAGTTCTTCATGAAGCTAGGAGGAAGCTATTAGGAAATCAACTAGTCTACGCAGCGGAATTCAAAAAATTGATTTCCGATCCTAAGATCGACTTTGTTTAATACAATAAACACGTTAAGTAGTTGACGGTGATTACATTGCCTGATCTAATAGATTGACGCTCTGACCGTCAAAGGATAGTAGTAGTGAGCGCGAGCTGTCCACGTGTCCGGCCTCTATCGATATCGAACTCCTGCCAGAATCCTCCTTGGATTGCTACTAGAAAAATCCAGTTGCTAGACCGGCCTTTTCTCTCTCTCTCTAAAACTCTCTAGAATAAGCTTTCTATTTTTCACAAGAAATATTAGTCTCTTGGAATTGTGATGTACAAAAGAGTTAGCCAAGCCTCCCTTAAATAGGGTGACCCGCGCCCCAGTGTGATCCCAAACTGATTGGGAGAAGTTTCCTAGTAGATTAATGAGAGAGAAATTTTTTTCCTAATAAAATAAGGAAAATCACTTTGATTTATTTATCTCTTTTAATTAAAAATGTTATATTAAATAAATCCAGTATATTGTCAATATCTAATATTGAATATCTTTACCTTATACCATAAATCTATTTTTCCAAAATCAATTAATATACAATATTAATATATGATAATATTATTAATTAAATTGCACAATCCAAGTGTATCTCATACACTCAAATGTGGTGCCCCAAATACCATTAAATTGGCATCCGAAATATTCTTTAATTAATCAATATAATTAATATCTTGTTTTTAATTTATTCATAATAAATAAATACTCTCATATTAATTTAATCACTATAACACTTTATAGTCGAGATAAACTTTCCTTATTTGGTTATCACTATAACCGTATTTAAATCCGCATAGTCTTATGTGTGTGACCTGTTGAGTTATGAGTCCCAGTTGCACGTAAGTTTGATTAATTTCCAAAAATACCCCTAGTATGTGTTGTTACTCTCATACCCTTGTACTAACTAGCCATGAAGTTCTAAAACTTAAATCATATGGCAAATTCTTGTGTATTTTATTCCTTGCAGGTTTACCAAAATGTATAATTAACTATTTAATGGTTTCATTGATTTATGAAATTAATTTATTTAATTTTAATAAGTTTGATCAATCTAATTAAAATAACTAATTATATATTTCCTTATATATCAAGCTGCCTGGGCCGTGCCATTTTTTTCTTTTCTTGACCCAATGCCCACTTACCCAACTCTTTTATTTTCCAAACCTTAAACAAAAAAAAAAAATTATATATATATATATAACCCAACCCCCAAATCCGTCTCATCCTCATTTCCTGGCTGCCACTCAAATAAATCAGAAACCCTAATCCTCTTGAGTCTCCTAACCGTTTCTGCAAAATCCTCCATTTTTGTTGGCTATCCCGTGTTATCTGCACCCGTAATCTCCTCTCTTCCATTTCTGAATCTATCACGTGGGTTATTTTCTTCTCTGCTAAGTCTCCTTCCCAAATACGGGACACCATGTGCGAATTTCACTTTAGGAAGGTCTCATTTCTGGAAAGATATCATCTTGATTGTGTTTTGATTGAAGAGCAACGTCTCTCGATGTGAAGGCTCTGATTCTAGCATTTATATCACTGATTTCCGGTGGTCAAATTTGAAGAAACGTGGAATCCTCACTGTGAAGGCTCAAATCACCGTAAAGGTTGTATCTTTCTATCATCCTTTTGATTCTGTGTTAATATCAAATATATTCAGTTATCAGGGATGATTTGAATTGTGATTCTGCCTGATCTTTTCATTTACTGGCTGTTTACAGGTCAACCCATGACCGTTCTGGAGTATTGATGGCATGAGGTCTTAGTCTTTTGACCACATGTGTGATTTGGAGGATCTGCAGCTGTAATTAAGACTCCAGAAAGACAAATCCAACCCTTATCAGCACGTGGAAGATGATCCGGTGTATCATTACCCGGATTGCCATGGTAAATCGGCTAAACCTGTTGAGCATTTGTGTTGATGTATTTTAAAATATATTTATTTTGGGATATATATTACAATTACTCTACAATTAATCTTGTCACTAAATGTGTTTTATTTTAAGTGACATGTGTTTGAAAATTATCTAAGCCACATCAAAGCTTAATATTTATATGTGACTAAAATATCTTATGATATTATACTTGATCAATTTATGGATTTGTGTATGTCACATGAAAGCTTAATTTTTATTTTCTGCATGTGTCATAAGTGCATTTAGTATATTTTGGATATTATTCTTATTTGATCAATATTTTTTGTGTCACATTGTTCTTATTTCTATCTACTTTTATGTGACTTAAATTTCCTTATAAGTATTTTATCTAAAGTATATGTATGCCACATTAAGAATTCAAATTTTATAAGTATGTAAAATGACCTTAGTCATGACATCATTTTATTATAGTAGTTAATGTGACATATAACACTACATTATATTCAATTTATGGATTTACTATATCATATATGTATTTGTACTACTATATATATACATTTCAGACACAGTACATGCAAATGCTTTAATCAAAGGTCTGCTTCCACCTTTTTCATCCGGCCCAGAAATATTCAGCCTTATAACCTTTTTTTTTTTTTATTTTTTTATTTTTATATTTATATTATATCACAAACCCTATTTTCCTTTCTACAATATACATCTGCCGCCCCTAGTATGTTCTAGGAAACAACCTCCTTTACTCGAGAAATTGGAAAATCAGGCCACTGTAACTTCTGACATTTATTTTAGGTCAAACAGTTACCGATATTTATTTTTAGATTCACCGTCCAAATTTGGAGGAAATCGTCCAAATACAGTCAAAACCGTCCATATTTGGATACATTTCGTCCCAATCCATCCAATGGACAAAATGGACGGAATCCGTCCAAAATTCGGACGCACCGTCCAAATTTGGTACGAATTCCGTCCATTTTTGGACGATGCATCTAAATTTTGGACGGATTCCGTCCATTTTGTCCAAAACACTAAAACCGTCCCAATTTGGACGGTATCAATTGATCTCTTCGTCCAAATTGTGGACGCATGATAAGTAGAGATTTCACAATCCGGCTCGATCAAATACAATTTATAAAACTCGAAACCTTAGGCAAAACTCACTTTGTAACCGGCAGTGAACCGGGTCGATCGTAGGTAGTGCGTTCAGAGTCCGAGGTCGATCCCACGAGGAGATTGAGTCGAATATAAAATTTGTGTTAAAATCAGAGGGCAAAGAGTATATGAACAAGACAAAAGATCGAAGCTTTTATTATTACACGACATAAACAAGGATCTGAATCAAGACTTTTATCCAGAGTAAATTTCATCAAACTAATGATCTACACAATCAAAACCATATTGAGAGAAAACAAATCGAAATCAGGAAACTCACAATAATGAAGATCAAAACATTGTAGATCAAAACTTTTGAATCCCAAATCAGCAAAAGATATCAACCTTTAATTCATACAATGATCCCAGACACGAACTCCACCATGCCATCGATCGAATATCGTATTCTACTTTGTATATATAAAAATCTAAACTAAGAAATTGAAATACGGAGCCTAGTCCAGAGCTCTAATCCGGCTATTTAGATGTCAACATGTCATAACAACTGCCGAAGCGGCTGGGTTGAGCACCTAAGCCGGCCTCGAGCCAATAAAAGTCAGAATATATGTTCTCTTAGGTTTAGCTGCTCTTAAATAGGCAAAAATCGCGACCTTGACCTAGTTGGGCCGACCAACTTGGCCCATTTAACCCGTCTTCGGTAAATTGGTGATAACGTTTTGTGCAGAGTTCCGATTTGAACGATTCAAGATGCGTTGGAAAGCTCGTTCATTTCCCTACAACTTTCATGAAGACGGCTTTACCAGAAACTGCCTTCAAGATGGGTCAAAATAAAGATTAATGGACAGGTACGGTGGAATCAGCTGTTGTCGGCGCCAAACGAGCGTTTGCCCTCCAGGTGAACGCTCGTCTGCATGGAGATAAGATTCTTGATTAGGGTTCTTGAGATTCGAACGAGCGTCTGGCCTGCCTTGAACGCTAGTTTGCTTTGTATGAGCTTTTTATTTCGGGCTGAACCCATCCAAACGCCAGGTTGGGGGTCATTGGGACGACCGTCCAGCTAAAAACCCAACTTTCTGAATGAAGTATCAACTCTATAAACGCCCGTTTGAGGTAGGCTTCCTGCAAACGCCAGTTTGGGGTATGGAAAATGCCAGTTTTCCTTGACTTTACTCCAAACTTGGCTTTTCTTCCACTTTCATTCAACTCTCGTGCCACGAACATGTCTCTTAGTCCAAAACATCGCCTTCCGGGTCCTCGAGTCACCTAAGTCCTGCAATAACATACACGAACAAACACCACGCGTAATTCCGCAAGACAAAAGTACTTGAAAAAGACTGAAATATAATCAAAAAGGCGGAGTTTATTATCGATATGACAGTTTAACTCCCCGTGCATACAACTCTTTATATTACTCTCAAACAGGTCTAAATCTACCCGAAACATGCCAATAAAGTGATAAACGGGGGCTAGATCACATACAAAAGTGCAGTGAAGTTGACTCCCATCAACTACCCCACACTTAGCCTTTGCTCGTCCTCGAGTAAACAGTCATATTAAAAGAGACCTAGGGATCAACTTCACAAACACTTATAAAAACACTCACATTGCCAAAGTAAAGATAAGTAAAACAGTGAATGCAAACATCTTAACTCAATCGTTATCAGACAAACGGAATGTGTATGTGTGAAAATTAACTTCCAAGTCATAGACCAAATCACCGGTTCGGATTATAGACGCTTAGCTATCGTGACTACACTAAAGCTTATTTTAATAACATCTCCACTAATCGGGACCAACCAAGGATAAACACGGTCCAGTAGGACTTGAAGGGTTATAACGTTAAGCTCGGGACGGGGTTAATCGAAAGGAAAATTTGGGACTAGAGAAAGAGAAAACGCGAGTGAACCTAGTCATTTCACATACTCTTTCTTTGAAACCATACCAAACCACACCAAACTCCTTCGATCCTTCTATACTCATTGATAAACATTTCCAACTTTAACATCATACTTTCATTTACTCAAAACCTCCTCCCTTGACTTTTTTCTCTCAACTTTATTCAAACTTTCTTTTTCTTATTTTTTTCCTGTTTCATTTTCTTTCTTTTTCATTCTTTCAACTTTATATTTTTCTCGAACCAACAAGCCTCACAATAGATTCCTCGAGCTCCTCCCCTTCATTATATTAGCTTGTACAAACCAACTCCTCTCGAAACACGCACCATCTCCCACCCCACACTTGATTAAGAAAGTGTGTCTAAAGTAACAATTAAGTCCACTCGTAGGGTGATCAAAAGGAACGTGACCAATAATAAAGCTCACGGTTAGGGATAATATAGGCTAAGTAACCAAAACGGCTCATTTTCGGACGGTGGTCAGACCGTCCTATCAAGGCTTAGAGGGGTTACGAGGGTAAAATGTTGGGATTTTGGCTTATTTGGCTCTGGTTGTGTCAAAGAAGCACCAGGACTGTCATCCCGTGTCTCACCAAGGTCAATCCTTCTATTTCGCCTCGAAGTTACAAAATAGGATCTAGGCAGTCGAATTGTGCTCAAGTCTACCATAATCGTTCACTAGATCCTAAGGCCCATGAAATTGAAGCAAAACGTGCAAAGGAACTTCCGTTTATAAGATAAACCTAGCGTCTTGCTATAAGCATTTACTACTTCACTAAGTCTTTACCAAGAGAATGTGAAGTTTAAACATGCAAACGGACATTAAAAGCTTGAAAAATTTTAAACAATCTCCCCGGCAACGGCGAATTTGATATCGACTTTTAAACAATCTCCCCGGAAACGGCGCCAATTTGATAAGTAGAGATTTTGCAATCCGGCTCGATCAAATACAATTTATAAAACTCGAAACCTTAGGCAACTCACTTTCTAACCGGCAGTGAACCGGGATCGTAGGTAGTGCGTTCAGAGTCCGAGGTCGATCCCACGAGGAGATTGAGTCGAATATAAAATTTGTGTTAAAATCAGAGGGCAAAGAGTATATGAACAAGACAAAAGATCGAAGCTTTTATTATTACACAGCATAAACAAGGATCTGAATCAAGGCTTTTATCCAGAGTAAATTTCATCAAACTAATGATCTACACAATCAAAACCATATTGAGAGAAAACAAATCGAAATCAGGAAACTCACAATAATGAAGATCAAAACATTGTAGATCAAGACTTTTGAATCCCGAATCAGCAAAAGATATCAACCTTTAATTCATACAATGATCCCAAACACGAACTCCACCATGCCATCGATCGAATATCGTATTTTACTCTGTATATATAAAAATCTAAACCAAGAAATTGAAATACGGAGCCTAGTCCAGAGCTCTAATCCGGCTATTTAGATGTCAACCTGTCATAACAACTGCCGAAGCGGCTGGGTGATCGAGACTTTCTAGGTGTCCAATCTTACCGGCAGTATACCGGGTTAATTGTAGTCTAGTAAGTGGTCAAGGTCGTATCCACGAGGAATGTGAGGTTGAACACCAAAAAAATATTATTATCTTGATCTATGTCGCAAATTAACAAAAAGGTTAATTTATCTAAAATCTACTACTACAAAGGGTGATAAAATTATAAAAAGCCTAGCCAAGACAACGTAATGATCAAGTATATGTCTACTAGTGTCATGGGAATGAACTACCTACCAACCTTCCATTAGTGTTCAAGTATGTGTTACCGGTGCACTCCTAAGCTAGTAGTTTCCCCTCATACGAGTGTACGAAACTACTCTATGTCTCCTCCTTGGTCTAAGAATCCTAGACCTAATGATTCAACATGATTAAGATCTTGAATGCAATGACAGTGCCAATAATCCCCGGATAAGAAATCGAATTCCAATTAATGTCAATTTTACCTTCCGATTCTCCTACTCCTTCTCCCACACCTAATATCTCCGTTCGGTCTCAACTAAGTGTGTGTGCTAGTGCCAGGTGATCAATCCAACACCAACAAGCAATACAGTGAAAATAGGAAAAGATAACAACAACACAAAAGGCTATGAAATATATGAATTAACATTCCCAATCAACATAATAGAGATTAATAACTATTACAACAACATCATCTTGGCTAGTACCAAATTTAGCTACTCATTACTACAATTACTAACATGTTAAAATTAGTCTTCATAGCAATAAGATCATCAAAACAAAATAAAACTAGAATATACCGATCACAACCGATGAGTTTGCAACGGCAAGCTTGTATCCATTTCCGGAGAGCATCCATGGAGGTTGCACCAAGTGTTGGGCTTGCTCCAATCAACTACTCAACAAATTAAGCTAACGATTCAAGAGTTAAATTTGTGATGAAAATAGCTAATTAATGGAACTAAAATATTGGCTCTAGCAGCCATGGATATTGGTGTCTTCAAGGAGAAGAGAATGAGGGGGGAGAAGAAGATTGGGTGAAAAAATTCGATTCTGATTGGTTTTTATGCTGAAAAACTGCTTCTGTGGCGTTCCGGCGTGCGCCGCTAAAGATCCGGCGCGCGGGAATAACTGACTCCGACAGCATCTGACAGCTTTCTGCGACGATTCGGCGTGCGCCGGTAAAGATTCGGTTTGCGCCGGGTCTCGGTAAAATGATCATAACTTGAGTTGTAGACCTCCGATTGACGTGATTCAAAATGCGTTGGAAAGCTCGTTTCTTGATATACAACTCTTATGAAGTAGTATTCCCCATAAAATGCCTTCAAGTTGGGACAAATGTCCGTTGAAGATAGGCTACGGTAGAAGCACTAAGGACAATTGATCCGTTTGAACTCGTAAGTTTATGGCACACTCTTCTAGCCCTCAAAAGACGTGTTTTAGGCTCAACACGTATCATCCATTGGGGTCTTGGTCAACCTATAATCCTGCAATAAATCATAAAAATACTAAGTGTAAACCCGATACGACACTCCGATTACTAAACCGGTACAAAACCTATCAAAATATGATATTTTATATAATAATTACTATCTACACATATGGATGAAACTAAACAATTAATGACTTGAATTGATACAATAATACTCAAAGTGGTATCAGAAATGGGGTAAAATATCATAATAATAAGCGACAATTTGTCTCTCATCACAACTCCCCACTTAGCTTTTGGTCGTCCTCGAGCAAAACAAGCGATAAAACAAAATGAATGAGGGACAAATTAATTAAGATATAAGATGTAAGGGACAACCGGATGATGCAACCATTCGAACCATAACCACACGTTAATCTCAATATAAGTGTGTAACAGAGCGTATGTGTGAATAGTTCTCAAATTTGTTACCAAGTAACCAATTATGAAATCATGCATGCAAGACTTGTACAATGCAATCCATAAGCTTAAGAATGATACCAATCTCCACTAATCGAGGTATTCGGAATCAAGAAGATGGGTCGGGTAGGACTTGCAAGCTTGTAATGTCAGCCTCGGGTATTGGCTAATCGAAGGGATAAAAAGGATATAAAAAGAACAAGTGCAAGATAGCAAAGTTTTATACCTTCAATTCCACTATTTTTCTGAATTGACAACTCCAATTCTCTTGCATAATTGCCAAAGACGTCTCCTCAACAATAAACATAAGTTATGAAGTATCTTTTCAATTGTTTTATCACCCGAACTCGCATTACTTGAATTTGTCGAACTCGTCTTCCAAAATTGCCCTCTAAAACTCACCATATTAAATTCACAACAAATTATATATATATTTTTTTCACTTTTTTTTTCTTTTTTTTTTTCGAAAATTAAAATATACATACATATCATCAAATTTAATATATATACATTAATGGTCTCCGAACTCGATAGATACCAACTCATCTTTGTGCCAGTAAAGTCATCCAACGTTCAACTTCCAAAGTTATCACCGCACCATACATAAAGACTTGATAATCTTGCGGGACATCAAGGGAATGTAGACCAAAATTTGTTCCAGGGTCGGATACTAATGCGGTTAATCACAAATGGCTAGTTCGAGTGGGGTCTCACCACTCTACAAAGGCTGAGGTGGGGACAGGTGAAAATTACGTTCGGGACGGCCATTTGGCTATGGTTGAGTCAAAGAAATGCCATAACCGTCATCCCTAACTCCGACTCCAAACACCTTTCTATTTTTCCTTGAAAGGATATCAAGCCTAAGTTCTAGTTGCTATGGAAGCATGCTTACATGATATCATACAAAAGTTGCATGTTAACAAAAGATTGAGACTATACGTGCACAAGGAATTCATGTTACACAAATAGATTTGGGGTTAAAATGAACTTACGGTTCACATTGGTTATACACATCCAAATTGATCATTACATCTTCAAATCCATGAAATTTATGCCTTGTACAGTTTATTTTAATCAACTAAATAATGCTTGAACAAAATAAAAAACTAAGGGATTTTCTAATACAAAAATAAGCACTAATGCCATTGCTAGACCAACCACGACTCCACTCCCCACTTACGAACTTGCATTGTCCCCAATGTAAAGTGAGTGTAAAGAAGTAGTTGGGAAAGCAATGGTGCACCAAAACAAATACCGGGATGCAATAAAAGGGTGGGTGGGTGGGCATGAACAAGAAAGACAACCAATGAAATGACAAGCAATCCCAATTACGAGCAAAGTATCAACCAAAATGTAGACACAAAATGATCATTGGCCACACCAGGCCTTACAAAAGAAAAAACAAAAATATTATACTTAATTTCTACGGGCTGGCTCCCGGTAGCGCTTTTGTTTAACGTCGTTTGCTCGACAAACTTTAAACAATCAAAATGATCATTAATTAATATATTAAACAAAAGGGGATACTTATAACAATTACTCACCAAAGCACGTAGCAATTAAACACACGAACCAACCGGAAATAAATGCTCAGGGAGTAACAGGAAGGATAGTACCCGTGATTGCTAAATTTATAGTCTATAGCTAGACTTTTCCTTGCTTAGGTCTTTAATGCACGGGTGGTGGGTTATCCTCGCGCACCGCATCCGTCTTTTTCATCAAAACCGGTCTCCAACATAATGTAGACGAATGCCACCAATCCCAACGATTCTTGACCTCTTCTTTTGATTTTCGAGCTTTTGGTTTGTGAGCTTTCACATTATCGCTCACGTCTTCTTCAACTACCTGCGTGTTAGTACGATTCACAACAAGGGGACACGAAGTGTCCACAAAAGAACAAGATTCTAGTGTAGTGCATGAATATTTCAATGCATTGTAGATGTTGAAGGCAACGCGCTCATATTCACTCCTAAACTAAGCTCTCCCTTACGAACATCGATTACAGCTTCTACCATTGCTAAAAATGGTCTACCGAGGATAAGGGGTGTATTGTACCCTACCTCCATATCCATAACAACAAAATCGATGGGGAAGTAAAATTTATCAACTTTCACTAGTACATCCTCAATGACTCATTTTGGACGTTTTATGGATCTATCCGCAAGTTGGAGAGTTATCTCCGTACGCTTAAGCTTGCATATGCCAAGTTTCATGAAATCATTATAAGACATGAGGTTTATGCTCGCACCGAGATCACATTGCACCTTCTCAAACAAAAATCCCCCAATATCACATGGGAGTGTAAATCTCCCGAGGTCCTTAAGCTTAGAAGGGAGCTTGTGTTGAAGAACGGCGGAACACTCCTCACTTAGACACACCGTCTCATATTCTTCCAACCGTTTCTTGTTGGATGGTATGTCTTTAAGAAACTTACCATACGCCGGCATATTCGTGAGTGCTTCGATGAAAGGGATATTAATGGTTAAGTGCCGAAAAGTGTCAAGAAAACATGCATACTTTTTATCCAACTTCATTTTTTTAATTTCCTCTCGAGGGGGATAGGGAAGTGACTCAAGATCAATTAAAGTGGGGTTAGAATGTATACCTCCCTTACCCTTGTCGTTTGGTTGAGATAGAGAAGCTTCCTTGAATGTTTGTGCATTGGATGGTCGCCAATTGATGTCATTTTGCTTTTCTTTCCTTGACAGACGCCTAGAATTTTTTTTAACACTTCCGGCGTGTGCCGGGCTGTCATCAACAGTTTCTTCTCCAACATGTTCATTGAATAGAGTCCTCAAATCACTCAATCTTGGATTTTTCAATATTCTCGGGACTTTCACGCATTCTTCTTCTTTCTCTACTTCAACATAGCCATCATTTTTCAAGAAACAATCAACGATCTCTTCCTCTTCTTCACTTAATTATTTTTCCTCATCCATGTCATGCAAATCATTATCGACTTCATTACCCACTTGATTCTCATAAAATTCATGATTCCCATATACTTTTCCACTTCGAGTAATGAGAGCATTGACTTCCCTCGCGTTTCTCTCGGTGTTGCTTGGTAATCCACCCGGTGGTCTACTACTATTTCTCTCGCCTTCCCTTGTCAAAAGGTCTTCAATAACTCTTATTGATGCCTCCATCGTTCTCATTCTCATTTCGTGTCCACTCATAGATGTTTTCAAAGTATCAACCTCTTGAGACATCATACAAATAGAAGTCATCATTGTTTGCATATTGGCGGCTTGAGTAGACACAACTCCCATCAAGTTTTCCATCAAAATTTTCAAATGAGAGACATCCTCCGTTGATTGAGAACTTTGTTGAACATGGGCTTGTTGAGTAGGAACTTGTTGGTAAAGAGGATGTGGTTCAAAAACATTGGTGTGATTGTTATTCAAATCCCGATGTTGTCTCAATAAACTCATTTCTTCTTGTGTAGATACATCGGAGTTTGATAATTCTTCGATATGAAAAACACCAACTGTCATATCATCACATTTTCTACGCTTCAACTCTCTTTTCCCCGCTTGTAATTCATCCATCTTCTTATTTATCACCGCCATTTCTCTCAAAATTTCTTCCTCATTCGAAATCTTCTCATCCCCAATGGCAACTTCCGTTTCACTTGGACCGGGATCCCACAATTTCTCATTTCTTGTCACTCTTTCAATAGCCTTATAAACATCTTGGGCCGTGCTCATCATAAGTGATCCATGGCATGCCAAATCAATTTTTTTCCTTGACAATTTATGCAAGCCTCTACAAAATAATTGTACTTGCATGTCCAAAGTATAATCGTGGTTTGGACACGCCCTCAAAAGCTTCTTAAAAATTCAATTTCTTTCTTGAAATTAGCAACTCTTACCTTCAACTCCAAATATCTACCCGGTGGAAAGTATTTCTTCAAAAACTCAGTTTGTATATCATCCCATGATTGCAAGTGATGGTGGGTAAGTGACATAAGCCATTCCTTTGCTTGACCCTTCAAAGAAAAAAGAAATAATGTAAGACGGGTAAATTCTTGACAAGCACTACTTTGGAATCCCGTATTGCATATTTCTTCAAGGTTATAAAGATGTGAAAGTGGGTCATCATGAGCCTTTCCATGGAATTGAGCTCTACTCTCCACTAGACCGAACATATGAGATTTGATTGAAAAGTTTTTAGCATCAATGTGAGGTAATCGAATAGGATTATGAACTTGATTTTTTCTTTGAGTGGCTTGCTCACAAAGCGGTCTATATTGGTAGGGTGGATTTGGAGGTGGATCATATGGATATGGTTCTTGTGGTGGTGGTGGAGGATAATTATTTGGATTTAAGGGATTTTGTTCAAAAAGGGCATTTTCGTGGTTATGCCATCCTTGTACCATTTCTTGTACCTCATTCATTTCCTCTTCTTGATGTAATGACACTTGTGAAGATGCTTCACCAAGATCCAATTCACTACGAGCTTGGCCAACCTTTCTCTCAAAAAAACGATCCCTAATATAAGTGTTGATATCCGGGATGTAATGAGTATCGGGGGCCTTACCACGTCGAGAGTGGTTCATCAACTACAAGATAGAAAACAACAAGAACACAATTAATAGCACTTGGTGACTTACCAAAGAGGTAAGCACCAAAAAAGTAAAAAAAGAAAAGATTAGAAAAAGTTTTGACTTATTCTCAAGACTTTTAAGCTAGTATAAGTATCAACCGTTACACAATCCCCGGCAACGGCGCCAAAAACTTGATCGAGACTTTCTAGGTGTCCAATCTTACCGGCAGTGTACCGGGTCAATTGTAGTCTAGTAAGTGGTCAAGGTCGTATCCACGAGGATTGTGAGGTTGAACACCAAAAAGCTATTATTATCTTGATCTAAGTCGCAAATTAACAAAAAGGTAAATTTATCTAAAATCTACTACTACAAAGGGTGATAAAATTATAAAAAGCCTAGCCAAGACAACGTAATGATCAAGTATATCTCTACTAGTGTCATGGGAATGAACTACCTACCAACCTTCCATTAGTGTTCAAGTGTGTGTTACCGGTGCACTCCTAAGCTAGTAGTTTCCCCTCATACGAGTGTACGAAACTACTTATGTCTCCTCCTTGGTCTAAGAACCATAGACCTAATGATTCAACATGATTAAGATCTTGAATGCAATGACAGTGCCAATAATCCCCGGATAAGAAATCGAATTCCAATTAATGTCAATTTTACCTTCCGGTTCTCCTATTCCTTCTCCCACACCTGATATCTCCGTCCGGTCTCAACTAAGTTTGTGTGTGCTAGTGCCAGGTGATCAATCCAACACCAACAAGCAATACAGTGAAAATAGGAAAATATAACAACAACACAAAAGGCTATGAAATATATGAATTAACATTCCCAATCAACATAATAGAGATTAATAACTATTACAACAACATCATCTTGGCTAGTACCAAATTTAGCTACTCATTACTACAATTACTAACATGTTAAAATTAGTCTTCATAGCAATAAGATCATCAAAACAAAATAAAACTAGAATATACCGATCACAACCGATGAGTTTGCAACGGCAAGCTTGTATCCATCTCCGGAGAGCATCCATGGAGGTTGCACCAAGTGTTGGGCTTGTTCCAATCAACTACTCAACAGATTAAGCTAACTATTCAAGAGTTAAATATGTGATGAAAATAGCTAATTAATGGAACTAAAATATTGGCTCTAGCAGCCATGGATATTGGTGTCTTCAAGGAGAAGAGAATGAGGGGGGAGAAGAAGATTGGGTGAAAAAATTCGATTTTGATGGGTTTTTATGCTGAAAAACTACTTCTGTGGCGTTCCGGCATGCGCCGCTAAAGATTCGGCGCACGCGCCGGTAAAGATTCGGTTTGCGCCGGGTCTCGGTAAAATGATCATAACTTGAGTTGTAGACCTCCGATTGACGTGATTCAAAGTGCGTTGGAAAGCTCGTTTTCTTCCCCATAAAATGCTTTTAAGTTGGGTCAAATGTCCGTTGAAGATAGGCTACGGTAGAAGCACTAAGGACAATTGATCCGTTTGAACTCGTAAGCTTATGGCACACTCTTCTAGCCCTCAAAAGACGTGTTTTTGGCTCAACACGTATCATCCATTGGGGTCTTGGTCAACCTATAATCCTGTAATAAATCACAAAAATACCAAGTGTAAACCCGATACGACGCTCCGGTTAATAAACCGGTACAAAACCTATCAAAATATGATATTTTATATAATAATTACTATCTACACATATGGATGAAACAAAACAATTAATGACTTGAATTTGTTCAATAATACACAAAGTGGTATCAGAAATGGGGTAAAATGTCATAATAATAAGCGACAATTTGTCTCTCATCACTGGGTTGAGCACCTAAGCCGGCCTCGAGCACAGTCTAGGCCAATAAAAGTCAGAATATATGTTCTCTTAGGTTTAGCTGCTCTTAAATAGGTAAAAATCGCGACCTTGACCTAGTTGGGCCGACCAACTTGGCCCATTTAACTCGTCTTCGGTAAATTGGTGATAACTTTCTGTGCAGAGCTTCGATTTGAACGATTCAAGATGCGTTGGAAAGCTCGTTAAATTCCCTACAACTTTCATGCAGACGACTTTACCAGAAACGGCCTCCAAGATAGGTCAAAATAAATATTAATGGACAGGTATGGTGTAATCAGCTGTCGGCGCCAAACGAGCGTTTGCCCTCCTGGTGAACGCTCGTCTGCCTAGAGATAAGATTCTTGATTAGGGTTCTTGAGATTCGAACGAGCGTCTGGCCTGCCTTGAACGGTAGTTTTCTTTGTATGAGCTTTTTACTTCGGGCTGAACCCATCCAAACGCCAGTTTGGGGGTCATTGGGACGACCGTCCAGCTGAAAACCCAATTTTCTGAATGAAGTATCAACTCTATAAACGCAAGTTTGAGGTAGGCTTCCTGCAAACGCCAGGTTGGGGTATGGCAAATGCCAGTTTTCCTTGACTTTACTCCAAACTTGGCTTTTCTTCCACTTTCATTCAACTCTCGTGCCACGAACATGTCTCTTAGTCCAAAACATCGCTTTCCGGGTCCTCGAGTCACCTAAGTCCTGCAATAACATAGACGAACAAACACCACGCGTAATTCTGCAAGACAAAAGTACTCGGAAAAGATTGAAATATAATCAAAAAGGGGGAGTTTACTATCGATATGACAGTTTAACTCCCCGTGCATACAACTCTTTGTATTACTCTCAAACAGGTCTAAATCTACCCAAAACATGCCAATAAAATGATAAACGGGGGCTAGATCACATACAAAAGTGCAGTGAAGTTGACTCCCATCAACTACCCCACACTTAGCCTTTGCTCGTCCTCGAGTAAATAGTCGTATTAAAAGAGACCTAGGGATCAACTTCACAAACGCGTATAAAAACACTCACATTGCCAAAGTAAAGATAAGTAAAACAGTGAATGCAAACATCTTAACTCAATCGTTATCAGACAAACGGAATGTGTATGTGTGAAAATTAACTTCCAAGTCATAGACCAAATCACCGGTTCGGATTATAGACGCTTAGCTATCGCGACTACACTAAAGCTCATTTTAATAACATCTCCACTAATGGGGACCAACCAAGGCTAAACACGGTCTATTAGGACTTGAAGGGTTATAACGTTAAGCTCGGGACGGGGTTAATCGAAAGGAAAATTTGGGACCGGAGAAAGAGAAAACGCGAGTGAACCTAGTCATTTCACGTACTCTTTCTTTGAAACCATACCAAACCACACCAAACTCCTTCGATTCTTCTATACTCATTGATAAACATTCCCAACTTTAACATCATACTTTCATTTACTCAAAACCTCCTCCCTTGACTTTTTTTTCTCAACTTTATTCAAACTTTCTTTTTCTTTTTTTTTCCTGTTTCTTTTTCTTTCTTTTTCGTTCTTTCAACTTTATATTTTTCTCGAACCAACAAGCCTCACAATAGATTCCTCAAGCTCCTCCCCTTCATTATATTAGCATGTACTAACCAACTCCTCTCGAAACACGCACCATCTCCCACCCCACACTTGATTAAGAAAGTGTGTCTAAAGTAACAATTAAGTCCACTCGTAGGGTGATCAAAAGTAATGTGACCAATAATAAAGCTCACGGTTAGGGATAATACATGCTAAGTAACCAAAACGGCTCATTTCGGACGGTGGTCAGACCGTCCTATCAAGGCTTAGAGGGGTTACGAGGGTAAAATGTTGGGATTTTGGCTTATTTGGCTCTGGTTGTGTCAAAGAAGCACCAGGACTGTCATCCCGTGTCTCACCAAGGTCAATCCTTCTATTTCGCCTCGAAGTTACAAAATGGGATCTAGGCAGTCGAATTATGCTCAAGTCTACCATAATCGTTCAGTAGATCCTAAGGCCCATGAATTTGAAGCAAAACGTGCAAAAGAACTTCCGTTTATAAGATAAACCTAGCGTCTTGCTATAAGCATTTACTACTTCGCTAAGTCGTTTACCAAGAGAATGTGAAGTTTAAACATGCAAACGGACGTTAAAACCTTGGAAAATTTTAAACAATCTCCCCGGCAATGGCGCCAATTTGATATCGACTTTTAAACAATCTTCCCGGCAACGGCGCCAATTTGATAAGTAGAGATTTCGCAATCCGGATCGATCAAATACAATTTATAAAACTCGAAACCTTAGGCAAGACTCACTTTCTAACCGGCAGTGAACTGGGTCGATCGTAGGTAGTGCGTTCAGAGTCCGAGGTCGATCCCACGAGGAGATTGAGTCGAATATAAAATTTGTGTTAAAATCAGAGGGCAAAGAGTATAAGAACAAGACAAAAGATCGAAGCTTTTATTATTACACGGCATAAACAAGGATCTGAATCAAGACATTTATCCAGAGTAAATTTCATCAAACTAATGATCTACACAATCAAAACCATATTGAGAGAAAACAAATCGAAATCAGGAAACTCACAATAATGAAGATCAAAACATTGTAGATCAAGACTTTTGAATCCCAAATCAGCAAACGATATCAACCTTTAATTCATACAATGATCCCAGACACGAACTCCACCATGCCATCGATCGAATATCGTATTCTACTTGTATATATAAAAATCTAAACTAAGAAATTGAAATACGGAGCCTGGTCCAGAGCTCTAATCCGGCTATTTAGATGTCAACCTGTCATAACAACCGCCGAAGCGGTTTGGGTTGAGCACCTAAGACAGCCTCGAGCCAATAAAAGTCAGAATATATGTTCTCTTAGGTTTAGCTGCTCTTAAATAGGCAAAAATCGCGACCTTGACCTAGTTGGGCCGACCAACTTGGCCCATTTAACTCGTCTTTGGTAAATTGGTGATAACTTTCTATGCAGAGCTCTGATTTGAACAATTCAAGATGCGTTGGAAATCACGTTTAATTCCTTACAACTTTGATGAAGATGACTTTACCAGAAACGGCCTCCAAGATGGGTCAAAATAAAGATTAATGGACAGGTACGGTGAAATCAGCTGCTGTCGGCGCCAAACGAGCGTTTGCCCTCCTGATGAACACTCGTCTGCCTGGAGATAAGATTCTTGATTAGGGTCTTGAGATTCGAACGAGCGTCTGGCCTGCCTTGAACGCTAGTTTGCTGTGTATGAGCTTTTTACTTCGGGCTGAACCCATCCAAACGCCCGTTTGGGGGTCATTTGGACGCCCGTCCAGCTGAAAACCCAACTTTTTGAATGAAGTATCAACGCCCGTGAATGAAGTATGCGTAAACGCCGTTTGAGATAGGCTTCCTGCAAACGCCAGTTTGGGGTATGGAAAACGCCAGTTTGCCTTGACTTTACTCCAAACTTGGCTTTTCTTCCACTTTTATTCAACTCTCGTGCCACGAACATGTCTCTTAGTCCAAAACATCGCCTTCCGGGTCCTCGAGTCACCTAAGTTCTGCAATAACATAGACGAACAAACACCACGCGTAATTCCGCAAGACAAAAGTACTCGGAAAAGAGTGAAATATCATCAAAAAGGCGGAGTTTACTATCGATATGACAGTTTAACTCCCCGTGCATACAACTCTTTATATTACTCTCAAACAGGTCTAAATCTACCCGAAACGTGCCAATAAAGTGATAAACGGGGGCTAGATCACATACAAAAGTGCAGTGAAGTTGACTCCCATCAACTACCCCACACTTAGCCTTTGCTCGTCCTCGAGTAAACAGTCGTATTAAAAGAGACCTAGGGATCAACTTCACAAACGCGTATAAAAACACTCACATTGCCAAAGTAAAGATAAGTAAAACAAGGAATGCAAACATCTTAACTCAATGGTTATCAGACAGACGGAATGTGTATGTGTGAAAATTAACTTCCAAGTCATAGACCAAATCACCGGTTCGGATTATAGACGCTTAGCTATCGCGACTACATTAAAGCTCATTTTAATAACATCTCCACTAATCGGGACCAACCAAGGCTAAACACGGTCCAGTAGGACATGAAAGGTTATAACGTTAAGCTCGGGACGGGGTTAATTGAAAGGAAAATTTAAGACGGGAGAAAGAGAAAACACGAGTGAACCTAGTCATTTCACGTACTCTTTCTTTGAAACCATACCAAACCACACCAAACTCCTTCGATCCTTCTATACTCATTGATAAACATTCCCAACTTTAACATCATACTTTCATTTACTCAAAACCTCCCCCCTTGACTTTTTTTTTCTCAACTTTATTCAAACTTTCTTTTTCTTATTTTTTCCTGTTTCATTTTCTTTCTTTTTCATTCTTTCAACTTTATATTTTTCTCGAACCAACAAGCCTCACAATAGATTCCTCGAGCTCCTCCCCTTCATTATATTAGCTTGTACTAACCAACTCCTCTCGAAACACGCACCATCTCCCACCCCACACTTGATTCAGAAAGTGTGTCTAAAGTAACAATTAAGTCCACTCGTAGGGTGATCAAAAGGAACGTGACCAATAATAAAGCTCAGGTTAGGGATAATATAGGCTAAGTAACCAAAACGGCTCATTTTGGGACGGTGGTCAGACCGTCCTATCAAGGCTTAGAGGGGTTACGAGGGTAAAATGTTGGAATTTTGGCTTATTTGGCTCTGGTTGTGTCAAAGAAGCGCCAGGATTGTCATCCCGTGTCTCACCAAGGTCAATCCTTCTATTTCGCCTTGAAGTTACAAAATGGGATCTAGGCAGTCGAATTGTGCTCAAGTCTACCATTATCGTTCAATAGATCCTAAGGCCCATGAAATTGAAGCAAAACGTGCAAAAGAACTTCCGTTTATAAGATAAACCTAGCATCTTGCTATAAGCATTTACTACTTCGCTAAGTCGTTTACCAAGAGAATGTGAAGTTTAAACATGCAAACGGACGTTAAAACCTTGGAAAATTTTAAACAATCTCCCCGGTAACGGCACCAATTTGATATCGACTTTTAAACAATCTTCCCGGCAACGGCGCCAATTTGATAAGTAGAGATTTCGCAATCCGGCTCGATCAAATACAATTTATAAAACTTGAAACCTTAGGCAAAACTCACTTTCTAACCGGCTGTGAACCGGTTCGATCGTAGGTAGTGCGTTCAGAGTCCGAGGTCGATCCCACGAGGAGATTGAGTTGAATATAAAATTTGTGTTAAAATCATAGGGCAAAAGAGTATATAAACAAGACAAAAGATCGAAGCTTTTATTATTACACGGCATAAACAAGGATTTGAATCAAGACTTTTATCCAGAGTAAATTTCATCAAACTAATGATCTACACAATCAAAACCATATTGTGAGAAAACAAATCGAAATCAGGAAACTCACAATAATGAAGATCAAAACATTGTAGATCAAGACTTTTGAATCCCAAATCAGCAAAAGATATCAACCTTTAATTCATACAAAGATCCCAGACATGAACTCCACCATGCCATCGATCGAGTATCGTATTCTACTATGTATGTATAAAAATCTAAACTAAGAGATTGAAATACGGAGCCTCGTCCAGAGCTCTAATCCGGCTATTTAGATGTCAACCTGTCATAACAACTGCCGAAGCGGCTGGGTTGAGCACCTAAGCCGCCTCGAGCTCAGTCTAGGCCAATAAAAGTCAGAATATATGTTCTCTTAGGTTTAGCTGCTCTTAAATAGGCAAAAATCACGACCTTGACCTAGTTGGCCGACAAACTTGGCCCATTTAACTCGTCTTCGGTAAACTACTGATAACATGCTGTGTGGAGCTCCGATTTGAACGATTCAAGATGCTTTGGAAATCTAGTTTAATTCCGTACAACTTTCATGAAGTCGACTTTACTAGAAATTACCTTTAAGATGGGCCAAAATAAAGATTAATGGACGGTACGGTGAAATCAGCTGCTGTCGGCGCCAAACGAGCGTTTGCCCTCCTGGTGAACGCTTGTCTGCCTGGAGATAAGATTATTTATTAGGGTTCTTGAGATTCGGACGAGCGTCTGGCCTGCCTTGAACGCTAGTTTGCTTTGTATGAGCTTTTTACTTTGGGCTGAACCCATCCAAATGCCAGTTTGGGGGTCATTGGGACGCCCGTCCAGCTAAAAACCCAACTTTCTGAATGTAGTATCAACTCTGTAAACGCCCGTTTGAGGTAGGCTTCATGCAAACGCCAGTTTGGGGTATGGCAAACGCCAGTTTGCCTTGACTTTACTCCAAACTTGGCTTTTCTTCCAATTTCATTCAACTCTCGTAAAGCGAACTTGTCTCTTAGTCCAAAACATCGCCTTCCGGGTCCTCGAGTCACCTAAGTCTTGCAATAACATGGACGAACAAACACCACACGTAATTCCGCAAGACAAAAGTACTCGGAAAAGAGTGAAATATCATCAAAAAGGCGGAGTTTACTATCGATATGACAGTTTAACTCCCTGTGCATACAACTATTTATATTACTCTCAAACAGGTCTAAATCTACCCAAAACATGCCAATAAAGTGATAAATGGGGTCTAGATCACATACAAAAGTGCAATGAAGTTGACTCCCATCAACTACCCCACACTTAGCCTTTGCTCGTCCTCGAGTAAACAGTCGTATTAAAAGAGACTTAGGGATCAACTTCACAAACGCGTATAAAAACACTCACATTGCCAAAGTAAAAGATACGTAAAATAGTGAATGCGAACATCTTAACTCAATCGTTATCAGACAAACGGAATGTGTATGTGTGAAAATTAACTTCCAAGTCATAGACCAAATCACCGGTTCGGATTATAGACGCTTAGCTATTGTGACTACACTAAAGCTCATTTTAATAACAACTCCACTAATCGGGACCAACCAAGGCTAAACACTGTCCATTAAGACTTGAAGGGTTATAACGTTAAACTCGGGATGGGGTTAATCGAAAGGAAAATTTAAGACTGGAGAAAGAGCTAGAAAACACGAGTGAACCTAGTCATTTCACGTACTCTTTTCTTGAAACCATACCAAACCACACCAAACTCCTTCGATCCTTCTATACTCATTGATAAACATTCCCAACTTTAACATCATACTTTCATTTACTCAAAACCTCCTCCCTTGACTTTTTTTTCTCAACTTTATTCAAACTTTCTTTTTCTTATTTTTTTCCTATTTCATTTTCTTTCTTTTTCATTCTTTCAACTTTATATTTTTCTCGAACCAACAAGCCTCCCAATAGATTCCTCGAGCTCCTCCCCTTCATTATATTAGCTTGTACTAACCAACTCCTCTCGAAACACGCACCATCTCCCACCCCACACTTGATTCAGAAAGTTTGTCTAAAGTAACAATTAAGTCCACTCGTAGGGTGATCAAAATGAACGTGACCAATAATAAAGTTCAGGGTAAGGGATGATACAGGCTAAGTAACCAAAACGGCTCATTTTCGGACGGTGGTCAGACCGTCCTATCAAGGCTTAGAGGGGTTACGAGGGTAAAATGTTGGGATTTTGGGTTATTTGGCTCTGGTTGTGTCAAAGAAGCGCTAGGACTTTCATCCCGTGTCTCACCAAGGTCAATCCTTCTATTTCTCCTCGAAGTTACAAAATGGGATCTAGGTAGTCGAATTGTGCTCATGTCTACCATAATCGTTCATTAGATCCTAAGGCCCATGAAATTGAAGCTAAACGTACGGAGTCTTCATGGCATCACGGTGTGGATTGTCATACTTTGACACTATTGAGGTTTCCCCTAGCCATGGGGCGATCATGCGGTAGTGATTGGGGTGGTACTGAAGCATGCGTAGGATTCATGTCGCTCGTCCGGAAATCGCGTATCCTATGATTATGAGTAAATATCTGAAAGGGCCTTCTTACAAGGAATGTCTTATTCTCGAAAGTCTTTGCAAAGCAGAAGTAATATGTTACTTCGAGAGAGTATGATATCCTGATTATAAGATACGGTCATAGATGTTTGACACTCAACATACGACCGTATGGATATTGTCAACAGCGATAGGATTCTATTTACACGGTAACTGTTTATATGAAGGGTAGTAGTCATTGCATTTGACTCTTTCGATGATTGGGGGTCACGGTGTGTTGCTAGACGCTATTCCGTGATCGTTAGGTATGAAGGGTATTGTAGTAAATGCACTTTGTGCCAACGGCCAACATATTTGGAAGCCTATCGGGTCACACACATAAGAACATCTATCCGGATTAAAATGCGGTTATAGTGATAACCAAATAAGGAAAGTTTTATCTCGACTATAAAATGTTATGGTTATAAATTAATATGGTGGTATTTAATTATTATGAATAAATTAAATATAAGAAATTAATTATGTTGACTAATTAAATATACATAGTTGATGTATAAGTCGAAATTTATATATGTATATATATGATATACATGTATTTTGCAAATTAATTAATCATATTATTATATTAATTAAGAATATTCTGGAAGCCAATAATGGGCAATATGGGGCGCAAGTTTAATCTGTATAAGATACACTTGGATTGTGCAATTTAATTAATAGTAATATCATATATTAATATTAGATATTAATGACTATATATTTGCACACATGTGTGAATTGATTTATGGTAATATAATAAAGATATATTCAATATAAGATATTGTCAATATATATCTTGAAAAAATATTTAATATAAGATATTAAATATTAATGAGATAAATCAATCAAATATATTTTTCTTATTTTATTAGGAAAATGTTTTCTTTCTCCTCAATCTACTAGGAAGCTTCTCCCAATCAGTTTGGAGACATAGGGGGGCGCCATTTACTCTATATGTTGGACTTATTTTTAAGTTTTAGTCATGAGTGCCAGACTAACTGTTATAGAGCAAAGGCAAAAAGATGTCTAGATCCAATGTATATGTTTATTAGAGTTTGATCTTTGTATAAGTTTGATCAAACAAACACTGTAATGGTCAGCTGACTTACATCAGTAGACTAGTCTAGATCAGTAGGGTAGCTAGGTCAGTAGACTTATCAGGAACCTGCTGAAGACCGAAGGCTGAGGGGTCAAACTCAGTTATTGAAGGCTAAGGGATCAAACTTAGTATTTAAAGTCAAGGATATGGAATCAGAATTTAGGGAAGTCTGATGACCTAAACTGATAACATATACCTTGTATACAAGGTCTAAGTTCCACAAGATAAGTGGTGATTGGAACTTAGTTATATGCAAAAAGGTGTAATCTAACTTCATAAATAAAAGTTAGATAAAAGACAGTAAGCTGAAGTGTTTTTAAATACACAGCATAATAAGGATAAGCTTACTGATGTGTATCAGCAGGCTTATGTTCTCAGGAACCTGCTGGACACATATTTCAATTTAATCAAAGGCTGCATTGGAAGATTACAAAGAAAAGGACAGCTAACAACCTCTGATTTTATCAAACAAATCAATGGTTAAGATCAAAGGGACGTTGGGATGATTCAGACCTTTATCCAATGGATACAAGTCAAATGGTAGACTGACTGTTTTCTGTCAAAAAGGAATATGACAGTGTTAGTCCTAGGAACAGTCAGAAAAGTAAGTCAAGATGGGACAAGTCTGAAACGGCTATATTTGAATTTCAAATATCAGTCACAAGGATTCCTACCAATAAATAGAGGACTCATAATTCAGATACAAGAGATGAAAAAGAAAATCATTAAGGATCTATCTTGAGCTATCAGAATTCAATCGATCAAGCACCCTGCTGAGCCTACTGAGCATAAAGCTACTGATCCAGAGAATATCTTCAAGTGTAATCTGCATTCAAGCAACATCAAGTTTACTCACTTGAAGATCTCAAGCTGCTGATCATATCATCCTGATCAAGCTGCTGAAAGCTGAATCACTTACTTGATTCAATCTTTCTTTACAAGAAACCTACTGAGACAGTGAAGCATCTTTTGAGGTGTGAAAGACTGTTGTTTGTGGTGGAGCTGGTGAAGAGGCAATTCTACCCTTCAAGGACCAGTGGAAGACTTTGGAGCAGCAATCTCACATATTCCAAGTGTTCAGTTTGTCAGGCCATAGTTATTGGTGAAGGACAAGCAACTTAGAAATTTTTGTAACAGCTACATCAAAGATCTCTAGTGAATTACCTCCAACATCACATGAGAAGAGTGGAATGACATGATTACACCACCTGGAACCACTATAAAATTTGCCTACTTACTTTCTGCATTTATATTCTGCACTTAGTTTATCTAACACATAAATCTACTGAATCTAGCAACTGAATTCACACACATACACTACTGAGTATCTAATACTGTTCGATAAAACTAGTTTTAAATTTATTTTATCGGAACACCCCAAGTATAAGGTTCGCAGTATAGGGTGTTACCGAGTCGTCCTAAGGGAATCGAATGTTTATCGGATTAAGGGCAGTTATTCTATCAAATATGTCACTAATTATTACCTAAAACTAAGGTGTATATTAACTATATTATCAAAACGAAGAACAGTGACTAGAAGGAACAGAAAACAGGAAAACTCGATACTGGACGGGCGTCCGCTTAGGGTGGACGGGCGTCTGATTATCGTGCTGGGAACGGAAATATGCAGAAAAATAACAGGTAAAAACTAAAACTTCTAAAAAATCTAAACCGATATGCAAAAAGTACGAACTTTATTATGAATATAAAGGAACAGTAGGGAAACAAGGATCCACCAAACAACCACCACCCAACCGAGTTATGAGTTAAATTAAATTCCTTGGTATGATCTAACCTAAATTCGATCTAATTCCTTTAATCAAATTTATTTAGGGTTCGTTTTCTTTCTCAAGTAAAACAAACATAACAATGAAGAACATGATCATGAGTTCGTCTTCGAATCTCCTACCCAATCAATAATAAACAATCTCTTGAATTATTATTAATCGTATCAAAAGAACGGTTCTATACATGAATCTAATTCTCATTAAAATTCAAAACAGATAAACGTTTCATTGATTTCTCAATCTAATAAAACAAACATTCAAATCTATTCAATTGATAAGGAAAATAAAACTCAAACTCACTAACAATCGCTACTTGAAAATCCCTTGGTTGTGATGGTGTTGTGTTGGCTTCATACCGTTGTCCTACTGCGAACTGCTTAGCCTTGCATCCTTGTGATGATCCAAGACATGGTTGAAGGGAAGAAACTCATAATCTCCTAGGGTTTGGTGCGGCTGCTTTGAGGTTCAGCGGCTGTTTGATAATAATCTGTGCTTAGGGTTTAGACAACACGCCTATTTATAGAATTCTAAGTTGGCTAGGTCAAAAACGGCACTGGACGCCCGTCCAGATATGGTGAACGCCCGTCCAGAGTGCAAAACATATTCGAGTCGGGCCGAGCTGGGATTGGACGCACGTCCTATACAAAATCAAACGCTCGTTCGCTAAAAATCATCAAACTCTGAATCAAAAATCTCCTTCTGGACGCCAGTCCGGAATAATGGACGCCAGTCCAGTGGACGCTACATCAAACGTGCGTTCAACTTGGTCAAAAAGTGATTTTCTCATCTTTATCTCTTTTCCTTTGTATAAACTCGATCATTGACACCATTTAATCCTCTTTTTAGCTCGAAAAATGTATATCTACAAGGGGGTAAAAACATGCAACCTGTAGAAATATATATAGATAGAAAATGACTAATAAACCACATAAATCGCTCGAATTTGCATTTTAATCCTTTTCATACACAACCCCTCAATATTTAAATTAAACTCCTACTTTTCTATAAAAAGTAATAAAATACGAAGAATATTGTTACGGAATAAAGCGATAAAAACCATAAAATTCACCGTTAACAACTCCCCCACACTTAAACTTTTGTTCGTCCCGAACAAAATAATCAAATCTAGCTCACTTTCATGCAATCCACATAGATCCCTAACCCACGTAACAAAAGATACAACAACTATAGCAAGTGATACCAACATAGAGATAGAGTCTGTGTGTGTGTGACAAGCCCTTTTCAATCTTCACAATCCTCTAAAACAAATATCCTCTCAAATAATTTTAATGACTATCCTAGGTATAGGCAGCAGTCGTTCCACACAAAGTCTTCCCGCGCACTCAGTAGGATAATCCCTACAGCATATCATTCGGTTTATACTGGGTATAAATTCAACGATAACAAAGTCTTTAACTTTTTTCACTTTCTTTTTTTTTTCTTCTTTGACGCACATCAGAATGAGCTCTTACCCGTCATAGTAGAATAGGATGTTTCGGGATAACACCCTACCTTACTCAAATCATAGGGTAGCTTTTCCTGACTGTCGTGAGCTTTTGGTCATCATAGTGGAATAGGACATTTCGAGATAATGCCCTACCGCACTCCAATCATCGACCAGCTTTCGACACACCCATTTATTTATTATTAACTCGACTTTTTCAAAAACATTAGTTACGTTTCACTTATCACATTCAAACCTTCGAGATATTCACAAGTGCACGTTCGAACTTAGGTGTTACTTCACCGTTACTATTAAGACCAAATCTCTCTAAGATAAATCACTAAAATAGTGAAAGGATACAGTTCAAAATTTTTGCTTCAATATCAAAGGCTTTCGTGAGTGTGAAACGAATACTATCTCAAATCAGTAAAAGCATGCTATAATTATCTCTCAAAGTCACATAAAATCGTTGTCAGGAAACTACAACTAGCAAGCCCTTTGTTTCAATTACATACTCAAGATTTACAATTATCCAAGTTTACTTTGAAAAAAATTAAAATTGTCGAGAAAATCACATTTACTCATTTTCAGAAATATAGCATGATAACATAGCATACCCAATTTAGACACCCCCCACACTTAAATCACATTATGTCCTCAGAATGTGCAAATAAAAGAAAAGAATACTTAGCTGGTTTCAAAGTGGTTGTCGGGCTGCAGGTTGACAGTGGTCAGACCGTAACATGAATGAACCGCTGCAGCTCGTATCACGAACAGACAACACTAAAAGTGATAACTGGCAAAAACCGCTCAACAATATCTGCAACACTCGACATAGCATATAATCTCGGGGTACAAGGGGTATATGAGTGAACATGAATGCACACAGAAATGGGCAAATAAAGCGTTCACAAATAGGACAAGGACAACCAACACACCAATCACCAAGGTTTTATTCCCAATGCCCTAAAACTTAACTAAAAAGTAACTTAAAAGACTAGGCTGCCTCCTAGGAGCGCTTCTTTTATGTCATTAGCTTGACAGAGATTTCAAAGTCAACCCGGATCGGGCCACTTGGGTATGAGGCTAACCACTTCTCTGGCAGAATCAGAAAGACTAGGACGGAAATGGTTTTTGCCACAACAACAAGTCAAGTGCGCGAGTAAATCATGAAATTTCTCTCTCCAGACAACATTGACTCTTTTCTTCTTGTTCTTGTTTCTCAGATTCGGCTGAGGTATGCTAACCGGCTCAGGAGCATTGACAGAAGGATCTGCAAGGATAGGGGTAATAATGTCATCATCCACCCCAAAGAAGTAGGATGGAATCTCTTAACAAATAAACGACTCAACCGTTTCATTTCTCTTTTGAAAGTATAGTACTTCAGGCTTTTCCTTGTGTTGCCCAAAGTACTTCTTAATCCTGTGACCATTGACTTTGAACGGTTGATCGCCGTACCCTTTCAACGTAATGGCTCCACCAGGATGAACATCAAGAATCTCAAAGGGGCCAGACCATCTAGATTTAAGCTTACCAGAAAAAAGATGCAGCCTGGTGTTATACAACAAAGCCATGTCTCCCACTTTGAATTCCTGATCTTTAATCTTAGCATCGTGGAGGGCCTTCGTTCTTTCCTTCCTCAGCTTGGCGTTATCGTAGGCCCTGAGTCTGAATTCATCGAGCTCATGTAGTTGCAATAATCTTTTCTCCCCACAGAGTTGGCTATCGAAGTTTAAGAATTTAATAGCCCGAGTAAGCTCGTGCTCGGCTACGATCGGTAGATGGCAAGCCTTGCCATAGACCATTTGGAAGGGTGACGTACCCATAGGGGTCTTAAACGCAAGTGCGATAAGCCCAAAGTGCGTCGTCCAACTTCGGACTCCGAGTTGGATCTATTTGAATTTACCGTTTTCTCCAAAATCCGTTTTAGACTTCTCGTTGCTTACCTCGACTTGGCCCTTTGGTTTGGGGGTGGTATGGTGTACCAATTCTATGCTTGACACCATATTTCTCAAGAATTTTATCCGGTGGTGCATTACGAAATGCGAACCTTCATCAACGATAAGGGCTCAGGACATGACCAAATCTAGTAAAGATATTCTTTTGCAAGAATTTCTTTACAACTTTGTGATCATTGGTTTGGGTGGCTATGGCCTCTACCCACTTGGAAACGTAGTCCACACAGACCAGAATATATTTGTTAGAGCATGATGATGGGAACGGTCCCATAAAATCAATGCCCCAGACGTCGAAAACTTCACATTCCAAGATAGGCCTCAAAGGCATCTCCATCCTATTACCGAGTCTCCTACTCTTTGGCATCTATCACGGCCTTTGCAAAAGGCTTGACATCTTTAAACAAGGTAGGCCGGTAAAAACCAGCTTGAAGGATTTTTGTGACTGTCTTAGGTGCTCCGTAGTGTCCACCAGCGGGACCACTATGACATTGCTCTAGAATATCCAATTGTTCATGCTCCGGAACGCACCTTCTAAGCAACCCGTCCTTGCAGACCTTGAACAAATAAGGATCCTCCCACACGAGGTACTTTAAGTCGCTGAAAAATTTCTTCTTTTCCTGATACGTCATCTCTTCTAAATGCCCACTTGCTAAGTAGTTAACGTAATCAGCGTACCACGGCCTAACTGTATCAAGCTTCATCAATTGCTCTGTAGGAAAGTCAATGCCTATCTCCTTAGGGGCTTCGCCATTCTCGTTCACTAGGCGAGATAAGTGGTCAGCTACAACATTATCACTACCCTTCTTGTCCTTAATTTCGAGGTCGAATTCCTGTAGTATCAGAATCCATCTGAGTAACCTTGGTTTAGCATCTGCTTTGCCCATAAGGTAGCGTAGTCTTTGCGTGATCGTCCACACCACCACTTTGGACCCTAAAAGATAACTTCGAATTTGTCAATAGCAAAATGAGCGCCAAGAATTCCTTCTCGGTAGTGGCGTAATTGCATTGAGAAATTTGGGTTCAAAGTGCGGCTAGCATAGTAAATCGGCCCGAACTTTTTGTCAATTCTACGCCTAAGGCTGCGCCCACCTGCGTAGTTAGAGGCATCGCACATTAGTTCAAAAGGTTTAGTCCGGTCGGGCGCGATTAAAATGGGGGCACCTTGGTTAGCTTATCCTTTAAGCTATTAAAAGCTTTCTTACACCCATCATCAAACAAAAACTCCACTTCCTCTTTCGGCGGAGTTGGATAACGGCTTTGCTATCGTCGAAAAGTCTTTAATGAAACGCCGATAGAAGCCCACATGTCCCGAAATCCTCGTACCTCCTTCACCGTCTTCGGGTACGACATTCTCTCAATGGCTTCTACCTTAGCCTTATCCACCGAATACCGTCACCGGACACCTTGTGTCCCAAAACAATCCCTTCTTCGACTAGAAAATGGCACTTTTCCCGAGTTAAGCACCGATTTTTCTCAACACAACGTTGGAGCACCATATCTAGGTTCTTTAAGATTTCATCAAAGCTGTCTCCATAGACTGAGAAGTCATCCATGAAGACTTCCATACATTTCTCCACTAGTCCATCAAAAATGGCCAACATGCACCGTTGAAAAGTCGCGGGTGCATTGCATAAGCCGAATGGCATTCTGCGAAAGGCAAAAGTGCCTGATGGACACGTAAACGTAGTCTTTTCCTGGTCATTAGGGTCGATGGCTATCTGGAAATCACCAGAATATCCATCGAGGAAACAATAATACTTATGACCACTCAGTCTTTCTAGAAGTTGGTCAATGAAGGGCAGGGGAAATGATCCTTAGCGGTGACTTCATTTAACCTGCGATAATCAATGCAAACTCTATAGCCAGTCACAAGGCGTAAGGCAACTTCTTCCCCTCTTTCATTATTTTCCACAGTAATGCCTCCCTTCTTTGGCACAACTTGAGTAGGGCTGACCCACTCACTATCAGCTATGGCATAAATAATTCCCATGTCAAGCCATTTGATAATCTCCTTTTTGACAACCTCCTGCATGTGCGGATTCAGCCTCCTTTGAGGTTGTTGTTGGGGAGATTTTGCATCAATAAAACATAAGAAAATTTATAACCCTAACTACCATGCAAAACTAACTCCTAACCGACCAAAACATCGGGTTGTTGCTAGTAAAGCGTAATGAGTAAGGGGTCGATCCTCAGGGAAAAGGTATGTAGAATCTAATCTAATTAATCCTCTCAATTGTTACTCAAAGAATGAATAAACAAAAGAAACGAAAGAACAAAACATAAAAACATAAAAACAGAAAAACATAAACGAACAATCAAAATAAATCTAACCTAAGAAACATAAAAACAATCTAAACTAAAGACATGGAAACAACCAATATACAAACCTATGTGATCTCAATCCTAGTTCATCTCATGATTTTAATTTAAGTTGTGGTTTCACCTTATCACGAGATATAAACCCCTAATTCCTTAGTGAATTTAATCTCAAGCTACGGATTCCTAATTCCTTAGTAAATCCAATTTATCAATTTCTCATCTTTCGAATGTTGAGACTGATTTTCAATACAAAACTCGGTGTAGATTCAAATTACTCTCGTATAATCGAATCTAACAACCTAGATGATTAACCTATTAACTTGTCATCATTAACGGCTAAAGATCCTATCTTTCTATGGTGATCTAACGTTACTCAACTTCCGTATGTTGTAACTATCAATCGTAAACGATCTCCCGATTCAATTCACACATAGCATCATAATCATAAAAAGATACAAAATAAATTAAAGATCATGAAAATAAACTAGAGATTGAATAAATTAAAAGATTAAACTCACATAGTTTATACAACGGTTGAGCACCATGAATCAACAAACGAACGAAAAACTACATCTAATCTAACCCCGGATCACCCGAGCACAAGGCTCGGGTGACCGGCCTTGAAAGCTCCCGTAAAAGCGGCTGCTGTCTGTGTAATTTTCGTATGAAAAATCTGATGTAATTAGGGTTGGAATCGCAGCTGCTTTTATAGAAAAATCAAATCGGTTGCTACAGTAAAGGTGCCGGACGCCCGTCCATAATGTCGGACGCCCGTTCACTATTTTCAGCAACAGCATCCAAACTTGTAATGCTCATATCTCGGGCCTCGTAAGTCGGAATGGAGTGATTCAAAATCCTGTAGAATCCTCTCTTCAAGCCCTACAACTATTCTCTTGAGGTCCAGAGTCAAATCGGTTGTTATCATATCAAGAACTGCGTCGGAAGTCGGGACTACCCGGAATCCTGATTTCCCAACATTCATCTTGATTGATTTCTTTCCTTATATCTTTCAATCTTCCATAACTTTGATTGATCCTTTCCAATCACGAATTTGGCTCTCTAAAATCCTCTCTTCCATCATCAATGAGTATCTACAACAATAGGAAAACATACCAAAGCGTAACGTATTTCCAAAATAACATAAAATCATCATTTAAGCACATAATTCGTTACATTTTGCAATTCAACTATTAAAAACACCATTTACTCAATATCTCAATATAAGGCTCGATTTCTATGAAAAACATCCAAGTATGGGGAATATTGATATAAAATATATCCTTATAAAACACTACAAATTGACCCTTAACAACCCCCCCACACTTAAACCTTGCTCGTCCTCGAGTAAAACAAAACAAGAACATACTATCAAGAATCCACATAACCTGACACGAGATATAGTCAAAATCATGACAAGCTAGTATTCAGCAAATCGACCTCACTCGGTGATGTGTGTGCAGAACCTACTAAACTTCCACCGATCCTCTCTTGATATAATACATCAAGCACTAACGATTATCCGGTCAACTAAACGAAAACTTCATTCTATCTACAGCACTTACCTAACAAAACTAATTACCAAGAACATAGTAACTAACTCACAACTAAATTCCTTTACTTAGTACCAAGAAAATACCTTTCGGGTCTCTACTGGGTTTAGATCAACTTGACTTAGAATTCCAAAAAAAACTTATATTTTATATTTCCTATCGTCGCGTCTCAAAAGTATAACACACTCCCCTACATTGAGGCGAGTCACCACGAGATCACTCAATCCCTTACTGTCCAAGGTAAACCACACTCCCCAATTGGGGCAGTATCCAAATGGACTCGAGGTGATAGTTACAAACAAAATTCCCGCAAAGAAATTCTATTCATTTATTTCTATATTTTTCAAACTCTTTGGAAACTCTCGGTCAAATATATTTCTAACACATTCAAGACTCTTAAAGTTTTCAAAACACTAAGGTACTGAGATTCTAACTGTGAGTATAGCACTAGTTCTTAACTTTCATTAATGCTAAATAAGTGTTATCTGTATCAAGAATTAACTTTCCTTTAACTAACCGGAAACTATTCTATATTTGGCTCTTCATCTAATAGGTTCGTGAAATGAAGTTCAAGTGAGTATCGACTTACTAAACCTATTCTCAGAACATGATATGACTACTGATAACAACTAAAGGGTGCCAGATTATAAAACTAGCATGCAATTGAAATGTTACTCGGGACGAAACAAAATTTTGAAAATTTTGCACTTTTCATAGAAAATTATAACTAATATGAGCAAATGAAAGTAGATACACATAAACCATCCCCTCCCCCACACTTAAATTGCAACTTGTCCTCAAGTTGTGCAGAATGAAAAAGAAAAAGAAAACTTAGGCGATTGTATGCCGAAAGGGAGCTATTACGGAAGTGTTTCGAACCAAATCCAAAAATTCCCGACGAACTCGATGGCTTGTGGACCATCCACCGGAAAACCGATATCATCCGAAAACTCACAATAGCTAATGCAAATACCCCGCACACTTGACAAACATGAAATACCTCGGGGATAGGGGGAAGATAACATATAAAGCACACGGGAAAGGAAGTCTAGAGAATTTTTAGATTAAGCTCATATAAAGATGGACATATACATGGAATATTACAAAATAGTAGGGCTAGGTGCAACTATATGAAAATGCATTACAATGCAATCTACGTGAAAAATCCTAAAAATAAAATAAAAACGAGGTAGTATTACGGAAACCGACAGTTAACTACACTCAAAAAGAAAAATAAACTAGGTGGTATTACGAAAACCGACAGTGACCACACTTAAGAAAAATAAAAGGAAAAATAGAAAAACAATGCAACTATATGAAATGCAACTAAATGAAATGCATTTAAATGATATGCAAAAAGAAAATAAAATAAAAGAAAGAAAACTAGCCCACTTTATGCAACACGACATATATATAAACGTCTACCACATAATGACGGAGTTACGATAAACGCAGTCTTGTCACTAGTGCCGACGCGCCTTAAGACTTATCGAAAGTGATAGACTTATGGAAACCAACGAGTCATCTATCTAAACAGGTATAACTCATATGGAGAAAGGACGTAGCATACGGAAAACCGACGAGTAGCTACCCATATGAACTATAAAAACAAAGGAAGCACGTAAGTCTTAAAAGCTTAAAAGATTCATCGGAGCGGTATGTAGCATACGGGAACCGACATTAGCTACTAATTAACCATAAGAACGATTATAGCTTACGAGAACCGACAATCACTATAACATGCCTAGATGAATCATATATAAGGAATTGATCAATTATCTAACATGGATTCATAGATGGAAAGGTAAAAACATATAAGTTCGGGGCATCTATGTAAAAATCAATTAGCCACGAAGCTCGAATGAAAAATCCACATCAAATAAAAGCATTGAAAATAAAATCAAGAAATTTAGAACCTGGACTGAACCCCGGACGAACGTTCACTTAGCGTTCAGAACTGGACGGGCGTTCCACCTTGCAGACGCTCGTCTGCCTTGAAAACTGACCGGACGGGCGTTCAGAAAGCATAGACGCACGTCTGGTCCTTTAAACCAGAACAGAGTCGAAAATATTTGAACGGACGAGCGTCCAATACTTTCAAACGCTCGTTTACCTGCAGATGAAGAACTGGACGGGCGTCCAACAGAACATACGCTCGTCCATACAACAAGAATGCACGGACGAACGGGAAAAACACAGCAAAACCCTAAATACTTATGAACACAACACAAGAACACGAGATCAAAGACAAGCCTTATCAAATTAAGCACAGGGGTTAGACTAGGTAACACAGAAACATATAAACTTCACGTAAAACAAGTTGAGTAAAAAACTTTTGCACATTCTTAACCTAACGGTCATCGAAACACGGCAAAATAAAAACTCTCAACTTGGTATACGCTACTTTTATTAAAAACAAAAATAAAACGTAACAAAATCGAGAACTAACAAAACTAACTAACAACCTATTCCCCGGCAACGGCGCCACTTTTGTTGGGGAGATTTTGCATCAATAAAACAAAAGAAAATTTATAAACCTATACTTAACATGCAAACTAACTCCTAACCGACCAAATATCGGGTAGTTGATAGCATAGTAGGGTAAGTACAGGGTCGATCCACAGGGAATTGGGATGTTGAATCTAATTTCCTTAATCCTACCAATTGTTACTCATAAACATAAAAACGAAAAAAACAAAACATAGAAATCAAATAACAATTCAAATAAATCTAATCTAAGAAACATGGGAACAACCAAAGTACAGACCTAAGTGATTTCAATTCTAGTTAATCTCATGATTCTAATTCGATTTGGGGTTTCACCCTTTCACGAGACACAAATCCCTAATCTCTTAGTGAATTTAATCTCAAGCTACGGATTCCTAATTCCTTAGTAAATCCAATTTATCAATTTCTCATCTTTCGAATGTTGAGACTGATTTTCAATACAAAACTCGGTGTAGATTCAAATTACTCTCGTATAATCGAATCTAACAACCTAGATGATTAACCTATTAACTTGTCATCATTAACGGCTAAAGATCCTATCTTTCTATGGTGATCTAACGTTACTCAACTTCCGTATGTTGTAACTATCAATCGTAAACGATCTCCCGATTCAATTCACACATAGCATCATAATCATAAAAAAATACAAAATAAATTAAAGATCATGAAAATAAACTAGAGATTGAATAAATTAAAAGATTAAACTCACATAGTTTATACAACGGTTGAGCACCATGAATCAACAAACGAACGAAAAACTACATCTAATCTAACCCCGGATCACCCGAGCACAAGGCTCGGGTGACCAGCCTTGAAAGCTCCCAGAAAGCGGCTGCAGTCTGTGTAATTTTCGTATGAAAAATCTGATGTAATTAGGGTTGGAATCGCAGCTGCTTTTATAGAAAAATCAAGTCGGTTGCTACAGTAAAGGTGCCGGACGCCCGTCCATAATGTCGGACGCCCGTTCACTATTTTCAGCAACAACATCCAAACTTGTAATGCTCATATCTCGGGCCTCGTAAGTCGGAATGGAGTGATTCAAAATCCTGTAGAATCCCCTCTTCAAGCCCTACAACTATTCTCTTGAGGTCCAGAGTCAAATCGGTTGTTATCATATCAAGAACTGCGTCGGAAGTCGGGACTACCCGGAATCCTGATTTCCCAACATTCATCTTGATTGATTTCTTTCCTTATATCTTTCAATCTTCCATAACTTTGATTGATCCTTTCCAATCACGAATTTGGCTCTCTAAAATCCTCTCTTCCATAATCAATGAGTATCTACAACAATAGGAAAACATACCAAAGCGTAACGTATTTCCAAAATAACATAAAATCATCATTTAAGCACATAATTCGTTACATTTTGCAATTCAACTATTAAAAACACCATTTACTCAATATCTCAATATAAGGCTCGATTTCTATGAAAAACATCCAAGTATGGGGAATATTGATATAAAATATATCCTTATAAAACACTACAAATTGACCCTTAACAGTTGTCTGACCTTTTTCGCTCATTCCTCCGTTCGAATCTTATGCATGCACACGTCTGGGCTGATTCCTCTGATATCGCCCACCTGCCATCCGAACGCGAGGATATGTTTCTCAAGCACTTTGATTAATTCTGGCTTCTTGCTCGGCTCGAGTTTAGACGAGATGATCAAGGGCAACTTATCACCGTCTTTAAGGAAGATGTATTTAAGGTCTTTGCGGAAGCGGTTCAAGCTCCAAGTCGGTGGGGGTTGCTCAATCTTTGGATTTTAAGGGACCACCTATTTCCTTGTGAGCTTGGACCGGTTGGTGAAAAACACCTCATCTTCCTGAGGTGTAACCCCAGAAAGGTATTGAATGACATCATCTAGAGGAATCTTCCTGTCAGCTTCCGTTTTTTCTTTCTTATGCTTGACCATCTTCTTAAGTTCTTCTTCTTCGAGCTCTTCTGCAAGCTGCTCCCAATCATCCAACTCCCAATTGGTAGTTTCTCTCCAGAAATCTATTTCGTCCCAACTACCCATTAAAACTTCCTCCTCTGCAGGGTTAAAGTCTGCCTGGTTGAGCTCCTTCAAATCATTGCTGCTCATCCCTGGAATGTCCCAGATTTTCCGTTCACTCTTAGGCTCAGTGTGCGCAAGTTGTTGAGTTATAACATCCAGGGCTCCTATCTCCGTGAGCACTTCCTCAGGGTTGGATTCATCTTCATAGATTGCTTCAATGAATGAGACCTCCTGGGTTGGAGCTTCCGCATAACGTTTTCCTTGCTCGAGGGTAATGGAAGTGTCCTCTACTCTCAGAGTGATTTGGCCAGTTTGGAAGTCAATAGTGGAGGCAGAAGTATTTAAGAAAGGCCGTCCCAGAATCAGGGGCATCTCCTTGTCAGACTGGTAATCCAGTATGACCCAGTCAGTTGGAAAAACTAAATGTTTAACATGGATAAGGACGTTGTTAACACAACCATTTGCTAAACGGCTAGATCGGTCCACCAGGCGAAGAGAGACGGGACGCTCCCTTAGCCTTTTGTCCAACCCGAGACTCTTGCAGACGTTCAATGGCATCACATTGACAGAGGCCCCCGAGTCGCATAAGACATTGTGGAACGTGTGGCCTTCAATCATGCAAGAGATTGAAGGTCGTCCGGGGTCACCTCGCTTGATTGCAACGCTCTGTGAAACCGTTGAACATTCTTCTCTTAGCACATCTTCTGCCATTCCCTTTAGCTTCTTCTTACTTCCACAGGCATCCTTAAGATACTTAGAGAATTTAGGCATCTCAGTTAATACCTCAGCAAGTGGCATAGTTACCATAGTATCTCTAAGCATCTTTCTCACCCCGTCATACTGTTTGTCAGAGTTCAAGATATTCTCTCTTTTCTTTGCCGGATAAGGAAGGGTTTTCGAATGATTGGTTATAGTTTGACTTTTAATGGCTTCGTCCTCCTTGTCCTTCCACCTGACAAACTTCTCAGTTTTCTTTTTAGTCAAGTGTTCAGCTACCTGACTTCTCTTCTCAGCCTCCTCATCACTATCCCCCGAAGAATCATCATCATTCAGCTCTTCCTCACTGTTGCTTTCTTTGGAATTTAATTTCTGATTGCCCCTCCTGAACTCATGGCGTCAGGAGGGGCTACTCGTTTCCCGATAACTTTTCGGGTGCAGATGTCTTACCGCTTCTGAGGGTGACTGCATTCAACTCCTCCTCTTGTCCATAATTCCATTGTGGTGTGATGGCATTACAAGCACTGACATCTGCCTTAGGGTTTTTATCTGTATAACTAGGTAGTCTTCCTGGAGGTCTGATCGCCTGTTGATCAGCCATCTGACCTATCTGTCTCTCCATCGTTTTTTGACCGGTGGCTAGTGTTTTCACCATGTCTACTAGCTCATCAAATTTCTTCTGAGAGACATAGGTGGGCTGTTGATTTTGCGTTTGAGCCTAGTTACCTTGGGGTCTTTGGTTATTGGATGCACCAGGCGGTGTATAATAACTATTTCGCGGGTTTCCCGAATAGTTACGGTTTTGAGTTTGACTCGATTGACCAGAATTTTGACTGAAGCTTCTGAAAGGTTGATTCTGGTTCTCCATGGCCTGCACTTCCTCATTCATCATATTCCCGGCCTGCATGCCCGAGTAATTCACATCCGCCGGCCCTTCTTGTCGCTTTATTTGCATGTTGGCTAGTTGTTTGTTCATTATTTCCATTTGAGCAACTAGCGAGTTTTGTCTCCGAGTTACTTTCGCACCTCCTTTTTGCTTCCACTAACATGGGTCTTCTTTTGAGTAGCCCACATGTTATTCTTAGCTATTGTTTCGCTACCTGTAGGAAAAAGCATCATCTCCTCCTCCTAAAAACGATCCATGAGCTGTGGAATCTAAGTAATCTCTATTGGGTTGAGTAACACCCTGATAGAATAATTCTAGAAGTTCATGTCGAGTGTATCCATGGTTAGGGCACTTCCTCATTAACAAATTCAACCTCTCCCAGGCCTTTCCCACACTCTCTCCTTCTAATTGCTCGAAAGTAGCTATATCTCGTTTACGGTCCATTATCGTTCCAGGTGAAACGAATTTCAGAGCAAAGGCTCTTTTAACATCAGCCCAGTTATGAAGAGAGTGATGGGGTAAGGACTTAAACCATCGATTTGCTTCTCCCTTCAGAGCAAACGGGAAGAGTTTCAATTTAACAACTTCTGAAGGAACACCAGGGTAGTGACCTGCTTCACATATTTGCACAAAAGTGGACAAGAAGTCATGTGGGTCTTCTGCAGCAGTGCCATGGAATGAACTATTTTGGACCATCCCCACAACTCCATTCTTTAGATCAAAATGCATTCCTCCCATCTCCGGAGGACGAATTGGTCTATGCCCTTCCAAGAAGTCTTGATCAAGATATGGCGCATAAGGGTCTTGCCGCACAACTTGTTTGTAGCCGCAGCCGTTGGCATTCTTTGTTGAACGACTATCCGAGGTTGTTGTTGCATCTCTTTGGTTTATCCGGCTTGCTTTCGCATTCTTCGGTTCCGCAACATTTGCATCGAATCGGTTTAAGCGAGCGGGATCCATGCCGGGAGGATTTTGGTCATTATTCCCTTGGTTCTCCGGTTCGTCATCGCTAGAACCGTGTTCGCTCATGTTGTCGGGATTTGAGAAAAGTCTTCTCTTGACAATGTCCCGTTCGTGTTCGGGACAATACAATAACGGTCCCTTTTTGCTCCTGGTTTGCATAAACCAGAAAAGGAGAACAGGAAGAAATCAACCTTAAGGTTGATGAGAACGAGTGTAGAGATGATTAGAGGGTTTAGAGGGTTAGAAGGAGAGAAGAGATGATAGATTGAATCGGCGTTCAGTATGAGTGAACGCTGGTTCAGGGGGAATTTTGGAGGTGAACGCTCGTTCAGGTTATTGAACTAGCGTTCAGAAGACAATTTAGGGCAGACGGGCATTCAGGGTCAGGACGCCCGTTCAGAAAGGCTTTTTTTTATATTATTTTTTTTATTTTCGAATTTAGAAAAAGATCTAGAAACAGAAACAAGAAAAGAAACCTACCTACAAAAAATTTAAAACAGAAAAGGCACTAAGACGGTAAAAAAAACGTGTTGAAATCTTCTAGGGCCAAAATGGAGGGGAAAACAACAGATTTTGACCTCGAAAACGGTGTCAAACGGCCGTTTGCCATGTCATCGGCGTCGGAACGAGCTTTCCGAATTGGTGTCCTGCGCGCCAAACGGACACTCGAGCCAAAATTTATGGTCAAAATACTACCGCGTGCTATAGCGATCCCTTTTGACACAGAAAACTGTCCTAAGTAGAATCCGACAACCGTTACCGATTCCCCGGCAACGGCGCCAAAAACTTGTTCGATAAAACTAGTTTTAAATTTATTTTATCGGAACACCCCAAGTATAAGGTTCGCAGTATAGGGTGTTACCGAGTCGTCCTAAGGGAATCGAATGTTTATCGGATTAAGGGCAGTTATTCTATCAAATATGTCACTAATTATTACCTAAAACTAAGGTGTATATTAACTATAATATCAAAACGAAGAACAGTGACTAGAAGGAACAGAAAACAGGAAAACTCGATACCGGACGGGCGTCCGCTTAGGGTGGACGGGCGTCTGATTATCGTGGTGGGAACGGAAATATGCAGAAAAATAACCAGGTAAAAACTAAAACTTCTAAAAAATCTAAACCGATATGCAAAAAGTACGAACTTTCTTATGAATATAAAGGAACAGTAGGGCAACAAGGATCCACCAAACAACCACCACCCAACCGAGTTATGAGTTAAATTAAATTCCTTGGTATGATCTAACCTAAATTCGATCTAATTCCTTTAATCAAATTTATTTAGGGTTCATTTTCTTTCTCAAGTAAAACAAACATAACAATGAAGAACATGATCATGAGTTCGTCTTCGAATCTCCTACCCAATCAATAATAAACAATCTCTTGAATTATTATTAATCGTATCAAAAGAACGGTTCTATACATGAATCTAATTCTCATTAAAATTCAAAACAGATAAACGTTTCATTGATTTCTCAATCTAATAAAACAAACACTCAAATCTATTGATAAGGAAAATAAAACTCAAACTCACTAACAATCGCTACTCCCTTGGTTGTGATGGTGTTGTGTTGGCTTCATCCCGTTGTCCTACTGCGAACTGCTTAGCCTTGCATCCTTGTGATGATCCAAGACATGGTTGAAGGGAAGAAACTCATAATCTCCTAGGGTTTGGTGCGGCTGCTTTGAGGTTCAGCGGCTGTTTGATAATAATCTGTGCTTAGGGTTTAGACAACACGCCTATTTATAGAATTCTATGTCGGCTAGGTCAAAAACGAAAATACGAAGAATATTGTTACGAGAATGGTATCATATTTAATAACAAGAAACAAGGCTTAATTTTTGATATATTTCCGCTGCACAAATTCAGAAACTCAACAGTCAGCAGACTACTAAAGTATCAGACTGCCGAAATTGCTGAGTTTGTTAACTCCAAAAGTTTTAAGTGTTAAGTTTATTCACCCCCTCCTCTAAACTTAACCAAAGCCTTTTCAAGGGACCAACACTATATAAGAGAATGATTGGCTAGCTCTTTTCTACATCACAATTAGAAGAGTTCTAATTTAATAGAAAATATGAGAGCTTCATAAAGAAAGTTTTGAGAGAGAGAAAAGGTCGGTCTAGCAACCGAGTTTTTTTGGTAGCAATCCATTATAGGATTCCGGAAGTCTGTTCGTGTGGATCACCGGTAGAAGCCGAACACTTGGGCGGCTTCGTGCAGAAAATACAACCATTGACAAAGCGTTGATCCAATTGTATCAACCAAGGTATTCTCTTGTCTACACTTCTTTTATGCTTGTTGCTTAAACAAAGTCGATCTTGGGTTAGTAGGAAATAAATTATAAATTCCGCCGCGTTCCCGCGTAGAGTTTGTAACACAGTCCGCATACACATGCACGAGATCAGGATGCTAACTGTCAGTCTGGGATGTCCACAGACGTCTCGTTAGCTGGGGGCCGACTCCGGCCCTCCACAGCATGTGCCCGCTATATGCGGCGAACAGGATTCACACTAGACATTAGCAAGGGCAAGACCACTAAGCGATCAAGAGGACAACAAGATGACCACCGAGGAAATGTGTCCGATCCCTCTACTTATCCCCTTGATTGTACTTATATATGTCATATCATAGTTAATTATGTCTTATCGCAATTAGTCTAATCATCATTAGCAAATCCGCCTATATATATTGGCACCCATGTAACTCATAAATCATCTGAATATTAATACAAGCAGACCCGACTCTACCAATTTGTCGACTATTGTGCTCGCTATTTTATACGCCGTGCCCGACGCTTGTATCTTCATATATTTCATATCAACCACCACTTCTCATCAGAGAAGTCACTCACATTCAGCTAGATATCCATCTTTAAGTACCGTTATTCGCAACTGTGATATTTCAGACAATATCAGTATGTATGAAGATTCCGATGAAGATCCACAAATTTTCTGGAAAAAATGAAGGAGGTCGCCGGGAAAGATGAAGGCTCTCTTGCTAAAAACCCAAAAAATGGTGGTTTTCCTCGCTAGAAAACTTAAAGTAACCACTACTCGGAGCTGGATTTGGCCATAAAATGATTGGAATCGTAATATCCCGGTAACGGAGACAACTCTTGTTGTCAGAAACACCACAAACGTATTTTCAATGATTAAATGATGATTCAACGGTGATTATGCGTTGGATATCTAGCGGTGATTATGGTGTTTATTATGAACTATAAGAAGATAGTATGAAGATACGAGGAAATGTAAGGGTGAACTAGTTTGTCGACAATTGAAAGAGGTTGTCTCCTTTTTGTTTTAAGATCTCTCATTTTCAGCGTACAAATGCCGCTATTTATAGGGCTAGGAGATGCAGGTTACAATAAATGTAATTAAGACGTAATTAACACGATTAACTACGTGGCATCACCTAATTGGACGGGATCCATGGTAACCGCAATGCATTACATGCTTGTAACAATAGGGATTTAACTCATGTTGCATTATTTAATGGGCTTGGTCCGAGCTGTGCGGACTGCGAGCTGAGGGGCAAGCAGGTCGCTCCCAGTGCTTCTTGCCGGCCTGTAAAGGGCGGGTTGAAGGCTTTGTTGATCGACGCTCCTTGCCCTGCCAATGACAAATATCGCTAAGGAGTAGGGCGAGCCGAATTGAAGCCCGGCCTAGTCCGGCTTATGAAGGTGCGGGCTGTGTGGACCGGGGACCCTATTCTTCTTGGGCCTACGTACGGGCACAATTGGAATCCGCGGGCTCTTTTTAGGGCTTGGCATATCAGTATGATACCAAAATGAGTGTTTTTTTAGTACTTCAAATAGAAAAGAGATTGATTCTATTGGATTTTTTCAAGGTAAATCCGATCATATTGTATACAAATCAAGCAAGTGGTTGTGTTTCTAGTTATTGTATCGGTAGTTGTATGGTTTTGTATTCGTATAGTGTTTTGTTTTGCCGCAATAATACGGCCATCATAGCGACGAGGGAGAACGAATGCTGGAATGAACCAGCAGAGCAGACCTTAAATTTTCGAGCAAACGGAGGCCTCACTTCCGGCTGAGGTTTTACCAAGCCGATGAGAGATGGAAAAAGATGCCCTATTATACAGACCTAATGAAAATTTCTATGAGCTACACTATATGAGAAGCCTAATATAATGCCTAGGAATTTGGCAAACTCTGTGGATCAGAATGAATCGAAAACATCCTAGAGATAAATGGATATCTAAAGAACCTCATTTGGTCGAAGGGAACCATGGAATACGTATTGGTATTTTTATTTTATTTTCGCGTATCAGTTATTCATTATGTTGTTCATGTTAATGTAAATTTTTTACTGTTATCTCGTTCCTCGTTATTTCATCGGATTAGAGGACAACAAATCAGGGTGTCATCAGGCTTGTAGAAAAACATAACATAATACGGATATATAAACTAAACTAACCTAACCTTCACATACATACATATACTTGGGCCATATATATATATATAGACACACACAAACACGCGTCAATTCCTCTCTAAAACGACACTTATACGTCTTATTTATTTTACAACCTACCAAGCAAGTGTCACATTATAAGCAATATATTATCTCTACATCCATATCAACAATATTTCATCATCCAAAGGTAAAATGCCTACATTACTTGTTCGAAATAACACTAAAGCACTAACCCACAAATTTCAATCAATAAGTTGACAATATTAACTATGCTATTTTTAACAAACACTACGGGGTTGCGATATTTGAAAACCCATGACACTAATAGGTCTACATGCATCAATTTTCAAAACTCAAGCCACATGACTCAATTTACATACATATACATATATGCATCAAATGAGGTTGAAACCAAGAAATAGTTCATCCGGTCGGTGCAATAGTTTAACACTCGAATCCAACATCTACATAATATGGAATCATGCAACTAACGAGCAAAAAAAAAAAAACCAAATTGACACCACAACAAATTTTCGGACACATTACACAAAATTTTCGTTAAATTGAAATAAGTGGCTCTCAAAAATTTACTTACAACAAGTCTTTCATTTTCATTACGAGCCATTTGGCATAAATGTTGACCGTTGCTTGATTCACTGAAAAAATAGTGGATAAATTATATTTCACCAACGCCGGACCTTTGCCTGTTCGTTGCCTGTTGTTGCCGGACCTTGTCACCGTTGCCTATTGTTGCCTGACAGTTGCCGGATAAAATGGTGTATTCCCTCTCGTCTGCTATTATATCGGGTGCTTTGGGGGTGCTCGCTATGCTCTTCCATGTTTTTTCCGATTTGAGAAATGAAGAAGACGAAAACGGCCGTAACAATAAGTTTCATGACGATGTTGGATCTCGTCTGTGAATAAATCCGGGCCGTAATTACTCTGGTGACAATTAATCCAAGAACGAATCAACAATATGGATGGTGATTATGGTGATTTTTATTAGAAGATAAAGACAAGAGATAGACAGATGGAGTCAAAATAAGAGAAAAAATTGTTATATGAAAATAAATATAGTGTTTATCATAATTTATTTAAATAAATAATATTGCCAATATATACTCATTAGTTATTATAGAATATATAATTATTCTGTAATTAATACGTAATATCTACAACTAATATGTGAATTGCTAATAAATAATAGTATTAGGATTTTTCTCCAATATAAAGGAGCAATACTGTATCAATTGATCAACCAGAAAAACAGTTTCAGTCTTGTATTATTTTTCAAAGAGTTTTGATTTTCTTTAATTTTTAGACTGAGCCTTAGAGTTGTCTCTCTCAAGTTGTCTACGTATCCAATTGATGTATATTGGATTCAAATCTCTCGTAGTTCCTTAGAAATCATTTATATAGAGGGTGTCTCACCCCCTTTTCTTGTCCAACAAGTATTATGATTTATTTTTTAATCCCTAAGGATTATCTCATGTCAATCCTTCTGATTTAGGGATAACTATAAATATATTTAAATGACAGGATCAGTGTCATTAAACCATGAGATTCTTTCTCTATCCTCTAATATAGGAATACGCGTAAATATTAGATAAGGGGAGCTCTAACCGTCCTGCGGGGAGCTGCTCAGGCCGTCTCGACCATAGATGCACTACCCACACTCCGACATGACCGAGCCGACCTGTGATGGTCTAGTTGGGAGAACTGGTCAGACCTCTCACCTGGGGTCCTGGCCTGATCCACAAATTGATATGAGGGCCCCTGGCCCTTAAGTTTGACACTCCTTTCTTTGGCCATTTCCTAAATGTCACGTGGCAATGGCTAGTCCAACCTTTGTCATAAGCCCCCGAGATCTGCCCGGGCTCGATGGGCAGGTCAGAACTGACTAGGGCGGAGCTCCTCTATGTCCTTTTAGTCTTGTCAAAATTACAAGGACTTGCTCTGGCACGTGGTAGAGTTACCGTTATGACTCTGTCATAACGATCCTGAGAAACGACACGTTTTCATCAATATTTCGGTAGTGGGAACGTTTCCCGAGGTAGCGTTTGGGGCTTATAACCCCCTGTCGTATCACGTCTCTTTAGACTTTGCTGATTCTTCACTATTAAGCCTGAGATTGAAGCCATTTGCCGGTTGTTGTTCTTCTAATCAACCTCTTCAATCACAAGTAAGCATCTTGCCCCTTTTTTTTTATTGATTTTCCGTTGATGAGTGAGTTGATTATCCTTATAGACAGTTCCATCGAAGAGTTATTTGAGTCTGCGTCTGAATCTGAGAGTGAGACCTCCAATTTTAGGGCTAATTCTGAAAATCTGGCCCTTTTACCCCTGATAAATCGTAGAGGGTTTGAGCAACTTTCTCTAGCCCCCCATTTTCTTCTTCATCCTCTGCCCCCCGTTCTTCTTCTGGAACTTCCCCATTCATTTTATCCTTGAAGGCACATATGACTCTGAGATCACAAGCTGGCTGCCTAGGCATCAACTCTATATTGACTCAAAAGGCCATGGTCTCCATTCGTAAGAAGTATGTTATTAATATGAGATTGTACGACCCCCATCTTCCTGTTGCTGTCAATTATGCTTACCAACCTCCAGAGGGATAATGCGTTGTATATAAGGAGCAGTTCGATTGTGGCCTGAGAGTCCCCTTCTGTCCTGCCCTTTTGCCTGTTCCGGAACACTATGGGCTGGGAATCGCCCAGGTTGTTCCTAATGGTGTTAGAGCCATTATTGGCTTCGCCATCTGGTGCCGGTGTGTGAATATTTCGTTCACGGTGAAGTACTTCTGAACCTTCTACTAGTGCAAACAAGTGAAGGATCTGCCCGGGTTGTACTGCTTCCCACGTCGGGGAGACTTTTTAAATGATGTTCATATTCTTCGGAAGGGAGAGTCCTCTTATAGGGACTGGAAGCGCCGGTTTTTCTTCATCCGACCGGAAGTGGAAATCAATCTGGGTAGGTGGTGTTGAAATAGTGTCCTAAACCCAATCGGGTTGGACCGGATCCAACCTGGTCGGATCATTTCTACTATTTATTTATGTTTGTGCATAGATTAAATGGCTTTTCTGCTGTCATATGTTTGTTCTTTTAAAGAACCAATTATGAATTGTTATATGATAACGTCCTTAGTATTAAACTGTGATAGAGAAACCATGATAGGTGATTATGGTTGATGAGATCTTTAATCACTTTAATATGTTTGATACTTAAATGTCTCTAGGCTGATGTACTATTAAACAGGACATTGATAGTACAAAGAGACTAGCACGTATTAGATGTCTTCTGTCTTTAAGGGCAGGGATAGATCTCATCTATCGAAGTATAGAGACACTTGGACTATACGTGGATGTGTATTAGAGAATGCGTACGTTACGTTAAGTGATGTGACTGACCCACTTACACGGATAAGTGTCACACTATGTGACGGTTGTGTAATTATCCTTAGGACCGGAGTCTACATGGCATCATGGTGTGGATTGTCATGCTTTGACACTATTGAGGTTTTCCCTAGCAACGGGGTGATCATGCGGTGATTGGGTGTGATGCCTTGTGTAGAAGGTCTAAGTTCCACAAGTTGGATGAAGCTTGGTTATAATTAAAAGCAAATAAAAGTTAGATAAAAGCGGAGTATATATGTTTGGTCGTGAACCCGCCGATATATACCTCGATTAATTCAAGATTATTGGAAGATTACATGGATAAGAACGACCAACCGGAAATCGCGTATCCCCTATAAGTAGGGTGAATATCCGAAAGGGCCTTCTTATAAGGAATGTCTTACTTGTCGTGAATATTTGCAAAGTGGAAGTAAATGAGTTACTTCGAGAGAGCATGATATCCAGCCATTATAAGATACGGTCGTTAATGTTTGACACTCGGGACGTACGACCGTATGGATATTATTAATTTTGGCGATAGGATTGTAAGTTACACGGTAAGTTGCAGAATTTGTTTCACATGACAGATTATAAGATACGGTCGTAGTAATCATTGCATTTGACTCTTCCGATGATTGGGGGTCACGGTGTGTTGCTAGACGCTATCCTGTGATCGTTAGGCATGAAGGGCGTAATTTTCACTTTGTGTCTACGGCCAACATATTCGGAAGCCTATCGGGTCACACGCATATGAACATCTAGCCGGATTAAAATGTGGTTATAGTTGATAACCAAATAAGGAAAGTTTATCTCGAGACTACAAAGGTTATAGTGGTAAATTAATATGGTGGTATGTATTTATTATGAATAAATATAATACAAGATATTAATTATGGTGATTAATTAAATATATGTATTTAGATACATATTTCGATATATATATATATATATATATATATATATATATATATATATATATATGGATTTTGCAAATTAATTAATCATAGTATTATATTAATTAAAGAAAATCTCAATTCCCAAATTATAGGGAAAAAGGACGTCATTATAGAATGTATAGGATACATTTGTATTGTGCAATTTAATTAATAAATATTACAATAATATTAATATTAAATATTAATTGATTTTTGAAAATAGATTTTTGGTAACAAGATAAATATAATCAATATAAGATATTGACAATATCTTAGATATATTTAATATATGATATTAAATTAAATGAGATAATTCAATAAAAGATATTTTCCTTATTTTACTCGTAAAAGGTTTTCTTTCTCTTCAATCTACTAGAAGCTAATCCCAATTAGATTGAGAAGTGCATGGGGCGCCCCACCCTCTATATAAGAGAAGGGTTGGCTAGCTCTTTTGTACATCATAATTCCAAAAGCTAATAGTTCTTGTAAAAAATAGAGAGTTTTTTAGGAGAGATTTTGAGAGAGAGAAAAAGTCGGTCTAGCAACCAGATTTTTCTAGTAGCAATCCAATGGTGGATTCCGGTGGGTTATTTGTGTGGACTAGCGGTAGAGACCGAACACTTCGGCGGCTCTATGCAGAAATACTTTCCTTAGACGGTCAAAGCGTCGATCTTTTAGATCAACCAAGGTAACCACCGTCTGCTAGCTTGATTGTTTATTGCTTAAACGAAGTCTATCTTGGGTAAAAGGAAATCAAAATTTTGAATTCCGCTGCGTCCCGCGTAGTTCCTAACAGTGGTATCAGAGAGAGCTTCGAGCTTAAGCAATAAGCATGTAATTTTGCGTAGTTAATTTTATCGTTCTAATCACGTAATTAAAAGATGAAAGATTTTTATTCGCAAAAACGATACACGAAAAGAAAAAGAAAAAAAACGAGATCTAGTGGTGCTCGGCCGACCGGCGGCGGCGGCGGCAGGGTAGCCTACTGCCGGCGGCGGTTGACCGGTCAATGTTGAAGGATCTCTAAATTTTTGTTTTGTGTATTTTGTGATTCAATATGGTTCATAGTTGTGATTAGTAATTTCTCCTTTGTTTTGTTGTGTTTTGTGCATATCCAATGGTTCAAATAGTTTGGGCCATTGGGATGCCACATGGCATTAAAATAATATTGGCATTTCCAAATTTTGATTTGGAATAGGTCTAGACCATTTTCAAATATTTTATTTGTAAAAGGCTTAGGACTAGGCCACTTCCAAAATTTTGATTTTGGAAAGTGGCCAGGCCTAAACCAAAATTATTTGGCCTTTCCAAATATTTAATTTGGAATAGGCCTAGGCCCTTTTCAAATATTTGATTTGTAAAAGGGCTAGGCCTGACAACTTTCCAAAATTCTAGGCCCACCCAAAATTTTGATTTTAAACCAAAATTATTTGGCCTTTCCAAATTTTTGATTTGGAATAGGCTTAGGTCATTTTCAAATATTTGATTTGTAAAAGGTCTAGGCCTAGGCCACTTCCAAAATTTTGATTTTGGAAAGTGGCTGGCCTGAACCAAATTTGGCCAAGGGAGATGCCTTTTGGTAAGGAAACCAAAGGCATCCCTTTTGATTATGAATCAAAAGGAAAGAAACAAAAGAGACCTAATTTTATTTTTGATTTATTTTTGGAATAGTTCCAATTAATTAAAATTGAAATTGAAATCGGTTTAAAATTAATCGTTAATTTTATTTCTATTAAAATCATTTAATTAATTAAATGTTAATTAGTTAATTGATTGGATAAAATTATTTAATAGATTAAACGTTAATTAATTAATTAAAACGCAAGTAGTTAAATGTTAATTTATCTTTTTCATAAGATGTTATTGTATGGATTAGATATAGTAGATATAATATGATTATATGGACCCCGATTGATCATGGACTCGACCGATATGATAGATGTGAATGATTTAATTTTATGTTTGTTTAAAATTGTTCTAGGTCGTTATGAAGAACGTGACCTAGTTTATTTTCTGCATTTATCCCATTCCCGTTGGCTCTCCCCCGTGTGCGGCGGGTGTATTTATTTTATTAGATAGAATTAAATGTAACAAGGATGGATCAGAAAACGGAGACCAAAGAAAGAAGAATAAAGATCCCATTAGAGAATGGCGCATTAAAGATCCTAATGGCGGTTGCAGCTACCTTAGATTGTGACATGCGGTTTCGTCAGTTTGTATTCGAAACCGCACCTAGGAAAAGTCCATGATCATACCGGTTACTTTACGCATTTATTTATTTTATGCTTGTATTTATTTTATATGATACGATAGATGCATGACTAAGCACGATCTAGATAAATGTGTAGGATGTACGTCTATAGAGATAGATATATCTGATGAGACCGTAATTAAAATTAATTAACTGAATTAATTTACATAAATACTTCCACAACAAAAATGAAGTCGAAATATTGTCTCCCAATATTATAATGACGGTAAAGAGCCCTTGTTCGGATCCAACTGATCGACCACCGCCAGGAGTTGACCTACCTCGGGTATATCGTCGTTATTGAGATATGATCGTATGAGATCTCGTGAATATTGGGTTATGACTTGACTAGATTCTTTCGGTGATTGGCCACCATCAGGGCCGTCTGACTTTAGAGACAAGGGGTTGACTAACACATAGTGATGTGTATCACCAAAGAGTTGACTAGTCAACCACTGAAAATTACATAGTGATGTGATTGGTAAAGCGTTACTCGAAATTATCTTGATTGATCGACCACCGCCGGGAATCAAGTAACAAGATTGGATCTCAGCCACTAAAAAATTTTGGACAAAATCTTGAAAGTCAATTGGGAGTAGTTGACTAGTGGGAGCAAAATCATAAACCAAAAGACCATTTTGATTTTGCATGTATAAACAACAACACTCTTTTATTTTCATTTTAGGATTAGTTTTAGCAAAATTTATATTTATGTTTCATTCTCGATTAGCAAAACCAAATCATGACTGTTACTTTTTGAGAAACGTTCTCAAATTTGGTTAAGAAATTTTAATCCTTTTAAATTAAGCAATGACACCAGCAATCCCGCTATAGTAGTTAGAGACAAGGAGACTACATATTTGATGCAGTACTCCAAGGCTTTAATTATTAATGAAAACGGAATCTAATGATTGAATCATTTGAAATAAGTTTCAACGAATTAATCATACATTGGATACGATCCAAGATGATCATTCAGTCATAACGATGACAATTAATTCAAACGTTGGATAAGAATGACCACATCTAATTTTGGAAAGTTTGTTTTCAAAATTGTAATATTTAAGTATCGACTTAATTCTATCATTGCTTAAAGGTTAATTAAATAGTCAATGTTTTGAATACGATTCAAAAGGTTAAATAAACTATTTAATAAATTTTAGATTTTCTTTATGAAAGAAAATTAAAGACATGGCTCTTGTGATCTTTCTTAAGTCTTATGAAGACTACAATAAGAAACATTTTTCAAGTGCTTAAAGGATTAAAAAAGAAAGTTAGGGCAAGTGATTAAATAGAGGACTTATCGAAGTCTCTATTCTAGGCTAGTATGTTGAGATAAATCTATCTAAGTTCAAAGTCGACTCTAAGATATATGATATCTTACGAGTGTGATTAAATTAGAAAGATTGAATACAGATACGGAAGGTGAAGCAAACGATGTAACACTTACCATATTCTGGATCTAGTAAACTGATAAGGGAACTAAATAAATGTTATTATGTTCCGGTTCTTATGAAGAACATGTTTTCAGTTGCTTGTTAGGATTTAGTAGACATATTCAATTGTAAAGAATAAATGTTATTCCGATAAAGTTGAAAGTTCACTGAATCTAACATACTAGATTGTTGTCACTATATAGTTGATATATGTGATGAAATCTCAACTAAGTATTCATATGGTTGTTATCCTTAATATTTGGTGGTCGTTCTAGAGATAGTCTCTATGGAAGGGAATCGTGTGATCAAATGTCATTTTGATGACGTCTGAACCATGTGGTTATGAATCATGTGGGTAATACGTATCTTATCTAAAGATGACTAAAATACCCTTTTATGAAAAGGTTATAAATTCTAGAAAAATTGTCTAAAGCCTAAACATACCGATGTTTGTTGGCTTATGACAATTAATGCCACAAATAATTGTTTATTACTCTCTATAACTATTTTTAGAAATAGTTGAATGTACTTATTGATGTACAACAGTTCGGAAAACCAGAAAAGTTCAAGTTTGTACGAATATGAGATTGATGAGCTACTTAGGAATTAATCTTCAATTGGATTGAAGTAATTAATACCTGAAGGGTGTTTCAGAAGTCGTCTGAAAAGGAATAAGATTCTCTCTTGAAGGATACCATTTTTGGGATACACAATTGGATTGTGTTCTTGAAATGGAAACAACACTTCATATGATAAAGGTGTGATGCAAGCCATGCGAAGTATCCCTTACATGTTTCGGGATAGTGCCCTTATACTTAACCGAGTTCCAAAGAATAAAGGTTGAATAAATTTCGTATTAGATATGGTAGGCGATAATGTCGAATCTATCTTAACTCATGATTTGAAGTTGTCATAGGCAAAGTCAGAAAGGCTTGGAGCCTAGTACGACATATGCAACTTTGTGGAATATCTTAGTAGCACGCTAGATATTATTTACTTATCCACGGAGCAAAATGTTTGTCTCCAAACATGCTGTCTTCTAAAGGAAGTGTTTCTTCCAAAAGAAACAGTGGGTATAGATTTAGATCTCAAATGTAGTTTGAGAACCACAAGGAGATATTCAACCATTGGAACATGGGAAGACGCCGCATAGCGATGAGGTGTAGAACACTGCTCAATGCACACAAAAGTTCTGTAAGTCTGTGGATAACCTCAAGCCTGAAAAGGCTGCGGGTTGTTCATCTAGAAGAATGAATATCTCACGACTTATGAAAGAATGTTTGAAAGGCAAGATTGAGAGATATGGCCAGGAGCCTGTTAGGAACATTTGATTATGTTTTGATGATAGCCATACCAGCTGTTATAGCTAGCCTGAAATAAGCTAGAAATTCTCTGTATAAGTCTTTACTTAGAGTCTGACATGTTGTATAAGTTGAGTCAGACAAGTATTGTACTAGTTGGTAGGAAGGCAAAGTAAAAACAGATATTCGGCAGAGTAAAGCCAACCAAGTATCAACAGAGAAGCAATGAATACATTATGGTCTGACTTATAACCAAGGAAGTCTGTGATGACCTTGGATAAGTCTAAGTCATGTTTCAAGTAATGAAGCTCAATGTTTAAATATGGTGTATATTGATCTCACTCAAAACAAGGATCAGTGAAGTACAGGAATTCTCCTTTGAACTTAAAGAATAAAGGAAACAGTGAATCGGCAAAGTAAACTGACTTTTGGCTGAGTGAAGACAAAGCAGTAAAGGAAGATCTAAACGGCAAAGTCATGTGGATCACTTGACCGTTCAGAGAACGGCTGAGTAAACCTTACTCGATCAGATTATTGAAATATGAAGAAGATACAGAAGATCAAGCATTAATTGCACAACTAATAGAGGATCAATCAAGGACGGATTTTCTGGTAAACGTTTGAAGAAAAACCGATCGCTAAAATCAAGGAGAATATTATTATGGGGGAATCAAGAATAAAATCAAGGTTAATTCCCCTCATTGATAAAGCCAACAGACGGAAATTCAAATCAAGAATAATCAAGGCTATAAATAGAACACATTGACAGAAAGGAAAAACACACAAGAGAGAACGATCAAAAATCTGAGGAGAAACTCTGTCAAAGTGAAAAATCTTCTATTTGTGCTGAAAGGAAATATCCAATTATCAACTCAAATTTAAGAGCTACAAATCAAACATCAAACATCAAGCATTGAGATTGATCAACAAGTTGGTGAATTCAATTCACATAAATCAAGCAACTGAATCAGAGCCATCTGAGATGGAGTTGTGTTTGTGATAGCTGCTGAAGGATTTGATCCCAAAGAGCAGTGAAAGAGACTGAGTCACTGAAGCTATTGCAGTCAATGAGTGATAGTCTTGTAGATTGTGAAGCGTGTGAAGTCAAGGACAATCGTACTATTGTATCTATGAAAACAATAGTGAATTCCTCCAATCATCACAGGAGAAGAGTGGATTAAGGGATTACACCACCCTGAACCATTATAAGCCTTATGTCAATTTACTTTCTGCAATTTACCTTACTACATTCATTTAATTGCTTACATTATATCACATATTATTGATTTCTTTAACTACATTGAAATAACTTAGTAAGAAGGGACTTATCCGCTGGCCAAAAGCTTTCAATTACAAGAAAAGTTTTTGAAACTCCACTATAGTCATTCACCTCCCCCCCCTCTGACTATAGTTTTACCCTTCTCTGTGACCAACAATTGGTATCAGAGCATTATTCCTAGTATCAGAACCTGTTCAGATCTAATTTCTGGTAACAAGGAGATCACATATTTTCAAAGTAGTTTTCAAATCTGTACTTTCAAGATATACACATATAAATCTCTTATTTGTACTTATGGAGTCCTCAAACTTTATGTCAAAAGTACCTATTTTTAATGTTAACAATTTTGATGAATATAAAATAAGAATGTTGTCCCATCTTGCAGCAACTCATGAGGAGATGCTGGATATAATCAATGAAGGCCCAATCATGATCATCACTGTGGTAGCCACATGAGCAGATCAAGAAAAAGAAATGGACAAACCTAAGAAGGATTGGACCAAGGATGATAGGAGAAGAGCAAATCTAGACTTTGTTGCAAAAGATATGATTTTGAAGATCCTAAATAGCAACATGTTCATGAGAATCAAAGATTGCAAGAAAGCAAAGGAGTTGTGGGTCAAGCTAGCACTGATAAATGAAGGATCTGAGGCAGTCAAAGAAAACAAACTATCTATTGCAAAACAGAAATTTGAGAACTTCAAAATGAAGGCTGGTGAATCCATCGATCAAATGGACAACAGATTCTCAAGCATCATCAGTGAACTGCAACTGCTTAGACACACATATCCCCAGAAGGAAGTGTGTTTAAAGATCTTGAGAGGCTTGCCTGAAAGATGGAAGATCATAACATCAGTAATCAGAGGAACTACAAACCTTGCAAACACTGACACTCTGACTCTAATGTCCCAACTAAAAGCTCATGAATTTGAATTGAACGGTGAAGAAGGTGCTCCGGCAGAGACACAAAGAGCTAGTGCACTGATAGCACCTCAGCAAAGTAACTGTGCTGATTGAATCAGCAAAGAGACACTAGAACTTAAAGATCATGTAGCTTTATTGGTTAAACGATTTGACAGGTTTAGCAAAAAGAAGCCATTCAAAGGGAACTCGTCATCAAACAAGAGGTCAAGCTCAAACAAAGACATGAAGAAAAGAGATAATGAGTACAGATGCTTCAACTGCAACAAGAAATGACACTTCAAGGCTGATTGCCCCGAGGAAAACAATAAAAATAAGGAAAAGAAGAAGTACAAAGCATCTGAGAAGAAGAAAGGTAAGAAAGCACTCAAGGCTGAATCCAGCAGTGAAAAGAATGAAGAATCATCTGATAATGACTCAGATAATAGTGATGTAGAGGACAGCTCAGACAATGAAAAAGCATGTCTATGTCTCATGACCAAAGAATTAGATGAAGATGAAGGTGATAGCTCAGATATTAAGAAAACAAGTCTATGTCTAATAGCCAAAGAATCTGAAGAAACTGAGGATGTCTGGTACATAGACAGTGGATGTTCCAGACACATGACAGGGAACAAAGTATGGCTCATTGACTTCAAAGCTTTTGATGGACCCAAAGTCACATTTGGAGGTAAAGAAAACCCTGGCAAGATTAAGGGGAAGGCACAATGCTCAAGAACAATTTGAGAATCCAAAATGTGGCATATGTTAAGGGACTTAATTTAAATCTAATGAGCATCAGTCAATTCTGTGACAAAGGCTACAATGTGCACTTCAACAAGGAAGGTTGCAAAGTGATTCACAGCCAAACCAATACAGTAGTTCTTGCAGGGAGAAGAAAAGATAACATGTATGTGGTGGATTGGAAAATAGCTAAAGCAGAAACATGCCTGTTTGTCAAAAATAAACAATCAACCAACTGGATTTGGCATAGAAGATTAAATCACTTGAATTTCAAAACCATCAACAAATTATCAAAGAACAAGTTAGTTGAAGGCCTGCCAGAGATCACATTCAAGAAAGAAAGTCTATGTGATGCATTTCAGAAAGGGAAACAAACCAAAAGTTCCTTCAAGTCAAAGCCTTATCAATCTACAACAAGAATTTTACATCTATTACATATGGACCTATTTGGACTAGTCACACCAGTAAGTGTAAGTGGTAAGAAATACACTCTAGTAGTGGTTGATGACTTCTCCAAATTCACCTGGACCATCTTCATGAACAAGAAGAGAGAGAGACTCAAGAAAATGCCAGATCTACTAAGAAGAATTCAAAATGAGAAAGAACTAAAGATTATCAAGATCAGATCAGATAGAGGCACAGAGTTTCTAAATGAAGTAATCAGAACTTATTGTGAAGAAAATGGCGTATTACATCAACTATCTGCAGCAGAACTCCACAACAAAATGGTGTAGTAGAAAGAAGAAACAGAACTCTCAAAGAAGCAGTCAGAACAATGATTGCAGAAGCATGCCTACCAAAGAGGTTTTAGGCTGAAGCAGGAAACACGAATCATCAACAAACATCATGGAACAACTTCATATGAGATATGGAATGGAAGGAAACCTAACATCTCACATTTACACATGTTTGGATCTTAATGTTTTGTTTTGAACAGGAATCAGTTGCACACCTTTGATGAAAAAGCTGATGAAGCAATCTTTATGGGATACTCAGACACTAGTAAGGCATTCAGAGTACTCAACAAAAGAACATTGGTGCTTGAAGAATCAATACATGTAGTCTTTGATGAACCAAACACAAATGGTGAAAGTCTTCAAGAACAAGAAGAAGAATCAGCACAAATGCAAGTGTATATGAATACAACAGTACCAGCCACCATTCTAAGTCACAATCTTTGAAACCAAGATGAGCCACAAGTCATTACAACAGAAGAAGAACTAGAACTTGAAGCTCATGCAGAACCTCAAGTTGCAGAAGCACCAAGTGAAGAACAACTTCCACCTGATCTAAATTGGCTAAGAGATCATCCTGAAGATCAAGTCATTGGAAACATTCACACAGGAGTTAGAACCAGAAGAAAATGGAGTATATGCTAACATGTTTTCTATCACAAGTGGAACCCAAGACTATAGATGATGCAATCCAAGATGCAGATTGGATCACATCCATGCAAGAAGAACTAAATGAATTTGAAAGAAATGAAGTCTGGGAACTTGTTGACAGACCAGACACAGCCAACATCATTGGAACAAAATGGGTATTCAGAAACAAGATGGATGAACAAGGAACAGTTGTCAGAAACAAAGCCAGGCTAGTTGCAAAAGGCTACTCTCAAGCAGAAGGAATAGATTATGATGAAACATTTGCACCAGTGGCAAGACTGGAGGCAATCAGACTCTTTCTAGCTTTTGCTGCACACAAAGACTTCAAGGACTATCAAATGGATGTCAAGAGTGCATTTCTGAATGGACTTTTGGAAGAATAAGTATATGTGGAACAACCTCCGGGTTTTCAACTTAAAGGAAAAGAAGACAAAGTATACAAGCTCAGGAAAGCTCTTTATGGACTCAAACAGGCACCCAGAGCTTGGTATGAAACACTATCACAATTTTTGATCAAGAATGGATTCAACAAGAGAACTATAGATTTGACTCTATTCAAATTAGAAGAGGGAACAAGCACATTGCTAGTACAAATCTATGTTGATGACATCATCTATGGATCAGAGGATGAAAAGCTGTGTGAGAAATTTGCAAACCTAATGAAGAGCGAATTTCAGATGAGCATGATGGGAGAATTAAATTACTTTCTTGGTCTTCAAGTAAAGCAAATAAAGGATGGTATTTTCATTAATCAAGTCAAGTATACAAAAGACTTAATACACAAATATGGTATGGACACAAGTGGCACAGCAGACACACCAATGTGTGCAAGAGTCATTCTTGGAAAAGATGAAGCTGGAAAAGATGTTATTCAGAAAATGTATAGAGGAATCATTGGATCCCTACTCTATCTAAATGCAAGTAGACCTGAAATAGCATTTGCTGTAGGAGTATGTGCAAGGTTTCAAGCTCAACCAAAAGAATCACATCTTCTAGCAGCCAAAAGAATAATCAAATACCATAAAAACACTATTAATGTTGGAATTTGGTATCCAAAAGATGGAGAATTCAAGTTGATGTCATATTCAGACTCTGACTATGCTGGATGCAAGATAGATAGAAAAAGCACCTCTGGAACATGCCAAATTCTAGGCACCAGGCTAGTCTCTTGGTACAGTAAAAAGCAAAATTCCATATCTACATCAACAGCTGAAACAGAATATATAGCAACAGGCAGTTGTTGTGCACAAGTACTTTGGATTAGACAACAGCTAAGGGATTATGGAGTGGAGTAAAAGACTATTCCATTCATGTGTGAGAACACAAGTGCCATATCTATCACTGAAAATCCAGTGTTGCATTCAAGAACAAAGCACATTGATGTGAGACATCATTTTATCAGAGATCATGGTTAAAAAAGAGATGTCATCCTAAAATACATTTCCACTGAAGATCAATTGGCTGACATCTTCACTAAACCACTCAGTCATGAAATATAGCATGTTAAGAACTGAGTTGGGAATAATTGAAATAGACTAAGTACCAAAGAGCGGCTAACTAGAGTAATCAGCCAAGTGACTTCATCAGCTGATTAAACCTTTGCCTTTACATGAGATGTAGCAGGTAAGGCACTGGTACTCGGTAAAGTTAACCTCACTGATTGTTAGGAACGGTAAAGTACAGCAGCTCAGTGAAAAATTTACTAAATCGGCTAAGTGACCAGCTAAGGCACTCCACCGAAATAAAGATTGGAGTCCTGGGTAAATTATAGTGTGAACAAAATCAACTTTTATACACATGGAGAATAAAGAAGTTATAGAGGATTAATTTGTGGACGATTACACACGTGGAGATCAAATTACAATCATGGAGGTAACCATATTATTTTCGAATTACAAACGCCTCGATTCCCGGGATTTATCATTACTTACCTCAATCCACTCCCCCATTACACTCGAATATTGTGATTTGTATACACAAAATCACGCCATTATGTCACAAAATCCTTCCACATTCAAACCACGTTCACACTACCCAAATTACACTATATAAACCATACTTAGAGATTTTTCAGAAATCTTTACACTCTATTGCAAGTTACAAACCCTACTTCTTACTGCAAAATCAAATCTTTTTCTCAAATCTCAAAGAAATGGCTTCATCTTCTACAATCTCTCCTACTGAAAAATTCTATGAAAAATCAATCATCACTGGATCGTTTTTCAAACCTGAACACTACCTCCCTTTCTGTGACAATGATGCACAAGCTCAACGCTTGGTTGATTGTTGCTCAAATCTGGGGTTAATGACCTTCCTAAACCCCCCAATCAATGGAATTTGCTATGAAAATCTGATTGCATTTTGGAAAAATGCCAAGTTTGTGCCCAGCACAAAGAAAACTGATGTCGATTGCATAAAAAGTTCAATCTTTGGGAAAGAGATAGTCATTACGCCCGGTCTTCTCAATAGATTCCTACACCTACCAATGATAGGTCCGGCTAATGTAAAGTTTGTGACGATTGACATCAATAAATTCTAGGCTGAGATAGCCAAGAACCCCAAGAAAAACAGCAAAACATACAATCTCCCTAGATCAGCGCTAAAACTTCCGTTTGCTGAATTTGCACCGGTCATCACCAAAAATATCGAAGGAATAAAAGGGTCAATGGAAAACTCAACTAAGTTACGGATCAAGCTAATGGCAATTGTTCGGTAAAAACGTGTTTTAAATTTATAATTACCGGAACACCCCAAGTATAAGGTTCGTAGTATAGGGTGTTTACGGGTCGTCCTAAGGGAGTCGAACGTGTCAGAAACTAATACAGTTAATGGATAGTGAAGATGTCACGGAAATCTACTTAAAACTACTAAAATCTAAGAACTATGTATCCTAATTAAGATTATCTAACCTAATAAACGAGAAAGCTCAAAACAAGCAATTAAAGATGATAAAAATAAAAGTAGTTCAAATCGAACTAATCATAAACTAATAAAATTAAAATCGAATAAACTAACGAACTAAGAATCTAAACTAATATGCAAAAAGTTACGAACTTTCTTATGAATTTAAAGGAAGTAGAACGACACGAATCCACCAAACAACCACCACCCAACCAAGTCATGAATTGAATTATATTTCTTGGTATGATCTAACCTAAATTCGATCTAGTTTCCTTAATCAAATTTACTTAGCTTTCGTTTTCTTTCTCAAGTAAAACAAAATTAACAATTTAAGAACATGATCACGAGTTCGTCTCCGAATCTCCTACCCAATCAATAATAAACAATCTCTTGAATTATTACTAATCGTATCAAAAGAACGGTTCTATATATGAATCCAATTCTCATTAAAATTCAAAACGAGATAAACGTTTCATTGATTTCTCAATCTAATAAAACAAACATTCAAATCTATTCAATTGATAAAGAAATTAAAATTCAAACTCACTAAACAATTGCTACTCGAAAATCCCTTGGTTGTGATGGTGTTGTGTTGGCTTCATCCCGTTGTCCTACCGCGAACCTGTTTAGCCCTCAATCATCCTTGATCTCCAAGAGAGAATTGAAAGAAGAAGACTCATGTTTTTAGTGTGTATGGTGCGGCCGCTTGTGTGTAAAATTTCGTGTGTTCTTCTCTCGCTCGAATGGTGTCGCTTATATAGGAGTTTTGCCGACATAAGGAAGGATCTAGAAAAAACGCGTCGATTTTTTTCGGGCCTCGGTAGACCGACTAAAGACACTCGGTCGACCGAATAGCATGGCTCGGTCGACCGAGCCTACCTATTCACGCGTTTTCACACTCGTTGCTTCGTATACCGTGTCCCCACTTCACTCTTTCGATCCGATCGATTTATCCTCTCTTCAATGCTCCGATTTTCTTCTTTATTTTGAAATCACTTGATTGAATGAGATTAATCTTCTCCATAAATAATATCCCCATGCATATCTTTTTAATTTTCTGCAAAATTGTTGTTACACCAAGTCATCGAATAATAATAATAATAAAATGTGTAACAAAAAATAACATTTAAACTCAATATTTCCTCATAAATAAATTATAACCCCTCAATAACCATTATAGGAATTTAACGGTTAAAACATGCTTTTCTCATTTATTTCCCATTAAAAATAAGGTAAATTGTTTAGGGATTAAGCCCGAAAATATAGTAAAATATACCCTAAACAACTCCCCCACACTTAGACTTTTGTTCGTCCCGAACAAAACAATTAAAACTAGCTCACTTTATACGCAATCCAAATAGATTCCTAACTCACGTAACAAAAGATACAACAACTATAGCAAGTGATACCAACATAGAAATAGATTCGCTGTGTGTGTGACAAGCCCTTTTCAATCTTCACAATCCTCTCAAACAAATATCCTCTCAAATAATTTTAATGACTATCCTAGGTATAGGCAGTAATTGTTCCACACAAAGTCTTCCCGCGCACTCAGTAGGATAATCCCTACAGCATATCATTCGGTTTATACTGGGTATAAGTTCAACGATAACAAAGTCTTTAATTTTTTTTTCTTCACTTTCTTTTTTCCTTCTTTGACGCACATCAAGAATGAGCTCTTACCCGTCATAGTAGAATAGGATGTTTCGGGATAACACCCTACCTTACTCAAATCATAGGGTAGCTTTTCCTGACTGTCGTGAGCTTTTGGTCATCATAGTGGAATAGGACATTTCGAGATAATGCCCTACCGCACTCCAATCATCGACCCGCCTTTCGACACACCCATTTATTTATTATTAACTCAACTTTTTTTTCAAAAACATTAGTTACGCTTCACTTATCACATTCAAACCTTCAGATATTCACAATGCACGTTCTGAACTTAGGTGTTACTTCACTGTTACTATTAAGAACAAATTAGCTATAAGATAAATCACTAAAATAGTGAAAGGATACAATTCAAAATTTTTGCTTCAATATCAAAGGCATTCGTGAGTGTGAAATGAATACTATCTCAAATCAGTAAAAACATGCTATAATTATCTCACGAAGTCACATAAAATCATTGTCAGGAAACTACAACTAGCAAGCCATTCGTTTCAATTACATGCTCAAGATTCACAATTATCCAAGTTTGCTTTGAAAAATTTTAAAATTGTCACATTTACTCATTTTTTGAAGTATAGCATGATAACATACCCAATTTAGACACCCCCCACACTTAAATCACATTATGTCCTCAGAATGTGCAAATAAAAGAAAAGAATACTTAGCTGGTTTCAAAGTGGTTGTCGGGCTGTAGGTTGACAGTGGTCAGGCCGGAGCATGAATAAACCGCTGCACTCGTATCAGGAACAGACAACATTGAAAGTAATAACTTGCAAACTGCTCCACGTTTTCGCCAAACTTGACATAACAGATAATCTCGGGGTATACGGGGTATATGAGTAAACATGTATACACATAAAACAACCACAAATAGGACAAGGATAACCAACACACAACTCACCAAGGTTTTATTCCTAATAACCTAAAAACTTAACTAAAAAGAAATACTTAAAAGACTAGGCTGCCTCCTAGTAGCGCTTCTTTAATGTCATTAGCTTGACACAGATTTCAAAGTCAACCCGGATCGGGCCACTTCGGTTTATTGCTGGCCACTTCTTCATCGGAATCAGAATGAAGGACAGGGGTGTGGCCGCAACAGCAACAAGTCAAGTGCTCTACTAAGTGTTTGAACTTAACTCTCCAGATAGCACTGACTCTCTTCTTCGTCTTGTGCTTGCGCAAGTTAAGCGTAGGTATACTGACATGTTCAGAAGTCTTGGAAGAAGGGTCCTCACGGGTAGATGTAGAAATGTCATCATCCGAACCAAAGAAGTCGGATGGAATCTCTTCACAAATAAACGACTCAACCGTTTCATTTCTCTTTTGAAAGTATAGTACTTCGAGGCTTTTCCTTGGGTTGCCCAAAATACTTCTTGAGTCTTTGACCATTGACCTTAAAAGGTTGATTACCATACCCGTTCAACGTGATCGCTCCACTTGGATTGACATCGATAACTTCAAAGGGGCCAGACCATCTAGATTTTAGCTTACCGGCAAACAAATGGAGCCGGGTATTATAAAGTAAAGCCATATCACCCACTTTGAATTCTCGATCCTTGATCTTGGCATCGTGGAGTATCTTAGTTCTTTCCTTACGATTCTTGCATTCTCGTATGCACGGAGTCTAAATTCGTCGAGCTCGTTTAATTGTAATAACATCTTTTCCCCACAGAGTTGGCTATCAAAATTCAAGAATTTAATAGCCCAGTAAGCTCTGTGCTCAAGCTCGACTGGTAAATGGCAAGCTTTGCCATAAACCATTTGGAAGGGTGACATACCCATAGGGGTCTTAAACGCAGTGCGATAAGCCCAAAGTGCGTCATCCAACTTTAGACTCCAGTTGGATCTATTTGAGTTCACGGTCTTTTCTAAAATTCTTTTGAGGCTTTGGTTGCTTATCTCGACTTGTCCACTTGTTTGGGGATGATATGGTGTACCGATTTTGTGTCTAACACCATATTTCTCAAGAACTTTATCAAGCGGCGCGTTGCAAAAATGAGTACCTTCGTCACTAATGAGGGCTCTAGGACGGCCGAATACGGTGAAGATATTCTTTTGCAAGAATTTCTTCACAACTTTGTGATCATTAGTTTGGGTGGCTATTGCCTCCACCCACTTGGAGACGTAGTCTACACGGACGAGAATGTATTTATTTCCACACGACGATGGAAAGGGTCCCATGAAATCAATTCCCCACACGTCGAAGACTTCGTATTCCAGAATGGGTCTAAGTGGCATTTCCATCCTATTACTCTGCCTCCCAATTCTCTGGCACCTATCGCAACCTTTACAAAAGGCTTCCGCGTCCTTAAAAAGAGTCGGCCAGTAGAATCCAGCTTGGAGGATTTTTGCAACTGTCTTAGGTGCTCCGTAGTGTCCTCCCGTGGGACCACTATGACATTGTTCCGAGAATATCCCATTGTTCATGTTCCGGAACACACCTTCTAAGCAACCCGTCTTTACGGACCTTAAACAAATAAGGATCCTCCCACACGAGATATTTTAGATCGAAAAGAACTTATTCTTCTCCCGATACGTCATTTCCTCTAAATGTCCACTTGCTAAATAGTTGACGTAATCGGCGTACCATGGCCTAACGGTATCAAGCTTCATCAATTGCTCAGTAGGGAAATCGATGCCTATTTCCTTGTGATTTACGCCACCCTCATTTACTAGGCGAGACGGATGATCGGCCACAACATTATCACTACCCTTCTTATCTTTGATCTCAAGGTCAAACTCTTGCAAAATTAGAATCCATCCGAGTAACCTTGGTTTTGCATCCGCTTTGTCCATAAGGTAGCGTAGGGCTGCATGGTCGGTCCAAACTATAACTTGAGACCCTAGAAGGTAACTTCTAAACTTGTCGATAGCAAAAACGACGGCTAAGAATTCCTTTTCAGTCGTGGTGTAATTGCATTGAGCCGGGTTCAAGGTGCGGCTCGTATAGTAAATGGGCCTGAACTTCTTGTCAATTCTTTGACCTAAAACTGCGCCGACTGCGTAGTTAGAGGCATCACATAATAATTCAAAAGGCTTAGTCCAGTCAGGTGCGATTAAGATAGGGGCACTTATGAGCTTTTCCTTCAGGCAATTGAAAGCTTCTTTGCATTTCTCATCAAACAAGAACATAACATCATCTTTAAGAAGGTTAGATAAGGGCTTGGCTATTGTGGAAAAGTCCTTAATAAATCTCCTGTAGAAGCCAACATGACCAAGAAAACCGCGTACCTCTTTGAGTTTTCGGGTACGACATTTTTTCAATGGCTTCTACCTTAGCCTTATCAACTTGAATACCACTTCTGGACACCTTGTGTCCCAGAACAATCCCTTCATCTACTAGAAAATGGCATTTCTCCCAGTTAAGCACTAAATTCTTTTCAACACAGCGTTGAAGTACCATATCTAGATTCTCCAAGATCTCATCGAAGCTATCTCCATAGACTGAGAAGTCATCCATGAAGACTTCCATACATTTTTCCACAAGTCCATCGAAAATGGCCAACATGCACCGTTGGAATGTTGCTGGTGCATTGCATAACCCGAAAGGCATTCCGCGAAAAGCAAAAGTGCCTGATGGACACGTAAACGTTGTCTTCTCCCGGTCATTAGGGTCGATGGCTATCCGGAAGTAACCAGAATATCCATCGAGGAAACAATAATACTTATGACCACTCAGTCTTTCAATAAGCTGGTCAATGAAGGGTAAGGGGAAATGGTCTTTGGCGGTGACTTCATTCAATCTGCGATAATCGATGCAGACTCTGTAGCCAGTCACAAGGCGTAAAGCTATCTCTTCCCCCTTTTCATTCTTTTCAACGGTGATACCTCCCTTCTTTGGCACAACTTGGGTGGGGCTAACCCACTCACTGTCGGCGATTGCATAGATGATTCCCATATCTAACCATTTTATAACTTCTTTCTTGACAACCTCCTGCATGTGCGGATTCAGCCTTCGCTGAGGTTGTCTGACTTTCTTAGCTCCTTCCTCCGTTCGGATTTTATGCATGCACACATCGGGGCTGATTCCTCGGATATCACCCACTTGCCATCCGAACGCGAGGATGTTCTTTTCAAGCACTTTTATCAGCAGTGCTTCTTGCTCGGGCTCGAGTTTTGAAGATATGATCAAGGGTAACTTATCACCATCCTTAAGAAAAATGTACTTAAGGTGTTGCGGAAGCGGTTTAAGCTCCAAGTCAGTAGGTGGTTGCTCAATACTGGATTTTAAGGGGCCACCTTTTTCCTTATGGGCTTGAAGTGGTTGACTGAAGAATACCTCATCTTCCCGAGGTACAACCCCGAAAGGTCTTGGATCACATCATCCATAGGGATCCTTCTGTCAGTACCCGCTTTCTCCTTCTTATGCTTGATCATCTTTCTCAACTCTTCTTCTTCTAGCTCCTCTGCTAGCTGTTCCTAATCATCAACCTCCCAATGAGTAGTCTCTCTCCAAAAATCCACTTCATCCCAACTACCCATCAGGGCTTCCTCTTCTATAGGGTTAAAATCTTCCTGATGCAGCTCTTTGAAATCATCGTTCATTGCTGGGTATCTCCATGTTTCTTGTTCATCAAAGGCTCGGTGTGAGCAAGTTGTGAAGACGACTCGTCGGTGGTTGTGAAGATGATCCACGGTCGGCTTGATCTTTAATGTTTATAGCTTCGAAAACACCTATCTCTGTTAGCTCGATCGCTTCTTCAGAGTTGGCATCTTCTTCGTCCTCATAAATTGCTTCAACGAACGAGATTTCTTCCATCGAGGTCTCCTCGGGACTTTTCCCTCGTGTGAAGGTAAACGGATGTATCATCGACTCTAAGCGTAATCGACCCTTACAGAAATCGATGAGGGCGGCAGAGGTATCCAAAAAGGTCCGGCCGAGAATTAGGGGCATCTCTTTGTCAGGTGGATAGTCTAAGATAACCCAGTCGGTAGGGAAAACCAAGCCTCCAACATGGAGAAGGACATTGGCCACACAACCGGCTGCTGAGCGGCTTGATCGGTCTACCATCTGAAGAGAAATAGGGCGTTCCCGCATTCTTTTATCTAAACCGAGCTTTTTGCAGACGTTCAATGGCATCACATTTATGGAGGCCCCTGAGTCGCATAAGACGTTTTGGAACATGTGGCCTTCAATCTCACAAGAGATCGAAGGTCTCCCGGGGTCACCTCGCTTAGTAGCAACTTTCTGTGAAACCATAGAGCAATCTTCTCTTAAAACTTCTTCTGCCATCCCTTGAAGCTTCTTCTTGCTTCCACAAACTTCCTTAAGATACTTAGAGCATTTAGGCATTTCAGTCAATACCTCAGCTAGGGGTATACTCACTTTGGTATCTCTAAGCATCCTCCTCACACCGTCATATTGTTTGTCATGACTGAGGGTATTCTCTTTCTTCTTTGGTGGATAAGGAAGGGCTTTATCATTGTTCATGGCTTGATTTTTTATGGCCTCATCTTCCTTATCCTTCCATCTGACAAACTTTTCCTCCCTCTTCTTTGTCAGGGGTACAGCCACCTGACCTCTCCTCATTTCTCTATCAGAATCATTTTCATCACCCGAAGAATCATCATTAAGCTCCTCCTCGCCGTTGCTTCCTTCGGTATTTAACTTTCGATTGCCCCTCTCCGAACTTATGGCGTCGGGAGGGCTACTCGTTTCCCGACATCTTTCCGGGTCCTACCTGCTTACCACTCCTTAAAGTAACCTCATTCAGCTCTTCGGTCCCATAATCCCATTGAGGTGTGATGGCAGTGCAAACATTGATATTTGCTTTAGGATTTCTTTCGGTATAACTTGGAAGTTTACCGTGGGGTCTGTTTGCTTGTTGGTCTGCCATCTGACCAACCTGTCTCTCTATTGTCTTGACACTAGTAGCCAGGGTCTTCACCATGTCTACTAGCTCATCGAACTTATGTTGAGGGACACAAGAGGTGGTTTGGTTATGAGGTTGGTTTTGATTCCAACCACCTTGAGGTCTCTGAGAGTTAGGATTGTGAGATTGATTAACCACCCCGGGAGGTGGTCTTTGATAACTTGAGCTGAAGGAAGGTTTGGAATTTGATGGGCCAGGTGGTGCATTGGCTTGATTAAGATTGGGACGTTGAAATCCGGAATAATTCTGATTCTGATTGAAATTTCTGAAGGTTTGGTTATGATTCTCCATCAAATTTACTTCCTCAGTCATCTCATCTCCCGCCTGCAATCCCAGGTAGTTCACATCTGGCTGCCCTTGTTGCTGCTGCATTTGGAAATTGGCTAGCTGCTTGCTAATTACTTCCATTTGAGCAACTAACAACTTAGTCTCAGAGTTACTCGCAGCTGATTCCTTCTTATTCCCACTAACATTGGTCTTCCTTGGAGTCGACCACATGTTATTCTTTGCTATAGTTTCGGCTACCCCCGTAAGCGCATCATCACCTCCCCCTAAAAACGATCCATGAGTTTGTGGAGTCTAGGAAATCTCTATTGGGTTGAGTAACACCCGATAGAATAATTCTAGAAGTTCATGTCGATTGTATCCATGGTTGGGGCACTTCCTCATCAACGATTTAATCTCTCCCATGCTTTCCCCACACTCTCACCTTCAAGTTGTTCAAATGTGGCTATCTCCCTTTTCATGTCCATGATTGTCCCGGAGTGAGACAAACTTCGAGCAAAGGCTCTTTTGACATCATTCCAAGTACGGAGGGAGTGATGGGCTAAAGATTTAAACCAACGGTTTGCTTCACCCTTTAGAGCAAACGGGAAGAGTTTTAACTTGACAATCTCGAATCAACACCGGGATAGTGGCTCGCTTCGCGATTTGAACGAAGGTGGACAAGAAGTCATGAGGATCTTCGTCGGCGGTACCATGAAAAGAACTATTCTGGACCAGTCCTACCACTCCATTTTCAGATCGAAGTTCGCTTGCCCCATGTCTGGAGGGCGAATTGGTCTATGGCCTTCCAGAAAGTCTTGGTCAAGATAGGGAGCGTAGGGGTCTTGGTTTAACCGGTTTATTTGGTTTTGACGGAATTGTTGAAACCGATTATTTATGCCGACTTGTTGATTTCGTTGTTGCTTTGTATTGCCTCGCATCCGTTGAAGGATCGATTCATTTGGGCTTGAGGATCCGGATTCGGAACTTCGTTAGCCATGATGTCTGGATTAGGAAAGAGCTTTCTCCTGATAATAGATCGCTCAGGTTCAGGATTAAAGACAAGAGGTCCTTTCTTACTCCTGGTTTGCATAAACCAGAAGAGCTAGAATGGAAAGAAATCAACCTTAGGGTTGATGAGAACGAATGAAGAGAAGATTAGAGGGTTTAGAAAGAGAGAAGAGAAAAGAAATATCAATTGAAGAGAGTGAACTGGCGTTCAGTATGAGTGAACGCTCGTTCGAAAGTTTTGATTATTATTTATTTATTTTTTTTATTCCTTTTTATTTAGAAAAGATATAGAAACAGAAACAGGAAAAGAAACCTACCTACGAAAAAGCTAAAACAGGAAAAACACTAAAACGGTGAAAAAAACGTGTTGAAATCTTCTAGGGCTAAAATGGAAGGGAAAACAGCGGATTTTGACCTCGAAAACAGTGTTGAATGGCCTATGTTTTGACCTCGAAAACGGTGTTGAATGGCCTAAAGTTAGGGTCAAAATACTGCGCGCCAAACGGACACTCGAGCCGAAAGTTATGGTCAAAATACTACCGACACAGAAAACTGCACTACGAAGAATCCGACAATCGTTACCGATTCCCCGGCAACGGCGCCAAAAACTTGTTCGGTAAAAACTAGTTTTAAATTTATAAACCGAAACACCCCAAGTATAAGGTTCGTAGTATAGGGTGTTTACGGGTCGTCCTAAGGGAGTCGAACGTGTCAGAAACTAATACAGTTAATGGATAGTGAAGATGTCACGGAAATCTACTTAAAACTACTAAAATCTAAGAACTATGTATCCTAATTAAGATTATCTAACCTAATAAACATAAAGCTCAAAACAGCAATTAAAGATGATAAAAATAAAAGTAGTTCAAATCGAACTAATCATAAACTAATAAAATTAAAATCGAATAAACTAACGAACTAAGAATCTAAACTAATATGCAAAAAGTTACGAACTTTCTTATGAATTTAAAGGACAGTAGAACGACACGAATCCACCAAACAACCACCACCCAACCAAGTCATGAATTGAATTATATTTCTTGGTATGATCTAACCTAAATTCGATCTAGTTTCCTTAATCAAATTTACTTAGCTTTCGTTTTCTTTCTCAAGTAAAACAAAATTAACAATTTAAGAACATGATCACGAGTTCGTCTCCGAATCTCCTACCCAATCAATAATAAACAATCTCTTGAATTATTACTAATCGTATCAAAAGAACGGTTCTATATATGAATCCAATTCTCATTAAAATTCAAAACAGATAAACGTTTCATTGATTTCTCAATCTAATAAAACAAACATTCAAATCTATTCAATTGATAAAGAAATTAAAATTCAAACTCACTAAACAATTGCTACTCGAAAATCCCTTGGTTGTGATGGTGTTGTGTTGGCTTCATCCCGTTGTCCTACTGCGAACTGTTTAGCCCTCAATCATCCTTGATCTCCAAGAGAGAATTGAAAGAAGAAGACTCATGTTTTTAGTGTGTATGGTGCGGCTGCTGTGTGTAAAATTTTGTGTGTTCTTCTCTGCTCGAATGGTGCTGCTTATATAGGAGTTTTGCCGACATAAGGAAGGATCTAGAAAAAACGCGTCGATTTTCAGCGGGGCTCGGTCAGACCGACTTAAGACACTCGGTCGACCGAATAGCATGGCTCGGTCGACCGAGCCTACCTATTACGCGTTTTCACACTGTTGCTTCGTATACCGTGTCCCCCACTTCACTCTTTCGATTTGATCGATTTATCCTCTCTTCAATGCTCCGATTTTCTTCTTTATTTTGAAATCACTTGATTGAATGAGATTAATCTTCTCCATTAATGATATCCCCATGCATATCTTTTAATTTTCTACAAAATTGTTGTTACACCAAGTCATCGAATAATAATAATAATAAAATGTGTAACAAAAAATAACATTTAAACTCAATATTTCCTCATAAATAAATTATAACCCCTCAATAACCATTATAGGAATTTAACGGTTAAAACATGCTTTTCTCATTTATTTCCCATTAAAAATAAGGTAAATTGTTTAGGGATTAAGCCCGAAAATATAGTATACCCTAAACAGCAATCATCTACGAAGGTACTAAATTTGACTGGGCAACATTCGTATTCAATAGGTTGAAAGACCAGATTCAAAAGGAGATTGATCTGTCCATTACGGCACCAAGCAAGGGTTTGCGAAGAAAGGTGATTTCTGGGAAAGGAAATCATATGGATTCCCCCTTCAACATTTGTTCGACACATTGAAAGTGAAACCCACAAATCTGCAGGCTCCACACAGGTCTAAGGTAAAGTTCACCTAAGTTAAGGCCTCTATGAAACCCAAACCAACTGTCGCGAGAAAAAGGAAACAACCTGAAGGCAGCAGATCAGGAGTGGGACGAAGAACCAGATCCCATAATGCACAAGAAAACACCCATGTGACTGCTACTAGCAACGTGAATGAACCTGTGACAATCAGTGATGATACAACAACAGAAGAAGAAAAACAACAAGAGGACATCACCTACCTGGAAGGAGGTGAGGAAGGATATGCTCTCACTTCATCTGAAGAAGAGGAGATGGAAGAGAAAGAAGCTGAGACAGAGGATGAACACTCAGAAGGCGGCCATTTTGAAGCTAATCCAGAAAACATAGAGATTTCTGATGATGAGGTGACACTTCAAGAAGTGCTTTTCAAGAGCATCGGCAAAGTTGATGAACAACCAAGTGAGCCAGCTGATAAAGCTCACTTAACCGAACTTGTCAACTCCCCCACTATTGACCAAGGGGGAACAGCAGCAGAGGAAGCCCTATCTCCTGCAGATGCAGAAGCCAGCTGTTGGACTTATTTTTGAGTTTTAGTGATGAGTGCCAGACTAGCTGTTTTAGAGCAAAGGCAAAAAGATGTCTAGATCAAATGTATTTTATTAAAGTTTGATCTTTGTATAGTTTTGATCAAACAAGCACTGTAAAAGGTCAGCTGACTTATATCAGCAGACTTGTGTATATCATTAGGGTACCCAGATCAGTAGACTAGTTAGGAACCCTGAAGACTGAAGGCTGAGGACTCGAACTCAGTTATTGAAGGCTAAGGGATCAAACATAGTAACTAAAGTCAAGGATATGGAATCAGAATTTAGGGAAGTATGTGATTACCTAAACTGATTATATATACCTTGTGTACAAGGTCTAAGTTCCATAAGTTAAATGGTGATTGGAACTTGGTTATGATCAAATGGTGTAGTCTAACTTCACAATAAAAAGTTAGATAAAAGAAGTCAGCTACATTGTTTCCTAAACACAACAAAATATGGATCAGCTGACTGATATGTTCTTCATCAGACTTATGATCACAGGAACCTGCTGATACATATACTTCAAATTATTCAAAGGCTACTTTGGAAGACTACAAAGAAATGGACAGCTAACAACCTCTAATTTTATCAAACAAATCAATGGTTATGATTAAAGGGGCGTTGGGATGATTCAGAGCTTTATCCAATGGATACAAGTCAAAGGGTGGACAGACTGTATACTGTCAAAAAAGGAATCTGACAGTGTCAGTCCAAGGAACAGTCAGAAAAAGCAAGTCAAGATGGGACAAATCTGAAACGCCTATGTTTGAATTTCACACATAAGTCACAAGGATTCCTGCCTATAAATAGAGGACTCCTAATTCAGATACACATGATGATTCTTAAGGAAAAACAACATATAATCTTGAGCTTCAAATTCTTATCTAGAAAGTTACCCTGCTGACCCTATTGAGCTTAAAGCTACTGATCCAGTAAATTCTTCAAGTGTAATCTGCTTTCAAGCTACATCAAGTTTACACACTTGAAGAACTGAAGCTGATGATCATATCATCCTGATCAAGCTGCTGAAAGCTGAATCACTTACTTGATTCGATCTTTCTTTACAAGAAACCTGCTGAGACAGTGAAGCATCTTTTGAGGTGTCAAGGACTGTTGGTTGTGGTGGAGCTGGTGAAGAGGCAATCTTACCCTTCAAGGACCAGTGAAGACTTTGAAGCAGCAATCTTACCTGATCCAAGTGTTCATTTTGTGAAGCCATAGTTATTGCTGAAGGACAAACAACTTAGGGATTTTTGTAACAGCTACATCAAAGATCTCTAGTGAATTACCTCCAACATCACAGGAGAAGAGTGGAGTACAGGATTACACCACTTGGAACCACTATAAAAACTGCCTACTTACTTTCTGCAATTATATTCTACATATAGTATACCTTGCACATCATTTTACTGAACTAGCAACTGATTCACTCACATACACTACTGAGTATCTAATACTTAGTATCATATTTTAACAACAAGTATTAAGGCTTAACTATAATATATTCCGCTACAACAAATTCAGTAAAAGACAATAGTCAGCAGACTATTGAGCATCAGCAGACTACTGAGTATCAGCAGACTGCTGAAGTTACTGAGTTTGTTAACACCAAAAGTTTTAAGTTTTAAGTTTATTCACCCCTCGCCCCTTCTAAACTTAACCAAAGTCTTTTCAAGGGACCAACAATTGGTATCGGAGCAGTGCTTCTGTTCTGAAGTAATCCTACTTGTTGTGCTTGTGAAAATTCTTTGAAAACTTTTTCAAGTCTCTAATTTTCAAAGATTTGCATCATGGATAACAACCAGTATGCTAAACAATGTTGATGTGCTCTTTAGATCATTTTGATGAGTATAAACGTCGAATGCAGGCTTATCTAGCTGCAACACATGATGAAATGATGGATGTACTCACTGATGGACCACTGGAGATCACAAAAGTCGTAACTGTGGATAATGAAACTCAGTACATTCCAAAGCCAAAGAGAGAATGGACAGCTGAAGATAGAAAAAGGGCAAACCTCAACAACATTGCTATTGATATCATTTACAGAACCTTGGATAGCAATATGTACATGAAGGTGAAAGATTGCAAAACTCTAAAAGAACTTTGGGATAAGTTGCAGTTAATCTGTGAAGGCACTGATGCCATCAAGAAGAACACGATCAGTATGGCAAAGAAGAAGTTTCAGGAGTTCAAAATGAAAAAATGAAACTATTAAACAAATGGAGTCAAGGTTCAATGCAATCATGGATGAACTCACCCTACTGAGTGTGAAGTACTCATAGGAAGAAGTCAACTCAAAAATCTTGGAAGCATTACCTACAAAAGAAGTTTGGGAGATGAAGGTGACTGCAATAGAGGAAATGAGAAGTCTACATGAGGAGGACACCTTCAAATTGTTCTCAGATCTTAAGGCCTATGAGTTCAGCAAGAAACTAGTGCCTGAGACAGAAAAAGAGGAACCAAAAACTACTGCATTGGCTGCTGCACATCAAGAAGAAACATCAGGAGCTCAAGATGAGTTGCTGGATGAGATGCAAGAGCAGATTGCTTTACTGAGCAAGAAAATTAGATTGATGAAAACTGGAAAGAATTCACCAAGTAATTTCACAAAGAAATTCAGTGAAAAGAAAAAGGAAGAATCAAAGAAAGACAATGATTATTTGTGCTATCATTGCAAGAAACCAGGACACTTCAAACCTGATTGTCCTGAGTTAAAACAGAAAAGGGAACCTGATTATATTTGTTTCAACTGCAAGAAGCTTTGACATTTGAGACCTGATTGTCCAGATCTACCAAAGAGAAAAAGTCAGCAAAGAAGACTTGGAAAGAAAGCTATGGTTGCTGAAGATGAGTCTGGTTATGAAGTTGAATCAGACAAGGGAAATGAACCTGATGACACTACACTGATTGCTGAAATGGATGATTATGCCTTGATGGCAAACATGGATGAAACAGAGGAGGTATACAATTTTGTATCTATTAATACTCCTACTGGAAGTGATTGTGAATCAACCTGTGGCTCTAATCCTAAAAGTTCTGATAATGAAGAAGCTTTGGATGCCATCCTCAATCAATTGAGGACAATACAATCTGGTTATGAAATTGTGAAGGCAAAAAAAATAAGCTCTTCAATCAGAAGTTGAAAGATTAAAAGCTGAATTAAGAATTCTCAAGGGTAAGGAAAAGGAGTTTGGACAGAATCAACACAAGTCTGCTGAACATACAGTAGCTACTGAATCTGCTGAACAATCATGTTCCTCCACTGTATTCAAATCTAGAAAGCCCTATGGTGATAGAACAAGTCTTGTATTTGGAACTCAACAATCCAATAAGAGTGGATCCAGTAAGGTTACTGAACCTAGTACCACAATTGGTCCTAAGTTTATACCTGCACAAGATCCAACTCCAAAAAGGGTTGCTGAGGCAGTGAAACCTATTGAAAAAACTTCAAGGAAGCAATATCAGAAGTCAAAAAGGTCAACATCATCCAACAAAAAGAATAAATCTAAAAATAGGACTGTTGTACCTTCTAGACCTACTGATAGCAGACCTGCTACCAAGTCTGCTGGACCACAGAAAGGCAAATATCAAAAATATTCCAAGGATAAGAATCCTAAATCCAAATATGTCAATCATTCAAGGGATATTTATCTCAGAGGGAAAGGTAGATTGTTCCCTACTTATGATGATTGGAATATTCATGCCCCCACTGCTAGAAACAATAGATATAACCATACTGCTAGGATAAAACCTAGGCAATGGAATCAGCAGAGGACTCAGCAGAGGACTTATACAAGACCTCAGCAGGGACCTCAGCAGACTCCATATTACAGGGTTGTTCCTAACAGACAGTAAACCTATGGTTATACTGGTGCTTCTAACAAAAGAAATCACTCCAAACATCACTTTATACCAAAAGGCCAGAAAGTATATGTGAATCCTACACAACCAAATGTTAGACCTTATGGATGTGTGGAATACATGTATGAACATAAGTATGATACCTTTAGAAGAAGACCTTATGGAAACTTGCCAGGGGTCATGCTTACCACTGACCATCATGGACCCAAACAGTTTTGGGTACCTAAAATGCATTAACTTTGTTTTGTAGGGTGTCTGGTACTTTGACAGGGGATGTTCCAGACATATGACAAATAATAAGCAATGTCTGTCAAGCTTTGTGGCAAAGGATAGTCCAAGAGTGAACTTTGGAAACAAGAACACACCTGGATACACAAGAGGATATGGCACATGATTGGGGATAACCCGAACAGGTCCACGTGTCAAGTGTATACGGAATGGATCAGCAGGACATGATGGAGCTTTATCTGACCTGGAGGTCAGTACGATCAGAAGGACTAACCAACTGGACAGGATCCCTGGTCAGGCCATACCAGACCAGGGTAGGGTCCTGATCAAAAGTGGACAGACCAGACCGGGCGGGACCACGATCGAAGTAGCGAGAGTCGGGAACATATGCACCTGGGATGTAAAGCAGTCGTTTGTAGACGTGAAGACGTGGGGGGACTACGTAACCGCCCACTAACCCCAGTATCACGAATAACCGCCTGAACTACGGTTGGACTTGATTCCAAACAGATATATTTGGATATGTAGGCAGCTTATTCATTAAGTTCAGTCCATAAAAAAATAACAACGATTACTCTCTGTACAATCCTAGAGCAAGAAAGGCCCGATTGTTTACCTGTTTACCAATTATGTCATGGCTTTAATATATTTTCATTGTGAAACTCTTCAAAGAGAATGTCCATTAAGTCTGAAAAATCAGACCTCTTTTGACCTCAGGTCAGGTCGTTTATTATTAGACCTCAGGTCAGGTCGGAAAACTCTTAACAAGAGAATGTTCATTAAGTCTGAAAAATCAGATCGCTTTTGACCTCAGGTCAGGTCGTTTATCATTAGACCTCAGGTCAGGTCGAAAAACTCTGCAAAGAGAATGTTCATTAAGTCTGAAAAATCAGATCACTTTTGACCTCAGGTCAGGTCGTTTATTATTAGACCTCAGGTCAGGTCGGAAAACTCTTAACAAGAGACAGTTCATTAAGTCTGAAAAATCAGATCGCTTTTGACCTCATGTCAGGTCGTCTATCTATTAGACCTCAGGTCAGGTCGATAAATTCTTAAAAAGAGAATATTCATTAAGTCTGAAACATCATATCATCTAAGACCTCAGGTCAGGTCATAAACTTTCATGCCTTAGGTCAGGCCAATAATCTTGGATATAATTAAGCTGCTATAACCACAGTATGACATATGCTGTACAGGCCAATCACATGTCATACTGGGGGGGAAATGATAAGAAGATATAAGGCACAAAGCAAACATATTTCATCAAAAAGGCACAAAGCAAAATACTTCATAACAATTCAAGAAATTCTCATATGAAGACAAGGCAAAATAACAGAATTTGGAGACAACAACAGCAAAATCATAATGTTTGGAATCAAATTGAAATGGAGAATAGGCTAAATGTTTTCACTTCGAGTTGGGGGGGACTTGAGATTGTGAGGATGAGCCAGCTTGAGTAGGTGGAGGCTTCCTGCCATACTTGGAGACCAAGTCCACACCCTCCCTAAACTCCTTGAATCTGGCTTCATAAATTTGAGACCCATCCTTTCTGTTCCAGCCCGCATGGGAAAGCTTGGTAGCATCAACATCAAGGCCTACAGCATTCCTATCTTCAATGGCTGAGGAGTACCCAAAACCAGATAATTGGGGCAAACAACATCTTGATACTATCAGCCAGATCATCAGACCTCCTATATTTAGCAAGGGCTTCAGCAATGTGCTCAGGCAGCTTGCTCTTCAAAGTATCTCTCTCTTTTTCAAGGGTAGATACCATCTCTTCCAGGTTGGATTTGATTTGATTAGCAGTAGCTAGTTGGGTCTGATGCTCGTCGTTTTTAGCTTTCAATTCATCGGACAAGGCCATTTTTTCAATAGCAGAAGTATTCAATAGATCCTCATATTTTGCTTTCCATTCTGACAAGGATTTGGCCAGATCTTCCTCAAATTTGCCAGAACTTCTCAGTCTGGATAGGATCTCCTTACCCAGTTTAGCCCCCTAACCGAGGAGACAGGGTGCAAAATCAGTATGTATTTTCCAAAAAAGAAGCGTTATTACCTATGAAATAAAACACTTACAAATGCTGACAGATCTTGTGATATGAATCCGGATCCACAACCTACACATGATCCGCTAACATTTCGGGTTGGACCTGAAACTCGGCTTCAACGTAAAAAGAGGCTCAAAGCTTTGGAAAAATTAGCCCAAGTAATAATGCAAGAGTCCAAGACCAATGATGAAGATTCTGAAGTAACCAAGTCCATCATTTATGCGTGTGGGCTGCCTGAATAAATGGCCCAACACTTTGGCCTTTATTATGATAATATAATATATATTATATTATGCAATATTACTTAAATGAATGACAAAAACGTGGCTGAATAAGGAGAAGAAATGGCGCCACTTTTTGCTGATTTTGGAAGATGGAAAGACAAGTTTTGGAAATGCAAAATACATTAAATCAAGGATTTCAAGAGTCCAAGCATTTATTCAAGATACATTGATTAATGATGCTTGGAAAACCAAGAGTTTGGGGCGCCACTTTTATCCTAATTTTTAGAAAAAAATTTCATCTTACTTTTCTATCTATTATTGTCATATAAATACCCAAACTATTGTAACTTGTAATTCAGCCTTTTGAAATCAATTAATCAAATTATATTTGTTCTTCACTTGGAAAAGTGTTGTGTGAGTTTCTCTGGAAAGGGGATTCAATCTCGGATTATCAAGGACTTGAGCAATCCTTGTGGTTATCCATATACCAAGGTGCTTAGAAACATGTTTTCTAAGTGTTGAGGTTTTATTCCAAGGTGCCTTCACACATGTTGTGATTGTGTCGCGGAGCTTATTATTCCAAGGTGCTTCCATACAAGTTGTGGTTGTGTTAAGGACTTCCAAATACCATCAAATCCACGATCCTAAGTGTTCATTCGATCCGAAGCCTTCCTCCTGGCGGTTTCGCATCAGTTGGTATCAGAGAACAGCGGATTGACGGTATTATATCCCTTTTATTTTATTCTTCACTAAAAAAAAAGAAAATATTATTCTCTGTTGCATATTATCGTATGTATCTGAAGAACCATAGTATGCATATGATCGTGTGTATTTGAAGAACACTTTATTTCGCACGAGCATCTATATATTTATTTATTTTTTTTTAAAAAAGGTGCACAAGTAAATCGTGTGTATTTGAAAAATAATTTGTTCCGCACGAGCATACTGTTCCGTACGAGCAACAAGTTAAAAAAAAATTTGTTTTACACACTTCACAATTTTTGTGGTACATCTTTGAATATCTTCTCTAAAATACTTCACAATTTTTTTGTGTTCACTTTGGAATTACAAAACTCTTAAAATTCTTGATTCTTCACTCTTGGTATTTGGGAAAATTCGAGTATCACCGATTACTTGAAATCCGAATTAATTCTCTACTTGAGTTATATAAACACACCTTTGAGAGGAAGAATGGCTGAATATGAGGATGAAGAAAGAAGGCATCAAACACGGCTTGAGGCCATTGAACAAAGGCATCAACAAAATCTTGAACGAATAACTCAAGGATTGATTGAGCAAATAGATGCACGTTTCGCACAAATGAATGTTGGTCAAGGTGTACAACACACTGAACTTGAACCCAGCAATTACTCTGAACAAGAAGATGACGAGGAGGAAAATGACACAGCAACAGTTTTAGCACCACGGAGAGCTGTAGCACCACGGGACACTCTTCAAGGTATAAAACAGAAAATTCCGGTGTTTAAAGGTAATTCTAATCCTGATGAATATCTTTATTGGGTTGTTAAAGTTGAGCAAATATTTAATTGTCATGATTATTCGGAAAGAAACAAAGTAAAACTTGCTACTAGTGAATTTGAGGAACGAGCTATTCTTTGGTTCCACAAAACTAATGAAAAGCGCAGGAAATTGAGGCAACAAGCGATTTCTTCTTGGGAGGTTCTTAAAAATGAAATGCATAGAAAATGGGTTCCCGAATCCTATCGTCGTGAGCAAGTGAGGAAGTTACAAACTCTCCAACAAGGCGAGAAATCTGTTCAAGCCTATCAAGATGAGTTAGAAATGGCTTTATTTCGAACGGATGCGAAGAATCGATGAACATACCATGGCTCGATTTTTGGGAGGTTTGCGACCCGAGCGGACCCAGTTGAAATGATGAATTGCACTACCTATGATGAGATGGTACATGCAGTCTTAACTAAGGAAAAGCAACTCAAGAAGAAGAAGACGCAATTTGCAAAGAATCATTCAGGTACCGCACCAACTAAGCCTTTTCAATCCAAAGGCGATGGAGGTAAGTTTCCTTTTAAAAATTCTGCTGTTAAATATACCCCTCCCCAAGTAACAAATGACCGTCCTAACAAGGAAAAATCTGATGGCACTTTGAGATGTTATAAATGTCAAGGATTAGGACACAAGGCTAATGAATGTGCGAACAAAAGATCTTATATCGCAGCCGGAGATGGGAAGTATCAATCAGCCTCGGAAGATGAAAATGAACAAGAGTCGGCTGAAAATGAAGAAGACGATGAAGGTATTTCCTTTGATGAACGAGCAATGTTTGTAACAAAAAAAGTCCTGAGCGCCGTGAATCAAATTAACAATGATGAGGTACAGCGTGAGAATATTTTTCAAACTCGTTGTCTTATCGAAGGTAAGTTATGCATGATGATTATTGATTCCGGAAGTTGTACTAATGCCGTATGTGATGAGGTTGTTGAAAAATTGAATATTCCCACCGTTAAGCACCCGCAACCGTATAAATTGCAATGGTTAAATGAATGTGGTTCGGTTAAAGTCACGAAGCAAGCATATGTGAATTTCAGTCTTTCGAAATATGAAGATAAAATCCTTTGCGATGTAGTTCCTATGCATGTCACGCATATATTACTTGGCCGTCCATGGCAATTTGATAAACGTGTCACGTATGATGGTTTTCTTAATAAATACACCCTGTCGCATAAAGGAAAGCGTATCACTTTGAGTCCTTTGGCACCACACGAGGCTCATTCAGATCAAGTTAAGTTTGCAAAAAAGAGAGAGTCTGAGCACGCTAATGCACAAGCACCACTAATTCTGAAACTGCGATTGTTAAAATGCCTTCTGAGACCGTTAAAGTGAATTCCAAAGTCATGATAAGAAGATGAATTATGCGGCTGTCCGAAACCCCATTTTATTCATATATAAGGATTCCTATCCGTTAGTTCCTCATTCGGAATTTGATGATCACTTATCTACTTCAAATCCTTGTTATATGATTATATCTGATCTTGCGGGAACTCTTCCCGATGTGGTACTAACCCTTTTGCAGGAATTTGAAGACGTATTTCCGGAAGAAGAACCAAGTGGATTACCACCCCTACGAGGAGTGGAACATCAAATTGATTTTATTCCGGGAGCGGTTTTACCAAATCGTCCGGCATACAGGGCGAATCCTGAGGAAACTAAGGAAATTCAGCGTCAAGTTCAAGAGTTGCTGGAAAAGGGGAAGATTCGAGAATCTTTGAGTCCATGTGCGGTTCCGTAATCATTGTGCCTAAGAAGAATGGTGAGTGGAGGATGTGCACCGACTGTCGTGCCATCAATCAAATCACGGTAAAGTATCGATATCCCATTCCTCTTCTTAATGACATGTTGGATGAATTGCATGGTGCAAAATTATTTTCGAAAATTGATTTAAAAAGTGGTTACCATCAAGTACGAATCCGTGAGGGAGATGAATGGAAAACGGCGTTTAAAACAAAGTTTGGGTTATATGAATGGCTCGTAATGCCTTTTGGTCTCACCAATGCTCCAAGCACATTTATGCGATTAATGAATGAACTCCTTAGAGAATTTATTGGTCGGTTTGTAGTGGTCTATTTTGATGACATCTTAATTTACAGCCATGATTTAAACTCGCATCTATCACACTTAAAGGCTGTTTTGGAAACCCTTCGGAAAGCGCATTTATTTGCTAATCTTAAGAAATGTTCCTTTTGCTTGGATCGTGTTGTTTTCCTTGGTTTCGTTGTAAGTGGACAGGGAATTGAAGTTGACCAAGAAAAGGTAAAGGCAGTGGCGAATGGCACGAACCTAAAAGCGCAACGGAGGTCCGAAGTTTTCATGGCTTGGCCGAGTTTTTACCGGCGATTCATCAAGAATTTCAAAGAAAGCATAGCCGCCCCTTGAACGAGTTAGTCAAAAAGAACACACCATTCCATTGGGGTCCTACTCAAAGGGAAGCATTCGAAACTCTTAAAACTCGTTTAATATACGCACTATTCTTGCTTTACCCGATTTTTCTAAAACATTTGAGATTGAGTGCGATGCATCCGGGGTGGGTATTGGTGGTGTTTTAATACAAGAGGGACGTCCTATTGCATACTACAGCGAGAAATTGAAAGGCGCACAATTAAATTATGCCACGTATGATAAAGAAATATATGCACTTGTTCAGTGTTTACGTGTGTGGCAGCATTACTTGCGTCCGAGGGAATTTGTCATTCATTCCGATCATGAATCTTTAAAATATTTGAAAGGGCAATCTAAATTGCATTTGCGACACATTCGGTGGATGGAATTTATTGAATCATTTCCTTATGTGATCAAATATAAAAAAGGAAAAGAGAACACCGTTGCCGATGCATTGTCTAGGCGCTACACTCTAATCACACACATGCAAACCAAACTACTTGGTTTTGAGCACATTAAGGAGTTGTATGCATCGATCTTGATTTTCTTTGAATTATATAAATCTGCGAGAATATGGCATGTGATAAGTTTTATAGACACGAGGGATTTTTGTTCAAAGAAAATAAATTATGCATTCCTCGAGGGTCTATGCGTGAATATTTGGTTAGGGAAGCACACGGTGGAGGACTTATGGGACACTTTGGCATTGCTAAGACTTTTGACATACTTCACTCACATTTTTATTGGCCTAAAATGGTTCGTGATGTTCATCGAATTTGTGAGTCTTGTATAACTTGTCTTAAAGCGAAATCTAAGTCACATCCACATGGATTGTACACACCACTTCCTATTCCCTCATTCCCCTGGACCGATCTTTCTATGGACTTTGTGTTAGGATTACCGCGTTCTCAAACGGGAAAGGACTCTATCTTTGTGGTGGTTGATCGATTTTCAAAAATGGCTCACTTTATCGCATGTAATAAAACAAATGATGCTTCGCATATTCTTTGAGTTGTTCTTTAAAGAAATAGTGTGGCTACATGGTGTTCCAAAATCAATTGTTAGTGATCGAGACGTAAAGTTTGTAAGTCATTTCTGGCGTGTACTATGGATGCGTCTTGGTACTACTTTGTTATATTCTACCGCATACCATCCCCAAACCGATGGTCAAACCGAAGTTGTGAATCGAACTTTGGGTCAATTATTGCGAACCGTAGTTCAAAAAAACTTAAAGAATTGGGAGACTTGCTTACCATATGTTGAATTTGCATATAATCGTGCTACTCACTCTGCTACTAAACATTCACCATTTGAGATTGTGTATGGTTTTAATCCTATCACTCCTATTGATCTTGTTCCTCTTCCCCCAGGAATGCACACAAGTCTCGAGGGAGAAAACAAAGCTAAGATGGTCCGTGAGTTGCATGCAAAGGCAAGGCGGAATGTGGAGGCTCAAACTGCTCGATATGAAAAGCAAGCAAATAAAGGCCGAAAGGAAGTTGTCTTTGACCCCGGAGATTGGGTATGGCTGCATTTTCGTAAAGAAAGGTTTCCCGCAAAACGCAAGACCAAGCTACACCCACGTGGAGATGGGCCATTCCAAGTTTTGGAGCGCATCAACAATAACTCATACAAGCTTGACATTCCACCCGGCGGGGCGTTTCAAACTCCTTCAATGTGGCCGATTTGCACCCATTTGACAACCCACGATGATGCGAGGACGGATCCTTCGCAACCGGGAGGGTCGATATGAATCCGGATCCACAACCTACACATGATCCGCTAACATTTCGGGTTGGACTGAAACTCGGCTTCAACGTAAAAAGAGGCTCAAAGCTTTGGAAAAATTAGCCCAAGTAATAATGCAAGAGTCCAAGACCAATGATGAAGATTACGAAGTAACCAAGTCCATCATTTATGCGTGTGGGCTGCTGAATAAATGGCCCAACACTTTGGCCTTTATTATGATAATATAATATATATTATATTATGCAATATTACTTAAATGAATGACAAAAACGTGGCTGAATAAGGAGAAGAAATGGCGCCACTTTTTGCTGATTTTGGAAGATGGAAAGACAAGTTTTGGAAATGCAAAATACATTAAATCAAGGATTTCAAGAGTCCAAGCATTTATTCAAGATACATTGATTAATGATGCTTGGAAAACCAAGAGTTTGGGGCGCCACTTTTATCCTAGTTTTTAGAAAAACTTTTCATCTTACTTTTCTATCTATTATTGTCCTATAAATACCCAAACTATTGTAACTTGTAATTCAGCCTTTTGAAATCAATTAATCAAATTATATTTGTTCTTCACTTGGAAAAGTGTTGTGTGAGTTTCTCTGGAAAGGGGATTCAATCTCGGATTATCAAGGACTTGAGCAATCCTTGTGGTTATCCATATACCAAGGTGCTTAGAAACAGGTTTTCTAAGTGTTGAGGTTTTATTCCAAGGTGCCTTCACACAGGTTGTGATTGTGTCGCGGAGCTTATTATTCCAAGGTGCTTCCACACAGGTTGTGGTTGTGTTGAGGACTTCCAAATACCATCAAATCCACGATCCTAAGTGTTCATTCGATCCGAAGCCTTCCTCCGGGCGGTTTCGCATCATCTTGATTGGCCCACTCTATCCAATCGTATCTTTCTCCCTGATGCCGTTCTGAGGTCTCAGCATCTCTATCAGCTTGATCCTGAGATCTAATATGCTTTGAAGCATGCCTAGTCTCGGTTTAGTCTCTACCAAAGCGGTGCGAGGAGCTATAAGATAATCATTGGTCTCCTCCGAGTCACCCTCAGCTTGATCAGTCTCGATTGAGGGCTCAGTTGGATGGCTGTCAACAGGTTTGGCAGTCTGATCGGGCACTCCTGAGTTGATAACGGGGTCAGATGCATCCTGGCCTTTGGGAAGTGAAGCCTCATCAGCAATCTGGATGATATCGTTGAAGCTTGCCACTGCAAATGCCAATAGGAAGTTAAAAACATGTCTCAGACAAAAAAAAATATTCAAAAGAAAAAAGGGGAATCCTACTTATATTATATCTCTCCTCGGATAGTTCAACATAAGGTTCTGGACCGGCAGTTTCCAGACGAGAAGCATCGATTAGATTAGAATTGTAATGCCTCAGACCCAGGTATATGGGAGATGCCCTGATGTCATTTATCAATTTCTTGTCCGCTTTGCTCTCCAACACATCGCTATTCTTAGTGAAAGTGTTCCACTTGCCTAAATCTCTAGTGGTGTTGTGCCTAATGAAGAAGAAGTGCTTCTTCCAATCAGAGAAAGACTGATATGTTTTCTTAATCAAAAGGATACTGCCCAAATTATCAGTTCTCCTACAAAAGTAATACCATCCAAGACTCTTCTTAACATGTTTACATTGGTAGAAAGTTCTAAAAAGCACTAGGGTGAAGGGGATGACAGCTAACCTACACCAGATCAGGAAACCTGTTATGGCTCTTATGCTATTGGGGACTATCTGACCAAGTCCTAGATCGTAATAGCGAAGTATCTCCAGAAAGGCAGGAGGAAGAGGAAACCTAAGACCGCATTCAAACTGTTCTTTATAGACAGTGCAATACCCAGCAGGAGGAGCAGCAGCACTTTTTCCAGATGCAGGTCAGATAGGAGCATAAGTGTCCTAATTTATCCCAAACCTGTCGCAGATATCTGTGATGTCCGAATCCTTCAACTTGGAGTCGATTGCGTGGCAAGCCATCATTTTCTTGGTTTCGTAAGTCCTCCTCAATGCTCGTATAGGCGCAGATAAGCCGGAAGCACTATACTCAGTCGGAGGTGATTCGACAAGGGTAGGGACGATAGAAGCAATCAGATGAGAGGGAAGAATAGAGAGAAGAGGGTTTTCACCGGGGTTGGATACTTCAGGCTGGTCTGGATTCATATGGAGTAAAAGAAAATTATACAAAGGGAAGAAAGACTTACTTGCAAATCGAAGAGCAAATCCACCAAATCTAACGTTTGCGTCTATAAATAATGAGGGGTGTTTACAGAGTTTAATAGGTGTAGTGATTTTTAACCAGAAGATGGGACGTTTGGGCTACGTACCGATTGGAAAGAAAAGCGTGTGCATTTATGGTGGCGTTTGAGATAACCAAGGCAGATGTAGACATGCCATCAGGGCGGTACACGTGGCATAACCTTGAATCTCAGATCTTAATCCATCAAAAGTACAAAACTATGTCGATTAAGATCTGGGGGACTTTGATTGGGGATGACCCGAACAGGTCCACGTGTCAAGCGTATACGGAATGGATCAAGCTGGACAGGATGGAGCTTTATCTGACCTGAAGGTCAGTACGATCAGAGGGACTAACCAACTAGACAGGATCCCTGGTCAGGCCATACCATACTAGGGTAGGGTCCTGATCAGAAGTGGACAGACCAGACCAGGGCAGGACCCTGATCAGAAGTAGCAGGTCGGGAACATATGCACCTGGGATGTAAAGCAGTCGTTTGTAGACGTGAAGACGTGGGAGGGACTACATAACCACCCACTAACCCCAGTATCACGAATAACCGCCTGAACTACGGTTGGACTTGATTCCAAACAGATATATTTGGATACGTAGGCAGCTTATTCATTAAGTTCAGTCCATAAAAAAATAACAACGATTACTCTCTGTACAATCCTAGAGCAAGAAAGACCCGATTGTTTACATGTTTCATTCTTAGTTCGATCAGCACACTTGTGAGAAATGGACTAACAATAAGGAATGTTGCATATATGGAAGGACTGGACTACAACTTACTGAGCACTCGATAGTTCTGTGACATGGGTTACAAGGTCACTTTTGACAAAGGCACCTGTATTGTCATTAGTGAAAGAGGTGATCAAGTTGTGTTGGTGGAAGAAGACAACAAAACATTTAGTGAAGAAGAAACTGGTGATTGGTTTACCTGAGATCACATTCAAGAAGGATGCTATATGTGATGCTTGTCAGCAAGGTATACAAACAAAATCAAGCTTCAAGTCAAAAACAAAGCAATCAACAAAAAGAGTTTTGGAACTGATGCACATGGATCTTTTTGGACCAGTGACACCAACAAGTGTAACAGGAAAGAAGTACACTTTAGTTGTTGTGGATGATTACTCAAAATACACTTGGGTAGTATTCATGAATAAGAAAAGTGAAACACGTCAAAAGATGCATGAACTTTTGAAGAGATTGCAAAATGAGAAAAGTGTGACAGTGGTGAAGATCAGATCAGACAAGGGTACTAAATTTCTCAACAAAGTTATAAGAGAATATTGTGAACAAAATGGTGTACTACATCAACTTGCTCTTTGGTACACCTCAGCAAAATGGGGTTGTTGAAAGAAGAAACAGGACTTTAAAAGAAGCAGGAAGAACTATGATTTGTGAAGCATTGTTACCTAAAAGATATTAGGCTGTAGCAGTAAATACAGCATGCTATACACAAAATAGAACCTCAGTAAACAAGAAGCTGCTGAAGACACCTTATGAGATTTGGAATGGAAGGATACCCAATATATCTTATTTCCATCCATTTGGGAGTAAATGTTTAATCTTAAATCATAAGGAGCATTTGAAGACATTCCAACCCAAGTCAGATGAAGGAATTTTCTTGGGATATTCTTCAGTAGGCAAGGCATTCAGGGTACTGAATAAAAGGACACTAAAACATGAAGAAACTATACATGTTGTGTTTGATGAACCTAAGTTCACTGGAATGGAAGATGAAGATTCAGAACCAGCTGAGAATCAACAAGTCACTAATAGAGAATGTGTTAATGTTTTGGAAAGGTTCAATGACTTAAAAGTTTCTGACTCTTCCCATGCTGAACACCCTGCTGGTAACACTACTGATGCAACAACTAAGGCAGTTCAAGGATCTGCTGGAACCCCCTGATGCTACAGCAGACCTACTTGGAAGATGATGTTCCTGAAAATCAATCTAACCAGAATCCACAATGGTTAAGAGATCACCCTGGTGAACAAGTTATTGGCAGCATACAGCAAGGTGTGAGGACTATAAGACAACTAGAAGCAATGTTTACATGTTTTCTATCTCAAATGGAACCTAAAGTTGTTGAAGAAGCAATGTCAGATCCAGATTGGATAATTTCCATGCAAGAAGAGTTGAATGAATTTGAAAGAAATCAAGTTTTGACACTAGTGGAAAGGCCTAGCCATGCAAATATAATTGGTACAAAATGGGCATACAGAAACAAATTGGGTGAATCTGGTACCATTGTAAGGAATAAGGTCAGACTAGTAGCAAAAGGCTATTCTCAAGCAGAAAGAATGGATTTTGATGAGACATATGCCCCTGTTGCAAGATTGGAAGCTATTAGATTATTCTTGGCATATGCTGCTTATAAAAACTTCAAGGTATATCAGATGGATGTCAAAAGTGCATTCTTGAATGGCATTCGGAAGAGGAGGTCTATGTTCAGCAACCTCCTGGTTTTGAAGTTAAAGATCAAGAAGATAAAGTGTACTGACTCAACAAAGCACTTTATGGTTTGAAACAAGCACCAAGAGCATGGTATGAGACCCTATCTCAATTCTTGGTGGACAATGGTTTTACCAAAGGTACCATTGACAAGACTCTTTTCAGAATCAGTGAAGGAGACATCACCCTGCTGGTATAGATTTATGTTGATGACATAATTTTTGGTTCTGAAAATGACTTACTTTGTGAAAAGTTTGCAAATTTGATGAAAAGTAAGTTCCAAATGAGTATGATGGGTGAAACGAATTACTTTTTGGGTTTGCAAGTCAAACAGATGAAAGATGGAATCTTCATTCATCAAACCAAGTATACCAAGGAGCTGCTGAAGAAGTTTGGCATGGAAAACAGCACTAAGGTATCAACTCCTATGAGTACAAACATTAGATTGGATGAAGACAAAGAAGGAAAATATGTTGATCAGACCTTATACAGAAGGATGATAGGCAGTCTCATGTACCTTACTGGCAGCAGACCTGATATATCCTTTGCTGTAGGTGTTTATACAACATTTCAATCAAAACTTAAAGAAAGTCATTTAGGTGCAGTCAAAAGAATTCTCAAGTATCTAAAAAAAACACTAAATGTGGGAATATGGTACTCAAAAGATGGAAGTTTTAAGGTTATATCCTACTCAAATTCTAATTATGCTGGATGCAAGATTGACAGAAAAAGCACTACAGGAACTTGTCAGTTGATGGGAAATAGACTAGTTTCCTGGTTTAGCAAGAAACAGAATTCAATATCAACTTCCATTTCTTTGAAAGCCGAGTATATTCTTCTTTGGAAGTTGCTGTGCACAAATACTTTGGTTAAGGCAACAGTTAAGGGATTATGGAATTGAAGAAAGAGAAATTCCTATAATGTGTGACAACACAAGTGCAATTGCAATTACTAAAAATCCTGTTTTGCACTCAAGAACCAAGCATATTGATGTGAGACATCATTTTATAAGAGATCATGTTGAAAAGAAAGATGTGGTTGTTCTGTACATCCCTACTGAAGATCAACTTGCTGATTTTTCACTAAACCATTGGATAGTGAAAGATTTGCCAAATTAAGGACATAACTTGGAATCATTAAAGTTGACTAATATTTCCTTTATCAGCAGTGTACTGGAATTCACCAAGGGGATTAGTCTTTGCTATGTTGGGTGAGCTCACTTAGCAGATTGGTCATTGGTATCAACAATTCCATGTACTTATTTATGTTTGGACAATTGAGCAAATGAAGTTGCCAAGGGGATTGGTCTTTGTCCTGATGGGTGAGCTCACTTGACCGATCAATCATTGGTATTAAACTTCATCTTGTATTATCAGTTGAACAAAACAAGAAGGAATTGAAGATCTATCTCTATCAGCAGGCTACTGAGGCACATTTGTCAGCAGGCTGCTGAGCCAAGTCTACTGATGCTAAGGCCGCTGAAGGAAACGTTACATAGTCAAACTTACTAAAGTCAAAAAGCAAATGGCGGGATATTTATTTTATCATTGTAACCGTAGTTACACGATCTGAAAGTTACAAAACGTTATGGAAAAGTAATGGACCACGTGTCAAAACAGCATTCACTCAGATTTAATCGTGGTTAATCCCACAGTACGTGCTCTGACAGTTTCATCTACCTATGTCTATATATAATAGACATATACACAGAGTTCACACTCACAACTCTCAATCTGCGATTTCTCTGAAATTACTTTGTGTGAACATAGATTTGAAACCTTTCTTCTTCATCTCTTTCAATTATCATGGCAAACAAGGATGATATTCATATTGGCACCAGTCAGAGTGTAAGGGGCTATATGACTGGCTGTCACTCTACTGAACTAGCCATTAACATAGGAAGAAGAATAGACGGTTTGCTAGTTTGGAGAACATTATCAACAGAAGGCAGGAAATAATTTCATATGTTAATGTCTTGGAGTTCTGGAAGAACATTGTTATACATGAAGGTAGAGAAGCCTTCACTACAACTGTTAATGGAAGAGAGATAGAAATATCCTCAGACCTGCTGAGAGAAGTCTTTCATTTTGGACATGGAAATGGTGCCCCTACCAATCCAAAAGCAATGAATCTGCCAAGGATGAAATTTGTGGATGCAATGAAGACAAATGAGGCAATACCTTCAAATCTAGGCATTAATGTGAAGCATATTGGATTTGAGTACAACCTGCTGAGCAAGTTGATTGCCAAGACCATTTTGGGATTCATTGGGAGTCTAGATACACTGTCTGGACCTAAGATAGACATGCTAATCATCATCTACAGAAGTATGATGTTTGATTGGGCTGGATTCTTTATACACTACATGAAGAATGTGTTTATTAAAGATAGGGATGGTATAAGGAAGTCCAAAGTCAAGCCCCTAGGTCTACCGATTCAGACCTTGTTGAATCATTTTAAGATACCTGATATTTCATCTGAAAAGATTAACAAATATAGATACAAGCCAGAAGTTTCTACTCCTATTCCTGGATTAGATGATGATGAAGATGTGGTTGAGGAGGCCACAGAAAGTCATGATGATGGTGGAGATGATGATGTAGGTGGTGAGCAGGTTAAGCAAGTTGCAAAGCCTGCTGCACCTAAAAAGGTTGCCGAGAAGAGAAAGGTTGCTGACACAAGAAAGATAACTGAAATGTTAAATCCTAGAAAAACAAGGAAGCAAACAGCACAGACTGCTGAGTCTGCTGAGGGTCCAGCTGAAATTGAGATTACTGACCCTACTGTAGTTGCAAAGAAGAAAACTGTTGCTGAAGTTTTGAAGGAGCAACAGAAAGAATTCAGTAGAAAGAGGAAGGCTACTGAAGTTGAATCAGAGGAACTTTCCAAAAGAATGAAGGAAATTGCCAAGAAAAAGAAACATGGCAAAGGGAAATAGTTGAGGATTTTGGAGACTCAGAAGGAAGAAGAAGAAGAAGAAGAAGAGGCTATTGAGGCTGAGCCCCTAACAACTATCAAGCCCACTGAGATAGTAGAGGTTGTTGTTGAGCAACCTACTGAAGAATCACAGCAGACTGTTGTACCTGAGCCTGCTGTAGATGTGGTTGAATCCTCTCCTGTAGAGGCTGTTGAGCCTACTGAAGATGCACAAGTTGTTGTTGAGCAACTTGTTGAAGAACCACAGTAGACTACTGAGTCTGTACCTGCTGTGGAAGTTGGTACATTGGTACAAGACCCTGCAAGTTCTACAAGAAGTCAGGGGGAAGAGCAGTCTGCCGCTAACCCTGCTGATGAGCATGTTAGTCAGGGGGAAACCAATGTGGAATAGATGGAGGTAGTAGGCACTAATGTACAATCTGAGCAACCTAATGACCTGGAAACATCTGTTGAGGAGACTCTTAACTTGCTTGTTGAGACCTTTGTAGGTCAGCAAGGTGCTCAACCTGCTCCTAGAAAGCCAACCATGCCATATGAAAGGAGGGAGCAGAGATCTAAGAAGGATAAGGTAGATCCCAACTTCAAAAGAGTGCAAAGATATTTTCAATGGAAGTTTGGATTCTTCAAGAAACAAAAACCAGCTGCTGATCAAATGAGTGGATTTGAAGAATGGGCATTCGATCAGCTAGGTGTGGACAGCCTATTAGAATTAGTAGATACAACCTTGATGTAGACTAGGCTGATGGATCTGTTGGATGAAGGGAAGAAGAGCACCAAATTAATGTTCAAGGATCCAAAATACACACCTGACAGTGATGACTCATCTGATTCTGATGATGATCCCCCCATGTTCCCTGGAGAGACCAGTGGAATGGAAAAAGAGACAACTGTTGAAGCCAATGGTCAAAGATCCACTGATGGTGAAGCAGATCAATCTGCTGATACCGGTGAGTCTGCTGAAGGACAGCAAACGTAGACCTGGATGATGAAAGGGTCACTGATCATAGTGATCTTGATATCAGTTCTGAGGATTCAGCTCAATATCAAGCATGGATTGACACTCAGGACAATCTATTCAAAACTGCCAATCTTCTACAAAGGATTACTAATGATAGGGAATTTCAAAGAGATAATATGGCTAAATTCCCTGCAATTCTAGTACAGAGAGTGCTAACCACCGAGGAACAGACAGTGATTCCACTAGAGATTGGATTTGGTGATGGGATTTGAAGGATCACATTTGATTGAAGAGGTTTAGGCTGCTGAGGATCAGACAGCACCTGAACAAAGGTTGGAACCGGTGGTACAGGTTGCTGAGGCACAAACAGTACCTGGACAAAGGTTGGAACTCACTTTGGGTTTGGAGGAAACCCCTGGTGTTATTGTTGAACAGGCTATTGTGGTGGAGCCTGCTGGAGGAAAGGTCACTGAAGGGAAAGATAGTCAGCGGACTGTTGTTGTTGATGAAGATGAACAGCTGGTGGACTATGACTACAGTGATGAATAATTTCAAATGCCTGAAGAAGAACATATTAATGATGAACCCCCACATGCATTTGTACCAGTTTTTGAAGAACCTGCTCTTGATCCCATCTTGGAGGAATTCCAAGGACCTAACCCCCCGAGCCTTGCCTTGGTTATCGTTTGGAAGGGATATGAGCTTTGCCTTGGTTATCGAGGGGTAGAGTGACATTACTAGTTTAAGAACTCAACGCAAGATAATGTGAAAGAACGGTGGAAAATGAGGGAGGACGATGGAAAGTTGCCTCCAATATTACTTCCCACTCGCATGCTCTTGCCGGATGTGAGAGGAATGGCTGGTGGAACACTTCAACTAAACTTGCTTGGATTGGATCCTAAGTTCCTACCGAGAGGATCAATCTACTTGAGCAAGTTTACCTACCTCATCGGCAAAGGAATCACTTGTTGAATGAATTCAAAGAAGTATACATGTGTTTAGGCTTTAGAGCCGTCTTACTCTACTTGAAGCATGGAAATGGTGGAAAGAAGTGAATCCTCACGTTGATTTCTCTCTTATTGAAAATGAATGGATGAGAGAAATGATTAGAGAAATAAGAGCCTATCAAGAGCAAGTAGAGAAGAAAGAGAAAGAAGACACTAGATCAACATACTTCATATGCTTTATTTTTGTTGATTCTAGACTGTAATAATTTTTGAACAACTGATTATAATGAGAAATAGTTGGAGTTTGTTCTTCTTTTGTTATTAATCTTTTTGCTTTGCTGAAAGTAGGGTATTGGCATCATCACCAAAAAAGGGGAAATTGTTGGACTTATTTTTGAGTTTTAGTGATGAGTGCCAGACTAGCTGTTATAGAGCAAAGGCAAAAAGATGTCTAGATCAAATGTATAGGTTTATTAGAGTTTGATCTTTGTATAGGTTTGATCAAACAAGCACTGTAAAAGGTCGGTGACTTATATCAGCAGACTTGTCTATATCAGTAGGGTACCTAGGTCAGTAGACTAGTTAGGAACCTGCTGAAGACTGAAGGGCGAAGGCTGAGGACTCAAACTCAATTGTTGAAGGCTAAGGGATCAAACTTAGTAACTAAAGTCAATGATATGGAATCAAAATTTAGCTGTGATGACCTAAACTGATTACATATACCTTGTGTACAAGGTCTAAGTTCCGTAAGTTAAATGGTGATTGGAACTTGGTTATGATCAAATGGTGTAGTCTAACTTCACAATAAAAAATTAGATAAAAAAAGTCAGTTGCATTGTTTCATAAACATAGCAAAATATGGATCAGCTGACTGATATGTACTTCAGCAGACTTATGATCACAGGAACCTGCTGATACATATACTTCAAATTATCCAAAGGCTACTTTGGAAGACTACAAAGAAAGGGACAGCTAACAACCTCTGATTTTATCAAACAAATCAATGGTTAAGATTAAAGGGACATTGGGATCATTCAGAGCTTTATCCAATGGATACAAGTCAAAGGGTGGACAGACTGTATACTGTCAAAAAGGAATCTGACAGTGTCAGTCCTAAGAACAGTCAGAAAAAGCAAGTCAATATGGGACAAATCTGAAACGGCTATGTTTGAATTTCAAACATAAGTCACAATGATTCCTGCCTATAAATAGAGGACTCCAAATTCAGATACACATGATGATTCTTAAGGAAAAACAACAGATAATCTTGAGCTTAAAATTCTTATCTAGAAAGTCACCCTACTGACCCTACTGAGCTTAAAGCTACTGATCTAGTAAATTCTTCAAGTGTAATCTACTTTCAAGCTACATCAAGTTTACACACTTGAAGAACTAAAGATGCTGATCATATCATCCTGATCAAGCTGCTGAAAGCTGAATCACTTACTTGATTCAATCTTTCTTTACAAGAAACCTGCTGAGACAGTGAAGCATCTTTTGAGGTGTCAAGGACTGTTGGTTGTGGTGGAGCTGGTGAAGAGGCAATCCTACCCTTCAAGGACCAGTGGAAGACTTTGGAGCAGCAATCTTACCTGCTCCAAGTGTTCAGTTTGTGAAGCCATAGTTATTGGTGAACGACAAACAACTTAGGGATTTTGTAATAGCTACATCAAAGATCTCTAGTGAATTACCTCCAACATCACAGGAGAAGAGTGGAGTACAGGATTACACCACCTGGAACCACTATAAAAACTGTCTACTTACTTTCTGTAATTATATTCTGCATATAGTATACCTTGCACATCATTTTACTGAACTAGCAACTGATTCACACACATACACTACTGAGTATCTAATACTTAGTATCATATTTAACAACAAGTATTAAGGCTTAACTTAAATATATTCCGCTGCAACAAATTCAGTAAAAGTCAATAGTCAGCAGACTATTGAGCATCAGCAGACTACTGAGTATCAGCAGACTGCTGAAGTTACTGAGTTTGTTAACTCTAAAAGTTTTAAGTGTTAAGTTTATTCCCCTCCCCCTCTAAACTTAACCAAAGCCTTTTCAAGGGACCAACACCAGCACACCCCAGCAACCCCCTACCGACACTAAGTCCAATGAGGAAGAAAATGAAGAAAAGAAAGAAAGAGAAGCAACCGCAGAAAGTGAAAAGGGAGAAGAGAAGGAAGAAGAAGTGAAAATGGAGGAGGAGAAAGATCAGGATGATGAGGATGTTGAAGTGGCACCAGAGGAAGTTGATCCAGAAAGAGTCTTCAATCTGGACATTCAACCCTTGATTGTGGACATGGAAAAACAATACCACAGCAGGCAGAATCTGAAAGCTGCCTTAAGGAGTGAAGCAACCTCCCTCAACCACAAGATTGAAGCCCTCATCAGTCACATCAAGGTGCAAGATGAGGTCATGGAAAAATAGGGAAACTTGCTCTGCAACTTACGTCATCTTATTCCCTACCATGTCCAAACTAATCTTGAATTTCATGCCGAAAAGATTGACAACAATCTCAAGCCATTGGTGGACACTCTAAATGCTCACACTCATCAAATTTAGCATCTGGATGAGGTCATGGAGCACTCAGGCACGCAACTCAACCTCCTACTCAAAGTTGGTGAGGCAACCAACAAAATACTGGACAAAAGATATGGTCCTCTCCCTGAATCTGAAGATGCAGTCAAGACTCTTGAAGAACGGTTTGGTGATACCAAAAAGGGGAAGGAAGCTCAAAGCCCGAAACTAAAAGCTCCACTAGAAAGAAGGAAAGCCCAACAGATAAGGGCAAAGGCATCAGGTTTGAAGAAATGAAGAAGTAGACCTTATGCCTTATGAAAATTGAACTACTATTGAATTATGTCTATTGGCCTTTGGTTTTTGAACAAATAGCAAGCAATATCTTATTGCCCTTAAATGGATGAATAAAATTGTTGAGTTTTATTCTGCTTATTATTATTACGAAAAAATTTGCCATACTTATATTCAGGCTTATGAGGGTTTTGGCATCATCAAAAAGGGGGAAATTGTTAGGAACATTTAATTATGTTTTGATGATAGCCATACCAGCTGTTATAGCAAGCTAGAAATTCTCTATATAAGTCTTAACTTAAAGTCTGATATGTTGTATAAGTTGAGTCAGACAAGTATTGTACTAGTTGGTAGGACGGCAAAGTAAAAACAAATATTCAGCAGAGTAAAACCAGCCAAGTATCAACAGAGAAGCAATGAAAACATTATGGTCTGACTTATAACCAAGGAAGTCTGTGATGACCTTGGATAAGTCTAAGTCATGTTTCAAGTAATGAAGCTCAACGTTTAAATATGGTGTACACTGATGTCACTCAAAACAAGGATTAGTGAAGTACAAGAATTCTCCTTTGACCTTAAAGAATAAAGGAAACAGTGAATCGGCAAAGTAAACCGACTTTCGGCTGAGTGAAGACAAAGCAGTAAAGGAAGATCTAAACGGCAAAGTCAAGTGGATCACTTGACCGTTCAGAGAACGGCTGAGTAAACCTTACTCGATCAGATTATTGAAATATGAAAAAGATATAGAAGATCAAGCATTAATTGCACAATTAATAGAGGATCAATCAAGGACGGATTTTCTGGTAAACGTTTGAAGAAAAACCCGATCGCTAAAATCAAGGAGAATATTATTAAGGGGGAATCAAGAATAAAATCAAGGATTATTCCCCTCATTAATATAGCCGACGGACGGAAATTCAAATCAAGAATAATCAAAGCTATAAATAGAAGACATTGACAGAAAGGAAAAACACACAAGAGAGAACGATCAAAAATCTGAGGAGAAACTCTGTCAAAGTGAAAAATCTTCTATCTGTGCTGAAAGGAAATATCCGTGATCAACTCAAATTTAAGAGCTATAAATCAAACATCAAGCATTGAGATTGATCAACAAGTTGGTGAATTCAATTCACATAAATCAAGCAACTGAATCAGAGCCATCTGAGAGGGAGTTGTGTTTGTGATAGCTGATGAAGGATTTGATCCCAAGGAGCAGTGAAAGAGACTGAGTCACCGAAGTACATTGCGGATCAAGGAGTGATAGTCTTGTAGATTGTGAAGCTTGTAAAGTCAAGGACAATCGTACTATTGTATCTATGAAAACAATAGTGAATTCCTCCAATCATCACAGGAGAAGAGTGGATTAAGGGATTACACCACCCTAAACCACTATAAGTCTTGTGTCAATTTACTTTCTACAATTTACCTTATTGCATTCATTTAATTGCTTACATTATATCACATATTATTGATTGCTTAAACTACATTGAAATAACTTAGTTAGAATGGACTTATCCGCTGCCCAAAAGCTTTCAATTACAAGAAAAGTTTTTGAAACTCCACTATAGTCATTCACCCCCCCCCCCCCCCCCGACTATAGTTTTACCCTTCTCTGGGACCAACAGAGCCATAATATCTGAATTAGATTCCATCAATGACAACCAGGTTATGAACCTAGTATGTCTTACCTAGAGGGAATGTCCATGTAAGGCTAAGCCCAGTTCTATTCAGACTATGCTTGTTGTAACTTCGTATCATGGCTATATGATAGTGTTGAAGACGTTGGGCATAAAGCTCGATATTCATAGATGATGACATGATATGTAAGCCCACGAGATCCATTTATGGACTCAAACAAGTTTCTCTAGACTATTTCTTTGTTTGATCGGTTTGATTTAGTCAAAAGAATGATATGCCCAATGTGCAAGATGGATAGTGGGAGTGTGTTATGATTTTTGACTAAGGTATTGGATATCTCTCTTAAGAATTATCACCCCATGTGACAGTCAATTAATATTTGGTAATTCAAGGTCTTTACGAAAGCACTTGGATTAGCAGTTCTTATTTAGAAATAAGAGTCTATAGCGATAGATTTAACTATTGTTAGATTATAGTTTACCTATATAGATGTGATGCTAAAAGAGTTTAGCATAAGATCGCGACAGGGGATACTGCTAGCCGGTGTTCTCAAGATCCATCTATGTTAGGACGTTTGTCCTAATTATAAGGTGAAAGATGATACTTATGGAGATGTTCATGCTTCATGAAGAGTCATGAGCAAGTATATGAAAGTAAATCTGGTGAATGTCGAGAATATCCTTAAACAAGTTAAAGAAGGGTTCCTAGCTTATCGAAACTTGGAATTAGATAAATATAGTTATACAGACGTATATCCTAAGTCTTATGAAGGCTAGTGAAAGATACAGTCTGGGTTTGCAGTTACTTTGATTAAGTGATACAGTGAGCTGGAAATGTTCTTGGCTTGGGTCACTGCAAATTCTACAACTAGGCCAGAACACAGTAGTGCCTTAGAGGCGCAGTGGGAGCAGTACATAAGTCTATGAGGTTCATTCGTGAAACTTGTACGGTTCTTCCACCATTTCTATATGGTTGATATAGTAAGTGGATTCATTGCTTGGAGCAAGGACCAGGGTCTCGTCGGAGATTCATGTGTGTGTTGAGGCGGTTCTTTTGACTTGATCATATGCAGCATGATATGAAGATAGTCTGAGTCCCAACGGATAGCGATCAGTTCACGGCTAGGTCTGGTTGCGAGAATTGCAAGAGATTCTTGTATTTCAACTTGGTCTTGTGTGTGCGAGTGATTGGTTTTAGGCCAAGTAGGAGATTGTTGAAATAGTGTCCTAAACCCAACCGGGTTGGACCGGATCCGACCGGGTCGGATCATTTCTACTATTTCTTTATGTTTGTGCATAGATTAAATGGCTTTTCTGTTGTCATATGTTTGTTCTATTAAAGAAACAATTATGAATGGTTATACGATAACGTCCTTAGTATTAAACTATGATAGAGAAACCATGATAGGCGATCATGGTTGATGAGATCTCTAATCACTTTAATAAGTTTGATACTTAAATGTCTATAGGCTGATGTACTATTAAACAGGACATTGATAGGACAAACAGACTAGCACGTATTAGATGTCTTCTGTTTTTAAGGGCAAGGATAGATCTCGTCTATCAAAGTCTAGAGACACTTGGACTGTACGTGGACGTGTACTAGAAAATACGTACGTTAGACTGACCCACTTACACGGATACGTGTCACACTATGTGACGGATGTGTAACTATCCTTATGACCGGAGTCTACATAGCATCACGGTGTGGATTGTCATGCTTTGATACTATTGAGGTTTCCCCTAGCCACAGGGCGATCATGCAGTAGTGATTGGGTGTGATACTGAAGCATACGGAGTATACATGTTTGGTCGTCTGGAAATCGAGTACCCTATCAGTAGGGTGAATATCCGAAAGGGCCTTCTTATAAGGATTGTCTTACTCTCATGAATCTTTGCAAAGTGGAAGTATGAGTTACTTCGAGAGAGCATGATATCCAGATTATAAGATACGGTCGTTAATGTTTGACACTCGACGTACGACCGTATGGATATTATTACATCGATAGGATTGTAAGTTACACGGTAACTATTTCACATGAAATGTAGTAGTCATTGCATTTGACTCTTCCGATGATTGGGGGTCACAGTGTGTTGCTAGACGCTATCCCGTGATCGTTATGCATGAAGGACATTTTTGTAATTTGCACTTTGTGTCTACGGCCCACATATTCGGAAGTCTATCGGGTCACACGCATATGAACATCTGGCCGGATAAAATGTGATTATAGTTGATGACCAAATAAGAAAAGTTTATCTCGAGACTGTAAAGGTTATAGTGGTAAATTAATTTGGTGGTATTTATTTATTATGAATAAATATAATACAAGATATTAATTATGATGATTAATTAAATATATGTATTTAGATACATATTTCAAAATATATATATATATATATATATATATATATATATATATATATATATATATATATGGATTTTGCAAATTAATTAATCATAGTATTATATTAATTAAAGAAAATCTCAATTCCCAAATTATAAGGAAAAAGGACGCCATTATAGAATGTATAAAGATTACCATAATATTAATATTAGATATTAATTGATTTTGAAGAAATAGATTTATGGTAACAAGATAAATATAATCAATATAAGATATTGACAATATCTTGGATATATTTAATAAAGGATATTAAATTAAATGAGATAATTCAATAAAAGATATTTTCCTTATTTTACTAGTAAAAGGTTTTCTTTCTCTTCAATCTACAAGAAGCTAATCCCAATTAGATTGGGAAGTGCATGGGGCGCCCCACCCTCTATATAAGAGAAGGGTTGGCTAGTTCTTTTGTAAATCATAATTCCAAGAGCTAATAGTTCTTGTGAAAAATAGAGAGCTTCTTAGGAGAGATTTTGAGAGAGAGAAAGAGTCGGTCTAGCAACCGGATTTTTCTAGTAGCAATCCAATGGTGATTCCGGTGGGTTGTTCGTGTGGACTAGCGGTAGAGGCCGAACACTTGGGCGGCTCTTTGCAGAAGTACTCTCCTTAGACGGTCAAAGCGTCGATCTTTTAGATCAACCAAGGTAACCACCGTCTGCTAGCTTGATTGTTTATTGCTTAAACGAAGTCGATCTTGGGTAAAAGGAAATCAAAATTTTGAATTCCGCTGCATTCCCGCGTAGATTTCCTAACAGGTGGAACACTGCTGACCTTTCTAGTGACGTTCGTCCAATGAACGTCAACAAAAAAAATTGATAAAAGACATTCAAAAGAGTGGCATCTGCCTTGGATTGAAGAAGTACTAATGACGGTCAAATTGGTATCATTATTTACCATGAACTTACCCCTGATTTGTGTTCTCAGTGGTGATAATATCTATGAAATCATGGGTTAATTAGATAAATGTGATTAAGCCACGTCCGGGGTGACTAAATTGGTATTATGCGTATTAACCGTGTATTTTATGCGTTATTTACCATAAATGGAAGCTACTATGTGTGGTATGGTTTTATTGATAGATGGACGAGTGTTTGAAGCATCATATGGGCTGAATATGAGAGTCAATCGATAAAGAATTGAACCGAACTGAAGGTTGAAGTGTTTCGAGCGGAGAATGGACCCGGGAATCTGATTGGTGATCTTGCACCGCCGTTTCCAAAGCTTTACAAGACGCATTAGGCTTGGACTTCTACATGAAAGTTGTAGGGATTGAAACAAGGATTCCAACACACATTGAAACACCCAAATCGGAGTTGCGTAGGCCAAGTTATGGTCCAAATAACAAAGCTGGTCCTAGGGTATTCCAGGTTAAGTCGGCAGCAGAAAAAAGACAAAAATACCCTCGGTAAACCGGAAGTTACCCGTGGTTTACCGAGGCCCATAATCTTCCAGAAACTCGTTTTCTTGTCCTCCAAGCATTGGGTTTACCCCTAAGTCGGTTTATACACCTATATAAGGCCATTCAGAGCTGCGAAATGGTATTCATCTTCCAATCATCTTCCATTCTCTCATTCATTCATAGATCTATTCATAAATTAGATACAATGTAGTCTTATGGTTATAAGTTCTTCTTTTCTTTCTTGCAAATAAGTCATGAGTCTTTCATTATTGAATTGTGCTTGGTTTATGATCTTCATGGATCGTCTTGAATCGCCGGAGGGAGAGAGAATAAAAGAGTAGATATGTTCTTCGTTATGGGTAAGATCTATTCCAATGTTTTATTTCTTTCATAGATTCATGATTTTTCTTGTGTTAGATCTAGATTATGCTTCCATGTAATCATCTATGAATTAATTAATCGAACCTTAATCTTTATTATTTGATTCGTTAATATGAAGTGCAGAATTATGGGTTGCACTCTTCAGATCTACGACGGTCTTTATCACTAAATATGAATACCCAGTAAATCCTAATTTTGTGGTTTGCCATCAGCTACGTTGATCGATAGGTTCAATTAACAGTAGGTTAGATCTGTCCAATCTGCTTATTGTAATCGTAAAACTAGCATGAAATGTGAATAGTGAAGTGTTAGTTTGGACATAGTCTTGATGGACCCTAGGAACGTGCTGATCAGTGTCGACAGCTGTCTAGGTGGGTTAGCGGTATGGGTTAGCGCTCAATACTGGCAATTCTAGTTTTTTATGCGTATGGGCTATTACGTACCATTTCAGGAGGGTAGCTGGCGTAGAGATTATCTACTACCATGGTCGGAGTAGATAGGGTTAGGAATTTCACCCGTAGCTTAATTACAAATATGGATCAGATATGGTTTAAGAGGAGATTAGTTATGAATAGTGTGGTTAGTGCATTTTCGATATATGATTGATGATTGGTTTATTTTCATCTCTTTTATTTACTTCTCTATTATGTTGGTCAATGACCACCCTTATCTGGTTGACCTATGAATTATGGTTGTGTTTAACATTATTAAATAATAGTCTCTGTGGGATCGACCTTGACTCGCCCTTGCTATACTACGATTGACCTAGTACTCTTGCTAGTACGTCGTGTGTATTAGTGAATTGCATGTGCAATCAAGTACTCATCCAAGTTGATTAATGCATCCCGACTTTCCCTGGCCGGCCCTGACCTTTATGTAGAGCTGAGTGCAGATGATTATAATACTTGTAGGATCCTCCTTATTTATTCTTTTTGATTTCCTGGTGTAATTATACCAGTGCTGACCTTGCTCTGTTTTGTTGCCTACAGTGTCTAACATTGCTGAGCTTTTTCCTGATGTCGTGGAGGAGGAAGTGTGGGTGGTTCTCAGCCTGACCAAGTCAAGGGTCAGAGAGGACGATAAGTGTTGAGGTTCCTGCTGCTCAGGCCTCAGGTACTGTCCTGAACCCATATGCAGTTTGGAGCTTGTCTGAGCTGCCTGAAGATACCCTGGTCTCCCCTTCTCACTCTGTCCGGGGGGATTCGATCTGGTGAACTTGGACGGGTCCGACCAAGGGTAGGATGAAGAGGAAGACGAGTTTAGGCTCCATGGAAGGGGGCAAGTTGTGATTGCTGACAACCCCCAGGAGGGCAGATCTAAAAGGAATAGATCCAGCTTCATTTTGAGGAAGGTCATGAGCACCCTGACCAGGCTGAGGAAGCTCCCGTGGGCCAAGGACGTCTATCCGAGCTGACTGATAGAGGTCTAGCTACTGTCATAAGTTTATCTTCTTGCCTTCACTTCTTCTATTATGTCTAGTATCTCTTACTCATAGCACGCAAGTCATTACTGTAGGGGGCCCAAACTGGTCAGGATTTTCTGAAGAGACTAGCTGAGTCCTCTAACCGTAGAGAGGCTTTAAATAAGATCAATGCTGACCTGAAGACAAGTTGGCAAAGGTACAAGGACTTGGTGAAGTCCAAAGATGAGGAAATTAAGGCTCTTAAGGAGCAGGCCCAAGCTCATGACGATAAGATAAAGAAGGTGCGGGACCAGTATGTTGTGGAGCTTCAAGAAGCTTTTGACAAGTATTTTGCGGAGAACACTAAGCTAGGGCAAGCCTTGGTAAAGCTCCATACTAAGAAGGCTGAACTGGAGGCTTATGTTCCAATCCGAGCAGCTCAAGTTGTCCAGGAGTACAAGTCGTCGTCCTAGTTCATCGGGACCGTGAAAGCACTGGTTACCCTTGTCATGTGGCAAGGGTTTACCTTGGGAGTGGACGAGGCCAAGCTGCATTATGTTGATTTGGTTGTTGATGATGTTCCCCGTAGGGGTATGTATAAGCCTGGGGCCAACACGATTTATGATGACCGCAAGAAGGAGTTCCAGGCTGGGGAGGATATTGCCACCAAATATGCTTGCAAATCTCCTCCTCGTCAGGTTTTAGGGTCAGTTCCTTCCTCGACCCCTTCCACGGCAGCATGACAGCAACAAAATCCTACTCCTGAAGCTTAGCTTGTCTTATTGTAATTTTGCTTTTCGCTTTGTCCAGACATATTTTATTTTTCAAAACTATCAATTATGTACTTTTGACAAGTTCATTTAAGTTCTTTTTACCTTAACGTTTTTTGCGAGTTTGCTTTAAGCTCTTGCCTGGAGCATTTTTGTGAGGTGGTGGGGTCTTGCCCCCCAAGTATGTCATGCGTCTATACTGTTTTCGGATGACATACTTGATTTCCTTATCTGTTTGTTGTTTATTAGTTGTGCTTTAGTTCAATTTGCATGAACTACAGACATAGGGAGTTTGCCTTTTGCAAACTGTCCGAGTCTGACCTGCAGAGCTCAGTTCGATTTGCCTGACCTGTAGACTTAGGGAGCTTGCCTTTTGCAAACTATCTGAGTTTGACCCGAAAAGCTCAGTTCAATTTGCCTAACCTGCAGACTTAAGGAGTTTGCCATTTGCAAACTGTCTGAGTCTGACCTAGATCTCAGTTCGATTTGCCTGACCTGTAGACTTAGGGATTTTGCCTTTTGCAAACTGTCTGAGTCTGACCTGCAGAGCTCTGATCGATTTGCCTGACCTACAGACTTAAGGAGTTTGCCTTTTGCAAACTATCTGAGTCGACCTGCAGAGCTTAGTTCGAAGTCCTCTTTACGGGCTATAAATTTGTCTTGCAAACTTAAATACAGCATGCATGTATTTGAAAATAAAATTTATTGAATACCTCGATGTTTGATTACATCTTATTTAAAAACACAAAATTAAAGAAAAATATCATATAATTGGAACTTGTCCTAGAAATAAAATCTGCGCAAGTTATTGGCGTTCCAGCTCCGTGGTTTGGTCCTGTGACCTGCATCAGCTAGCTGGTATGCTCCAATGCCATGGACATTTACCACTTTTTAAGGTCCCTCCCAGTTCGGGTCAAGTTTACCTTGAGGTCCTGATGGGAGTCAACTTCACTGCATTTTTGTATGTGAATTTGCCCCGGTTATTACTTTATTGGCATGTTTTGGGTAGATTTAGGCCTTTTCAAGAGTATTATCGAGGGTATTAAGCACGGGGAGTTAAACTGTTACATCGATAGTAAACTCTGCCTTTTAACGATATTTAGCTCTTTTCCGAGCACTTTTGTCTTGCGGAATTACGCGTTGCAGGACTTAGGTGACTCGAGAACCCGAAAGGCGATGTTTGGAATGTGAAACGTGGTCGTGGCTCGAAATTAGCATGAAAGTGAGGAAAGGTCAAGTTTGGAGTGAAATCAAGGCAAACAGGCATTTGTCCTACCTCAAACTGGCGTTTGACTCAAGCCTACCTCAAACTAGCGTTTGGGCAGTCCAAACTGGCGTTCACGGAATTAGCACTTGATACTGAAAGTTGGGTTTTCAGGCAAACTAATGTTCAAATCACCTCAAACTGGCGTTTGGATGTGTTCAGCCCGAATCGAGAAGGCTCACACAAGGCAAACTAGCGTTTGGCCAATGCAAACTCTAGTTTGTCCCCGACAGCAGTATTTCGCCATACCTGTCTGTTAATATTTATTTTGGCCCATCTTTCAGGCGGTTTCCGGTCAAGTTGTCTTGATGAAAGTTGTAGAGGATTGAATCCGATTTCCAATGCATTTTGAATCATCTCATTTGGAGCCCTAGAAGTGAAGTTATTATGAAAATACTGAAGCTTGGTGCAAACGAGCGTTTACGGAGCAATGCTGAGTACTAAGAGTTGGCCTTTCAGGCAAACGAGCATTTGCCATGACACAAACGCTCGTTCATGGTCGGGATGCGGCAAAAACCTATAAAAACCCTCTTTTTCGGTCCCATATGATATCTATTCAGTACTTAAACGTTTTAGGGTTTCTTAGGGGCGATTTCATTAGTTTAAACGTTGTTTCAATCCTTAGATCATAGATTTAATTCCGAGCAACTCTATAAAAATTTCATAGCTTAGATTTTCGATTGGTTATCCAAGATTTCATCTTTTGAAGGAGACTTTCATACAACTCAAGGTTTCATCTTTTATGGTAATTATTTCTTTATCTTTCAATTATTAGATTATGTCTTTGATTATCGCTTTCATTATTATTTCATTGTTCAATTCCATCATGAGTAGCTAAATAGTTGTGTAGCCGAATTATGTAAAAGCGGGTGAAACGCCTTAAGGGGGATTAGACGGGAGTAGTGTAGCGCTTAATTAAACGTTTGTATGATTAATCCACGTTCTAAAACTTGTTCTTATAAAGATTATAGCTTTGAATTAGATTGACAACCTTGTTCACTGTCACACACACATCGAACTCATAGATGTATTTTGCGGTGAGATGTGGGATAAGGGGTTTTAGGATCATTGCGTAGACATAGCCTAGTTGTTAGATTGACAACCTAGCTAGTTGTTAGGACTGTGCCCTATGCGAGGTTTTCATCGATTTTCCGAGCGGCTCTAGATTTTGCTAAACCATGTTAGGTTAGTTGGCTTTCTAAAGGGAGGGTTAATTATCCTAGCATAGGGTGTTAAGCGAGAGTTGTTCAGACCTTGACACCAGAATTAGGAGCTGGCACCCGTGGATGTCATATAAACTGAATTTGATAGGTAGGTCGGTTAAGACACGCTCATTGTCAAGTCTTTCATGTGGGCTAAAAGTAACTCGATGGATCGTAGTTCGGTTATGCTTTTTAATCATATAAGTAAAACCAGTAGTGTAATCATTATTTCTGCATTAGTTGTTAATCTTTCCACTATCTATTGACCTGAACCAAGTTCTACGTCGACTAAGGTACTTCACTATTACTTCCTGTGGATTTGACCTTGTAACCACTATATTGCCCTAACCCGATACTCTGTTGGTTAAAGTTATGGGTTAAGTATTTTTCTATCAAGAATTTTGGCGCCGTTGCCGGGGATTACATGGTGAATATCTTGTAAGTTGACCGAAAGCCTGGGTTAGGTCATTTTTATTTGTTTTCTTGTTTTTTTTCTATTTTTGACAGTGCATGACCACGAGAAGTTCAAAACAACCTCTTATCGAGCCGATTGTAGAGATTGAAGCCTTTGCACGCCACTGCAACAGTCAAAGAAGAAAGGAGGTCGTTATCGGGACTCCGAACCCTCTGTATGAAGAAGAAGATTAATTGATATGTCTCTGTCAGACTTCTCTGAAGAGATGGATGAGCTTAATGGTAGAGATAATTCCGTTGGTCGGGATAATTTTGAGCCTTTGACTGAGCACAATGCACCGGGCAGTACATCCAACCTTAGGGATACAACTTTACAATTGACCCCAATCCGTGATCGTATAGAACAATTGGAGAATGATGGGTTAAGACTCCAGCAAACAATCGACCCTCAATACGCTCAGAGAATGGGAATTGGGTGTAACCGAGGTGGACAGTTTGGACAGTTGGGAACTGGTGGTAGACAGCTTGGGGTAAACAGAACAGGGAACACTAAGCGTACTCAGCAGCCGCCATTACAACAACAGAACACTCAGTAGTTTGGGCAGTATGACCAAGCTACAGTCAAAAGGGTACTTTTGATGCTGGCTGAACAGGGAAACCCACAAAACCAAAATAATCAGTAGAATCGGAATAATCAGCAGCTACCTATTCAGCAACATGAGCAGCAACCCAACCAGGATAATTATCAGCAACAATATCAAAGGGAACAACCGAGGAATGTAAGACCACCGGGACAAGGACCTAGAGTTTGCCGAGATTATGTCACTACCCCACATGAGGTGGTAGGGCATAACCCTATAAGAATGCCTCCCATAAATGTAAACAACATGGAGATCAAGCAGAACATCTTGAACATGTTGGGAGAGCATGCTTTGTTCCACGGAAAGTCCACAGAAGATACTAACAGTTTTCTCGATCATTTCATGCAAATCTGTGGGACTATAAAATATAATGGGGTGCCAGAGGATGCAAAACGGATGATGGTTTTTCCGTTTGCACTAAAAGGGGCTGCTAGAGATTGGTTCGATTCATTGCCTAATGATTCGTTGCATACATGGGAGGATGTAGTGCAAGTTTTTCTAAGGAAGTATTTCCCTCCAGCCAAGATACCAGACCTGAAGGAGGATATTTCGACATTTGATGGATTGAGGGGAGAGACATTGAAAGAGACATATGAGAGATTTTGGGGCTTGCTGAAGAAATTCCCACCACATGGTTTCTCCACGGTTGAACAGGTGATTATCCTATTTAGAGCTTTGGAACCAGTGGACCAGAATAAGCTCAACTCTGCAAGTGGTGGTGATATCATGAATTTTTCCCCCAGAACAGGCAATGCAACAGATAAGGAATGCTGCTGAAGGAGAAGGGCAGTGGGGCTCTACAAGAAAGAACAAGAAAGCGCCTTTGGAAACTGTAAAGTCATTGAAAGACGATTTGGATAGAGAGCAAGCGTTGCACAAGAAGATGCAAGCGATGTCACTAATGATGGAGAAGATGGAGGCAGAAAGAAAGACGGCATTATAATGCCAAATGTGTGGAGGTGGCCATTCCGCTTTGCAATGTACTTCACTAAAGAAGTCTACTTACCCACAATAGTTGCCTCCACAACAGCAACAGAATGTGTTTGCAATGGGACAGGTAAAGAATAATCAACAAGATTTTGGCCAACAGCAACAGTGGAATTCGAATTTCGATAATCAGCAGGGCTAGCAGTTCGAGTATGGCATGGAAGAGCAGCAGCAGTACAATGTGAGCTATGTTGGACAAGGTAATAGGGGTAACTGGAATCAGAACCAGCAGGGGCAAGGTTGGAATCAAACACAGGGGCAGAATTGGAATCGAAACAATAACAATCAGAACCAAGGGTTCAGGCAGAACCAAAGCCCAAATAACCAATCGTGGAATCAGAACCCCCGGAATCAGAATGCCTATCAAAATACCAATCAAGGCATGTATCATAACAATCAGCAACAGGGCCACCAACAGCAGAATAATCAAAACTGGGGCCAGAATAATCAGGGACAAAATCAGAGTTGGGGGAGCAATCAAGTGTAGGATGTAATATCTCCGGATGGATCAAGATCCACCCGATTACGCAACGGGAAGTGCAAGATCTAGATCTAACAACCAAAATACATGAATATAATAGATCTAAACCTACGAGGGGGTTTAGATTGCTTACATGCTTATTGTGAATAAGCACCAAGAACAATCCGAGATCCAAGATCCAAGAATTGAGAAGCCACCGTCTTCCGGCGTGTATCTCCAAGAAACACCAAGTGGATGGTGATTCAAGCCGCCGGACCTCCACGATATACTACCGGAATAATCCCGAGGATTATTCCAACTCGAAACCCTTAGTAAAATAGCCGAAATATCAAAGCTATTTTACTCCTTATATTTTCGAAAAACATGTTATGATTTTAGGCTTGGGAGAACTCTCTTTATATAGGAGAGTAATCCTAGTCTCCAAGGCATTATCTAATTAATACAAAATCAATTAAGATAATCCTTTTTCCTTAAAAAGATAAATCCAGAATATTCCCAAATTAATAATGATATATAAAAGATTTTTTTTTCCAATTATTTAACAAATAAACAATTTAATCACATGTCTTATTATTTATTAAGAAAACTAATTCCTCAACAAATAATAAATGAAAATATGCGCCACCTTAAACCCTATCATACAAGGGTCACACGCATTTTTCATCATCTTGGGCCGAGTCCACGAAAAATATCTTTTCATGTATTTAATTATCTAGTCCAACTAAACAATTAATCCACATATCAATTATATAGTCCAATCCAACTATTTAATTATAATTGGGTGAAACGACGAGAAAACATATGCTATGTTAGGAGCCACGTCGGGACCATGGACCCATATTCAGTAGCTACAATAAATTAAATAATATTATCCCAGACCGAGCAATAATATTCAATCTATTAATTCCGGGATTACACCACCATAAACCCGAAACTGAACTCTGCCGAATATAGATAACTTAAACTCAACTATGAGTTGATAAGGTGTCCACTGATATAATCATTACATACGGATAAATCCTCCATAGACTGTTCATTTCGATTCGGGATATCTCCACAAACCCTTCTCGAAACCTCTTATCCTTATTTACCATTAACCCCCTAGTGATCAATTAAATCATAACTAATATAATATGAACTCCGCGGATCGATCAGTTTCTAGGATTAACAAATAAGGGAACTGTCTGTCTACTTCCCGAGGGAAGGAATGGATTCCATATCTGTGATAGCACAGACTACTCAATCATCCGAAAATAGAGACAACGAGAAGTGTTGGACCACATACTACGAAGTGATCCTTACTAACACATCAAACTCTACCCTAGTCTAACTGTCTGTGATCACCTCAGGATTGAGATTCCATATATGATCATCTTGTGATTCGATAAGACTTCTCGATTACGGAATTATATCGAGAACTCAAATCAAATCGGTCCAGCCCTATATGATTATCATCATATATAAATGCCCCATTAGGTACATTTTTTACCGACAGTCCGGATAAGACTGTCACACCTAAAGTGTTCTGGGTGCATTATTAGCATATTAATCATGATACCCGTACTCAGATTAATCAACGCTACGGACTAAGTTAATTTTAAATACATCTCACTAACTCAGTCCTCTTGTGTATAGCCATACACTGAGTTATGTGATTACATAAACGAGGTACTTAGGGTTTTCAGTAGTGTCTTAATAATAAGCATACATGCATATAATAAGATGAATTATTAATTATGTCCTAAACAATTATATAATTGTCTTTCGGGCACTACACCTAACATCAAGGATGGAACCAGAATCAGGGGCAACAAGGAAACAATAATCAGCAAGCTAGCCGTCAAAACAGAAATAACAATTATGGGACTTATCAACACCCGAATGCGCACCTTCATCAGAATAACCAATCAAGCAATTCGGGTACCAAGAAGACCTCAACTGAGTTGTTGTTAGAGAAGATGGACAAGACTATCTCTGAGCTAAATAAGAGTGCTATTGAACAGAAGGTAGCAACGTACTCAGGTATCCGGAATTTAGAGACTCAAGTTGGGCAAATCACAAATACATTGAAGAAGAGTCGGAGTGATGCTGAGCAGAATCCGAGGCAAGTGAATGCCATATTCACTAGGAGTGGTGGAGAGCTGGGAGTCGACCAGCCAAAGCAAGCAGTTGTAGCAGAAGAATATCTGAATGGGGAGGATGAAGCTGAGGCAGCAGAGAGAGAAAGAATGGAAACCGAGTTAGAAGCGGTACGAAGAGAGTTAGCTGCTGTTAAGAGAGACCTCGCGATTGTAAGGAAAGAGCAAGCAATAGAAGTACAGAGGGAGCAAGAAGCTCAAACCAGAAGAGATAAAGAAATGGAGAAGTATGATTTCATAGTGCTGGACATTAAAGATGAGGAGCCGAGCAAGCCAGTGATGACAAAAGAACCTACATCTGGGCCTCCAAGGCCAAACACTCGAGGTAAGAAAAATTGTATGCCCCCTCCCCTCCTAATTTTGATGAGAATACGTTGCCTTACCCACCTAAGGGTCCTAAGAAGCCGGTCCTTACTGAGAGTCAGAGTAGATTCCTCGACATTCTTAGGAAGGTAGAGATCAATGTTCCCTTGTTAGAGGCAATTGCTAGTGTGCCTGAGTATTTTAAATGTTTGAAAGGGATGTTGACAAGTCAAGAGAAAATGGGTAAGATAGTTAAGGAAACCGAGCGGAAGGAGGAGTGTTCGGCGGTTTATGATAGTAAGATACCACCTGAAGATGGCAAAAGAAAGCAGCATAAGTGACACGAGGTAAGCCGCTCACTAGCTCGATTATTTTTATGATTGCCCTTGGGATATCTACGAGCATGTTTAAACTGATGAAAGCGGAATATGGTTGACTTGTTATGAGCTTACATGATATTTGATGAGTGTCTGTTTGAGTTGTTTGAGTCGTTTATGATTTGAGTTTGTTAAGCGTCACCCGGTCGAGCCAACGACGTAAAACACAGGCACTTGTGGGAGGCAACCCACATTTTTGCTTTATTGGTTTAGATCTTATTGGGACCCTGAGAGGATATTTTACACCCGACTCTTGTTTTTGACATGCATTCTATAGCCAATATTTTCTTTATATATACATCTCCATGTTTGTGTTACCTACACTTAAGGTTTCGGCCTTTCGTTGTAGAGAATTCTTCGTGTTTACTTTGTAGCATAGGCACCCTGGGAGATACATTTGCGGATGTTGCATTGCATTGGATGAGCTTTGGCGACGTGTTAGTAATACCATCATGGATTGATGTTGTGTTTGTTAGTAATACCATCCGCGGCGGAAACGATTTATGGATCTAGATCTATAAACTACACGTAATAAAATAACTAGATCTATTCTACAAGGGGGTTGTAGAACATACCTCTTGGATCTCAAAATCCAAGTTGAAGAACCGCAATAGGATGAACGAAGGAAAGCGTGAAGAGCACCACGATCTTCCGTACGTGTGATCCAAGCAACTCCCGGTGGAAGGAAATTCTCGACTCGAACCCTTCCGATATGCTACCCGGAAAAATCTCCAAGATTTTCCCCTTGACTCCCTTGGCCGAAATTTTCCTTCTCCTCTCTAAGAGGTAGAAGTCGAAAATTACATGTGTGTTAAGGCTTGGGAGAACTCTCTTTATATAGGAGAGTAAAACTTAGCCTCAAGGATTTTATAATTAATACAAAATCAATTATAATAATCCCATTAAATAAAAGATAATCCCATAATATTCTAGAACAAATCTAGGATAATATTTATCTTTATTTCTTTCCATAAATATTTATCCAATAAATATTTTATGCACATGTCTTATTAATCAATTTTAGGAAAACAAATTTCCTAATAATAACACACAAAATATATGCGCACCTTTTTACTAAAAATTAGGTCACGCATATTTCCATCCTTTTTGACCAATTAGGTCAAAAATGGTCAACACACCAATTCGGGCCGAGTCCACGAAAAATGTCTTTTCCGTGTATTTAATTATTTAGCCCAACTAATTTAATAGTCCACTAAACAATTAATTCACATATCGTTTTAATAAAGTCCAACAAGAACTAAATTAATATTATTAGGATTCGACGTCCGAGAATAGCTATGCTATATTAGGAGGCACGTCGGGGACCATGGACTAATAATCAGCGGCTCCGATAAATCAAATAAATAATTATAGAATAATTATATTCGATAAATCAATCACGGGAATATGCCACCATAATCCCGAGGGCGCACTCCTCCGATTATCGAGATTATATTTATCTCGTCACGATAATAATAATAAGCGTCCATTGATATAATCATTACATATGGATTAATCCTCCATAGGCATTGTTCATTCTAAATCGGGAAGCTACCGTTAACCCTTTTTAGAACCTCTTATCCTTATTTACCATTAACCCCCTAGTGATCAATTAATTCATACAACTCACTTTGGTGATCAATCGGTGTAATATGAACTCGCGCGATCGATCGGTTTCTAGGATTAACAAATAAGGGAGCTGTCTATCTACTTCCATAAATGGAAGGAATGGATTCCGTATACGTGATAACACGGACTACTCACTCAATCCGGTACAATGCCAAGATGGGGTAATTCGGACCACGGACTCGGTGTAATCCTTAACCGTCAAGTCAAACTTCATGCGATTCAAGCGGTTGTTGTGATCACCTCGGGATTAAGATATATCCATAAATATGATCATCCATTGATTCGATAAGACTTCTCGATTACGGAATTATATCGTGAACTCTAATCAAATCGGTCCGGCCCTATATGATATATCTATCATATATAAATGCCCATTAGGTTCTCTTAACCGAAAGTCCGGATAAGACAATCACACCTATTGTGTTACGGGCGCATTAATAGCACGTTAAAGGAGAGACCCGATACTCTCGATTAACTTCACTACGGGCTAATTGTATTTTAAGTACATCTTCACTAACTCAATCCTCCCGTGTATATACCATACAACGAGTTAAGTGATTACATAAACGATATACTTAGGGTTTTACGTAGTGTAAATACTATTGTCACATCGGTGATTATGAGAATAATAAATATGAATAATAATATCATTTCATTTATTAAATAAAACAATTACAAAATTGTCTTTCGGGCATCACACCTAACAATCTCCCACTTGCACGAAAGCATGTGATTAATTGTTTTAGAGCACACCCTATTATTTAAAATACAACAAACTACATCTCCCACTTGCTCTAAAGCAATGGAGACTCATCCCGTATTCTAGTACCCACTAAGCATATCATAACCATTTCAGATTCCAAAGTACACTCCGAGTATGCCGTCGTAGGATAGGTCAGTGACTCGGGGAGCACCTACATCTAAATGTCATGGGTCTTAATGATTAGTCAGGTTGTCGGCTCGAGACGATCCGTAGAATCGAAACGTTACCGGTCCATCAAATCATGTGGTGCGAGTAAACACGAGCCCGAGATCGACTTAACGATCATCCTCAATCGACTTAAAGTCAAAATCGGTGTATCACACATATCCAAGTTCACACATGAATATGTCCGCATATTATTCCTCGTTCTCTCAAGATACTAAAGGACATACTAAACTTGCTATGTTAACCGCCGAATCTAAGATTCGATCAAAGTTGACGTTCAATAACACGACCATCTCTTACTAGAAAGAGAATCTATCCCATTTCTCTTGATGCGAAGATTTAGAGAGTCATTCACGAGGCATAGGGTAGAACTTCCTCGTTGAATGTTGCATACACAGATGCATCATCTTAACCAATAAGATGGATGGGAAACCAGTGAGTGATTCTAATGAATTCGACCGAGTCAAACTCTTAAGAATGTTGTCCAAATCTCTGTTGCAGAGAAATGTGGTATCGTCAGATTCTGACTTCAGACAACACACCCATGTTGATTCCAAGCGGGTGCGGTGTTATCCTTCACAAACACTAATATATATTTATATATTCACTACTTTGTACTAAAATTGATATCCGATCTACAAAAAGACTTATCAATATCTTTGGTCAAATCCACATGTTCTTAGAAACGAGGTGACTTTAATGACCAAGAGGTTTTCTTCTTATCCACAAAGGACATAAGCCTTAACGGTCATCTGTCATAAGTTCATAAGTCAATACCCATACTTGTTTCGAATGAATCCGGACTCCGTTTGTTTGGCAAGAAAAGTCTCGGGGAATCACCCCTATTTTCCGCTTTTGAACGAAATCATGCAATACCGAACTCATTCTACTCTTTTCCGTGTAGATCCAATTACTCCCCCTTTGGGCTGAGACGCTCGGGTGGTTCTACAAGAGTATGAACGGGAATTGGAGTACCGAACTCCATTCACGGGGTTATGGCTATTAAACCAACCTCTATTATCGAATCTATCTTGCTCACAAAAGAGCCATAGGTCATCAATCGATCCTCAGACTACAAAGTCCGCCGAACCCGTAATGGGTAATGGGTAAACCATACTCCCACTACATTCTTGGTGGATCGAAATTCTGATCTAGTTTAGTAGTATTTAGTGTTATCACCAACAACCGATGTTGGATGTGGTCTGATTTTAATCAGTTAGTAACTACCTTGAGTAAACGTACTTCAAGGTTTAAGGTTTTCTTGTTCATAGACTCTATCGAAAGGACGCAACGGTATAAGCTGTCCCTTCCCGATTTCAAGAATCTTATAACAAACCTTTTTCTCAATGCTACAAGATATAGAACGATTGGTCAACGACCGAACGTGGTCGCGAAATTTCCGGACCTACCTTCAAGCACCGTGTGCTAAATGCTTATATTTATGGAAGTGGGGTGAAGCGAATCCACACCTTATCCGTAAATTCCAAAGCATATTCTAGGTAGACTTCTCGGTCTTACATTTCAACGTAAACCGTTATTTCGCTTCCAATATCTTTATTGAGTTAAGCGATGTATTATAGCGCATCTAAAAACATATATAAGGCAATTTTACGGTTTCTCACTTAGTGAGAACATGTCACAATGAGGCGGTGAGCATCGGTCTCGAGGACTATGAATGGCCTATTCCGAGTATAGAATACTCTATCTCTGTTGAAAACGAGAGAAACCTCAAAATATTTTGGATAAACTTACCGGAGTTTTTGAATAGTTATCGGAAAGAAGTCACTACTCGAAGCTCCTACTAGCTTGTTTCTTTCATCAGACCCCGAAGGTCGTCATGAACAAGAAATGTTACTTCTTTATAACCATTATCCTTTCCAAATTGAAAGGAAACTTAGTCATTGAACCTTTGAGACAATATAACCATTTGGGAGAAAGGAATCACCTTGAGCCGGTCTTCGAGTCTTGTCTTTTAGGGACTATGCACTAACTATGGAATATGAAGAATCGTTTATCTAAATATAGAAACCAATTGCTTTTAATAGTTCTTAAGATGTGTTTTATATACATATTTCGAAATTTGTTGTAAGTGGTTTTGACTTTATCAAACAAAAGTCCGAGTCTTGGATTCGTACTACAAATGGTATATTCACTTTACATACGACAAACAAATTATCGACTAGAAGGTAAATCCATTCGTTCCAACGAATCTTAAACAACAAAAAAATAAATCTTGCGATATCCAAGGATTGAATCCGAGATTCATTTCCTCATATCACTCCCACTATTCTAGCTAAAATTAGCGCCGTTGTTTACTCTTTTAATCGTTAAATGCTTGCTTTGCCTTGTTCTTCCAAAGAACTTAGCTCAAGAAAATCGCCAAGGATTCATAGGTTGGTGATCCGAAATCACTATCCTTATCCTATGATTTTCGGTTTATTAATTTTCGGTTTAGCCTTAAAATCAACTCGGTTTTAGATGACTAACACTCTTAGACATACTCTCCCATTCTTGACTTTCCGTAAATGGAAACGAGTTTTGAAGCTGGCGGTTCGTGTGAGTAGACACTACTCTCGAACCGTGGGATGTCTATTTCGAGTGTTACTTGTCGGGACTTCTCGGATTTTCTAATATACTAGAAAAATAACAAATCATAACATTAAAGCTCCCACTAGTTTATCGGTTCCAAATACCGTCTAACCAGCAATGCTTTATTTTATGATTTTCCAATTTTTCAATTTGAAAATCTCTCGTGTAAACACTTACACAGTTCTAATGTTTCCAGAAAAATACAAACCATAAAACTCCCACTAGTTCATCGATTCCAAATATCGTCTAACTAGCAACATTTCATGACTTTCCGGTTTTTCAATTAGAACGGTTACGTGTGTAGTCAGTTATACTTTTCTAATGTTCTAGAAAAACAACAAATCATAAAGCTCCCACTAGTTCATCGATTCCAAATATCGTCCAACTAGTAACACTTCATGATTTTCCGATTTTTCAATTAGAAAATTGCACGTGTATTTCCTACACACTTAAAATTCACTAGAAGAATTTCAAAGTCCGAAATCACCTTTGTTCAAACTAAGTTTGTCTTCCGTTTGACACGAATGACTTAGTGACATACCATATGTCACTCTGGTTTTAAAAAGGCTTAAGAGAAAATATCTCTTTCGAAAAATAATTGCATTATCGATTAACTAATTCAACGTCCTAGTTACTTTCCACTTTTTAACGAAGTCAATACTAGTCAATTATAAATTGTAAGCAATTTAGTAAGGGATAATGCTGTAAATAAAATGACATAAATTAATTCAAGTTTAACACTACTATATTTAAATTTTAGGAATTGTAAACTAAAAATTAAGTCTACTCTACCATTCCAAGGTTTTAACCTTGCATCTCAGTGCCGCCGTAGGGTAGGTCAAAGAGATCAACGGTTAAATCAATGAATAACTTGTGAGAATCAGATATCCCACGAGAATCGAACATCCCTTTATTCATTGACTACCTTCCTTTTTTAGCCTAGGTATTTATCAAAAAATACCCTTGATGAGTGTGACCTACTATATCAGATCTCTTAGGTACGCCCCGAGTGTGCCGTCGTAGGATAGGTCAGTGACCCGACGAGTACCCAGAAATCCTATCCTTTCGGAGACCAAGCCATGAATGTTGATAGGGGTGAACACCATCCGTAGGGGGACGAAATCAAAGCGCCGCGAGGCGTCACCCTTCTCTCACTTACTTGCATCTATAGTAGAGGCCGTGGGGTTGGGTTGTCGCCTCCCCGCTCCCGCTCAATATTTTGGAAGTGGTGGTGGGTTAACTAACCACGTCTTTTTGATGTTAACATAAAAGCACATCAAATCAAGGATTCCGAATGGTGTCGGTAACGTAGGCAAGCCTACCCGTCCTATTCGTTGGAACATATGTGACAGTCGGACGAAATCGGGTCAAGAGAGCCCTATTGAGATTAGAAGGAATCACCCCTCCGCTCTCGGTTTGGCTTAGTCTTGCCGGACCCCCGTGCATACATCACACTAGGAGGGTTAAGTCGTTTGAGCGAAGCTCAGTTGACCACCCAACCTAAAAGCGAACCGTTTTTATCCAAGATTTATTGTTCTTTTACCATCATTCAATCTCGTAGACACTACGAATCGAAAACGTGATCTCGTTTGTGCTTTAAGGCGGTTCACCGAGAACACACACCGAAAGGCTTAACGATTTCATAACCCGTCCTCGGATCTTTAATTAGTTACTAAATTTATTAATTACCACGTATTAATTAAATTTCAACTAATTACACGAGTTTGTATACATGCCTATTTTAATTACCAAAATTAAAATTCTACATGTATGCATGGAGTGGATTTATGATATGATGCATGTCATGGCAATTCCGATTTTATATCTATTTTATGATCAAACACATAAAAAATAAAATTGCGGAAAATTTAAACACCGAGATGGACCGTTGGCACCCCCGTATCTAACCTATTAGAAAATAAATAACCAAACCCTAACTAGGGTTTACTACTTTCTAACATAATCTGCAGCTGTTCAAATTCTGCGATGATCGTAAACCAAACGAACTCGGATCGGGACGAAACTTTCCAGATCTTATCTTCACTCCTTGAACTTCAATATGGACGGTTGGATCGGTGCTTAGACTTACCAATTTTCTCCAGTAAACCGCCAAACTTGCTGCTGAATCTGACTTTAACTGCACTGCATCAAGGACTTCCTGAGGCAGATCGGGAATCGAGATGAATCCCGATCGACCTGCAATTTTTATGGTACATCCAAAACTCATATTTGATCAATCTGAACGGTCGGATTTGCTTTTCAACGGTCCAAACTCTCCCAGAAAATCGAGGAAGTCACAGGTAGGGTTTCTGTGAATCCTGCGTTTTTCTGTTACAGCAGCCTCTTCGCAGCATCAAACGGATATCGAAACGGACTCTGATCGACGCCAAAATTTGTGGAGTTGATCATCATCTTCTAATCTTGATTCTGACCGGAGGGATCTTCGTTTCAACGGTTCGATCAACGGGAAACACGAAATAACTAAACAGCTACTAAACAGATCTATTTTCTGGAAATTAAAATTGCAATAAAAAAAGAATTACATAATTTCCTATACTCATATGGACGAATTTTCATCGTTTATATGAGTTTACAATAGATCTAACGGGTAAACAGTGCCAACCCCAATTCATCTCTTCAACCACGACATTCATAAGCATAAAAATTAAACATATGCATCGGCCCCCAAAAGAATTGGGACAAAAAAAATCTACATGTTTTACCACTCCTAGATCTAATATTTTATACGTATAAATATAGATCACCATGGTCTCTGATACCACTGTTAGTAATACCATCCGTAGCGGAAACGATTTATGGATCTAGATCTATAAACTACACGTAATAAAATAACTAGATCTATTCTACAAGGGGTTGTAGAACATACCTCTTGGATCTCAAAATCCAAGTTGAAGAACCGCAATAGGATGAACGAAGGAAAGCGTGAAGAGCACCACGATCTTCCGTACGTGTGATCCAAGCAACTCCCGGTGGAAGGAAATTCTCGACTCGAACCCTTCCGATATGCTACCCGGAAAAATCTCCAAGATTTTCCCCTTGACTCCCTTGGCCGAAATTTTCCTTCTCCTCTCTAAGAGGTAGAAGTCGAAAATTACATGTGTGTTAAGGCTTGGGAGGCTCTCTTTATATAGGAGAGTAAAACTTAGCCTCCAAGGATTTTATAATTAATACAAAATCAATTATAATAATCCCATTAAATAAAAGATAATCCCATAATATTCTAGAACAAATCTAGGATAATATTTATCTTTATTTCTTTCCATAAATATTTATCCAATAAATATTTTATGACATGTCTTATTAATCAATTTTAGGAAAACAAATTTCCTAATAATAACACACAAAATATATGCGCACCTTTTTACTAAAAATTAGGTCACGCATATTTCCATCCTTTTTGACCAATTAGGTCAAAAATGGTCAACACACCAATTCGGGCCGAGTCCACGAAAAATGTCTTTTCCGTGTATTTAATTATTTAGCCCAACTAATTTAATAGTCCACTAAACAATTAATTCACATATCGTTTTAATAAAGTCCAACAAGAACTAAATTAATATTATTAGGATTCGACGTCCGAGAATAGCTATGCTATATTAGGAGGCACGTCGGGGACCATGGACTAATAATCAGCGGCTCCGATAAATCAAATAAATAATTATAGAATAATTATATTCGATAAATCAATCACGGGAATATGCCACCATAATCCCGAGACTGCACTCCTCCGATTATCAGATTATATTTATCTCGTCACGATAATAATAATAAGCGTCCATTGATATAATCATTACATATGGATTAATCCTCCATAGACTGTTCATTCTAAATCGGGAAGCTACCGTTAACCCTTTTTAGAACCTCTTATCCTTATTTACCATTAACCCCCTAGTGATCAATTAATTCATACAACTCACTGGTGATCAATCAGTGTAATATGAACTCGCGCGATCGATCAGTTTCTAGGATTAACAAATAAGGGAACTGTCTATCTACTTCCATAAATGGAAGGAATGGATTCCGTATCTGTGATAACACAGACTACTCACTCAATCCAGTACAATGCCAAGATGGGGTAATTCAGACCACAGACTCAGTGTAATCCTTAACCGTCAAGTCAAACTTCATACTTGATGTGATTCCGGTTGGAACCAGATCTGATGTTTTGCCCAGGAAGTAACTAAGGGGAACAATGACGAGCCAATGATCCTAGACCTAGTAATCCAACTAAATCGTAGGCGAGAGAACGCCCAACAAATGCTCACAATCTTTGGTAAATCCTCAAAGGGTTGAACTTTCTACGACAAAGAAAATTCTTACTCGCAAGTGATTTTCAAGCCTTATGACTTGGTTGAGTAAAACTCAATAATTTGATTTCTCAAATAAAATAATTGTCTACCGAATGAAAAGCTAGTGTTTGCCTTATATAGGCTTACAACCAAAAGAACTAGAAACTAAAAAGCAATGTGGGATAAATGCCCACTATGAAAAATGCGCCTACTTACTATTGGCCGAAACGAAATGTTCTATTGGCTAATAAAAGAATAAATAAATAAAGTGCTAAAAATCCAATATAAAATAAAACCAACTCCTAATTAATTAAATAATATCAATAAATAGCACGAATGATGGTATCCTCCGAGCATGAACCGGATCACATCATTCCTCCCGGTTCGAAAGGATTCGTCCTCGAATCAATAGGACATCGTAAAATTGAGCCGCAACACACACCATTCTTGAACAACCCGCAAAAATCGGCAATGATATACCGGGATCAAATAACGTGCGATTACACAACTTCAAATGAAGGGCACGCGATATCACGATCCATGCGTCACTAAAGCAACGTGAAAAGTGTACATCGGGTTGATATAAATGTCGATGACGTTCGGAGTGGCGAAACATATTCATAACAACTCAATGTTGGATAATCATCAACACGCGTAGCAAAAGGATCATGAAAAGTGTGATCGGTTTGCCACTTAATGGGATCACGATTAAGATAAATCAAAGGCGAGATACGGGCTGCATTGGATGTATCGACAACCCGGTGTCCGCTTCATTTGGCGTATCATCATGTACCTGCAAAAAAGATGCAACAAGGTGGAACAAGAATTGAGTAACAACTGCAGCTTCTTGTGCCTCATTCAAAATCAACTCCTCGTGTTCTTCTTCAACAATAGACTCCTCAGACATCTCTACTTTCTCACCCACTAATTCAGGTTCATTCACCGCCACCACACTCTCACCTTCCTTCTTGTTCAACTCATCCTCACGAGTACTCACAACCTCCTCGGTTTTCTCTTCAATCAATTCTTTGTCTTGTTCCGATGCAAGTTTCAAACGATCGTTTTCCTCCATTACATGCCCTGCAAAGTTTTTAGCGAATCGAACCTTATCTTTGTGAGCCTCGTTAGGGGATAACGCAACGAGCGTAAGCTTTTTACCCTTATGGCGCAAGGTGTAGTTATTTGCATACCCATCATAAGTAACTCTTCTATCAAACTTCCAAGGTCTTCCAAGTAATAGATGGCTGATGTGCATGGGGACTACATCACATAAAACTACACCCTCGAGTTTACCAAGATTGAAGGAGATTAAGGCCTGTTGGGTAACCCGCATTTCACCAACATCATTCAGCCATGTCAACGTATACGGTTGAGGATGGGGTATAGTAGGAATGGATAATTTACTAATCACATACGTACTAACTAAGTTAGCACAAAAATCGAGTTCAATAATCATAGAGCATAGCCTCTCACCAATAAAACAACGTGTACGAAAAAAATCGCTTTCAACATCACCTTGCACACTATTATCTCTTTCTGTCATTGTCTCAAAGAAAAGACCTCACAAACTCATGTGTTTGCACTCCCCTCTTTCTAGGTCGTATAAAGCACCCTTGTCAAACGAACCGGAAAAGCAAGCTAAAGTAAACAACAATCAAAACCGACTCTCTAGACGGTACACTAGGTTTTCGGACGGAGAATAGGTTGAAAGGTATGGGGATGAGTGGAATAATGGGTGAAAAGTTGCTAAATGCGATTATTAAAGACAAGAAAGGAAAGGACTCAAAAGACGGAATGAATTCGGATGACTTGCAAAATTTGACGGGTGTGAAAATTTTCACACGCAGTGTGGAACTCACGTATTTAATGACCAAAATAATACGAATCTGGAAACACTTAAAAGACAAACTTTGTAGAAAAGAGAGTTTTCTAAAGGATCTCAAAATTTCAGATTTTTTTGAGTTATAGAAGTCCCTCAAACAATCGTTTTTCAGAAACTAGCGCAATCTGTCAGAATTCTCCAGATTGATAGCAGTGTCTAACGGTGCCAATTCAGATTAAACTGCAGCGAATTTGGGAAAACTCGAAAGATAAAAGTTGTAGATCGAAGAATTTCCTATTAGGTCACAAAATTTCAGGCAATTTCGAGTCGTTTGACCCACTTAAAACGAATTCGAACCATGATTTACTCCTGCAGTTTTTCTGGACAGATTGTTTGGAGTAATCGACGGTTTTAGGCAATATTTATGTTGAATCTGGATTGGGTGTAAAGACAAAAATTGTAGAACACGATGTTATGGGGATGTGGTAAAATTTTCGGAATTTTTGGAGTGGTTTTGGGTATAAAACGAACTGATATAAAAAAACGGGTCTGGAAAACAAATTAGGGTTCTTGGGATGAAGGTTTGAATATTGCTTGTTCTTGGGGGGGGAGGGGGGCGGCTGAAAAGAAAAGAACAAGAAGAACGATTTTTTTTTTTTTTTTTTTTTTTTGGAATAAAGGAAGACAAAAATAAAAGGGATATTTGCTCACCGAAGTTGCTGAGCTCTGCTACCAACTGATGTGATTCCGGTTGGAACCAGATCTGATGTTTTGCCCAGGAAGTAACTAAGGGGAACAATGACGAGCCAATGATCCTAGACCTAGTAATCCAACTAAATCGTAGGCGAGAGAACGCCCAACAAATGCTCACAATCTTTGGTAAATCCTCAAAGGGTTGAACTTTCTACGACAAAGAAAATTCTCACTCGCATGTGAGTGATTTTCAAGCCTTATGACTTGGTTGAGTAAAACTCAATAATTTGATTTCTCATAAAATAATTGTCTACTTGAATGAAAAGCTAGTGTTTGCCTTATATAGGCTTACAACCAAAAGAACTAGAAACTAAAAAGCAATGTGGGATAAATGCCCACTATGAAAAAATGCGCCTGGCGGGAAACGAAATGTTCCTATTGGCTAATAAAAGAATAAATAAATAAAGTGCTAAAAACAATATAAAATGTTAATTAATTAAATAATATCAATAAATAGCACGAAATGGATCCTCCGAGCAAACCGGAAATAAAGTGATCACCTCGGAGATTAAGATATATCCATAAATATGATCATCCATTGATTCGATAAGAAATTATATCGTGATATCAAATCCAACTCTATATGATATATATAATATAAATAATACCGAAAGTCGGATAAGACAATCACACCTAGCACGCATTAAATGAGACCCGATATCCTACGGGCTAATTGTATTTTAAGCATGAACCGGATCACGAGTTAAGTGATTACATAAACGATATACTTAGGGTTTTCTGTAGTGTAAATACTATTGTCACATCGGTGATTATGAGAATAATAAATATGAATAATAATATCATTTCATTTATTAAATAAAACAATTACAAAATTGTCTTTCGGGCATCACACCTAACAGTGTTATATGTTGAATCATGATATCCTTAGGTTAAGTGTTTTACAATTGAGTAAATGCATGCGAGTTAAGTCGTGATCTTGTTATAAAAATGGACTATACACGCACTTAATAGCTTCAATATCATGAGTTATGGTAATTAGTGATGCTTATAGTTGTCATAGTCTATTCAGTTATCTAGAACTTATATGATTAACTTCAAGGCGAAATAGAAAGGTCTATCTTGGTAGATTAAGGGATGACGGTCTTGGCATTTCTTTGACCCAACCAGAGCAAATAGCCAACTCTGTACATAATTTCCACAGAAACCCCTCTCAGCCTTTGTAGGGTGGTAAGACCCCCACCCGAACGTAGCCATTCGTTGATTAGCCTATAATTACCAACCCTTAGCCTTTATTTGTGGTCTACATTTCTTTGGCACACTACGAGTGAGTTTTAATCTTATTTTGGGCACACTTGCTAGCACAAGTGTGGTGTTGGTGAATCTTTTGTACTACGAATGAGAATGGGTAGCAAAAAGTGTTGGTGTTTGGTTTATTAAAATTAAAAAAAAAAAGAAAAGGAAAAAAAATCAAAATCAAAATCAATCAAAAAAAATGTAACAAAGTGTTTGAAAAAGTTGACTCAAAGAATGTTTGATGAAGGCCGTGTATTAATTCTTCCAAAGTGGCGTTGGTGGACGAGTTTTCATTAAAGTATGTTGGAATTTGAGAGTAAAGAAGGAGAATTTTTGCTTGAACCAAGCTAAGGAGGTGAGTTATGAGGCAATTTCAAGAAGTTTTGATTAAGCTCACTCGTTTTTCTCTTTTGATATTCCTTTTTATCTTTTTGTTTAGCCCCGTCCCTGGCCTAACGTTACAACCGTGCAAGTCCTACCCGACCTTAGTTAGCCTTGATTTGACCTCGATTAGTGGAGATGTTTATGAAGTATAAGCCTATGGTGTAACAACAATAGTCATGCATCTATAATCTGAACCGGTTAACTGTGATGAATGAATGAGAAGCTATGCACACACTCACATTCCATTTTTGTAATAAGGTAGGATTAGACTCAATTGCATTTGCCTGGTTGTTTTCACTTGCCCTTTGCATATGATGATCCCGTGTATGACTACAATGTTGACTTTATGTTACATTTTAGAGTCGCTTTGTTTGCTCGAGGGCGAGCAAAAGCTAAGTGGGGGGTAGTTGATGGAGTCAACTTCACTGAACTTTTGTATGTGAATCTACCCCGGTTATTACTTTATTGGCATGTTTTGGGTAGATTTAGGCCTTTTCAAGAGTATTATCGAGGGTATTAAGCACAGGGAGTTAAACTGTCACATCGATAGTAAACTCCGCATTTTTAACGATATTTAGCTCTTTTCCGAACACTTTTGTCTTGCGGAATTACGTGTGGTGGTTGTTCGTATATGTTGTTGCAGGAATTAGGTGACTCAAGAACCTGGAAGGCGATGTTTTGGGATGAGAAACGTGGTCGTGGCTCGAAATTAGCATGAAAGTGAGGAAAAGTCAAGTTTGGAGTGAAATCAAGGCAAACTGGCATTTGCCCTACCTCAAACTAGCGTTTGACTCAAGCCTACCTCAAACTAGCGTTTGGCCAGTCCAAACTGGCGTTCACGGAATTACCACTTGATACTGAAAGTTGGGTTTTTAGGAAAACTAGCATTCAAATCACCTCAAACTGGCGTTTGGATGTGTTCGGCGGGAATCGAGAAGGCTCATACAAGGCAAACTAGCGTTTGGTCAATGCAAACTCTAGTTTGTCCCCGACAGTAGTATTTCGCCGTACCTATCCGTTAATATTTATTTTGACCCACCTTGGAGGCAGTTTCTGGTCAAGTCTTCTTGATGAAAGTTGTAAAGATTGAATCAGCTTTCCAATTCATTTTGAATCATCTTATTTGGAGCCCTAGAAGTGAAGTTATGATGAAAATAATGAAGCTTGGTGCAAACGAGCGTTTACGGAGCAATGTTGAGTACTGAGAGTTAGCCTTTAAGGAAAACGAGCATTTGCCATGCCACAAACGCTCGTTCATGGTCGGGATGCGGCAAAAACCTATAAAAACCCTCTTTTTCGGTCCCATATGATATCTATTCAGTACTTAGATGTTTTAGGGTTTCTTAGGGGCGATTTTAGGTTGATTTCCATTAGTTTAAACGTTGTTTCAATCCTTAGATCATAGATTTAATTCCTAGCAACTCTATGCAACTTTCATAGCTTAGATTTTCGATTGGTGATCCAAGATTTCATCTTTTGAAGGAGACTTTCATACAACTCAAGGTTTCATCTTTTATGGTAATTATTTCTTTGTCTTTCAATTATTTGATTATAGCTTTCATTATTATTTCATTTTCAATTCCATCATGAGTAGCTAAATAGTTGTGTAGCCGAATTATGTAAAAGCGGGTGAAACGCCCTAAGGGGGATTAGACGGGAGTAGTGTAGCGCTTAATTAAACGTTTGTATGATTAATCCATGTTCTAAAACTTGTTCTTATAAAGATTATAGCTTTGAATTAGATTGACAACCTAGTTCACTGTCACACACACATCGAACTTATAGATGTATTTTGCGGTGAGATGTGGATAAGGGGTTTTAGGATCATTGCGTAGACGCAGCCTATTTGTTAGATTGACAACCTAGCTAGTTGTTAGGACTGTGCCCTATGTGAGGTTTTCCTGGTTTTCCAAGCGGCTCTAGATTTTGTTAAACCATGTTAGGTTAGTTGGCTTTCTAAAGGGAGGGTTAATTAGCCTGGCATAGGGTGTTAAGCGAGATTTGATCAGACCTTGACACCAGAATTAGGAGTTGGCACCCGTGGATGTCATATAAACTGAATTGGATAGGGAGGTCGGATAAGACACGCTCCTTGTCAAGTCTTTCCTGTGGGGTAAAAGTAACCCACTGGATCGTAGTTCGGCTATGCTTTTTAATCATATAAGTAAAACCAAGTAGTGTAATCGTTATTTCGCATTAGTTGTTAATCTTTCCACTATCTATTGACCTGAACCAAGTTCTACGTCGACTTTGGTACTTCACTGTTACTCCCTGTGGATTCGACCTTGTAACCACTATACTGCCCTAACCCGATACTCTGTCGGTTAAAGTTAGCGGTTAAGTATTTTGCTATCAGGTCCCTGCCTGCTCACTTCATTTTTTCTCAATACTAAATCTCCTTCCTTAAAGTAAGTGTGTTTGACTTTGAAGTTGTAGTATTGTGAAATTCACTGCTTGTACTTAGCCATTCTAAGGAAAGCTACATCTCTAGCTTCTTCCAACTCATCCTTAAAGTGTCCGAGTTCAATTTCCTGATCTGCCTCCCGATAAAGTTCTGCTCTCGGTGAGGGGAGGCCGATCTCTGCTGGTATAACTGCTTCACATCCATACGCCAAGGAAAATGGAGTTTCTCCTGTTGTTGAGTTCGTGGTAGTTCGATATGCCCAAAATATGTTGGGTAAGTGCTCTACCAAATTTTCTCCTTCTTCTTCTAACCTCTTTTTTAAGCCAGTTTTGATCTGTCTATTAGTTTGCTCGACCTGTCCATTTTCCCCAAGGTGTCCGACAGACGTGAAGTGCTGCGTGATGCCCATCTCGGTGCACCATGCTCTGACCGTTCGATCCTCGAACTGAGTTCCATTGTATGAGATCATGGTGTTGAAATAGTGTCCTAAACCCAATCGGGTTGGACCGGATCCGACCGGGTCGGATCATTTCTACTATTTCTTTATTTTTATACATATATTAAATGGCTTTTCTGTTGTCTTATATTTGTTCTTTTAAAGAACCAATTGTGAATTGTTATATGATAATGTCCTTAGTATTAAACTGTGATAGAGGAAATATGATAGGCAATTATGGTTGATGAGATCTCTAATCACTTTAATAATTTTGATATTTAAATGTATCTAGGCTGATGTACTATTAAACAGGGCATTGCTAGTACAAACAGGCTAGCACGTATTAGATGTCTTCTGTCTTTAAGGGCAGAGATAGATCTCGTCTATCACAGTGTAGAGACACTTGGACTGTACGTGGACGTGTATTAGAGAATGCGTACGTTACACTGGCCCACTTACATTAAGTGTCGCACTATGTGGCAATTGTGTAATTATCCTTAAAACTGGAGTTTTCATGGCATCACGGTGTGGATTGTCATGCTTTGACACTATTGAGATTTCCCCTATCCACGGGGCGATCATGCAGTAGTGATTGGGTGTGACATTGAAGCATGTGGAGTATACATGTTAGTTCGTCCGGGAATCGCGTATCCTATGATTGGGATTGAATATCCGAAATGGCCTTCTTATAAGGAATGTCTAGCTCTCGTGAATCTTTGCAAAGTGGGAGTAAATGTGTTATTCCGAGAGAGCATGATACCTAGATTATAAGATATGATCGTTAATGTATTGACACTCGAGATACGATCGTATGAATATTATTACTGCGGTAGGATTGTAATTTACACGGTAACTGTTTCACATGAAAGATAGTAGTCATTGCATTTGACTCTTCCGATGATTGGGGGTCACGGTGTGTTGCTAGACGCTATCCCGTGATCATTAGGTATAAAGGGCATTTTTGTAATTTGCACTTTGTGCCTACGGCCAACATATTCGGAAGCCTATCGGGTCACACACATATGAACATCAAGTCGGATTAAAATATGGTTATAATTGATAACCAAATAAGGAAAGTTTTATCTCAAGACTATAAAGGTTATAGTGATAAATTAATATGGTGGTATTTATTTATTATGAATAAATATAATACAAGCTATTAATTATGTTGATTAATTAAATATAATATAATGTATGTGTATGTGTCAATATATATATATATATATAGATACATGTATGATATACATGTATTTTGTAAATTAATTAATCATAGCATTATATTAATTAAAGAATATTCCGGATGCCAATTATTTGGCAAAAAGGACGCATGTTGATTATGTATAAGATACACTTGGATTGTGCAATAATTAATAAGATTACCATAATATTATTAGATATTAATTGATTTTGAAAAAATAGATTTATGGTAATAAGATAAAGATATATTCAATATAAGATATTATCAGTTTATATCTTAGGAAAAATATTTAATATAAGATATTGAATATTAATGAGATAAATCAATCAAAAGGATTTTCCTTATTTTGTTGGAAAAGGGTTTTTCTCTTTCATCTATCTTCTAGGAAGCTTCTCCTAATCAAATTAGGAGCATTGCGGCGCCACATACACCTATATAAGAAAGGGTTGGCTAGCTCTTTTGTATCATCATAACTCCGAAAGCTAATTGTTCTTGAGAAAAATAGAGAGCTTCTAGTAGAGAGTTTTAGAGAGAGGAAAAGGCCGGTCTAGCAACCGGATTTTTCTAGTAGCAATCCATGATGGGATTCTGGCGGGCTGTTCATGTGGATCACCGGTAGAGGCCGAACGTTGGGCGGCTCCGTGCATCGCTACTCTCCTTAAACGGTCAAAGCGTCGATCTTTTAGATCAACCCAGGTAACCACCATCTACTAGCTTATTTATTTATTGCTTAAAAGAAGTCGATCCTGGTCAAAGGAAATAAATTTTTGAATTCCGCTGCGTTCCCGCGTAGATTTCCTCACACGTGGACTTAGGTATGCCGTAACTACATACTACGTTTTTCCAAAGAAACTTCTAGACGGCTTTAGCCGTGATGGTGGTTAAAGCTTCAACTTCTACCCATTTTGTAAAGTAATCAATTGCCACGATTAGGAACCTGAGATTACCTAGAGCTATGGGAAGGGGTCCGACCAGATCTACCCCCTATTGATCAAAAGGCCATGGATCGACTATCGGGGTCAATTTCTCTGAGGCTTGATGAGATACGTTGTCGTGAACCTGGCACGGTTTGAACTTCAGGATGAGTTCGTTCACGTCTCGTTGCATAGTTGGCCAGTAATATCCTAACATGAGACACTTTCTTGCTAGAGTTAGACTCCGCCATGGTTTCCATAGATTCCTAGATGAATTTCTCGGAGGAGATAATTTCGTTCATCTTCTGAAGCACATCTGAGCCATGGAGTAATGAACGATCTTCTATAAAGGACGTTATTAAATAGGGTGTACTTGACTACCAAGAACTTTAGCCTCCATGTCTATGATTTATCTATAGGAAGGGTCTCATTCTTTAAATAGGACACAATTGGGTCCATCCAAGTGCTCTTCTGAGTAACCGGCTAAACTTCATTGTTGGCATAACTGCGATCTCTGTTAGCTGTTCCACCAGAACATTCTTATCTGAGACGAAGTTAGACGCTAACTTTGAAAGTGCATCAGCTCACTTGTTCTGAGATCGAGAGACCTGCTCGATCTGAACAGATTGAAAATTTTGAAGTAACGACTGAGCTACAACTAAGTACTTCTTCATGGGTTCTTTATTTGCTTCGTATTATTGCTTCACGTGATTGACCACGAGTTGCGAGTCACTAAAAACTTGTAAATTGTTTGCTTTCAATTTATTTTCTAGCCTAAGCTTGGTGATTAGGGCTTCATATTCTGCTTCGTTATTTGTCGCTTGGAACCCGAAACACAGAGCATACGGATACTCTTTCACCTTTTTAATGAGTAGGAGTCCTGCTCCTGCCCATTCTTTACTTGTAGAACCATCTACGTATAATGTCCACAGCTCGGTTTGGTTCATAGGTTGTTCATGTTCGATGCTAATCACAACTCCTTCAGCTAGAAAATCTGCTAAGGCTTGTGCCTTAATCTCAGTTCAGGGTTGGAAGTCCAGATCATACTCTGCAAGTTCCACCACCCACTTGGCTAGACTTCATGTGTCTGGTTGTGCCAATATTTGTCATAGAGGTTGATCTGTCACTACAGTTATCTGGTGTGCTTGAAAGTATGGCCTCAGCTTTCATGAAGCATGTACCAAGGTGAATGCTAGCATCTCCGCATTAGTGTATCTGACTTCGGGTCCGTGAAGAGCTCTACTCACATAAAAGATCGGTCTTTGTACATTGTCTTGATCTCTGACCAGGACTACACAGACTGCATGTTGGAAATAATATTTGTGTTTTGATGATGATTTATCACGTACTTAGTGAGATCACTTACAACCCTTGTTGATGAAGTCATAACTAACTGTTATAGTGCATAATGAAAGAAGAAGCAAGAAATAGTCTAGAGAAAAATGTATAAGTTCTATCTAGATTCTGAACTTTGTATAGGTTGTTTCAGACAAGCATTGTAATAGATAGGAACTAGGCGAACAGCTGAGTCGCAGCAAGAAAACTGAGTATACATATGAAGAACTGAGGGATCAGACTCAGTTGTGAAAGAACTGAAGAAGATAAGTTCGCTGAGGGACACAGACTTAGTTGGCTTGTCTAAGAAGACTGAAGAACTGAGGTGGCAAACTCAGTTAGAAGCTGATTAAGTCGTGACTATAAGTCAGGATTCAGGCAAGTCTGTGGTGACCTGAAACTGAACTATAGATCATGTAAAACAGAATAATCTTAAGGATAAAGATTATCAGTTACCAGGAAAATAAGAAGCTGAATGGTGTACTCTGACTTAGTCAACTGAAGTCAGATATCAAGTATACGAGGTACTCAGTTTTGAAGAAGAGTAGAAAACTGAGTTAAGGCCTTGTTAAATTTGAAACAACAAGACGACAAAAAGTCGTACATATGAACGTTGGCTAAACAACAAATGTAACGGCTATAAGATTTATTGGACCGTTACATCACCCCTATAAATACACAGAGGGAAGTGCTTGAAAACAGAGATCTGAGACAAGGTTTAAAAAGCACATATCTAAAAATCCAGATCCAGAAATCAGATTTCATATCTGAAAAAGGGGAAGCCAATAGAATTGCCTTGAAGATTATGAAGAGATATTCAGTAACCCATTAAGGTGGGAAAGGCATCTTGGAGCTACAATGCCATATCCAGAAGAATTAGACAGCTCACTGAATTAATCCTTGATTAATTCTAAACCCAACCTTTGTGAAAAAGGGTTGGCTGTGCATAGTTGAGGAGAGCAACTTCACATTTCCTCATACGGTTGCAACTTGGTTGCCGCAGCTGTTGGTGCAGTTTGCAGACTGTGTTTGTGTTTGTGGTGAGCTGGTGAAGGAGTCATTCCACCTCCGAAGGATCAGTGTGCAGAGTGAAGGGAGCAATCTTACCTTTCTTCATTATATGTAGACAGTGAAACTAGGGTGTCGTGAAGGACTGTCATTGGGCTAGGATTTTGTAACAATTAACTCAAGATTCAAGTGATACCTCCTACACCACAGGAGAAGGGGAGACGTACGGGATTACACCACCCGGAACTTCCATAAACAAACTCTGTGTTGATTTACTTTACGCATTTATACTTGTGCTATGATTGCTTTAATTATTACATTATCATGCTATCACTTACTCAGCAAACATTAGACACTGAGTCAGCACAAAACTAATACATAAGAGGTTTAGATCTTTAATGTCACATTTATTGCATAAAAGGCTTGTTATTAACCGCTGCAAGTTAGTTCAGTTATAGCATCAGCAAAACTGAATTAGCTAACTCCTACACAGGAATAAAGGGGCTGGAACGAAACTGAACTGAGTCATATTGTGTATCAGCTTGATAGTTCAGTTTGAGTTTGATGGAAACTCAGTTCCAGGGGTACTTTCAGTTTTAGGAAAGTTTTTGGTGACAAGTTTATTCACCCCTCCCCCCTCTCTAAACTTGTGTTAGCTTTTCAAGGGACCAACAATTGGTATCGGAGCAGTTCTTCTATTTGGAAGTGATCCAAAGATATCTTACAAACCAGTTGTTGAAAACCCCTCATGGTATCAGTTGTGAAATCAATCAATTGAATGGATATATCTAGAATTAAAAATTGCCTTACCTACCCCCTGACTAACTGTTTGCAAAATATGTCTGATTTTCAGGATCAAGTTTTTGAAAGGTTCAGCACTACAGATTCACATACAAATCCAGAACCACAACTCAGTGATGATGTGGATAGCAATCTCAATGTGTATGATGACAAATCCAGAGAAGTTCCATCACTAAGTAAATTCTCAGAAAAAAAAAAAGAGGAAAGAAAGTTATTGTGAGTAACTGATGGTATAAAAGATGCATTATAGCAACAAGAAAATGTACATTCAAACAACGAAGCGGTAACAAGCAATCAAGGAAAGGTACATTCTTCAACACAGTTATCATCTGCTAAACTCAGTCAAAGAAACTCTGAGTTTGTCAAGATAGTGGAAAAACTCACACTGGGGTTGAAACTAAAAGATATAAAACTTGACAAAGCAAAAGAGTGGAATGAGTTTCTTGAAACTGAAGTGTCAAATCTAGCTGAAAGATTAATGTCTAGTAAATTTGACAAAAGAAATAATGATTCCTCACCCTTACCCAGTCTTGAGGTCTCAAAGCGTATAAACTCTAGACACTAAGATACTGGAAGACCTAGTGGATTGCACAAAGGAAATAAAGATGATAAATCTAAAAGAATCCTTGTGAAATCGACTAAAGTTTAGCGTAATGGTCTATCTAGGAAAGAGATGAGAAAGATTAATTCTCTCATCAAAGAAACTGAAGTTTATACTTCAGTAACTAATCCAGTCGGACCCAAAAAGATGTGGGTACCGAAGAAAACTTAAAACTGTTTTGCAAGCTAATTCAGTTCTTATGTTGCTGAAATTGGAGAAATTGACTTCTAGGCAAAAGCTGATGAATGGCAAATTGGTCAAAAGAATAAAACTTTCCAGCTACCATCTGTCGCTTAGGCTGACAAGAAAAATCACCTGAAGTCACGTGTCAATCAAGGAGAAGAAGTAGATGTACATCCCTACAAATCTCATTAATTGCGACACGACTCTTATTTGAAAACGATTGAAAGACTCAGAGATGCAATCTTGACAAAATCTTGCTCAATCAATTTCAAAACATTCCAAGTTCCCCCAAGAATTCTTAATCCATGGAGTAATACAACATTGATGAAGGAATCACCATAAGTCTGGACGATTTCAGTCAAAAATTCTCAAACTCCATTCTATCGACTCAAATTGCAGATAAAATCAAAAAGATTCGAGGACTTGAAAATCTGATTGATACGAAGGTCAATACTCTGCATCGAGAAAATATCAAAGATTTCTACAAAAACACCGTAATCACCGATGATGGAAAGAGTTTTAGGACTGCATTTCAAGATAAGAGCATTATCATTAATGAACATTTGCTTTCCCTAGTCTTTGGTTTGGACATATTTGGAGGATCTTCATCTCTCACTTTTGAAAATGAAGAAAAAGGCAAACTTTGGAATGTCACAGCACTCAACAAAAATGAGAAGAATTTCATTGGATCCATTTATCAACAGAAACAAGAATTCGCATTCTTGACAATTCTTCTGACCAAAAATGTTATTGGTCACACTTGGAATCTCTACACACTTTCAACAGAGAAAATGAAACTGATCTATGCTATTTGGTTTGAGGAAAAACTTGATTGGAACAAGTTTGTTCTCAAGCAACTAGTCAAACAAATTTCAGACGAAAAAGCAAAAGCCAAAGGAAGGAAGGCTACTGGAGAAAAGTTTTTATTGAAAAATGGATTCACTTATCTGGTTCAAAGTATACTGAACTATTTCTCCATCTCAAAATCCATAGAAACAGAAGTAATAAAGAAATCAATGGCCAGTGGATCGAAGAAGAGAAAAGTCGATGAGAAGACAGGAGAGAAACTTCAAACCCTAGCTCAAGTGAAACTGTAAATCTGGATGAAAGAACTTTAAGGAGACAAAGAAGGATGTGGAACAAATTTCTTACAAAGAAAACTGAAACTGAAGACACTATCCTGATTGAAGATGAAACTGAGGAAAGTGAACTTCAAACTAAGATGCATGAAGAATTTACTGAAGAGCAAAGAGAAGCCTTGGAAGATCCTGAATTTCGCGCGAATGAGTATGAGAAAAAGTTATTAAGTCATTATCATGAAGCCAGTTCCTCATCGCAAACTCATGAAGCGTCTACAAGCAAATATGTACTGAAGGATATTCCCCATGATGCAACTGGAAGATCTCAGCTGCAAGAAACTGAAACTAAGGAGAAATTGGAAGGATTAAAAGGATGATCGAAAGCCTGGTAGAGACTCTACAACAGAAGCTCCACAACTTACAAAAATTTATTTCAACAGCACATTACTCAGGACTGAACAAATACTCCAACATCATTACCTTGAACAAGTTATTTGAAGAAAGCTTTTGCATATCTTCAAACAAGGGGGAAGATAAAGCTGAAGGTAATGCTGATGCCGATAAACTGAAAGAGTTGACAAAGCTGAAGGAATCTATGTCAAACTGTTGGTTGAAGAACAAGACAGACAAGTAGATGCTGATCTACTTACTATTCAACAAAATGGAGAAGCAGTTGATAATCTGATCGAAGAATTAATTTCCGAAGAAACCTTTGAAGAAACAAGAACTGAGGAAGATGAAGAAGCCTCAGTTAAAGCTATGTTGAACATCAGGAAGAAGCTTGTAATCTGTGCCAGGTTGAAGGAAAATTTGAAGGCTAATGAAGGCACAAAGACAAAAACTGAGGGGGAAAATATTCTGAAGACTAAAGGAAAGGAACTTAGTCTTATTTCAGAAGAAGAAGAGAAGACGATGGATACGGAGATCAAAGAGATTTTGATAAAACTCAAGAACCAAGATAACGAAGAAGCAAATCGGTTGATAAATGAATACCTGGATATCAAGCCCAGAGATAATGAATCAACAAAAGAAGGAAAGGCAAAAAGACTTCTTGAAACTAAAAGAAGCATTTTCCTTGGAGAAAAGATGTTGTCTTTGGAAAAAGAAAAATTGTAATCAATCCAGTTATTCAATTCGCTTTGTAATAAACTCAGATGTTCTTAGTTTGTTATTTTAATTTGTTATGATTTCTTGCATTATTCTCTTATTATTGCTTTTAGGGAGGGTTATGATACATCATCAAAAAGGGGGAAATTGTTGAAAATAATAATTGTGTTTTGATGATGATTTATCACGTACTTAGTGAGATCACTTACAACCCTTGATGATGAAGTCAAAACTAATTGTTATAGTGCATAATGAAAGAAGAAGCAAGAAATGGTCTAGAGAAAAATGTATAAGTTCTATCTAGAGTCTGAACTTTGTATAGGTTGTTTCAGACAAGCATTGAAATAGATAGAAACTAGGCGAACGGCTGGGTCACAGCAAGAAAACTGAGTATACATATGAAGAACTGAGGGATCAGACTCAGTTATGAAAGAACTGAAGAAGATAAGTTCGTTGAGGGACACAGACTCAGTTGGCTTGTCTAAAAAGACTGAAGAACTGAGGTGGCAAACTCAGTTAGAAGCTGATTAAGTCGTGACTATAAGTTAGGATCCAGGCAAGTCTGTGGTGACCTGAAACTGAACTATAGATTATGTAAAACTGAATAATCTTAAGGATAAAGATTATCAGTTACCAGGAAAAGAAGAAGCTGAATGGTGTACTCTGACTTAGTCAACTGAAGTCAGATATCAAGTATACGAGGTACTCAGTTTTGAAGAAGAGTAGAAAACTGAGTTAAGGCCTTGTTAAATTTGAAACAACAAGACGACAAAAAGTCGTACATATGAACGTTGGCTAAACAACAAATGTAACGGCTATAAGATTTATTTGACCGTTACATCACCCCTATAAATACACAGAGGGAAGTGCTTGAAAAACAGAGATCTGAGACAAGGTTTAAAAAGCACATATCTAAAGATCCAGATCTAGAAAATAGATTTCATATCTAAAAAAGGGGAAGCCAACAGAATTGCCTTGAAGATTATGAAGAGATATTCAGTAACCCATTAAGGGGGAAAAAAGGCATCTTGGAGCTACATTGCCATATCCAGAAGAATTAGACAGCTCACTGAATTAATCCTTGATTAATTCTAAACCTAACCTTTGTGAAAAGGGTTGGTTGTGTATAGTTTGAGGAGAGCAACTTCACCTTTCCTCATACGGTTGCAACTTGGTTGCCACAGCTGTTGCTGCAGTTTGAGGACTGTGTTTGTGTTAGTGGTGAGCTGGTGAAGGAGACATTTCACCTTCGAAGGATCAATGTGCAGAGTGAAGGGAGCAATCTTACCTTTCTTCATTATGTGTAGACAGTGAAACTAGGGTGTCGTGAAGGACTGTCATTAGGCTAGGATTTTGTAACAGTTAACTCAAGATTCTAGTGATACCTCCTACACCACAGGAGAAGGAGAGACGTACGGGATTACACCACCCGGAACTTCCATAAACAAACTCTGTGTTGATTTACTTTACGCATTTATACTTGTGCTATGATTGCATTAATTATTAGATTATCATGCTATCACTTACTCAGAAAACATTAGACACTGAGTCAGCACAAAACTGATACATAGGAGGTTTAGATCTTTAATGTCACATTTATTGTATAAAAGGCTTGTTATTAACCGCTGCAAGTTAGTTCAGTTATAGCATCAGCAAAACTGAATTAGCTAACTCCTACACAGGATTAAAGGGGTTGGAACGAAACTGAACTGAGTCATATTGTGCATCAGTTTGATAGTTCAGTTTGAGTTTGATAGAAACTCAGTTCCAGGGAAACTTTCAAGTTTGGGAAAGTTTTTGGTGACAAGTTTATTCACCCCCCCCCCCCTCTAAACTTGTGTTAGCCTTTCAAGGGACCAACACTGCCTCTTCACAGACTGCTAAGTAAATCAACAAGGTTTCTCCTTCCTGGGGAGAAGGTAAAGTCGGCAGCTCGGCCAGGTAGCTTTTCGGATCATTGAAGGTATCTCATATGTCTTGGAAGAACTCTCTTTATATAGGAGAGTAAATCCTTGGCCTCCAAGTTTCTAATTAATTAAATAAATAATTAAAAAGAAATCACAATAAAGGATAATTCCATTTATAAAAGATTGTGATTAATCAATCAATCAATTACAAATAAATCATCTTTTATTAATCATTAATCACACAAGAAAATCAAATCTTGCATTTAATGAAGTATGAGGCGCCACCCCTAGGGTTTAAAAGCCCACATAAAATGTCTTTTATGTGTATTATATTATTTAGCCCAACTAAATAATATTCATGCATATCAATTAATCAGCCCAGCCAATTAATTATCACTGAGGCCCAAGTAACAAGATTATTAGTCCGAATTACAGAAGCCACATCGGGGACCATGGACCTATAACCAGTAGCTCCAATAATTAATTATTCATCGAACAGAATAAGTACATTAATTATTAATTCCGGGATTACGCCACCATAAACCCGAAAGCGAACTCTACCGATTATAGATGTATACTTATACTCAACCCATAGAGTGAATAAGCGTCCATTGATATAATCACTACATACGGATTAACCCTCCATAGGATGTCCATTACGAGTGGGAGGTCTCCGTGAACCCGACTCGAATATCTTATCCTTATTTACCATTAACCCCCGATGATCAATTAGCACACATATCGACTAGTAGCTAATTAGTCAAATGTGAACTCCCGGGATCGATCACTTTCTTAGGGCTAACAAATAAGGGGATCGTCTCTCTACTTCCCGCGGGGAAGGAATGGATTCCATGTACGTGAAAATCGAACTACTCACTCATCGGGAGATAGTGCCAATGAGAAGTGGCTTGGAACACATATTCAAGTGAACCATAACTAACACATCAAACACTACCCCGAGACAAGCGACACCCGTGATCACCTCGGGATTAAGGTTGATCCATATATGATCATCTAATGATTTAATAAGATTCCTCGATTACGGAATTATACCGAGCAAGGCTTTCTTACTTTCTTTATTCCACTGGAATGGACTTGTCTTTCTTAAGACCTTAAAGAATGGTAAAGCACGTTGTATTGACCAGGATAGGAATCTGTTCAGAGCATCCATTCGCCCCGTTAGTCGCTGTACTTCCTTTATAATCTTCAGGTGTGGCATTTTATTCAATGCGTCTAGTTTGTCTGGATTTGCTCTAATTCCTTCCTTCGAGATCATGTACCCTAAAAACTTGCCTGATCTGACACCAAACGTGCACTTCTTGGGGTTGAGCTTCATTTGTGTCTTCCTCAGCACATTGAATACTTCTCTGACATCGAGTAAATACTGCTCAAGAGACATGCTCTTGACTAGGAGGTCGTCCACATAAACCTCCATACACCTACCAGCCTGCTCACTGAATATTTTATTTACAGCTCTCTAATAAGTTGCCCCAACATTTTTTAAACCAAATGGCATAGTGATGTAATAGTACGTAGGTGCTCAACTCCGTCACAAATGAGGTCTTATTTGCATCCTCAGGGTCCATTGCTATTTGATGGTACCCCTTGTAGGCATCTAAAAAGGAAAATATTACAAAACCAACAATTGAGTCAACCAACCTGTCGATCTTGGGTAAGGGATAACAGTCCTTTGGGCATGCTTTGTTCAGATCGGTAAAGTCCACGCACATACGCCAACTTCCGTCTGGATTCTTCACCGGGAATGGGTTTGCAAGCCAGCTCGGATAAACCACTTCTCTTATGATGCCGGCCTGAAGTAACTTATGTACTTCCTTCTCTATTGCTTCCATTTGCTCCTTAGCGAATTGTCTTTTCTTTTGCCGAACAGACCTCATGTTCGGGTCGACGTTGAGTCTATGTAATGCCAGCTCAGGAGATAGACCTAGCATATCCTCAATTTTTCACGCAAAAACGTCTCTAAACTCTTTTAACACCTTAACAATGGATTCATTGTGCTATTATGGGATCCAATATCCAATGTTCACAATTAAGTCTTTCTGATCCTCCCACAAACCAATTGCTTCAACTCTGTCTTATAAGGACCAACTTTCCTCATCTTCTAGGAGTAGGTCTTCCACTAGGACCTGATGTACCATCATTTTTCTGTTAACAGTGGCCGTGTAGCAACTCCTGGTTGCTTCCATGTCGCCTCTGATCTCCACTGATCCTTCGAAAGTTGGCAATTTCATGCTGATATGAGCTGGGGAGATCACAGCTCTGAGGTCAATCCATGCGGGTCTTCCCATGATGATATTATAGGCTGAGGGTGCCTAAAACGACCACATAGTTAACCATAAGGGTCCTGCCCCTTGGTTCCTTCCCAAAGGTAGTAGGTAGTCTGATCATACCCAACGGATGAACTGGTGGCCCAACAAATCCAAACAGGGGAGCTGATACATGTGTCAGCTCAGTATCCTATAACTTCATAGATTGAAAGATGTTGTGGTAGATTACATTGACCACACTACCCGTATCAACGCATATACGTTTCACTACATGCTTGCTGATCACAACTTCGATAACTAACCCTTCATTATTAATTACCAAATGTAGAGAGCCCTTAGGACCATAAGTACCTCTCCGGAAAGCCTTTGCCTTATGCTGAAGTCGGGTGGAGCAGCAGACCTGCTACTGTTCCTATCCTTAGATCGGGAGGCGGTGTTCGGACCACCCGAGATCGTGTTGATTGTGTTTATAGGACGGTTGTCGACCTACCAATCAGGACCTGGGGATTGGTCCCTCCTGCGACGATACTCATCTCGTCGATCTCGATCTTGACCGAAGTTTCTTCTTTTAAACTCTCTTCAGCCTCGGGGTTTCGCATTCTGTGATAGGTCTATGACCTTATCCAGTTTCCCTTTCCATAACGGTAGCGTCAATATCTCTTTGCAAATCTCTACAATGCTCCAAGTCATGGCCGTTATCTTCGTGATACTTGCAATATTTATTGGGGTCTCTCTATTCTCGAGGTCCTCTCATCGGAGGTAGGACTCGTGCTAGGCCCTTTCTTTGCATTATTGGGAGTACCTCGCGTGATTTGTTTAAGAGGATAAAATCTCGCTCTTGCAGGGCTTCTTTTTTCCTGAGTCGATCTGAAACTGGGGCTGTTACTCGATCCCTGATCGACTTGTGTTTCTTATCTGACTTGTCCTCAGCTTTATCCTTCCTAGATTCGTGTCTGTCTGAGGCCATCTTCAGCCTATTAGCTTCTTCCCCTTGGCAATGTTTGTAGACCTACTCCATAAACTCTTCCATCGTCTTGAGGAGCTTACTATTTAACTTAGCATACAATCTACCTTTTAGTAGTCTTGCTACAAATGAGGTGATCAGGAAGTGCTTCTCGGCATCCTGAACTTGCATGGACTCATCGTTAAATCTCTTGAGATATTGCAATACCGTTTTGTCGCTCGTTTGCCTGATGGTAAGAAGATACGTAGGGTTCCTTTGGAAGAGCTTGACGGTAATGAAAGCCTGCATAAATTTCTTGGCCAGAGTTTTGAAGTCAGAGATCGACCTCGGTGGTAGTTTCCTGAACCACTCCCGGGCTCTGCCCTAAGTAAGGCCAGGAAAGATGTGCACTTCATCTCTTCCAGAGCACAGTCAAGCGTCATATGTCTCATAAATTGAAAGAGATGATCCTGAGGGTCTTTGGTGCCGTCATATGGCTCCAACTTAGGCACCTTGAACTTGGCTGGTCGATGATAATTCACGATCTGCTCAGAAAATGGTGACTCGAATGAGAGGTCGTCTGGTCTCTTTCCAGTATAGCGTCGAGCTCTGCTCGGGCCGCGTCCTGTGCTCGGGATTTGACTAGCTTTTTCCAGACCGTGGATCCTGAGGACACAGTATCCTGCTCGTCATCTTTGTGCGACGAGACGGTTATGGGTACATACTCTGTCGGCTGGTCCTCTTCTCGTCCTTTTAGTGCTAATCCGAGTATGCTTTTGAAAGCAGGTATATCTAAGTTTCTTAAGGCTTCCAACAAAGCCTGTTGAGCCGGATCTGGGAGCACTTCTTCTTCCTGAGATTGGTGTTTGCTGGTAGCTGCGTTTGGGTCCCTCTCCCCATCAGCAGTTTGGCCAGCGTTCTTGGCACCTTCCCCGCCAAGGGCTAATGACTCTGTAACAACCTTCTTGCCTATATTCTTTGGTGGCATGATGATTACACTTGATCAGCATCGTCAACAAATTGCCAAAAAAAGAGACCCTCCTTCTAGCGCCAATTGACGATGCTGGATCTCGTCTATGAATAAATCCGGGCTGTAATTACTCTGGTGACAATTAATCCAAGAACGAATCAACAACATGGATGGTGGTTATTGGGATTTTTAGACTGAGCCTGAGAGTTGTCTCTCTCAAGTTGCCTATGTATCCAATTGATGTATATTGGAATCAAGTCTCTCGTAGTTTCTTAGAGATTGTTTATACAGAGGGTGTCTCACCCTCTTTTCTTGTCCAACAAGTATTAGGATTTATTTCTTAATCCCTAAGGATTATTTCATGTCAATCCCTTTGATTTTAGGATAACTATAAATATATTTAAATAACATGATCAGTGTTATTAAACCATGGGATTCTTTCCAAATCTTTAATCTAATATAGGGATACGCGTAAATATTAGATAATGAGAGCTCTAACCATCCTGGGGTGAGCTGCTCAGTCCGTCTCGACCTTAGATGCACTACCCGCACTCCGACATGACCGAGCCGACCTGCGGTGGTCTGGTTGGGAGAACGGGTAAGACCTCCCACCTGGGGTCCTAGCCTGATCTACAAATTGATAAGGGGGCCCTTGGCCCTTAAGTTTGACACTCCTTTCTTTGGCCATTCCCTGAATGACGCGTGGCAAGGGCTAGTCCGACCCTCATCATACCAATTTGCTATGCACTAGGTCACGAGTCCATAGCAATTTTCTTAAAATACTACGACCCGTGCTCTTAGATTGTAGCAATTGCTACGGACTTTTTAAAATGTTACAGGCCAACTCTTCGGTCCGTTGGAATTTTAAAACTTTTTCAAACAAACGCGGCCCATTACTTCACCCCGTAAAAATTGCTACGGACTCCTCATCATTTGCTACGGAGTCCGTTCAATTTCCTACGGTTCCGCTCTATGAGCAAGTTGCCAAACAACCTACATGATTGCTACGGACCTTACACCCAGAACGTAGCAATTTCAATAGATTGAGCCTAGATCGTTGCAATTTCTATGAAGTACTCGAAATAAATGTCAGAAAAATATGACCTGAAAATAGGGCTGAGCAGAAAACCAATAAACTCAATCCAACCCAACAGCTAAACCGAACCAATCCGAAAATCCAAACCAATTGAAACTCAAACCAAACCAACCTGAAAACTCAAATCAATTGGGTTTATAATCATATGGTTTTGCTTGGGTTAGTTTTTGGGTTATATGGCTATATAAGCTCCATCATAAAAATTGTTGGTTATATAAGCTTCTTTAACAAATGTTTGTGCATATAAGCTTTGAATCATAAACCACCCCAAAATACCCCCACCTTCTTCCCTAAACCCTGAAACCCGCCGGAGAACCCATCGGAAATCCCGCCGGAAAACCCACCTAAACCCCCAAACGCCAATGAACCCCCCTGAAACCCTGAACCCCTAAAACCTTGAACCCCTAAAACCTTGAATCCCGCAACCCCCACCCCCCCGAACCCTTAATTTCGCGATTTCCGGCCCTAATCCCGCCGGAAAAATACCACCTAAACGCCTGAACCCCCCCCGAAACCCCCCCCTAAAACCCCGATTTCCGAACCTTAATTTCGCGATTTTACTTAAATTAATTTCGCGATTTTTTTTTTTTTTTATATATTAAACCGACGTGAACTTCATAGTTTTAAAGAAGAAGAAGAAGAAGAAGATGATGAGGGCATGCTTTTTTTAATGTTTTAAAAAAGTCTATTTACAATAATATTAGTTGACCAAATATCAGACAAACTAGTATGAACTCATCCAACCCAACCCAACCCAACCCGAACTCAGTCTTACCTAGAAAAATACCACCTAAAGCCTGTCCCACCTGATTTCCACCTGATTTACGAATTTCCTTATATATTAAACCGACGTGAACTTTTTTTTTTTTTTAATTTGAAAAAATTCTACAATAATATTAGTTGACCAAATATCAGCAAACAGTAGTGATACATCCACTACTCTTTCAACAACAACATCTTACACAAAATAATCAACACTACATATTCTGTTGGAACTCATCATAAAAAATAATTGATCAATTTAATCAAAGGGCTATTTTTAAATAGTGGTTTGTGCACTATACAAAAAGTGTAGTGCACATATCATTATTCTATCAACAAAGGCTAGACCTTTACTTTTCCAACTGTCTAGAACTTCTGCCATTTTTCTTCAATTTTTTGGGTTCACATGTAAATTCTTCAGAAGTATAGTTTGACCGGTAGCATGTCTTCTGTCTGTTGAAGTTTGATAACTTCAAACCTTGTTTTGCTTCTCTGCCAAGCTTTTCTGTTTTTTTTCGCTATTTTCATACCATCTTTTCTTCCATTTTTTTTTCCTCTAAAAAATTTCAATTTTGCTGGCGGGTTGGGTTTCCTCAAACGAAAATATCACTTATTTCTAATCTTTCTGTAAGAGTATAATGGCCGGCCGGTATGATCGGAATCCTTTTGCTGAAGAAGAAGAAGAAGTCAATCCCTTTTCCGTATGCTTTTTCCTTTTTATTTACTCTCATTTTTATCAGTAAGTAGGTTTGGATTTGTTATCATGTTACTGTTCTATGTTCATCCATTTCATTTGTACTTGCTTTATAGCTTGACCTCTGTTTACATATTTTATTACTTTGATCTGTTTTCTGATACCCTAGTCCTGAGCTTATTAGTGTGAGCTTATTCTTGAACTGAAATTATTGGTGGGTGTAATTTTGTTGGAGAGAAGATTGTATAGCCTGTGCTAACAATTGTTTTGTTACCACTTACCACGCTGAAGTGTACAATTTTAGTTAAATGTCAATTATTAGTGAATATTATTATTAGAAGAAGCTAATTGAGTTTAGGGGATACTGTATGAAATCTGTTTATCCTCTATCACGGGGTTGTAAAGTGCATTTACAGTTTTGTATGTTGAAACTTATCAACTAGTTGCTCTGAGATTCAGAGAAAGGTGATAATGAGCATTTTATTGGTTGATCTAATTCTGGCTCTAAGAGCAAAGGGGATGAAGTGCATATAATTTACATTATGGATAGTCATTGCTTTTAAATTTTGATTATCTGGGGAAATTTACGTTTCTTACTTACATTTTGTTATAATCTATGTTAGGATGGAGGTCGTAAAGGCCAATCCAGGTTCGGTGGAGGTGCATTTAATACCACGGTAAGTTTTCTGTTTCCTCTTCACCTTTCATTTACATTTGATTTTTGTAATGGTGAATTAAGTTAACGTCTCGGAGGTAATGTCTGGAGAGTTTCTGCTGTTACTAAATTTTTGGTGCATTGAAGTCCTTAAAGCATTCAAGGGAGTACTTCCAGATGGATGAGGCATGCTAAAATTACATATAATTTTAAGGAATTTATTTATTTTTGGTTTCAATGCATTTAATTGTCATGCAATCCTTCCCTTCTTCGAAAAGGTATACATATTATATCTGTAGGGGTTGCTTAAATAAGTTTTCTGCAACAAAAGGAATTCTGAGAACCTTCTTTTGTATGTGCTTTTGCAAAGAGTATGAGCTGCTATGAAGATGTTGTTGCTTCGATTTTCATACTTAGATAACAAATTATCTAGTCTTACCCTTTCTGAACAAAAGGGTACAACCTCAATCTTTTCTATTTGATCCTTTCAGAATGTTCCTGCGGCAACAAACTCTAGGCTTTCGCCTCTTCCTCATGAACCTGCTGATTTTTATGATCGGACTGCCTCAGTAGATATCCCCCTGGATAGTGCTGCGGTAACTTGTTAAGATTGCTGCCAAATGTTAATGTTTTTCTTCCCATACATATACTATATGCTCCTCAGTCCTCTTGCTTGGCTGATTAAGATCAGTCTTTATTATAGGATTTGAAAAAGAAAGAGAAGGAGCTACAAGCTAAGGAAGCGGAATTGAAAAGGCGAGAACAGGTACTGTTTGTGTTCCTGGGCCTTTTTAATGTATATTACTGTTTTGACTTTGTTGTTCAAGTATTGCCTGGGTTAAACTATATTAAATGCAAAACGTGCTACTTTAGTAAGTTAGTTTTGCAATGAGTTCTACTTGGTACGTGCAATATTGGGTCAGTGCTTTCAGGGCCGGTTTGTGCTGTTGGGCAAATAACAACTTGAGATTATCTGTATCTTTACGTATTGTCATAATCTGTTAATGAAATAGCACTCTCACTTCAGTCTAGACAAATATGTTTGTTGATGCTCTTTACTTGCATACTTGAAGTACATGAGTTTCCCCATTTTCCACTGTACTTTTCATGGCCTCCACTTTTTGGCTCAAACGGGTAGAAGTCAATTCTCTTTTGTAGTTGTGAATTTTTAATGTAAACCCAGTAAAAACCTGTCCTGATTTTCAGCAATACTAAGTAGTAGAGGAACTAGCTGCTTATAAGTAACCACTTTAGTTGTCTAAGTCTGACCAATAATCTGAGAAGAACATTAATATGCACAGAACATGTGGAAAACAAAACTGTTTTTATTTTTATTTTTTTACCGCAGAGTTTCAGGCAATTTCTTTGTAGTTGTTTCAGTCTTTCAGATAATCATTAATTGTAGTCAATCCTTTGTTTATGTCTTAATTAGTTTCTTGTTGCTCTTTTTAGGAAGTGAGACGAAAAGAAGAAGCTGCAGCCAGAGGTGGTTTTTTTTTTTTTTTTTCTTGTGCACCATTTTTATTTATCTTCTCAGATGTAACTTGTATGTCAGGGGTCTTTAGGTAAATGTAAAACTGAATCTTGAGCCATAGTATTCTTTTTTTGTGAATGTTTAGGAAAAGTGAAGTGCAAATTTGAGTGAAGGTAAGTGAGCTAGTTATAATATGCTTTTTGTTCGCTGCAAGCAAGCATTTAAAAGCTATTTGGTTGCCAAGAATGCGACTAAGGAATTATTGTGTGAAGCAAAGGCTGGGTCTTTAAAAACTTTTATGGATGACTTGACATCAATTCATCAAAGAAGGCGGAGGGGGTGGGGAGACATAAAATGTGAAAGGTAGAAGAAAGATTTATTTTTGTTTACATGAAGGATAGGTATCATGAAAGGTGTTTGAGGCAATCATTCCTTGAGAGATAATCATTCATCTTGATGGAGTCAATAAGTCTGAGGAGTATTGAGTCTTGCACATTATCGAACAAAAAAAATGATCTAAAAGGATGGAACATTGGGAAATAATTGTACCATAGGTATAGGAAAATTTAGGGAAGAAGCTATATATCATTTTAAGATCTTATTGGTATGAAGCCTATGATAATGATTTGACCTGTGGAGAACAATTATTATGCCTTTGGCTGAAAGCAGGAGGGATGTATGAAAGTGTACAGATCACAGAGGGATCAAATTCATATGAATGTACTAGTGAATAAAGAAGGCTAAGAGTGAGTGGCTGATGTGTTGGGGATCCAATTTGGGACATCAAGAAAGTTAACTATGAAGGTCATACCTCTCTCAGGAATACTAGTTGAAGGATTTTGCATGGAGAACACCCCCCCCCCCCCCCCCCCCCCCTCTTTTGTTCTTCTTTATCTAAGTAAGATATATCGCAAGGAGAAACAAGATCTAACAGAACGTGTACTCCAAGGTTCTTAGAGAAATCAAGTGGACTTTGGAAAGAAAATATGTAAGAGCAGTGCATATCTAAGCTGTAAAAACATGTTGAAGACTTGGTGACAAGGGCTAGATGTGGGAGGATTCATTTGAGAGCATTCTAGCATTTAATTAGATTCAGCTGTGAGTACCTCTTTTTGGCATTTGTAATAGATGGATTTACTAAGAATACTCAGGAGACAATACCATGTTGTATGTTGCTTGCAGTTTAAGATTTGTTTTATGTCAATTAAAAAGGGAATTGGTGAACGGTGAAGTTAAGTATGGTGAGAAACACAATAGATAAAAGGTTTTACATAGGGCAGAGGTCAGACACACTATATGCTATGGAAGTTCAGCATTATCAGAAGGAAGAGTCAGTCTTTTAGCTAAGATTGGAGATTGAGGGGTGTTATTTATAAATTATCTGTGGTCAATATTGAAAAAAAAAAAACGTAAGGATGTTCTATATAGTATTTGAGTTAGATAAATGAAGTGGGAAAATAAATCATGCAACTTATTATATATATAATGTTCCTTTAGAGCTCAAAGGTAAGCTTTACAGTTGCCACAAGACATGCTCTGCTGTAAAATCTGAATGTGTTATTTGTGGACATGGACTGAAAATGATTATAGTAGATTGGAATGCAAAAATATGCGGACATCCCTTTGATGGCTGAATTAAGAAATAGAACCAAGTGTTGTCTAAGGATTGGGAGGGAAAATGTGATTGAGAAAATAAGACCACTAGGGAGATGATTGACCACGTGTAGGGAAACCCCTGATGCATCTATCAGGCTTTAAGAAAGTTGAGAAAGTATTGATGTCAAGTGGGATTGGGGAAGATAGGATAAGGCGTGAAGTAACTAAAAACGCTGTTTCATGCTTCTGGATTAACGAAGATATAGTAACGAATAGAGTGCATTTGCACACACACACACAAAAAAATAAAGAATTAATAATAAAAAATTACCATACACATATGCTGTGTGTTGGATTAAGGCTTGAGGGTGGTTGTTTTATTCTTCCTCTCCATTCTGGAAACCTGGGTAGCTTTAAAACTATCGGCGTGTGACTGGTGGTTGCTTTTGAAGTCTGGGAGATAACTGACAGAAACACTCCTTAAAGATTTGATAAATTACCATCAAATCTAAAAGCTTTAGACGTAAGAAACAAGTTTGATCTGTACATATATCCATTCTGACATGTCTCCTCATGTGTGAGCTTGTCAACACGCAGATAAAAGTAGACACATAGCAGAGCAGTAGTACCTTTTGCTGTAGTGTAATAAATAGGACAGTGAGGTTTGATCAGGTGACTTTGTGCTCCATTTCCATGATAAATTACAATATCATCTCAAAGTTTAAAATATTAAAGAGAAGGGTAATTTATACAGATATCTATCATAACAGACCTCTAATGTGGTAATATAAAAATTTCCTCCAAACTATGTGTTGCTTTAGTAAATTAAAAGAATTCGTTAACCTTTTTTTTTTTTCAACTTTACCCTTATGCTTACTCCATTAAAATTTTCATATAAATCACTATATTCAATAGCTTTTCGAATTGCCAAGATGTATCATAGTCTTGTGGCACCACATATACCAAACTAGATGGAGTTAAAGGCAAAAGTGTGTACACTTGGTCCTTTAGTGGACCAAACGTTCTCCAGAAAATGCTTTGATTTGCTGCCTTATTTCTTCTTCCTTGCCTGTTACATTATATGGATTCCTGGATGAACTTTTTTTCTTAGATATGTGTAACTCTATGATGTTGTCCAGGATGACATTTGACATCTGTTTGTTTTGTTGCAGCTGGTATTGTCCTTGAGGAAAAAAACTGGCCACCTTTCTTCCCAATTATTCATCATGATATTGCTAATGATATACCAATTCATCTGCAGAGAATGCAGTATGTTGCATTTACGACCTTCTTGGGTTAGTCAAGTTTGCTTTTCCTATAGAAGTTAAATGTTTCTCTCCCTCCCTCCCCCCCCCCCCCCCCCCCCCTCTCAGTGCGTATGTGATAGTGATGCCCTTGTAGTGTGGAATTTTATTAAGTTGTAACCTCTATTATGGGTTATTAATGAACAGGACTTGTAGCTTGTCTTTTCTGGAACATTATAGCTGTTACTACTGCATGGATAAAGCATGGAGGTAGTCTATTGTAATGTAGTTACTTCTCTATCTTTCCCTCATTTGTTGTTCATGCTTGTTCATCCAGATAGACTATTATTCTTCCTTTTTCTTGGATGCAGATGTGAAAATCTGGTTCCTTGCAATTATATACTTTGTATCGGGAGTTCCAGGGGCTTATGTGTTGTGGTATAAGCCACTCTATCGTGCTTTTAGGTAATATTTTTTTTTAATATATTTTGCTGGAGTAATGGCATTTTTACTCCTGTGCACGGGAATTCACCAAAATCTTTTGAGTTTGATTGAGGGTACGATATTGTCAAATCGCAAGTAGATTTGTTTGTGAAGTTCTTTTCACTAATGCTGTTGATCTTTTTCCCTGGTCCTGGTTAATAGTATTGCTGGTTCAGACCTTGTGTTGGAAAACCAATAGCCTCATGTGAAACGGGGTTTTGCCTGAGAAGGAAACATTTCGTATCATAGTTATTTGTACTACCTCCGTCCCGAAATATAAGGGTTTTTCCTGAGAAGGAAACACTTTCATTTATTATTTATGTATCAATGAAAGGACATTTTACTTTTTCATCAAAATTATATATTAAACTTTTTTTGTGTGAAAACCCCAAAATGATCTTACATTTTGGGACGGAGGAAGTATTTATTAAATTTGTGTTAACTAAATATGTTCAATTTATGTTTTTCAGGACTGATAGTGCTATTAAGTTTGGCTGGTTTTTCCTGTTTTACTTGGTAAGTATGATGCATGTACCTTTGTCAAGATTCTTCTATTTCTAATGTAAGGATGACTGAAGTTTGTCAATTGTTTGCCTTTACTTACTTGCAGCTTCACATTGGCTTTTGCATCTTTGCTGCGATTGCTCCTCCAATTGTTTTTAAAGGAAAATCTCTAGCGTAAGATCCTTGCAGCCTTGACATTGTGCTCGTATGAAATAATAATTTTGTCGTTTCAAAGATTTAATGTTTTTAACATTTTCATGTTTTGGAACAGTGGTATCCTTCCAGCTGTGGACCTAATAGGCAAGCAAATTTTAGTTGGGGTAAGTTTGATTGGTTTCTGTTGGATGTCTGGAAACATTTGTTGGCCATTTCTAAGCATATATTTTTACTTTGTATATGCAGATTTTCTACTTTATTGGTTTCGGGTTATTCTGTGTTGAATCACTGATCAGCCTTTGGGTTATTCAGGTTCGATATAATGCCTATTATCCTTCTAGTTTTCAAACTCCATTTCTGTTATTTATTATACATGCATTATGTTGATGCAGCAAGTATACATGTATTTTCGAGGGAGTGGAAAAGCAGCAGAGATGAAGCGTGATGCCGGTAGAGGAGTCTTGAGAGCAGCAATTTGATCGGGGAGATTCTCGGTTAGGGAGAGTCTTTATTGCCCCTAGATCATCTGATAGATGTCATTTGTACAAAACAAAAAAAAAGATAAAAATATGTTTTTCCTTTTCTTTGTAACATTTACAACCTGTTGGAAATATGTGAAGTTCATTTGTGGCCTTACTACATGCTGTAATATTATGATACAATATCTTTTCATCTGTAAATTTGAGGGAGACATTCAGTTAAGCCTTCGTATTGTTTGGAAAAATGCATTTGATGATTTTTTTTTTTTTTTTTTTTTTTTTTTTTTTGGCGTTGGGCTTTTTTTACGTTCTTTTTAGGCGTAATAGTTACCGTATCGGTCATTGAACTGAGTTCAGTGATTGTTGGATCAAGCATGTGGTTTTCAGCATATTTCTCAAAAAAAAAAATGAAACTTTAATGGTTCCGGAGACGTCGTCTAGCTCGATCTGCAATGATTTTACACCTGCTAGGTGGAAAATGCTGCATACCAGATTTTTTTTAGCAATGTACAACTCACTTGGACCAAAATAGCCTGTGATATTGTAAAAAGATATTGAAGTTATGTAAAGTGTGTAAAATATTAGTAGTTTTTTTATAGAACGGTTTATTTTATTTAACCAGGGTGGGTAAGAGCGAGGAGATGTACCAGTTCCGGAATTCTTTCGCCTGTGGAATGTATGGATCAATTGCGATGTAAGGTTGAGGGGTGGTGGATAGCGTAAGGTGTGAAATTTCGATAGCTTTTAGGTTTTAATTGCATAATAAGAATTTAAGGTTAGTGAAATGCCTAACCCGCAAAGGACCCGCGGATCCACAATCGGGTTTATCTGACGGCCTAAACAGTGGTAGGGCCCCTGGCCCCACGAGTCCGCATCAACATAAGCCGGATCGGACAGGATATGATCAAGTTCATCTGAAGCCTTCAGTCCGCCTCATATGGTGCGAAGCGAAGCAAGGGGTCTTTCAGTCCGCCCCTCAGATTAACTAGTCCGCCTCCGGACTGAGCTCGCAATACTAGGCGGACAAGTTGCCATATGACAACCCAAAGATAGAGACTCAGTGAAAGGCCACGTGTTGGGTCCGCCCTTCACCAGCCCGCCTTGACAGCTGTCTGGTCTGATTAGTGTCACAATGTCACATCATACTTTATTATGTCTTGTCGTCATTAGCTTAATTGTACTTAGAAATCCGCCTATATATACATAGGCTCAATGTAACAGTAAAAGGATCGAATAATATACAAAGCAGACAACACTTTGCCAATTTGTCGCCTATCAAGCTCTCCAGTTATTGCTTAAGTCAGACCACCATTTTCATAAACACCGCCAAGTCTCACCGGCGAAATCACCTTTAAACAGCTAGATATCCTTACTAAACAACCGTTACCGCCACTAAGTAAAATATAGGCCATTTCAAGAGTTTGTTGTAGTTTAGCTAGTTAGAGAACTTCATATTTTGTGTTGTAAAGACCTTTGAAGCTTCTTCAATGGAGTTGTAAGTCATCTTGTACATCATTTTTTTCATTCTCTTAGCCTACGCCCCCTCTTTTACTTTACTCCTGTTGCCTTCTATTTGTTATATTTAATGTTGTAGCTTAATCCTAGAGTTAAATTGTTAATGCATCGTGTGGAGTGAGTGACACAATTGGAAAAAAAGCTTTTGGGGTGTGTGGTTGGATCGTATGCATACTTGAGAGAATATTTCCTCGAGTTACTCGGAGATAATTGTGTTAAAGCTTTGTGTTAGCACTTTTAACTTCTAGATTGAAAATCTTGTTGTAATGAGTTTTTTAGTTTACTTTCTCGAACCCAACCTTTTGTGGCTTAGACTATACAAGCTTGAAATATTGGTACTCTAACCGAAATCTCAATTGGATCGACCTTGACTTACCGGTATTCATGTTACAACTGACCTATGACTCTTGCCAATAAATCTGGAGCCATAGTTAGCCTCATGTCAGTTTTGTTCTTGAAAGTTTATGTAAAGCTAATGTTCGTTTCACTTCGAGGGATATAATATTCATATCGTAAGAAATATTTGTTAATGTGAGGCGCTTGACTAATAACCATATGGATGTCAATCATGCAAGTTGTAACACATTTCTAGATATCAATCATAATCGTTGAATGTGAATGAATTAATAAGAAGTTATTAATAATATAATGTACTAAATTATTTAGTTTAATTAGTTTAATTATTGAAATCGTGTGAATTATAATTCATATATATGACCAACATGTTAGAAAAACCTACTGGGTCACAAACACAGGAATCATTCATCAAGGTTTAAATACATTATACGACAATGATGGGATTTATATTAGATTGTTTAATGAATCCTAAGCTTTTCATTTGGCTAAGGTTAACACTCTCTATAAAAGGAGAATCTCTAAAGAAGATGTTTAAGTTTCTAATCTTTTCCCATTTTATGCGCTGCATCTTTCATCTAAAATATGTGATTTTTTATTTTTTATTATTATTTTTTTCCCTCGAAATACGAAAGCTTTTATTAATCGGATAAACCGAACTTACAACGCGGTAGAAACCCGCACTACAACGCGGCCAAAACCGCACTACAACGCAGCCTAGCCGCAAAACAGACAACCTACTGTACAACAAAGCCAAATAATAGGTCGAATCAAGGGTGCTGAACAGAGAGAAATTTTCCAAAAGAAATAATTTCGTAAGGAGGCGTTCAGACACGTGAATCCTCTCGGCAACCTATTATTCGACGCACACAAACAAAGACTTAAAACAAAAAAGCACAACATCTGCCGCCACCACCTATGCTCCGCCAAGCCCTTGCAAACTAGCCGCCCCTCCTAATACCAAATAACAAATCACGAGTTGCGACGAATGATGCCACAGTGACGGAGAAACGAAAGCTGCCACGAATGACCATCAACAACCCGAGATCCGCAAGCGATAGTAGAAAGTCGAAGGCTGAACCTCCGAGAAACAACTCCTCGGAACCGAACTACTCAGCCGCATCAACCAAAGGAAAGCCAGCAGCAAGAACAACAAGGAGAAGAGCAGCGCAGCAGGAACAAACACAAACAACTAAGGTAAGACGACAACCCCCCAGTCGCAGATCCAAAGCACCCATCAAAGATCGCCACCAAAAAAGTCGCCGGAAAGACCAACCGCTCCCACCACATCTCAGTAGAAGCCCAGGAGGCAAACCAGAAGAGAGCGCCGGAGCTAGCAGCTTCCGGCCAACAGACAGCACCGGGCAGATACGACGGGAGGAAGATCTAGCGAACCAAAAAGAAGACAACAAAGGGGAGGAGACCCAAAAGGATTAAACTAGGAGAAAAGATATATACAATAGGAACGAGACGGACGCCAGCAGCACAAGGCCGCCGGCGTCAAGGGGAATATTTGCAGGGCCGGCAAGAAGAAAGAGGCAGGAGAAGGACTGAGAAGTTTAGGCTCGGTGAAAATTGTGTGTAAATAGGTGAAAATATAGATGATAAAATTGTGAAAATTCCTCCTCAAAAATAAAAAAAAAAAAAAAAAAACAAATATATATATATATATTGAAAATTCGCAAGGAACGGAGGTGGTCTTTGCATTCTACGAGAAACAAAAACATTTTTTAATACTCCCACCGTCTCATTTTATTAGGGGGAATGAGGAAGAAAGACAAAAATATTACATCAATTGAGTAGAATGACAGTCTTTTGAAACTTTTGCATAAAGGAAAACTATTTATTCACGGATCGAAATTCGAATCGTTTAAATTCGGCTATAGAAATTCATCATTGTCGAAATTATTTATTTTCAAAATTCATTGTCAAAATTCATTAATTTCAAAATTATTTGTCGAAATTATTTGATTTCGCGATTCATTGATTTCCGGATTATTTGATTTTCGAAATTATTTTTGTCTTCTCATTATAAATATTTCAGATTGTGTCATTATCCCTAATTTCCATTTTATTAGTCACGTTTGACTTTTCAAACAAATTAAAAAATGTGTAATTAATACTTTAATCTTATAAAATTATCCAATATTATTACATTTATACCCCTTAAATAGTTGTTGAAGTATTTAATTCTACACTATTTTTATTGTAAATATTGTAAATAGAAAATGACATTTAAAGAAATTTGACAACTAATGCAAAGTGGACACTTATTTAGGGACAAACCAAAAAGGAAACGTGGACGAATAAAATAAGATGGAGGGAGTATGAATATAAAAAAAATTGACGCTAAAGAAAAAAAAAATCAAGAAGTTTTGCCATGTCTAGCTGACAGAATCGGCTTTCTTGATTATCATACTACTTACACATGCATAAACATGCCCAAAAAATGGTGAAATTTTTAGGTAGTACGTACCTACGTGTGGATATGTGAGGTGGCACGATCAGAACTACACACAGTTTAAGTGCAGAATGAAATCGTGTGGTGTGTGATGTGCCACGGAGGCTATCCGCACGTAGGTACGGTGTATGCAAAAACTTCCCCAAAAAATGACACCACTCTAGTAAATCGGTAAACATAATACCGAACCAAAAGCAGCTAATAAAATATATAAAATTGCCCGAAAATCAAACTACAATAAGAAACTAAGAAGAAGAAGAAGAAGAATGTGTAAGTAAAAACGTGCCCGACTCCAAAATCCTTACACCTTATACTGACGTTTGTAGATTTGTCTTCGCCTACGTTGTTCACTTCCTCTGTATGGATCTACCCAGTATCTATCCTCTTTCACTGCTTTCTCCCACCTGTCCTCGAATGTTTGATTCTCTTTCGTGGCTTGCCTCCTTACCTGTGGAAGTCGACAATGAGTCTACAATCCACCAAGCAACAAGATAAATGTAGAGAGATTAAATGACGATTATATCTTACTTCAACTCGGGGATCAATAGGGTGTCTCTGTAGTTAGGAAAGAAAAAAATGAGTTAGAAATGGAGCTTTGCATGCAATCAAAGGGATGAATTAATACAGGTAACAGATGATAATCAACAAAGATGTGGGAAACGTGGATCTTGCCTTTCTGGATACTGGACGTTTGGTACCCTGTACAAACAGATAACGACGTATCAAGCATATGTTGACAATGATATATTATCATCTCAGTGAAAAGGTAATTAGTTAGAGAGAGAAAAGTGTCATTCTGACAGACATAAATACATACGCATTCAAACACGCAGTGCAATAGCAAGAGTAAGCGGAAAATAGAAATCTACACAAGTCTGGCACACCACGTTAGCATTAGTAGTGATAGTTTTTTTTTCCCTGGGCAACAGTGAGGTGAGATTTTACCTAAGATTCGATCCTGGATCTCGTGTTACTATCAACCCTAAATTGTTTAAGCTGATAGAGAAGTTGATAAAAGCGGGTTTTATCAATTCACACTTTAGTGGCTGGGCGGCAAGTGAAAACACGAGTCCGTTACAAAGAGGGACAAGATCAAACATAATAGCTTTTGTACAAGTTAAAAGTGAAAAATTGCTCTACATGTAAGAACATAGGTTGGCATCCGCAATACTTCTATAACGTTTGGCTCCATAAAACAAATGGAAATACTACCCTATCAGAAGATTCTCAGGGTATAACGCCCCAGAATCTAAGTCTAGCGACGTTAATTAAGACATAATGGATCTAATAGCCACTTAGCCCAATCGTCTCTATTGTGCCTGAAATGGTTAACCGAAGTTACAAAGTTTCTTGCCCCGACTGTATATCACGATACTTTTTCTTCCATTTTTCTAATGTGGGAGACTACAATAGTAAGGAGTTAAGCTTCTTAAATCTTCTTGTTATCACTTATAGCTACAACAGGCTAATAAAATTAAGTGCTATTTTCCAATTTAAAAATCCGGAAGTGAAACTCTAAACAAAATTCTGCACACTACAACTCTGCACTAAAACATGTATATTGATCTATGTAGAAAACAATGAAAGATCCAATAAAATATTTCAGTAGGACTAGGATAACATCAAAACAATAACTTCTAGTAGAAGATCCAACAAAAATAAAATAAAATAAACAACAACAACTTCTAGAAGAAGGGAGATCCTTAAGAGCTTTATCTTAGATCTCTAAATAGTAGCTAACAGTGTAGAAAAGCTTAAAGAATAAAAGAATTTAAATTGTCTTCCTTATTCAATCTTAGCAAAGCCAAAAGGCTTAAATAGAAGTACAAAGGTGGTACAACCTTCATACAACGGTTGTATTATTAAATTTTCATACTTTTATAGGCTTTTTACAAAGCCACCAAACCCTACTTTATAGTAGGCTTTTGACTAATCAAGCCACAAAAATGGTGGCTAAAGCAGCCTTTAAAGTAAATTATTCAACGCTCCCCTCAACTACTTCCCTCAAGTTTGGAGCATACATATGCAACACCCCCAGACATGTGCCCGGTAGCGCTAAATGAGTCATAAATAGTCCGGTCAAACCGTCGTCCTCGCTTGATCTAAAAGGGCTAACCCGAATTGACAAGACATTTATGTCTCACACTTATACGTGGGATTGTGGGTGAGCATTCACTTACATTACCGATGTGGGACTTTACATTCTCCCCCTTATAAGGGATTGGCGTCCTCGCCAGGACGGCCAAGACTTGTCTCATTTGGACTTGTCCCAGTTTCGTCCCTACTAGAGGATCTAGAGGGTCTGTGCGAGTAGCGCTAAGGGTCTGTTTGGATTGAAAGAGAAGGGAGGAGAAGAAAAGAAAGGGCTTTGATTGATTTTAATTGAGGGTGTTTGGACTTTGGCATGTCAAGAGTAGAAGGAAAGGAAAGGTGAAGGAGGGAGACCAAAGGAAATGATGTAATAGAAATTGGGCTGCATGCTTTCCGTCCACTTTCAACAAGATTTGGAAGGAAATTGTATTTTATCCCCTGGATATGGCCTAGTGGTGAGGAGCGGGGTGTTATAATGACAGCCGGACCCTAAGCTGGAGGTCAGCGGTTCGATTCCCGTAAAAGGGGTTGATTTCCGATTGATAAGCCACTGACTCTAAGCTCTAGGTTACCTGATTAACCTCTCCCCACATTCCTGTGGGTCGGAGGTGGGGGACCCTCACGGTTAGGGTTTAACCGTTTTGGAAGGAAATTGTATTTTTCTTTTAAATAATTTATATAATTACCCCTTCAAAAAAAAATATTTTATATAATTACTTAAATAACCTTAAAATTAATACTAACCTAATGTCTAAAATTGAAAATTCATTTATAATTTTGTGATTTCTTTTCTTTTCCATTGATATTTCAAACACACTTTTTTTGAGGGGTTCCAAACACACTTTTAAACATTCATTTTCTTTCTGTCTAGTTCTATCTAAACACTCAAAATAAACTTCACAATCCTCATTCTCCTCTCCTTTCTTTTTCGTCACTATCTTTCCTTTTCCTTTCTATTTATTTTTTTCAATCCAATCAGGCCCTAAATGAGTCATAAATGGTCCGGTCAACTGCTTATACCGTCGTCCTCGCTTGGTCTAAAAGGGCTAACCCGAGTTGACAAGACATTTATGTCTGGGTGAGCATTCACTTACATTACCAATGTGGGACTTTATATTTTTCATGCACAACTTGCTAGTCAATACATAGAATATCGTGAGAGCCTTAATAAAACCATCAGCTATTTGTGTGGTGGAGAGCAGATATGGTACACATAAAAGACCATTTTCCAGTTTTTCCTTGATAAAATTAGTAAATTACGATCTATTTCCACGTGTTTTGTCCTATCATGATGGACTAGATCGTTTGCAATATCTAATGCAGTTTGATCATCATAATATAGCTTAATGGGCAAGCTAAGATTAACTCGTAGATCATCCAACACACGATTCAGCCACAATTCTTCCCAAATTCCGTTTGCTACTTTGCCATTGAATTCAGTGTATGCTCTGCTCCTAGCCACAACCCATTGCTTCTTCCTTCTCCAGGTTACCAAGTTCCACCACAAATAGGTACAGTACCCTGACACTGATCTTCTATCTTTGACGCAAGATCCCCAATCGGCTTTAGTGTAGGCCTCAATTCCCCTTCTTTCAATTTTTTTTTAAATTCAGACCATTCAATGGAGTTCCTTTGAGCTACCGCAAAATCCTTTGTACAGCTTGAAGGTGTTTTTCCATAAGAGCATGCATATTGACGATGCTCGAAATCGTCCAGGTTATAACTCGATTGTAATGCGGGTAAATGGACCTTTGAATGCTGATTGAAATAACCTTTTTTGAGTGGATTTTTTAAAATGTGCCTGCAAAACACACAAGAGCGTAAGGGCTCCAGAGGGGGGACACTCCGACGCTCAAGTGAGTACTGGTGATAGAGAAATTTCTATAGTCTGTAAGCATGGAGGGTAAAGTATAAGCATATGATTTTCATACCTTGAAATTGAGGATGAGAATCCTTTATAAAGAGATCCATCATAGGATGGTAGTTATTGTGCAGTAATGTAATGGTCAATGACATTTATCATGTATTGAAGTAGTGGAGCACCCATTGTGGACAATTGCAACTCCTGGAATAACGCCCATGATTTTAGGCGGATATCATGGCAGAATTATAGTTCATCGTGTAATGACCATTCAATGGAGTGTAACGGTTTATTGTGACCGAGAATGAGACCCACGCCGGATGACCTGCACCACGTCAGATGACCTGCCCTAGGTCGGCTATAAGGAACTGAGGATGACCTGCCCCAGGTCGGCTATAAGGGACCTAGGATGACCTGCCCTAGGTCGCCTATAAGGGACCAATGGTGACATGCACAATGTCGGCAATAAAAGACCGTAGACATTCTGCGTCATGCCGGCTATGAAAGAAAGGCAGAGGACGACCTGTGTCATTTCAGTTGATCATAGGGGCGACTTGTGCCGTACTGAGACAAGCCTTACCGAAGTATTTGATATAGCGCCCAATATTGAGCAGAGCTCATGTCGGCCCATTTGTTGTGTCAGCCCTATAAGGCTAGATGAGTGCCATGTGTACGGTGATTGATTTCACCTACATCACATATATTGGCTTATTGTTCCAACATCATACGATATATCTAGCCTTCTATGAGCCAACTATATCAACTTTTCTACCAGCTTCTGGTCCATCGCTTTATTCACCAGATTCTCGTCAGTCGCATATCCAAGTTTCATATTAGCCTCCATAAGAGTCGCAGCTGGTCTGCAGCCTTCCATACATGTTTCTTTCAATAGATCCAAAGTGTATTTCCTTTGGGAATTCACTATTTTGTCCCTGAACCTACCTACCTCCATTCCATGAAGTACCTTAAAGGTCCAAGATCTTTATTCCCAAACTCTCTCATGAGACACTTCTCGATTATGTTTGCATCTCCAATGTCATTCCATGTAAGAATAATATTACATACACTATAATAACAGTTAGTTTTCTTGATTCATAAGCTTTAATGAACAAAGTGTGATCCGAATGCCCCTGGTTAAATCCAAGTTTTTTTAAGTTTTCATGAACCTGTCAAACAAGACCCTTGGGCTTTGTTTGAGCCCATACAAAGACTTTTTTAGCTTGCACACTCTGCCACTGAATTTCTCACTAAAACCAGGTGGTGACTCCATGTAAATTTCCTTTTTATATCACCATGCAGGAGATCATTTTAACATGTAGATTGGTTAAGGGGGTCAATCTATATTCACAACGATAAACAAGACAACCCTGCTGCTTGTGTTCAATTTTGCAACACGGGAAAAGATTTCGGAATAATCAATACCATAGGTCTGCATAAAACCCTTGGCTACTAACATCACATTGAACACCCATTTACATCTAACATCTTTTCTTCCTTTTGGCAGTATGACAAAAGTAATAAAATGCATTCTCAATTTTGTTCCATTCCCAACAAGCAGACTATATCTTTGCCGCTTGTAACAAGTATAAAGGAAACAAACACAAAACATCAAGCACCAATCGCCAACAACCCTGCCCTAACACCCCCACGGAAAAAAAAAAAACACGAATCACAAAAAGAGGACTAAAATGAAATCAATCTCTCTAACCTTTTTCGCTGATCTGCCGCCCAATGTCTGTATACTCTGATGGACAATGTATTCACTATCAACAACTCCTACATTCTTTGTGCGATCACCCTATGAAAGTAAAAAGTTCACTCAGAATTTGAGGAAATAGTAAATTGCAAGTACAAGAGTTTTCTCTTTCACTCTATGCATGAATTTTCTACACTAGCATTTGTATCTCACAAGAGATTCAAAGTATGTTTATTGTATTCTTTCAAAATCTCTCTATGCATTAATTTTCTACAATAGCACTTGTATCTCACAAGAGATTCAAAGTATGTTTATTGTATTCTTTCAAAACATCAGATGCAGAACCACCGCTATAAACATCTCACCTGTGCACAATAGCCAAGTTTCATGTCCATTCCCCATCCATGAATAAGATCACTCTACAAAAGCATAATCCATTAAACGTCTTATAAGAATCGGAAAAAAGTAAATATAAATCCAATAATTCAACCAGGAACAGAAAAAACAAAAGCTTCAATCCAGGACAAGCAGCATCGGAGACGTCTCGAAGTGTTAACAAATTTAACCTGTATAAGATGCCAGGCACAATGCCAAGCAGCTCTAGAGAAGACAGGAGCCATTCCTTCAACAAATCTGGAAAAGAAGGATAATAATGATAAGAAAATAAGTAAACAAAAAAATGAAGGGAAAAAAAAGAAAGCAGTATGTCTAATTCCAACACCATGTGATTAGAACTTCTAATCAACACAGTACAGACACAATTAAACTTAGAGCAATGAACCACACAAAATGGATATAGAAATCGATATTTAAAACCTTGAATAGGGAATAAAAAGAGAAAGTGATGAATAAATGTTAACAATTACAGGATACTGTAGCAGGACATTACCCAGTACATGGTGGACTATCACTAGCATCTGAACATTTCACACTACCCCTGGAGTCATAGACTCGTCTGCAATGAGTAAGAAAGCATTATGAAGTCTATACTACATGTTAAGAGTTAAATGTCAGCTTGCAAAAAGTTGCCCAGCTCACCTGTGAAACCTGTTCGTTCTTTTACGGATAGTAATCCTGTGATGTATACCTGTAGAATTAGGATCTAAAGCTGGCTGAGATATTTCCAGTCCTTCAGATTTCACGATTTCCAGGTATCTGAAAACCAAAAAGTAACGCAGGACATAACATTCAGCATCATCTAAATCATCACGCAAGGCAGTGAATAGCAAAATGAACAAACCACCGATAAAACCATTCCAAAACAAAAAGTAATAACTGTGACTGCATTAAATTCAGAAATTTCTCAGTCACGGAACTTGACTTTTGTGCTACATTGTGAATGTATGTGAAGGTCTCTAGAGGCTAGGGTCGAATTGACAAAATTATGTAGCAGGCACCTATGATTGAACAGTGTACTTTAGATTAGTAAAAAAGACAGATGTGCAGAGTGCAAAAGGACGAGAACTTTGGAGACTGAAAAACAAGGAAGTTGCTCAGCATGGACGCCAAAGGCGCATGACAGGTAAACTGGAGAAACAATTGAGTAGCTATTCGATTACTAAAAACATTTTCTATCACCAACTATCCAGTTATAGAAAAGCTGAATCAAGCAATCATCCAAGAATATGGAAGATCGTATTTGCAATTGAAATCAAACAACATGTAGAACTGTAGATTGGAAGTAATCAAGGATTTTGAGCAAAAAAAGCACCAGAAAGAATGAACAAAAACAATGCTGCAGGAGGGCGACAATCTAACCTTCCAGGGTGAAAGTTCTCCACACCCAAATCTTCATCCCATAAGAAAATGTAATCGTATAAAGATACAACAGCAGGGTGTAAAAAACGCTTTGCAAACCACCTGAAATAAGAAGATTACTGAATGAGAAAACCACGACCTTTAAGTGCAGAACCTGAGTCACTAAAGAGAGAAATGTTGGACTGAAAGATCCATTATGCTATAGTTGAAACCCTCCCCCCCCCCCCCCCCCCACCCCAACACACACACAAACTCTTTCCTTTTAATCACGGCAACTATAGGAAATTACTGAAATATGTGAAGAAGCAACCCACCATTTTGTTTGGTTTAAAGCGACTATGTGTACTGCCTCCTTACTCCATTCAAGGTCCCACCACCCATCCATGTTGCCGTCGTAGTGGAACAAAATGATTGTAAAATTTTCTGGAAGAAACTGAATTTAAACTATGTAAGAAAACATATATTTAATTCAAATCAAGGAGTAAAGACCCCAATAAATCCTCACTGTATAGCATTAATCATCATACCTTATGAACAATTGCATCGACATTATGTTTCTGCCGAATACCAACTGGCATTGCTAGCAAGTAGTGAACACTAGAATTGTGCACCTGAGAAAAGTGAGAAAACCATCGACTTGCAATTTATTATCATAATAACAAGCAACTAAGCAGAGTGAAATACAGAGTACTCTGCCGCCCTAACTACTGCAGGATATCGTTGATGAGGAACCAGCCAACAAGTGGGATAAGTAGTACAGGAAATTGAAATTAAAAAGCTGACCTTTGACTTTGATATACTGGTCAACCAAAGAGGCTTCATCTCCAGATCAGATCGCGCTTCTATGATGCCTTGGGGCAAGCCATTCAAACCCCGGGAAGACATTTCAGAATTCTAAAAGAAGCACCAAAAGTTCATTGGTTCAATAACTGTGTTTCTTAAACTAGAAAACAAACTAACCATAAAAACCATATCTCAAATTATGGTAAAATGCTCTCATGAACAGAATGCAAAAAAATTATGATCAAAGAAATGATACCAGTAATGTGTAGAAAGGATTCAATCTCGACTCCGTCTGAAGGTAAGATAGAAGTCAATCAGAAAGTGACATGGTGAATACAAAGGTAAAAGAATTAAAACCAAACAAGCTCGCCCAAGCTATTAAAGCACTTCAAATCATCATTAAACAAATGAACATAAACTAACCTCTGTCCTTTGAAACTGATTATTAGTGGTCCTATATATGATGAACAACATTACAATACAAACGGTCACCATGAATGGTAAAGGTTTCATCTTTAAGCCGCATGTTCCCTGCAACCCCATTGCCATCAATATACATAGAATACGAAATAGTTGAAATTGCAGCATATAATATAAATACGACATACCCGATCAAAAAAACCAACTCTTTTCTTCAGCACAGACCTCCATGATCTAAATTCCTTCATAGGCAACTATGACTCTAAAGAGTATCTCATGCCCAACTACACTGACATGAAATCAATGTACATAAATATAAAAATACAAGCTAAAACATGTAAAGTTCATGTAAGAAAGAGCAATTATCAAAGTAAACTGAAATAAGTTGCACTTAGAAGTTCACCAAGTGTAAACTACATACATGCCCATGCTTCAATCATTTTTCTGGAAATTCAACGCTATTAACAAGAAGCAACCAAACTTCACTTTACCATCCATTCTATTATTCAGTGGTGTTACATATCATCATCAACAACGTCAACAAGCAGCCAAACAAGGTAAACCCGAGACATCACACTTTTTTTTTTCATTTCATTTCAGATTTATATGGAATTGTTGCCAAAGTTCACAAGGATATGCATAAGTGGGACAGTAAGTATAGAGATGAGGCGGGACTAATCTATTTCTTGGCAATTCTATATTTAAATCTTAAACATTACTTAATCCGATAATAAACATATATTTCCTGGGTAGAGTTTGTTTCGTCAACCCCTGTATGCCCTTCATTATTTCATTTTTCTCTATCATTAATTATTAAAAACTAAAAGGGAAATTACAAAAATTCATTTGAACAATGTTTAGAACTGAAGCATTCAATTTCAGCAACTCTTTTCCTTTCTTTCCAATAATATTAAATTTCGTAAGTAATAAAAAAGGTATCTTATCTAACTACTTACCTTCCAATTCCGCTTGCATATTAAGGAAAGCATAGAAAACAAATCCGGCACTTTTACTTGAGAATTAACAGCTCATGCACAAAAAATTTCAAAAATTAAAAATCAATGTAATAAACTAATAGGAAAATGATTTCATATTTACCACCAAACCGTAATTATAACGGATCATCAGCTCCAATTTTTATTTATTGTTTCACAACAAGAAGCCAAATTAATAGAGAAAGAAATAAAACAATTAAACATAGGGGGATGCCTCTAAGATCCGCGACACCCGTACCTTAGTTGACGCAATCCGAAGGGCCGCACGTGGATCGACACGTGACTCCTGGTTCTTCTTCCTCCCTCGCCAGCTGCCAGAGATAAGCTCAACCTCAAGACTACCGACTCCCACCGCTGAATTGATATATACGTAATCCACAAGTACACAGACGGTTATCATATATGTATATTTACATACACGTAGAAATGTACGTATAGATCCATGTGTAGCTGGTCAGACAGTCAGATAATTAACTTTCCGTGAGGAATATATGTATAGCTAAAACGAGTGAATCTTAGAACAGGCAAAAAGGTATAGAAAGAAAGAGAGAGAGAGAGAGGGGAAAGAAGTGATGACGGAAGCGGGAGCTGGAAGATAAGATATGTCGGCGAAGGCGGAGGCGGTTTCCGGCGGCCGATGGTAAGACTAAAATGTGAAAGCAAGGTCTCGATTCACGAGCAACAATGGTGCGAGGTCATTAGCTAGCCGAAGATGCAGTACTTTTCCGACCAAAATAAGCGTTTTTAAGTGTAGAGCTGTTTTGCTTTTGTATCATACAATGCAGATATAAAACAAACAAACAAAACCCACTATATCACATTTCAAAAAAAAAAAAAAAACCACTATATCTTTGTTATAACAAAAACAAACCACAAAAAAATAATAATTATTATAAAAAAATATGCAGATACTCTCTTCGTCCAATTATCTAATATTTTTTATGTCATTTAAATGATCTAATACTTTTTTCATTTATGCGCTTTAAGATTTAACGTTTCGCATATTTTTTATTGTAAATAATGTAAAGATAAAAGGGCATTTGAATAAATTTGACAATTAATACACAAAATAAACACTTATTAAAGACAAACCAAAAAGAAAATGTGGATTAATAAGATGAGACGTAATGAGTATAAAACAAACAAACAAAAACCACTATGTCTTTGATTAATAAGATGAGCCGGAATGAGTATAAAACGGACAAACAAAAACCACTATGACTTAGTTACAACAAATACGACTATTATATATTACTAATGTGAGTGCACCAGAAATTATGATATAAATAGTATGAAATGTTAATCTTTATAGTTTAGAGTAGTTAGTAGTAAAACTTAGTAATAATAGTGAAAAGTTATCATTTTGTACCGATTTTAGTAAATCGGAATGTCGTGTCGATTTACGTGGGTATTTGTGGTATTTTATTGCAGATGTATAAGCCAAGACCCCGAGAATCGACATTTTGAAGTATAAACATATCTCTGAAAGGATTTAGAGAATGTCACGAGCTTAAGTGGTCAATCGAATTGCTTAAGTGGTCAAGTGGTCAATCGAAGTGGTCAAGTGGCTAATCGAGAAATATCTTCGACAAACGAATGGCTCATCAAAACGACATTTTCTGAAGGAGAGTCCTTCATGAAAGTTGTAGATTTTTCCGAGAGCTTTCCGATGCCTCTTGAATCATGTTGTTTGGAGATCCAGAACTCGAGATATGAATTTTAGAAGTTTTATTTCAAAATATATAATTTATATCCGAAAATTGGAAATTAAGGGGAGATGAATGTAATGATTACACCGGCCCAGTCCGGCTATGACCCGGCCCGGTCCGGCCTTCATCCAAATTTCTATATAAGGAGCATCAGTGCAGAGCAGATCGATTGTACCAATATATATATATACATATAGCATATATATATATATATATATATATATATATATATATATATATATCTCCTCCTTATTTTCTTTTTATTTAGTAGTTGTAAATAGGCCTTATGCCAAAAATAATAATATCGTAGTATTGTTGTAATGCTCGGGAAATTATCGGAAGTTCGGTGTTGTTGAAGTCGTTGTAATATCCGGAAGAATACGACCTCTGATTCAGCATTTATAATCGGGTAAAATTTCTAAAGTATTTACGTTTGTTATGTTTGTTTTTATCTTTTTAGTCGTTATAATGTTTTTAGGCTAAATCTAATAACTAGCCAAAGTTATGTAATCGTTTTATTTCGATCTTTTTGGTAAATGAATGTTGTCTAAGTAAAATTTTACTAAAATTGAGTTAATTGAATCTTTTTCTATTTTGCAACGTATTGATAATATTCGTATTGACGTAATTAACCAAGATGAATCGCAACATATAACCTAATGATGAACTGACCAGAGAAGTTAGGATATGAGATAAAAGATAGAAAAACCGGAGGGTAAAATTGGCCGTGCGAAAGCGTGACAACGGAATCCTATTTCCTACCCCGGGGCAGATTTGTCTTGGGAAAGATGAATCTTATTAAATTTGTGCTCAAGATCGTAATAATGTTAAAATCAACGGTTTAATTGAAACTAACACCGGAAAGTTAAATCGATCCGCACGACAACCGGAGCCTTTTGAATAACATCGGCCGTCGACAAACGGAATAACCTCTTTTATCCGGGGTAGATTTGTACTCGGTACTGTTCGGACTAAGCGAGATTAGCATAGGGCGGTTGTGGAGATTAAAGCGATGACAATTTGACATATGACAATTTCATACGCTCGTGTGAGAAGGAATTGTTAACCTCGGGAGTGCACCGTTTCATTTACTCAATTGGACCTAATATAAAAGGAAAGATCGAGCACATTCCGTTCTTGCGAAAAAGATCGTATAAATCAATTATATAAACTTTGGCTAGTTCTATAAAATTATACGTCTAGTCTATTATTATAAACTATATATTGGTATCTATATATATATATATATATATATATATATATATATATATATATATATATATATATATATATATATATATTTTACAATCCATGTACATCTATATATATTTATATATCTATATATATTATATTAGAATAACTTTTAAATTACGCATTTACTTTATGTTAAGTAGAATAGTAGTAATCTGTGTTATAAAATTGCGGTTTAGATCGAGTTAATAACAGCTCTTTTGTGTTTAACCACACTTAAAAGAATTACCACGTTTCCCTGAGGATTCGACACTCTGACTCACTACACTAGCACTATGATTTGACCCGGTACACTGCCGGTAAGGATTGTAACACTCTAGAAAACGTCCGTCAGCTTTCTGGCGCCGTTGCCGGGGAACACGTCGCTAATTTCTTTCTTTGTGTCTATGGTTACTACTTGTATTAGCTCAAAATTCTCGAGGATAAATCAACACTTTTTCTTATCTCATTTCTATTTTATTTTTCGTTGGTATCTACTTTCTTTTAGTACCAATTTTCTTCTTCTATAAAACTCGAGCATTTTTCTATTTTCGTTAGTTGATGATCAGAAGCGGTAAAGCCTCACTTACTCCTTATAAGCCTGACACAAACGCTTACGAAAGGCGATTCTGAATAGAGAGTAAACGTGGTCAAACCGACTTAGGACTCCTTGGAAAATCTCCAACGGAATCATCTTAATAAAAATACGAAATGGTGAAACTAGTGATGAAACAAATGAACGAGAGGCTAGATCATGCTCCGGGGCATGGACAAAACCCTGTTAACCCTAATAATAATCAAAATCATAATAATAGAAATAATCAAGATCGGAACCAGAATAATCGTAATAACCCACCAAACCCGAGACCTATCTGTGATCAAACCATAAGAAGAAACCAGACTAATAATCTCATACTTTTACACAATGAAGGAGCGAATAATTTCGAAATTAAATCTCATCTTTTTGGTTTAATTGACGCAAGAGCCCAATTCTAGGAGAGGATGATGAAGATCCACATCATCATCTCTATCTTTTTGAAGAAGCTGTGCAATACGGCCAAAAGTCAAGGTGCTCGTAAGGAACTAACGAGGATGACTATGTTTCCTTTTTCTTTAAAAAGACGAGCCCGAGATTGGTTTATGTCTCTTCCACATCATTCACTTACTAGTTGGGAGGATATTCAAAGCGAATTTACGAAACAATATTTCACTCCGGGACGAAATTTGGAATTAAAAGTCGAGGTTGCTAACTTTAGACGGGGATCGAAGAAACGCTTGGGAATGCACTGGGAAAGATTTAAAAAATTGTTAAGAGTCTGTCCCGACCATGGTTATTCCTTAGATATGCAAATTCAACTTTTCTGTCGTAAAAGAAAAGATTCACGTGCAGATGTAGATCATGCATGTGGTGGTTCTTTAATGATGAGTGAAGCTCAAATAGTTTACGATGCTATAGAAAAGATTTCCAAAAATAACAGAATGTGGGAAACCGGTTCTAGCACCAGAAAAGTAGCTTTTGCAGGAGAATGTACATCTAATACGGAAGTTCTAGCACATTTAGAAAATTTGAGTAGGAAATTTGATGGCCTACAATCGAAAAAAAACCAAAGTTCAGAAAATAGTACACCAACTGAATACTCAAATCAGGATAATATGCCATTAGGGATCGAAGAACCAACATGATATTCAAGAGAGGAGGTGAGATTTCTTCAGCAGCATAGGAATTTGAATAATGCATATTCAAACTCGTTTAATGCTATTAGAAGATATCACCCTACTTTTCGATGGTCTGAAAACCCTAGTAAGCAAGGACAACCGCCATATCCGGTTCGGTATAGGAATATGAATAATAATCAAGTTTATCAAGAAAATACATCTAATCGAATTTACAATCATTACCAGATCCTATCCTCAACATACCACTCAAAGTATACCGGTAACTCAAAGTTCAACTCAACTGCGAGAAGGAATTGAAAAATGGGAAAAACTAATGGAAAATATGATGGGTGTAGTATCTACTCAAGCTAAGATTATGGAAACAATGATGACTTCATAGGTACGATCTCTAAGGATTTGAGTTCGATGAAAACATCTATGAGTGGACATGATACCGAATGAGAACGATAGAAGCCTCATTAAGGAATATGGAAGATCATTTGAGTAGGGAAGGTGAACGTAATAACGGTAGACCTCTGGAGGATTACCAAGCAATGCGAAAGAAACCCAAGAGAGGTAAATGTTGTAATTACGAGAAGTAGAAAACTCTGTGGTAGTAATGGAGTAGAAAACTTCGGAAATAATGAAGTAGAAAATGATTTAGATGGAAAAAATGATGAAACTAAAGATGAACTTGAATTCACTGATGAGGAAGAAGAAATTATAGAGAATTTCTTGAAAAGGAATAGAAGTTTGGAACTTGAGAATGAAGGTGAAAAATGGGTAAAAATCCCTAGGATTTTGAAAGATCCCATGGATAAAGATTTAAGGACTTTATTCAAGGAACATGTTAGAATAGAAGATAATGAAAACAAGGATGAAAAACAAGAAGAACTGAAGGAATCTGAAGTAGAGATTGATTCAGGGAATGTTTTAAAAGAAAAAACTCAAGATCATGATACTTGGCGATCAAGTAATACTCAAAAGTTTAAGGAGAAAGGAAAAGAGAAAATGACTTTGGGATCAAAGGTTATAGATTTAGAATCTTTACCTTACCCACCTAAAGATCAAATTAAAAAGATTAAAGCGATCGAAGTATGCTCGTTTCCTTGATACTTTTCGTCATATTCATGTTAATATCCCTATTATCGAAGCTCAATTAGTATGCTGCTTATGGAAAGTTTACGAAAGATATTCGTCAAACAAGAAAAAATTAGAGGAATATGAGAATATATGCCTAAATGATGAATGTTACGCAATTTTGCGGCATAAGTTACCACCTGGCGAAAGATCTGGAAGTTTTACCATTCCATGTGAAATTGGAGGATTTACGTTTAAGAAGGTCTTATGTGATATTGGAGCTAGTATAAATCTCATGTCTTATGAGGATTATAGAAAGCTAGGCATAGGAAAGCTTACGAAGACCGAAATGACTCTGCAAATGGCAGATAGATCGATTAAATACCCTAAAGGAATTATTGAGGACGTATTGGTTAAAGTAGACAAGTTCTATTTTCCAGTAGACTTTGTAGTTATGGAAATAGAAGAAGGATATTCAGTGCCACTTATCTTAGGTCGACCATTTCAAGCTACAGGAAGAACTTTAATAGATGTCCAGAAAGGAGAGTTAATTCTGAGAGTCAATAAAGATGAAGTTGTTTTCAATATTTTCAAAGCTATGAACCATCCATACAGATCACCAGAATCATGTTCTTTTATAGAAGATATTCATTCGTCTATGATATTCGATTACCGACTTTTGAAGACAGATTAGAAGAATGCTTAACTCGTCTATCTATAAGGAAGATGAGAAAGACACCGAAATGAAAGAGATAATCCTTTCTCTAGATAAAGGAAGTTTTACTTTTAAACCATCATGGCATAAGTATTTGGAATTAGAACTAGAAGGACCGGTTCTTAAACCATCTTTGGAAGATCCACCTAAGAATGCGGAATTGAAACCGTTACCTTTAAATCGAAGTATGCTTTTCTTGAAACTAATAATCTATTACCGGTTATTATTTCATCATCTTTAAGCGAGCAACAAGAAGATCAATTACTTAGAATGTTGAAAAAGCATAAGAAAGCTTTTGGATGGACGATTGCCGATATTCGAGGTATTAGCCACGAGATTTGCGTTCATAAGATAATTCGAAGGAAGATGCTAAACCTTGTATTCAACCGCAACGCCGCCTCAACCCAAATTTGCGGTTAATTGTTAAGAAAGAGGTCATTAAGCTATTAGAAATGGGGATAATTTTTCCTATATCAGATAGTGAATGGGTAAGTCCAACTCAAGTGGTACCAAAGAAAGGAGGTTTCACAGTGAAAGAGAATGAAAAGAATGAATGGATTCCGACAAGAGAGATTACAGGTTATCGAATGTGCATTGATTTTAGAAAACTAAATGATCATACTAAGAAAGATCATCATCCACTTCCATTCATAGTTCAGATGTTAGAACGTTTAAGTGGACATAAGTATTCTTGTTTCTTAGATGGTTATTCGGGATATTTACGAGATATTCATTGCGGCGGGAGATAGAGAAAAAACTACTTTCACTTGTCCTTATGGAACTTTTGCTTATAAAAGAATGCCGTTTGGTTTATGTAATGCACCAACTACGTTTCAAAGGTGTATGATGGCTATATTTTTCGATATGGTTGAGAAATTCTTAGAAATTTTTATGGATGACTTTAGTGTTTACGGAGACTCATTTGATGTTTGTTTGTTACACTTAGAACGAGTGTTACAACGCGTGAAGATACCAATCTAGTACTAAGCGGGAAAAATGCCATCTAATGGTATCGAAGGAATTGTTTTAGGTCATAGAATCTACGAAGAAGGTATTGAAGTTGATAAAGCTAAAGTCGAAGTAATTGAAAAATTACCTCCACCAGTTAATTTAAGAACTCTAAGAGGATTTCTGGGACATGCAGGATTTTATAGAAGATTAATTGCCGATTTCTCAAAAATAGCAAAGCCTCTAAGTCATTTGCTTGAAAAAGAAGTACCTTTTAACTTTGACAGTAAATGTATGGAAGCTTTTCAAACCCTAAAAGTGAGATTAACTACGCACCGAGTTTAGTAGCACCAAAGCTGGAGTTTGCCGTTTGAGATTATGTGTGATGCAAGTGATTTAGGTTTGTAGGAGCTGTTTTAGGTCAAAGATATAACAAAATTCTCAAAGCTATTTACTATGCATCTCACACATTGAACCTTTGCTCAACTAAATTATGCAACTACGAGAAAAAGAAGCGTTGTTGTGATTTTTGCCTTAGATAAGTTTCGATCGTATATTGTTGGTTCTAAGGTAATAATTTATACGGACCATTCGACCGAAGTATTCTGCGAGTAAGAAAGATCTAAACCTCGTCTTCTTAGATGGATTCTCTTACTTCAAGAATTCGATATTGAAATTAAAGATAAAAAAGGAAGTGAGAATGTAGTAGTAGATCATCTAAGTAGAATGGAAAATGATGAAGAAATAGGAAATGAAATTAAAGATTCATTTCACGATGAACAACTATTTATAATAGATACTCCTTCAACCATGCGGTTATTAATGAATAGAATTCCTTAAGGAAATGTCACCTTGGTTTGGAGATATCATTAATTACTTAACTTTTGTGATTATATTCCGTCTCATTGGACTTGGCGACGAGAAAAAGAAGTTCTTTTATGACTTAAAATTTTATTCTTTGGGAGGAACCGAGACCTTTTCCGTAAATGTTCGGATGGGATAATCGAGAAAATGTGTGCACGATAATGAAATTTTAAGTGTTTTATCATTTTGTCATGATCGTGAGGCGAGGAGGTCATCATGGAGGTTGGAAAAGCTTGCTTTTAAAGTTTTACAATGTGGTTTTTATTGGCCTACACTATATAGAGATGCTTATAAGTATGTTAAATCTTGTGAGTCTTGTCAAAAATGGGGAAATATATCTAAAAAACATGAAATGCCTATGCAACCTATTTTAGAATGTGAGTTATTTGATGTTTGGGGTATAGATTTCATGAGACCTTTCCCTATATCTTTTGGAAAAAGATTTATTCTTGTAATGGTAGATTATGTCTCGAAATGGGTAGAAGCGGAAGCTCTTCCCACTAATGATACCAAAGTTGTCATACGATTCCTTAAAAAGAATATATTTACCAGATATGGAATTCCGAGGGCTATCATTAGTGATAGAGGGTCACACTTTTGCAATAGACCATTTACTAAGATAGTTGAAAAATATGGTGTAACTCATAAGTTAGGAACGCCCTATCATCCGCAAACCAGTGGACAGGTAGAGGTGTCAAATAGAGAAATCAAAAGAATCGTGGAGAAAACGAGTGGATTCAAATCGTAAAAGCTGGGCGATTAAATTAGATGATGCATTATGGGCGTACGAACGGCTTTTAAAACACCAATCGGTTGTTCTCCCTATAAGCTAGTCTTTGGTAAGTCTTGTCATCTCCCAGGTTGAGTTAGAACACCGAGCCTTACGGGCTATTAGATTTACGAATTTCGATCTAAAAAGGTGTCGGTGATCATAGATTGCTTCAATTAACGAGAACTAGAAGAATTTCGTCTCGATTCTTATGAAAATGCTCGAATCTACAAGGAACGCACGAAATCTTTCCATGATAAGAGAATCTTTAAACGTGAGTTCCATGTAGGTGATCGAGTGCTCTTGTACAATTCACGTTTAAAGTTGTTTCCGAGGTAAGCTTAAATCAAGATGGACGGGTCCATTTAAAGTAACACGGGTTTACAAATGCGGAAGTTTGTTGAACTAGCGATGGAAATACGACTTTTATAGCCAATGGCCACGAGAGTAAAGTTATTTGTGGAGGGAGAAGGAATCACACCTTGAAAGAAGAAGTAATGCTGCGATTGATCCCCCGACAAATTGAAAAAGCGAGAAAAACCGAAAAAGCGAAAAGCGAGCGAAATCGGCCGAATACCGAGTGCTATCTATCTTTACTCTACTTTTTCTGTGTTTTTATTTATGTTTAAACTCTTTTCGTCTTTTACCGGATAAACGTAAAAGAACTGGATGTCTTTTTTAGATAGATTATGAGTTTTTGTTTTACTTTTGAAATTAGGCTTTGATAAAGATGTCGCGTTTGCTATAGAAGCTTTAGTTTTTGAACAAAACAAGAAATTGTTGAGAGAGATTAGATTGAAAGAAGTTTGTAATGGAACATCAAGGAGTGCAATAAAAAGAAGGGCAAAGTTTACGATGAGATGCGAGAATACTGTGGAAAAAGTGAACATGTTGGACGTTTGTGGGAAAAACACAACCAAATCCCGGGATGAGTGTTTGAATATTGTTAGGAAGGGAACGATTAGGTGGTTATCCGAAAATCCCGACGGAATTCCAAGAGATAATTCAAATGCTTCGTTTTTAGGAGTTAGGTTGATTGAACGTTATATCGAACTACGGAAGATTTAGAAATCGAAGAATCGGGAACCCCTTAAGTTTCGAGTCTTTTCTTATGTTTTATTAATATTTTATAAAATTTTCTCATAACTTCGAAAATTTTAAAAATTGGATCTTTATAAAATGAAGGAGTTTTATAAAAGTTTTTTTTAGTTTTAATTTAGATATTTTATAAGAATTAATATAAATTTATTAAATTTTTATAAGCATATTATTAAGTTTTATAACGATTTTATTAAATTTTTAAAAATTGTTATAAAATTATTTTTAAGATTTTAATCAAGTTTAATTAAGTTTTATTAGAATTTTTATAAGTTTTTAATCAAAAATCATAATAATTTTTTTTTATTTTAATAATACCAAAAATATTTACGAACTTTGTATCATTAGTAAATCATTTTAAACATTTTAATCGTTTTATAAGTATCATTTTAAATATCTTAAAAGTAAGTATTCGTATGCATTGTTACACTTGTGAGGGAAGTAAAAAAGCAAAACCAAAATTGACTTTTACCTCTGTACTCGATGAAAAGATATTGAGGCCGGACCGATCCGGGAAAAGGGGTGACTCATTCTCGAGTTCGTCTAATGCATCCACGTATGTTTTATTTACTATCTATTAAAAGGAATGAAGCCATGAGCAAACTTTGCCATCACTTTCACTTTCTATCTTGTTACTATCTTTTTACTTTCATCTGTTTTAAGTTTTCATCTGTTTTTAAAAATGTCAAACCATTCCTCGCCCTCTGTTAATTCGTATGAACCGAACACACCGGAAGCTGTAGCTCCAGAATCCCGAGCATCCAACGATAATATACTTTTACACCCTCATTTTTCTAATTCTCCAATCCTGTTGGAGAAAATTTTGAATTTCGATAAACTCGATCGATGGGGTAAAACTGTGATCAGAGGATTCGGTTGGAAAAAGTTTGTGAGTGCGCCAAGAGGACGAGTAAATATCTCGATTGTTCGAGAATTTTATTCTGCCTTGATGTCGACATCCATGATTGAAATTACTCAAATTATCACGGTAAGAGGAGTGGGTTGTTCCCTTCTCTTCGTCCGTTATTAATCAACTTTTTGAAATTCCGCTGTGTATTTGCCACACTTTGAAATAAAGTGGGGATTGAGTAATGCCTATGATCATCTAAATAAAACTCATGAGGCATTCCAGTGTCTTTTTCCACTCTTTGATTCGGATCACGATTTGTCCACAAATGCCTTACTTCCACATTTAAAGGCATGGAAACATTTCACTAACTCTAGGGTGTATCCTACTTGGGATTTCGGGAGCCTTAGTGGTAATGAAATGCTTTTGTTGTACGCCTTGGCATTTGGTGAGTATGTGGATTGGGGAATTTTAATTCAGAGGACGGTGTTAGAGTTTGCCATAACGAGGGGCAGTAGGGGGAAGCCTATGCCTTCTTCGTGGATGATTTCAAGACTGTGCGTTCAGATGAATGGAGTTGGTGAGTTGGAGACGGATGAAATTTTTCCTTCAAGAGATAGTAGAGTTGGATTATTGCCGGTGGATACACCGGGATGTTCGTCAACCATTTAAAATGGTTTTTCAGTTTTAAGAATTATGATTAAGTTTGTTTAAGTTTGTAGTTTTTAAGTTCAGTTAGTTAAGTCTTTTTAATTGTAATCGTTTTTATTATCCTGTTTAATAGATATGTTTAAGTTTTTTAAGTTTGTTTGTTATTTAATAATATATTAGTATACACTAAGAATGAAATCAGAATAATAACGATAATAGATAATTTTAATTTTATTTTCAAACCTACTTTTTTAATACTCATTGAACATCGGGACGATGCCACTTCGTAAGTGGGGAGTAGAGTTAGGTTAGAAAATTCATTAAAATTTCGAAAAAAATAGTTATAAATTATTAAAATTATCAAAAATTTTATTACTTTTAGATAAATTAAGTAGTTAATATATAAATATGAAAAAAAATGATATAATTTGGAAGAATAAGTTTTTAATTAAGTAAAGTAAATTAGATATATTATAATTATATTTTATGTCTAATTTAGATTTTAACGAGATTTTAAGTTTATATACTTTTCTTTTCAATATGAATTATGAGTTTGGAATTGGACTAGGGATGACGATTTTTGGCACCACAAAAATATAAACTATAGCCAAATAGCCTACCTAAATAAATTTCCAATTTTTGTCCCTACCTCAGCCTTGATTAGAGTGATCAAGACCTCACTCGAAATTGCCATTATGACTAACTAGAAGTAACCGACCTTTAGCTAATTTTGGTCTACATTTCCTTGAAAATTCCGCAAGTTTGTACGTACTTATGAAAAGAGATGAAGACATAAAAGCTAAGTTTTGGTGTATGCTGAGATTGGAAAAATTAGATAAGTATTAGTATATTCGATCTTACCTCATGACACTTGCAACATAGTCGATTTTGGCAATGAGTTCGGATATGTTAATATTCTATAAAAGAATTAAGAACGAAGCACCATATCTACACAGAATTAATCAAATACCAGGTATTTTCCTTATCCTTGATCGACAACTTAAAAATAAAAAGAACATATCGGTTGTAGCTACCAATGATTTGAGTGCAGTAGGGTGTTATCTCGAAATGTCCTATATCACTATGAGGTTTAAAAGCTCCCGATTGCCTGATGATAGTAGTCCAGCTAGGGTATTATCTCGAAATGTCTTATTGCTGGGAATGAAGACATAGAATGAAAAAGAAAAAGTCGAATCATAAGATTTCAAGAATGATTACAAGTTTAAGGAAACCGGACTTGTAATTTTCGATCGAAAGAGTAGTACTCCGATCAATCTTGATGAAGCAATGCTTGTAAGTTTGATTTTCTACACACACTAACGCTTTTAGTTCTTAAAAAAAAAGAAAAAAAAAGAGAAAATCTGAAAAATAGTTGGAATAAAAATAAGATGCTATTAATCAAGATTGTTTTTTTTTTATCAAGAATATGAAGATGTAGGTACGTACGACTTGCCTCTTTCTCTTTTTGATTTCTTTTTTTTCCGATTAACCAACATCTTGAGCCTAAACTTTATAAGCCATTTTGTCAACTACCTGACCAAGTTTACGATTCCAGGATTTCATAATAGTTGCGATTAAAAATAATTCTAATATTTTATTTATACTTATTAAGTACTACATGTACAATTTCATCTAAATAATATTTGATGTTTAAGTTATTTAAGTTATATACACTTTTTGTCTTCTTACAATTTTAAATTAGAATAAGTAATATATTTATAATATTGACAATATAAATTACATTAAAAATTATAATCGATCAATTATATTATCTTTTATTACCGCTTATTTTTGCTCGGGACGATCAAAATTTAAGTGGGGAGTAGTTGATATACTACTTTTATATGATTAAATATACGTTATATTATTATGTTTTATCAACGAATTCTATATAAAATATATGAAATTATGATATAAATAGTATGAAATGTTAATCTTTATAGTTTAGAGTAATTAGTAGTAAAACTTAGTAATAATAGTGAAAAGTTATCATTTTGTACCGATTTTAGTAAATCGGAATGTCGTGTCAGATTTACGTGGGTATTTGTGGTATTTTATTGCAGATGTATAAGCCAAGACCCCGAGAATCGACATTTTGAAGTATAAACATATCTCTGAAAGGATTTAGAGAATGTCACGAGCTTAAGTTGTCAATCGAATTGCTTAAGTGGTCAAGTGGTCAATCGAAGTGGTCAAGTGGCTAATCGATTCGATTTAGTGGTAATCGAGAAATATCTTCGACAAACGAATGGCTCATCAAAACGACATTTTCTGAAGGAGAGTCCTTCATGGAAGTTGTAGATTTTTCCGAGAGCTTTCCGATGCCTCTTGAATCATGTTGTTTGGAGATCCAGAACTCGAGATATGAATTTTAGAAGTTTTATTCCAAAATATATAATTTATATCCGAAAATTGGAAATTAAGGGGAGATGAATGTAATGATTACACCGGCCCAGTCCGGCTATGACCCGGCCCGGTCCGGCCTTCATCCAAATTTCTATATAAGGAGCATCGGTGCAGAGCAGATCGATTGTACCAATATATATATATACATATAGCATATATATATATATATATATCTCCTCCTTCTTATTTTCTTTTTATTTAGTAGTTGTAAATAGGCCTTATGCCAAAAATAATAATATCGTAGTATTGTTGTAATGCTCGGGAAATTATCGGAAGTTCGGTATTGTTGAAGTCGTTGTAATATCCGGAATAATACGACCTCTGATTTAGCATTTGTAATCGGGTAAAATTTCTAAAGTATTTACGTTTGTTATGTTTGTTTTTATCTTTTTAGTCGTTATAATGTTTTTAGGCTAAATCTAATAACTAGCCAAAGTTATGTAATCGTTTTATTTCGATCTTTTTGGTAAAGGAATGTTGTCTAAGTAAAATTTTACTAAAATTGAGTTAATTGAATCTTTTTCTATTTTGCAACGTATTGATAATATTCGTATTGACGTAATTAACCAAGATGAATCGCAACATATAACCTAACGATGAACTGACCAGAGAAGTTAGGATATGAGATAAAAGATAGAAAAACCGGAGGGTAAAATTGGCCGTGCGAAAACGTGACAACGGAATCCTATTTCCTACCCCGGGGCAGATTTGTCTTGGGAAAGATGAATCTTATTAAATTTGTGCTCAAGATCGTAATAATGTTAAAATCAACGGTTTAATTGAAACTAACACCGGAAAGTTAAATCGATCCGCGACAACCGGAGCCTTTTGAATAACATCGGCCGTCGACAAACGGAATAACCTCTTTTATCCGGGGTAGATTTGTACTCGGTACTGTACGGACTAAGCGAGATTAGCATGGGGCGGTTGTGGAGATTAAGCGATGACAATTTGACATATGACAATTTCATACGCTCGTGTGAGGAGGAATTGTTAACCTCGGGAGTGCACCGTTTCATTTACTCAATTGGACCTAATATAAAAGGAAAGATCGAGCACATTCCGTTTGCGAAAAAGATCGTATAAATCAATTATATAAACTTTGGCTAGTTCTATAAAATTATCTGTCTAGTCTATTATTATAAACTATATATATATATATATATATATATATATATATATATATATATATATATATATATATATATATATATATATATTTTACAATCCATGTACATCTATATATATTTATATATCTATATATATTATATTAGAATAACTTTTAAATTACGCATTTACTTTATGTTAAGTAGAATAGTAGTAATCTGTGTTATAAAATTGCGGTTTAGATCGAGTTAATAACAACTCTTTGGTGTTTAACCACACTTAAAAGAATTACCACGTTTCCCTGAGGATTCGACACTCTGACTCACTACACTAGCACTATGATTTGACCCGGTACACTGCCGGTAAGGATTGTAACACTCTAGAAAACGTCCGTCAGTTGATCTGTAAACTAAATAGGTGGGCTGAGTTAATTATAAGGTGTAGTGGACTAGGCTTATTATTCAAAGTATTGGGTATAAGAGCAAAGCCTGGGTGGGCTTAGCCCCCCTAAGCCCAGGCTTTGGCTCCGTCTCTGATCACCGTTTCAAATTTATTCTACCAACCAAATATTGCAATAAAAATAGGAGGTTATATTGGCATACACATTTTTACTATTAGCTCCCTATTACTTTTGGTACCACAAAAATTACTCTGCCACCACGATTGTTTTTAATGAACGAAACATCAGTGGCACTGTTGTTGCTATTGAAAACCAACGTGGTGTTCAAAAACGAACGTCAGTGACACCGACATTTAGGTTATAAAAGTGTCACAACTTAGAAACAACAGTGTCTTTGACTTTCGTTTTTGAATAGCACTGACGTTGGTATTCAATAGCAACAATAGTGCCACTGACGTTCTGTTCATCAGAAAAAATAATCAAAAAATGTGTGTCAATAGTAAAAAATGGCGTGCCAATAAAACCCCTAAAAACATGTAAAGTATCTCACCTTCTAGTAAATATTTTTTTTAATCTTTTCTTGAGCCTTATAAGTTGAAAAACAACTAAACTTTAGAAACTCTATAAAAATTGACTCTAGAAAACCTTAGACATCAGTATTTTCGCGTCTTCAAGTATTTCAACAAAAGTGTGGCCGCTTCCCTTACAGTTGCCTTCGGGAAAGTGCATGCCTCGACGTCTGTATAGTTCGGTTTGATAGCTTTGGGTTCATTTTGCATATCAGAGTGGTGAAATTGAAGCAGAATCTGGTCCAGAATCCGTTTCAGGCATAGAATTGTCTTTCAAGGGTAAAATCATCGTCTTCTCTCGTTTTGTTTTTGGCTTTGAACTTAAATAAGGTTAGATTTCCATAATATTCATGTTAGATTTGGTTATGGTTCACAGATTCCAGTAGATTTTGAAGTTAGTATATGTTCAGTTCGTAATTCGGCTCGTAGTTCAGTTCGTATAAAAGGTGAGGAGGCATTCGTTTTAAAAAAATCACAAAATTGTTTTAAATAAATTTATTTTCAAGTTTCTACGGTAATTTGCTAGTTTAGAGTTATGTGTTGCATATTGCCGGTAACTGCTAAAGTATTATATAGTATGTGTTTTACTAACTATTTTAAGTATTATGTATTTTCTGGAAATTTATGCAGTTTGTTTTCTATACTTTCGTTTAGTAGGTGGAGACTAGGTTCGAAAGTTTGAAGTTAGTTATGAATTGGCATTTTATGTGATAAATTAGGTGGTTGGAAAGATATAAACTATGAATTTGATTTATGTGCTATGTGAAGACGGTTATTCATGGTTAGATATTAAATACAAAACGCGATGTACCGTCCGGGTACCTTTGAGGGTATCTGACATGTTAACGTTAAAGCCTTTTGGTGGGGTTTCCCAATGTCGTTGTACCTTTGAATACTTGGTTAAACCTTTGTCGTGACTATGTATCCTAGGGTTAGTTACGAGTATTGCATGAGATTCTTGTTTTTCAAATTGGTCTCGTGTGTACACGTGATTGGCTTTAGGTCAAGTGAGAAATTGTTAGTGTAGTGTCTCTTAACCCAATCGGGTTGGACCGGATCCGACCGGGTCGGATCATTTCTACTTCGCTTTTATTTTTATACATATAATAAATGGCATTACTGTAATTATATAATTGTTTGTTTAGCAAACCGATTTAAATATATTGTATATAAACATCCAAACGTTTAAACCGTGAGAAAGAAATCATAATGGTGATTATGGTTGATTAGATCTTGGCTCACAGTAAATGGTATAGATCTTGATTCGTATGTATTATTTTATATGACATTAATAATACGGTTACACTAACACGTATTGGATGTCATGTCTTATATCTTGTGAAGATAGAGATAGTTATAATTTATCAAAGTGTATGACACTTGGACTATACGTGGACGTGTATTAGTGATTGCGTATTTAGATTGGCCCACTTACTTTATGAAGTGTAACATGTGTGTGGCGGTTGTGTGGTTATCATTAGACTAGATTCGTTAAAATATCTCGGTGTTGATTGTCATGTTTTGACACTATTGGAATTTCCCTTACCACCAGAGCGATCATGCGGTACTGATTCGGTGTGATATTGAAAAATACATAAATTTTATGTCGCTCATCCGAAATTCGCGTTTTGTAATGATACAATGTATATCTGAAAGGGCCTTTTTATAAGGAATATTTTGTTCTGGAAAAGTCTTTGCAAAACAAAAGTAATTGTTACTTCGAGAGAGTATTATATTCAGATTACAAGATTTAGTTGTTAATTTATCGACACTCAAGTAATGATTGTATTGATATTGCGTATGCAAAATGATTCTATTTACACGACAGTTGTTTAACAAGAAAGGTTGTATTCATAGCACATACTCTTCTGATGATTGATGTCATGACATATTTTTAGATGTCATTCCCAATCGTTAAGTATGAATGATTTGGTACATGCACCTTATACTTACGGCCTACATATTCGGAAGCCTATCGGGCTACACACATAAGAATAGTTGTCCGGATTTAAATTATGATTATGCCATAATCAAATAACGGTTTATTATTCTTGCTACAAAGCCTTGTAGAGGAATTAATGTTAAAATTATTTATTATGAATAAATAACATTAGAATATTCCATTAGAGCAGAACCCTTTCTCATTTGCCTTATTAATATGATAAATTAATATTGGATATTAATTTAAAGGCGTAATTAATTAATGGATTATTTAATTAAATATCACAATCCTTATTTTACAAGTAAAAGAGTTTTCATTCCCTACTCCAAATCCTAAGCACAAGCTCATTAGAGTTAGGGAAGTGGCACCTCATGTCCCTATAAAAAGGAAGTGATGTCAAGCTCTTTTGTATCATAATAGTACTTGCGAATTCACAAGTAAAGATGGAGCTTCTTGCGAGAGAGTTGAGATAAGAAAAGTCGATCTAGTAGTCGAGCTTCCAAGTAGCATTCCTTTGAGCATTCCGGCGGTTGCTCGTGTGGATTACCGTTAAAGGCCAAACACTTGGGCGGCTTTATTCTTGAACCATCAACCAAGAGGTTAAAGCTTCGATCTTTAGATAATTTAGTAAAGTTCTAATTATTAATCTCGTATTTCGATAAAACAAATCAAAGTAAAATTTGTTTAAAAGAAATAAAATTTTATATGTCGTTGTGTTTATCTCGTTATTTCCTTACAATATCAGGAAGATAAAGGTTTAAGCAAGCGATGTAAGAAAGATAACCAAATATCAATTATGTTTAAAGTTAAAGACCGGAAGTAGTGAACACAACTATGTATAGTAGTTCATCCAAAAGACCAACCTCAACTACCAAGGACGATACCTCTTGGATTTGAAAATTCACTAAAGAACTTTGGTGTGCTGATTTTCATAGAGAGAAATACGTACACTCTTAATGTTCATTTAAAGAGAACAACACAGAAAACTGAAAACAAGGCAATCTTACAAAGATACTAAACCAGTCAATTTGTTGTTATTCTTCACTTTGATCACGTGACCAATTGGTGTATCAGCTTCTCTAAACTCCTAAAAGATTCGTAACAAACCAGAATTCAGTTGAATGTGCCTCTTCTTGAACAAATATGACTTCTGATTTAACCACCAGACCATACTCAGATGATTCTTGGACATATTCTCAATCTGTTGATGTAAAGTAACATATGAATTCTTTATAAGTAGAATCTTTACGGTTTAACCATGAATTTTTATCGGCCCAAACCATAGGCAAGAAGATAATGGTCAAAGGATGCTCGGCGCGTGCCCATCTCATGATCAATTGCACACGTAAGCGTCACTAGACAACCGTATCATTGATGTAAGTCAACTAGATGATATATTTCACGATGTTTTATCCTCATTTCTCATGCGTTTATTGATGTTTTCATATCAATTCGAGTCATTATTTGCTTAGTTTCACCCAAATGTGTAGATAGTAATTATTATATGAAATATCCTATTTTGATAGTTTTGTACCGGTTATAGTAACCGGAGCGACGTGTTGGGTTTACGATTGGTATTTTTGTGTTGTATTGTAGGATTATAGGTTAACTAAGACCCCGAGTGACGCCACATGTTGAGCTAAACACGACTTTTGATGGCTAGGAGAGTGTGCCGGAAGCTAACAAGTCAAACGGATCAATTGTCCTTAGTATTTCTTTGACGGACATTTTACCCACCTTAGAGGCATTTTCTGGAGAGGACTTCTTAATGAGAGTTGTAGATGAAGAAACTATCTTTCCAACGCAATTTGAATCACATCAATTGGAGCTCTAAAACTCAAGTTATGACGATTTTTATGAGCTGTTGTGAAATCGGTGCATGCCAACATATTGTGGCGCGGGCCAAACGTCACTGTAGTTATTCAGAGAGTTTCAGACCTTTTAATGACGCACGCCAGACCTTTAATGAAGCGCGGAAATGCGTCACAGAAAGCAGAATTCAGTATATAAACTTCATTTGGATCGAATTTTACCTAATTTTTCATTCCCATCTTCTTCCCCAACAACCCCAACACTTGAAGACACTTTTCAAGGGCTCTTCTAGCCCAAAATTAGCAATTAGATTAGCAATTATTTCACTCATAATCATAAGAGAATCATTGTAAAGACTTGAATCCAAGCTTTTGTGGAAGAAAACCCATGCTTTTGGTGTAATCATCCATTGAAGCTCATCTTTTGAAATCAATGCAAGTACCCTTCTTAGAAGTGTTTCCACTCTTGTTGGGTAATTTCTCTTCTTATTATTTGTAGATTTATGTTCATTGCTATGAAATTCTTGATTTGCATCTTGAGTTTCATAGCCATGAAAGGCTAAGCTTTTGCTAGCCAAGATTATGTAATTGTGATAGTTATTAATCTCTATTAGTTGATTGGGAATGTTAGTTCATATGATTCATAGCTTCATGTGTATTGTTTATCTTTTCCTATTTGCACCGTATTTCTTGTTGGTGTTGGATTGATCACCTAGCACTTGCACACACACACACACACCTAGTTGAGACCGAAAGGAGATGCTTGGTGTGGGAGAAGGGATAGGAAAACCGGAAGGTAAAATTGACCTTAATTGGCATTCGATTTCTTATCCGGGGAGTGTTGACAATGTCATTGCATTCAAGTGCTTATCATACCAATTCATTAGGTTTAGGATACCTAGGCCAATGAGGAGGTATATAGTAGTTTCAAACACTCATATGAAGGGAAACTACTAGCTTAGGAGTGCACCGATAACACACACTTGAACACCATTAGAAGGTTGGTAGGTAGTTCATTCCCAAGATACTAGTAGAGATATACTTGATCATTGCATTATCTTGGCTAGGCTTTTTATCTTTTATCACCCTTGTAGTAGTAGATTGTTAGATACATTTACCTTCTTGTATTATTGCGACTTAGATCAAGATAATAATAGCTTTTCAGTGTTCAACCTCAATCCTCGTGGATACGACCTTGACCACTTACTAGACTACAATTGACCCGGTACACTGCCGGTTAGATTGGACACCTAGAAAGTCCCGATCAATCATACAAACGAGCGGGTATAAAAAGAATAAAATATAGCTGAATGCATGGAAAATGGACATACATTAAATTACAGAATTGATCAGACTTATAAAATATCCATATCTTCTGATAAAGATGTATCTACAACTCCAAATAAACAAAAGGACAATAAAAAATTGCCATAATAATTTCCAGAAAAGCTACATACTCCAATTTCATTAAAATAATGGAAATACAACTGATTTCTATCTATTATCAAGAAAAAAATCTGAAAAGACATAATGTCATAGCATTAGTTGTGGGTGGCGCACCCCAAATAAAATAAAAGGAATACCAAGGATATCAAATAATATGAAGCAACCTAAACATGAAGAATGGACGCTTAACAACTATATTACATGAAGTCTTCTCCTGTCTACTCGATCTCAACATTACCATTATCTGAAAATGCTAACTCACAGGTGAGAACGACGGCCTAGTAAAGAAAATATAATTAAAATGGAACCATGGTAGTACCTGGGAAATACACGCATACTTCTCTATAAGTGCAAGTATACTTTCAAAGTGCCTGTTAATAATTATCTTAATAAATTGTGACATATGAATATCGAGAATATGGACATGACATACTTCAATGCATCCTAGCCCACTAATGCATACTTGTAAATTACCTTACTTACCATGTCTTATGTACCGTATTCCATTACTTACCGTATCATATTTCTCATACCATAATCATCGTATTAGTACGTATCATCCTTTAATTATCCTACCATAACATATTGTGCATATGTGACCTACGTGAAAGTTGTGTGTCAGATGATTCAAGGGTATTAAGCCTTTGTATAGACCACAAAGGGAGGTCATAAATATCCATGGTTACACCCATGGCCCAAATAATAAACAAATAAATAATTGTAAAATCTAACCGGCTTGTTGTTCATACGTAGATCTGCATGTGGGCACATTTAACCGGTCCAACACCCACATGTTAATTCATGCGAACCCCAGGAAATGGCACCAGTCTAAGGATGTTGAGGGTTCTCGAGAACTCATAGCTAACGTAAAAAGGGCTACCAATACCTAGCCATGACCTATATGACATGCGTAATGCATATGATCATGCATGCATCTAATATATCTACATTTCATAAAATAAATACAATAAAATATTAGTTATCATATTGTAAAATACATGTTAACTGGACCCTACATGTTTGTGTACCGTGTACCGCATACTAGATAGACAATCTGTTGGAACGAAATTGGAAACTGAGACTCTCGTTGGTGGTGGTGGACGTTGCGGTGAGGGTGGCGAATCCCATTCTTTTCCACCGATTGATTCACTTTTCCTAGTAAAGTACTACTCGAAAATCGTACAAATAATTAATTGATTACAGAAAATTAAATACGAATTTAATTAATTAAAATTCATGAATGTTTTTTTAAACTGTAAATTTCATTAATGAAAAAGGGAAAATTTACAGAGTTTTGATGCCATCCATGGCCACCTCACACCTAGATGTCCTCAATGTGTCACCCCACCTCCTCAAAACCCTAGTCCGCAAAAACCAGTGTGGGAAAAAACGGGTGTTAGGGAAAGAGTATGAGCCTGATCACATTGGCAAAACCCAACCCAAGAGTTCAAGGAAAACAAAAGAAAATTACATCAAAAAACAAAAACAGCATAAAATGCAGACTTCAATCCATTCTTCAACACAACTTCAGACTTATGTCCCTATAACTGCAGTAGCTAAGACCAACACAATGTAGCTCCAATAATCCATGCCATTCTTCTCTATCACAGCTATCCAAAAGCCTCATGAAATAAGAGAGGAAAACCAACAACATATTCTACAAACTCAGAACCAAAGAGCTTGAGTAGAGATATAGCGAACACCTATTTGCACTCTTCATCAAATGAAGAGTGCATTCTAGATCTATGAGCTTGGTTTAAACCATCCCAAAACAAGTCAAAATTCTGCAGATGCGGCACTCTAGCTCCTACATCAATAAACTAGCAATAGCAGTATCCCAGCAGAATCAAATAGATTAAGAACATAAGAAAATACAGGTACAACCTTTTTTCACCCTTCATGAGACATGAAGAGTGCTTCTAGTTGAATTTAGGGGTGTACATAGTCCAGTCCGGTCGTTTTTTTTATGATTTTCTAAACTGAACTGTAGTTACGGTTTTGATATTTTACGAAGCGAAGCGAATTGGTCATTTTTACGAATTGAGTGAACCAATACGGTCCGGTTCGTTCGATTTCGAGTTTTCGGATGGATTTTATTTACCATAAAATTTTGATTTTTTTTCTTCTAAAAATGAGACAAACACCATTATTGGCACCATAAGCCAGCGGGTGGTCGTTGTAACGACAATTTCAAAGGTTCCTTTCAGCCTTTCAAGATCAAAGGATGAAGAATATTAGAAGAAGCAAGAATGGCCGGTGAGCTCAAACGGCGGTTGGGAAGCATTTTAGGTTTAGGTTTAGGTAGAAACGGCAGAAGTATAAGGTTTAGAAATTTAGGGTTGTGTGTGGGGGGTTTTTATAGTAGGAGCTAGTGAAGAAATTAAATTATATATATAATTAAAAATGAAGTATAACCGGTTAGGTTCGGGTCATACCGGTTTTTATGGATAAAACCGAAAACTGAATTGGATTTCCGGTTCGGTTTTTTCTTCAATGAAAAAACCGATTGGAAAACCATGGTTCATCATTTTCCGGTCCGGTTTAATCCGGTTCAGTCGGTCAGTCCAGTTTTCCAATTTCGTTGTACACCCCTAGTTGAATTTGCCATTGACACATCATTTATGAATTCTCAAAGCAGGGAGAGCTAAAGTATCCCTCAAGATCAGCAATCCAAGAGTACCATCCTAATCCTGGCAGCTAAGTAGCTTGGAAGTTGTTAAGGGTGAATTTATACGATTTATAACGCAATATTCTATGATATTTTCCCTCATATTCGTATAAATTTGCATAAGAAACGAGTGTTTAACGGAAGTATTGAGTAAATGAGGTTTTTAACGAGTTAATCGCAATATTGGTTGATTTTGGTGTTTTAATTGTGATTTTATGTTTAATTGGACATTATTACATTTTTGCGATGTTTTTATGTGTTATAGATACATGTTTGAGGCTCAAAAGATGATCAAAGGTTGATTGAGTTCGAGCTAATTGATGATAAAAGAGATAATGAAGGAATGAGATAGAGAAAAAAGAGATAAAGATCAAGAAATCAGAATTCGATCATATTGAACTGGCGTCCAGGTCCCGTCCAGAGTGGACGGGTGTTTGATTGAGTGAACGGGCGTCCGGAGGTGTGATTTTGATACAGAGAGTTTGGACGCTGTAGTGGACGGGCGTCTGAGCGATTCCAGGGCAAACCGAACGAGCGTCCAGGAAGAGTGGACGGGCGTTCTTCGACCGACTTTGGCGAACCAACTCAAGACTCTATAAATAGCAGCTGTTTTCTCCACATATGAGAGACCAATTCCACAATACTCGAAACCCTAAACCTAAGGGCGGCTTTAGGCTGCGTTTTTACTTCTTTTATTCCAGTTTTTATGCTCTAAATTCTAGATTAAAAGTAGGTAGTTTTATGTTAGTTTTTCCTGCAATTCCAAGTTTCAAGAGGATGCTTAGAGGCTAAAAGCCTTGAATGAGCGTTGTGAAGCCATCCAACTCAACAATTCAGTTCCGTTCTTGATTATTTTGTGAGTATTTAATTCAAGTTGTTTCTTTTATCATGTTTATGATGTTTATTGCAATTCATATCGAAAGATCGTTGCTTGTTGATTGTTTATTTTGATGAAAATCATATTAAACTTTAGATCACCATGATAAAGAATAGATCTTAAATCTAATTAACGAGAGTTATTAGGTTAGATTTCTAGGTTAGAAATTGAGAGATTTCACACCTTGATTTGAAAGCATTAATCTTTAGATCGAAAGATAAAAGATTGATAGGAGAACTTGTCTAAGAAATTAGGAGTTCATACCTTGGTTAGGTGAATCACAACTTGGTTAGAAATCACGAAATAATCTGAATTGGAATTGAATGTTGATAGGATAGGTGGATCAATTGCTCGTTTACTCGTTATAATTTGATCAAATCCCTTAGAACGTGAATTGTTTAGTTAATCAATTTCCTTTATTGCATACTAGGTTTAGTTTTAGTTTAATAGTTCGCAACCCGTATCTTTCCTGGCTTTAGATCATATCTTCGTCGAGTTTTACGTTTTAGTTAAGTTTATTTCCGAGTGTTGTTTAGTTTTATCCATTGTTTAGATTAGTTTTTCGTGACATAATTTAGTTAGACAAAAACTAGGGTTAGCAATCGCCAGTTCCCCGTAAGATCGACCCGGTATCAACCTCTATATTACGATCCTTATACTTGAGGAAAACCGGATTTATAAATATTATTACTTGTTGTTTTCATTGCATAAAATCCGTGACAAGTTTTTGGCGCCGTTGCCGGGGAACCGGACGGTTGCCTAGTTTTTGTTTTTGTTTTTCGTTTTTCCTGTTTATTTTTCGTTTTAATTCCTGTTTTTAGTTGATAGCCGTTTAGATTATTAGGTTATTAGGGTTTTAAGTTTAGGGTTTAAGGTTCTGCTTCCCCTGGTGATTAGTTTTCTTCTTTTCTATCTTTCTGCCTCTATTCTTCTTTTCTGCAAATTTTCTGCTTATGTTCTAGTTTTCCCGCTACCAAACGGGCGTCTGGGATCTTGGACGCCCGTCCGCTGGAAAATTTTCAATCCTGTATCGTTTTCACCCACTTAGACGAGCGTCCATAAAATTTGGACGCCCGTTCAAGTTTTCTGAAGACCAGACGAGCGTTTGGGCATCCGAACGCCCGTCCAGTCCAAAAGTTGGGCAGACGCCCGTCTGTTTCATCTTTTCCCTTAATAATCCTATTTCCTTTTCTTCCTTTCCTTTCTTTTCTTTTCTTAGGCTTTAATTTTTAGTTTAGGTTTTTAATCTCTTAGTCTTTAGGTTGCTTTCACTTGTTTTTGGTCCGGTTTATGCAAACTCGGAGTCAAAAGGGACCGTTACTATACACCCACGACCCCGAGCGAACCGTAGTCCGGCCAAACAGGCGGATCTTCCATTCTGCGGTTCTGGCAGGCAGAGCCGAGCAAGATCTTGAGGATCAGTTAGCCAACGAACGAGATCACGATTTTGTAATAATGGGCGCTAATGATAGACGTACGTTGGCGGACTACGCCATGCACAGCGCGATCACGATCAACCCGGCTATTGTCATTCCGGCCATCCTTTGCACGGACCTTCGAGCTAAGGCCGGGACTTATTCAGATGATGCAGCATGCATCTATTTTCCACGGTTACCAGTCAGAGAATCCACACACTCACTTGCATACATTCTTGGAGATATGCGGCACCACACGCATCCAAGGAGTAAGTGAGGATGCCATCAAGCGAAACTTTTTCCATTTTCTCTACAAGGGAGAAGCGAAGGAGTGGTATACTTCTCTCCCCTCGAATCAATTACCACAAATTTGAACTCGAAAAGGAGTTCTTGAGTCAATACTTCCCACCTTCAAAAACGGCCCGGTGTTTGAACGAGATTTTCACTTTCACCGGAAAGAGAATGAATCTTTCTTCGATTGTTGGAAAAGATTCAAATCTACGCTTAGAGAGTGTCCCCACCATGGCTTGCCCCTTTGGAAAGGCAAGTCAACACCTTCTTTAGTGGATTGACCGAGCTTACAAAAGGCATGGTCAATAGTTCATCTGGTGGGGCGTTTCTGAAGAAAACGCCTGATGAGGGATGGGCCCTGTTTGAGGACATTGCAAAGTACAACTACGCCCCCTCTTATCAAGCAATTCAAGCACCTCCTCCTCCTAAGGTAGAGGAGGTAAACATGCAAAGTTTGATCGCCATGCTGCAGAAGCAGATGGCAGCATCTCAAGTTTCAAATCCGATAAATCAAACTTCTTCTTTTCCGCAGAACCCTCGGGTTACGCATCTTTGCGAAAAGCTTCTTTGTCGGACGGCCATATGAATGGCCAGTGTCAATTTAATCCCCCTGCACCTTATCAAGTGAATGCTATTCATGATTATGGACAGTGTAATCAAGTCACATGTCAGAATTGTGACGAGGTGGGGCTCACGTCTAAATTCTGTCCTATGAACGGGCAGAATACTGAAGTGAATGCATTCTATGGCCAGAACAACCAAAGGTCTAATCAAGTTTCTGGCCAGAATAATTTCCAAAGCCACGGGTTTAATCAATCTTCTGGTTTCAATCCTAATTCAAATTTTAATTCGAATCAAAATTTCAATAGAAACCCTGGTTTTAATCAGAACCAAAACTCAAAATTTTCCAATCCTACTCAAAGATTCAATCAGAATTGGCCCGCCAATTCTAATCCTGCTATTCAAAGTCGGCCCAGCCAGCCCTATTCGCAGAATCTCCAAAACTCTCAAGGCTCCTCGTACTCAAGTGATATCAAAGCTCAATGGGATTCCTTTTGGGAGGAGCAAAATAGATCAATGAAAAACCTTGAGAGGCAAATCGGGCAATTGGGCGACGGTTAGCTTCTCGACCCCGGGGCAAGCGCCGGTTTCAGCGAGAAAAATCCCAAGGGTGGTCAAGTTGCTCAAACCGACTTGAACAATGGCCAATGTGCGACCTCGTGCCTTCAATTCCTTACGGTAGAGAGGAGGCCGGTGCAATGAACCTCGAAGTGGTACTCAAGTTAGTGGTCCTTCCCACCGGGGAAACCACTAGCAGCCCTCTGCCATTGATAAGGCGGGGAGGGAAGCGAGCACTACACTCCCCTTTTCCGAAAGAGAATACTCGGGTGGTGATCCCACGAGAGGTGAAAAAGTTGGAAGTCCTCGGGTGGGCGATCCACGAGGAGTGAAGAATCAAGTGTGAGTCGGGAGGTGATCCACGACTAATAAAAAGATTGAAAAAGCCGTTCGGTGGAAGGATCTGGAAGACAAAGTTTGTCAATGCATCTTCAAAGAAAGTCTTCTCGAGAATGATCTGAAAAGGCTTCCATTTCCACCAAGAAAGAGCAACATCCCTTTAAGTGAAGATAAGAAGTATGAAAAGGTGCTAAACCTTTTGAAAAATACTCAGGTAAATCTTCCATTATCAGATGTCTTGGTTGAAATGCCTAAGTATACAAAATTTATCAAGGATGTTGTTTCTTCAAAAAGGAAGTTGTCAGACATGGAGAGGCTGATTGGTGAGGATTGTTCAATGATCAATTACAAAAACTTACCAACCAAGAGAGGTGACCCTGGAAAGTTTGTGCTTACCGTGTTAATGGGAGGCCTGGTCTTCCCTAACTCTTTGTGCGACACAGGTGCATATATAAGCCTAATGCCATTGTACGTATTGCAAACAAGTGGGTTTAATTGATCTTCTAGAACCCACTACCATGAATTTGCAATTCGCGATAGATCTTTAAGAAAGCGGCGGGAATCTTAAAGGACATCCTAGTTCAAATCGATAGGTTTACTTTTCCCGTCGGCGGTACGTCTGGACATTGAAAAAGATGAAAATGTCCCCCGATTCTTGGAAGACCTTTTACGTCTACGGCTCGAGCCCTCATTGCTTGCGATGGTGGGCGAGTGACAATCCGTGTTGGTGATCAAGAGGTAAGCTATAATTTCTCCAAATCCATTCAAATACCCTCTGGCCCTCCAACCGGTTTTTCCATTGAGGAGACGTCTGATGACTTCAATGATTTGATGGAGAAGCAAGTCATGGCTGTGGCAATGGAGTATGAGCGACTGGTTGATAATTTGAACAATCATGGTGTGGTGAGTCTAGAGCGGTTAGAAGGCGAGTTCAAGGATGAGTTGTTCGAGAGGAGAAGCTCGGCGGTGGGACCGCTCGGTAAACTCGGCGATGTTGAGTTGAAAGGTGGAGAGCTCAAATCTAGTTTAGAAGACCCCCTGCGATTTGGTGTTGAAGCCGTTGCCTAAACATCTTAAGTATGTGTTTCTAAGAGAAGGTGACAAGCTTCCATTAATTATATACGCAATTTGTCTCGTTTAGAGGAAATGAAATTAATCAACGTCTTGAAGAAAAATGAAAAGGCCTTTGGATGGCAAGTAGGAGATATCAGAGGGATATCTCCGGACATCTGTATGCATAAGATCAAGACTAATGAGGGTACGAAATGTGTTAGACAGCCCCAGAGGAGGCTCAACCCTCATATGCAAGAGATGGTTAAGAAAGAAATCATCAAACTTCTGGACATGGGAATTATTTATGCCATCGCCGATAGTGAATGGGTTTCCCCGACTCAGGTAGTCCCCAAGAAAGGTGGAATTACGATTGAGAAGAATGAGAAAGGAGAGGAAATAGCATTAAGACTTGTCACTTGGTTACGAGTACGCATCGACTATCGAAAGCTCAATGAGGTAACCATGAAGGATCACTTTCCCCTTCCATTCATTGACCGGATGCTTGAGCGTACGGCGGGACACGCATTCTCTTGCTTCTGGATGGTTATTCGGGATACTTCCGAATACCCATTGATCCGGTGACCAAGAAAAGACCACTTTCACACTGCCATACTTATGGTACATTCGCTTACAGGCGAATGCCATTTGGTCTCTGCAATGCCCCAGCTACATTTCAACGATGTATGCTGGCTATCTTTGACGGGCTAGTAGATTAGTGTATGGAAATCTTTATGGACGATTTTTCGGTCTTTGGTCAGTCCTTTGATGATTGTCTTGACAACCTTGACCAAGTGTTATCCAGATGCGTGGAAAAGAACTTAGTGCTCAATTGGGAAAAATGCCATTTCATGGTTGATGAGGGAATAGTTCTTGGCCACAAGATCTCCGCCAAAGGTATAGAAGTTGACGGGGCAAAAGTAGAAGCTATCGAGAAGATGAGTTATCCCAAGAATGTGCGTGAAGTGAGAGGTTTTCTTGGACATGTCGGTTTCATAGAAGATTCATTCAAGACTTCTCCAAGATAGCCAAGCCCCTGTCTACTTTACTTAAGGAAGACGTTGAGTTCAATTTTGATGAGAGCTGCAAGCAAGCGTTTGAGGAGCTTAAGGACCGTTTAATCTCTGCTCCAATTCTTATATCGCCGACCATTTGGAACCTACCTTTTGAGCTTATGTGCGACGCATCGAACTATGCGATTGGTCTTGTTTTAGGACAAAAAATCAAAGGGAAATTCCGGCCAATCTATTACGCCGGTCACACATTGAATCCTCTCAAGTTAACTATACTACTGCGAAAAGGAATTATTGGCCGTAGTCTTTGCTATGGACAAGTTTCGTAGTTACTTGTTAGGAGCTCAAGTGATTGTGTGGGCCCGATCACGTTGCTTTGCGGTATCGATGACTAAGAAAGAGGCTAAACCGCTCTCTTGCGTTGGATACGACCTACAAGAGTTTGACGTTCAAATTAAAGACAAAAGGGCGGTGAAAACGTAGTGGCGATCACGTTTTGAGAATGCTAAGTGAGGAAAAGGATGATCTAGATGATATAGATCTTTACTTTCCTCTAGAAAACATTATGCTTATTGACGGTTGTCCTCCTAATGTTCCATGGTATTCTTCCATTGTAAATTACCTTCATGCCCGATATCTCGATCCGAATTGTCTTATCGGGGAGAAGAAAAAGTTCTTCTCGATTTGAAATCTTTCGTTTGGGATGAACCTTATCTTTTTAAGATCTGTAAAGATGGTACTGCTTAGGAGATGTGTTCCGAGTCGAGCGCAACGCGATATATTGAGCGGTGCCACGGTGGACCCCTTTGGAGGTCACTTTGGTCCTTGGAAAACCGTTGCTAAGATTTTCCAATCCGGTTTCTATTGGCCCACGATCTTTAAGGATGCAGAAGCTTTCTGTAAAGCTTGTGATAGATGCCAAAGAACCGGTACGCTGACAAGGCGTTTTGACATGCCTTTGAAACCCATCCTAGAATGCGAAGTCTTTGATGTATGGGGTATCGATTTTATGGGACCATTCACATCATCTTGTGGTAACAAATACATCTTAGTCTGCGTGGATTACGTGTCTAAATGGGTGGAGGCTCAAGCCACTCCTCACAATGATCATAAGACGGTCATGAAATTTCTAAAGAAAAACATCTTTGAGGTTTGGATGTCCACGTGCCTTGATCGGTGATGAAGGGACGCATTTACGCAACCGACCCTTAGAAAAAGTGCTCGAAAAGTATGGTGTTCGTCACAAAGCGGCACACCATATCATCCGATGACTAGTGGTCGGGTTGAAAGAAGCAACCAAAGTATTAAGAAGATCTGGAAAAAACGGTCAACGGTCATAGAAAAGGCTGGAGTTTGAAGTTGGATGATGTACTATGGGCATACGGGACCGCCTATAAGACTCCTATGGGTACATCTCCATATCAAATGGTTTATGGTAAGCCATGTCATACGCCGATCGAGTTAGAGCATAGAGCTTATTGGGCTACAAAGTTTACGAACTTTGATTCCCAATCTTGTGGTAAGCATCGGCATTGCGGCGGTTGCATGAGTTGGACGAATTCGGACTCCGGGCCTACGAAAGCGCCGGGATTAGCAAAGATAAGATGAAACTCCTCCATGACGCCAAAATTAAGAAAAGAGAATTTCAAGTCGGAGAACAAGTTCTTTATACAATTCCGGGCTACATCGTTTCTGGAAAGGCGAGGACACGATGGTCCGGTCCCTTTGAGATTCTCCAAATTATTCCTGGAGGCGTCTTAGAACTACGAGGTTATGGTGACCAACCGTTTCGAGTGAATGGTCAAAGGTGTAAGCACTACATTGGTGAACCAAAGAGAAACCTTTGATTGTCCGTTTCCTCGATATCCTCGGGTGTGGTGCTACAAAAGTCGAAGAATTTGACGAGTTTTCACCCGACCTGTTTTCGAGAGGATGGCGGTAGTGGTCGATGCGAAGAAGTTCTAGCAGGTAGTTGGGATATGGAAGAGTTGGAGAGGGAGCGTCAGCTGACACGTCATCAGAAGACTCAAAAGATGAAGAAGTCAACCATGGGGAAGTTTAAACGTGTTTGGAAAGCTATCAAAGATTTTACCCCATGTGTTAAGTGCTGTTTCTGCAGCCAAACTACTGATCGAAGCCTACACGAGGTAGTGGCTGGCAGAAAAGTTAAATGGCCTGATCCAGGCTGAGCTAAAAGAGTGTCGAGCTAACGACATTAACCAAAAGCGCCACTAGGAGGCATCCTAGATATCCGTTTCTGTTTTGGCTACATTCGTTTTTGTTCTTTTCTTTGATTAATTTGTTTCGTTTAAGTCTAATTAGGGTAATTGTTGACTCTGCCTTGTCGGTTGATTCAATTTCGCCTTGACCTTCTCTTTATCTTTATTTTGCCATGTTATATCCCCCTATGTTCCCCGAGATGTTGCCATGTTTGTTCAAGTGTGCAAGATATTTTCGATAGCAATTGTGAGCTTTCAGATGAAGTCAGTTTTCCGGTGGATGGTCCACAGTCTACTGATTTCTTCAAGCATTTCTGGATCTGACTTGCTACCACTTCCAGAATTGCCACCTTCGAACTACAATCAGCTAAGTCCTTTATCTTTTCTTTAATTCTGCACAACATGAGGACATGTTGTCATTTAAGTGTGGGGGAGGGGAATGATTTGATATGTATCTACATATCATTTGCTTAACTCGTTATGTTTCTATGTAAAAATGAGCTAGCATTTTCAAAATTTTCCGGCATTTTTGTTTTTGTTTTGTCCCGAGTAGGCAATTCAATTCAATGTTCGTTATTTTTATAGTCATTGATGCTATATATCATATGTTTGATAAGTTAGTTGTTTCACCTGAGATCTATTTTTCACAAGCCATAGTGAACGATGAGCTAATTTATAAAGCTATACCCCTTTTGATTAGTGATTTTTGTTTTCTTATAAGTCATGTGCTTAGTGCTACATATCTATCTTGAGATTTATGATAGTTTGTATTTAGATCCGAAGTATGATATACTGTGAATATCTAAGGTTTGAATGTGATAAGTAACACGTAACTACTGTGCTTTGGAAAAGTTGTTTTAAGAGAAAATATATGAATTAATTGGGTGTGTCGAAAGCTAGTCGATGATTTGAGTGCGATAGGGTATACCACGTATGTCCTATACCACTATGATGACCAAAAGCTCACGACGGTCGAGAAGAAAAGCTGCCTTATGATTTGAGTAAGGTAGGGTATATCTCGAATATCCTATTCTGCTATGACAGGGCAATAGCTCATTCTGATGTGTGTTTAAAAGCAAAATAGTTAAATCAACTTGCAATACGAATTGTTATGAAAAAGATATAAGACTAAGTTATCGTCTATTTTATCCCCAGTAGAAACTGATAGATATGCTGTAGGGATTATCCTCTGAGTATTTCAGAAAGGCCCTAGATATACTCGATCATCCTTTTCGGGATATTTTACGTTTGTAGGGTACATCTTATGAGTGTCATTTATTACTAGTCTATGAGGGGGTATTAGTTAGTTTTGCTTCGAGTTTCTCAAGTTTGGATTTAGTGGAAGTTTTCTATGGCTTTGCACACACACAATGGTGAACCTCTGATTTATTGGATCTATGCTATACTGTCTTAGATGTCTGTTTTTGTCTCGAGCCTTAACTTTCGTTTTGTTTTGCTCGGGAGGAGCAAAAGCTTAAGTGTGGGGGAGTTGTTAAGGGTGAATTTATACGATTTATAACGCTATATTCTATGATATTTTCCCTCATATTCGTATAAAATTGCATAAGAAACGAGTGTTTAACGGAAGTATTGAGTAAATGAGGTTTTTAACGAGTTAATCGTAATATTGGTTGATTTTGGTGTTTTAATTGTGATTTTATGTTTAATTGGACATTATTACATTTTTGCGATGTTTTTATGTGTTATAGATACATGTTTGAGGCTCCAAAGATGATCAAAGGTTGATTGAGTTCGAGCTAATTGATGATAAAAGAGATAATGAAGGAATGAGATAGAGAAAAAAGAGATAAAGATCAAGAAATCAGAATTCGATCATATTGAACTGGCATCCAGGTCCCGTCCAGAGTGGACGGGCGTTTGATTAAGTGAACGGGCGTCCGGAGGTGCGATTTTGATACAGAGAGTTTGGACGCTGCAGTGGACGGGCGTCTGAGCGATTCCAGGGCAAACCGAACGAGCGTCCAGGAAGAGTGGACGGGCGTTCTTCGACCGACTTTGGTGAACCGACTCAAGACTCTATAAATAGCAGTTGTTTTCTCCACATATGAGAGACCAATTCCACAATACTCGAAACCCTAAACCTAGGGGCGGCTTTAGGCTGCGTTTTTACTTCTTTTATTCCAGTTTTTATGCTCCAAATTCTAGATTAAAAGTAGGTAGTTTTATGTTAGTTTTTCCTGCAATTCCAAGTTTCAAGAGGATGCTTAGAGGCTAAAAGCCTTGAACGAGCGTTGTGAAGCCGTCCAACTCAACAATTCAGTTCCGTTCTTGATTATTTTGTGAGTATTTAATTCAAGTTGTTTCTTTTATCATGTTTATGATGTTTATTGCAATTCATATCGAAAGATCGTTGCTTGTTGATTGTTTATTTTGATGAAAATCATATTAAACTTTAGATCACCATGATAAAGAATAGATCTTAAATCTAATTAACGAGAGTTATTAGGTTAGATTTCTAGGTTAGAAATCGAGAGATTTCACACCTTGATTTGAAAGCATTAATCTTTAGATCGAAAGATAAAAGATTGATAGGAGAACTTGTCTAAGAAATTAGGAGTTCATACCTTGGTTAGGTGAATCACAACTTGGTTAGAAATCACGAAATAATCTGAATTGGAATTGAATGTTGATTGGATAGGTGGATCAATTGCTCGTTTACTCGTTATAATTTGATCAAATCCCTTAGAACGTGAATTGTTTAGTTAATCAATTTCCTTTATTGCATACTAGGTTTAGTTTTAGTTTAATAGTTCGCAACCCGTATCTTTCCTGGCTTTAGATCATATATTCTGTCCAGTTTTACGTTTTAGTTAAGTTTATTTCCAGTGTTGTTTAGTTTTATCCGCTGTTTAGATTAGTTTTTCGTGACATAATTTAGTTAGACAAAAACTAGGGTTAGCAATCGCCAGTTCCCCGTAAGATCGACCCGGTATCAACCTCTATATTACGATCCTTATACTTGAGGAAAACCGGTTTTATAAATATTATTACTTGTTTTTTTCATTGCATAAAATCCGTGACAGAAGTCTGAGTTGAACTAGCTATGTTGTCTAGATGATCAGCAACCGTACTCTCCTCCCTGTATGTATGAGTGACCTGCTAGTTGTTGTTGTATAATCTGCGGTAAACTGTGAATCTCCAACATGTATTTCCAAGGGATTTGTGCCCTGTGATTAAGCATTTTGAATAGTATCTCTGAGTTTATTTCAATAAGAATCTGATGAAAACCTTGCTTAATGCATTCAGAGATCCCTGCTAACATGGCTTTTATTTCAGCTTCCATATTGGTACATTCCCCATAAGCTTCATATCCTGCAATTACCACCTTACCAGTGCTATTTCTAGCCTAAAGCCACCTCCAGTTGGGCCAGGGTTCCCCAATGCTGAGCCATCACAATTCAATTTGACGTTGGGACCTGTAGAAGGGTATCATTGTACTAAAGTAACTTTTCTTGGAGTAGTCTTTTCCAATTGAGAAACAATGCCATTCTGAACTAAGATCTGATCTTCAGGTTGCTTATATTTCAACTTCAAAAGCTTGGTAGATTGATGGGTATTTGAGACAACACCAGCTACAACCTGCTGAATAGAGGGGTAGATTCCCCATAGATTCTGCTATTCCTCTATTTCCGTAGTTCCCACAGAATAAAGTAAAAAACAGCCTTCTTGATCTTCCCCAGAGCTCTTTTGTTTTCATTGAGTAGCCAAGAATACATAAAATCCTTCCATGATTTCTTTGGTGGCTTGAAATTAAGCAAGCTTTGAAAATGATCCCAAACCTTCTGAGCATTTGGACATCTTCAAAAGGTATGTACAAGAGAGTCTTTATCAGGGAAAAAAGGGCATTTGTATGGCCATAAATTCCCATTTTCATCAACTGATCTGGGAATGGAAGCACAAAGTTGTACATTCTCCATAGAAAGAAAGAAATTATGGTTGGCATGTAAGGTTTCCGAATTTCCCCCAATTCATATTTAGATAATTTCTTTTTCCTAAGTTGTTGATATGCTGATGCCATAGAGAAATGACCATAAGTTGTAGGTGTCCAAACCCACTTTTTGAAAGGCACCCCCAGGTATCTAGTGTTTTCATCAATACACTGTTGGCCTGAATCTAACATCTTCCTTGCTTGCAACTTATATAGGGGATAGTCACTGTTCATAAGCTTAGAAGCCCATAAACCCTGTTGATTCCTTAATTTCCACTAAAGCTTGCATGAGAAACTATTTTGTACCTGTTTCAAGTCCCTAAATCCCAGACCATTCTCCTCCAGAGGGTAGCATAATGAATCCCATTTCCTTCAAGTTCTGTGTTTATACTCCTGAGAGTCATTCCATATGAATTGTGACATGATTCTCTCAATCCTCTTTCTAACAACAACTGGAAAATGCATGGCTTCAATAAGATTTATTGGGAGAGAGGATAACACATGTTTTGTCAATGTAATCCTACCCCCTTGAGTAAGGAGTTTGGCATACCATCCTTGCAACTTAGTTTCAAACTTATGCACAAGACCACTGAAGAAAGATGCCTTGGCTTAGCCAATGTGTATAGGGAATATAATCCTCATCTCTATTTGATGCCATTTGTGATATAATGCTGATTCAGAAAATGGCACGAACAAAAGACCACCTAGAAAAACATGAATCTAAGATTAAAAACTATAACTTTGACAAGATGAAACCCTATATATTCTAGATATGAAAAGACCGATCACTTACCAAGAAAATGCAGAACCATGTGGCGATTACAGCTCTGGGTCATCTTGATCTACACGTAATTTATTCTTGAACTGGATCGAGAAATTGTGTAACAACCGTTGACCGGATCATAATTGTTTTTCTCCTCTTTCTTTTCTTTTTGGTGGAAACATCGGCCACCTTTCCATTTTGTTTGGTTCACGCAAACCATTGGGTGGTATTTATAGGATTAGAATTAGTTTTTTTAAAAGAGTCAAAATGACTCAAAATCCATTAATTACAGAACTGGAGTTTTACAAAATTACTCTCAGTTTTGAAAGGTAACTCAATCCAGAAATACATTTCTTCTTGTTCAATTAGTTACAAGACATAAGGTTTACAATATGAAACATATGTTGAGTGTTTTTTTATTTAAGCTTATGCTGAACTTTATGAACTTGATTAGATTTGAATGTTTGAAAACTTGATTAGTTTGCTTCTTTTAACTCTTATTCACTTATCTTGAGATTCTTTTATAGTTTCATCTTCAACATTTGAGCAAAGGCTTACTTGCCATGAGACTTGCTTACCTTTGTTCAAGTAGGTTCTAAGCAAGGCTCAACATATTATTGATATGCAGTACCGTTGACTGTGTTCCACAGTTTTGATAATCAGCTGAGTAGTTCAGCTAAAGAACCCAGCAGCGGAGCAGGATCAGCTGAGGAGCCTATCAGAGGAGAAGTCTCATATGATCATGGACCCGTGAAGATGATAATGTCAACTTGAACAAAGAAAGCCCCAAAATTTCACTAAGGAGGAGTCAATAATGTGCAAACCCCTTATATGTTAGATCGTGTTATGAGTCTTGACAGGCTCTCACCTGAATATGCAAAGTTTGTCTGAGCCATTGGTGTAGTCTCTAAGCCCAAGGCTTACAATCAATCAACCAAGCATGATGAATGGAAGTAAGCAATGTAGAAGGAAAGTGAGTCATTGCAGAAGACTAACACATGAGAAATTGTAACTTTACCACATGGCAAGACACCTATTAGATGCAAGTGAGTGTACAAGAGAAATTATGACCTTGATGGCTCAGTAGGGAGGTATAAGGCTAGGTTGGTGGCAAAGGTATATAATCTGACATATGACATTGATTATCAGGCGACCTTCGCTCTAGTTGTGAAGATTACAACAGTTGGGACGTTGTTCATAGCTACAGTAGTCAACCACTGGCATCTTCACCAAACGGATGTAAACACTTCCTTTCTACATGAAGATTTTAATGGAGAATTATACATGCAACTGCTGCCAAGTTTTAGTTCTGACAAGCCAAGTCAGGTTAGCAGATTGATAAAGTCACTATATGGATTGAATCAAGCCAGCATACAATGGAAATGCAAGTTGACAAAATGTTTGGAAAACTCAGGATTTGTTCAGTCCATGAATGATCATAGCCTTTTTACCATAGGATCATGCAAGATTTTTATTGCACTATTGGTTTATGTAGATGACATTATTGCAACCAATCTTGATTTGGATCAGATTCAGCAAGTAAAGGATCATCTTCATAAACAGTATACTATCAAGGATCTTGGTAAGCTGAGGTACTTTCTAGGCATTGAAGTTTCCAGAACACCTAGTGGAATTTATATTTCACAGAGGAAATATAATCTAAATCTCTTACAAGAATATGATTTCTTAGGGGCTAAACCTGTAAACACTCCAATGGAATCCAAACAGACGTTGCAGCATGAGGATACACCTTTATTGGATGATAATATTTCCTATAAATCTTTGGTTGGAAAGCCGATTTACTTAACATTTGCCATACATGATATTGCATTTAGTGTTCAACAACTAAGTCAATTTTTGGATACTCCAACTGAGAATCACATGAAAGCGGCTCATATATTACTGAGATATTTGAAGGCCAATCCAGAACAAGGAATTTTTTTCCCAGCTAAGAACACATTCATCCTAAAGGGGTTCACTGACAATGCCATATGATGTTCCTAGGAGATGCTTCCATTTATTGGAAGGCTACGATATAGACAACCCTTGCTAGAAGCTCTTTTAAATCTTAAAAATGGCAATGGCTAATGCAACTTGTGAGATACAGTGGCTTCTCTACATTTTGAAGGATTTGTAGATTCCAGTTCAACTTCTTGTTGTTTTGTTCTATGAAAATGCCAGTGCTTTACACATTTCTCACAATCTTGTATTTCATGAGAGAACAAAACACATTGAAATATGCTATCATGTTGTTAGAGATCAGGTAAAGTCATGATTGACCAAAGACCAACTTGCTGACATCCTAACCAAAGCTTTGGATGCTCCTATTTTCTACTATTTATTGGACAAACTAAGCATTTCCAAGCTTTTGTATCCAATTTCAAGTGCATAAAGGAGTGATAGATGGAAGCAGGATGTGCAAGCTAAACATTCACCATTCTAATCTTGTTGGGTGTTACAATATATGGATTAAGGAGTGATAGATGCAAGAGGATGTGCATGCACTCAACAAAACTACTCAACTCAGCTGCCTTGAGAGATCAACTTATTTACTCACCTTATCTGACTGTAGCTCGGCTGACTTGGATTCAGCAGACTATATAATGTTGTAACTTCCATTTTGTTATAACTGAATGTAACTGATGTATGTAACTGTTGTAGGGAAGTATACTCTATAAATACTTCATGATCAACACATTGTAACTTAACTTGTTCATTATTCTTCGATCAACAGGAGATCCGCATTTTATTTTCTCTTGTTCTTGTTAGGAAATCACTAGTTTAACGCAGCGGAATTTAAAATTTGATTTTCTTTTCTAGAACGTTCTTCGTTTAATGCAATAAACATGTTAAGTAGTTTTACGGAATATACGTAGTACAATGCACAAGCCGTCCACGCGTCCGTCCTCTATCGATAATCCACACAAACTCCTCGCCGGAATCCTCCTTGGATTGCTATTGGAAAACTCCGGTTGCTAGACGGCCTTTTTCCTCCCTCACAAACTCTCTATTGGAAACTCTCTATTTTACACAAGAACTATTAGCTCTTGCTATTATGATGTACAAAAGAGCTTGACACCCACCTCTTATTTATAGTCAAAAGTGGCGCCCCAATAGAGTGGAGGAGAAGAAAACATTTTCCCAATAAAATAAGGAAAATCTCCTAGATTGATTTATCTCTTTTATAATAATATCTCATATTAAATAAAATCTAAATACTGCCAATATCTTATATTGAATATATTTATCTTATTACCATAAATCTATTTTTCCAAAATCAATTAATATCCAATATTAATATTATGGTAATCTTATTAATTAAAGTGCACAATCCAAGTGTATCTTATACACTTCAATGTGGCGCCCCATATTGCCAATTATTGGCTTCCGGAATATTCTTTAATTAATATAATTTTATGTATAATTAAAATCTTGTATTTTATTTATTCATAATAAATAAATACCACCATATTAATTTACCACTATAATCTTTATAGTCTAGAGATTAACTTTTCTTATTTGGTTATCAACTATAACCGCATTTTAATCCGACTCGATGTTCATATGTGTGTGACCCGATAGGCTTCCGAATATGTTGGCCGTAGACACAAAGTGCAAATTATGAAAATGGCCTTCATGCCTAACGATCATGGGATAGCGTCTAGCAACACACCGTGACCCCCAATCATCGGAAGAGTCAAAAGCAATGACTACTACCTTTCATGTGAAGCAGTTACCTTGTAACTTACAATCTTATAACTGTAATAATATCCATACGATCGTATCTCGAGTGTCAATACATTAACGATCGTATCTTAAAATCTGGATATCATGCCCTCTCGGAATAATACATTTACTCCCACTTTGCAAAGATTCTCTAGAGCTAGACATTCCTTATAAGAAGGCCATTTCGGATATTCGATCCCAATCACAGGATACGCGATTCCCAGACGAGCAATCCTGTATACTCTGCATGCTTCAATATCACACCCAATCACTACCGCATGATCACCCAGTGGCTAGGGGAAATCTCAATAGTGTCAAAGCATGACAATCCACACCGTGATGCCATGAAGACTCCGGTCTAAAGGATAATCACACAACCGCCACATAGTGTGACACTTAATATAAGTGGGTCATTCTAACGTACGCATTCTCTAATACACATCCACGTACAGTCCAAGTGTCTTTACACTTCGATAGATGAGATCTATCCCTACCTTCTATAAGATAGAAGACATCCAATACGTGCTAGTCTGATTATACTCTCAATGTCCCGTTTGACAGTACATAAGACTAGAGACATTTAAGTACCAAACTTGTTAGAGTGATTAGAGATCTCATCAACCATAATCACTATCATGGTTTCTCTATCACAGTTTGATGCTAGGGACGTTACTGTATATATACAAGAAATAATATGAAGATAAACAATATATAATTGTTAGATGTAATATCGCCGGACGGATCTAGATCCGTCCGATTACGCAGCAGAATAACAAGGATCATGATCAATATAAATTAAAGCATATAAATAAATAGATCTAAACTACAAGAAGGTTAGATCTACTTACCAATCAAAAGATTAGATCCAAAGATTGAGAAGCCGAGATCCAAATAGTTGAGATGCCACAGTCTTCCGATGTGTATCTCCAAGCAATGACCGGTGGATATCGATCTTTGATGCTTGACCTCCTTGATATGCTACCCGGAAAATCCTGAAGATTTTCCCAACTCGAAACCCTAATAGGAAGTCGACATCTCCCCATTATAATTGTGTATATGGCGTGTTTTACATGTTATGTAGGATTTATGAGAGCTCTTTTTATATAGGAGAGAAATCATTGTCCTCCAAGGATTTAATAATGAATACAAATCAATTATAATAATCCTTATTAAATAAAAGATACTCCTAGAATAATCTAGAACAAATCTAGAATATTTAAGGATCAATTTAATATTTTTCCAGTTAATTATTTAACAAATAAACAATTAATCACATGTCATATAATTATCCAAGAAAACTAATTTCTTGATAAATATATACTTACAAAATATGCCTCCCCTAATTCAATTAGGTTAGCACACGTATGATACACAAAAGGGTCGAGTCCATGAAAAATGTATTTTCCATGTATTTAATTATTTAGCCCACTAAATAATTATTTCGCACATCAATTAAATAGTCCAACTACTTAATTATTATTGAGGCCCAACGTCAAGAAAACATATGCATGTTAGGAGCCACATCGAGGACCATGGACCTATAACCAGTAGCTACAATAAATTAAATAAAAATATTCATCGAACAGAACAATTCTTATTCAATCTATTAATTCCGGAATTACGCCACCATAAACCCGAAACTGAACTCTATCGATTATAGATATATACTTACACTCTAATCATTGAGTAAAAGCGTCCATTGATATAATCATTACATACGGATAAATCCTCCATAGACTGTTCGTTTTGATTCGGGATATTTCCGTAAACCCTTCTCAAAACATCTTATCATTATTTACCATTAACCCCTAGTGATCAATTAGTTCATAACTAATATAATATGAACTGGGCCCATCGATCAGTTTCTAAGATTAACAAATAAGAGAACTGTCTGTCTACTTCCCGCAGGAATGAATGGATTCCGTATCTGTGAAGTCACAGACAACTCACTCAATCCAGAATAGAGCCATCGAGAAGTGTTCAGATCGCATGTATCCAAGTGATCCTTAACTAACACATCAAACTCTACTTTGAAACAAGCAGTAGACTGTGATCACATCAGGATTGAGATTAAACTTTCTATTCATTCGACTCTTATCATGTAGATCCAATTACTCCCACAGGGCCTGAGACACTCATGTGCTTCTACTAGAGTGTGAACAGAACTGGAGTACCAAAACTCCATTCACAGGGTTATGGCTTTTAAACCAACCTCTATTGATCTGAATCCTATACAGCCCGCAAGGAACCATAGGTTATCAATCACCTCTGTAAACTGCAAAGTCTTCACAACACAACAATACGTAATGGATAAACCATATTCCCATTACGTTCTTGGTGGATCGATAATATGATCTAGTAGTAATTATCAGTGTTATCACCAACAACGAATGTTGGACGTGGTCTGATCTAATCAGTTAGTAACTACCTTGAGTAACCGTACTCCAAAGTCCAAGGTTGTTATTCATAGACCCTTTCAGAAGGGGTTTTGACAGTATAACCGTCACTTTCTGATCTTAAGAATCTTATAACCAACCTTTACTCAACGTATAAGATATTGCACGAACAGTCATCATCTGAACGTGTACGCAAAATTTCCAGTCCTACATTCAAGCACTAAGTGCTAAATGCCTATATTGACTGAAGTGGGGTGAACCGAATTCACTCCTCATCCACAAATTTGTAAGCATCTTCTAGGTAGACTTCTCGGTTTTACATGATAGTGTAAACCGTTATTTCGCAACCAATATCTTAAGTGAGTTAAGCAGTGTATTGTAGCATATTAATAACTATATGAGGCAAATTTATGGTGTTATCCCCCAGTGGATAAATTCCACTGGGAGGCAGGCCGAGCATCAGTCCCAAGACTATGCTATGGCCTATTACTGAGCATGGAATACTCTATCTCTGGTGAAATCAGAGATACCTCCAAATATTTTAGACAACCTTACTGGCGTATCGAGTAGTTGTCTGACGAGATGTCACTACTCATAAGCTCCTTCTAACTTGTATATTTCACAAGACCCCGAAGGTCATTCTGAACAAGCTATGTTACTTCTTTAAATCTATTACCCTTTCCCGATTGAAAGGAAGCTTAGTCATTGTTCCTTTTGAGACAGTGTTCCTTGACTGGGAGATAGGAATCACCCTAAGCCAGTCTTCAGATGTTGTTTTTAGGAAATATGCACTAATTAATAGAGTATGAAGAAGTGTTTATCTAAATACGGAAACCTTTTGCCTTTAATAGTTTAAGATGTGTTACATATACCTTTTCAGCATTTCTTAGTGGTTCTCACTTTATCAAACAGACGTCCGAGTCTTGGATTCGTGCTACAAATGTCATATTCACTTTCTATAGGACAAACAAATTATCGAATTGAAAGTGAATCCATTTGTTCCAACGAATCTGAAAACAGAAAATAATTTTTCTGTGATATTCAAGGATTGAATCCGAAATTCATTTCATTATATCACTCCCACTATTCTAGCTGAAATAACTGCCCATGGTCTACTCTATTTATCGTTTAATGCATAGCTACTTTGTTCTTCCAAAGAACTTAGCTTTCGAGGAAATCGTTAATGATGCATTGGTCAGTGATCCGAAATCACCTTCCTTATCCTCTGATTTTCTAGTTATTAATATTCCGGTTTAGCCTTAAAACTACTTAGTTTAGATGACTAACACGTATAGACATTCTTTCCCATTCTTGACTTTCCTTATATGGAAACGAGTCTTGAACTAGCGAGTTCATTTGAGTAGACACTACTCGTGAACGCGTGGGATGTCTAATGATAGTGTTACTCGTTTGGACTATTTGATTTTTCTAATAAATCAACAAATCATAAGGTTAAAGCTACCACTAGTTTATCGGTTCCAAATACCGTCTAACTAGAAATGCTTTATTTTTTGATTTTTTAGAGATTAGAAAATCACCAGAACTAAGCTCCCACTAGTTTATCGGTTCCAAATACCGATGATTAAACTTTGAGAATCAAACATCTCATGGGAATCGTACATCCCATACTTTAATTGTCGATTACCTTCCTTTTTCAGCCAAGATATTTCCTAAAATATCTTGATGAGTGTGACCTACTATATCAGACCTTTAAGTACGCCCCGAGTATGCCTACGTAGGGCAGGTCGTGACCCGGCGAGTCCTCAAGATCCTATCCTTTCGGAGACCAAGCCTTGAATTTTGATAGCGGTGAACACCATCCGTAGGGGGCCAAAATCAAAGCGGCACGAGGCGTCACTATTCTCTCACTTGCTTGCATCTATAGTAGAGGCCGTGGGGTCGGCTGTCGCCTTCCCCGCTCCCACTCAATATTTTGGAAAAAGTGGTGGGTTTACTGATCGCGGTTTTGGACTTGACAATATTTTAAGAAACAACAAATCATGTACCCGAATGGTGTCGGTAATGTAGGCAAGCCTACCCGTCTTATTCGTTGGAACATATGTGACTGTCGGTCGGATCCGGCTAAGAGAATCCCTGTTTATGGGAATATTATCAGAAACAAAGCTAGACTTGTAGCTAAAGGGTATTCTCAAGCAGAAGGCATAGACTTTGATGAAATTTATGCACCAGTTGCAAGATTGGAAGCAATCAGACTATTTCTTGCCTTTGCAGCTCACAAAAAGTTCAAAGTATATCAGATGGATGTTAAAAGCGCATTTTTAAATGGAATACTTGAAGAAGAAGTTTATGTTCAACAACCACCTGGATTCGAGATCAAAGATCAAGCTGATAAAGTTTTCAGACTAAGGAAAGCTCTTTATGGACTTAAACAAGCACCAGGAGCTTGGTATGAAACTATATCTCAGTTTCTAGTGGATAATGGATTTATCAAAGGAACTATCGACAAAAATTTATTCAGAATGAAAAATGAAGAGAGCACTCTACTTGTTCAGATCTATGTTGATGACATTATTTTTGGATCAGAAAATGAACAGTTATGTGAGAAATTTGCAAGTTTAATAAAGAGCAAATTTCAGATAAGTATGATGGAAGAATTGAATTACTTTCTTGGATTACAAGTTAAACAATTAGATTTTTCATTCACCAAACCAAGTATACAAGAGAACTTATCAAAAAGTTTGGTATGGAAAAATCAGCTGGAATTTCTACACCAATGGGGACTAACATCAGACTAGATGAAGACAAAGAAGGCAAAGATGTTGATCAAACACTTTACAGAAGAATGATTGGAAGCTTACTCTATCTTACAGCAAGTAGGCCAGACATATCTTTTACTGTTGGTGTATGTGCAAGATTTCAGTCGAAACCAAAGGAAAGTCATCTCACTGTTGTAAAAAGAACCTTAAAGTATCTGAAAGATACAGATGGAGTTGGAATTTGGTATTCAAAAGAAGGAGAATTCAAGCTGATATCCTATTCAGACTCAGATTATGCAGGATGCAAAGTGGACAGAAAGAGCACCTCAGGCACATGTCAGTTGCTAGGAAATAGACTTGTGTCTTGGATCAGCGAAAAGCAAAATTCTATCTCAACTTCAACAGCTGAAGCATAGTATATAGCAGCTGGAAGTTGTTGTGCTCAAGTTCTATGGATTAGACATCAATTAAGAGATTATGGGATAGAAGAAGGAACGATTCCCATAATGTGTGATAACATAAGTGCAATTGCAATTACTGACAATCCAGTTTTGCACTCAAGGACAAAACATATTGATGTGCGTCATCACTTTATAAGAGATCATGCAGAGAAAAAGGATATTACAGTTCTTTATGTACCTACTGAAGATTAGTTGGCCGATATCTTTACAAAACCTTTGGATAAAGTAAGATTTGCCAAATTAAGAACTGAGTTGGGGATAACCAAAGTCAGTTAAGTCAGTCAAGTCAGTTTAAGCCAGAGATTCGTCAAGGGGATTAATCTTTGTTATGCTGGGTGCGCTCACTTAACTGATTAGTCATCGACATCAACAATCTCAAACTGACTAACTGGAACTGAAAGATATTTTGGAACTGAAAATTTTACTCTAGAACTGACCTCAGCATCAGTCTTTATAAGAGTCAATTTAAGTCAAAGGTTGATAAGATATTACAGCGGTTATATCGCATATAATTTCCGCAGTTTTTGTCAGAATATATTGCGTGTACACCCCACTATTGTCAGAACAGTACATGCTTTGATTACACAAACCATCATGGAATTTGAAAATTTGTACTAATCAATCGTCAATACATCATCCCTATATATCCAACCTCCGTTCACATTTCCTTAAAAACAAAAATCAGATTTTTCATAATCCTTGCTTCTCAAAATTCAATTTTTGTTTTCACACCCAGAAATGACCACCTCAAAGAAATCTCAAGAAGAAAGATTGATCACAGATTTAGATGTGTATACATTCGAAATTTATGAAGCTATGTGCAACAACACTCGTTAGCAAGTTATAGCTACGAGAACATCCAGAAACAACCAGGATTAAAAAGCATTCTGGAGGTCACTTTCAACGAAAAACGTGATGTGGAAGGGATTTTACAGTTCTGGGAGAACAAGTGTCTGATAAGAGACTCCCTCATCACTACAGTTCATGGAGAACGAGTCATGAAGTCACTATTTGGTTTCAAAAATTCATCTGTGACAACAATAGACTTGACTCGTCTACCATTAAAAAGAGACGCCTTTCTTAGACATATTTCTTTATCTAAGGAACCAGCAGAAGTTGGCATTCATATTGATAAACTCAAGCCAGAATTTGGACTCCTTAGTAGATGGTTCAGCAGACATGTTATTGGAAAATCCAAAGGAATCAACCATTATCCAATGACAATGTTTACCCGATGAATAATTTGGGACGAACTAGAATTCAATTGGGCCGGTTATGTCGTCAATCAGATAAAGAAGCAACACTTAGCTGAATTGGAAAGTGTACAGAAAGCACAAGCTGAAGGACAAGTAACTGTTGGGAGATTCCGACTGAAGAAAACACTCAGTGGAATCATTCAATTTTATTTGGAGAAACTCAAGGCAGGGAAGAAAGCAAGACAAACTGCAATCACAACTACTGATACAGAGGGAATTGCACCAGTCACAGGAACAACTTCCCAACCTGAAGCCAGACAGGAAACTGTGTCTCAGCAGGAAGCTGAACACAAAAGAGTCAAGCGGAAAGCTGACTTAGCAAAAGAAAAATCAGTTGTCAAATGTTTGTACCTAAGTACTTCGAGTCAGCAAGCACCAACTGAGGGGGAACTACAATAACTGACAGCTGAAATCACGCGGAAATATATTTCTGCTGATTATACTTCTCAGTTACAACACCATTTAGATCAGCAACAAACTCCTAGTTTTGAAGCTGATAGAATTATCAAACTAATGGAGATGAAACTCAAACCAGAAGATTCTCGTGATACTATCTAACAATCTGAAGAAAAGTTACTCTTGAAGGAATTGGAAATTAGAGACCTATATACTCTGTTTCCTATGTCAGAGTTTCTTGCAAATTGTTTCAATAGATTCACTGAACTAGCTCAACGCAGACAATCAGCCACATCATCTTCTCCCAAGGATTCTTTGAAGAAGAAGGATGATGATGAAGATGATAATTCAAGGAAAGAAGCAGATATGATTACAATTTTGCAAAAAAATACTCAACCACAACTCCAAGCTACGATTCAGCAAGAAGATTTACTGATAAGTCCACCATATGTGGTTATTCTTGGATCATTTTGGCCTGTTTTAATGCCTATTTTGTGATTTTCGTATGATAAATTGCCTTTTTAGACTAGATTCTGCTTTTGTGGCTTTGATATTTTGCGGATATGATGAATCCGAGCATAAAAGGCAATGAAAACGAGCTAAAAAGGAGTCAAAATCATGAAGGCAAGAAGAATCACACCCCGGTGTGGAAGAATGGAACGGGGTGTGAAAAAATGCGAAACTATCCAGATTTTCTACGAGGCCAACGAAATGTTCGATTGGTTGACACAACTTCCAACGTGATTTTCATGTTGATGGCGCAAATTTGGATGGATTTACACGCATATTTTTAGGGAATTTTATTTTAGGAGATAAATTACACAATTTAAATTAAGGAAAATTCCTATTTATCCTAAAATAATTCCCTTAAATTAAAAAAAGGATCATAGACGCAAAATGATTGCTTTAGGGCGTGAATTACATTCCCAATGGCATCTACTATTTTTCTCCCAACTTTTGAAGAACAAGATTTTTGCTTAGGGCTCGAGAACGAAGAACGGATCATGAATTTCTTGGTTTTATGATATTTGTGAGACAATTCTATTTCCTTTCTCTTAATTTTCTTCCTTTTATTTTATTTTTACGTTTCACAATGCCTAAATCCATGATTTTTGTGATCTCTTTGATTATGCGCGAGTAGATTTAATTTTCTAGGATTAGGAGAGCCCGGTAAATGAATATATGAGTTAAAGATTTGATTTTTCCTATTATTATGAATTGATATGCTTTTGTATTGATTTTGGTGTGCTATTTCGTATGAATTTATGAATTGATGGATCGTAAGATGAATTTCCATAGGTTTATATGATGAATTTATTATCAATTAGGTGATGTCTTGAAAGGTGAAGTCTAGTTGATAGGTTAGAACCCTAATTTCAATCAAGAAAATTCATGAGAGTGAAAGTTAATTGAAATTTCTTGTGGCAATATGAATAAATGGGTCTAGATTAAGTTAATGAGCGAGAAATCGGATTTAATATTAATTTAGGCACGATTAATAGTAGTTTGAAAGAATATTGTTAATCACTTTTGAATATTCGTCAACATAAGTAAAAATTCATAGTAAATGGAAAGGTCGTTGTAAAAGTCATATATTTGTTACCGTGGTAACCCGACGTCCTAGAAGTTCTTCCAACTTGATTTCTAGCATTTTCTTGGACTTGTGTTGAGATTTAAATAGGACCTTAGTTTTTAGTTATCTTATATCTTAAAACACCAAAATTTGATTAGTTTAGCTAATATAAATTGATAACTATTCGGTGATTGTCCCAAGTCCCTGTGGGATCGACATCCTAAGTACTACTCGATAAGCCGTGCGCTTGCGGTAGGATTTAGTGATTAAAGTGAAAATCACACATCAAGTTTTCTGGCGCCGTTGCCGGGGACTTGAGTGCCAACATCGAGCCGGTTGTTAATTTCGTTAGACTAGACATTTTATTTTATTTTAAGTGTTAGTAGGTAGTGTTATCCTTTTTGTTTCTCTCTTCTTGTTTATGCGAAAATCTCGAAATCTTGACAATCTATTTGAGTTAGATCTAGAAATCGAGAGGACTTTTCACGGGGAGGAGAAGATTGTTTAATTTGGAATGCGAGACGAGAGGAAACTAAATGCGAAACGAGAGATGGTGAAAACAATAATAAGACTTTGAAGGATTACTCGGTGCCCTGCGCACGGGGTTTACCCGGGGGTTGTGCAGCCTACTATAGCGACAAACAACTTCGGGCGAAGCACTGCTCTTATTCGGATGGTTCGGCGAGAATTCCTTTGGGGGATCACCTACGAGAAGACCCTAATATGCATCTAAAGATATTCTGGAATATTGTGATACCCTCAAAGTGAACAACATCACTTCGGATCAAATCGAACCATGTTGTTTAAGTTTTCCACGAGAGATAAGGCAAGAGCCTGGTACCATTCCATACCACCGGGCACGGTGACTACTTGGGATCAACTCTCTCGGGCCTTTTTAGCCAAGTATTTTCCTCCCGGTAAGACGAGTTCGGTTGCGGAATCGGATTACAAGCTTTACACAATCCAATGAATCCCTTTATGAAGCTTGGGAGCGGTTTAAGGAAATGTTGAGGAAGCTGTCCTCACCATGGGTTGGAAAAATGGCAATTAGTGCGGACATTTTATAATGGAGTGGATTATAGGGATAGGATGAACATTGATCTTTGCGGCGGGAGGTGCCTTGCATAATAAATATCCCGATGATGCATACAATCTTATTGAAGATATGGCAACAAACGAGTTCCATGTGGTCGGGAAACGAGAATCCCTAGCACATCAAAGAAGGAGCCGGTAAGTATGAGGTAGACGCTTTGACCCTTCTTTTCGCTAAAGTGGATGCTCTTAGCTCTAAATTTGATAAAATGAATGTGAGTGCTTTGAGTTATGCGAGAGATACCTTGCGAAGTTTGTGGTGTGATTGGACATCTTGCTCCGGGATGTCAGCGCTTACCCAACCCCATGAGCAAGTCAATGCCTATAATAACTTCCCATATAGGAATGATACTTCACAACCTAGCCCATTTTACCCTCCTGGTTTCCAACCTAGGCCATCCAATCCACCTCATCAAAAGTCCAATCTTGAGAGTTTAATAGAAAATTTTATGGCGAACCAAACCAAGCAAAATGAGGAGAACCAGTTCATGATTAAGACTCTAGCATCTAAGGTGGACAACCTAGCTGCCCACAATAAGATATTAGAGAACCAGATTGCCCAACAAGCGGTTTCTTCCTCCAGTGCCCCCGGAATACTGCCAGGAAAACCAGAATCGAACCCTAGGGAGCATTGTAATGCGGTGACTTTAAGGAGTGGAAAACAACTTGTGGAGCCCGAGATCATGATTGGTAAGAGTAAGGATGTTGAGGTAGGTAAGCACGAAAATGAGGAACCTAAGTTTGAGGTTGAAATCCTATAGAGAAAGAACCGGAACTAGAGCCTAAGTACGTCCCACCGCCACCTTATCAGCCGCCTGTGCCTTTCCCTCAAAGATTGGCTAAGGCGAATCTAGATAAGCAATTTGGGAAGTTCTTAGAGGTTATAAGGAAGCTTTACATCAATGTACCCTTCACCGAGGCACTTTCCCAAATGCCGACCTATGCTAAGTTTTTGAAGGACATTCGTCTAATAAAAGAAAGCTAGAGGACTATGAAACAATTGCTTTAACGGAGGAGTGTAGTGCAATAATTCAAAATAAAATGCCTCCAAAACTTAAAGATCCTGGTAGCTTCTCTATACCTTGCGTGGTTGGCAATGTGACCATTGATCGGGCATTATGCGATTTGGGTGCTAGTGTCAGTTTGATGCCTCTGTCTGTTTGCCTAAAGTTGGGACTTGGTGATTTGAAGCCCACTACGATATCAACGCAATTGGCGGATCGATCCGTCAAACATCCGGAAGGTATATTGGAGGATGTTCCAATTAAAGTGGGTAAGTTTTCCATACGATCGATTTTGTTGTTCTTGATATGGATGAGGATACCAACATCCCAATCATTCTTGGTAGACCTTTCTTGGCTACGGCGGGAGCGGTTATTGACGTGAAAAGTGGAAGTCTATCCTTGAATGTCGGAGAAGAGAAAGCTCGGTTTAATTTGTCCGGTCACCCCGATTGCTCTTTGGTTGAGAAGTCATGTTATAGAATTGATTCTAAGAAGGGGTGTGAGAAAGATGATACTATGAAACCTTTTGTGAGTGACCCTTTAGAGAGGTACATGATTTATGGTGAACCAAGCATCAATGGGAGCGCGAATTAATTGCGAGTATCCACTTGCTCGAGACTAACTTGCTATCCCTCGGTCAACAAAGTGAAGGCTAAGGCGGATGATCATAGGCACGATGTTTTGATGATTAAAAAAGGAGAAGTCATACGGGAGAAGACAAAACCCATCCTTCCAAATCCTAAGCCAAGTAGGAGTGGCATGCAGCACGAAAATGATAAACATCCCGTGGAATTTAAGTCCCGTAAAGGAGATGGGGACAATAAAGGTAGTATACCTAAAGGTAATGGTGTGAGTATATGGGGCTCGAGGAAGAATGCCGAGGGAGTTCAAGTGAAGAAGAAGGTTTCATCTACCTCCTCTCCACCTCGACCTCCAGATTGAATTAACCAGGGGTCGAGCTTATGACCTTAAACAAGCGCTTCTTGGGAGGCAACCCAAGTTTTTCTACTCTATTCTAGGTTTCTTCATTTGTTTTGTTTTGCGTCGTATTGGTTTTTGGTGTCGGTTTTGCGGCCGGGTAACTTTGCACAAGAGGAACTTGCGGATTTTGATGGCATGGTGTGGAATATTTAGCATGGAGAAAGCCACGATCGAGATGAAAGGAAATTTCGGGGTGTGATTTGAGGCCGTCTCTTAAAGCGAAACGGGGAGTCCAAAAAAAAAAATATATATATATATAAAAAAAAAAAAAAAAAAAAAACCGACGCAGTCTCACACCTGTGTGTGTGATTTTTATCACACCATGTGATTCTCCAATCTCCAAAAAAAAAAAAAAAAAAAAAAAAAAAAAAAAGGTTGATTTCACGTGAGTATCACACCAAGGTGTGTCCTTTTTCACACCATGTGATTCTTCTCAAAAAAAAAAAAAAAAAAAAAAAAAAAAAAAAAAAAAGGGTTGATTGCACGTGAGTATCACACCAAGGTGTGTCCTTTTTCACACCATGTGATTCTTCTCACAAAAAAAAAAAAAATAAATAAATAAATAAATACAAAAAATAAATTCCATTCCTGCTATTCAGTTTTTTATTTTATTATTTTTATATATTTCTTTTGATCAAAATTCTCCTACACCAATCAACCACCTCCCCTCCTCCCAAATTGCAGCGACCTTTCAACCATCCCCTCCCCTTTGCTGCCGTCCTTTCCAACTCTCCGGCGCCTATCGCCGGCCGGCCGGCCACCCCTTAGCGCACCACCACTCTACTCCTTTTTCTCCCTCTCTTTCCTCTCTTCAACCATGAGATCAAACACCTTCACATGCCCACCCAAAAAGGAACCAACCGCCCACCACCACTCCACCTCCATGGTCGCCGGCGACCTTCCAACCACCATAAAGGTTCCCTACGAGCCACCCGCCCGGACATCAACGCACAGCCCGACTCCACCCCTCCTCTTCACAAACCCGCCACACCTACCACCACCATGCCGGAATCCGGCCAGCCATCCTCTTTGGCGGATTCCGGCCAAACTGAACCTCTTGCAACTCATTCAGTCCCTTTTCAACCACCACAAACCGACCCCCAACCACGACTGCGACGAAACCCATCCCAAAACTCAACCAAAAAAAAAAAAAAAAAAAAAAAAAACAGCCACCTCAGCCCCCTCACCATCCCGCCCCGTTCCTACACCTCAGTCAAACAGGAGGGAACCACGGATTGCCGCCACATCTCGAGGGAGCGAGAAAGAAATCTCGACGAGTCCTCCACCGCACTACCACCATCACATGTTCGAGCCGCACGATCCGGTGAGCTTCCTTCCTACCCTCGCTTGTTTTTAACTTATTTACATTGGGGACAATGTAATATTTACGTGTGGGGGCGGGTCACTTGTGCAGTTTCCTTGGCTGTTATTCGAGTCTTTTGTCTTAGGGTATATAAAAAAATAAAATAAATAAATAAATTTAGGGGTCAATTAAAGTCAATTTTGTGCAATTTAGAGTCTTAGTCAGTGTCAGTTGTGTCATTTTGTCTTGATGGTTTTGGCGATCACACATAGCTACTTTAGGTGAGATTTGCAATGCATGAAAATTGATATGGTTTGTTTTGACAAGATAAATGCATGACATGGAGTGAAAAATCCTTTTTGAAATATCATGTTTAGAAGTGCCATTATTTTCTTTTGGAAACAATAGAGTCCGAGTGAATAGACAAATTGACCCGGTGAGGTATTGTTCCGGCCATATGATTGACCACTTCAGTCTCACCCTAAATTTGTGCGTATTCTCTCTTCCTTGGATTTGTTCCTTTAGAACTTGTGTTGAGTCTTGTTGATATTACTTTGGTATGTGCAAACACGTAGAAATGATTGAGGCATTCGTTTCTACCTTCCACCACATTATATACCTTATACCTTTCAAGCCTTAATCTTTAGTACACATTTTTCCCACTTTACCTTATTTCACTACACCATACATTGAACAATCCCTAAAAGTGGTAGCCCAATTCCTTTCACCTAACCTTAGAACAAATAGGGACATGTGGCTATCAAATTTCTTTTACTTAGTATGTAATGGTCAAGCTTGGGGGAAATCCACACCGGTACTACGTGTTCGTCTCTTAGTTGAAAAAAAAAAATATATATATATATATATATATATATATATATATATATATATATATATATATATGAGAAAGAAAAAAAATGAAAAAAAAAAAAAAAAAAAAAAAACTCTGAAAAGAAAAAATGAAAAAAAAAAGGAAAAAAGAAAAAGAAAAGAGTCAATAAAGGAGGAAATCAAAAAAATAACCTCCTAAGTCTAGTTTGTTTTATTTGTTAATAATAAAGATGGAGTTGTATCATTATTCTTTCAAAGTAGAGAAATTATCCATTGTATTCTCTTTTGTTTGGAATAAAGTGTATGACCCCCTTGCACTCGTGTGATGTTAAGTTTAATAGTTATGTGTCTCGCATTAGTTAATGGTTTTGCCATCTCTTATACCTTTTCCTACACCTATCACTTTCTTTTTCATACTTGGGCTATCCGCACTTACCATTTTTCCCCAAAGACCTTATGATTTATGTGTTGCACAACGCCTTGGTGATTGATATGAGACGATATACAAGCATATAGTAGGGCATTTTTCATGGAATGAGCTTGAGAGTTTAGTCACCTCATAAATATTGAGCGTTGAGTGATTTATCCCGTGAGGGTCTATTTGCTTGGTCTATGTTGTTTCCTATTGACAATTTTTGTTCACTTTTGCTCATGATACGATAAAAAGGATTAGTTAGTCCATATCTTTTGTTTTGAACGCCGAGATAAAATTTTATTAATGCTCGTGTGTTGTGCATCTTTGTCTAATGCTATGTCATGTGTGATCTTCTTAGTCCGTCTCGTCTTGAGTCCTTTTGACTTGCTTGGGGACAAGCAAGGTTTAAGCTTGGGGGAGTTTGATAAGTCCACCATATGTGGTTATTCTTGGATCATTTTGGCTTTGTTTTAATGCCTATTTTGTGATTTTCGTATGATAAATTGCCTTTTTGGACTAGATTCTATTTGTGGCTTTGATATTTTGCGGATATGATGAATCCGAGCATAAAAGGCAATGAAAACGAGCTAAAAAGGAGTCAAAATCATGAAGGCAAGAAGAATCACACCCCGGTGTGGAAGAATGGAACGGGGTGTGAAAAAATGCGAAACTATCCCGATTTTCTACGAGGCCAACGAAATGTTCGATTGGTTGACACAACTTCCAACGTGATTTTCATGTTGATGGCGCAAATTTGGATGGATTTACACGCATATTTTTAGGGAATTTTATTTTAGGAGATAAATTACACAATTTAAATTAAGGAAAATTCCTATTTATCCTAAAATAATTCCCTTAAATTAAAAAAAGGATCATAGACGCAAAATGATTGCTTTAGGGCGTGAATTACATTCCCAATGGCATCTACTATTTTTCTCCCAACTTTTGAAGAACAAGATTTTTGCTTAGGGCTCGAGAACGAAGAACGGATCATGAATTTCTTGGTTTTATGATATTTGTGAGACAATTCTATTTCCTTTCTCTTAATTTTCTTCCTTTTATTTTATTTTTACGTTTCACAATGCCTAAATCCATGATTTTTGTGATCTCTTTGATTATGCGCGAGTAGATTTAATTTTCTAGGATTAGGAGAGCCCGGTAAATGAATATATGAGTTAAAGATTTGATTTTTCCTATTATTATGAATTGATATGCTTTTGTATTGATTTTGGTGTGCTATTTCGTATGAATTTATGAATTGATGGATCGTAAGATGAATTTCCATAGGTTTATATGAAGAATTTATTATCAATTAGGTGATGTCGAAAGGTGAAGTCTAGTTGATAGGTTAGAACCCTAATTTCAATCAAGAAAATTCATGAGAGTGAAAGTTAATTGAAATTTCTTGTGGCAATATGAATAAATGGGTCTAGATTAAGTTAATGAGCGAGAAATCGGATTTAATATTAATTTAGGCACGATTAATAGTAGTTTGAAAGAATATTGTTAATCACTTTTGAATATTCGTCAACATAAGTAAAAATTCATAGTAAATGGAAAGGTCGTTGTAAAAGTCATATATTTGTTACCGTGGTAACCCGACGTCCTAGAAGTTCTTCCAACTTGATTTTAGCATTTTCTTGGACTTGTGTTGAGATTTAAATAGGACCTTAGTTTTTAGTTATCTTATATCTTAAAACACCAAAATTTGATTAGTTTAGCTAATATAAATTGATAACTATTCGGTGATTGTCCCAAGTCCCTGTGGGATCGACATCCTAAGTACTACTCGATAAGCCGTGCGCTTGCGGTAGGATTTAGTGATTAAAGTGAAAATCACACATCATTTACCAGTTGGAAATCAGACAGCTGACAATTAGCAAGCAGCTGATGGACTTAATAATCAACAACTTATGATCATTGAAGATATCACTCAGTCTAAAGTTCAAACAGAAGCAACATATGATCCTTCATATATCCTAACAAAGGAGGAATTGGGCAAAGTTCATGAGAACTTGAAGATTGTGCTCAGCCAAAAGGATGCATACAATGGCCTTCTGTCAAACATCTCTGAATATCTAGATTACAGAACGAAAACATATATCTCAGTTCATGCAAGATTAGAGATGATCCATAAGTCAAGTTCAAGCTCTGCCTCAAAAATTTTGTTACTTAAACCGAAATTTGAAGACTCAACCGCAGTAGATAGGGAAACACATGCTCAGGCTCACTGGCATATGAATCAGCACATCTACGGATTAGAGAATCAGCTCAAAGAAGTACTTGCTTCTCAGCAACGTATCTCAGCCGATCAAAAGGCAACCCATGCTTTGGTAGATCAATTGTATGATGCCAAAAAGGGGGAAGCTGAAGAAGAAAAACTGAAGTTACTCAGAATAAAGAAGCAACTTGAAGACGAATTGGAAAAATATAAATCAGATCCAAAGTTCTTAAAGAAATAATTAACTGATGAGCAGCTCATTGAGAAATACAGTCAACCTGACGATCGGAGATCTACTCTTACAAAGGATCCGTGGTTAAAGTTTGTCAAAGATCATAATCCTATCAAAGCCAAGTACAAGGATAAGACCAATGAAGAATCCTTGATTTACTTCTTATCTGACGTATTCTACAATCAGAAGATGGCGCAATATAAGAAGATCAAGAGGATTGAAGACAAACTGAAGATAAAAGACAGAGTTGAACAAATGAATGCCGACGTAGCAGAATTTGAAAAATACTACCTGGATGAATCAGCTTTACCAAAGTTAATTTTATGGAGAAAATGGAATGAAGGAAATCAAGTAGACTATAACAAGACCTTTTCTAAGGAAGACTCTAAGCTAGAACATGATTATCGTTTACATGACAAAGAGATGAAGTATATTACAGATACACAAAAAGCACAGAAAGGAGCTTAGTCGTTAGTTAAATTTATTTGAACTAAGTGTAACTATTCCAGTTTTTGCGCATTCTAATGAAATCCAGTTTCCCAGTTTTACATTGTTTTGATCTTTAAGCTTTTCTTTTAGGGAGAGTTTTGTCATCATCAAAAAGGGGGAAATTGTTGGAAATAAAATTTATGTTTTGATGATAATTCATCATATTTACTCAGAATATTATCTTAACCTCATTGATGAAGTGCTGAAGCTAGCTGTTATAGTGAAAAGCTAAAAGATGTCTAGAACTGAATGTATAGGTCTTACAAGAGTATGATATTTGTATAGGTTACATCAGACAAGCACTGTAATAGTTAGTGTGTCGTGAAACTGAAAACTGGAAGTCATTTAGAAAACTGGAAATCGTCAAGATAAACAAACTGACTCAGACTACACCATTATGAAACCGAAGAAGGTAAGTTCGCTGAGGGACACAAACTCAGTTGGCTTATTTAAAAGATTGAATAACTGAGGGTTCAAACTCAGTTGATGAAGAGCTGAGGGTCACAGACTCAGTTATTGAAGATTGAAGAACTGAGGGTTCACACTCAGTTATGAAGATCACAAGTCGAGACTATAAAGTTAGACTTCGAGGGCAAGTTTGTGGTGACTCGAACCGACTTTATGAATCTTGTATGAAGACCTAAGAATCATAAGGACAATGAATTCTTAGAAGATAATTGTTTATGGTGTACTCTGATTAAGTCAATTATAATCAGATGAAAACTGGAGTACTGATATTTGAAGAAGAGTAAAATCTCAGTTAATGCTCCAATTCAGTCAAGAAACTGACAACTGATAAACACAGTATAAAACTGCTCAGGAAACTCAGTTAGTCATCCAACAAACTGATAGTACAGTCGAACGTTATAAAGGAAGCAATTTTATTGGATGAAATACTGACACATCAGAACGGTCACAAAATATAGCCGTTACAAGATAGACGTTGTGCAATTCGAATTCAAACAAGATGAACGTTGGACCTCACACTATAAATAGAGGACTTTGCACCAAGGAAAAACAATAGAATCATTAAGATCAACAAGCATTTTGTGAACTAGTCTTAGTTATTCGAATTGCTATCATCTCTACGCTATAACAAGATCATATCAAGGATTTCTTCAAGTGTTCAAGCTACACAGAACTTATCCAGATTCAGACACTTTGAAGAACCACAAACAAGAATCAATTCATTGATTATCAGCCCAACTTTGATTCTACATCAAAGGTTTAGACTGTGAAGCAAACCGGGAAGGTTTTGCCAAGGACAGTTGTCACAGCAGTCGGGTAGACTGTGTTTGTGGTGGTAGCTGGTGAAGAGGCAGCAATTCTACCTGTTCTAGCAATTGAAGAGCAGCAATTCTACCTGTTCTACAACTGTTTAGATAGTGAAGCTAGGATTATCCAAGGAATATTGTTTAGGACTTTTTGTAACAGCTCACCTCAAGAAGTTCTAGTGGAATTTTCCTCCTACACCACAGGGGAAGAGTGGACTGACAGGATTACACCACCTGGAACCTCTATAATATTTGCCTTATTTACTTTATGCATTTATTTATTTACTTAGCATTTATCTACAGCATTCTGAGAATTGATTGTTATACACCTCACAACTCACAAACTGACATTCATTAGAATTCAGTTTAGCACACTCAACTTTCATATAGAATAACAAGATCAAGAAAAAGGCTAGAATTTAATCCGCTGTAGGTTGACTCAGTTTTGCTTAAGTCAGTTTGACTTAAACTCAGCTCAGTCAGCTTAACTCCACACAAGTTTTAACTGAACCATAATTTGTTTAAAATCCAGTTTTTGGTGACAAGTTTATTCACCCCCCTCTAAACTTGTGTTAGCCTTTCCAAGGGACCAACAACTGTGATCACATCAGGATTGAGATTAATCCATATATGATCATCTTGTGATTCGATAAGATTTCTCGATCATTGAATTATATCGAGAATTCAAATCAAATCGGTCCAGTCCTATATGATAGACATCATATATAAATGCCCCACTTGGTACCCTATACCGACGGTCCGGATAAGACGGTCACACCGTTAACTGTTCTGGGCGCATTATTGGTATATTAATCATGAGACCCATACTCTGATTAAATTCACCATGGGCTAAATAGTTTTAAGCATATCATCATATAAGCATAAATGCAAATATTAAGATGAATTATAAATCCTGTCAAAAACAATTATAGAAATTGTCTTTCGGACACTACACCTAACAATCTCCCACTTGTACGAAAGGCAAGTGATTAATTGTTTAGAGCATACCCCTTATACACAACATTCTCCCACTTGCTCTAAAAGAAAATGAGATATATCCCTCAATTCTGTACCCGCCAAGTGCATCAAACCATTTAGATGTCAAAATACACTCCGAGTGTGCCGCCGCAGGGTCGGTCAGTGACTCGGTGAGTATGCAACATCTAAATGCCACGCGACTTAGTATACTGATCCGTTAGGTTGTCAGCTCAAGACGATCTTTAGGATCGAAACATCGCTGGTCCATCCAATCAGGTGGTACTCTTCTAATATGCTTTTTTTTAACTCTAGTGACTGCGAAGATCCTTATCAGCTACCTCTCCACTGTTTTCACAATGAAGTGGTATCGGCTTACCAGATCTGGAATTACTCCCAGATATGGAAGGAAATCCTCAATCTGACTTAAAAGTCAAAATCACACGACTAAACAGTGAGCCCGAGATCGACTTAACGATCATCCTTAATCTGACTTAAAGTCAAAATTAGTGTAATCATTTATATTCACGTTCGCACCCGAATATACTAGCATATTATCCCTCGTTCTCCAAAGATACTTGAGGACGTACTAAACTTGCTATTTAATACTCGAATCCAAGATTCGAATAACTTGTAATTGCCTGACTTTCTCTTATCAAAAGAGAGTCTATCCTATTTTCTATTCATCCTTAGGTTTAGAGAAGCATTCCGTGAGAGGTAGGGTAGGACTACTTTGTTGAATGTTGCATATCATCTTAACCATTAGGATAGATGGGATTGCCAGTCACATATTTTCGGGAATTTGACCGAATCAAATCCTTTAGAATGTTGTCCGATTCTTTCATAAAGAGAATCTTGGCATTCAGTTTCCGACTTCAGATAACCCACCCATGTTGTTTCCAACTGTTTCAGTGTTACCACTCATGAACACTAATGTATATACCACTCTACCAATACTGACATACAGTCTATGGAAGACTTATCAATATTCTGGTCAAATCCACATACTTGAAATATGTGACTTTTAAATGACCTAGAGGTTTGCTTTGATCCTTAAAGGATATAAGCCTTGGTTCCTGAATCAATTCAGATTCTGTTTGATTGGCAAGAAAGTCTCAGGGAGTTACCACTATTTCCTGCTTTCTAACGAAATCATGCATTTATTCTTAGCTAAAACCCTTCTGTTCCGAATGAATTCAGATTCCGTTTGTTCGACAAGAAAGTCTTAGGGAATCACCCCTATTTTCTGCTTTCTAACGGAAACAAACAAGACCGAGTGGTGAGAGAGTTCACGATTTGGTTAACACTCTACTTGTTAGGGAATCACCCCTAGACCACTCAGCTTTGTACCGAAAGTTAAACTTTCTATTCATTCGACTCTTATCATGTAGATCCAATTACTCCCACTAGGCACGAGACACTCGGGTGTTTCTACTAGAGTGTGAACGAACCGGAGTACCAAAACTCCATTCACAGGGTTATGGCTTTTAAACCAACCTCTATTGATCAGAATCCTATACAGACCGCAAGGAACCATAGGTTATCAATCACATCTGTAAACTGCAAAGTCTTCAAAAAACCATATTCCCATTGCGTTCTTGGTGGATCGATAATCTGATCTAGTAGTAATTATCAGTGTTATCACCAACAACCAATGTTGGACATAGTCTGATCTAATCAGTTAGTAACTACCTTGAGTAACCGTACTACAAATTCCAAGGTTGTTATTCATAGACCCTTTCAGAAGGGGTTTTGACAGTATAACCATCACTTTCTGATCTTAAGAATCTTATAACCAACCTTTACTCAACGTATAAGATATTGCACGAACAGTCATCATCTGAACGTGTACGCAAAATTTCCAGTCCTACCTTCAAGCACTAACTGCTAATGCCTATATTGACGGAAGTGGGGTGAACCGAATTCATTCCTTATCCACAAATTTGTAAGCATCTTCTAGGTAGACTTCTCGGTTTTACATGATAGTGTAAACCGTTATTTCGCAACCAATATCTTAAATGAGTTAAGCAGTGTATTGTAGCACATTAATAACTATGAGGCAAATTTATGGTGTTATCCCTCAGTGGATAAATTCCACTGGGAGGCATGCCAAGCATCAGTCCCAAGACTATGCTATGGCCTATTACTGAGCATGGAATACTCTATCTTTGGTGAAATCAGAGATACCTCCAAATATTTTAGACAACCTTACTGGCGTTTCGAGTAGTTGTCTGACGAGATGTCACTACTCAGAAGCTCCTTCTAACTTGTACCTTTCACAAGGCCCCGAAGGTCATTATGAACAAGATATGTTACTTCTTTAAATCTATTACCCTTTCCCGATTGAAAGGAAGCTTAGTCATTGTTCCTTTTGAGACAGTGTTCCTTGACTGGGAGATAGGAAACACCCTAAGCCAGTCTTCAGATATTGTCTTTAGGAAATATGCACTAATTACTAGAGTATGAAGAAGTGTTTATCTAAATACGGAAACCTTTTGCCTTTAATAGTTTAAGATATGTTACATATACCTTTTCAGCATTTCTTAGTGGTTCTCACTTTATCAAACAAAAGTCCGAGTCTTGGATTCGTGCTACAAATGTCATATTCACTTTCTATAAGACAAACAAATTATCGAATTGAAAGTGAATCCATTTGTTCCAACGAATCTGAAAACAGAAAATATTTTTTCTGTGATATTCAAGGATTGAATCCGAAATTCATTTCCTTATATCACTCCAACTATTCTAGCTGAAATAACTGCCCGCTGTCTACTCTATTTATCGTTTAATGCATAGCTACCTTGTTCTTCCAAAGAACTTAGCTTTCGAGGAAATCGTTAAGGATGCATTAGTCAGTGATCTGAAATCACCTTCTTATCCTCTGATTTTCTATTTATTAATATTCCGGTTTAGCCTTAAAACTACTTAGTTTAGATGACTAACGCGTATAGACATTCTTTCCCATTCTTGACTTTCCTATATGGAAACAGTCTTGAACTAGCAGTTCATTTGAGTAGACACTACTCGTGAACTGTGGGATGTCTAATGATAGTGTTACTCGTTTGGACTATTTGATTTTTCTAATAAATCAACAAATCATAAGGTTAAAGCTACCACTAGTTTATCGGTTCCAAATACCGTCTAACTAGCAATGCTTTATTTTTTGATTTTTCAAGAGATTAGAAAATCACCGAACTAAGCTCCCACTAGTTTATCGGTTCCAAATACCGTCTAACTAGTAATGCTTTGTTCATGTTTTTCCAGGAATGGAAAAACTCTTGTGCAGTCTCTTACACATTTCTAATGATTCAGAAAAACAACAAATCATAAGAATAAAGCTCCCACTAGTTTATCGGTTCCAAATACCCTCTAACTAGCAACAATTTATTTATGATTTTCCAATTTTTCAATTAGAAATTTCTTTTGTGATTACTCACGCAATTAAAATTCACTAATAGAATTTCATATAGTCCTACATCATCTTTGAACTAAGTGCGTCTCTCGTTCAACATGAGTGACTGTAGTGACATACCTATACTATGTCACTTAAGATTTAAAGGCTCAAGAGGAATTTCTCTTCTGAAATTTAATTGCATTCTTCGATGAGTTCAACGTTCTTGTTACTTTCCACTTTTAACGAAGTCATTACACTAGCGAGTTTAGTAGCCTAGAGATGATAGTTGTAAACAAAATTGACGAGAAAAAATTCATACATATACGACTAGATAAATTTTAGGAATTATAAGCGTAAAAGTCTATCCTACCATTCCAAGGATTTAACCTCACATCGTACCGCCTCCTGGGGGTCGGTATCGGCACGATGACGGTTAAAGCGAGACAATCTCTCTCGATGATTAAACTTTGAGAATCAAACATCTCATGGGAATCGTACATCCCATACTTTAATCGTCGATAACCTTCCTATTTCAGCCAAGATATTTCCTAAAATATCCTGATGAGTGTGACCTACTATATTAGACCTTTAAGTACGCCCCGAGTATTCCTACGTAGGGAAGGTCAGTGACCCGGCGAGTCCTCAAGATCCTATCCTTTCGGAGACCAAGCTTGGAATTTTGATAGCGGTGAACACCATCCGAAAGGGGCCGAAATCAAAGCGGCACGAGGCGTCACCATTCTGTCACTTGCTTGCATCTATAGTAGAGGCCGTGGGGTCGGCTGTCGCCTTCCCCGCTCCCACTCAATATTGTGAAAAAGTTGTGGGTTTACTGATCGCGGTTTTGGACTTGACAATATTTTAAGAAACAACAAATCATGTACCCGAATGGTGTCGGTAATGTAGGCAAGCCTACCCGTCTTATTCGTTGGAACATATGTGACTGTCGTTCGGATCCGGCTAAGAGAAGCCCCGTTTAGCCGTAAAGGTTTGTCGGATATGCTATGTCTTGCCGAACCCCCGTGCAAACGTCACACGTGGAGGGTGAGTCGATCGAGCCGTAGCTCAGATTGAACTTACCCAACCATGTTTAGACCATTTCCGAACCCATGTATCATGATTTTCCGATTTCTTAAATTGTCAAACTTTCCCGTAGACACTACGGACAAACCCGCAATCTCGTTCCGGTTTAAGGTGGGATTCACCGAGAATCCATCACCGAAAACTTAACAATTGACAAAACCCGGTTCCTCGGTTCTTTAATTAGTTTCTATTAATTAATTTCCACAACAATTAATTAAAACTTAAACTAATTAATCGAGTTGAATACATGCCTAATTAATTATCCAAAATTAAATAGCTACATGTATGCATATGGAGTGGAATTCATGATATGATGCATGTCATGTCAATTTTCCGGTTCTACGCATACATCCTAAGCATACATACTAGTGCGGAAAATAAACATCAAGATGAACCGTTGGCACCCCCGTATCTAACCTATTAGAAAATAAATAAATAAACCCTAACTAGGGTTTACTAGTTTCTAATACAATTTGCTGCTGATCCGTTTCATCGATGATCGGGCATCCAAATGAACTCTGATTGACACGAAACTTTGTGGGTCTGTTCTTCACTCCTCCTGCTTCAATATGGACGGTTGGATCCGAGTTTCGATGGCCCAATTTTCTCCAGAAATCCGCCGATCCAACTGCTGCATCTGTTTATAACTGCGGCGCAGCAGTGTCTTCCCGGAGCCGATCGGGCATCGAGACAAAACCCGATCGACCTGAAATTTTTAGGGCTTGTTCATAACTCCATGTTAGTAAATCTGAATGGCCAGATCTATGTTTCAACGTTCCAAACTCTTCCAGAAATTCGGCGAACTCACAGATAGGGTTTTTTACGGCTGCTGTGGTTTTCTGTTACAGCAGTAACTTTATAGCAGCGATCTGATAACGAGACGGACTCCGATCGACACCAAATTTTGAGGGCTTGATCATCAACTTTTGATCCTTATTCTGACTAGAGGATCGTCGTTTCAACGGCTCAATCAACGGGAAAAACAGAAAAACCGAACAGCAACAAAACAGATCTATTTCTAGGAAATTTAAAATTACATTAACAAATAAATTACAAGATTTCATGTACTCATATAACGAATTTATATGAGGTTACAATAGATCTAACGGGTAAACAGTGCCAACCCCAATCCATCTCTTCAACCACAACAACCAATCACATATGCATATTTAAAAAAATATCTACATGCAATTCCACTACTAGATCTATCAATTATATACTTTAATTTATAGATCGGAGTCTCTACTACCACTTGTTAGATGTAATATCGCCGGACGGATCTAGATCCGCCCGATTACGCAGCGGAATAACAAGGATCACGATCAATATAAATTAAAGCATATAAATAAATAGATCTAAACTATAATAAGGTTAGATCTACTTACCAATCAAAAGATTAGATCCAAAGATTGAGAAGCCGAGATCCAAATAGTTCATATGCCACAGTCTTTCGATGTGTATCTCCAAGCAACGACCTGTGGATATCGATCCTTGATGCTTGACCTCCTTGATATGCTACCCGGAAAATCCCGAAGATTTTCCCAACTCGAAACCCTAATAGGAAGTCGACATCTCCCCATTATAATTGTGTATATGGCGTGTTTTACATGTTATGTAGGATTTAGGAGAGCTCTCTTTATATAGGAGATAAATCCTTGTCCTCCAAGGATTTAATAATTAATACAAAATCAATTATAACAATCCTTATTAAATAAAAGATAATCCTAGAATAATCTAGAACAAATCTAGAATATTTAAGGATCAATCTAATATTTTTCCAGTTAATTATTTAACAAATAAACAATTAATCACATGTCATATATTTATCCAAGAAAATTAATTTCTTGATAAATATATACTTACAAAATGCGCCTCCCCTAATTCAATTAGGTTAGCACACGTATGATACACAAAAAGGTCGAGTCCATGAAAAATGTATTTTCCATGTATTTAATTATTTAGCCCACTAAATAATTATTTCGCACATCAATTAAATAGTCCAACTACTTAATTATTATTGAGGCCCAACGTCAAGAAAACATATGCATGTTAGGAGCCACATCGGGGACCATGGACCTATAACCAGTAGCTACAATAAATTAAATAAAAATTCATCGAACAGAACAATTCTTATTCAATCTATTAATTCCTGGATTACGCCACCATAAACCCGAAACTAAACTTTATCGATTATAGATATATACTTACACTCTAATCATTGAATAAAAGCGGCCATTGATATAATCATAACATACGAATAAATCCTCCATAGACTGTTCGTTTTGATTCGGGATATTTCCGTAAACCCTTCTCAAAACATCTTATCCTTATTTACCATTAACCCTCTAGTGATCAATTAGTTCATAACTAATATAATATGAACTAGGCCCATCGATCAGTTTCTTGGATTAACAAATAAGGGAACAGTCTGTCTACTTCGCGCAGGAAGGAATGGATTCCGTATCTGTGAAGTCACAGACTACTCACTCATTCCAGAATAGAGCCAAAGAGAAGTGTTCGGATCACATGTATCCAAGTGATCCTTAACTAACACATCAAACCCTACTTTGAACCAAGCGAAGAGGCGTGATCACATCAGGATTGAGATTAATCTCTATATGATCATCTTGTGATTCGATAAGATTTCTCGATCACGGAATTATATCGAGAATTCAAATCAAATCGGTCCAGTCCTATATGATAGACATCATATATAAATGCCCCACTAGGTACCTTATACCGACGGTCCGGATAAGACGGTCACACCGTTAAGTGTTCTGGGCGCATTATTGGTATATTAATCATGAGACCCATACTCTGATTAAATTCACCACGGACTAAATAGTTTTAAGCATATCATCACTAACTCAATCCTCGTGTGTATGCCATACACTGAGTTATGTGATTACATACCGATGTACTTAGGGTTTTCAGCAGTGTATTAATATAAGCATTAATGCAAATATTAAGATGAATTATAAATCCTGTCAAAAACAATTACAGAAATTTATATTACAGAATCTTGGCTCTCTTGATATTTATATTAAGTACATCAACATTCATATCTAATATGTAGAGATCATTGCTAAGTATGCAAGTACCATAAAAAATTCCATCACGTGAAAAAGAACAACATTTATTCTCCAAAGTAAATGAAAATCCATCAACACTTAATGCGGAAATAGAAATAATGCTCTTCGTAAGAGCAGAAACAAAATAACAGTTATTAAGTTCAAGTACTAGCCCACTGGGCAATGAAAGAAAATAAACTCCTACGGTTAGTGCAGCAACACTTGCTCCATTCCCAACGCGTAGGTCCACCTCTCATTTCCTCAGCTCTCTAGTTCTTCTTAGTGCCTGCATATTCATACAAATATGAGAACCGCAACCAGTATCTAATACCCAGTGGTTAGACCTAGAAGAAGTAATGTTGATCTCAATCATAAATATACCTGAAGTCGAAGCATCAGAATGCTTTTTCTTGGTACTCAAGAAGCCTTTGCAGTTTCTCCTCCAATGTCCGGTCTCACCGCAGTGGAAGCAAGCATCCTTGGATTTGTCTTTTGCTAACTTAGGCGTTGGCTTAGGTGCAGCCTTCGCCTTCTTGGACTTCTATTGGGCTTTTGCCTGGCCCTTGCTAGAAGTGACCAACAACACTTGTTTTCCCTTCCCTACAGAGTCTCAGCTGTTTTCAACATGTTCAATAACTCCGCAATGGAGCAATCTATCTTGTTCATGTGATAATTCATCATGAACCGTGAGAATGAATCAGGTAGAGATTGCAGAATCAAGTCAATACTCAATTCTCGTTCCAACTTGTGGCCCAGCTTCTTAAGACTCTCTATGTACCCGATCATTTTAAGCACGAGTAACCCCACAGATGTCCCGGAAGCCATCTTACAACCAAACAGGGCCTTCGAGACCTCATACCACTCAGTGCAAGACTGAGAAGCATAGAGTTCCTTTAGGCGGACCATGATTCTGTAGGCGTCCATAGACTCATGCTGTTTCTACAGTTCAGGTGTCATAGAAGCAAGCATGATACATGTAGCATCAGGACTGTCAGAACAGTGCTTGTTATACTTCTCGACAGCATCCGTAGCCGAACCCTCAGTGGGCTTTTCCGGAAGGGCCTCATCCAAGACATAGACAATCTTCTCGTGCCTCAAAACGATTTTGAGGATTCTTTCCCAATCGAGAAAATTAGTTTCGTCAAGCTTATTGTCGATGATAAAATGAAGGTTCAATTTGTTTGACATTTTCTACAACAATAAATAAAGATAGAATAAGTAAAACCTCGTGTATTTAAAAACCCTAAATTTACACTTAAAATTTTATAAGGGTTTACTCCTACTAGCCATCTATTCCTAATTGGCTGGGATCCCATCTAGTTATCTCAATTTCCGACGAGGGCTGATCAACCGAGATAATTTCAAAAGGTAGGTACTCCTACCAGTCGCATCGTATGTGGCTCCCAGTGGATGACTAGTCAACTCTTTGACGTTTCACATCTCTATGTGATAGTCAACCCATTGTCTCTAAAATCAGACGGTCTTGACGAGGGCCAATCACCGCAAGATTCTAGTCGAGTCGTAACCCAAATATTCATGAGATCTCGTAACGATCATAGCTCGATAATAATGATATACCCGTGGTAGGTCAACTCCCGATGAGGGCCGATCAGTTGGATCCGAACAAAGGCTCTACACCGTCATTATAATATTAGGAGACAATTTTGGCTCGATTTATATCGTGGGAATAATTTTAAATTTATTCACTTAATTAATTTTGTTTGATTATGGTCTCATCTACTATGTGCATATTACTACGATATCATATAAAGTAAAACATACACAACATTCCGCAAACATAATAACCGGTATGATCATGGACTTTTCCTAGGTGCGGTTTCGAATATAAACTGACGAAACCGTAGGTCATAAACTAAGGGTATCAGCAACCACCAATAGGATCTTTTATCTCTGTACGCCAATGAGTTCTTTATCTCTCTTTGGTCTCCGTCTTCTCGCTCCATTCTTGTTACATAATAATCTATCTAATAAATAATTACACCCGCCGCATACGGGGGGAGATAACGGGAATGGGATAAATGCAAAAAGTAAACTAGGTCACGTTCTTCATAACGGCCTAGGACAATTTCAAAAACCAACATAAAGAAAATATTCTCATCTATTCTATTGGTCGAGCCCATGATCAATCGGGATCCATATAATCACATTATATCTACATATCTAATCCATACAATTTTATCTTATGAAAAAGATCAAATTCTAATTTTAACTACTATGCGTCTTATTTTATCACATCAAATAATTAAATAACTTTTAATTAATTATATGACTTAATCGAAAATAAAATTAACATTTAATTTTAAATCGATTCTAATTTTAATTTTATAAAATTTGAACTTATTCAAAATTGAAATCAAAATTATAAGGTCTCCTAGTTTTTTCCTTTCCTTTTGGTTCTTAACCAAAAGGGATGCCTTTGGTTTCCTAAACCAAAAGGCATCTTCCTAAACCAAATTTGGTTTAGGCATGACCACTTTCCAAAATCAAAATTTTGGAAGTGGCCTAGGCCTAGGTCTTTTACAAATCAAATATATGAAAATGGCCTAGGCCTATTCCAAATTAAAATTTGGAAAGTCCAATACTTTGGTTAATATGCCACTATGGTTTCCAATGGCCCAAACTATTTGAACCATTGGTTGGCCACATGACACAACAAAACAAAATAGATATCTATGCACAATAAATATCACAAAACGAAAAAGTCGATCTCCCCTTTTAGAGGAGGACAGCCGACGACGGCAGCCCTAGAGCCGCCGCCGCCGTAGAGGAGGAGGGACGCCGCCCATCGGCCAAGCCCCCCAATCGTCCCTTTTTTTTATGTTTTAACTATCTTGTGATTTAAATCTTGCATCTATCGATTAATTACTACGCAATTAAATAGTGCTTATTGCTTAAGCTCAAAACTGTCTCTGATACCACTGTTAGGAAATCACTAGTTTAACGCAGTGGAATTTAAAATTTGATTTCCTTTTCTTTATCGTTCTTCGTTTAATGCAATAAACACGTTAAGTAGTTTGACGGAATATACCTTTGATCATCTATAAGATCGTCGCTTTGACCGTCAACGGAGAGTAGTACAGTGCGCAAGCCGTCCACGCGTCCGGCCTCTATCGATAATCCACACGAACTCCTCACCGGAATCCTTCTTGGATTGCTATTGGAAAATTCCGGTTGCTAGACCAGCCTTTTTCCTCCCTCACAAACTCTCTATTGGAAGCTCTCTATTTTACACAAGAACTATTAGCTCTTGTAATTGTGATATACAAAAGAGCTTGACACCCACCTCTTATTTATAGTCAAAAGTGACGCCCCAATAGAGTGGAGGAGAAGAAAACATGTTCCTAATAAAATAAGGAAAATCTCCTAGATTGATTTATCTTTTTTATTATAATATCTCATATTAAATAAAATCTAAATATTGTCAATATCTTATATTGAATATATTTATCTTATTACCAGAAATCTATTTTTCCAAAATCAATTAATATCCAATATTAATATTATGGTAATCTTATTAATTAAAATGCACAATCCAAGTGTATCTTATACACTTCAATGTGGCGCCCCATATTGCCAAATATTGGCTTCCAGAATATTCTTTAATTAATATAATTTTATGTATAATTAATATCTTGTATTTTATTTATTCATAATAAATAAATACCACAATATTAATTTACCACTATAACCTTTATAGTCTAGAGATAAATTTTCCTTATTTGGTTATCAACTATAACCGCATTTTAATTCGACTCGATGTTCATATGTGTGTGACCCGATAGGTAAATTACGAAAATGCCCTTCATGCCTAACGATCACGGGATAGCGTCTAGCAACACACCGTGACCCCCAATCATCGAAAGAGTCAAAAGCAATGACTACTACCTTTCATGTGAAGCAGTTACCTTGTAACTTACAATCCTATCGCTGTAATAATATCCATACGATCGTATCTTGAGTGTCAATACATTAACGATCGTATCTTATAATCTGGATATCATGCCCTCTCGGAATAACACATTTACTCCCACTTTGCAAATATTCTCGAGATATAGACATTCCTTATAAGAAGGCCATTTCAGATATTCGATCCCAATCATAGGATACACGATTCCCGGACGACCAATCATGTATACTCCGCATGCTTTAATATCACACCCAATCACTACCGCATGATCGCCCCATGGCTAGGGGAAATCTACAATCCACACCGTGATGCCATGAAGACGCCGGTCTAAAGGATAATTACACAACCGCCACATAGTGTGACACTTAATGTAAGTGGGTCAGTCTAACGTATGCATTCTCTACACGTCCACGTACAGTCCAAGTGTCTCTACACTTCGATAGACAAGATCTATCCCTGCCTTCTATAAGATAGAAGACATCCAATACGTGCTAGTCTGATTATACTATCAATGTCCCGTTTGACAGTACATAAGACTAGAGACATTTAAGTACAAAACTTGTTAGAGTGATTAGATATCTCATCAACCATAATCACAATCATGGTTTCTCTATCACAGTTTGACACTAGGGACGTTACTGTATATATACAACAAAAAATATGAAGATAAACAATATATAATAACATAAGTGCTTTTATTAATCATAATAAAGTTATTACATGAACTAAATAGACTGTAAACGACCCGACCCGGTCGGATCCGGTCCTACCCGGTTGGGTTTAGGACACATTTTCAACAATCTCCCACTTGGCCTAAAGCTAATCACCTATATGCCTAAGCCCGTTCATGTGAACATGTTTCTCATGCTTTGCTTGAGACAACGCCTTGGTTAACGGATCAGCTATGTTATCATCCGTGTGGACTTTCTCTATTTTTACATCTCCTTTATCTACTATCTCTCTAATCAAGTGATAGCGCCGTAGCACATGTTTGGACTTCTGATGAGACCATGGTTCCTTTGAATGAGATATCGCCCCATTGTTATCGCAATACAATGGCACTGGACCTTCAATGGAGGGAACCAAACCAAGTTCAGTAATGAACTTCTTCATCCAAACTGCTTCCTTTGCCGCCTCCGAGGCTGTTATGTATTCGGCTTCCATTGTAGAGTCTACAGTAGTCTCCTGCTTAGAACTCTTCCAGCTCACTGCTCCGCCGTTAAGCGTGAAAACAAATCCAGACTGTGACTTAAAGTCATCCTTGTCAGTTTGGAAACTAGCATCTGTGTAACCTCGTAATACTAAATCATCATTACCGAAAACCAGGAACATATCCCAAGTGCGTCTTAAGTACTTGAGGATATTCTTGACAACAATCCAGTGACCATCATATGGATTGGAGTGGTACCTACTAGTCATACTAAGAGGTACGAGACATCTGGTCTAATTCACAGCATGGCATACATAATAGACCCGATTGCCGAATCATAAGGGATCCTACTCATTTGTGCCCTTTCCTCATCTGTCTTAGGACTCATTCCTTTCGATAGGTAGACCCCATATGACATGGGCATCAATCATTTCTTGGACTGCTCCATGCAGAATCTCTTAAGCATCTTGTCTATATAGGTGGATTGCGACAGACCAAAAAACCTTTTAGATCTATCTCTATAGATCTTTATTCCTAAAATATAGGCTGCTTCACCCAAGTCCTTCATTGAGAAGTTCTTGGATAACCAAGCTTTGAATGATTGTAACATAGGCACATCATTTCATATGAGCATTATGTCGTCTACATAAAGCACTAAGAACACAATGGAACTCCCACTAACCTTCTTGTAAACACAGGGCTCATCTTCGTTCTTGATGAAATCAAACTGTTTGATTATCTTATCAAAGCAAAGATTCCAACTCCGAGAAGCTTGCTTTAATCCATAAATGGATCTTTGCTATTTACACACCATCCTGGCGTCATTGGTTGTGAAACCCTCAAGCTGTGTCATATACACTTCCTCAGACAGGTTCTCGTTAAGGAAAGTTGTTTTCACATCCATCTGCCAGATTTCGTAATCATGGTATGCTGCAATAGCGAGCAGAATTCTAATGGATTTTAACATGGCAACAGGCGAAAAGGTTTCATCATAGTCAACTCCTTGTCTTTACTTGTAGCCTTTTGCCAATAACCTAGCCTTGTAGGTAGTCACGTTACCGTCCATGTCGGTCTTTCTCTTAAAGACCCATTTACACCCTATAGGAACTATTCCTTCATGTGGATCAACTAAGTTCCAAACTTGGTAGTCATTCATGGATTCCATTTCAGAATTCATGTCTTCTAGCCATTTTTCTTTGTCATGCCTTAATAGCACTTCCTCATTAGTTCTAGGGTCCTCATCTTCCACGAGATATACGCCTGTGTACCTTTCGGGTTCACGGCGTTCCCTGGTGGATCTTCGAGGTTTTAGTGTGTCTACTGTAGGGGTTGGCATCACATCTGTGTGCGGCATCTCCTCTACTTCCATCAACTGACTGTTGTCCGTAAGTGGTTCTTGAATTTCTTTGAGATCAATCTTACTCCTACTGACCCTATCCAGAATAAACTCTTTCTCCAGAAAGTGGCTAGTCCTGGAAACAAACACCTTTTGTTCCTCAGGATGGTAAATTTGGTATCCTCTGGTTTTTCTAGGATAGCCCACAAACAGACATTTGTCAGATCTAGCCTCTAGTTTGTCAGGCATCATCTGTTTCACGTAAGTCGGACAACCCCAAGGTTTAAGATATGCTAGACTCGGTTTCCTCTTATGCCATACCTCGTATGGCGTGGATTCAACCGTCTTTGATGGAACTCGGTTCAGTGTATAGGATGAGGTTTCTAGAGCATACCCCCAAAATGATTTTGGGAGAACTACGTAGCTCATCATGGATCGCACCATGTCTAACAAGGTGCGGTTCCTCCTTTCAGACATGCCATTCATCTGAGGCATCCGGGGAGGGGTCCATTCAGGTAGAATCCCATTCTCCTTCAAATAGTCTTGAAGCTCTCCTTCTAGGTATTCTCCGCCTCGATCAGATTGAAGTGTTTTGGTTTTTTTACCTAGTTGTTTCTCCACTTCACTTCTGAATTCTTTGAAATTTTCAAAGGCCTCAGACTTATACCGCATTAAGTATATATAACCATAGCGAGAATGGTCATCAGTGAAAGTGATAAAATAAAAGTATCCTCCTTTGGCTTGAATTGACATTGGGCCGCATACATCAGTATGTATGAGCTGGAGCAATTCATTGGATCTTATCCCTTTGCCACTAAAAGGTGACTTTGTCATCTTACCAAGTAAACAAGCTTCGCATGTACCAAACGATTCGTAATCGAATTGATCCAACATTCCATCTTTATGGAGTTTTGAAATGAGATTCTTATTTATATGGCCAAGTCTACAATGCCATAAGTATGATTCATTCAAATCATTTGTCTTGGATCTCTTGATATTTATATTAAGTACGTCAACATTCATATCTAATATGTAGAGACCATTGCTAAGTATTCCAGTACCATAAAAAATTCCATCACGTGAAAAGAACAACATTTATTCTCAAACGTAAATGAAAATCCATCAACATCTAATACGGAAATAGAAATAATGCTCTTCGTAAGAGCAGGAACAAAATAACAGTTATTAAGTTCAAGTACTAGCCCACTGGGAAATGAGAGAAAATAAACTCCTACGGTTAGTGCAGCAACACTTGCTTCATTCCCAACGCGTAGGTCCACATCTCCTTTCCCCATCTCTCTATTTCTTCTTAGTGCCTGCATATTCGTACAAATATGAGAACCACAACCAATATCTAATACCCAGTGGTTAGACTTAGAAGAAGTAATGTTGATCTCAATCATAAATATACCTGAAGTCGAAGCATCATAATGCTTCTTCTTGGAACTCAAGAAGCCTTTGCAGTTTCTCCTCCAATGTCCGGTCTCACCGCAGTGGAAGCAAGCATCCTTGGATTTGTCTTTTTCTATCTTAGGCGTTGGCTTAGGTGCAGCCTTCGCCTTCTTGGACTTCTTTTGGGCTTTTGCCTTGCCCTTGCTAGAAGTGACCAGCAACACTTGCTTTCCCTTCCCCACAGTGCCCTCAGTAGTTTTCAACATGTTCAATAACTCCGCAAGGGAGCAATCTATCTTGTTCATATGATAATTCATCATGAACTGCAAGAATGAATCAGGTAGAGATTGCAGAATCATGTCAATACTCAATTCTCGTTCCAGCTTGTGGCCCAGCTTCCCAAGCCTCTCTTTGTACCCGATCATTTTAAGCACGTGTGACCCCACAGCTATCCCGGAAACCATCTTACAACCAAACAGGGCCTTCGAGACCTCGTACCTCTTAGTGCGAGACTGAGAAGCATAGAGTTCCTTTAGGTGGACCATGATTGTGTTGGCGTCCAAAGACTCATGTTGTTTCTGCAGTTCAGGTGTCATAGAAGCAAGCATGATACTGTTAGGTATGGTGCCCGAAAGACAATTTGTTTAATTGTTTTTAGATAATGAATGACAGAATTTATCTCATTACTTGCTTTGTGCTTGTAAGTAATACACTGCCGCAAACCCTAAGTATATCAGTATGTAACCATTTAACTCAGTGTATGGTTTACACGTGAGGATTGAGTTAGTGGTGATATACTTAAACTGTTAGTCCGTGGTGAACTTAATCAGTTTTAGGGTCTCATGATTAAAACACCAGTAATGCGCCCAGAACACCTTAGGGTGTGATAGTCTTATCCGGACTATCGGTAGAGGGTACCTATTGGGGCATTTATATATGATGGCATTCATATAGGACTGGACCGATTTGATATGTATTTCTTGATATAATTCCGTAATCAAGAAATCTTATTAAATCATTAGATGATCATATATGGATTGACCTTAATCTGAAGTGATCACTGTGGTCTTTGCTTGTCTCGGGGTAGTGTTTGATGTGTTAGTTACGGATCACTTTGATATGTGATCCAAGTCACTTCTCGTTGGCACTATTCCACGATGAGTGAATAGTTCGGTTTTCACATACATGGAATCCATTCCTTCCGCGGAAAGTAGAGAGACGATCCCTTATTTGTTAGCCCTAAGAAAATGATCGATCGGCCGAGTTCATATTTAGACTAATTAGCTACTAGTCGGATATGTGAACTAATTGATCACTAGAGGGTTAATGGTAAATAAGGATAAGATATTCTGAGTCGGGTTTACGGAGACTTTCCACTCAGAATGGACAGTCTATGGAGGGTTAGTCCGTATGTAGTGATTATATCAATGGATGTTTATTTACTCGATGGGTTGAGTGTAAGTATATATCTATAATTGGTAGAGTTCAGTTTCGGGTTTATGGTGGCGTAATCCCGGAATTAATAATTTAAGTATGAATATTCTGTTCGATGAATATTTTACTTAATTATTGGAGCTACTGGTTATAGGTCCATGGTCCCCAATGTGGCTCCTATAATACGAGTGTTTTCTTGTTATTGGGCCTCAGTGATGATTAATTGGCTAGGATAATTAATTGATATGCGAAATATTATTTAGTTGGGCTAAATAATATAATACACAGAAAAGACATTTTCTGTGGGCCTGGGTGTGTGTGTGGCGCCAGTATGAGGGTTTCCTCCTTGGAATAGGTTTTCTCGGATGATGTCATACTGCGCTGTAATTAATTATTTATCCGTTATTTAATTAATTACAAATATATTAGTTGATCATTAATTGATTCTAGATTGGTTCTAGAATATCCTTGGATTTTCTAATATGATTAGGAAAATATAATTGTAATTATCTAATTAAATTATATTTTTCCTTGGAGGCCAAGGATTTTTCTTCTATAAAAGGATTCACTCCCGAGCCTCACATACACCCAATCCACGAAATTTATACATAAAAAAGGCTAAGGAGTTCGATCCTTAGCATTCCCCGGTTGAAGAAAAACTTCGGTTTTTTTTTCTTGGTTGCATGTCAAGGAGGTTCTGATTCCAAGGATCGGTGTCCACCAACCGCCGTTTGGAGACACACGTTGGAAGATCAAGGCTACTCATCCAACTATTGGTAAGTAGATCTAAACCCCCTTGTAGGAAGTTTAGATCCTTTGTTTATGATATGTAGTTCATAGATCGTGATCCATCCGCTGCGAAAAGATCTAATTCATTTAGATCTGAGCTCCAACATCCTTCAGATTCATGTAGCATCAGTACTGTCAGAACAGTGCTTGTTATACTTCTCGACAGCATCCGCAGCCGAACCCTCAGTGGGCTCTTCCGGTAGGGCCTCGTCCAAGACATAGCCAATCTTCTCGTGCCTCAAAATGATTTTGAAGTTTCTTTTCCAATCGAGAAAATTAGTATCGTCAAGCTTATTGTCGATGATAAAATGAAGGTTCAATTTGTTTGACATTTTCTACAACAATAAATAAAGATAGAATAAGTAAAAGCTCATGTATTTAAAAACCCTAAATTTACACATAAAATTTTATAAGGTTTTACTCCTACTAGCCCCAACTATTCCCAATTGGCTTTCAAGAATTTAATTAATTCTTTAGTGGCTGGGATCCCATCTAGTTATCTCAATTCCCGACGAGGGCCGATCAACTGAGATAATTTCGAAAGGTAGGTACTCCTACCAGTCGCATCGTATGCGGCTCCCAGTGGATGACTAGTCAACTCTTTGACGTTTCACATCTCTATGTGATAGTCAACCCCTTGTCTCTAAAATCAGACGGTCCTGACGAGGGCCAATCACCGTAAGATTCTAGTTGTGTCGTAACCCAAATACTCATGAGATCTCGTAACGATCATATCTCGATAATAACGATATACCCATGGTAGGTCAACTCCCGATGAGGGCCCATCAGTTGGATCCGAATAAGGGCTCTTCACCGTCATTATAATATTGGAAGACAATTTTGGCTCGATTTTTATCGTGGGAATAATTTTAAATTAATTCACTTAATTAATTTTGTTTGATTATGGTCTCATCTACTATGTGCATATTACTACGATATCATATAAAGTAAAACATACACAACATTTTGCGCACAAAATAACCGGTATGATCATGGACTTCTCCTAGGTGCGGTTTCGAATACAAACTGACGGAACCGCGGGTCACAAACTAAGGGTATATGCAACTGCCAATAGGATCTTTATCGATGTACGCCAATGAGTTCTTTATATCTCTTTGGTCTTCGTCTTCTCGCTCCTTTCTTGTTATATAATAATCTATCTAATAAATAATTACACCCGCCGCACACGGGGGGGAGCTAACGGGAATGAGATAAATGCAAAAAGTAAACTATGTCACGTTCTTCATAACGGCCTAGGACAATTTCAAAAACCAACATAAAGAAAACATTCTCATCTATCCTATTGGTCGAACCCATGATCAATCGGGGTCCATATAATCACATTATATTTCCATATCTAATCCATATAATTTTATCTTATGAAAAAGATCAAATTCTAATTTTAACTACTTATGCGTCTTATTTTATCACATCAAATAATTAAATAAATTTTCATTAATTATATGACTTAATCAAAAATAAAATTAACATTTAATTTTAAATCGATTCTAATTTTAATTTTATAAAATTTGAACTTATTCAAAATTAAAATCAAAATTATAAGGTCTCCTAGTTGTTTCCTTTCCTTTTGGTTCTTAACCAAAAGGGATGCCTTTGGTTTCCTAAACCAAAAGGCATCTTCCTAAACCAAATTTGGTTTAGGCCTGGCCACTTTCCAAAATCAAAATTTTGGAAGTGGTCTAGGCCTAGGCCTTTTACAAATCAAATATTTGAAAAGGGCCTAGGCCTATTCCAAATCAAAATTTGGAAAGGCCAATACTTTGGTTAATATGCCACTATGGTTTCCCAATGGCCCAAACTATTTAAACTATTGGTTGGCCACATGACACAACTAAATAAAAGAGATATCTATGCACAATATATATCACAAAACGAAAAAGTCGATCTCCCCTTTTGGAGGAGGACAACCGACGACGGCAGCCCTAGAGCCGCCGCCGCCACCGCCGCAGAGGAGGGGGGACGCCGCCAGTCGGCCGAGCCCCCCAATCGTCCCTTTTTTTTATGTTTTAACTGTCTCGTGATTTAAATCTTTCATTTATCCATTAATTACTACGCAATTAAATAGTGCTTATTGCTTAAGCTCGAAGTTTGTCTCTGATACCACAGTTAAGAAATCACTAGTTTAACGCAGCGGAATTTAAAATTTGATTTCCTTTTCTAGATCGTTCTTCGTTTAATGCAATAAACACGTTAAGTAGTTTGACGGAATATACCTTTGATGATCTATAAGATCGTCGCTTTGACCGTCAACGGAGAGTAGTACAGTGCACAAGCCGTCCACGCGTCTGTCCTCTATCGATAATCCACACGAACTCCTCCCCGGAATCCTCCTTGGATTGCTATTGGAAAACTCAGGTTGCTAGACCGACCTTTTTCCTCCCTCACAAATTCTCTATTGGAAGCTCTCTATTTTACACAAGAACTATTAGTTCTTGCAATTGTGATGTACAAAAGAACTTGACACTCACCTCTTATTTATAGTCAAAAGTGGTGCCCCAATAGAGTGGAGGAGAAGAAAACATTTTCCCAATAAAATAAGGAAAATCTCCTAGATTGATTTATCTCTTTTATTATAATATCTCGTATTAAATAAAATCTAAATATTGCCAATATCTTATATCGAATATATTTATCTTATTACCATAAATATATTTTTCCAAAATCAATTAATATCCAATATTAATATTATGGTAATCTTATTAATTAAAGTGCGTAATCCAAGTATATCTTATCACTTCAATGTGGCGCCCCATATTGCCAAATATTGGCTTCCGGAATATTTTATAATTAATATAATTTTATGTATAATTAATATCTTGTATTTTATTTATTCATAATAAATAAATACCACCATATTAATTTACCACTATAATCTTTATAGTCTAGAGATAAACTTTTCTTATTTGGTTATCAACTATAACCGCATTTTAATCCGACTCGATGTTCATATGTGTGTGACCCGATAGACTTCCGAATATGTTGGCCGTAGACACAAAGGGCAAATTAAAAAAATGCCCTTCATGCCTAACGATCACGGGATAGCGTCTAGCAACACACCGTGACTCCCAATCATCGAAAGAGTTAAAAGCAATGACTACTACCTTTCATGTGAAGCAGATACCTTGTAACTTACAATCCTATCGCAGTAATAATATCCATAGGATCGTATCTCGAGTGTCAATTCATTAACGATCATATCTTATAATCAGGATATCATGCCCTCTGGGAATAACACATTTACTCCCACTTTGCAAAGATTCTCGAGAGCTAGACATTTCTTATAAGAAGTCCATTTCGGATATTCGATCCCAATCATAGGATACACGATTCTCGGACGACCAATCATGTATACTCTACATGCTTCAATATCACACCCAATCACTACCGCATTATCGCCCCGTGGCTAGGGGAAATCTCAATAGTGTCAAAGCATAACAATCCACACCGTGATGCCATAAAGACTCCGGTCTAAAGGATAATTACACAACCGCCACATAGTGTGACACTTAATGTAAGTGGGTCAGTCTAACGCACGCATTCTCTAATACACGTCCACGTACAATCCAAGTGTCTCTACACTTCGATAGACGAGATCTATCCCTACCTTCTATAAGACAGAAGACATCAAATACGTGCTAGTCTGATTATACTATCAATGTCCCGTTTTACAGTACAAAAGACTTGAGACATTTAAGTACCAAACTTGTTAGAGTGATTAGAGATCTCATCAACCATAATCACTATCATGGGTTCTCTATCATAGTTTGACACTAGGGACGTTACTATATATATACAACAAATAATATGAAGATAAATAATATATAATAACATAAGTACTTTTATTAATCATAATAAAGTTATTACATGAACTAAATAGACTGTAAACGACCTGACCCGGTCGGATCCGGTCCTACACGGTTGGGTTTATGACACATTTTCAACAATCTCCCACTTGACCTAAAGCCAATCACCCATATGCCTAAGCCCGTGCATGTGAATATGTTTCTCATGCTTTGCTTGAGACAACGCCTTGGTTAACGGATCAGCTATGTCATCATCCGTGTGGACTTTCTCTATCTTTACATCTCATCCATCTACTATCTCTCTAACAAAGTGATAGCGCCGTAGCACATGTTTGGACTTCTTATGAGACCTTGGTTCCTTTGACTGAGATATCGCCCCATTGTCATTGCAGTACAATGGCACTGGACCTTCAATGGAGGGAACCACACCAAGTTCGGTAATGAACTTCTTCATCCAACCTGCTTCCTTTGCCGCCTCCGAGGCTGCTATGTATTCGGCTTCCATTGTAGAGTCTGCAGTAGTCTCCTGCTTGGAACTCTTCCAGCTCACTGCTCCGCCGTTAAGCGTGAAAACAAATCCAGACTGTGACATAAAGTCATCCTTGTCAGTTTGGAAACTAGCATCTGTGTAACCTCATAATACTAAATCATCATTCCCGAAAATCAGGAACATATCCCTTGTGCGTCTTAAGTACTTGAGGATATTCTTGACAGCAATCCAGTGACCATCACCTGGATTGGACTGGTACCTACTAGTCATACTAAGAGGGTACGAGACATCTGGTCTAGTGCACAACATGGCATACATAATAGACCTGATTGCCGAAGCATAAGGGATCTTACTCATTTGTGCCATTTCCTCCTCTGTCTTAGGACTCATTCCTTTCGACAGGTAGACCCCATGCGACATGGGCAACAATCATTTCTTGGATTGCTCCATGCTGAATCTCTTCAGCATCTTGTCTATATAGGTGGATTGCGACAGACCAAGAAACCTTTTAGATCTATCTCTATAGATCTTTATTCCCAAAATATAGGCTGCTTCACCCAAGTCCTTCATTGAGAATTTCTTGGATAACCAAGCTTTGACTGATTGTAACATAGGCACATCATTCCCTATGAGCAATATGTCGTCTACATAAAGCACTAAGAACACAATGGAACTCCCACTAACCTTCTTGTAAACACAGGGCTCATCTTCGTTCTTGATGAAATCAAACTGTTTGATTATCTCATCAAAGTGAAGATTCCAACTCCGAGAAGCTTGCTTTAATCCATAAATGGATCTTTGCTGTTTACACACCATCCTGGCGTCATTGGTTGTGAAACCCTCAGGCTGTGTCATACACACTTCTTCAGACAGGTTCTCATTAAGGAAAGTTGTTTTCACATCCATCTGCCAGATTTCGTAATCATGGTATGCTGCAATAGAGAGCAGAATTCTAAAGGATTTTAACATGGCAACAGGCGAAAAGGTTTCGTCTTAGTCAACTCTTTGTCTTTGCTTGTAGCCTTTTGCCATTAACCTAGCCTTGTAGGTAGTCACGTTACCGTCCATGTCGGTCTTTCTCTTAAAGACCCATTTACACCCTATAGGAACTATTCCTTCAGGTGGATCAACTAAGTTCCAAACTTGGTTGTCATTCATGGATTCCATTTCAGGATTCATGGCTTCTAGCCATTTATCTTTGTCAAGCCTTAATAGCACTTCCTCATAAATTCTAGGGTCCTCATCTTCCATGAGATATACGCCTGTGTACCTTTCGGGTTCACAGCGTTCCCTGGTGGATCTTCGAGGTGCTAGTGTGTCTACTGTAGGGGTTGGAGTCACATCTTTGTGCGGCGTCTCCTCTACTTCCATCAACTGACTGTTGTCCGTATGTGGTTCTCGAATTTCTTCAAGATCAATCTTACTCCCACTGACCCTATCCAGAATAAACTATTTCTCTAGAAAGTGGCCAGTCCTGGAAACAAACACCTTTTGTTCCTCAGGATGGTAAAATTGGTATCCTCTGGTTTCTCTAGGATAGCCCACAAATAGACATTTGTCAGATCTAGCCTCTAGTTTATCAGGCATCATCCGCTTCACGTAAGTCGGATAACCCCAAGGTTTAAGATATGCTAGACTCGGTTTTCTCTTATGCCATACCTCGTATGGTGTGTGTCTCGGATTTTATCTAAGCAAAATAAACAAGTAATAAAATAATCCGGTTTACCCCAAGTGCATGGATCGTAGTATAGTAGTTACAACCGGAGTCGAATCACAGGGAATTGAGATTGGTCTAGTTCTTAATTTTTCTAAAGGTTGTCACGAAAAATAACTAAAAACGAAAACGAAGAAACAATAAACTGGACAGAGGGTAGTCAATCCAAAGCCAGGAAATATAGTTGCGGACCTAAACTAACTAAATAAACTAGAAAAGAAAACAATAAACAACTATAAAGTTGTAACGATGATCATGGTGATTAAACAACGAACAAGCAACGATCCACCGTTCCCGCAACCCTCAATTTCCTCTCTAAGGTTATCTTGTGAAGATTTAACTAAAATTGTGATTCACCTATCGTAGGCTCGAATTCCTAATCTCTTAGATAATTCGTCTATTAATCTTGTCATCTCTCGATCCTTAAAGATTAACGCTTTCATAACCAAGGTGTAAGATTTATTCAATCTAGCAACCTAGATTTCTAACCTAACAACTCTCGTTATTTTTAGGTTAAAGATCCAATCTTTCCTATGGTGATCTAGGTTTACACCGACTCTCGTCACATAGTAAACATCAACAGCAATACATCTCTCGATTTAAATTGCATAACAATAATAAGCATATAGAAAAGATACGACTTTAATTAAAATCACAAAATAAACCAAAGATTGAAAATAAAGAACCTGCTGAAACGGTTTCACAGAGCTTGAACAGACTGCTCAGCCTCCGATCAGCATCGTTACAATCCAGAAAGAAAGCGAAACAAAATAAAAAAAACCTAATCTAACCCTCGGTCGACCAAGCAGGGGCACTCGGTCGACCGAGCCTGCCTCTAGCTCGAATTAGGGTTTTCTGTATATGATATGATAATATTTTTTTGACGATCCTAGGGTTGAGATGCTGCGTTGTATTTATATGAATCAAGGTCGGTTTAACTGAGTCGGCTGCTGGACGCCCGTTTAATGGGTTGAACGCCCGTCCAAGGTGTATAAATTTGTCGAGTCGGGCCGAGCTGGATCAGACGCCCGTCGTATAGGTTTTTGAACGCTCGTTCAGCAATTATCTCAAAACTCTGAATCAAGTTACTCCTCCTGGACAATCGTCCATACCTTCAGACGCCCGTCCATCCTGGACGGGGATAAACGCTCGTTCAGCTTTTCCAAATCTTCATTCCATCTTCGACTTGCATCCTCTTCCTTCCCATTTAAACTTCAATCAAACATCTTTTCAGCTCATTCATTGCCATGCAAATTGGACCTACAGGATAATAGAAACGTGCAAAATGTAGAAACATATATATTGATGAAAAATCACTAATAAAATCACGTAATAAGCTCGAGTTTGCACTTTAACCGTTTCAATACGCATTCTTGCAATATTCCATTTAAACCCTCACTTTTCTATAAAAAGTAATAAAACACGAAGGAAATTGCTACGAAATAATATCATATATATCGTAAAAATCACCGTCAACAGTGTGGATTCAACCGTCTTTGATGGAGCTCGGTTCAGTGCATAGGATGCGGTTTCTAGAGCATACCCCCAAAATTTGTTTTCCTATTGGATAAAGGTTTTATTTTCCTAAAAGGAAAAGTTTAATTTTTGTGTAAAAGATAAACTCTCAAATTATTAGTTATTTTCCTATAAAATAGAGTTTCTCCCAACACAAAATTGAAACATAATCCAACGCCATTTTTTAAGAACAAAAGGACGCCACATTTTTTGAATAAAAGAGAGAAATTTTGTTTTCTTGTCTTAGCCATTGGGAGAAGAAAAACTATGGTTTTTCTTAAGCATATTCGAGGAGGTTCTACTACGAGGATCGACATCCACCAATCGTCGCTTGGAGATACAATCCGGAAGATAATGGCTTCTCTTATGTTGGGTAAATCTTTAACTTTCTTGTAGTTATATTAATTAATCACGTGAATTAAATCGTTGTATAATCGCATGCGAATTTAATTCATAGCTTCCACTGTGCATGATCGAGTGTCTCGATCGGTGCTGTGAATCAGATCTGACCATCCAATTATGGAACGGATCCGGATTTGGGTTTCTGTATATCCTGCATAAGGCACTACTGTGTTTTGGCTAAGTTGTAGAATTTACAGTGACCCATAGCCAAGAACATTTCCACCTCACTAAATCACTTAATCAAAGTGATTGCAAACCCAGACCGTAGCTCCCACTCGCCTTCATAAGACTCAGGATATACGTCTATATAACTATATTTATCTGATTCCAAGTTTTGAAAAACTAGGAAACCATCCTTAACTTGTTTACGGATATTCTCGACTTCCACCAGATTCACTTTCATACTAAGCTCATCACTCTTCATGGACTATGAACATCTGGCATTACTTTTATGATGGTTCCTATCGCTGTAGCAAAGGAAACCTCCATAAGCATCATCTTTCACCTTATCTTTAGGACTAACGTCCTAACATAGATAGATCTTGAGAACACCGACTAGCAGTATCCCATGTCACGATCTATGCTAAACTCTTTTAGCATCACATCTATATAGGTAAACTATAAACTAACAGCAGTTAAATCTATCACTATAGATTCTTATTTCTAAAAAATAAGAACTGCTAATCCAAGTGCTTTCGTAAAAACCTTGAATTACCAAACATTAATCGACTGTGACATGGGGTGATAATTCCCGAGAGAGATATCCAATTCCTTACTCAAAAATCATTACACAGTCCCACTATCCCTCTTGCACATTGGGCATATCCCTTCTTTTGACTAAATCAAACTCCTTTGATTATCAAACAAAGAAATCGTCTAGAGAAACTTTTTTGAGTCCATAAATGGATCTCGTGGGCTCACATATCATGTTATCATCTATGAACATCGAGTTGTTTGCCCAACGTCTTCAACAGTATCATAGCCATGATACGAAGTAATAACAATTTAGTCTGAATAGAACTGGGCTCAGCTGGCAGCATAAAGACAATTACAAGGTTTACACCCCATACCTTCAGCCGTCACTTTAGCCTTATGGTAATCATATTACTATACATGTCAGCCTTTCAGGTACATTCCCTCTAGGTAAGACAGACTAGGTTCACAACCTGGTTGTCACTGATGTAATCTAATTCAAATATTATGGCTCCTGGCCATATCTCTCAATCTAGCCTTTCAAACATACCTTCATAAGTCGTGAGATATTCATCCTTCAAGATGAACATACCAGCAGCCTTTTCAGGCTTGAGGTTATCAACAGACTTATAGTACTTTTGTGTGCACTGAGCAGTGTTCTACACCTCATCACTATGTGGTGTCTGCTCACGTTCCAATGGTTGAGTATCTCCTTGTGGCTCTCAAACTCTTTTGAGATCTCAAGTACTCCCACTATCTCTTTTTGAAGAAATACTTCCTTAAGAAGACATCATGTTTGGAGACAAACAATTTGTTTCGCGGGAAAGTAGACAATATCTAGTGTACTTGCCAAGACATTCCACAAAGTTGCATATGTCGTACTAGGCTCCAAGCCTTTCTGACTTTGCCTATGACAACTTCAAATCCTCTGTTAAAATAGATTCGACATTATCTCTTCCATATCTAATGTGGAATTTATTCGACCTTTATTCTTTGGAACTCTGTTAAGTGTATGTTTCGTATAAATGCACTATCCCGAAACGGGTAAGGGATACTTTTCATGGCTTACGTCACACCTTTATCATATAAAGTGTAGTTTCCATCTTAGAAGCACAATCTAATTGCGTATCCAAAATGGTATCCTTCAAAGAGGAATCTCATTCCTTTCAGACAACTTCTGAAATATCCTTCAGGTATTAATTACTTCAATCCAATTGAAGATTAATTCCTAAGTAGGTCATCAATCTCATATTCGTACTAGCTCAAACTTTTCGGGCTTTCCGAATTATGCACTTCACTGAGTACACTTGACTATTTCTAAAAATAGTCATAGAGATTAACAAAAGTTATTTGTGGCATTAATTGTCATGAGCCAACAAACATCGGTATGTTTAGGCTTCAGACAATTTTCTAGAATTTATAACCATTTTCGTAAAAGGGTATTTTAGTCCTCTTTGGATAAGATACGTATAACCCACATGATTCATAATCACATGGTTCAGCATCATCAGATTGACGTTTGACCACACGCTTCCCTTCCAGAGAGACTATGTCTAGAACAACCACAAAGTATTAAGGATAATAGCCATATTATTTTATATTTGAGATTCAATCACTTATATCGACTATATACTGATTGTAATCTAGTGTGTTAGATTCGGTGAACGTTCATCTTTATCGGAATAACATTTATTCCTTACAATTGAATTTGTCTACTAAATCCTAACATCTAACTGAAATAATGTTCTTCATAAGAACCAAAACATGATAACATTTATTTAGTTCATTTATCAGTTTACTAGACTTAGAATACAAAACCGAAAATGTCGCAACGTTTGCTTCACTTTTCCGTATATTTGTGTATTCCGTATTTAATTCTTCTATTTTAATCATACTTGAAAGATATCATATATCTAAGAGTTGATTTGAACTTAGATGGATTTATCTCAACACACTTGCCTAAAATAAAGACTTCTATAAGATCTCTTATTTTAAGCACATACCCTAACTTCCTTTTAATCCCTTAAGCACTCGTAAATTCTTCTTAGTGTAGTCTTCATAAGACTTAAGAAATATCACAAGAGCTTTGTCTTTAATTTCCTTTCATAAAGAAAATCTAAAGTTTATTAAATAGTTCATTTAATCTTTTGAATCGTATTCAAAACGTTGACTATTTAATTAACCTTTAAGCAATGATTAAAGAATTAAGTCAGTACTTAAATCTTACAATTTTGAAAACAACCTTGCCAAAATTCGATGCGGTCATTCTTATTCAACGTTTGAATTAATTGTCATCGTATGACAGAATGATCATATTGTATCCAATATATGATTAATTCGTTGAAACTCATTTCAAGTGATTCAATCATATCATGAGCTTCCGTTTTTCATTAATAATTAAAGTCTTGGAGCACTGCATCAAATATGTAGTCTTCTTGTCTCTAACTACTATAACAGGGTTGCTCGTGTCATTGCTTATTTAAAAGGATTAAAATTACTTAACCATACTTGGGAACGTTTCTCAAAAGGTAACAGTCATAATTTGGTTTTACTAATCGAGAATAAAAACATAAATATAAATGTTTGCTAAAAACTACTACATAAAATAAAAATAAAAGAGTGTTATTGTTTATACACGCAAAATCAAAAATGGTCTTTTGGTTTATGATTTTGCTCCCACTAGTCAACTACTCCCAATTGACTTTCAAGAGTTTTCCAAAATTCTTTAGTGGCTGAGATCCAATCTAGTTAACTCGATTCCCGGCGGTGGTCGATCAACCAAGATAACTTCGAAAGGTAGGTAACTCTTTATCAATCACATCACTATGTAATTCTCAGTGGTTGACTAGTCAACTCTTTGACGATACACATCACTATGTGTTAGTCAACCCCTTGTCCCTAAAGTCAGACGGCCCTAACGGTGGCCAATCACCGAAAGACTCTAGTCAAGTCATAACCCGATATTCATGAGATCTCATACGATCATATCTCAAAAACGACGATATACCCGAGGTGGGTCAACTCCCGGCGGTGGTCGATCAGTTGGATCCGAACAAGGGTTCTTCACCGTCGTTATAATATTGGGAGACAATATTCCGACTTGATTTTTGTAGCGGAAGTATTTATGTAAATTAATTCACTTAATTAATTTTAATTATGGTCTCATCAAATATATATATCTCTATAGATATACATCCTACACATTTATCTAGATCGTGCCTAGTCATGCATCTATCGTATCATATAAAATAAATACAAGCATAAAATAAATAAATGCGTAAAGTAACCGGTATGATCATGGACTTTTCCTGCGGTTTCAAATACAAACTGACGAAACCGCGGGTCACAATCTAAAGGTAGCTGCAACCTCCAATAGGATCTTTAGTGCTCTATTTTTCAATGGGATCTTTATTTTCGTCTTTCTTTGGTTTCCATCTTCCGCTCCATTCTTGTTACATAAATTTTATCTAATAAAATAAATACACATGCCGCATACGGGGGGGGGGGGGGGGGAGTTAACGGGAATGGGATAAATGCCATATTCTTCATAACGGCCTAGGACAATTTTTAAACCAATAGAAAAATTAAATCATTCACATCTATCCTATCGGTCGAGTCCATGATCAATATGGGTCCATATAATCATATTATATCTACTATATCTAGTCCATACAATAACTTTTTATGAAAAAAGATAATATTAAAAACTTACAACTTGTGTCTTAATTAATCGATTAACGTTTAATCTATTAAATAATTTTATCTACTCAATTAACTAAATAACATTTAATTAGTTAATCGAAATAAAATTAACGGTTAATTTTAAACGATTTCAATTTTAATTTTAATCAATTAGAACTATTCCAAAATAAATCAAAATTAAAATTAAGTCTCTTTTGTTTCTTTTCTTTGATTCATAATCAAAAGAGATGTCTTTGGTTTCCTAAACCAAAAGGCACCAACCTTGGCCCTTTCCAAAATCAAAATTTTGAAAAGAGCCTAGGCCTAGGTCTTTTCCAAAATCAAATATTTTGAAAAGGGCCTAGGCCTATTCCAAACAAAATTTGGAATGACCTAGACTATTTAAAGGCAAATCATATTCACCAAATAATGTCATGTGGTATCCCAATGGTCCAAACTATTTAAACCATTAGTTAGCAACATGACATCAACTAAACAAAGATATATCAATCACAACTATGAAGCATATTGAATCATAAAATACACAAAACAAAAATTTGACGATCCACCAAAAAGATGCACCAGCCGACGCCGACCGCCCAGGGGAGGAGCCGCCGCCGCCGGAACAATTTACGGTGGGGTGCCGCCGCCGATCGGCCGAGCACCCCAAAAGCCGACCTCCCTTTTTTTTCGTGTATCGTTTTGCGAATCATAAATCTTTCATTTTTTAATTACGTGATTTAAACGATAAAATTAACTACGCAAATTAACATGCTTATTGCTTAAGCTTGAAAATCTCTCTGATACCACTGTTAGGAAATCTACGCGGGAACGCAGCGGAATTCAAGAATTTATTTCCTTTTTACAAGAATCAACTTCGTTTAAACAACAAGCATAAAAGAAGTAGACGGTGAATACCTTGCTTGATCTAAAAGATCGATGCTTTGACTGTCTAAGGAGAGTAGTGGTGCACGGAGCCACCCAAGCGTTCGGCCTCTACCGCTAGTTCACACGAACAACCCACCGGAATCCACCATTAGATTGCTGCTAGAAAAATCTGGTTGCTAGACCGGTCTTTTCTCTCTCTCAAATCACTCTCTAAGAAACTCTCTATTTTTCACGAGAAACTATTAGTCTCTTGGAATTGTGATGTACAAAAGAGCTTGACACCCACTACATATATATAGCAGATGGTGCGCCCCTACTGTAGTCTCAATCTGATTGTGATTAGCTTCCTAGTAGATTGGGGAGAAAGAAAATATTTTCGTAATAAAATATGGAAAAACCCTTTGATTGATTTATCTCATTTAATATTCAATATCTTATATTAAATATATTTCCAAGATATATATTGACAATATCTTATATTGAATATATCTTTATCTTATTACCATAAATCTATTTTCCAAAAATCAATTAATATCTAATATTAATATTATGGTAATCTTAAATTTCACAATCCAAGTGTATCTTATACACTACAAACTTTCGCCCCCTTTAGCCATTTTTTGGCTTCCGGATATTGTTTAATTAATATAATGTTATGATTAATTAATTTGCAAAATACATGTATATCATATATACATAATTTTCAACTTTACATATCTTATATAAGTATATTTAATTAATCAACATAATTAATATCTTGTATTATATTTATTCATAATAAATAAATACCTCCATATTAATTACCATTATAACCTTTATAGAATGAGATAAATTCTTTTCTTATTTGGTTATCGACTATAACCACATTTTAATCCGACTTGATGTTCATATGTGTGTGACCCGATAGGCTTCCGAATATGTTGGCCGTAGACACGAAGTGCAATTTATGAAAATGCCATTCACGCCTAACGATCACGGGATAGCGTCTAGCAACACATCGTGACCCCCAATCATCGAAAGAGTCAAAAGCAATGACTACTACCTTTCATGTGAAACAATTACCGTGTAAATAGAATCCTATCGCTATAATAATATTCATACGGTCGTTCGTCGAGTGTCAAACATCAACGACCGTAGCTTATAATCCGGATATCATGCTCTCTCAAAGTAACTCATTTACTTCCACTTTGCAAAGATTCACGAGAGTAAGACATTCCTTATAAGAAGGCCCTTTCGGATATTCACCCCTACTATTAGGGTACACGATTTCCGAACGTCCAAACACGTATACTCTGTATGCTTCAGTATCACACCCAATCACTACCGCATGATCGCCCCGTGGCTAGGGGAAACCTCAATAGTGTCAAAGCATGACAATCCACACCATGATGCCATGTAGACTCCGGTCCTAAGGATAATTACACCACCGCCACATAGTGTGACACTGAACAATGTAAGTGGGTCAGTCTAACGTACGCATTCTCTAATACACGTCTACGTACAGTCCAAGTGTCTCTACACTTTGATAGACGAGGTCTATCCCTGCCCTAAAAGACAGAAGACATCTAATACGTGCTAGCATGTTTGTACTATCAATGCCCTGTTTAATAGTACATCAGCCTAGAGGCATTTAAGTATCAAACTTATTAAAGTGATTAGAGATCTCATCAACCATAATCGCCTATCATGGTTTCTCTATCACAGTTTAATACTAAGGACGTTATCATATAACAATTCATAATTGGTTCATTAAAAGAACAAATATATGACAACAGAAAAGCCATTTAATATATATATATAAACATAAAGAAATAGTAGAAATGATCCGACCCGGTCGGATCCCGTCCAACCCGATTGGGTTTAGGACACTATTTCAACAAAAAGCTGTAATGGATATATCTTCCTTCTTTATCTTCAACAGATGATACCCTAAACGCAGATCTATCTTCGAGAAGACTCTCTTTCCCTATAGCCGGTTAAACAAGTCATCAATCCTTGGAAAGGGGTACTTATTCTTGATTGTCATGTTGTTCAACTCTCGGTAGTCAACACACATACGCATACCATCATTTTTATTAACAAACTGAACTGGGGCTCCCCAAGGTGAGGCACTTGGATGAATAATGTTCTTATCCAGAATGTCCTTCAATTTTTCTCCCAGATTGACACGTGGCTTCGAGTGATTTGTCATGTCAACCCAAGCGTCAGATGATAGCTGGAAAGTCTTTAGTTTTTGATCATTTTGTCCTTCATCAGCTTTTAGAGGTCAGTTTTCTCAGGATTCAGCTTTGAGAACTGACTCAACCTGCAAAACAGTTTTAAGTATTCTTTGGTACCCATATCTTTTTGGGTCCGGCTGGATTAGTTACTGAAGTGTTATTTTCAGTTTCTTCGATGAGATAATTAAGCTTTCTCATCTCCTTTCTAGATAAACCATTATGTTCAACCTTAGTTTATTTCACAAGGATTCTTTTAGATCTTACATCGTTGTTTTCTTTGTGCAATCCATTAGGTTTTCCAGTATCTTGACGTTTAGAGTTTATACTCTTTGAAGTCTCAAGACTGAGTAGGGGTGGGGGATTATCATTGCTTTTGTCAAATTTACTAGACAATAATCTTTCAGCAAGATTTGACATCTCAGTTTCAAGAAACTCATTCCAATCTTTTGTTATGTCAAGTTCTCTGTCTTTTAATTTCAGCTTCAATGTAAGTTTTTCAGTTAACTTGACAAGATCAGAGTTTCTCTGGCTGAGTTCAGCAAATGATAACTGAGTTGAAGAATGTACCTTTTCATGATGGTTTGTACAGTTTCAAGATCTGAGTGTACATCATTTTGTTGCTCTAATGAATCTTCTATATCAATGGTAATTTGCAGCAACTTCTTTTCTTCTTCTTCTGAGAGATTTCTTGGTGATGGAACTCCTCTGGATTCATTAACATGAACATTGAGATTTGTATCTACATCTTCACTAAGTTGAGGTTCTGAATTTGTATGCAGATTTGTCGCACTGAACCTTTCAACTAATTGATCCTGAAAATAAGATTTATTATGTAAACAATAAGTCAGGGGGTGAGTAAGCCAACTCTTGATTCTAGATGTAGCCATTGAAATCGAATTAAGTGCTTATGCAACTGATACAGTGAGGGGTCTTCAACAACTGATTTAAAAAGTATCCTTGGATCACTTCCAAATGGAAGAAATGCTCCGATACCAATTGTTGGTCCCTTGGAAAGGCTAACACAAGTTTAGAGGGGGGGGTGAATAAACTTGTCACCAAAAACTTTTCCCAAACTGGAGAACCCCCAGGAACTGAGTTTCTATCAAACTCAAACTGATACTCAGCTCAGTCTTGTTCCTGTCCTGAAACTTGTGCGGAGTTTAGCTAACTTAACTGAGTATAAGTCAATACTGACTTATATTTAGTCTTGTTAACTGGCAGCGGATAAAACTAGCCTTTAGTGCAATAGATGTGTCAATAAGAGTCTAGACCTTCTATGTATCAGTTCAGTGCTGACTCAGTGTCTAGTGTTTGTTGAGTGATAATGCAACAAATAAAACAAGCATAAATACATAAGTAAATCAACACAAGATTTGTTTATGGAAGTTCCGGGTGGTGTAATCCCGTACGTCTCCCCTTATCTTGTGGTGTAGGAGGTATCACTAAAATATGAGATAACCATTACAAAATCCTAGCACTATGACAGTCCTTCACGACACCCTAGTTTCATTGTCTACACAAAATGAAGAAAGGTGAGATTGCTCCCTTCATTCTGCACACTGATCCTTCGGAGGTGGAATGACTCCTTCACCAGCTCACCACTAATACCAACACAGTCCGCAGACTGAACCAACAGCTATGGCAACCAAGTTGCAACCGTATGAAGAAAGGTGGAATTGCTCTCTTCAAACTATGCACAGCCAACCCTTTTTCACAAAGGTTAGGTTTAGAATTAATCAAGAGATTAATTCAGTGAGCTGTATGACTTTTCTGGATCTGGCTTTATAGCTCCAAGATACCTTCTTTCCCCCTTAGTGGGTTACTCGATCTTTCTTTGAAATCTTCAAGGCAATTTTGTTGGCTTCCCCTTTTCTAGATATATATGATCTGATTTTCTGGATCTGGATCTTTGGATATGTGATTGTAAAGCTTTTTTCTGATCCTTCTCTCTTTTTTTTTCTTCAAGTGATTCTCTTGTGTATTTATAGGGGTGATGTAACGGTCACTAGCTCTTGTAGCCGTTACACTTGTCGTTTAGCCAACGTTCATATGTACGATCTTTGTCGTATTGTTAGTTTAAATTCAGCAAGGCCTTGACTCAGTTTTTTACTCTTCTTCAAAACTAAGTACCTTGTATACTTGACATCTGACTTTAATTGACTAAGTCAGAGTACACCATTCAGTTTCTTCTTATCCTGTCAACTGATAATCTTTGTCCTTAAGATTATTCAGTTTTACATGATCTACAGTTCAGTTCCGTGTCACCACAGACTTGCTCGAATCCCGACTTATAGTCACGACTTAATCAGCTTCTAACTGAGTTTGAACCCTCAGTTCTTCAATCTTCAATAACTGAGTCTGTGACCCTCAGTTCTTCAGTCTTCATAGATAAGCCAACTGAGTCTGTGTCCCTCAGCGAACTTATCTCCTTCAGTTATTGCATAACTGAGTTCGAACCCTCGGTTCTTCATATACATACTCAGTTTTCTTGTTGTGATTCAGCTGTTCGCCTAGTTCCTATTCTATTACAATGCATGTCTGAAACAACCTATTCAAGGTTCAGACTCTAGATAGAACTTATACATTTTCTCTAGACCATTTCTTGCTTCTTCTTCCATTATGCACTATAACAGTTAGTTATGACTTCATCATCATGGGTTGTAAATGATTTGTCTAATTTCATGATGAATCATCATCAAAACATAATATTTCCAACACAACCAAAATACATAAATACAATAGATCTAAACCTACGAGGGGGTTTAGATGGCTTACTTGTTTATTGTGAATAAACACCAAGAACAATCCAAGATCCAAGTATTGAGATGAGAAGCCACAGTCTTCCAACGTGTGTCTCCAAGCAACACCAGGTGGATGGTGTTTCAAGTCGCCGGACCTCCTCGATATGCTACCGGAATAATCCCGAGGATTATCCCAACTCGAAACCCTAGAGAGTCGGAGATCGGTCGAAGTGAGTCGAAATCCCTCTCTTTAGAACCCTAGTGATGTGATTCATGAAGGGCTTCAGAAGGAAGAAAAATCAGAAATTCATGGTGATGCAGAATAGGCGCAATTATTTACAATATTGGCTTGAATAAACTGTTTAGTATTTATTTGAGTCATTAGTCATTTCTTATCCCACATTGGTTAGATAGTCTTTTATTTTTATTATTATTTTTATTTATTGTTATTTTGTCCCACATTGCTAAATTAAGAATTGGCATTGAAATCCGTAGAAATTTTATATAAAGGCATTTGGAGTCATTGTAAAAACGGACACATATATTTTGAGTGAAATTATTATTGAGTCTATTGACTTGTTTATCACTTACGAGTGAGGATCTCTTCGTTGTAGAGTTCCACCCCTGTAGAACTTATCGCCTCGAGCAAGCGTTGTGGCGTTCTTGCCAACGTTCTTAGATTGGATTATCTAAGATCGTTGTTTCGAGCTCGTTATTGGTTTCCTTTAGAAGATCCTAGGGCAAATCTCGTTCCGGAATCATATCATTTGGTATCAGAGCCTGCGGTTGTCTAAAGGTAATCAAATATCTCTTCCGTTTCTTAATTTGTTTTCGTTTCTTCGTTCTTGCATATCATCATTCAAAAAAAAAATTCCAACTTTCTTTTTGTTTCCTCTAGCTGCGTCTCCTTCATACACAAAAAAAAATCATCTCTGTTCTTTTATTCATCAATTCGTTACCCTGCAGCCATTTTCTAGGTCTTGTATTTTTCTTGCATCACCTTTAATTCTCAACCAAAAAAGGGGAAATTAATATATTATTCCTGCTTGCTATTTGTCCTGCTACGATTTTCCACCAGCTTGGTTAATAATTGATTCAAAGCCGCCGTCTGTAGTATAGTCCTTTTTTTTTTGTTAATTCCTTCCAGTTGCCGTATAAGTCAAAAAGAAAAGGAAGTAGTTGACCTAATTTATTTGTTCTTGAATTTTTTTTATGGAAAATTAGGGATAAGGACACAATCTGAAATATTTTTAAGAATATGACAAATTTACATATTTTTTATAGGGAGAAGGACATTGCATAATTTTTATAGCGAGAAGGACAAACAGTGAATCCCGAAAATCAGTGAATCTCCCCAGTGAATCCCGAAATCAGTGAATTTCGACAGTGAATCCCGAAAATTAGTGAATTTCGACGATGAATTTTGAAAATTAGTGAATTTCGACAGTGAATTTCGTCAGTGAATTTCGAACACAAGTGAATTTCGACAGTGAATAAATAGTTTTGTCCTTTATGCAAAAGTTTCAAAAAAGTGTCCTTCTACTTAATTGATGAAATATTTATGTCCTTCTCCCTCATTCCCCCTTTTTTTTATTTTATATTTTAATAAAAGTTCAGCCCAAAAAAGAAGAGACTCGGAAAATACGAGGGTATCACACCCTGGTGTGATATTTTTCACACCTGTGAAAATTCTGTAGTCTGAAAAAAAAATTAATAATAATAATAATAATAATAATAATAATAATAATAATAATAATAATATTTCTCCTTTATTTGGACGAGAATTTCACATCTTGGTGTGAAAATTTTCACACCCGTGAAATTTTGCTGTCAACCACTCTCCTTGATTTTTCCTTGTTCCTTCTTTCTTGCTTTTAGTTTTTGCATCTATTGTCACTTAGCACATTTTTCACACACTTCCATACCTTTTTACCCAATCCCCAAACCAACCTCTTAGTTGTCTAGTCTAGATCGTTGGTTTCGATTGTTACACTTTGCTCGATTCTCTGATTTGTTTGAAAAAGGGGTTACTTTACAACTTACTGAGAGGGTGAATGCAAACACGAGAGTCATGAGGTCGAATCTTGCATAATGTCAGAAAGAGATAGTACTGTGCAAGATGCTGTTGAAAGAGATTTTTTTTACACTTTGCACGATTCTCTGATTTGTTTGAAAAAGGGGTTACTTTACAACTTAAAGAGAGGGTGAATGCAAACACGAGAGTCGTGAGGTCGAATCTTGCATAATGTCAGAAAGAGATAGTACTATGCAAGATGCTGTTGAAAGAGATTTTTTTCGTACACGTTGTTTAATTGGTGAGAGGAGATGTTCTATGATTATTGAGCCGGACTGTTGTGCTAATTTAGTTAGTACGTATGTGATCAGTAAGTTATCAATTCCCACTATTCCTCATCCCCACCCTTATGAGTTGCAGAGGATTAGTGATAAGGGTACAATACGAGTTACCCGACAGGCATTGATTGCGTTCAAATTTAGTATATATGAAGATGAGGTGTTATGTGATGTAGTTCTGATGCCCGAGAGCCATATTCTACTTGGGAAACCATGGAAAACCTCTAGGAAGGTGGTATATAATGACCCCATGGACAGATACACAATATGCCATAAAGGGAAAAGGTTTACACTTCTTCCGTTATCCCCCGTAGAGGCTCACAAAGATAAGGTTCGGGTCGCTAAAACTTTTGAGGAGCATGTAATGGAAAACAAAGCTTGTTTGAAACTTGAAACCGAAAAAGAAAAAGAATTGGTGGAACAGAAAAATGAAGAGATTGTTAACATTCGAGAGGAGGAGTTGAAAAACGATGAAGATACGAGTGAATGATCCAACATTTGCAGAGATTGTGGAGAAGAAAGTGGAGGAGGAAAATGAAGCTCCTATATTAATAAATACTGGTTCGAGTTCGTCCTTGTTATCTTTGCAGGTACAAGGGGATAATCCAATCGAGGAGAGCTCGTTGCCTACGGTGGTCCTTGATTGTGATCACATTAGTGGCAAACCGGAGCACACTTATTCTGATCCATTTTCTGAGCTTATTGACACTTATTCCGGGACTTGCTATCATTATTATTTTGTTCCGTCACAGGAAGTTATCCACAGGTTTATTAAATCAATGTCCCACTATTATGATGATGCATTTTTGAAGCGTGACTACGCAACAAAGCATGCCACTGATGAGAATTTATTTATTCGACTCACATTTAATCTTGGTATTCGATTGGTGATCTTTTGTGTTTGTTCAAGTTTTGATGGTGATGGAACTCGGTTTTATGACGTCTTATTGATTCGAGGACGAATCCATTCCAACCGGGAGGGAATGATGTGATTCATGAAGGGCTTCAGAAGGAAGAAAAATCAGAAATTCATGGTGATGCAGAAGAGGCGCAATTATTTACGATATTGGCCTGAATAAACTGTTTAGTATTTATTTGAGTCATTAGTCATTTATTATCCCACATTGGTTAGATAGCCTTTTATTTTTATTTATTGTTATTTTGTCCCACATTGCTAAATTAGCAATTGGCATTGGAGTCTGTAGCCTATATAAAAGCATTTTGAGTCATTGTAAAAACGGAGACATATATTTTGAGTGAAATTATTATTGAGTCTATTGACTTGTTTATCACTTGCGAGTGAGGATCTCTTCGTTGTAGAGTTCCACCCCTTAGAGAACTTATCAGCGCCTTGAGCAAGCGTTGTGGCGTTCTTGCCAACGTTCTTAGATTGGATTATCTAAGATCGTTGTTTCGAGCTCGTCATTGGTTTCCTTTAGAAGATCCTAGGGCAAATCTCATTCCGGAATCATATCACCTAGCTAGGCCGAAAATTCAAAGCCCTAGCTTATAGTGTATTTTGAAATTATGTTCTCTGTTTAAGGCTTGAGAGAACTCTCTTTATATAGGAGAGTAATCCTTGTCCTCCAAGGATTTAATAATTAAGAGATAATTATTATAATAATCCTTATTTTAAATAAAAGATAAATATATAATATATCCCAAACAAATTAGGATAAATAAATATATTATCTAATATTTCATGATTTATCATTTAACAAATAAATAATTAAATCATATATCAAATAATTATCCAAGAAAACTAATTTCTCTCTAATTATTTTACCTTAATAATTTCGGCCATAACCCTAAATAATTGGGGTTTGACACGCCTAATACACATTGGGCCGAGTCCACGAAAAAATTCTTTTTCATGTATTTAATCATTTAGTCCAACTAAACAATTAATCCACATATCTATTAAATAGTCCAATCCAAATATTTAATATTAATTGAGGTGAAACGACGAGAAAACATATGCATGTTAGGAGCCACGTCGGGGACCATGGACCCATATTCAGTAGCTACAATAAATTAAATAAAATTATTAGTCAGACCGAATAATAATATTCAATCTATTAATTCCGGGATTACACCACCATAAACCCGGAACTGAACTCTGCCGAATATAGATATAAACTTACACTCAACCTTGAGTCATAAGGTGTCCACTGATATAATCATTACATACGGATAAATCCTCCATAGACTGTTCGTTACGAATCAGGATATTTCCGTAAACCCTACTCGAAACCTCTTATCCTTATTTACCATTAACCCCCTAGTGACCAAATAGTTCATAACTAATATAATATGAACTGCGCGCATCGGTCAGTTTCTAGGATTAACAAATAAGGGAACTGTCTGTCTACTTCCCGGAGGAAGGAATGGATTCCAAATCTGTGATAGCACAGACTACCCACTCATTCTAAAATAGAGCCAAGGAGAAATGTTGGAGCACATACTTCGAAGTGATCCTTACTAACACATCAAACTCTACCCTAGTCTAAGCAGTCGTCTGTGATCACCTCAGGATTGAGATTAATCCATATATGATCATCTTGTGATTCGATAAGACTTCTCGATCACGGAATTATATCGAGAACTCAAATCAAATCGGTCCAAAACCCCTATATGATTGTCATCATATATAAATGGCCCACTAGGTACCCTCGTTACCGACAAAGTCCGGATAGGACTGTCACACCTAAAGTGTTCTGGGCGCATTATTAGCAAATTAATCTTGAGACCCGTACTCAGATTAATAAACGCTACGGACTAAGTTAATTTTAAGTACATCTCACTAACTCAATCCTCTTGTGTATAGCCATACACCGAGTTATGTGATTACATAAACGAGGTACTTAGTGGTTTTCGTAGTGTCTTAATTATAAGCATACATGCATATAATAAGATGAATTATTAATTCTGTCATAAAAACAATTAGATAATTATCTTTCGGGCATTACATCTAACAATCAATTAAGGCAGAAACAGCTAGACCATTTACAAATATTGTACCTAATAATTATGCAAAATCACTTTTCAAGAACCACAAGTTTACCCAAAAAGTTACAAGTATCTATTGAACAATTAAGAAAAATAAAAACTCAAACTAAAAGGTACCCGTGACCACAGCTTCTTCAGATTGATAAGCTGCTGCGTCTCTGGAAAACACACGTGTAAGGCCACTGGCCAAATCTTACCCGATGGGGGCCTAGTTGACGATGTTGGGGCACTAGGATTCCTTCTCTAGGGGCAATCCTTACAAAGTGAGATGAGCTCTCACACTGATAACATCCCAAAATACCCTGTCTGCACTCTCCTGAGTGATACGTGTTGCATTTCGGGCATTGAGGTATCGACGTTTCTGGTGCGGTAGGCGGTGCTGCTGTCCTCTTTGCATGCAGCTGCGGTGCACCTCTGTTACCCTAACTGTTCGTAAAATATCTCTTTTCTCCAACGATCACAGACTATTGAGCCAAGACCCTTTCATACTTGATAACCCTATTCAACAACTCTCTCATAGTGTTCGGCTTGTAACCTCTCAAACCAATCCGTAACGCACGTTTCAACCCCTTAATAAACCTTGACACCTTCAGCTTCTCACTATTTATGACTTCCGGTACATACTTTCTAAACTTATAGAACTTCTGTTGATACTGCATTACACTCATATCATATTGCCTTAAGTCCAATAACTGGTCCATCTTCTCCGACTGACTCACTATGGGGAAGTATTCTTGTAAAAAATCTTCCTGGAACTGCTGCCAATGGTGTATCTCGCTAAGAGATCTCTCAATCGTATCAACCCAGTCTCTAGCAACTCCGATCAAAAGAGATTTTCCCAAGTTAGCCCACTTAGCCTCTAGTATCCTCATTCCTTTAAATAGAGCCTTTGCATCGCGCAACCATCTTTCTGATTCAATTGAGCCCTTGTTAAAGTAGAAAAAAAAATCCTTGTTCTTACGCACCTCATTAAAAAGTCTTGCATCATCCATGACTTCTCTACCTTGTGGCACACATGCCGGTAAAGCCTGACTGTAGCCTGTGTGAGGTGGGGCTTGGTGAGCTGGAGGATATGCTAGTGGGTAGGCAGAAGGATAAACTGATGTAACTTGGGGGTAGCCTACGGGTGCTGGAGGGTACTGATCAACATGAGTCTGTTGGTATGGCTGATAACCGTAGTAAGGCGGGTTTGGTCTCACTGGTTCAGGCTGCTGGTAGTGAGGTCTCTGTGGTTGAGTAACTGGTGGGTACAAAGGATACTGCTCAGGTACTACCGCATAAAGAGTATGAGGTGGATACAAGGGCTGCTGAGAAAGGTAGGTTGGATGCATAGAAATCGGTGGTGGTTGATAAGTAGACCATGGTGGAGGGTAAGCAAACTGCTGAGGTGGATAGCCAGAAACATGTGGTGAAGGCACAAAAGGTGGTGGTAGTGATAGGGTTCCTGAGGATTGAGGCAAGGACATCTCAACCTGAGAGAATGATGGCTGACTGACTGATGAGGTGTGAAGCTCGAATACCATTGAAAATCCACCTGTAGTTAGAAGGGTAACTGACACTATCGGTTAAGTCGTCTAAAAAGTCCCTGCTGCAAGTGTAGTTTGAACTCCTACTCCCACTGGACTTTGTTGTTCCCCCTGACTCTGCACATGCCCAGAACTGATTCCTCTCGACCCCTGAGGTTCTTGAGAACTTCCAGCTCCATCCACATTAGGGTTTGATCGAGTGGTCACCATCATGTAACCAAAGATTGGTTAGCTAAGGCTTTAAGAAACTCAAAGAATTTATCTTAAGAAACTTTACGAATCTAAAGAACTTTCGCCCTGATACCAACTGTGATACCCCGTTCCTGACACCGTGTCTTTATCCGGAAATGAACGTCCGGCACGTATATAACTTAATAGTTAAATCAATTATATACGTAAGCCTTACGTAATTACATCAGAGTTAAAGCGGAAATTAAAATACACGACAAACTTAAACGACAACAATGTCGAACCAACTAAAGAAAATCAAATGATGTATCCAACAACATTCAACTGAAAGAAAAGTAACAATGTCTATTCATTATTACAACCCAAAAGAGAGATTTTAAAAGTCTAAACCAAGTTCCAAACGTCTAAAACAACCAAATAAAAAGTAAAAGACTTCCAAGCGGCACCATAAGCTTACTCCTCATAATATATATCATCATCATCATAGTAACCTGCATCATCTTCTCAGGGTGAGAATAATATATAAATGGTGAGTACAAAAACACTCAGTATAGGGTAGAAGCACAGAATTTAAAACAAGTCATATCACAAAGTTATCATTACTACCAAGTATGTATTAAGGTTCACTCCCCTCTACTAGTCTCACTAGTAAAACTCAACCAATCAAGGGGTTTGTTACACACAAGGTCTAAGGACACTTTGCACAGTGATAATGCATCACGACATATCCTCAGCTCCTCATATGGCACGGCTGCTACCCGTGTGGGAGACTACCTAGTCCACGCAGTGTGGAGGGGTAACAGTCCCAAACTGCGAAACAGAACGTGCATCAACAAAGACCAATGTGTTTTATCTTTTAGACTCCAGCTATGTAATTGTGTATTTAAATCTAACCACATATGTTCATTACACATAAAGGCTCCCCTAAGGACTTCAAGTCAGTCTTAGACCAGTCTACACTACACTACCTATCACATTACACTATAGTGATGACTACTAAGCACAACACCCCACATAGTTAAGATTCGTTTTCCGGTGATCCCGTATTTCTCTCTGCGGAGGCTCTCCACACGGTGTTGTGCGAATACACCAGAAACCATACCCTAAACTATGTCAAATACCAATTAAGACTTAACCACATTACACATTTTTAAAAAACAAATACCTACAATTTATTTTTCTTTAATCCTTTTTTTTTTCCTCTCCGCTTTTACCAGTTGTTTTTTCTTCTGCAACTTTTTTATCCTACTGCTGCTCTTTTATTTTCCTCTCCTTCAAGTTTATTTTATTTATTTAGGTGAGTTTTATTGGCACATCATTTTTTACTATTGGTACCAATTATTTGATTATTTTTTCGGATTAAAAAAACGTCGGTGTCACTGGTGTTCATTGTTGAACACCAACGTCACTGACGTTGGTATTCAACAACGAACACCAGTGGAAAGCCAGTGGACTGACGTTTTTAAGTTGTGACATTTTTATAAAGGGAACGTCGGTGTCACTGGTGTTCGTTGTTGAACACCAACGTCAGTACCCTTTTATTAAAAATCACCTTAATGATGAAATAATTTTTTATGATGCCGAAAATAATGTGGTGCCAATAATAAAAAATCATTTGTCAATAAAACTTCTTTATTTATTATTCAAACACAACTTGTAGTTCTTGTAGTTTATTTATTATTCAAACACAACTTGTAGTTCTTGAAAGGCGTTTCCCTTATTCATTATTCTATTTTTTTTTTCCTCAACAAATCTTAACAAACACATGTTTCATTCTTTTGCCTATTATACACCTAACCTACGGAAATAATTCTTTTATTTTGTTCTACAACCTTCGAACGTCTTTTCTTCTACAGTACAGTAACCTTACGGAAAGAAACGAAAGAAAAGAACACACATATATATATATATATATATATATATATATATATATATATATATATGAGTCGTTCTACTTATAGGACTCCCGTAGGGATCGCTAACTACGTGACGAGGATCGGACCACACGCTTTTTTTGAGGTGGAATACACAGCGCCGTGTGTGGAAATTATGTGGTCATTCCGATCTTGCACACGTAAACATTCCCTAAGAGTAGCCCCTGTAGATAATTTTCCTATATATATATATTATTAAAAGACAGCTTATATATATCAAAAACAAAAAAGACAACCAATAAAAGTACGTCAACAATAACATGAATAAATACGGTTTAATATCATCCTGATTCCTTATTAATTTGCAAAAAACTTTGAATCAAAAAGTCAAACTTGAATTTGAAACCACTACGATGATTCCTTCGATTCCTACACAAAATATCATTCTAGAATTAATCTATAGCTGAAGAACTCCAGAATCTGAATTGTAAGAACAAATGAAAAGAAAACTAGGGTTTCTGGAAAGGGGAACGTCCCCAAATTGAAGAGGAAATGAAAAACAGATATTTTCTATTGACTTAATCCTTTTTTCTTAGTTACAAAGTGTATTAATGAGCCCCTTATATACTTGGGGGAAAAATACAAAATAAGTGGAAAAAATATCAACAAATATCAAATATTACAAATAGACAACACCCCCCCCCCCCCTCAAGTTTGGGGATACAAAATTAAACCGTGAAAGTAAGAAACTGAAAGTAGGTGCGTCCAAAGCTTTAGTAAATATGTCTCGCCACCGCCGCACCTTTGTCAAAATGGGTAGTAGCTTGATATGCCCAAACTTGTACCTTTTCCCAAATCAAATGACAGTCAATTTCCAAGTGTTTTGTCCTCTCGTGAAAAACTGGGTTATGTGCAATATGACGAGCACTTGCATTATCACAATAAATGCTGGTAGGAAGACCCTCAAAAACCTGCAAATCCTGCAAAAGAAACTGCAACCACAACACCTCACATGTTGCATTGGCTAAGGCCCTATACTCAGCCTCAGTTGAATTCCTTGCCACTGTTGTCTGTTTCTTGGCTTTCCAGGCTACAACAGAACATCCCAAAAACATAACATAACCTGAAACTGACCGTCTGGTTACACTATACCCTGCCCAATCCGAATCAACATATCCTGAAAGTGTGAGATTAGAGTCTGCAGCATAAAAAAGACTGTGATGCAGTGTTTTCTTGATATATCTAAGAACCCGATGTGCAGTCTTCATATGTATAACTGTGGGCACATCTAAAAATTGTGATAGCTGCTGGACTGCAAAGTATAGATCTGGCCTAGTGATGGTCAAATAAAGCAATTTGCCCACTAAACTCCTATATTCAGTATTATCAGGAAGAAGTTCTGAATCTCCAGATTGGAGTGTGGTTTTGGTGGCCAAGGGAGTGTCAGCTGGTTTTGTTGTAAGGAAACCAAATGTCTCAAGCAACTTAATAGCATAGTGTCTCTGAGAAAGAGTAATTCCAGTTGCTGTTCTGTGAATTTCTATGCCCAGAAAATAATGTAAATCACCTAAGTCTTTGATCTGAAAAGTAGTGTGTAAATTTTTTTTAAGGTGATTTATCCCATCCAAGTCTGAGCTAGCAATGAGAATGTCATCCACATAGACAACAACAGCCATAAAGTTGTCTCATGCACCCCTAGTGAAGAGACTGTAATCATAAACTGATTGTTTGAATCCTTGGCTTAAAAGGGCAGATGTAAGCTTGTGATTCCACTGCCTACTTGCTTGTTTTAGACCATAGATAGACTTTTTTTAGCCTGCAAACCTGCTTATCATTAGATACCTTATAACCTGGGGGCACTTTCATATATACCTCCTCTTCTAAGTCCCCATGGAGGAAGGCATTATTAATGTCTAGTTGTTTAAGCTCCCAACCCTTTACAGCTGCTATAGCTATGAGCAACCTAATGGTAGTGATCTTAGCTACAGGTGAGAAGGTCTCTTCATAGTCAATTCCATGGGTTTGGGTGTAACCCTTTGCTACTAATCTTGCCTTGTGTCTCTCAATAGTCCCATCAGGCTTATACTTCACTTTGTATACCCACTTGCATCTTATGGGATGTTTACCAGGGGGTGGGTCCACTATGTCCCAGGTCTGAGTTTGTTCTAGAGCTGTGATTTCCTTGGTCATTGCATCTCTCCAGTGAGGAGATTGTACAGCTTGGTTGTATGTGGTAGGTTCTGAGATTAGGTTATTTGATTCTGTGGTTTGAGAGACAGATAAAGAGTATGAAGTTTTTTGAAGAACTTGGGCACAAAGATAATCATTTAAGTAAGCAGGAACTTGCTTGGTTCTGAGAGATCTCCTAACAGATTGATCATTTGGGACAGGTGGTGATGAAGTAGAAGTAGTGGATGTATCAGATGAAGTGGAATTTTCTGGTGGACTAAGAGAGATAGTACTGTCTGGTGGGGTAGAATGGTCTGTTGGTTCATGAGTGGACTGAGGGGATTGAGGTTCAAAAGTTTCAGGAAAAGAAGGCATAGGGCCAGTGTGGGGTAATGGCAAAGAAATAAGTTCTGAAAGCTGATTTGGTCCCCTTTTAAAGGAGTCATGAAAAGGAAAGTATTCCTCATGGAAAATCACATCCCTAGAAACAAAGACTTCCCTAGTATTAAAATCTAGGAGAATATATCCTTTTGTGGTTTTTGAATTGCCAATTTACACACGCAGCCTGCTCCTAGGATCAAACTTAGACATGTGTTCATGTAAGGTGCAAGCATAAACTAAGCAGCCAAATACCCTGAAAAGTGTATAATCTGTTTCCTATGATACAACCTGTTATTGGGTGTATCTCCTTTCAAGACTGGTGAGGGTATGCTATTGATTAGGTCTGTGGCATGTGCAAGGCAATACCCCTAAAATGACAGGGGTAGATTGGCCTGAAACTTCAAAGCTCTTGCAACATTTAAAAGGTGCTGGTGTTTTCTTTCTACAACCCCATTTTGTTGGGGTGTGCCTACACAACTTGTTTGGTGTATTATCCCTTTTTCAGCATAGTAATCTGTTAAGTCAAACTCCTTCCCATTGTCTGTCCTAATAGTCTGGATTTGTGTTTGAACTGTGTGGACACATATTCATAGAAACTCTGTATTAACTGTTGTACTTCACCCTTTGATTTCAAAAGATAAACCCATGTAAATGCGGAAAAGTCATCAATGACGGTGAGAAAATACTTGTGACCATAAATTGTAGATGTCTTATAAGGTCCCCATATGTCCATGTGAACCAACTCAAACAAACAAACAAAGACTAGACTCTCTTAAAGGAAATGACAACCTTTTTTCGCTTGGCCAATGGACATATGTGACGGACATCCTTATTACAAAAGACATTTTTAACCTCATTTATTGGCAACTTTGCTAAGACATGTCTAGACAGTGACCTAACCTAAAATGCCATAGCATGTGTGAGGGCACAACTTCAGTTGTTGTGTTGCAAACCTTGCTACCAGACTTGATGGGAGCTTCTTCTTCATCAGACAGAAGATAGAGCCCATTGATCAATTTAGCTGCTCCAATCTTCCTCCCACTCCTCATATCCTGAATCACACAAGTGTCAGTCTCAAATTGGACTGAGACATTTCCACTTTTAGTAAGACAACTAACAGATATGAGATTGAGGCTAAAACATGGAATGCATAAAACATGCTCCAAAATGATGCCCTTCTTAAGTCTGACTGTTCCTATGTGACTTACCATAGCTTCACTACCATTTGGTAACCCTACTTTAATTCCCTTTACTGATTTATACTCAGATAAAATGTCAAGTCAACAGACTATATGATCTGCTGCCCCAGAATCTACTATCCAACAGTATGTAGAAGCAGTATTTATACCTGCACGATCAGCAAGAGGATTAAAAGCTGCTGTCATTTGGTTAACCATGGATGCCTTTCCACTTGATCCAGCAATTTGAGTCCCTTGTATCATCTTGAGAATCTCATCATATTGTTCATTAGTAAAACTTGCAGTACCACCTTTATATGTTGGTTGTTGTTCACTTGTTTGCTGACTATTCTCCTCTGTACCCCCTGCACTTAAGCCTTCTACCATGTTCACTTTACGCTTGGACTTAAACCCCGGGGGAAAATCATGCTTTCTATAGCATGTCTCACTAGTGTGTCCATGAAAGCCACAGTGTGTGCATTGAGCCTTTTTGCCTTGATATGAACCTCCTCCATATCCTTTTCCTCCTTTATTGTCATTGTATCCATTGAAGGACCTTTCCTTATAGTCACCTTGACTTCCAGAGGATCTGTCCTGCACCCTGTTAGCTAGTACCATGGGTGCATTGTTGTTTCTCTTAGCATACATCAGCTGCCTCTCCAGTTTGATTGCCATTCCAAAAACAGCCTTAATATGTGGCATTGGAGTCATAATCATGACCTGATTACTAACTTGTGCATATTCTTCACTTAAGCCTTTAAGAAACCTTATAACATGCTCAGCATCAAAATATTCCACAAAAACTTTGACTATAGCTTTGCAATTACACCCTGGTGCACAATTGCACTTCGGAACTGGCCTTAAGATGCAAATCTCATCCTAAATAACTCTCATCTTTGTGTAATACTCAGTAACAGAGAGATTACCTTGTTTTAGGTTGTTCAATTCTTCCAGCAGATCTGACAAACGATAAGAATCCAGATTTGAGAATCGTTCCTTCAGATCGTCCCAAATCTCTTGTGCGGTGTTGATCCAGAGTATGCTACGAGAAATTGTGCTGTGAACAGAGTTCAAAATCCATGATGTCACCATCGTATTACACTGATTCCATGTCGTGAAGTTCTTATCTGCTTCGTTTGGCCTAGGAATCGTTCCATCAATGAATCCTATCTTGTTTTTTTGCAATGAGAGACATGCGCATCGATCTGCTCCAAGCATGATAGTCATTTCCTTCCAAAATCGGATGAACTAGGGTTTGTGCTGAGTTTTCATTCGGATGAATGTAAAAAGGACTCGAAACCGGAATAACTTCTAGATCTGCCATGAATAAACCTTCGATATCAACAGGAATTCTCAAATCGTTGCTCTGATACCATGAAGAATTCCAGAATCTGAATTGTAAGAACAAATGAAAAGAAAACTAGGGTTTCTAGAAAGGGGAACGTCCCCAAACTGAAGAGGAAATGAAAAACAGATATTTTCTATTGACTTAATCCTTTTTTCTTAGTTACAAAGTGTATTAATGAGCCCCTTAGGGAAAAATACAAAATAACTGGAAAAAATATCAACAAATATCAAATATTACAAATAGACAACAATAGCACTTTATAACACCTATTGCTACGAATACACAAGGACACCCTATATTCTAAAAAGAGGGCTTTCAATTACGAACCTAATCAAGGTGATTCTTGTACCAAAACGTTGTCATCATCACGGTGATCGTTTTGATATGAAAATTGTTATACCCGTAGTATCGTATGCGAAATAAAATAAACAACAAAAAGAAGAAGAATTTCTTTATAATCTGAAAGAAAATTACAAGTACAATAATGAAATTGAAATTACAAAACAGAAAAGATATCTCTAAAAGACTAAGGCGAGACGAACTCTGTCCTTAAGACAAATTTGCTCCGGCATGTACCCAAGGGTTAAGCAATTGTCTCTCAGGATTACTCAATTTACATGTTCAAGAGGGAGGTACTTCAACTCTGAACAAATGTCGAACTCTGACAGTGCTTCAGAAACTTTTCAACTATATTTATGCAGAAGTATGTTATGTGTTGTATTTTTGTGTATCTCTTTCCACTAACAGCCTTCTAACTCCATCAAGTTGAAGTAATAATGCAGCTCCACTACTGTTGTAGTTATGTATCAGTTGTAGTTGAAGGGACTCGGTAATTGACAAATCTCAATGTAACTTTGTCCAAAAAATTAGTATTGCCTCAGACCCAATTCCCCAAGCCCAAGGTCAACGGTCAACAGCTCGGGCACGGGCGGGCGGCAGCGGCGCGCGTGCTTATGGCAATTTTAGCAGAACATCATTTAACTAAAACCATTCTAAACTCTCTCTCTTTCCTTGGGGCTTATACCATTGATTATAATTCCTCCCACTTAAATATTGAGAAAAAGGTTAGCACAATTCCCAATGTGGGATTAAGGAAGTTGAACTCTTCAACTTCCAAGTTTCAACACTTCAACTTTATCACTAACCAACTTCAAGCCTTATTTTCTTATTCACCCGATATCCGAATTGAATGATTCAAAGACCTATCTTAATCTACGTCACACATAGATTTCAAAGTCATCATAAACTCTTGATAAACTATACAAGAGTCTAATCAAAACCGACTTATAAAGTGGTTGTAAAAATGATCAAAAAAATCATTTTAAAATGATTAAAAATCATTTTCCTTTTTCCCCCAATTATCTCCATCAATCCCCCACATGAATGGAAATTAATGCAAATGCAGACCCTGAAGAGATTTCTAACAGAAAAAAATATTGCATCAGAACATGTAGCTTCTGGCTTTGAACCTACCTTAGTGAAATACTATCGGATCTACTCGGATATTCAGTGAACTATGTCTTGAACTGTTCAGCCTTTATTGTAAAACCAGACAAAAGTACTCACACATTATTTCCTTTAACACCGTATTTGGTTCTCATGGTTGTGTTCATTTTGTCCATGAACACCCCTGGTTTCAGAAAGTGCATTAGAGAATTCTAGCCTCTGAATTCTCACAGAAGCAGCCCCACTTCACACTTACATAGGTGATCTCGTATCAGTATTCTGCCATACCCCACTTGAATTCACCAAGTTATAGGAATCATTAAAAGTTTTCACTTAACCTTTACACCACTGACAGATAACACTTTTATTCACGGAATGGGTAAGTGTTCACTGAACCTTCGTAACTTAGTTGTCACTTTGAACCATGATATTGGGATCTCCAGTCAACATGGTTGGGTTATCATTACAAAGTGTTTGTCGTAATAGGCTTTAGTCCCATTACGAGTGTCAATTTTGACATTTGATCTCTAGGTAAGCCTTTGGTAAGCGGATCCGCAAGATTCTCTTTCGTTCTAACAAAATCGATGGAAACCACACCATTAGAGATCAGTTGTTTAATAGTATTGTGTCTGCGAGTATATGTCGAGACTTACCATTATACATACTATTTTGTGCCCGACTTATAGCCGATTGACTATCACTATGTATGCTTATTGGAGCAATAGGTTTAGTCCAGCATGGAATATCCTCTAGGAAATTACGAATCCATTCAGCTTCTTCTTATACTTTGTCTAATGCAATAAACTCAGCTTCCATCGTGGAACGAGCTATGCACGTTTGCTTGGTGGATTTCCATGACACTACAGCACCACCAATAGTGAATACATATCCACTTGTGGATTTTGAATCTTTTGAGTCAGATTTCCAATTAGCATCACATTATCCTTCTAATACTGCTGGATATCTCATATACCGTAATCCCGGATTCATTGCAAATTTTAAGTACCTCGGTACCCTATTCAAAGCTTTCCAATGATCCTCACTTGGATTATTTGTAAACCTGCTTAGTTTGTTCACGGCACACGCTACGTCCGGTCTAGTATAGTTTGTTATGTACATCAGACAACCTATGATTTGTGAATATTTCAACTGAGACACAGGTTCACCTTTGTTCTTGACTAAGTGCAAACTTATGTTAATTGGAGTTTTTACTGGACTCTCATGAAAGACATTAAATCTTTTTAGAACAGACTCAATATAATGAGACTGTGACAATGCAAGCCCATTAGACATTCTAGAGATTTTAATCCCTAAAATTACATCTGCAACTCCCATATCTTTCATATCAAAATTTTGTGTCAACATCTTTTTAGTATTCATGATTATACCATGAGTACTTCCCATGATTAACATGTCATCAACGTATAGACATACTATCACATAAGAGTTATAAGTGTTCTTGATATAGACACATTTGTCACACTCATTAATTTTAAACCCATTTGATAACATCATTTGATCAAATTTTTGGTGCCACTGTTTTGGTGCTTGTTTTAGCCCATACAATGATTTAACGAGTCGACACACTTTTTGTTCTTGACCTGGAACTACAAACCCCTCGGGTTGTTCCATGTATATTTCTTCCTCCAATTCACCATTTAAGAATGCAGTCTTAACATCCATTTGATTGATTTCCAAGTTATAAACCGCAACAATCGCAATAAGAACCCTTATCGAAGTAATTCTAGTTACTGATGAATATGTATCGAAAAAATCAAGACCCTCTTTTTGTCGATAACCTTTGGCTACCAATTTGGCCTTATATTTAACAATAGATCCATCAGCTTTAAGTTTTTTCTTAAAAATCCACTTACAAGAGAGTGCTTTATGCCCTGGTGGTATATTACCCAATTCCCAAGTGTGATTCTGCATAATGGAGTCTATTTCACTTTTGATTGCTTCTTTCCAGAAAGGCGCTTCTGGATTTGACATAGCCTCAGCATATGTTCTTGGATCATTTTCTACCATATAAGTGAGAAAATCTTGACCAAATGACGTTGAAATCCTAGCCCGTTTACTTCTACGAGGTTCTATGTCCTCATTTTCTAGAGTGGTATCCTCTGTGGATTCATGCATCCGCTTATTTGGACTCGTATCTTCTTTGTTTCTGTCTTTATTTAGAAAGACATCCTTGAAAAACACAGCGTTTCTTGACTCCATGACAACATTCACATGTACATCAGGGATGTCAAATTTATGCACTAGAAATCTATATGCACTACTGTTATTTGCATAACCGATAAATATGTAATCTATCATTTTAGGCCCAATCTTTATTGTTTAGGTTTAGGCACTTCTACCTTTGCTAAACACCCCCCACACTTTCAAGTATTTATAGCTCGGCTTATGGCCTTTCCACAACTAATATGGGGTATTGTCCATCTTTTTCGATGGAACTCTATTAAGAATGACATTTGCTGAGAGGATGGCGTTCCCCCACAAGTTCTGAGGTAAACCCGAACTAGCGTTCATCATCTCTTTTAGAGTGCGGTTCTTGCGTTCAACAATACCATTTGATTGAGGTGTATATGGAGCTGTAGTTTGATTAATAATGCCAGATTGTGAACATATTTCATTAAATGGTGCATCATATTCACCACCTCTATCACTACGAACCTTTTTGATTCGTTTGCTAAGTTGATTTTCGACTTCATTCTTATAGTTTTTAAAAGCCTCAATTGTCTCATCCTTGCGACTTAGCAAATAGACATAACAGTATCTTGTACAGTCATCGATAAATGTTACAAAGTATTTTTTACCGCCTCTTGTTTTTACAAATTTTAAATCACACAAATCTGTATGAACTAAATCTAATGGTTATGTGTTTCTTTCCACTGAAGGAAATGGTGCCTTAGTCATTTTAGCTTCGACACATATTTGGCATTTTTCAGTTTGATTAAATTTTAAATTAGGTAATAAATCTAAATTCATCATTCTACGAATTGATTTATTATTAACATGTCCTAATCGATTATGCCATAAACATGAAGACTCAATCAAGTAAGCCAGAAGTAGATGCAATTTTATTAGCCTCATCGGGCACAACAGTCTTAGGCATAATGGCCATTACATTCAACTTAAACATACCCTCGGTGAGATAGCCTCTACCGACAAACACTTCATTCTTAGTCAGAATGACCTTATCAGAACCAAACATCATCTTGAAGCCAGCCTTGCTTAACATAGCACCTAGAAACTATATTCCTACGAATGTCAGGAACATGGAGAACATTGGTCAATGTCAGCTTTTCCTGAAGTCATCTTCAGAATCACATTCATGTTCCCTGAATGGTTGAGTGGGAATAGTTACCCATCCACAGTTTCTCACCAGCTCCAGCCTTATAGGTTGAAAACACCCCACGGTCAGCACAAACATGTCTTGTGGCTCCAGTGTCCACAAACCACTGCCTTGGATTCCCCACAACATTGCACTCTGTCACAACAACGCAGAACATGTCATCATCACCATCAGTTTCAGCCACATGTGCCCTTGGCTGAAATGGCTTCTTTCCACGGCACTCACTTGCACGGTGCCCAAATTTGCCACAGTTGCGGTATTCACCATTAAACTTGTACGCAGTTGGTGGTTTCTTGGATGATTCACCAGTTTTCTTGGAAGATTGTCCAGTATTCTTCCTGTTCTGATTCTTGACCTCAGCAACATGAGCTTTGGCCTGTCCAACCTGCACGTAAAGCTTCTTTTTGGATCCTCTATTGTCCTCTCTACGGAGTCGGACAATCAGATCATCCATAGACATTTGTTTTCGCTTGTGTTTGAGATAACTTTTATATTCCTTCCATGACGAAGGTAGTTTCTCAATCACACAAGCTACTTGAAAATTTTCACTAATTATCATACCCTCTTCTAGAATTTTGGATATAATGATTTGTAATTCCTCAACCTGTTTAATTACGGTTTTGGAATCGACCATCTTATAGTCTAGAAATTTACCTACTATAAATTTCTTAGCATCTGCATCCTCAGTTTTATATTTTTATCTAAGGCAAGCCATAATGCTTTAGTAGACTCAAACATACAATAGACACCATACAGAGTATTGTCTAAACCGTTAAGAATGTAATTTTTGCATAAAAAATCACTATGCTTCCAACTCTCAAGAGCAAGCAAAGCATTGTGTTCAATGTTGTCTGGAGGCACAATTGGTTGCTCTTCAGTGAGCATCCTAGCCAAACCAAGCGTAGTCAGGTAGAACAACATCTTTTGCTGCCAGTGCTTGAAATTCAGCTTGTTAAACTTCTCTGGTTTCTCTCCATGAGCAGAAGGTCCAACCACATAAATAGTAGACTGTGTCACAGTAGGCACAGTCACATTTGATATTGGATTCAGACTTCCAGTTGCCGCAACATCAGTATTAGGTGTCAATGACGCATCATTAACAATAGTCATTTATGTTCAAGAAAAAGAAGATAAACAATTAGATTCTGGTTCGTCTAGACGAGACCAAACAGGTGCAAGAAGCTTACTAAATATCAAAATATGATATTCAGTTCGATCAGAGAAAAAAAATTTTCAGAATACGAACTGAAAATTTATTTTAATTTTGTATACAGATACTTTTCAGAGCAAAGAAGGCTCTGAAAATTTGTCTTAAGATTGTTATACCCATAGTATCGTATGCGAAATAAAATAAACAACCAGAAAGAAGAACAATTTCTTTATAATCTAAAAGAAATCTGAAATAAAATTACAAGTACAGTAATGAAAATTGAAATTACAAAACATAAAGGATATCTCTAAAAGATTGAGGCGAGATGAAATTTGTCCTTAAGACAAATTTGCTCCGGCATGTACCCACGGATTAAGCAATTGTCTCCCAAGATTACTTAGTTTACCTGTTCAAGAGGGAGGTACTTCAACTCTGAACAAACGTCGAACTCTGACAGTGCTTCAGAAACTCTTCAACTATATTTATGCAGAAGTATGGTATGTGTTGTATTTATGTGTGTCTCTTTCCATTGTAGTGGATGATCCTTTTTAGGGTAAAGTGTCTTCATCTATATCCTTTAACTCCATCAGTTCCACTAATAGCCTTTTAACTCCATCAGGTTGAAATAATAATGCAACTCCACTACTTCTTGCCTCAGGCCCATGAAGGCCCGATTCCCCCGGCCCACGGTCAACGGTCTCGGGCGGGCGGACGGCGGCGCGCGCGGGCGCTTGTGGCAATTTTAACAGAACATTGTCTAACTAAAACCATTCTGAACTCTCTCCCTTTCCTTGGAGATTATACCATTGATTATAACTCCTCCCACTTAAATATTGAGAAAAAGGTTAGCACAATTCCCAATGTGGGATTAAGGAAGTTGAACTCTTCAACTTTCAAGTTTCAACACTTCAACTTTATCAACTAACCAACTTCAAGCCTTAATTTCTCATTCACCCGATATCCGAATTGAATGATTCGAAGACCTATCTTAATCTACGTCACACGTAGATTTCAAAGTCATCATAAACTCTTGATAAACTATACAAGAGTCTAATCGATAACGGCTTATAAAGTGGTTGTAAAAATGATTAAAAAATCATTTTAAAATGATTAACAATCATTTTCCTTTTCCCCCAATTATCTCCAACAAAAATCCTGCAAAAAACGTCGATTGAATTGTTTAGTAAAAAGAAGATTCTCCCTTGGTTTTTAGGTTTCTTCTTCTCTGTCCTTTCTCAGTGTTTAATCGACAAAATGAATGAGAAAAAACTGACAAATGCTTAAGGGGATTAAGGGAGATTAATTGAAGTTAATTCCCATTAATTGTAATTATCCAATTTAATTAAATAAAGCAAAAATAAGTATTAGAATTATTTTTTTAAAATAAATTCTCAATTACCATTTTTACTCTTACGCAAATTATTGGGATATTACAACGTATGCTTTGAGAAGTTCCAGCTCCTGATTTGAACTTAAATTTACACTATGGTCATATATTCCAACTTTTTTGCCATGCAGAACACACCCCTAACAGCTGAAATTGAAAAATAATCAACAAGAAGCCCGTTATTTGCTTTGTGAAACACAACGAGAAAACATTCCGAGGGATCATTGAAAAGTCATGCCCTATTGTAAAGTTGTACATTGAAGAATAAATTGCAACAACAAGGGCCCCAAGAGTCTCGAATCAGGTTCTTCTGCCGATGGTGTGGACCCATCAAATATTGCTTCTCGGTTTGTTGAAAAGGAGAAGCAATTCTTTAGCCCAAAAACAAAGGCAGCTATTGAAGAAATTGCCAATACATCTGCTCCTATGATTGCATCTTCTGCAGCTGCTTCCACTACCAAAAGAGGGCTTTTATTCACATACGTGTGTTCTGACAAGCTTGCCACAGCCCCACCACCCACTTCTCAAGTGCCAACTGATGATAAAGGCACCCATTGCACAAACTCTGAAATTCAGCAAAGCCCAGGAAAAAGAGTTAAAGGGAAAGAAGAGCAGACCTAAGTCATGTGAAGTCGTTAATGATCCAGCCATATGAAACGTTGGTAGTAGTAACTATGCTATCGATTATTGCTCTATAATATCTAAAAGGGTTTGGTCTACGTATTAGAACCATAAGCTTTGGAGTACAAAAAAGTTAATGGCTTTATAATACGGAGATGTTTGATCTCTACTCGGGTTAGTTATATTCCCGTCTTTTGTTTTTTGCCTAGCACATGTGTAAAACAACAATTATCAAACAACAATTATCATTAGGCATCTTGTGCTTAGGAGAGCACGTGTTTTGATTTACATATTGTGCTATCTTTTGTAGGTGTTATAATATTAATGGTTGGTTATGTTATTGTATAATTTTGTGCTTATAGTTCGTTACATACACTACTATTGTGACTTTTAATGCTTAATGTACCAATGCAAGTTGTTGCACATTAATTGACCATCTACACAGTCGACGTGGTTTTCTTATCCGTCATACACAACACTCCAATTGACAGCCGTGCCTTGCGCGGTTTGCATAACACTAGTATTATACCATGCCTTGCACGGCTTGATAACACTAGTATTATATATATACATCAAAATGTACATACCCCACACGACGTCTAAAATAATAGAAGTTAAAACTATTACTCATTGGAAGTCAAAATGTCTACCATCAAAATGTGCCATACAAAAGGAGAGGGGAGAGAAACAAGTACCCTGATATTATTATTACTTACTAGTACTACATTTCCACTTTCACCTTTGTACCCCTCCTTTTCTGTCCTTCACAACAACAAGTGACTTAGGTACAGTTTCATCCAATCCATTTCTCATCTTTCCAGGTCTCTGAAAACCTCTATTATTTGTTTTTAGCAATGGCTGCTGTAGCTGCATTCTGTCATCATCAACAATATTATCAATCCGTCTGAGGTATCCATGGGGAGAGTCTGCACCAATCTTCATTGAAAAACCGCGTTTGGATGAACGAGGACGAGCACTCCAAGTCTTAACAGGCAGATTATACTTATACATTGATGATACCAAAGGCATGCTGCTAACATTAGTTGCTTTGTTGCAAGAAGAACCCTTGTAATGTTGTTGGCGGCATGCATTCAAAACGTCGTCTCTTAGTGAAAGAGCCGACTTGTATTCCTTGGTTCTCTTTGAATAGAATACAAGGGCATTATTGGCAAGCAAAAGCAAGTCGCGGAAGAGTTCAGCGGCTGATTTTATGGAATTGTTAATGATTCTGGACTTTATCATCTCAAAATCCCTATGTTGCTTGATAACCCTCTTATATCTTGCTCTCTTCTGTTACAAAGATCACCAATATAAGAATACTACACCACAGAGAAATTTTACGGTACAAGTATCGTACTAATGGCTGTACCTAGTGGATGGAAATACGATGCATCCAACTCACCCCCTTCACACCCCTACTATGTGAAAGAGAGTAAACCTGACTATCAAGGCGATGACAACACACAAAAGTGAAGTAAATTGATTTACCTGACTATCAAGGCGATGTCGAAAGACAACTGCTGCTTTGTTCTGCACAAAGGAATGAAAAACCTCCATCAAATCCACCAGATGTGCACCTGTTTTGCTAGCCAGACCGCATTCACTAGTTGAAGCTTCGTTGCAACAACGGGAACTAGAGGATACAACGAGAGATGTTGAACCCGGGTTCTCACTCTCTCCAAAGCTTATTATTCCTTCTTCTTCTTCTTTAACTTGTTTAACACAATCCCTCCTTTTTCTTTTCCCTCTCCTCTTTCTAGGAGTTCCGGCTAGAGTGCTGTTAGGCTCAATTAAATTTAGACACATCTTCAACTCAGAAGACACCGAAACTTCTAGCTTTGAAGTGTTATCTACAACAGGTGGTGGTGGTAGCTGACAATTTGGTGACCCTTTGGTCCTAGTATCCTGTGTGAAGCTGCCAGCAGAGAGTCCATCATTAGAAGTAGTAGTGTCTTTGCCAAAAGGTTCATTTCCATCTGACCTTAGAATAGATGCAGGTGATTCAGTCTGTCCAGACATGCATTCAGCTTCATTCGACCTTCTCTTCTCATCTTTAAGACGCTTGATCTTGGACTCGAGAGACCTTCCACCCACGTACCCGAATACTATTATTAATAATCATTATAATTCAATCAATCTGAACCAAAATCATTTGGGAGTCAAGTACTAACCCAATTGAGTCTTCAGATTTCTTCAATTCTCTCTTCAATTCTGCTACTCGTCGCTTCCGTAGTTCTTCGAACCAAGCACTAAGATGGAAATAGAAAAAGTTGAGCAGAAAAACATTGATGAAAGAGTCCAGATACAAACACTGAAACATAGAAACGGAAACGAAAAAGAAAAAGTTATTATCATTCTCCATGTAATAGTCCAGAATCTAAATCTTAACATTCTAACATCTTTCAAACTCAGAACCTGTACATAGGTTGATAGTTTTGAAATATGAAACATACATAAAAAAAAAGGCAATACCAGAAAAATGTTTTTATTGGAAAAAAAAAAGTTTCAAGTACTTGCAGAAGTTAGATTCATCACAATATAGAAAAGGAGTTCAACTTACGCGCAACCGGAGTAACGCTTTTGCAAGTCCTCATACTTGGCTTTGCAGACCTGACTCAGAAATGTAGGCTCTTAACAAAAAGAACCAATTATGTATGCCAAATTATTACACAAGCAAAAAGAACCAGCACCAAATAGCAACTAAAAGTGACAAACAGGATCATCAACTTCTTAACATTGCACATGAATTTTATTGGTACAAATATATTGATAGAAAATGAGACAAACTGGATTGTCTACATTGAATGTGCTCATCATAGAGTTTTCAAACAAATTTAAGGCCACACATTTAATATATATATATATATATATATATATATATATATATATATATATATATATATATATATATATATATATATAATTCTTTCTTAAAAGTGGAATAAGTTAAACTAGTTGAAGCTTTATGATTATACATCTCCTTTCATTCTAATGGACTCTTGATTCCACTAAATCATGAGACCATAACATGTTATCAATGTAATGAAGACTCCCTTTTAGCTTTATATATGTATATAAAAATTAAAAATTGAAGGCAATCAATTAAAAAATGTAAAATGATAGGCATGAACCACCATTGATGATACCTGGACTCATTAATTGATATTGACATGTGATCTCCATTTGCAAAAAAAATATTTAAAGACAGGAAAAACTGTAGCTCATCCCCAATCATATCTACTATTTACAAAAATAATATTAAAAAGCTTACAAGTTATTAATAAGTGTATTAATTAAGTGTACAAGTGTTTAAGGGTATAAGTAAGTGTATTATAAGTGTATTAATTGGGCAGGTTGTTCTTCTAAAAAAAACACTAATAATAATAATAATTGCGCAGAAAAATACTTAAATTATAAAAGAGAAAAAAAAATTCGAAGGAGGGAATAAGAAAAAGAAAAGAAAAAAAACCTGGGGAGTAAAGTATGAGGGGAAAAGAGTGCGGGACCGTAGCTCCGAAGCGACGACGTTCCAGTCTTCACAGCCGTGCCGGAGAACCGCGCCTCCTAGGATAAGTTCCTCCCACGTGCCCCACCGTCTCTTTGGCCCCACAGTCCTCATCTCTTACCTTCCACGTGTACGACCGTGATAAAACGTTTCCCCTCAGAACAAACCATCAATCCCACGCGCCTGGACCCACATTACTCTCTCTCTCTCCTCTCTTTCCCAATCCTATACCGTTTTGAATATCAGAAAAACCGGGACTCTCTTAACCTGCGCACCGCCAGCGCATGTTAGCCCTCACCGGATAACACCCCCCCAGCTAATTTCACATAAGCCCGAAAAATCGATAAGGATGAACAGAATCAGAATCTCCAGCCTGTAAATTTTCTCGTGGGAATTATTAAATTACAAATGGAGAAAGGTGGTTTTTGGTGAACGTAATTAAGAGAAAATGTTGTTTCCGGCTAGATTACTTTCTCTCCCGAGAATAAAATTTGAAATGGATAATGTTTGGTTATTTGCCGAGGAAATGAGTTGACGGAAAGAAAAGAGGGAGAAAATCAGGCGAAGAGGTAAACGATAACCATGAAAAGGAAAAAAAGGGATATTTTTTACTGGCGGTTATGGCTTCTGCTAGAGAAAAACATGGATGAAATGAAAGAAGATATGATGCGACGAAAGTGGAGGGGGGAGGGGCGGAGTATGCAAACTGAATTTTTTTTTTTTTTTTTAGGAGAACAGACCCGCTTATTTGTCCTTTCCATTCCATCGTAATTGTTTTCTATTATTAATAAATTACATATATATATATATATATTTTTTTTTATGGAAAAGAGAATTCTTTATTGATTCAAAATGAGGACGGGAAGGTGGTTTAGTGGCTCATTATTTGTTACCGACGAGAGATAAGCTTTCTTTTGCCAGAAGATGGGCTGGAAGGTTGCCTGTCTATTGATAAAAGAGAACAAAAATTGACAAAAACAAAAATAAAATTTTTACAATCATCGATAATAAAGGCCTTAAGTGAGATAAATCTTCATTCTGCGATAAAAGCTTTTTGTGGAACATAATTCTTTGTTTTTATCTATTTAAACAACCATAATTATTAAAATAGAGAATTATGTATAACGATACATTTTGAAATATTTTAAGTAGCCAAAACATTTTTCATAGAAAAATGACAATTTCTATAATTTTATAGTTTAAAAGACAAAAAAAAATAGTTTAAAAGACAAAAAAAATTAATAAAAATACACATACATGTACGCTGCTCTTCCTTTAAATTTTTTTTTTTTCTTTTCAACTTTACGATATCACCTTTACTAATATCTTTGGATCTAAACGTGATAAAAATTTAATCAATTTTTTATTTTTATTCTATCGTTTTGAGACTTGGTTCGATATCATTATCTCGTTTTTCATGAGATTCATCGTCGAAATTCACTCGGTGTATCTCAACAGTGAATCCCGATCCCTATTGATGAAATATTTTTGTCATCCCCCTATCAAAATATTACCTCCGTCCCACAAAAAGTGTCCACTTTTTGTTGGACACGGAGATTAAGGAAATAATTAATGTATTGTATTTTAAGAATGAATAGACAAATATACTCTTAACTAATCATAAATGCTTGTTTTGGAATATGAAAGGATTATGGAAAATTAAATGTTAAAATAGGGGTATGATTGGAAAAAATGTATTTAATGATGTATTGATAATTTAAATGGACATTTTTTATGGGACAATTCATTTTTCCGTTATGGACACTTTTTGTAGGACGGATGTAGTACTTTTTTAGAACATAATTAAAATACTAAGTTGTATTATATATATAGACATACAACAGTATACTGTGACACGTCTAAATGGTCATATTCACTAATTCTTACATGTGAATTATACTATTTCAGATCATTTTTAAATTAGAATATGTTGGATATGCAAAAACTCAATCAGATCTGAAACGTGAAAAAATTTGAATCCGAAAATTTTTCGGGTCTCGTTGTGGCTAGAATGGTTTCGCCACGGCGAGGGTTTTTTCCGTTTTTCAGATCATCGAGATATCTGATTCACAGCACCGATCGAAACATTTGATAATGCGCAGCGGACTATAAATTAAATTTGTTTATGATTTTACCACGATATGAAACACATAATTAATTAATCTAATCCACAAGAAGCTTTGAAGATTTACCCAACCGAAGAGAAGTTGCAGTCTTCCGAGTTGTATCACCAAGTAACGACTGGTGAACGTCGATCTCATACCGGAGCCTACTTTAAAGCTCAAGAAGCCTAGGTTTTTCTTCTCCTAATAGCTAGGACAATAAACTAATTTTTCTCTCTTTTTGATGGGAAGTGGCACAGAAGATGTTGTGCCAATAGTTGGAAGAAACTCTCTTTACATAATAAAATAACCAAGTCTGAGAATTTATTCATTTCATAAGACAATTATATTTTCCTTTAAGGAAAATATATTCTCCATTAAATAAGAAAATCAATCTCTTATTTAGTCATTAATTATTTAACAAATATATAATTAATTACACGTGTGACATAATTTAGGAAAATTTATTTTCCCAAATTTCTACATTGCCATAGAATAATAGAAAATGTCTTTTTTATTTTATGTATTATCTACCGAATAAATAATATTTCTCATATTCATTAAATATATCGACTATTTAATTTATTTCAAAGGTTTCCACAATATGAGAAATCACATGCGTGTTAGCCAACCTAATGATCATGGGCCTATAATCAGTAGTTCCAATAAATTGCATAAAATATTTATCAGACAAGATATTTCCATTCAACTTATTAATCGCGTAATTACACCACCTTTTATACGAAACTGAACTCTATCGATTATAGATATAACTTATTCTAAATATGTCGGGTCAATAAATGGCCATTGAAATAATCATTACATACATACTAACCTTCCATAGACTATCCATAATGAAGCGAGAATGTTTCCGTAAACCTTTTTCATTACATCTTATCTTTATTCACCGCTATTGATCAATTAGTTCATAACCAATACAAACTTGGACGATCGATCAGTTTCTTGGATTAACAATAAGGGGATTGTCTTTCTACTTCTTGCAGGTGGATTCCGTATCTGTGAAACACATTCTCAGCTACCCATTCATAATAGTGCCAACGTGAAAGTGATCGGACTGTGCAACTTAGCAGTCATTAACGAACACATTAAGCCCTATCTTTAAATAAACAGGAGTCTGCAACCATGTTAGGTTTAAGGTTAATCTATATATGATCATCTTGTGATTCGATAAGATTTCTCAATCGCGGAATTATATGAGAAATGCATATTAAATCGGTCCGGTCCTATATGACTACATCATATAAATGCCCCACTTAGATAGCCAATATCGATGGTCTGGATAAGACAGTCACATCATAAAGTGTTCTGGACGTATTAATGATGGTTTAATCAATATACTTCATACTTTGATTAAGTTCACCACGGACTAACAATTCAAGCGTATCATCATAAACTTAATTCTCACGTGTGACACACACTAAGTTATATGGCTACATATGATACTGTTATACCCGTATGCGAATAAAATAAATATTCAGAAAATAAAGAACAATTTTATTTCCAATACTAAATATAAATATAATTACAATAGATGTAAATAATATAAAAGGATATGCAAAAACTGAGACGAGTTGCACTCTGTCTTTAAGACAAATTTGCACCGGCTTGTACCCACGGTTGTTGCAATTGTCTTCCAGGATAACTCAGTTACCTGTTCAGAAAAGAGGTACTTCAATTTCCGAACTACGTCGAACTCTGATAATGCCTAGAATCTCTTCACTATGAATGCACAAGAAAAATTTATGCAATGGAATGTATGCTTGTATTCTATCTTGTGTTGTTGCTAGTGTATTTCACTTATATGTTTTCCAACTTGTGGAGACTTATTTATATAGAGACTAAGCAAGCACTGGAAGAGTCTCAACAATAAATTCCATTATTGCATAACTCCCACTACTTCAACTTTAATATCAATATTAATGATGACAGTTTCGAAAATGAAAGGTCTCAGAAGAAGATGAAAAGTCTCAGCTTACCGAAACATTCATCGTCATTCGAAGGTGCCTTGGTCGAATTCGAATTTCAAAGATGTCGAATTGCTTGGTGACCTCAAAGATTCGAATTTCAAACTTTCAAAGATTCTTTCGATTCGAAAGATTCGACTTTCAAATTTTCGGCAAAGATTCAAAGCATTTCAGCTTTCAGCATTCATCATTCGACTTTCAGCTTTCAATTCGAATTCGAATTTTCAAAGATTCGAATTTCGATTCGGACTCACTCGACTTGCCAGCCAACTGAGTTTTCCAAAAAGATAATAGAAACCCAGACCCAGCCCAAGGCCTCAGGCCCAATTCCCCAAGCCCAAGGTCAACGGGTTGGCGGCGGTGCGCGCGCATGTGACCCAAGGTCAACGGGTTGGCGGCGGCGCGCGCGCATGTGACAATTTTAGCAGAACATCGTCTATCTAAAACCATTCTGAACTCTCTCCCTTTCTCTGGGAGCTTATACCAATCATCAACTATCATTATATAAATACTTGACATTGGAACACCCATGTTCCAATGTGGGATAAAATTTTACACTACTTTACTTCCCATATCTCACAACAACTTAAACGTTAATATCTCATTCACCCGTACTCCGAATTGAATGATTTTAAATCCTATTGTCAACTACTTATCATGTAGTTTCTAATGATTTAATAAAAGTCTCAATAACTTTAATAAAATCTATCGAACTCGCTTTTTAAAATAGTTGTCATAAATGATTAAAAAATCGATAAAATCATTTTTGCTTTATTTTCTCCAACAGATACAACTTGAGGTTTTCAAGTATATTACTTATAAGCATAAAACAAATAATAAGATAATAAATTTATTAATAATAAAAACAATTATAAAATTGTTTTTCAAACACTACACTTAATAGAATGAGAGTTGAACAAACAGATTTCTTGCTTTAAAGGTTATTTTTGTGTGCATAAATTAGTGCTAAACTTGTAAAATTCCGTGATTTACACCATGTTCCACAATGCCGGTCTATAGCTTGTGCATATATTCTCACAACTAACCCTGTTTAACTTGTGTATTCCTTTATTCTTTTCTAGAGCATCTTTTCACACAACAAATCATTCCGACCCAATTTGAATCAAAAAACGATAATTATTCTAACATAATTTGAGTCATTATTTTAAACGTTTTCCTTACCCAATACCGACCAGAAAGACTTTCTGACTAAAATTGAGTCAAGAAAACATCCATCATTGTGTGTGAAATTCGATCAGAATCAACGAGTCCATAAAAACATAATTTAACAGGTAAAAGGGAAATAAAAATGTTGACACAGACGATGCCAAGTTACAAAATGCACATTGTTCCCGACACAATTACTACTGAGTCATACAAAGTGTACCCTGCGATTTTACACTAAACCAGTCTCAGGCAAATGCAGCAAATCACTAATAAAACAGTAAAACTGCACCTCATTAACTGCTTTATAAGTCTCTTTTTATAATCCGCGTGAGGCTTTTCACGACTTCTGACATTGATGGCCGGAAATCTGGCTGCGTCTGCCATGTAAAACATATCTCTTTTCGTTAATAAGTTCAACTTCAACTTCAACTTCAACTTCAACTTAAAAATTTTAGAAAGATTTTGTATTTTACAGATTTGAACAGTGGTTATGCACTACAGATTTTTTTGAATTTTATTTTACGGAAAAACGTCAACCCAAGTGGTTTTAGGTTGGGAATACTCACCAGAATACACATGGAAATTAAATCTGCGAAGCGCAATAACGAGGCTGAAGAATATTCAGCATTAAGAGAAGGATCAACAATTCTTGGCAATGCTTCTCTATCATGAAGCTGCTGATTATGAGCCCATCTAACCAGAAATTGCTCCCCATGAGGACGTGATCTGTGTTTTTTTTTTGTTTCAGCAGCATCTCCATTATCCCCGAGTCCATGTATTTGGAAAAGTTCATATTTTTACGTATATAAAACTGGGTTTTTCTTTCTTATACCTGTCACGAGATTTCCGTCCAGTGAGAAGCTCCAACATTACAACCCCGAAGCTGTAAACATCACTCTTCGGATGCATACAGTTTCCCCTCAATCCAAGTTCAGGAGCCCCATAACCGCAATCTAACAGCTGCTCAACTCAACATGAAGAAATAAGGAGACGAAAACAAAATGTACAGATTAAAAAAACAATACAAAAGATTCTCAAAAAGTGAGTCGGGGGCTCGTAAAACAAACTAAAATTACCTTGGCCATTGAGTTTGGTGGCAGTAGAGGTGCCAAGCCACAATCAGAAACACATACAGATAGATCCTTATCCAGAAGGATATTGGCTGACTTGAAGTTCAGGTGAACAACAGGAGGCTCACATCTCTCATGCAGATACCTTAGAAATACAACAACAATAAGAAGAAAATAAACGAGCTTCGGCAAATCATTAAACTACACGAAGCAGTATAAACACTGTAAAAATAGTCGAAAACTCACTTCAAGGCTTGAGCAGCTTCAAGAGCCAATCTTACTCGAGTCTTCCATGAAAGACGTGCACGGATCTCACTGTCCTCATGATGGAGAGCTTCATGAAGTGTCAAAGTGTTGCAGTATTCATACACAAGAAACCTATGTCTATACTCCAAACAATGACCAACAAGTTTGACAACATTATGATGCTCAAGCCTTGAGAGACTACCAACTAAATCAAGGAATTCTCGGTCGCTTTTATGCCTGGATACTCCATCATGGAGTTTCTTCACTGCCACCAACTAACAATGAAGAACAGTTATTCAAATATGAAAAAGAAGGTTAGGCAAGAGAATCAGTCAAAAGCAGCACAATGAACTCAACTGTTCCATCTGGAAGTTTGTCTTTGTAAACAGCACCCAAAATTCCCTTTCCAATGAAATTTTCTTCAGATAAGTTAAGTGTATATCGTTCAAGACCTTTAACAGCTGATAACTCCATAGAGACAGAACCCACTGATTGTTCCTCTGAAATTAATACAGGTAAAATCGGATCTGGGATGCTGCTTTCACATGAAAGAAGCTGAAAAGGCGGTGGAGGTGGTGGTAGAATACTTGAGTCCATATGTGCAAAGTCCACAGTTCTCTTTCCACCCCTTTCATGTCCAGGCTCTGAGCGATTTTCAACTGCTCGGATTCAGAATGGATTTTTTTGTCATTTACAAGAACAATTTTCAAATAAAACATCAGCATGAGAAAGCATTTACCTCTTGAAGCTTCATCACGAGAATTCTGCAACGAGGCATCAGGCGTATGGTTTGCACGGGCCCTATCAAGGGCGTACATTTCATACCCTTTATGTATTTTCTCATTAAGTGGACTTCTCTTGCAGCATTGTGACAGGATAAGATATGCTACCAATATCACTAGAATAATTGCTACTAGTACTATAACAACAACTGTCCATAACATATTTTTGGATGGTTTAACATTGTTTCCGGTTCTCATTGGTGGTAGTGCAGCAGCTTGAGGACTTGGTGGAGCTAGTTCGGGTGAGAAGGCGCTTATAGGAGATGGAGATGATAATGGAGACGGGACCGGTGGTGAAGGGAGAACAGTTGTGTTGAATGGGTTTCCGTCTTTTCTGCATGATTAAAATGTCGATTTTATAAATGAAGCCAAAAGCAATCACCACAACAATGCTCGTGAAATGGGATTTCTCTTAGCATTCTACTCTATGTAATGAAACAGAAACATAACTAGTTTTACCTGAAATTAGGTATCCTAAGCAGATTTTCAGGTATCGGCCCTGAAAAGAGATTATTCTCTATGTTTCTGTAAAACAATAACAGCTAATATCATAATGCATACATCGAAATAAAGCAATTTTGACTATAGTTTGAACATTTTGAGAAGTTTAATCTAACTTTAAAGATTATTGAAAAAAAGAATTACAAATCTGTCAGGGGAAGGTCTTCTAAAACGTCAAGAGTTCCAATCAACTGATTGTTTTGCAAATGCCTGCATAAGAAATTAAAGTTTCCAACAAAGGGACAGATGTTAAACAAGTTAAACAAATTTGCCATTTCAGGTTTTGCTATGATAAATGTGTACTTGAAAGCACGACGAATTCCCTTCATTTTTTAATATTATTATATGCTTTTTAATTTATAACTTGAGGAAAATCAATATTTCTTACGATATTGATCCAAAACAATGAAATTCTTTAAAAACCCTTAATAAGCCCTTTCAGTAGGCTCACATAATGATGTTTATAATACAGAAAACAAGAACAATAAAAAAATGTTATCCAAAAACATGTTCAAAACTTGAGAAGATCAAGGAGCTCTAAACTAGAAGAGAGGAGGAAAAAAAAACTTAGTAGGACGTGGTGACAACTATACATCTTAATTATTTCCCCTCAAAAGAAACATAACATAATATACTTACAATGCCATGAGGGAAGTCAAGTTTCCCATTGAAGATGGAAGCTGACCCGTCAATTCATTTCCGGAAAAATCTCTGAAGTGCGACATCAAATAAGGACAAGAAATTAAAATGAAACTCTTTAACACTAGTACACTGAAGTACATGCAAGAAAGAAAGCAAAAAAAACGAGGGGGGAGGGGGTTGAAAGTTGAAAGTTGAAACAAAATCAAAAGTATCCCTACATGGTGACCAATCCATTGAGATGCTGAAAAGCGTCCGGGATGACTCCCTGTAAGCGGTTATTATCCAGGTACCTGAAATATAACAGGTAAGACTGCAAGTACGAAAAATACGAGGAGACCATGACGAGGTTGTAAAAATGGTATCAAGGATGAAGAAACGGTCGACCCAACTTACAAGTCTGACAGCTGACCTAAGGAGGAGATAGCATCTGGAATGCTTCCGGTCAACTGGTTACCAGACAGAAACCTATGGAAAACCAAAACACATAGAGAGCATTCATCAGCCATTCCAGCAGCTTACGTGCCATCAATTACCACATGCATAACTTTGCCTGCTGGATAATTCATAATGGAAGCTGGAAACCATAAGGGCTTCAGACTTACAAGCTTCTAACAGTAGGTGGCAAATTGGATGGTATTGGCCCTCCAATGTGGTTGTCCCTAAGATCACTATTCACAAAACCACAGATTTATATGGCTCAGGTAGAAAACTTGCTCTCATAAATAGTTCATCAGTAATCCAAAAAAAGTTCAATACAATGCTACTTACATTTGTATTATTGAAGCAAAGAACCCCAAGTCCGCACTCAATTCACCACCCAAATTCAAACCATTGAGAACTCTGCCAAAGAAAAAATATATATATTCCAAAACCGACAACACGAAGTAGGCCAGGTACTAGTACAATGTCTAAAAACGAGATGATTTCACATACATTCCAGTTACATTAGCATTGACACACTGCACTCCTTGCCAAGCCAATCCGCAGGGGTCACCTCCATCAAGAGTCCATCCGGAAAGTTGGGGGGACCCCAAAGCAGCATACAAGCTGTTAATTGCATTGACTAGCACAAAAATCCACATGTGAGATTAATAAATTCCCCCTGTCCAAAATGTTACCCCCTATCCAACTAAGGTACATGTAATTCACAGAACATCCAATCCATGACAAGAAATGTATCAAGAACCAACTGGAGCTGCCCCATTTGGCCAAAGAATAACCCTTAAGGGCATTTCTCACTAGAAGTTAAGGGTTTGAAATTTTGGCCTTCACATATACTTTTATTGAATGAAGCAAAGCCAGAGTTGATTATTCTTTTCTGTTATTAAAATGCATCTTCATACACAACCAGGGAATAAAATACAACCTTTTTCAACAATTCTGTTAAAAGAGCTTAGCTATGCTGACAAGAGTAGGGAGAAAAGGGATGAGAAACTATACCATCACGAGGGTCGGTCGTCCCCAGGCTGGTTGGCAATGTGAAAACTGCAAGAAGAAATAGGAATTGCTCCAATGCTCTGACATAGAAGTAACCCATTAGAGTTTATGTCCAGCAACCCACCCACAACACGGCTACAACCTTCTTGCCACTCTATTTCACTGTTCAAACTGAAGAATCTGTATTTCAAAAACATGTAACAAAGAGAATAGTACATAAGCTTCCTGCGACTTCCACATTATATGCCCTCTTCTCAAAATTAAAGAACTTAAGAACTGTATTTCAGAACAGACGGCATTAGCAAAGAGTACCAATAATATAATAAAATAAATAAAAAGAAACCTTTTTCATGCTAATGAAATAGGAAAAATCACTCACTTGAAAAAAGGAAGTTATTCAAGAGCATTTTTTCAAGGTGGGTCACGTCAATAGAGAAAATGAAAAGGAAACACCATAAAAGAGAGTAGTAAGAAAGAGAGATAAGAACAAAGCTTAAAGAAGGATTAAAGGCGGGACAGGCAGTACACCTTAAGATTTAAACCAGGCATCCATAGACGCGGGATTTGCAGAAAACACGAAAGAGGAAACAAAAGTGATGCAAAATGGTTGCTATTCATTATTTCTTGAGTAGCCGAGGGAGTGAAATCAAAACATGGTCATTTTTTTTATTTTTTTTATTTTTTTGGGGAGTTGGGGGGGGGGGGGGGGGGGGGGGGGGGTGCCGAACCAAACCGGTTCAAACGAAAAATGCGTAAACCATGATTTTTTTTTTTGTTGTTTTTTATATTGTAAAAAACTAAATCATGAAAAACAGTTTGGTTTTGGTTTTGTAATATAAAAACCGGATCAAACCGGATATATATATATTCCCTCCGTCCCGTAATATAAGTCTTTTTAATTTTTTGTGGTGTCCAAAATATAAGTAATTTTCACATTTCAATACAAGATTAAAGCATTGTTTTCATTTTCACACTAAACAATGCAATATTATAAGCCACTCCCAAAAAGCAATAGAATATTTTATCTTGAAATATTAAAAAGTAACTCATTTATGATTTTTCTTAATACGTGTGAAAACAAAAAATGACTTATAATACGGGACGGATATATATATATATATATATATATATATATATATATATATATATATATATATATATGTGTGTGTGTGTGTGTGTGTGTGTGTGTGTGTGTGTGAATATCGACACTATTAATTAAGGGACATTTGTTTTGCACCACACCAATCCACTGGTGTACCACTCTACCGATGCGCCACAGTAAAACCGAATTTTTGTTAGTACATTGTGAGAACTGATCACCACAGTGAACCGACTTTTCGTCGGTCCCCCTCAATTATCACTACATGTAAATAGCTAATATATCAGTCCATGATCTATCTGTTAGGAAATCTACGCGGGAACGCAGCGGAATTTAAAATTTATTTCGTATCGACCTAAGATCGACTTCGTTTAAGCAATAAACAAATAAGCTAGTAGACGGTGGTTACCTTGGTTGATCTAAAAGATTGACGCTTTGACCGTCTAAGGAGAGTAGTTCTGCATAGAGCCGCCCGAGTGTTTGGCCTCTACCGCCAGTCCACACGAACAGCCCGCCGGAATCCCATCATGGATTGCTATTGGAAAACTCCGGTTGCTAGACCGGCCTTTTTTCCTCTCTCCAACTCTCTATAGGATGCTCTCTATTTTACACAAGAACTATTAGTTCTTGGAATTGTGATGTACAAAATAGCTTGACACACACCTCTTATTTATAGTGAGAGGGGCACCCCATCTAGGTGTGGAGGAGAAGAAAACATTTTCCTAATAAAATAAGGAAAATATAATTGATTGATTTATCTCATTTAATTTAATATCCATATTAAATATTTCCAAGATATTGTCAATATATTATATTGACTATATTTATCTTATTACCATAAATCAATTTACACATGTGTGCAAATCTATAGTCATTAATATCTAATATTAATATATGGTAATCTTATTAATTAAATTGCACAATCCAAGTGTATCTTATACACTTCAATGTGGCGCCCCATATAGCCAAATATTGGCTTCCGGAATATTCTTTAATTAATATAATACTATGATTAATTAATTTGTAAAATACATGTATATCACATATATACATAATTTCGAATATTATATGTATCAATATACATATTTAATTAATCATCATAATTAATATATTGTATTATATTTATTCATAATAAATAAATACCACTATATTAATTTACCACTATAACCCTTATAGTCTCGAGATAAACTTTCATTATTTGGACCACATTTTAATCCGGCTAGATGTTCTTATGTGTGTGACCCGATAGGCTTCCGAATATGTTGGCCGTAGACACAAAATGCAAATTACGAAAATGCCCTTCATGCCTAACGATCACGGGATAGCGTCTAGCAACACACCGTGACCCCCAATCATCGGAAGAGTCAAATGCAATGACTACTACCTTTCATGTGAAACGATTACCGTGTAACTTACAATCCTATCATTTGTAATAATATCCATACGATCGTATCTCGAGTGTCGATACATTAACGATCGTATCTTATAATTTGGATATCATGCTCTCTCGAAGTAACTAATTTACTCCCACTTTGCAAAGATTCACGAGAGCTAGACATTCCTTATAAGAAGGCCATTTCGGATATTCGATCCCAATCATAGGATACGCGATTCCCGGACGACCAATCATGTATACTCCGCATGCTTCAGTATCACACCCAATCACTACCGCATGATCGCCCTGTGGCTAGGGAAACCTCAATAGTGTCAAAGCATGACAATCCACACCGTGATGCCATGAAGACTCCGGTCTGAAGGATAATTACACAACCGCCACATAGTGTGACACTTAATGTAAGTGGGTCAACGTACGCATTCTCTCATACACGTCCACGTACAGTCCAAGTGTTTCAACACTTCGATAGACGAGATCTATCTCTGCCCTAAAGACAGAAGACATATAATACGTGCTAGTCTGTTCGTACTATCAATGCCCTGTTTAATAGTACATCAGCCTAGAGACATTTAAGTATCAAACTTATTAAAGTGATTAGAGATCTCATCAACCAAAATCGCCTATCATGGTTTCTCTATCACAGTTTAATACTAAGGACGTTATCATATAACAATTCACAATTGGTTCTCTAAAAGAACATATATATGACAACAGAAAAGCCATTTAACATATGTATAAACATAAAGAAATAGTAGAAATGATCCGACCCGGTCGGATCCGGTCCAACCCGATTGGGTTTAGGACACTATTTCAACAATCTCCCAGTTGGCCTAAAACCAATCACTCGCACACACAAGACCAAGTTGAAACACAAGAATCTCATGCAATACTCGCAACTAGCCCTAGCAATGAACGGATCGCTATCCGTGGGGACTCAAAGTATCTTCATATCATGTTCCGAATGACCAAGTCAAAGGAACCGCCTCAACACTCACACGAATCTCTGACGAGACCCTGGTCCTTGCTTTAAGCAATGAATCCACTTACTATATCAGCCATATAGAAATGGTGGAAGAACTGTACAAGGTTCAAGAATGAACCTCATAGACTCATGTACTGCTCCCGCTGCGCCTCTAAGGCACTACTGTGTTTTGGCCTGGTTGTAGAATTTACAGTGACCCATAGCTAAGAACATTTCCAGCTCACTGTATCACTTAATCAAAGTGATTGCAAACCCAGACTGTAGCTCCCACTTGCCTTCATAAGACTCAGGATACATGTCTGTATATCTACACGAAACAACACAAGCAAGACTAGTATCACTAGACTACTATCAAGCTAATCAATAAGCAAATAACCAAACCAAAACACAAAATAAATGAGCGAGTCAAAAGTGTTACCTTGACAAGGAAACCACTAAAGACCTCAATCCGGGGATTCGTGAGTGCTATTGAGCAGTACCTCACTTTTCAATAGCCTTCCACAAAATCAGAACTTGGCAGACCTCCAAGTCAGAATCCTCAACTTCTAAACTTTTGAAAAGAACTAGAGAAGAGAATTTTTTTTCAAAAGTGTAATGGAATGTAGGATTGCTCAATAAAGTGTATTATGAGTTGTTGTTGCAATCCCATTCACTCTACTAGTCTATTTATAGCCTAGAGGGCATGTAAAAACCCTTAAGCAACAAGACTCTCATAAGTCAGCTCATTGACTTGAATCTCAAAAATAATTATGTACTAAATTAACTCAAGTGTTAAAACACTGATTTAGTACATTGATTTAACCCAAGTGCTATAACTCATAATTGGTTCGGTTTATGTGTTTTGTTAACGCAATTCACTTTGTGCCACCCGGGTTGCCACTTAAGGCCGGTAATAGGGCTCTTTAGGCTGTGAATTTCGTTGAACCATTTAAATTGAACCAAACGAATTACTAACACTATGGGAGCTGTTTAACACTTAAGAGAGGTCACCTAGACTAGATTAATCCGTCCCGGTTTGACCCAAAACTGAACCAAAAATGTTTTACACGTAGCACATAGCACATAGCACATATGAGTTCAGCTTTGAAGTCAAAATTGTTTTGACTTAGAGGTTGATGTAAACCGAGCATCAAACCCTGATGGTCGGGTCAAGCCACCATACCTGAGCCAAACCCGCATTGAACTCGGTTTGGGTGTTGACTGAGCAAGTCGATCTGAATTTGGACTCTGATAATGTCAACAACTCGGATTGTATTTCGAATGTATATGGACGCAGCTTCATAACAGATGGGACATCAGAAAGGTCCGATCTTTTTGTATTTCAACTTCAGTTCCGAAGATTCAGGTTCAAGACTGAGTCTTTTAAGCTTCGAATGGCCATCGTTTCAAATACCGACAGCTCGATTTTGACCAAGACGAGCATAAGTCATGCCTTGTCATTATCTGCAAAATCAAGAGCCGTTAAATGCAAAGAATTATTTCAAAATCGAAGCCAGAAAATAGTACAAATCAGGAACGAATTCACCGATTTTGTTGCTCGGACTCAAGCCTTGACGATTCTACAACCGTGTTGCGATTTGAATCAGTCAAGACACACAAAGCTCTGATTTTTCGAACTGATAAGCAACGAACTATGAAGACTCGATCAGATGATGTCACAAGAGGGCCGATTTTCTGGGGTTGAAGAGGTTTACATCGAATTTGCCATGAAAATCGGGAAATCGAAGCAACGGTTCGAGAGAACAAAGATGGATAGGATTTCTGATGATTTCCAGCAATGAGGTCGGTGATGATGTCGAAATCATCACGGTGGCACAACGGTATGGATTTAATGGATATCTGGTTGATTTGTAGGTGATTAAATGTAGGTTAGCCGGAGATGTGCGGCGGCGACAGGAGGAAAGTGAGAGAGGTGGTGTTTTTGCAGAGCTTTGGCCTGCTTTTTTTTTATATTAGAATGTCTATCCCTCGTTTAGGTTACACAAGCCTTCCTTTTATAGGAAGAGAAGACTTAAGAGCTAAGTAAAATACAGGAGTCACTAAGTAGCTTAGTCACTGATCTTTCTTAACAGCCAAGTAAACTAGTAAATATCCGGACTGCAAGTGGATAAAATATCTCGGCGACGACTTCTTGGGGTCGCATAGACCGCCGACTTCGTTTGTCTTGTCATGTCCTGCTCTTGCTCCCTGTTTCCTCTCAAGTCTTGTGCGGCCTTTCGCGGACCTTTTGTCCAAGGTCGCGGTCCGGCCCCTAGTCATGGTGACGCTCTAGGCGGGGTTTAATGACGGCGACCTTGACTTGGTATCATTGGCGTCGCCAACGATGTAGTCGCGGACCTTCCGCCTGTAGGATGAGCCAGAGAGGCTATTTCCGGGGCTAAATGGTGGCGATATATTTGTACGTATCAATGGCCCCCTACTCCAAGTCTTGATCATTTTTTGTGAAAATGTCGAGCGTGGAGTAGAACGATCTCAAGGATATATGGTGCTTTTGCGACCTCGTCGTTTGATGCGACTTGTTCACTAAGGACCGTGCTTTTAAAGCAAGCGGCCTCGAAGCAACTTTGGGCCTGTATTTGCGACCTCGTCGTCTGATGCGACTTGTTCACTAAGGACCGTGCTTTTAAAGCAAGCGGCCTCAAAGCAACTTTGGGCATGTGTTTGCGACCTCATCGTCTGATGCGACTTGTTCATTAAGGACCGTGCGCAAGCGGCCTCGAAGCAACTTTCGTATTTGCGACCTCGTCGTCCGATGCGATGCGACTTGTTGCGACTTGTATAAGGACCGTGCGGATTTTTAAAGCAAGCAAGTAATAAATATTTAAGCCGGTTTTGTATAAGGATCGTAGTTGCGACCTCGTCGATCTCGATCGAGGTTGTTCACTTATTAGGATTTTTCCGTGCTATTTAATAAAATAAAACTACAACTAAGAAAACAATAAAACTAACTATCATGATAATGACTGAAGCAAATCAACATAGAACAAACATGATCCACCATCCCGCAACCCTTAATTCTTCCCTCTAAAGTTGTCTTGTGATGATTTAATCAAAGTTGTGGTTCACCTAATCAAAGGTATGAAATCCTACTTCCGTAAGTAATCCGTCTATCAATCTCATCATCTTCCGATCTATAGAGATTAACGCTCTCAAAACAACGTGCAAGATTTATTAGATCTAACAACCTAGAAATCTAACCTATCAACTTCCGTTATGTCAAGGTTAAAAGTCTAATCTTTCCTATGGTGATCTAAGGTTTACACCGATTTTCATCATACGGTAAACATCAAATAGCAATACATCTTTCGATATCGATTGCATAAACAAATAAACAAAGGAAAGATACAAACTCTAAATAAAATCACTCACAAGATTATCCAAGAGAGAATTCAAAAACGCCGCCGAAAAGTAACCATGGATGCTCCAGTTCACGGCTTGAAGGCCATCAAAGCATGGACGAACAAGAACGAGAAAAAAAAAAAACGAAAATAAAACCTAATCTAACCGCACACCCCGACCCTCCCAAAAGGGGTCGGGGTGCCTAGGGCTCCTCTCTAATGTTTGTGTGTCAAGAGGGATCGAATTATATATCCATTAGGGTAGAAATCGCGCTGTATTTATAGACTTTTGAGGCGGCTGCGCAATGGCGGTGGACGGACGCTCGTCCAAAAGCTTGGACGCCCGTCCAAAGTTCTTGGACGGAAGTGGACGCCAGTCTGACTTGGCCTGGAACTCTCTGATCTGATTTTTCACTCTGAACGCTCGTTTAGAAGGGTTGGACACTCGTCCACTGAATAATCTTGAGACTCTGAATTGAATTCGCATTCCGGACGCCAGTTCAACCTTCTTCTCAGCTGGACGCCAGTTCACCCTTCTGGACGCCCGTCCAGCTGGATCAACACACGATTCTTCATCTCTATCCTCAATCCATTTCATCTCTATCTTTTCTCGCTCTTCATTAATCATCAAATAATTCGAACTTTATCACCTTTCTTCATATAAATCTTCAACTAAACATTATCCAATCCTCCATTGAGCCGCATTATGGTGTATCTACAATCATCAAAAACATTCAGAGTGTAACCATATCCAAATAATCATAAATTCATCAATAAAACGCATAAATTAACTAATTTTGCGAATCAACCATTAAAAACCTCACTTGCTTAATATTTCAATATAAAGCTCGATTTCTATGAAAATAATACGAATATGGGGGAAATTATTATAAAATATATCGTTATAAAACGTATAAAATCACCCTTAACAATCATTTTTTGTGAAAATGTCGAGCGTGGAGTAGAACGATCTCAAGGATATATGGTGCTTTTGCGACCTCGTCGTTTGATGCAACTTGTTCACTAAGGACCGTGCTTTTAAAGCAAGCGGCCTCGAAGCAACTTTGGGCCTGTATTTGTGATGACGGTCAAATTATACCCGTAAAAGTCATCAACGTTGACCTTAAATCGAGATTAATAATATGTATTTTATATTAAATCACATGTTTATATGGATTATTTAATGTTTTGTGATTTATAAAATATAATTTGGTATTTATCCATTTTTTATTGGTATTTATCTGTTTTTATTTATAAATCGGTATTTATCCGTTTTTATTATATTTATCCGTTTTATTTAAATATGATTTATTTTGGGATAAATATCTATTTTGCAGATTTGGATAATTTTGGAGGATAAATACAAATGGAAGAATTAAATCTCAAGATAAATCAAAGGAAATTCAAGATAAATATCGGATTAGCACGAAAAGATCGGATAAGCATGACAAAAGACTCCAAGATGGCGCCAACTTTGAGGATATGCATGAAGGGGGGGGGGGGGCGCACTTCATCTTTTGGAGATCGGCCGGGAGTTATCTCTTATTTGTTTTGATATTTTGATGTATATCTCTTAATTAGCTTGAACCCCTATAAATAAAGGCATGTTATACACGCCATAAACACACTTCTTTGCACAATACATTTTTTACACTTCTCGTTTATAATAAAATCTTCGGTTTTTCTTAGAGCGAGTTTTTATGCAAGTTACGCAATAATGTAAGTTCTTGTATTTATTTGTTCTTAGTTCTTTGTAATTAAGCCCCCAATTATTGTTTATCGTTTGAGGTTGTTCGTTCTTCACCGAACGATGTAGATCTAAGGATACGATATGAGGCAGTGGGGATTCCTTGTCTATAAGGATCCACACGCCCAGATCTGTTATCCGGTGACCTATAGATGACTTTGGTATGATCGACAACCGTGTTTTTAGTAGATCTATATAATTGCTTTATGAGTCTCTATTTTATCCGTTACGTATGTAGAAACGCTAAGATTTAGGTTTTCGCCGCGTCAATCTAGCCACGTCTTTATGGTGTGATTGTCCACCTAGAATTTCTTATCTTAGTAGGTATGGCTACGGCTACGTTGCTCGTCTGTTTTAATTAGCGTATGATTAGGAAATACCAATATAGGGCTCCTAGGTCGGCTCATGAATTGATCTTCCGGGACTTTCAGCGAGATCTAGATACGTTACGTATTTGGGGAATTGAGCTCACCTAGTTATACGTAAATCGTAGATTAACATGAGACCGTAAAAAGTTAGTGTTAATGGGATGAGAGGCGATGCGATCGCTTAGGAAGTACGCCCGAACAAAGGAATGTTGCCTAGGTGAGGAATACGGTTAATATCGGCATCCCTAGTTTTGTAAGCGTGCGAGTCATATGAGATGGAGGCCGAAAAAGCGAAGTCACGTGATGTAGCATAGTGATCGGATGGCCTACCCGGAGCTAGATCTAGTTTAGGGGATGACTCCCGTAGCCAATATAAAAGAAATACGGATCGGATTAATAGTTGTCGAGTCTAGCTTAATTATATAGAATCTCTAGATCCAAACGATAACATGATAATTGGGGAGGTTAATTACGTTGTTTATGTGTTGTGTCGAGTCGTGTCCTTTATCTTTTCTTGTCTTTCGTTGGTCGTAGACCGCCTTTGTGTCCTTGACATGAATGATTAATTGTTTGTATATAAATGACCCACAATTGGTTCCCTGTGGGATCGACCTTGATTCGCTATAGCTATACTACGATGGACCTAGTCCTCTTGCTAGTATTGGTTTATGGTGGTCAAGTATTTTATTATCACTTGATCTACGTGCATCAAGTTTTTGGCGCCGTTGCCGGGGAACCAACGGTCAATTTTATATATAAATAATTTTTTTATTCATGTCAAGTTTTTTGTTTTAGAGTCTGTTTTTTTTTTTTATGTTTTTGAGTCCCCTACGGTTGTCCTTTCTGTGTAAAAATTTAGAATCTGGAACGGTGGTTTCGCTCCCGGCGAGGCGCTCTCGCCGCCCGGCGAGCCCGGGTTTGTTTTTACGGAATTTCGCGTGTCGTTTATCTCCGTATGTTTAATCCGTAGGTCCGATAGCGCATGGGAAACCATGTTAAAATCGTCTACGGTTCGTTTTGTTTTTCTTCGTTTGCGAAACCGGGGAAGCAATAATCCGAGTCAATAATTTTTCGCGGGCGGCGAGAAAATAACCCAGCAACATGTGGAGCTACGAATCTACGATGGGAAAAGTGATGGAAGCAACACCTTTAAAGCACCAAGATGGCTCCGAGAAAATAAATATTAAAAGGTTCGAATTATTCGTGGTACAATGTTGAAGGCAAGGTACTACCTTTTTGCTTATGATTTACTATCTTTTGGTCTTTTGAACATAAGTTAGCCTATACATGAACCGAGTATGAATCTTAGCCCGGAGTTGGTTTGTAAGATTAATTTTATTAGTGTGGAAGGTTCGCCCCAAATCTTTCTCATCTAGAGGGTGTAAGGAAACATGTAGTAGTTGAAGGAAGCAGTGAATAAAGAGTTCCTCGTAGTTCTGTCAAAATCTCATTGTCCTATGCATGAGATTGCTTCTACTGGCCATGGGAGCAACAATTTGTGTAGTTTTAAGAATTCGCAATCTAAAGAAGACGTTGAGTTTTGAGAGAGCATAATGAAGCAGCATTATAGAGGATATGATTAAAATGGGTCCCTAGGACTAAATCTTCTTAGAATTCACTAATTCCTAAAACGAGAGCCGAGGTAAGAGCTTTGTATAAATGGTATGGATAAATGTCGTTTCCTAGGTCTCACAACCAAGGGAAGGATATTAATCCGCAAAAGCGACGAGCCCACCTCATATAGTGCTCAAGGGTCAACATCTGGCGATCCAAGAAGGATAACTGACAAGGATAATTTTTGGAAAGTCGAGCTGAGGACTTTAAACTCAGAACTAATTCTTTGAAACCCTTAGGATTTCCTTTTAGTTTTTTAGGTTTTGTTTTCTTTGAGTCCAATAAGAGTAACGTGACATATGTTGAGGTTTTTTATTTTGCCGTGTTCCGATGGCCATTGGGCTAAGGATGTGCAAAACTTTTTTACTCAATATAGGCCACGTGAAATAGAGTTTCTTAGGAGAGTCGAGAAATTGCTAAAGAAAAGGAAATTTAGCAATCAACTAAGATGGAAGCATTAAGAGAGCTTGAGAATTATTGAAAATGTAACGAGAGAATGATTGGTGCGAACAAGAACAATTTTGGTCAACTTCCAAAACTTTTTAGAATGGCGATCCGAGTGAAAATCCAAAGTTGTGTGCAATTCGTTCTGCAACTATCCTTATCCTTTCCTTTGTACCTTTTCACCCTTCAACCTTTCTATTCTCTCACCAATCGCCTCACAAGTTCACATTTCTAACCATTCTTTCATCCCTCTCTTTCTTTCCATCTATTTCACTCTCCCACCCTAACCCAATCCCTTAACCAATACCCACCCAAAACACAATTTCTTACCCACCCTTTATCTTTTCTTACCATCCTTATATATCTTTTTCTAAACCCATCATACTCTCAACCTCCATTTTGTTTACAAAATACCCTTTGTGTTGCGGAATTTGAAATATTGCTAAGTTTTAATGATTATCTTTTATCATTTTGGTTTTCATGATCCTAGCTGGGGTAAGTGTAGCTCTGACCCTAGCTAGATTTTAAAAGTTTTTGGTTCGATCAAAATACAACTTATCTTTCTACCGGAAGTTTTAAATTTCACACTTTTACGCCCTTTCCGGCATATAGATGATGAGTTTTGTTCTAAAATATCACACCGATCCGACCTTGTTGATGACGGTTATGACTTTTACGTGATACATTGGGTTATTAGTAATTTCGAGGAGAAGCTACATCTCCCTAGGTTGTTGATATCCAATCCAAACGTGAAGCGTCGCGCTAAGTATTTGATTTATATCTTTTAGCCAATAGGTCACATTCAATCTGTTATACCTTACCAAGTTTCTCTTTTTATTTGGATTAAATACCTTATCAATCCGGTAAACCTCGTGTTTTCCCACGTGGGGTAATGCTTTTTGATCTTTGTCTTCTCCACCCGGTTTTAAGAATATTTTTGCGGTGGAGGATTATAGATGAAGACTACCATCTTTAGTTGCTTGTTTATTTTTCTTTCTATTTAGTATTTTTCTTTTTGAGTCTATATATATTTTTTAGAATTCGTGTCTGAACAAGTCGTTTTAACTCCTTGGTTTTCCTTGTCATTGGTTGTATGGAATAAAGTGGCTTAAATTGTTTTTGGATATTTTATATCTAATTACTGCCACATTATTTTATAACTTCCATTGACATGTTATTAACGGTTTCGTGGAGTTTCTATTTGGTTTGCTTAAACAGGTTTTCACTTGCTTCTCCACGACGTGCTTAGATTACTCCGATGTTCTGCATCTACTTGAGAGCCGTTTCCAGAGCTAAGTCTTTTTCTTAAATTCTCATTTTTATTTGTCATTGGGGACAATGACATGTTTAAGTGGGGGGTAGGAGACTTAGCTATGATGTTATAATTGAAAATTGAATGAAACGGTGAAAAATTAAAAAAAATTGAATAAATGCCAAATTATTTATCTCGTACCCTTAAAATTGTGAGTTCCTAGCTAAGAATTGATAGGAAAGGAACCAAGTTGCATAATTACGTGATCATATTATACTTATGTGAATGTGAACTTAAGGATATTCATGCCAACTATTGCAAGTAGTTATTTATTATTTGATTACTCAATGTGAATCGACGAATATCGCGCAAATTATAATAACTAAGAAGAATTATGTGTACATTGCGTAGATGATTGGTTATGCAGACCTAGTGTCGAAATTTATCTCGCGATGTATTCTTATCTTCTAGCCATCAAAGCGGAGTAATAAGCTTGAGAATTATCTGTGTTTTGACAATAAGTTAAACACTGGGCTTGTAGTAACATTACCAAAGTAGCCCCGCGCTTGTGGTAATATTCAATGCTTCCACTAATCCGTGAGAGAGGGATTCTTGCAATGCATACTTTACTTTTAAAGCAAGTTTCTTTCTTGAGAAGTGGTAAAGTTTGAAATGATGAAAATGAAAAAAAAATTCAATTTTTAAGAGGCTTGAGTATTTTTCTCGGTCTCCAAGTCCAAAAACCTTATGGATGACGCTCTTGCTTATTGCACCATGTCTTTACCCATTGCGAGGCTTAAGAAGTGGGAATGCTGATGTTGGTAGGTTGAGATTACGAAGTTAGCATAAACTCTAATCTTGCTTCGATTATATAAAACTGAATGCACATGCACACATCACTTCGGTTCATAGAGAGTAGTGAATAATGGATATCTTATGAGCATGAGCATGGTATGAGTTGACTCGAGCTTCTCGCGTAAGTATGATTTGACCATGGCAATTGTTTTCTTGGGGAATGACTTATTGATGCTTTGTTCGGGACGATCAAAGTCTAAGTGGGGGGTAGTTGATGACGGTCAAATTATACCCGTAAAAGTCATCAACGTTGACCTTAAATCGAGATTAATAATATGTATTTTATATTAAATCACATGTTTATATGGATTATTTAATGTTTTGTGATTTATAAAATATAATTTGGTATTTATCCATTTTTTATTGGTATTTATCTGTTTTTATTTATAAATCGGTATTTATCCGTTTTTATTATATTTATCCGTTTTATTTAAATATGATTTATTTTGGGATAAATATCTATTTTGCAGATTTGGATAATTTTGGAGGATAAATACAAATGGAAGAATTAAATCTCAAGATAAATCAAAGGAAATTCAAGATAAATATCGGATTAGCACGAAAAGATCGGATAAGCATGACAAAAGACTCCAAGATGGCGCCAACTTTGAGGATATGCATGAAGGGGGGCGCACTTCATCTTTTGGAGATCGGCCGGGAGTTATCTCTTATTTGTTTTGATATTTTGATGTATATCTCTTAATTAGCTTGAACCCCTATAAATAAAGGCATGTTATACACGCCATAAACACACTTCTTTACACAATACATTTTTTACACTTCTCAGTTTATAATAAAATCTTCGGTTTTTCTTAGAGTAGTTTTTATGCAAGTTCTGCAATAATGTAAGTTCTTGTATTTATTTGTTCTTAGTTCTTTGTAATTAAGCCCCCAATTATTGTTTATCGTTTGAGGTTGTTCGTTCTTCACCGAACGATGTAGATCTAAGGATACGATATGAGGCAGTGGGGATTCCTTGTCTATAAGGATCCACACGCCAGATCTGTTATCCGGTGACCTATAGATAACTTTGGTATGATCGACAACCGTGTTTTTAGTAGATCTATATAATTGCTTTATGAGTTTCTATTTTATCCGTTACGTATGTAGAAACGCTAAGATTTAGATTCTCGCCGCGTCAATCTAGCCACGTCTTTATGGTGTGATTGTCCACCTAGAATTTCTTATCTTAGTAGGTATGGCTACGGCTACGTTGCTCGTCGTTTTAATTAGCGTATGATTAGGAAATACCAATATAGGGCTCCTAGGTCGGCTCATGAATTGATCTTCCGGGACTTTCGGCGAGATCTAGATCGTTACGTATTTGGGAATTGAGCTCACCTAGTTATACGTAAATCGTAGATTAACATGAGACCTAAAAAGGTAATTGTTAATGGGACGGAGAGACCGATGCGATCGCTTAGGAAGTACGCCCGAACAAAGGAATGTTGCCTAGGTGAGGAATACGGTTAATATCGGCATCCCTAGTTTTGTAAGCGTGCGAGTCATATGAGATGGAGGCCGAAAAAGCGAAGTCACGTGATGTAGCATAGTGATCTGGATGGCCTACCCGGAGCTAGATCTAGTTTAGGGGATGACTCCCGTAGCCAATATAAAAGAAATACGGATTGGATTAATAGTTGTCGAGTCTAGCTTAATTATATAGAATCTCTAGATCCAAACGATAACATGATAATTGGGGAGGTTAATTACGTTGTTTATGTGTTGTGTTGTGTCGAGTCGTGTCCTTTATCTTTTTCTTGTCTTTCGTTGGTCGTAGACCGCCTTTGTGTCCTTGACATGAATGATTAATTGTTTGTATATAAATGACCCACAATTGGTTCCTGTGGGATCGACCTTGATTCGCTATAGCTATACTACGATGGACCTAGTCCTCTTGCTAGTATTGGTTTATGGTGGTCAAGTATTTTATTATCACTTGATCTACGTCATGCGGGGATGACCTGCTAGAAGAGATAACCATAGAGGGGTTCGCTGCACATGTAGGCGATGATCCCTTTAACTTGGACGTTATGCTCCCGGACCCCACCCCGTGACGTAAGAAGGGTCGCAAAGATATGGCCCGAGCACAGGGGGTGAGTATTAGCGAGGCCGGTGAAAGAGAGATGTCTGATGCTGAAGATCAGGCCGCTGAACCCTAGCCCTAGCGGCGTCGCTGAGCACGACCAAGCGTATATTGAGGACGCCGCTCTTCACGAGCTTATGGGGTCGAGCGAGGATGAGAATGCCCCCTACCTCACAAAATTGTTTGGGAAATCCCAAAGAAACCAAAAAGGAAAAGGGATCCCAAAGCGATGACTGTTGGCGAGGCGGCGTCGAAAGCGAAGAAACCAACAACCAATAATCCAGAAGCATTAAGGGAGTTTACTCTTCTGACCGCATACGAGAAGGCGTTGGAGGAGGAGTGGGTTAGTCTTCGCGACAGTGATGATCTTAACAAAATTCTTCACCGCCGATTTAAAATTGATACAAGTGTGTATAGGTTTTCTTTGCTTGACTACTCGAATGAGGAGGATAAGTTTAAACCCGAAGATCGTGAGGATTACGTTTGTGCTCGCCGCCCGGATGATACCCTGATTTTGCACTTCGATCACTTCTTTGCGGGGCTCAGACCTCCATTTGACCCATTCTTTGTTAAGATTTGTGGCGATGGGAGCTCTGCCCTCTGATTTTGCTATTGGGGCCGTCATTCAGATCATGGCCTTTATTGTGATGTGTCGGACAATGAAGATAGAACCCACCCTCACTTTGTTGGGACAATTCCATTTGTTCTGTGCAACGGGCCTTCCGGGGCAAATATCATTGAGGACCAAGACGCCCCGCCTGCTGTTTTTGTTGCCCAATAAAATCCATAGATGGAAAGAGCGGATTCTTAAGGTGGAATCCAAAGTTGGCTGGCCGTTCCCTAAGGCTGCACAGCGCAAAGGAAAGTCCACCCTTTTTATTGGTGATCCCCTGGTTCATGAACGTCGCTTCGTCAAAGGGCTCATGACGCTTATACAATCTGACGAGGTTGAACCCTCTCTAAGAAACATAGCTTGGATCGACCTTCTCGATTTGGCTCTTCCCCGGCGCACATGGCGGTATAGCGGGACCCAAGTAAAGGGGAAGCTTTAGTCGCCATGGCCCCGGAAGAGTGCGACCCTGATTGGATATGAGATTGCCACCTAGGCAAATGTTTTCCCTCTGAGTGCCCTGTATCCGGAGGCGACCCTAGCAGAAGACCGCCTTGTAACTTGCTTTTTATTTGCTCATTTCATAAGTTGTTGTTTTACTCTTTCTTTTGGATCCGTTTTTATTGAACTTTTTTACAGGTATGGACGCTACCAAACGCAGAGCTCAAAGGTAGAGGCTCGCCGATGAGCGAGCTAAAACCCGGCAGGCAACCCTAAAACAGGCTCTAGGGAAGATACCCCGCACTGTGGATGCCTCTATTATTGATAAGACATATGACCCTACCCAGCCAACGGTGGCGCCAGTAGATAAGGGCTCAAGCAAGGCCGGTGGGGCCCAAAAAAGGTCGTAGGCTGATGAGCCCGCCAAAGAGCCTCAGGGCGAAAAGTGACCCAGAGCCGAGAAGACCAAAATTGTAGGCGGAGCTGGCAAGGGCTCTGGTCGCTCGGACAAACGAGCCACTGACAAAGGCTCTGAGCGGACATAGGTTATTGTCGAAGAGGCCTCCGAGGGGTGGAGCCACTGCCGACATGGACATTGCCTCGTGGTTATAAGGGGAAGGAGGCCGTATGGTTGGATGCCAATTTCACCCAAGGCCTTGACATGACTAAGGCGAGCCAGATCGGGAGGCCATTGCTGATGTCATTCCTTTGGGTCGCCTTGCATGGGACTTGCCGCCCGGGGTTCAAATGGAGATCGGAAGGGGTATCACTGCTCGAGTCTTGGTTCAAGATGACGCCCCCGCCGGCGATGAAGTCGCCGAACTCAAAGATCTCTCAGGTCAATTTGGAATTGTTGCCTCAATGGTGAGTTTTTATTTGTCTTGTATTTTTTCATTTTTCTTTCAAACTTTGCGTTTCTGTTGTGCCTATAATTCTGTCCTTTTTCAGCTTGGGACTCGCATAAACAAGGCGATTGAGGCCGCTGAGAAGCGCAAGGCTGAACTTAAGAAAGTGACGGCGGCTCTTGGGGCCTCGGAGAAGGCTAGGGTCACTTCTAAAAATAAGAGCTCGGAGGCGTTGACTGAGGTTGGCGGATGAGAAAAGCCATGGCGGAGAGCGCCAAATTGGATGTGGAGCTGAAGAAGAAAGTGTCGGCTCTGAAGGAAGAAGCCCGTAAATCTGCAGAGGGGTTGTCGGCCGCACGTGAGGAGATCGCAAGTCTAAAAGAGCAGCTCGCTGCTGCAAATAAGGCCACTGAAGAGGCGGGTCCGGCGGCTGTGGACGCCTACAAGTGTTCTGATGAGTTTTTTGCTTATCAAGAGGTGAGCTTCGACCAAGGCTTCAACCACCTCGCTCGCTGCCTTTGGGCCTGCCATGACAGGGAGAGCATTAACTTTGAGGAAATGCTCCAGTGGGTTGACATGTCTCAGCGAACTCCCGACCTACTGGCCATTCACCCAGATATTCCTTATGCGGCAGACCACATCGTCGCCATTCAGACTAATCAGATAGAGCACGTTGACCCAGTATGGGATCCTCCTCCAGTTAATCCTGTCAATTTTGCCATTTTGAGGAATCCTCCTGCCGCGGACGATCAAACTGGCGACGAGTATATTGACACTCCTCCCGGCTCTATTTAATTGATTTTGCGCCGTTGTTTCAAAACATTTACATTTTCTGCGATCTTGTAATAATTTAACTTTGCTCGCTTTTGCTCTATTCCGACGTCTTCCTTGATTATTGTAATAACTTTAGCTTTTACTTTCCGCATTGATCTTGTGGTTGCGTTTGGCTTGTTAAACTTGGTTTGTGGCCGCTTTTAGCCCCTTGATTTATGTAATGCACCTGTTTCCTTTGACTTATTTCTTGCATCTTGTGGACCTTGTATGTGCGGCCCCCTTTATTTTGGCGAGGTTTAGCTAGCTCGCGAAAATAATTAAAACGGATATGCTGGAAATTGATCGAAGGTTCCTGTTGCGGCCCCTTTTATTTGGAACAAGGACAACTGCGACCTAGTTTGTACTCGCTTTATCGCCTCGTGTATGGAGCGTTAAAAATTTCCCTATCCCCACTTGTTTTGGGTGAGGCCGGTAGGGATTTGAGCGAAACAATGTTTCCGTTGCTACTTGTATGATTCTTGGTCGCTGCGAAATTGTGGCAAATAATCTTATGGTGATTATGCTTTTAGAATCGTCCTAGGCTCGTTGTAGATCTGGGCGATTTTGCAAGGCTTTGTGCGCCCCCCGGGCCACATTTTTCTCAGTTCGTTGGCGTTTGAAATTTTCTGGATGCGGTCCCTTAAGTTTATGGTCGAGTAAGGGTTCGCCAGAAACTTGAAGCTGAATTGATTGGACTGAACTAACCTTCTTGACTGCCGTGTTGCCGGGAAATAAGGGCTTTGAATCGATCTGACAGCTCACTGGCACTATCTTGACCATCAGTGCATGCGTGGTCTGTTAGTAATACCATCCGCAACGGAAGCGATTTAAGGATCTAGATCTATAATTTACACGTAATAAAATAACTAAATCTACTCTACAAGGGGGTTGTAGAACATTCCTCTTGGATCTCAAAATCCAAGTAGAAGAACCGCAATAGGAAGAACAAAAGATGGTGTGAAGAGCACCACGATCTTCCGCACGTGTGATCCAAGCAACTCCCGGTGGAAGGAAATCCTCGTCTCGAATCCTTCCGATATGCTACCCGGAAAACCTCAAGATTTTCCCTCTTACTCCCCTTGGCCGAAATTTTACTTCCTCTCTCTAAGAGATGGAAGTCGAAATTTATGTGTTGTGTGTATGAGTTGGGAGAACTCTCTTTATATAGGAGAGTAATCCTTGTCCTCCAAGGATTTTATTTGCAAATAAATAAATCCAATAAATAAAAGATAATCCCATAATATTCTAGAACAAATCTAGAATAATCTTTATCTTTATTTCTTACCATAAATATTTATCCAATAAATATTTTGTGCACATGTCTTATTAATACACAAGAAAACTAATTTCTTGCTCCATAATACACCTTTGGCCGAAAATTTACTCCTTGTGACCTAGTCACAATAATTTTTGGCCATACACACTAAATTGGGCCAAGATTATGAAAAATATCTTTTTCACATATTTAATTATTTAGCCCAACTAATTTAATAGTCCACTAAACAATTAATTCACATATCGTTTTAATTAAATTCTAACAAGAACTAAATTAATATTATTAGGATTCGACGTCCGAGAATAGCTATGCTATATTGGAGGCACGTCGGGGACCATGGACTAATAATCAGCGGCTCCGATAAATCAAATAAATAATTATCTTATGAACGAATAATTATATTCGATAAATCAATCACGGGAATATGCCACCATAATCCCGTGATCGCACTCCTCCGATTATGAGATTATATTTATCTCCTCACGAGAATGATAATAAGCGTCCATTGATATAATCATTACATATGGATTAATCCTCCATAGACTGTTCATTCTAAATCGGGAAGTTACCGTTAACCCTTTTCAGAACCTCTTATCCTTATTTACCATTAACCTCCTAGTGATCAATTAATTCATACAACTCTTGGTAGCTAATCAGTGTAATATGAACTCGTACGATCGATCAGTTTCTAGGATTAACAAATAATAGAACTGTCTATCTACTTCCATAAATGGAAGGAATGGATTCTGAATCTGTGATAACACAGACTACTCACTCAATCCAGTACAATGCCAAGATGGGGTAATTCAGATCACAGACTCAGTGTAATCCTTAACCGTGAAGTCAAACCTCATACTAATTCAAGCAGTTGACTGTGATCACCTCAGGATTAAGATATATCCATAAATATGATCATCGATTGATTCGATAAGACTTCTTGATTACGGAATTATATCGTGAACTCTAATCAAATCGGTCCGATACCCTATATGATATATCTATCATATATAAATGCCCCACCAGGTTCTCTTAACCGAAAGTCCGGATAAGACAATCACACCTATTGTGTTCGGGCGCATTAATAGCACGTTAAAGGAGAGATCCGATACTCTCGATTAACTTCACTACGGGCTAATTGTATTTTAAGTACATCTTCACTAACTCAATCCTCCCGTGTATATCCCATACACTGAGTTAAGTGATTATATAAACGATATACTTTAGGGTTTTCTGTAGTGTAAATACTATTGTCACATCGGTGAATATGAAAATAATAAATATGAATAATAATATCATTTCATTTATTAAATAAAACAATTACAAAATTGTCTTTCGGACATCACACCTAACATGGTCAACGTGGCCTAAAATCGCGCGCTAATAACTGTCGGGCGTTAATAGCGCCTAGAATCTCGCACTGATAACTGAAGCGATAAATGTGCCCTTTCAAATCTCAAATCTTGGGTAAACCGCGTGAATGCTGGCCGTAGGATCTCGTTGATCGTGGCCGCTCCTTTCGCTTGCTTCTGCTATAAAAGGAGGGAGCAAGCTTGACCTCATTCTATTCCTTTTTTGCATAAATCTTTGTTTTGAGAGCCATGTCTTCTCTGCCTGGAGAGGGTAGCTCAGTCCGAGTGTTTGAAACCCGTCCAGTACGTGATGTTTCGCCTTTCTTTCTTACCGCCTCTTTTACTGCCAAAGATCATTTCTGGCGTTATTTTGATGTGATTAAGCTTGTGAGGGAGAGGGGCTTGAATGAGGGCAAGGTTGAGGGTGATGGTTCCTTGCTCCGGGTACGGTTTTCTGGGTGGTTATATTTTGTCCTACCACCTTTGACACCCTCCAACTTTACCACGGTAAGGGAATTTTATTCCGTCTTATCTGAAGTTGCTTCTGAAGGAGTTGTTAGTTGTGTGGCCCTTCATGGTGTCTCGGTCGTTTTTACCCCAGAGGCTATCAATGAGGCTCTTCGCATACCTGCTATTGATCCCTCTGCTCATTATGAGGTCGCCTGGAACCTTGGGGATGAGGCAAGTAGGCAGGTTCGCTTACGTCGGGCAATCCGCGAGCTCTTCCCAGATGCTCAACGGCCTCGCGTACTAGGCTCTGCATCTCAATTGTCTCGCAGCAACCGTGAGTGGAAAAGGTTTATCAACTCACGTGCTCTCCCGTCCATGGATTTCGAGGTTGTTAGCGAGGCCGAAGCACTCCTTCTGCATGCTATTCGTGACCCCCAGGTTGACATTGATTGGGGGTTCTGATTCACCGCGAGGTAGTCAGTTTTGCGGCCTCAATGAATCCCGATGGTCGCATCCCTTTGCCTCGCTTGTAGCTAGGCTGTGTAATTTAGCTAGGGTACCGGCGCATTCGTTGGACCGTTGTGGGTTCGCTTGAATTTGTTGTTTGTTTGTTTTTTTTTTTTTGTTTTTTGCGGCCCCCTTGTTTTTGGTTAAATCAAAGGGTGTTGTCGGCCGCGGGTTTGCTAGAAACAATTGTACACTTCTTTCGTTAATGAAGATGTTTCTTTATTTTGATTCCATTCTTCGCATGCTCCGCTCGTACGTAGTAGATGGATAGCCTACATATAATATTTTTTCAAATTGTCTGCGTGCCAGGGCCGGTTGTATTCGTGGCCTTGAGTATCACTTAACACATAAGTCCCTTTATTAACTACTCGAGCGATCTTTACTGGGCCCTCCCAGCTTTCCGACAGTTTTCCTTTCTTGGCCTCGTGGCATGTGGCCTGTCTCTTTCACAAAACATAATCTCCCATGGCGAAGTGATGATTGCGAATATGTTTGTCATGGTGACGTTTTGCAGCCTATTTGCAATTGAGCAAACGGCCATACGATTCGATTCGCCGCTCCTCCGCTAAATCAAGATCGAGCTCCCTAGCAAGCGGGTTGTCGGCCTCGCTGAAATGGGCGACCCTTAGACTTGGCAGGGCCATCTCTACCGGGGCCATAGCTTCGGATCCATAGGTCAAAGCAAAAGGAGTTTCCCCTGTAGTTGTTTTTCGCGACGTTCTAAGCGCCCATAGGGCCGCGGGGAGGTGATCAGGCCATTTACCCGCCTTTTCGCCCAAATTTTCTTTAGCACGCTCAGTACTTGTTTGTTTGCGTTCTCGGCCTATCCATTGCCTTGCGGATAGCATACTGAGGATTGCCAATGTTTGACGTTATTTTCCCTGCAGAATGCGTCAAATTCTTCTCTGAATTGGGGTCCGTGATCCGATACTATTACCCTGGGGACGCCGAATCTAGTCCATACTTGATCGAGTAGAAAATAGATTATGTCTCTGGTGTTGATTTTTACCAAGGCTTTGGCCTCGATCCATTTGGTGAAATATTCGATGGCGACTACCACATATTCGCATCCGGAGCGACCCCTCTTTAACGGCCCGATGAGATCGATGGCCCACATGTCGAACGGCCAGGCGGCGACGACGATGCTTTGCTCTGACTGATGGCAGTCTGGGAATATCCGCAAATGTTTGACATACGTCGCACGCCTTAGCGTATTCTTTGGCGTCCTCTGCGAGTTTTGGCCAGTAGTATCCGGCCAATAAGATTTTCTGGGCGAGGGTGCGGCTAGCCGGGTGGCCACCGCACATCCCCTCGTGTAGCTCTGCGAGGATTCCTCAATCTCCTCAGGTCGTACGCATCGTAGCAAAGGTTTAGAGAATGATCTCCGATACAAAATGTTGTCTAAGATGGTGTATCTGGCGGCTCTTCTAACCAGGGCTTTAGCCTCATTTGGATTATCGGGGAGTTTTCCAGAGTCGTTATATGCCCTCATGATGTCAATCCAACAAGGGTTAGTGGCTCGGAAGTCCATTATCTCAGCCCTGTCGATAGCGGGCTCTGACAGATACTCTACCAAGATTGACGGATTGTTAATTTCATCGTCGCTGGTTAGCTTGGATAAGTAATCTGCTATGTGATTGTCCTCTCGAGGGATGTTGGTGAACTTGTAGTATTTGAAGCTGCTCTCGAGTTTTTTGACGAGATTAATATATTTCTGTATAATTTGACAATGGATGCCGAACGTCCCGGTTACTTGATTGACCACTAACTGTGAATCGCAGAAAACCTGCACATTTTCGACTTTCATGGCCCTGGCGAGCTCACGTCCTGCGATGACCGCCTCATATTTTGCCTGATTGTTCGATGCAGTGAAGTCAAATCTTAGGGCCTTCTCAATTTCTTCTGAGGTGCCTGGCTCTAGTAGAATAATCCCTGCGCCGCAACCTTTAAGGTTGGCGGCGCCATCGACATAGAGTTGCCAACAGTGACTTGGCCGCTGGGGCTCGTCCGATGTGGTTATTTTGTCGTGGTCATGTTTTGCATTTACTTGCTCCTGGATTCCTTCGTTGAAGCTTGTTTCAGCGATGAAGTCGGGCAATGCTTGAGCTTTGATGGCTTTTCGAGGTTCATATCGGATGTCGAATTCGGTGAGCTCGATGGCCCACCGCAACAAACGATTCGACAAGTCCGACCCGTGGAGGATTTGGAGCAGTGGCACGTATGATAGTACTGTAATTGAATGCGATGAAAAGTAAGCCCTTAATTTTCGGGGGGCTATGACAACGCAGTAGGCTAATTTTTCAATATTAAAATAGCAACTCTCTACTAGGCTTAGAGCCTTATAAACATAATAAACAGGCCTCTGAAAGGTGCCCTCCTCCTTGATAAGAGCGGCGGCGACAGCCCGATCCGAGGCAGCTAAGTACAGCAGCAAAACATCTCCGACCACTGGACTAGTTAGCAATGACGGGCTTGAGAGGTAGGACTTGAGCTCTTTGAAAGCCTACGAGCATTCCTCTGTCCATGAAAAGGTTTTATTCCCCTTCAGGATTTTGAAGAAGGGTAGGCTCTTCTCGGCAGATTTTGAGATAAACCTTCCCAGGGCTATTATTCTTCCATTTAGCCTCTGTACCTCCTTGATGCTTGTCGGCTTTCGCTGTTGATCAGGGCCTCAATTTTCTCTGGGTTCGCCTCGATCCCCCTTTGACTTACCGGGAAGCCCAAAAATTTCCCGGCCTGGACCTCAAAAGTACATTTCGCAAGGTTTAGCTTCATCGAGTGATTCTTTACGTTTGCGAAGGTTTCGTGAAGGTCCGCCAGGTGATCCTGGCGACTTGATTTTACGACCATATCATCAATGTAAGCCTCAATGTTCTTGCCTATTTGCGTGCTAAAAACTCTGTTCACAATCCTTTGATATGTTGAACCTGCGTTCTTCAGACCGAATGGCATCATCTCATAATAATAGAGTCCGCCGGCGGCCCTGAAGGCCGTCAGCTCCTTATCCTCGTCTGCCATTTTGACCTGGTGATAGCCCGAATAAGCGTCCAGAAAACTTAGCGTTTCAAAACCCGCGATCCAATCAACCATTTTATCGATTCGGGGTAGCGCATAAGGATCTTTGGGGAAAGCCTTGTTTAAATCAGTGAAGTCGACGCACATTCGCCACTTGCCGTTGTGTTTTTTCACCATCACTACATTTGCTAACCAAGTGGGATACTGAAGCTCCTTGATTATGCCTGCCGCTAGAAGTTTTTCGAATTCACTTTTTATCGCGACTTCCTTTTCTGTAGAGAATTGGTGCGCTCTTTGCCGGATTGGCCTGAAGTGGGGGTCGGCATTCAGATAGTGTAGTGTGACCTCCGACTCCACACCTCTTATATCGGTTACCTTCCAGGCGAAGGCGTCGAGGTTTTCTTTTAGAAGCTCGATTAATCCTTCCTTTCTTTCTCAGTTGTTTGTGACCCTATCTTTATCATCTGATCAGGGTACTTGTCATTAATGATGACCTCGACCAACTCGTCTTCGGCGGTGAAATCCGGCTCGTCCCGGATTTGCAATGTTTCAACCTCTACAGCCCTTTCCGGGACTTCTTTCACCGTGGCTATCTGGTCCGCAACCGTATTGAAACCCTCCACTTTGGGCCGTTTGGAATCGACCCTATTCTTGGTCATATATTCGAGGAAAAATCCGGGTCGACTGGTGGCGACCCCAATTTCGTCCCCTATATGGAATTTGACCCTTTGGTGGGGAACAGAGACACCACCATTTGAAACTTTCTCATAGCTGGAATCCCCAAAATCATGTTGTAGTATGAGGGGAGATCGATGACTAAGAAAGTGACTACCTCAGTTCGACAGGGTTCATAGTCGCCCAAAGTGATGTTGAGGTCGATTGTGCCTTTGACCCGTACTGTATCGTTGGTAAAGCCCTCGAGCACTCCGAGGTAGGGTTTTAGCTTGGCCTCTCCGAATCCGATCTGTTTTAAACAGTCGAAATAAATGACGTCGTGGCCAGCCCCGGTGTCGACCATCATTCTGTTGACGCCATGTTTATCGTTCACCCCGACTTTTAGAATGAGGGGTATCTCCATAGGGCCGTTCAAAACCGCGTGTGTTGATTTGATGTATCTGGGATTTCAGCTGACTGTTGCTTGGAATATTCCCGTGGATAACTTGAACCTCTTTTTGATAGATGCGGGGTTGGCGCCCCTGACTGGGGCCAGCGTTCCCATCGCGCTTATACTTAGTCGCTGGTCCCTCACGGATTAACCTCTCTATTTCCCTCCTTAAGGTGAAGCATTCATCTGTAATGTGACCGTGGTCCTTATGGTAATCACAGTATTTTGACTTATCACGACTGTCGGGGTCGCCCCTCATGGGCTTGGGTTTATCGAAATGCTCGCGGATCTCAAACAGTATCTGGGACGCTTTTGTGTTAAGCGGCGTGAAGTTATCCTCGCTGAATTTACACGGCTTTTTGGCCTCATGGTCATGGTTTGTGTCTCGGCCTTTTTATTTTTAACGATCGTCCGCACGATCCTCTTTTTGTGAATGCTGCTCTGTTTTAGGCTTTGCTCTCCCGGAGGACGGCGCTTCGCTAACTCCCATCATTCTGGCCCTTTCCAGCATTTCCCTAAGGCCCGCTTTGAGGGGTCGTAGGTTAAATTCTGTCTTCATCGGACCTTTGGTGATCCCTGTGAGAAAGCAGGTTATGACCGCATCGTCTGGGATATTTCTAGTCTGATCATATACTTTGATGAACCGCTCATAGTATTCCTTTCCGGACTTATGTCCCCCATGCGAACCTCGTACAGATCCTCGATTGTCTTTTTCGGTCGGCTCGCCGATTCAAATTCTTTGACGAACTTTTCCGATAGGTCCTCCCAACTTTCAACTGAGCCACGAGGGAGCCCTCGTACCCAGGAAGCAGCCTTGTCCTGCATGCTACCGACTAAGGCGATACACCTGGCGGACTTATTTTGAGTTGCTAGGGTGATGCGGCCCTGGAAGGCGGTGAGCCAGTCGTTCGGACAAGAATTCCCATTGTAGTAATTATAACTGGGGTAGCTGACCTTTTCTTTGCTAGTGGGAAATGTTTCGGTGATTCTGGTGGCGAGTACGTCGATCCCTGAGATTGGGGCGACTTTCTCGGCGGGCCTCGACTTTTTTAGTTCGGCGAGCTATTTTTTCATTATCTCCATCTGTTCTGCCAAGAAAGGGTCGAACCTTGGTCGCGACAGTGCTTGCGTGTCAGCTCGGTCCAGCGATCCCTCCTGACGAGCTCGGTCCAGCGATCCCTCATGACGAGCTCTTTTTTCCCTTATATTCACGTGGGTGTCCTGCGCGTTTCTATATTGTCGGGAGGGTATTTCTCCCCCTGGAATGCTGAGACGACTTGGGGCCGAGGCCTTGTCCTTCTCACCTAGTCTTTTAAAAGCGATCCTCTCTCGACCGTCTTCCCTCTCTGATGATCGCGATCTGGAAGGACCGAGGTTTGTACGATTTCTTTTCTCAGTCCCTTGCGACTCGATGAGTGTACACTTTCCTCTATTTCGATCCCCTCGATCTGGCTCTAGCGGCCTTTATCTAGGGCCGCAGGAACGATTTCATTTCTGGTAGGATTCGGGGGTCGGACCAACATGGGGGCTTGGCTCTTTGCCACCAGGCGAGAGTTAGTAAGGTACATAGTTTCAGCATACCTCGCATACTCCCTCATTTCTGCGATTTCTGGGTCTTCCTGGAAACCTTGTCTTGTTTCGGGGGTCGACTTTTGGCTTTGCTGTGACCCGCCCGGCTCCCTGCGAGCCCTTTCTAGAGCGGCGATAGCCTCCTTTGACTTAGTTTTTTGATTAATGACATTCTGGGCATCGCTAGGGGCTAGGGCCCCTCTCTGCGACCCTTCGCCTTCGGCGGGAAGATTGTCGAGTGTTTCTCCCACAACCTCTCTGTGAGCCTGATGCCGCGTGCCCCTTTTTGCGGGGGTTTTGGGCGTCAGCTGTTCTTTACTCCCTGCCATCGCTGAGTTAGCAAGCCGATTTGGTTGGAAGATAAGATTTGCTTGCGGTTTAGATCAGAGATCCTTTTTGGATAGTGATAGATCGGGTGACGTGGCGTCTGGAAATATATTTTTCGAGGGAAAAGTAGCGAAGATTTGCACGCAATAACCCCAGAAACGTGTATGGATATTTTTCAGAAGTTTTGTATTGATGAGGGTTTTTCTGGTATATGTTTTTGAGGTGGAAGATGTCACCTTCTGATGGTTTTCTTCACTAAGGGAAGGAAACAAAGGCAGTTTGGGGGTTTTCTTGGTAAGATTACCTCTTTTACGGGGTGAACTCGGACGATGGACACAGCCGGACGTTTCCATGTCGGCGGAAGGGAGATTTCTTCGATCTGCTACGTGTTAACACTTTTAGATGACTCCTCTGTTCTCGGTAACGGAGCCAACTGATGATGTCGAAATCATCACGGTGGCACAGCGGTATGGATTTAATGGATATATGGCTGATTTGTAGGTGATTAAATGTAGGTTAGCCGGAGATGTGCGGCGGCGACAGGAGGAAAGTGAGAGAGGTGGTGTTTTTGCAGAGCTTTGGCCTGCTTTTTTTATTAGAATGTCTATCCCTCGTTTAGGTTACACAAGCCTTCCTTTTATAGGAAGAGAAGACTTAAGAGCTAAGTAAAGACAGGAGTCACTAAGTAGCTTAGTCACTGATCTTGCTTAACAGCCAAGTAAACTAGTAAATATCTGGACTGCATGTGGATAAAATATCTCGGCAACGACTTCTTGGGGTCGCATAGACCGCCGACTTCGTTTGTCTTGTCATGTCCTTCTCTTGCTCCCTATTTCCTCTCAAGTCTTGTGCGGCCTTTCATGGACCTTTTGTCCAAGGTCGCGGTCAGGCCCCCTAGTCATGGTGACGCTCTAGGCGGGGTTTAATGACGGCGACCTTGACTTGGTATCATTGGCGTCGCCAACGATGTAGTCGCGGACCTTCCGCATGTAGGATGAGCCAGAGAGGCTATTTCCGGGGCTAAATGGTGGCGATATATTTGTACGTATCAGTCGGGTTATTAGGTTTTGTATATGGATAAAATAATAAAAGGATCAGGCTTTTTAATAAAAACGAGCTAGGCTAAAATAAGAAGCAAACTTGGATAAAGGACTTGGTCCAGCAGATTTCCATTACCCAAAATAAATTATAAAATTAATAAGTAAACTAATTAAATAACCAAAAATGGCAAATAATTTATTTAAATAATTCCTGCAAAACAAAATTAGACACAAACCATTTGCCATATGATGTAAATGTTATATTTCATGGCTTGTTAGTGTGACAATTAATATTATAACACATAATTGATATCATTATGAAAATTAATCAAATTATACATTAGCAACTGGGGCATTATTACACAACATAGATAGACTTGTTTGAGTCCATAAATGGATCTCGTGGGCTTACATATCATGTCATCATCTATGAACATCGAGCTTTACGCAGAGGTCTACGACCAACAAAAGACAAGAAAGATAAAGGACACGACTCGACACAACACATATAAAGACACACAATTAATCTCCCCAATTATTTTGTTATCGTTTGGATCTAGAGAATCTATATAATTAAGCTAGACTCAACAACTATTAATCCGATTTGTATTTCTTTTATATTGGCTACGGGAGTCATCCCCTAAACTAGATCTAGCTCCTGGTAGGCCATCTAGATCACTATGCTACATTACGTGACTTCGCTTTTTAGGCCTCCATCTCATATAACTTGCACGCTTACAAAACTAGGAATGCCGATATTAAACGTATTCCTCACATAGGCAACATTCCTGTGATTAGGCGTACTTCCTAGACGATCGCATCAGTCTCCGTCCCATTAACACTAACTTTTTAGGTATCATGTTAATCTACGATTTACGTATAACTAGATGTCGACAATTCCCAAATACAGAACAGATCTAGATCTCGCTGAAAGTCCCGGAAGATCAATTCATGAGCCGACCTAGGAGCCCTATATTGTTATTTCCTAATAATACGCTAATTAAAACAGACGAGCAACGTAGCCGTAGCCATACCTACTAAGACAAGAAATTCTAGGTGGACAATCACACCATAAAGACGTGGCTAGATTGTCGCGGCGAAAACCTAAATCTTAGCGTTTCTATATACGCAACGGATAAAATAGAGATTCATAAAGCAATTATATAGATCTACTAAAAACACGGTTGTCGATCATACCAAAGTCATCTATAGGTCACCGGATGACAGATCTGAGCATGTGGATCCTCATAGACAAGGAATCCCCACTGCCTTATATTGTATCCTTAGATCTACATCGTTCAGTGAAGAACGAACAACCTCAAACAATAAACAATAATTTGGGGCTTAATTACAAAGAACTAAGAACAAATAAATACAAGAACTTACATTATTGCAGAACTTGCATAAAAACTACTCTAAGAAAAACTGAGAACTTTATTATAATTCAAGAGAAGTGTCTACGGTGTATATGGTGTCTATGGCGTGTATGATATGCCTTTATTTATAGGGGTTCAAGATAATTAAGAGATATACTTCAAAATATCAAAACAAATAAGAGATAACTCCCGGCCGATCTCAAAACAATAATGCGCCCCCCTATTTGCGTCCCCCCCAAGTCGGCGCATGTGTGCTCTCAAGTTTCGGATTGGTTCGCTTGCTCTTGTCATGCCTTACTCCTCTTTTCGTGCTTATCCGATCTTTATCTTGAATTTCCTTTGATTTATCTTGAGATTTAATTCTTCCATTTGCATTTATCCTCCAAAATTTATCTCAATCTACAAAATAAATATTTATCCCAAATTAAATCATATTTAAATAATAAAAACGGATAAATACCAAATTATAAATAAAAACAGATAAATACCAAATTATCTCTTTTAAATAATACAAAATGGATAAATACCAAATTATAAATTATAACTCACATAACATTAAATAATCAATATAAACATGTGATTTAATATAAAATATATATTATTAATCTCGATTTAAGGACAATGTTGATGACTTTTACGAGTATAATTTGACCGTCATCACCAACGTCTTCAACACTTTCATATAGCCATGATACGAAGTTATAACAAGCATTGTCTTAATAGAACTGCGCTCAGCCTTACAGGGACATTCCCTCTAGGTAAGACATACTAGGTTCATAACCTGGTTGTCACTGATGGAATCTAATTCAGATATTATGGCTCCTGGCCATATCTCTCAATCTTGCCTTTCAAACATTCCTTCATAGGTCGTGAGACATTTATTCATCAAGATGAACATACCAGCAGCCCTTTTGGGCTTGAGGTTATCCACAGACTTACAGAACTTTTGTGCGCACTAAGCGAGAAGTGCTCTACACCTCATCGCTATGTGGCGTTTGCTCACGTTCCTATGGTTGAATATATCTTTGTGGTTCTCAAACTCTTTTGAGATCTGATTCACTCTCACTGTTTCTTTTGGAAGAAACACTTCCTTTAGAAGACAACATGTTTGGAGACAAACATTTTCTCCGCGGACAAGTAAATAATATCCAGCATGCTAGCTAAGACATTCCACAAAGTTGCATATGTCGTACTTGGCTCCAAGCCTTTTTGACTCAGCCTATGACAACTTCAAATCATCGGTTAAGATAGTTTCGACATTATCCTCTTCCATATCTAATATGGAATTTATTCAACCATTATTCTTTGGAACTTGCTTAAGTATAAGGGCACTATCCCAAAACGGGTAAGAGATACTTCGCATGGCTTGTGTCACACCTTTATCATATAAAGTGTTGTTTCCATTATGGGAACACAATCTAATTGCGTATCCCAAAGATGGTATCCTTCAAGGGAGAATCTTATTCCTTTCAGACGACTTCTGAAACACCCTTCAGGTATTAATTACTTCAATCCAATTGAAGATTAATTCCTAAGTAGCTCATCAATCTCATATTCGTACTAGCTCGAACTTTTCGGGCTTTCCGAATTATGCACTTCACTGAGTACACTTGACTATTTCTAAAAATAGTCGTAGAGACTAATAAACAATTATTTGTGGCATTAATTGTCACAAGCCAACAAACATCGGTATGTTTAGGCTTTAGACAATTTTTCTAGATTTTACAACCTTTTCATAAAAGGGTATTTTAGTCATCTTTAGATAAGATACGTATTACCCACATGATTCATAATCATATGGTTCAACATAATCAGAATGAAGTTTAATTACACTCTTCCCTTCCAGAGAGACTATGTCTAGAACAACCACAAATATTAAGGATAACAGCCACACAAATATTTAGTTGAGATCTCATCAGATATATCAACTATATAGTGACAACAATCTAGTATGTTAGATTCAATGACCTTCCAACTTTATCGGAATAACATTTATTCTTTACAATTGAATATGTCTACTGAATCCTAACAAATAACTGAAAGTATGTTCTTCATAAGAACCGGAACATTTATTTAGTTCCCTTATCAGTTTACTAGATCCAGAATATGGTAAGTGTTACAACGTTGTTTCACAATCCATATCTGCATTTAATCTTTCAAATTTAATCACACTCGCAAGACATGATATATCTAAGAGTCGACTTTGAACTTAGATAGATTTATCTCAACTCACTTGCTTAGAATAGAAACTTCAATAAGTTCTCTATTTAAGCACATGCCTTAACTTTCCTTTTTAATCCTTCAAGCACTTGTAAATATTTCTTAGTGTAGTCTTCATAAGACTTAAGAAAAATCACAAGAGCTATGTCTTTGATTTCCTTTCATAAAGAAAATCTAAAGTTTATTAAATAGTTTATTTAACCTTTTGAATCGTATTCAAAACATTAACCATTTAATTAATCTTTAACCAATGATAGAATTAAGTAGGTACTTAAATTTTACAATTTTGAAAACAACCTTTCCAAAATTAGATGTGGTCATTCTTATCCAACGTTTGAATTAATTGTCATCGTATGACTGAATGATCATCTTGGATCGTATCCAATATATGACTAATTCGTTGAAACTTATATCATGAGTTTCCGCTTTCATTAATAATTAAAGTATTGATGCACTGCATCAATTATGTAGTCTCCTTGTCTCTAACTACTATAACGGGATTGCTCGTGTCATTGCTTATTTTAAAAGGATTAAAATTACTTAATCATATTTGAGAACGTTTCTCAAAAGGTAACAGTCATAATTTAGTTTTACTAATCGAGAATTAAACATAAATATAAAGTTTGCTAAAACTACAACATAAAAAATAAAGATAAAAGAGTGTTGTTTATACACGCAAAATCAAAAATGATCCTTTGATTTATGATTTTGCTCCCACCTAGTCAACTACTTCCAATTTGACTTTCAAGAATCTTTCAAAATTCTTTAGTGGCCAAGATCCCATCTGGTTACCCCGATTCCCGACGAGGGCCGATCAACCGGAATAATTCGAAAGGTATGTAACACTTACCAATCACATCTCTATGTGACTCTTGGTGGTTGACTAGTCAACTCTTTGACAATTCACATCTTTATGTGGTAGTCACTCCCTTGCCTCTAGAATAAGACGGTCCTGACGAGGGCCAATCACCGCAATACTCTAGTCAAGTCATAACCCAATATTCACGAGATCTCATATGATCATATCTCAATAACGACGATATACTCGTGGTAGGTCAACTCTCGACGAGGGCCGATCAGTTGGTATCAAGTGCATAAAAATAAAAAAAATTGGTGAAAGAATTTTCAAATTTGGAGTTCTAAATTGAAAGATATGAGGTTTAAAAAAAATGAACGAGAGAAAGTGGATTGATTTTTTTTTTTTTTTTTTTTGGAAAAATGCGACAGAAAATTAAAATTAAAATAAAATAAAATAGTTTTGTCATTTATACAAAAGTTTCAAAAAGTTGTCATTGTACTTAATTGATGAAATGTTGGTGTCCTTATCCCTCAATCCCCCCCCCCCCCTCCCCCAATAAAAAGTAGACAGCAAACAATGAACTTCAAAACAAAAAATAGGAAAAAAAAATAGGCAGCTTATATCGACACCACGAAAATACTAATGACACCCTATAAATCACTCTTGGCACCACACTGAATATTTTTATTATTTTGAACCGCATAACGTCAGTGGCACTGATGCCCGTTTGTGGTACGCACGTCACTAGAACTGACGTTGGTTTTCAATCCAGCGTCAGTGACACTGATTTTACAGTTATAAATGTGTCATTGGTGTAAAACATCGGACTCAGTGACGTTGTGATCCAAAAAAATGTCAGTGGCTTTGACGCCCGTAACGTGGTGCCAAAAAATGATTTGGTAGTGTGATGAAGTAAATAAATAATAATAAAATAAATGGCGTTAATAGTAAATTAGTGGTGTCATAGAACTCGCCAAAAAAATGACCTCATAATTAAGGAAAAAAACGCCTTCAATAAAATAAAAATAAAATGAAAAATGAGCCTAAGTTCAAAAAGAAACCAAAAAAAAAATGGTTATTTCTTTTTTTTACTCGAATATTTTAACGGTTGCATCTTTTGATATAAAACTTCGATTATCGTAATTATTTCATCATAATTTATATTTTTCGTCCACTTTATTCTGTTATCACATTTGATATTTTTCCGACTTAATTTTAGAAAATCGATTTTTTTCCATAAATTTGACCCAATGCAATGACAGTTGAAGATACAGTGACATGTGAAGATGCATTGACACATTATGCAGTGACATGAAGTGACACCTTATGGAGTGGCAACAACATTTTATACGGTGACGCCTTATACGGTGACATCAACTTTCACATATACAGTAACACCTTATGCATGTCACTAATGATATGCACTGCATGAATGCAAGACACTTGACTTGCCTCATACATCATTATTTTTTGTTGACAATAGTAGGGTGCAGTGACAATGAATACGCAATAGCAATAAACAAATGTCAATAAAGATATGACAGTTGAATTCCAAAACACATGAACATGCATTCAAAATGACAATTAAACATTACCAAGCCAAATCAGAATATCAAATCACCCCAATGCAGTGGGAGTGTGGTTTAACCATTGACCTGCTGTGATTATGCGAACTTTACAGTTTGCTGGAGGTGATTGATAACCTATGGTCTTCTAGAAGGCCTGCATAGGATTATGATAAAAAGGGGTTGGTTTAAAGCCATAAACCTGTAAGTGGAGTTTTGGTGCTCCATATATGTTCACACTCTTGTAGAACTGATGTCGCGCGTGTAAGTCGCTTATACTAGCAAGAGTACAAGGTCAATCGTAGTATAGCAAAGGCGAATCCAGGTCGACCCCACAGAGACAATGCAACTCAAGTATAAACGAGTCTAGCGTAATTAAGAAAACAAATATGGTCGTTGACCAACAATAAACCTAAAAGAAACATGGTATTCCTTCCCCATCCCATCTATATACTAACTTGGTCTAGTTGATCCTTATGTTTACTTCCTCACATAATTTCCTTAAATCAATTGAACGTTTTAATTTAGTTTTAGCTACGAGTGCATCTCTTAACCCTATCTACTTTCACTGTAAGGACAACAAACAATCTATACTATACGCAACTAACCTCCTTCGTTGGTTGTATTGGCCCATACGTAGTAAGTTTTAGAGATGCCAGCACGGGACCGAAAACCTCCCTAAGCAGCTATCGACTATGACTAGCACGTTCCTAGGGATCCATCATGACAATGTCCTAATTAACACTTCACTAACAGTCCTTCATGTTAATTTACGAATTATGAATATTAGATTGGCCAGACCTAATGAATCGTTTTAATTATTCCTGTCGATCAACGTAGCTGACGCTGAATCTCCATATTATGGTGACCTAAAAGTTGCCTCGATAAGTCGGTATAGACCGCCGATTTACCGGGAGCTGCGGTTCCTACTCTGGAACTACATTGCTTCGTTCTGATTAATTCAAGTAAATTATGGGGTTGTCAAATATGTAGATTAACTATAACACGTAAATACAAGTAGATCTACCATAATAAAGACATAAATGAACGTTCAAAGCTTCATACCTTCGATTATAGGGATCTAGCTTGACCTACTCAAGCTAGAGATGGTAAGGATGGAAGGAAACCAGAAAATAAATCACCCAAGCTCAAAGAAACTTTATTTCATCAAACTTGATAATAATGTATATGAAAATCTATCAAAGTATTATGTTCTCCCTTTACAATCAGTTCCGTGGTATAGATACATTAGCCGACTTATGACTCAAATAAACCCTAACCAACCTAGTAGATGCGGCAGACTTCGGTTTCTTGTCTTCTAAGGCCTCGGTAAATCGGGTCTAGCCCACGGTTAATCGGGCTTATTTTTCTTCTTCTTTCTGGCAGACCTCTTCCTGGACTTTCTCCACTTGGCCCAATGCTCTTCCCTTGGTCCGGATCCTTCCTTAAATGCTCCGGATTTTGGTACATCCTGAAAAGTGCATAAAACAAGACAAAATAGTACCAAATTTACGAGATAATAATATATATGCAGAATCGTAAACCTAGGAACATACACACAGCATTTAGGGCGTTATCTAGAACATGATTCGGGATAATAATATAGATCCATATGATAACGAGCCTATACATCCCCTCTTAAGCATGATTCGGAGTAAATAAAGGTATAATTAATGGTAATATTTAGGGCGTTATCTAGAACCACCTGAGTGTCTCAGGCCCAGTGGGATAAATTGGATCTACGTGAAAATGTTTAATGAATGAGAAATTTTAATCTTCAAAGCAAAGCCTAGTGGTTTAGAGGTAATTCCTTAATAAGTAGAGAGTTAACCACGGGTGATGCCCTGAAACTCTCTCACCATTCAGCCTTGCTTGACTCCATGGAAAGCTGAAAGATTACCAAGGGTGATGCCCTGAAACTTTCTTGCCATACAACGGAGCTTGAATTCATTCGGAACATAATTGTTTTAGCTTTAGCCAATGGCAGATTGAATGCCTATGCTTATATCCATTGGTGGATTAAAGCAAACCTATAGATCATTAAAAGTCTTTCATAGACAGAGTATCAATGTTGGTAAAGTAGTGAATATTGGTGTTCATAAAGATAATAGTGCAACAGTTGTGAACAACATGGGTGTGTTATCTGAAGTCAGGATCTGACGAGCCAAACTTCTCTGAATTAGATAAGTGGACTATATTCTTAGAATTTGATTCGGTCGAGTTCATGAGAACAAGTTGTGGAAGTATCCCATCCATTTTATTGTTAAAGATGATAATGCATTTTCGTATGCAATATTCAATGAGAGGTTTCCTACCCAACCCCTCATGGAATAATTCTCTCAATCTTCGGATATAGAGAGAATGCGATAGATTCTCTTTTGGATTGAGAAAGTCAAGTTATTAAAATTCAATAAAAGTCGAATCTTTGGATTCGAGCTTCGGACAGCAGTAAAGTGCATCATCAAGTATCTTCGGAGAACGAGGAGTAATATGCTTGTATACTCAGGTGCGAACCTGTGTATTTTTAACTACACTGATTCTGACTTTCAATTAGTTTAAGGATGATCGTTAATCAATCTCAGGCTCAGTGTTTACTCTTTGTGATGGAGCTATAGTCTGGAGCAATCCAGCATTGCTAATTCGACTTTATAAGTCAAAGACGTAGCAGCTTCTGGAGCGGCTAGAGAGGAAATATGGCTTAAAAATATTCCTTTCTGATTTAGAATTATTCCAGGTCTGGGTAAGCCGATATCACTTCACTGTGAAAGAAATGGAGAGGTAGCTTATACAAAAGGATCTTCGCAATCACAAGAGGTCAAAAGCATATTGAGAGAGTACCGCCTGATCAGACAGACCGTGCAGAGAGGCAACGTTTCGGTCTTAAAGATCACCTCGAGCCGACAACCTAAATGATCATTTTACCAAGACGCGTGGCATCTAATGTCACAGATAAGCGCTTGACGGGTATGAAATTGGGAGATATGTCTCATCTGCTTTAGAGCAGGTGGGAGAATGTTGTGAATAGAATAAGGGTGTGGTGTGCTCTATTGTGAATAGAATAAGGGTGCGGTGTGCTCTAAAAACAATGGTTGTTTGTATTTACGGGCAAGTGGGAGATTGTTGGATGTAGTGCTAGAAACACAATTGTTGCTTGTCCTTATGGCCAAGTGGGAGATTGTTGGAAGTAGCGCCCGAAAGAAAATTTATGTAATTGTTTTTATAGTTAATAAATGACAGATTTATTCTCATATTATTATTTGCTTCGTGCTTATAAGTAATACACTACTGAAAACCTCAAGTTGTATCTTATGTAGCCATATAACTTAGTATGTGTCACACGCGAGGATTAAATTTATGGTGATACACTTGAACCATTAGTCCGTGGTGAACTTAATCAAAGTACGGGGTCTATTGATTAAACCATCATTAATGCGCCCAGAACATTTTAAGGTGTGATCGTCTTATCCGGACCGTCGATATTGGTTTTTAAAGTGGGGCATTTATATGTGATGTAGTCATATAGAACTGGACCGATTAAATCTGCATTTCTCATATAATTCCATGATTGAGAAATCTCATTAATCACAAGATGATCATAAATGGATTGACCTTAATCCTGAAGTGATTGCATACTCCTGCTTGTTTCAAGATAGAGTTTGATGTGTTCGTTAAGGATCATTAAAATGCGCGGTTTGAATCACTTTCACGTTGGCGCTATTCTGGAATGGGTGAGGAGTGTGTGTCCCACAGATACATAATACATTCCTTCTTGCGGGAATTAGAAAGACAATCCCTTATTTGTTAATCCTAGAAACTGATCGATCGGCCGAGTTCACATTGGTTATGAACCAATTGATCACTAGTGGGTTAATGGTAAATAAGGATAATATGTAATAAAGAAGGTTTACGGAAACATTCTCGCTTCATTACGGATAGTCCATGAGAGTTAGTCTGTATGTAATGATTATATCAATGGACACTTATTGACTCGACACTTTGAGAATAAGTTATATCTATAATCGATAGATTTCAGTTTCAGATTTATGGTGGCGTAATTTCCGGAATTAATGAGTTGAATAGAAATATTATGTTCGATGAATGTTTTATTCAATGTATTGGAGCTACTGGTTATAGGTCAATGGTCCTTGGGTTAGCTCCTAACACGCGAGTGTTTTCTCGTTTTGTGGAACCTCAAGAATAATTAAATAGTTGGTCTATATATTGAATATGCAATATTATTTATTCGGTAAATAATATGTAAAATTGAAAAGATATTTTCTATTATCCTATGGCAAAAAGTGGCGCCACCTGTGAGGAAATTCGGAGAGGTAATTTTCCTAGATTATGTCACATGTGTATTAATTATTTATTTGTTAAATAATTAATGGATAAATTAAGAGATTGATTTTCTAATGATTATCTCACTTATGAAGAATAACTCTTATTTATGGAAAATATATTTTTCATTGGGAAAAAGATAATTGTATTGTAAAAGGGATAAACTCTCTCTTGCCTAGTTATTTCCTATATAAAGAGAGTTCCTCCAACACAATAACACACACAAGTCTGTGCCACATTCAACTAAAAGGAATGGAAAAAAATAGTTTCTTGTCCTAGCCATCAGGAGAATAAAAACTTGGGTTTTTCTTGAACGTATTCAAGGAGGCTCCACTACGAGGATCAACGTCTACTGGTCGTCGCTTAAAGATACAATCCGAAAGAATACGGCTTCTCTTCTGTTGACCGGTAAATCTTCAACCTTCTTATAGTTAGATTAATTTATTATGCTAATCATATCGTGGTAAAATCGTAAACGAATTTCGATTTGTTGTTTCCGCTGTGCAAGATTGAGTGTCTCGATCGGTGCTGTGAATCAGATCTGACGATCCGAAAAAAAACGGAAAAATTTGCTCAATGCATCGAGACCCGAAAAATTTATGGATTCGGTTTTTCCACGGTTCGGATCATGATTCGGGTTCCTGTATATCTAGCACGCTCAACATTAATACTCTCCTCAAGCTGGTTCTCCTCAGCCTCGTCTCCGGCAGCGGCCAACAGAGCGGCTAAATCACTCACCGTGAAAAGAAAAACAGACAAGAGGGAAATCGGCAATTGATGTTGATCTTCTGATTTGAAGCAATGAAAAGACAACCGATGGACAATTGGTACGATGAGGGGTTACAAACCCCAAACACGTTTTCAAAAACCGTCCCACTTCAAAACGACGTGGGCAGGAACGCCTCGAATCACCAAGAAAGTTATGACAGCGTCATAACGGTAACTCCACCACTTGACAGAGAAGATCAATGTAAATTCTACAAGTCCAGATGACAGTGTCCGTATTAATCCTCTGAACAGATCTAACATGACCACAAGAGCTCAGCTAGATCTGGGGGGCTTATGACGGATGTCGGATTGAGCCCCGCCACATGTCATCTTTGCATTGGCTAAGCACTAAATGATAACTCATGTGCTTATAATAATAATAAATGATAATTATGAGAAAATCGCAAGGATCCTTCTCCCATTAGGACTCTGATCTTATCATTCAAATATAACCATATTTATCTCCTAAAATCAAGGGATAGGTACGGAAGAATCCTCAATCCTTAGGGGACAAGAAAACCGGACGAGATGCCATCTATATAAACAAACCCTAAGAACTACGATGACTTGATTCCTCGCAAATTAACAGGATACGTAGGCAACGAGATACAACGTTTCGAGTCTAGTCTAAACCACCACAAAACACCCCCTGTTTCACATCTTTTTTAGGGTTCTTGAAGCTTACGCAAGTTGCCATAAGGATAAAAAGGCCTCAAAATTATAACCCGACGAATTTCAGCATCATCAACATCTAACTAGACATGTGATACTCCGTTTGGTGATAAGAATGTAGTGAATGACATGTAATGAATAATAATACTGGCTATGTCATCACCCTAATCACTGGTGTCTAAAGTATTTGAGCAAATATCATTCAGCTCTTGGCCAACCCAAATCTATGGGGCGAAGTTTGGACCATTTCCCACGTGATTTTCCTCTGCTACCACCCACTTTTCCCTCCATCTGATTCCGATCTACTTTCGTTTTAATAGAAAGGTCTCCTTATCACTTTTTCCCGACCCTCTAATTATCCTCTCTGATCTTGGTGTACTTCTTCTTCTCATCCTTCATCTCACTCATTCCCCAACCACTCCTACTGCAAAAAAAAAAATCAATTAAATCTCCCATTCCTGCACCCCAAAAAAAATGGGTTGCTGCGGCAGCACCACCGGAAATTCTCCGATTCAAACTCACTCCAAACACAGTAGAAATCTACCACCAGCTAATCCACTATCGGAAGAAGAGTCCGTCAAAGAAGTCCTCTCAGAAACTCCAACTATTCCAAGAGCTTTTAGAAAAAGTAACGAGCTTAGAAAGATCCCATATTCATTTCCGAAAGGCCTGGCTATGGCTAACCCGGACGGGAAATACCAACTAGATGGCTTTTTGAAAAATCCGGCCAAGAATATTCATCCTGAAGTGCTCTCTGAAGAAGTTTCTGAGGAGGTCTGCAGCGCTCAGAGTGAATGCCTTTCTTCAGCATCTTTTTTCACCGAATTAAATGAAGAGAACGATCCCGAGATCAGGCGACGTTCTCCAATGAAAATGCGCGATCGGTCAGGCTCCGGTGATTTTAGCAGGGTTGGTGTTATCGGAAAGTCGCCGCGAGCGAAGATGAACCCGTCTCCTAATCGGGTTCGATCCGGTACTGCAAATAGAAGAGATTACGGGGAGAGCTCAGGTCGTCGGTCCGTGTCGCCGGCGATGCGTACCGGAACAGTTCAAGGGGGGAAGAAGGGTCTTGGCAGAAGCGTCTCAGCTGGTAGGAATAGGAACGGTATGTCTTCGGATCGGGTCAAGTCCGAAATGGGCGGTTTGAAAATCGAGGATCGCAATCATCGAAGTTACAAAGAGGACCATTGGCCACCGACAACTAACGATTCGCTTGAAAATCCACTAGTTTCACTGGAATGTTTTATATTTCTGTAAATCTGATATGTATTGAGGGGCATACTGGGAAAACCCTAATGGTGATCCTGCTGGGTAGAATTAATTATCTTAGCGGCCAATCACGGAAAATTCTATTATGGATTTCTACAGTAGGGAAGCATCTACGTGGCGAAGATCTGACCCACATTTTTCGAAGTGGACACACACAAGACTGTGTATTCCACCTCGGAAGCTGTGTGGTCAGATATCGCCTTGCGCGTAGGCGCTTCCCTACTTAGGGAAAGTGCCGTGATAGAACGACCCGCCAATCACTACCTACTTTAGCTGGGATAAACAACTAACATATGAGTCTGAGTTTTATGAGACTGTTATTTTTCAGAATTTGTTTTTTTTTTAGAATTTGTTTTTTTTACATTTATTTGTCATTTATGTTATCAAAATACAACATCTATTATTTTTTTCAACTTCCTTAATCAAACCAATACTTTACATCTCCCATATCCTCCATTTATAACTTGATATTCAAAGTATCATTTCCCAAATGAGTGTTACGGTTGCATCAACAAACGAAAATACTTTTGAAAGATAAATGATTGGTTGAAAAGGAAAGCTCAACTTACTTGGAGAAGATGAGAGGACTTATGAATATTTTAAAAATACATTATTTAATGGATAGAATATCTAATTGTATAAAAGAGAAGGCTGTTTTTGTAATTTTACATCATTTTTTAGACACATTAATCATCTTCTTAATCTGTGTGAATACATCAAAAAAGATTGATAAATAAAAACGGATGGAGAACATTCAATTATTTGCTCTTCATCTCATTAACCAATTAAGTACATATATTGATATTGATCTACGGACCACCGATACTTCAATCTGCATGCCGTGCGTCGTGTTCAACACATTTTCGACATGTCACACGACCGACACATTCTGACACGTGTTAGTTGATTAAAATAATATTATTTAAAATTTTAATATCCGATATGCCTCCGACACGCTGTCGACACTCTCCGACACGGTACCGACACTCTCAGACACTCCTGAACCCAATTTTTTGAATTTGGTTTTTTTCTTCTTTATTTGAGTTTTCATCTATTGAAACGTTAAAATACACGATTTTTCATTTTTCTAATAATTTAATAAATAATACGACGAATTAAATTTATATGTTTTTTGTTGATAAACAATCATTTTACATTTTGAAAGTCAATCACAATTCTTTTGGCACCGTATAAAGATCGAATATTTATTTTAGATATTCATAGAGTTTACGTAATACCTATTCTATTTTGTCTAGTTTTTTAGATTCTTAAGAATATAATTTTTGATAATATATCACACGTGTCTGCGGCGTGTCGTGTCTTTAAATTTTAGATTAACCGTATCGTCGTGTCTTTGTCGTGTCGTGCGTGTCCGTCAAGGGCGCCCCTGGGGGGCCATGGCCCGGAGCCCCCCGAAAATCAATGGATTTAAGGGCCTCACGAAATTTTCACCTAATATTATATATATACTGTATTTATATGAACAAGGAATGTATTATCCTAATGGTTAGCACTCTAGTATACTAGGAAATGAGACTTGGTTTTGTTTTATGTTTTTTATATATGTTTTGATTACTATTTTTTTTCAAAGGACGAGGGCCTAAACTTTTTTTTTGCCCCGAGCCTAAATTTGGACAGGGACGCCCCTAGTGTCCGTGAACGTGCTAGATAGATATTCATCTAGTTGTTTAGTGCACAATTTGGAATTTGCTCGACAGCACACGCATGTGGATATGACAAACGTTTAGGGTAGGAGTTATGTGCACTCCATGGAAAATCGTCAAATATGACATTAATCAAGTATTGTTTGGAAAATTAAACAACAGATAGTATTTTAAAAAGAAAATTAAGACAAAATTTATTTCTTTTAACTAAATAACATTTAACTAACATATTCAACTTATATTTTTTTAATTCAAAATCAGAGTGTAACGTTCCATTGCATACACAATGATAAAATTGTAATAGGTCATTTGATACGTACTCAATCAAGACCAATTGAACACACAAGTTTCACGTGTCAGTAATATCATACTGACGATGGTAAGAGTAGATCTTGCCACGTGTCATCGTGAAAACACCTTGGATTTAGAAGAAGAGTAAGGCGAGAACTACACTTGGGGTCAGGAGCCCCACAGTAGTAAGACCCCACCCCAGGAGGGAGGTCTGTCCATATCCTTCCCGACCAAGACACTGCAGGGCAGTTCGGTCAAGTCTGAAGGTAGGACACGCGGACCAGGTCGGGACGACCTGGTGAGTCCATCGAGAGCCGACTGGCTCTTTCCTTATGTGATAACTCACACATGCACCTATATAATAGGATAATGATGAGAGAATCCCTGGATCACCGGAAGTAAATCTCTTAATTCGAATATAATCTTACTTATCTCTTATCAGAGATAGGCACGTGATGATCCTTAGGGTTTAAGGATTCTATAACTTGTTCGACAAGAGAAGGGGCGAGACGCCTCCCTATATAAACAACCCTAAGGAACTACGAAGGGACTTTATTCCAATTTCACTGTTGGCTACTGATATACCCGGATCGGAATGGGGCCCTGTTCATCCATATTGGGCCTACAATCTTGGCCCATCAACATAGGTAATGGGCTTCTATCTCTGCTGGCCGCTGCCACAGCCATCTCCTGCTCGCTAGCTACAAGCCGGGTCCTGTCCGCCAACAGTAAGCCGGATCTTGTCCGCCCTTCATATGTCGGATCCATCTTCTCCATGTGATTTCTACCCATATAGTCAAGCTTAGTTCAAGACAAGGCACAAATGAGTCCGCTGCTCGCCATACTTATCAATGATCGTTGATCACTGCCCGCCATCCTTATCGATCCAGCTGGCCAAAACAGCTGGCCACTCCTGACAGCTGGCTAGGACACTTGTATTATATGCATACTTAACTTAGCTATGTACTCTCAGTTGTCTTGTCGATGAACAGTAGACCGACTTACTTTTTTAGCCTATAAATATGGGATCACATTGTAATAAGAAAAAGGTTCAACCTCTCAAGCTTTAAGCTATAATCTAATATAAGCAGAAACTCTGCCAATTTGTCGACTACTTCACTTGTTCTTCACAAACACTTAAACCGCCACTACAGTTCTTGATCACCACCGTGTCCACACCGTGGAAATCACACATATCAGCCTTATATCCTCAAGATAAACACTGTTACCGCAAATCTGGTGTTCAACGCAACATCAGTTGGCTCCGTTACCGGGAAACTCATAATTATTCAGCTTTTGGAGATCACTTGCTCCACCACAAAGACGATTTCACGGTGTTTCAGGCGAGGTTATCATCATTTTCAGTCTGTCGGTCACTAAAGCTTTGATCTTTTGGGATAATACAGCCCAGAAACCGTTGCTCTCCTCATCTCAACAACCCACACGGAAGAGATCACCAACTTCATCGCATACTCACGCTTGAGTCCATCTTTAATACCCAGGTTGGTTTATACACTCTTTTCGCCGATTTCAAATCTTCAAGTAAAGAAATTTTGGTCATTTAGCCGCAAAACCACCTGGAGGACACAACATCTTCTCACCTTCATACTTTGGACCAGAAATATTTAAAATCCATAGCCAAAATACCCACAAAAATCATTAAGTCATGGCAGGCGGGAAAAACTTGAACCCAACAACACCGACTAAACCAGTCAATCAACGCCCGACACGTGGAGCGAGCACGCTGCGTGAGGAGACTAGCCGAAGGGTTATGTCAGATGGGGCAGATGTCAACCCTGCCCTCACGACCGACATGCGAGCATATATACGGGAAAGAACTAGAGCTCGCGAAATACACGAAGAAGCGATCAGAAAAAATAAGGGAAAGGGGATCGCTGGGACATCTAATCCAAATAACGAACAAGAGGCTGTTTCAGCAGGGGGAACTCCCCCATAGCAAGATTCATATAAGATAGCTCTACAAGCTCACATGGAATATATAGAGGAAATGCGGGTAGGAAATGCACTATTAATTGCTGAAGGACTACCACCCCAACCTATCCGCAAATTCAACCCTCCTCAACCCGCACAAACAGAGCTACAACCGACTTTCATTCCTCAAAAAACAGTTCATCCCAGCGGTCAGAAATGGAAGAAAGCAGCCATGCAACGTCCCAACCAAGAGGGGATAGAAAGTCAGCACTTGGTCGCCTGGGGCCCGTGGTCGACGATCGCGGTGCAGCCCCAGGTCGACCTAGGAATCCTCGACAGGTCCGTACTCGCACAGAGGGACATGGGGACTCGCAAGATATGGGAGGACATATTACATTCCCGCCAATTCCCCCGAATCAAGAGGAAATGGGAATAATGAAAAAACAGATAGAGGAACTGCAAAAGAGCACGAAGGGTGTTAAAGTGATTCCAACATGGGGAACAAGCGTGCTCCATCCCAGTATACTGAAAGCGGCTCCAAGAGGGGGAACTCACTACCCCAACTTTATAAACTACCATGGAGCAACAGATCCTCTGGATTGGCTATCCGCTTTTCAGAGCATAATTAGCTTATGTACCTCTAGCGACGAGGCTTGGTGTATAGCATTTGTGGGGTCGATGCAAGACAGGGCAGCATTATGGATCCGCAGCCTTCCTCCTGGTTCGATTATGTCATGGGATGATCTGATCAACAAATTCATAGCAGAGTTCAAGTCAGTGGGAGGACCTAAAAAGACACACATCGACCTGCATGAGGTCCGACAAGGTGACAACGAGGGTACCCGCAGCTATTATGAGCGGTTTCATAAAGTGTACGAGCTAACAAGAGGGTTAGCGGACAACGTCGTCATGAGCAATTTTGAAACAGGGTTGAAACCAGGGTACTTGAAATCCTATTTCGCTCTATCCCCACCAGCAAATTTGCAAGAAATGTTGAGTTCAACAAGAAAGTACATTGCCACAGCGGGAAACAAAGGAGCGTCTTCGTCCAATAAAGGCAAACAGAGGGCTGAGCGCAGTCCGCCTAGAGATACCCACAGGAACACAGATCGGGAAATCAAAAAACCCGAGAGATTTAAGGAGGATAACTTCACGCCGCTCAGAATTTCTTATACCCAGATGTTGAATGAGATAAGAGATGAAATACCCGAGCCATACCCTATGGTTCCTGACACACGTCGTGATGCATCCAAATATTGCGGCTATCATAGAGATAAGGGTCATACAACGGATGAGTGTATTCAGTTTAAACGAGCGATATAGAAGTTACTCGCTCACGGGCATCATGATCACCTCAAACTAGATGCCGGTGGTCCGGACAAGAGGAATCAACAAGCTCGCCAGTTCGACAGGAACATTAGAATGATAACTGAGCCTCCTCCCAGTAGCAATCAAATCAAGAGCCTATAGTTTTGCGAGGAAATGAGCAACCTCTGGCCTTTACTCGCAGTGAGCTAGTGACTTCGATCAACACAGAGGACATGTGCCTTTGCATTTCGGTGGTCATTAATCGGGCCTTTGTCAATAGGGTGATGGTTGATACAGGAGCTTGCCGCGACATCTTGTACTACAACTGCTTCAAAGAATTGGGGTTTAGCGACTCCAATTTGAGGCCACATAATGGCACCCTTGAGGGATTCACAAATCACAAAATACAGGTCAAGGGGGCCATCGACTTAGATGTACAGATGAGAGATTACGTGCCATTTCGCACGGAAAAGGTGACATTTCTAGTAGTCGATCTTCAGTCCAATTATAACATGATAATTGGGACACCAGCTTTGAAACAATTTCAAATGGTAACTTCCATTCCGCATCAGCGGGCAAAGTTTTATGTTGGGGACAGGATCGGAACGTCGATCAGCGAGCCTGCGGCTGTCCTAACATACATACATGAAATGAGAACAGGGAATAAGAAAGCACGAATCGAGCAGCCACCGAACAGGGAAAACATAGACATGATTAGGGTCGATGTCGAACGTGTGCCAGCTAAAGTGGAGTGCGAGACATTGCAAGTTAGAGATGAACCTGACTTCACAGCTGAGGATGAGTAAATTGAGGTAATCATCAACGATGAATACCCCGATCAGAAAGTCAAAATTGGAGCTCGGCTGAGTTCTTTCGAAAGGGAAAAGTTGATAAAATTACTCAAAGAAAATCTGAGCGCATTTGCCTGGGTAGTCACGGACATTCGAGGGTCGAGGTCGACGTCGCTCTTCATCATCTTAACGTCGACTCTACTTTCAAGCCAATACAACAGCGAGCGCGCCAATTTTCAACTGAAAAAGAAGCGGCGGTGAGAGTAGAGGTCGGGAAACTCCTGCAAGCGGGAATCATAAAAGAGCTTGCCTACCCTACTTGGTTGGAAAATGTGGTTATGGTAAAAAAGCACAATGTCAAATGGAGGATGTGCGTCGACTTCACGGATATCAACAAAGCTTGTCCGAAGGATCCTTATCAGCTTCCGCGAATTGACCGGTTAGTAGACTCTATTTCTGGCTTTGAAGTTTTAAGTTTCTTGGATGCATATTCTGGGTATCACCAAGTACGAATGGCTGAATTCGACAAAGAGAAAACGGCTTTCAGAGCCGCTGGAGGATTATATTATTATGAAATGATGCCATTCGGACTAAATAATGCGGGTTCGACTTATCAGCGAAAGGTCAACAAGGTCTTCAGTTCGCAAATAGGAAGAAATATGGAAGCTTACATAGACGATATGGTCATCAAGTCTGCTGGGGACGGTCACACCGCTGACCTTCAGGAAACTTTCAACAATGTTCGAAAACACTCAATGAAACTCAATCCGGCCAAATGTACTTTTGGTGTCTAGGCAGGCAAATTTCTTGGATTCATGGTTAGTCATCGTGGCATCGAGGCTAATCCGGAAAAGATTCAAGCTTTAATCGACATGCAAGAGCCTACAACTATCAAAGAAGTTCAGAGGCTCAATGGCCGCATCATTGCGTTGGGTCGGTTCATATCCAAATCAGCGGAGAAGTGTCTTCCCTTCTTCAAAATTCTCAGAGGCGACAAAACTTTTTCATGGAGCGCAGAGTGTTCGTAGGCGTTCCAGGCTCTGAAGGAATATCTAGGGAAACCACCTCTTTTGGTTAGCCCTATAGAGGGAGATGTTTTGTTTTTGTACTTAGCGGCTTCGGACCGGGCTGTTGCCGCCGTTCTTGTCAAGGAGGCCGGAACCCTCCAAAATCCCGTTTATTATGTAAGCAAGGCTCTCAGTCCGGTGGAGAGTCGCTATTTTAATATTGAAAAGTTAGCCTACTCGCTTGTCATTGCTGCCCGCAAACTCAGGGCTTACTTTACTTCACACACAATAATTGTCTTAACGGATAGTCCAATGCGCCAGATACTCCATAAACCGGATCTGTCAGGTCGACTCCTCAGATGGGCTATCGAAATCATCGAGTTCGACATACAATATCAACCTAGAAAAGCTATCAAGGGTCAAGCATTACCAGATTTTATTGTAGAGACAAGTTGCAGCTCGCCACAACCTAGTTCACCATTATCAGAAGAGCCCGCTGCGGCCAAGACTAAACCCAATCAATGTTGGCATTTATATGTCGATGGGGCATCTAATCGAAATGGTTGTGGGGCCGGAAAATTTTGATGGAACCCGGAACGACGGAGGAAATCGAAAAAGCTTTAAGGTTCGAGTTCCCGGCCACAAATAATCAAGCCGAGTACGAAGCAGTTATAGCCGGGCTCAAATTAGAAAAGGAGTTAAACGTAGAAAATGTTGAAGTCTTTTGTGATTCCCAACTCATCGTCAACCAAATCTCAGGGGACTATGACACGCACTGTGGTATTCTCGAGAAGTATGGTGAGATTGTTCGACGACTAAAAGCTGGCTTCAACTATTGCGAATTCATCAGAATTCGAAGAGAGGACAACGAGCGAGCAGACTATCTCTCCAAACTATCACTCAAAGAAGAGAGTGCAGATCCTTCAATAATGATAGAGTATCTAGCCGTACCCGCTATAGAGGAAACACAAATCATGGAAATCGACACACCAGCGCCGACTACATGTTGGATTGATGAGGTCCAGGCTTACATAGAAACAAGCATATTACCAGATAGGGCGGACAAAGCTCGCGCACTTAAGAAAAGAGCGGCCAGGTATATTATAAACAAAGGAATACTCTACAGAAGGTCCTCAACAAGGCCTCTTTTACGATGTGTTCGAGAGGAAGAAAGCAAGACAATCCTTATCGAACTTCACCAAGGAGTGTTTGGGGGCCACCCCGCTAGCCGCTCCTTGGCTCAGAAGGTTATAACCGCAGGGTATTATTGGCCAACAATTCTTAAAGACTCAGAAAAATTGGTTAGAGAATGTCCAGAGTGTCAAAAGCATGCGGACATCCCCCGGATACCATCTGTCGAACAGAGCATCGTGACCGCACCCTGGCCTTTCGACATGTGGGGACTCGATCTCATCGGACCTTTTCCATCAGGAAGAGGCGGATGCAAATTTATCATAGTAGCTGTGGATTATTTTACAAAATGGATTGAAGCAAAACCTATGGTCAAGATAACCGCGAAAGCAGCGGGTTATTTCTTACACGATCAGATTTTTTCACGTTTTGGCATCCCACGGGCAGTCGTATCAGATCACGGCCCACAATTTAGGAAGGACTTCTCAAATCTTTGTGAGGAATTCAAAGTTAAACACTGGCAGTCGTCCGTGGCTTATCCTCAAGGAAACGGCCAAGCTGAGGCCGGCAACAAACAAATAATCAAAATGTTGAAGAAGAGCGTGGACGACAAAGTAAAAGCAGGAGGGTGGGTTGATAAGTTACCCGATATACTTTGGGCACTCCGCACCACGATCAAAACACCCATGGGAGAAACACCTTTTGCTCTTACTTATGGATCAGAGGCCATGACTCCCGTCGAAATGGCTCTACCCAACATCAGGGTCGCCTTGTATGACCCAGCGGATAATCTTTTAAACAGGCAGATCGACTTGGATCTAGTGGAGGAAAAAAGACAGGCGACATACCATCGACTCGCGAACTACAAGCAAATCGCTAAACAACAACACGACAAGCGAATCCGCGACCATTCATTCAAGGTCGGGGATTTTGTTCTTCGAAATAGAAAGGCCACTGGTATGGAGCCGGATAAAGGCAAGCTAACAGCAAATTGGGAAGGCCCTTATCAAGTCGCGAGGGAGATAAAAAAAGGGACTTATGTGCTCAGAAATCATCAAGGCTACGAACTCAATAGACCTTGGCACGCGGACAACCTCAAAAGGTACTACAAGTAATAAATCGGTTAGGGTTATGGCTATCCTCTCGTTTACGACGTGAGTGGTTAAGCTTTCTTATTTGCTTGAAATCTTCACTCATCTAGCGGGATGAGTTGAAATTAATAAAGCCCGATTTTACATTTTCTCTTTGTATAAATTATTATTAGTATGCGCGGGTAAAAAAGAATTGTGTTCAAAAAATTTTCAACAAAAACTTCGGACAACCTTCAGACTTCTTAAAAATAGGGGCAATATTTGGGAAAATTTAAAGCGTCCACGAGAATCTAGCGAACAAGTTATTTCAGATAAGATTCAAGGGTGGCATATCTCAAAGATGAGTCCGCACAAGATCGACCTCGAATCTTATCTAAAACAAGGGGGCCATTGATATACCCGGATCGGAATGGGGCCCTGTTCATCCATATTGGGCCTACAATCTTGGCCCATCAATATAGGTAATGGGCTTCTATCTCCGCTGGCCGCTGCCACAGCCATCTCCTGCCCGCTAGCTACAAGCCGGGTCCTGTCCGCCAACAGTAAGCCGGATCTTGTCCGCCCGTCATATGTCGGATCCATCTTCTCCATGTGATTTCTACCCATATAGTCAAGCTTAGTTCAAGACAAGGCACAAATGAGTCCGCTGCTCGCCATACTTATCAATGATCGCTGATCACTGCCCGCCATCCTTATCGATCCAGCTGGCCAAAATAGCTGGCCACTCCTGACAGCTGGCTAGGACACTTGTATTATATGCATACTTAACTTAGCTATGTACTCTCAGTTGTCTTGTCGATGAACAGTAGACCGACTTACTTTTTAGCCTATAAATATGGGATCACATTGTAATAAGAAAAAGGTTCAATCTCTCAAGCTTTAAGCTATAATCTAATATAAGCAGAAACTCTGCCAATTTGTCTACTACTTCACTTGTTCTTCACAAACACTTAAACCGCCACTACTGTTCTTGATCACCACCGTGTCCACACCGTGGAAATCACACATATCAGCCTTATATCCTCAAGATAAACACTGTTACCGCAAATCTGGTGTTCAGCGCAACATCAGTTGGCTCCGTTACCGGGAAACTCATAATTATTCAGCTTTTGGAGATCACTTGCTCCACCACAAAGACGATTTCACGGTGTTTCAGGCGAGGTTATCATCATTTTCAGTCTGTCGGTCACTAAAGCTTTGATCTTTTGGGATAATACAGCCCAGAAACCGCTGCTCTCCTCATCTCAACAACCCACACGGAAGAGATCACCAACTTCATCGCATACTCACGCTTGAGTCCATCTTTAATACCCAGGTTGGTTTATACACTCTTTTCATCGGTTTCAGATCTTCAAGTAAAGAAATTTTGGTCATTTAGCCGCAAAACCACCTGGAGGACACAACATCTTCTCACCTTCATACTTTGGACCAGAAATATTTAAAATCCATAGCCAAAATACCCACAAAAATCATTAAGTCATGGCAGGCGGGAAAAACTTGAACCCAACAACACCGACTAAACCAGTCAATCAACGCCCGACACGTGGAGCGAGCACGCTGCGTGGGGAGACTAGCCGAAGGGTTATGTCAGATGGGGCAGATGTCAACCCTGCCCTCACGACCGACATGCGAGCATATATACGGGAAAGAACTAGAGCTCGCGAAATACACGAAGAAGCGATCAGAAAAAATAAGGGAAAGGGGATCGCTGGGACATCTAATCCAAATAACGAACAAGAGGCTGTTTCAGCAGGGGGAACTCCCCCACAGCAAGATTCATATAAGATAGCTCTACAAGCGCACATGGAATATATAGAGGAAATGCGGGTAGGAAATGCACTATTAATTGCTGACGGACTACCACCCCAACCTATCCGCAAATTCAACCCTCCTCAACCCGCACAAACAGAGCTACAACCGACTTTCATTCCTCCAAAAACAGTTCAATCCCAGCGGTCAGAAATGGAAGAAAGCAGCCATGCAACGTCCCAACTAAGAGGGGATAGAAAGTCAGCACTTGGTCGCCTGGGGCCCGTGGTCGACGATCGTGGTGCAGCCCCAGGTCGACCTAGGAATCCTCGACAGGTCCGTACTCGCACAGAGGGACATGAGGACTCGCAAGATATGGGAGGACATATTACATTCCCGCCAATTCCCCCGAATCAAGAGGAAATGGGAATAATGAAAAAACAGATAGAGGAACTGCAAAAGAAGGTTTGAGTGGTTCCGGAAACTACCACCCCAATCCATTGGAAATTTTGAAACCTTGGCAAGAAGGTTTTTGCAAGCTTTTGTCACCGCCAAACCATTCCAGAGGAATGTTACTTACCTCCTCACTATTCGTCAGAAGAAAGAAGAGACCGTGCTGCAATACTTGAAATGATTCAACGAGGAGTCTAGGCAGGTCGGGAATGCAGAAGAGCACCTCTTGATCACCTCTTTCGTAGCAGGTCTACGAGAAGGTCGATTGTACGCTAAGTTAAACGGCCGACTTCCAAAGTCAATGGACGAATGCATGGATCTAGCCTACAAACACTGTCAGGGTGAGGAAGCTAACCGCCTAAAGAGGGAGTCGAAAGGCCCCAAGAAAGACAGACCGGATGACATATCTGACAGAAAGCATAAGCCGGTATGGGACCGAGTAGCTGCACCTGTAACTGACCGACTCAGAAAGAAAGGGGCCCTTCAAGAAAGGGATTTTATCCCTCTGAATAGATCACGCAAGCAGGTCCTCGCTATAATGCAAAGAAAAGGCATTGCCCGAACTCCACCTCCTATGAGGGGTCCCCGGGAAAAAAAGGGATCAGACCAAGTACCGCATGTTTCATGAAGACATTGGTCATGACTCAGAGAATTGCAGAGATTTACAAAGGGAAATAGATGCTGCTGTAATGGAAGGGAAGCTTGATGTGGTCATAGATAGGTCCCATAATCCCGAACCCAGAGGAGACGAGAGTACAAGAGGAGAAATTTCGGCCACGATCGAAAGGATGATTACAGGCGAAGGAAGGAACCGTCTCCAGGGCCTGAAGGGCAGCCAGATAATCGTCCTGTCAATACCATTAATACCATCTCGGGTGGTCCGAGCTCATCATCCCGGTCTGAGGAGGAGAATGGTCACCGGACAACTACCACCGCAGACTCAGGAAAGAGATTTAGGTTGTCTGGGGAGGTAATTTATGGTCCTCGGGACCCTCTTCCCTGGTCACCAATAATGAAGGATTAGTTATCGAGGTGGTAATCAATAAACATACTGTGAAGTGTATCTGTGTGGACACAGGGAGTGCCGTCAATGTCCTATATTACAATGTGTTCCAGTCAATGAAGTTGAAAGATGCAGAGTTAACACCTGTCTCATCCCCATTATTTGTGTTTGCAGGACCACCGGTCCATCCCATGGGTATGATCAGGCTACCTACTACCTTCGGAAGAGCACCTCGGGACAGGATCCTAATGGTGGATTACGTGGTAGTTAGGGCTCCGTCGGCCTACAACGTTATTATGGGGCGACCTGCCCTGATATATCTACGAGCAGTGATCTCCTCGGCTCACATAAGTAGGAAGTTCTCAACGTTGCATGGGACAACAGAAATTAAAGGTGACGTCGAAACAGCCAGGAGTTGTTACACGGCCACCATTAACGGAAAGATGATGGTGCAACAAGTTTCTGTGGAAGAATTGCTTCCAGAGGAGGAAGAGAACTGGTCCTCAGAAGACAAAATTGAGGCTGTGAATCTGGGATGAGAACATGAAGGCCTAACTGTCAACATGGGCTCATGGATTCCGGATCGGCAGAAGGAGGAACTTGTCAAAGTCTTGAAGGAGTTCAAAGATGTGTTTGTATGGAAAACGCAGGACATGCCAGGTCTGTCACCCGAGCTGGCCCTACACAGACTTCACGTTGACCCAGCCCGGAGGCCAGTTCGACAAAAGAAGAGGCAATTTGCAAAAGACAGAATGGAGGCTATTCAGAAAGAGGTGGAGAAGCTGCTCCAAGCCGGGATTATACGAGAAGTGGTTTACCCGAGCTGGCTTGCAAACCCAGTCCTAGTAAAAAAGCTAGACGGTAGCTGGCGAATGTGCATGGATTTTACCGACCTGAACAAGGCATGTCCCAAGGACTGTTACCCACTTCCTAAAATAGACAGGTTAGTCGACTCAACGGTTGGTTTTGAAGTTTTTGCATTTCTAGAAGCATATAAAGGGTACCACCAAATTGCAATGGACCCAGACGATGCAGAAAAAACTGCATTTATAACAGAAGACGGAACTTTCTGCTATGTTACCATGCCATTTGGGTTGAAGAATGCTGGGGCCACCTACCAAAGGGTAGTGAACAAAATTTTTGAGAAGCAGATCGGGAAATGTATGGAGGTCTAGGTAGACGATCTCTTGATCAAGAGCAGGTCTCTAGATCAGTATATGACTGACGTCCAAGAAGTATTTGAGGTACTCAGGAAGACCCAAATGAAGCTCAACCCCAAGAAATGCACGTTTGGGGTCAGGTCGGGAAAATTCCTGGGGTATATGATTTCAAAAGAAGGGATGATGCCACCACCCAAAAGCATTAAGAAAGTGCAGAGGTTAACAGGTTGCATGGCTGCCTGAGTAGGTTCCTATCCAAATCGGCACAACATGCCTTACCATTCTTTAAAGTCCTAAGGAAAACAAGCCCCTTCCAATGGAATGAGGACAGTCAGAAAGCATTTGAAGATCTCAAGACGTATTTGGCCGAGTTACAAACCCTAACGTCTCCTCGGGAAGGTGAAACTTTTCTTTTATACTTGGCAGTGGTCGATGAGGCAATTAGTGTCGTCTTAATCAGAGAAGAGGATCAGATACAAAAACCAGTGTTCTACGTAAGCGGGGCTCTGCATGGGCCGGAGGTCAGGTATACCAACATGGAAAAGCTAGCTTTGGCTTTGGTACACGCCTCCAGAAAGTTGAGGCCATACTTTCAAGAACATTCAATCACTGTGGTCACCGATCAACCACTACGTCAGATCTTGGCTTGACCAGACACTTTTGGCAGGTTAGCAAGATGGGTGATCGAATTGGCAGAGTACGACTTGGATTACCAACCCCGGACTGCTGTCAAAGCTCAGGCTTTAGCTGACTTTTTAGCCGAAGGGATTCAGGTTGAAGTGGAAAATGAACCACCAGCAGGGCAGGTCGATACATGGGCTCTTTTTGTTGACGGCGCATCTGGAAAAGAAGGAGCAGGGGTAGGTCTTTTGCTCCTCAGTCCAAAAGGGGAAGAATTCCCATATGCCTTACGTTTTAAGTTCAAGGCAACGAACAACGAAGCAGAGTATGAAGTTTTGATCACCGGGCTCCGACTAGCTATTAAACTTGGCGCAGACAACCTTCATGTATTTAGTGACTCCCAGCTGGTGGTCAACCATGTTAAAGGTGAATATGAAGCGAAGGATGAATCAATGAAAAAATGCCTGGCAGCAGCCCAGGCCTTGCTAAAAAGTTTCAAGTCAATCCAGATTGAGTAGGTCTCCCGTTCCAGGAATAAAAGGGCCGATGCACTCTCAAAATTGGCTTCCAATTTCTTCTCTGACAAAAAAGTTCTGGTCCTACTCAAAAAAAAAAAAAAGTTCTGGTCGAACAACTGGACGAACGAAGTTATGTCTCGGGTGAAGTCCAACCGGTCATCCAGCAAGCCACCTGGATGGACCATATAGTCTCCTACCTAAAGCATGGTATTTTGCCAAGTGACAAATCCCAAGCCAGAAAATTAAGGCTACAAGCCACCAGGTATGCTCTCTTTGATGAAGTTTTGTACCGACGATCGTTTGTATCACCTTGGTTGAGGTGTGCTCCCCAGGAAGAAGGAAACTATCTGCTCAGGGAAATCCACCTTGGCATCTGTGGCAACCACGCGGGAGCACGGACTCTGGCCCGAAAATGCCGTTTGTTTGGATATTATTGGCCAACCATGCAGGGCGATGCAAACGACCTAGTTATAAGGTGCAAGTCATGCCAGGTGCATGGTAACTTGTCTCACCAGCTGTCACAGACATGATTCCCTTGGTCTCTCATTGGCCTTTTTATCGGGGGGGGGGGGGTAGATTTGGTTGGACCCCTTCCCCGAGCTCCAGGCAACTTACAGTTTCTGGTGGTGGCCGTTGACTACTTCACTAAATGGGTGGAGGCCGAGGCCTTGACCACCATCACTGGCAGAGCCATACATAAATTTTTATGGAAGAATATCGTCTGCAGATTTGGAATACCCAAGATCCTGGTATCAGACAATGGAACGCAATTTGAGGATAGGATAGTCAAGTCATGGTGTGCCGAGCTGGGTATAGTCCAACACTTTACCTCTGTCGGTTTCCCCCAGGCCAACGGCCAAGTAGAACAGACAAACATGCAGCTTAAGGTTGGTTTGAAAAAGAGGTTAGAAGAAGAAGGACAGGGTTGGGTTTAACATTTGCCCAACATCCTTTGGGCGTACAGAACGACTCCAAACTCGGCTGCTGGAGAAACTCCCTTTGCCTTAGCCTATGGTTGTGAAGCAGTTATTCTGGCTGAGATAAGGCTCCCCTCCCCGAGGACCGAGCCCCATGCAAGTGTAGACCAAGACCTCGAGCTCAGACACGCCAAGGATAACTTGGAAGAAGCCAGGGAAGTGGCTTATATCCGAATGGCTAAATACAAGCAGAGAATATCCTAATATCATAACTCTAAAGTTAAGCATTCGTACTTCAAAGAAGGAGACTTGGTACTGCGAAAAAATGAGGTCAGCAAGCAGGGTCCCCAGGGAAAGCTTGACCCGAACTGGGAAGGCCCATACAGGGTGGTAAAGGTTCATGGCAAAGGTGCTTACCAGCTAGCTAATGCAAGCGGCCAGACCATACCACGAAGTTGGAATGCTAGCAACCTTCGAAAGTTTTATGCCTGAGACAGATTCCAGGCTTGTTTCCGTTTTTCCCTTTATGTTGTTATTTTCAATAAAAGTGTTATCGAACACCCTTGAATTCTAATAAAGATGTAATTTTTCTTGTTACACATTGTTAAATTCTGTAATGCAACATATTTCTTTTAACCGAGGCCTGTAGGTCAGACTCAGAATGCTTGAATACCACAAGCTCCCTGAGTCCTCAGGCCAGGACGGGGTCTTAACTGAGTCAGGTTATACTCAGAAGGTTTGCAAAAGTCAAACCTCATTAGTCTGCAGGTCAGGCTAGAATTTTAACTGAGGCCTGCAGGTCAGACTCAGAAAGCTTGAATACCACAAGCTCCCCGAGTCCTCAGGCCAGGACGGGGTCTTAAGCGAGTCGGGTTATACTCGAAGGTTTGCAAAAGTCAAACCTCCTTAGTCTGCAGGCCAGGCTAGAATTTTAACTGAGGCCTGCAGGTCAGACTCAGAAAGCTTGAATACCACAAGCTCCCCGAGTCCTTAGGCCAGGACGGGGTCTTAACTGAGTCAGGTTATACTCAGAAGGTTTGCAAAAGTCAAACCTCCTTAGTCTGTAGGTTAGGCTAGAATTTTAACTGAGGCCTGCAGGTCAGACTCAGAAAGCTTGAATACCACAAGCTCCCCGAATCCTTAGGCCAGGACGGGGTCTTAACTGAGTCAGGTTATACTCAGAAGGTTTGCAAAAGTCATAAGTCTAAAGGATAGGCTATAATTTTATTAAAAACTTAAATATGTTCAAAGCTCAGTATGTCACCCAAACCATCAGTAATGCATGCCATACTGGGGGAGTACAAGGGGACGGGACATCCATAAGTATGTGAAACATTCAAACCCAAAGTAAATCAAAAGTAATGCTTCCAAAAGAAGCTAAAGTACAAAATATAGCGGACAGGACACCACAAGATATAAGCAAAGTACATGAACTTTTGCAAAAAAGTTTCAAAGTTTTAAGAAGAGCATGTCCTAATAGCATGAGGAGGAACAGTCAGGTCTGGGTCTTCGGAGCTTGCTCTGTCGAAGATGGGGTTGGCGCAACACTTTGAGAAATGGGACGACGTCTGGCGTACTTGGCCCCAATGTCTTCACCTTCATTAAACTCCCTCAACCTGGCATCATAAGTCTGACCTGCTCCTTCCTTATACATGGAGCGATAGTGCATAAGGTTAGGGAGAACGAGCTCAGGACACTGCTCTTTTGCCTCGTCCACACCCGTTGTATACCCATGCTGCATGACGGGGTTCAGTAGGACCTTCAGAGCTCCGGCTAGATGGTCGGAGGACTTATACTCATTCACGACTCGGGCATCCCGAGCCGGGAGAGAGGCTTCCAGAGCAGCCAGCTCTGCTCAGACCTTGGCCAGTGCCTGCCCTAGCTCAGAGTTCTCTGCTACATATTCGTCATGCCTGGCCTGGAGCTTGGCAGTGCATTTGGCCTTAGTCTCGGCAAGCTGCTTTTTTAAGGCTGCAACCTCTTGGTCCTTGGCCTTTATGGCCTCCCTATGCTTCTCACGACTCGCTCGGAGCTCCTCGATTGTCCCCTTCAAAGCCTCCTTACTCGCCACGGACTCGGCGATACGGTCCAGGAACTCCTGACCAACCTGAGCTCCCTGAAAAAAGCAATGTAAGAGTTAAGGAGAAGGTAAGGCAAGAAGGAAGGATAGACGTATCTGTTTAAGAACCTACCACAGTGGCCAGGTCCTGGTCTGACAATTCTTGTAACCGTTTGTGCCTCAGGGAAGACTGGTCCTCAGGAGAATCTTCAACATCATCTACTGTCTGGCGAGCCGCCTTTCTTTTCCTTGATCGGCCCTTCCGGGCCGAGGGAGAGACTATCTTCTTTTTCCGGTGAAGCCCGGTCGCTTCTTCTCATTCTTCCTGATCGTCGTTCACGTCTATCCGTTCAACTTCACCAGAGGAGTCATCAGTGTGTCCAGACAAGAGTTGAGCCGAGGTGGGGGTCAAGAGGGTTCCAGCGGCCCGGAGAAGTTCCGGTTCTACGTTTTCCTGCTGTTCAGTTTCCTGGGTGGTCTCGCTGGGGTTGACTGGATGGGCCACTTTGTCATCAACATCCTCCAACAGCTCGGCAAAGGAAGACACTGTCAAGATATGTAACAGAAAACGTTAGACAATATTTTTACAAACCGCAAAGTATGAAAAAGAGGAAGTATAAAAGCCCTACATATCTTGTACTCTCCCTTATCTAATTCCTTGTATGGGTTAGGACCCGCCATGGGCAGCGGAGCAGCCAAGATCAACTCAGAGGAATACTTCTTCGCCTTGATATACACGCCGCTTTTGTGAATATCATCTAGCAGTTTCTTGTCCACGTTAGTCGGTCGTGGATCGCTATCTAGGTCAGACGAGTTCCACCTGCCTAGGTTCCGAGTCACCTCGGGGCAGATAAAAAAGAATCTGGTCTTCCAACCCTTGTAGGAGGTCTCTCCCGGCTCAGTAAATTGAACGTCTGACATGAAATCTCCCCGACGTGGGAAGCAGTAATATCCTGCTTGCCCGGGTACGTGTTTGCGCTGAAAGAACAGTCGGAATGTTTAGACCTTAAAGGGGATACAGGCGCACCTGCACCAAATTCCGAAGCCCACTATCGCCCTTATGCCATTCGATACGATCTGAGCCAACCCTAGATCGTAGTGCTACAGGACAGCCAAAACGGCCGGACAGATCGGAAATCTCAAACCGCACAAAAGTTGCTCTCTATAAACGGCACAGTACCCGGCCGGGGCCTGATAGGCATAAACGCCAGGGGCAGGAACAGTAGGTTTGAAAAGTGGGTTCACCAGATTATATTGTTTACAGATGCGGGCTACATCCGTAGCGTTTAACTTGGTGTCGATACCATAGCAGGCTGCCTTAGATTTCAGAGCCATGTATGCCTTCAGAGTAAGGACGAATTTAGAAGATGAAGAAGAAGGGGGAGGATTGAAAAAGGAGAGAACAGATCTCTCGTGATTGACTCCGGTGGGGGCAGTTTCTTTTTTTGATTCTGACTCTGACTCGAATAAGGCCTCTATAGAACTATCAGTGAGAATTATCGGTTCGCTCATTAACAATAGGAAAAGAATTAGAGAAATGAGACAAGAAAAATTACTTGTATGAAGAAACTAGAGAAATGGAAGAATGGAATGGCAACCGTCCCCGACTTCACGCTTGATTTAAATGGTAACGTCTGAAAGGACGTGATAAGACCAGGAGTTATAAACCCCAAAAATAATCTGGGGAAAACCGCTCCATTATTAGAACGGGAGTTAAAAATGCTTCGTTTTTTGTGTCCGTCATGACAGAGTAATTACGGCAACGGTGCCACGTGCCAAGGCAACCATCCCACTCTGGTTGACTAAGCTGCACTCCGCGTCAGGTCTGCCCAGCTTCCTGAAGGTTGGCCAGACCTGGGGGCTTATGACGATGGTAAGAGTAGATCTTGCCACGTGTCATCGTGAAAACACCTTGGATTTAGAAGAAGAGTAAGGCGAGAACTACACTTAAGGTCAGGAGCCCCACGGTACTAAGACCCCACCCTAGGAGGGAGGTCTGTCCATATCCTTCCCGACCAGGACACTGCAGGGCAGTTCGGTCAAGTCTGGAGGTAGGACACGCGGACCAGGTCGGGACGACCTGGTGAGCCCATCGAGAGCCGACTGGCTCTTTCCTTATATGATAAGTCACACATGCACCTATATAATAGGATAATGATGAGAGAATCCCTGGATCACCAGAAGTAAATCTCTTAATTCGAATATAATCTTACTTATCTCTTATCAGAGATAGGCACGTGATGATCCTTAGGGTTTAAGGATTTGTTCGACAAGAGAAGGGGCGAGACGCCTCCCTATATAAACAACCCTAAGGAACTACGAAGGACTTGATTCCAATTTCACTGTTGGATACGTAGGCAACTTGAGAGAAACTAACTCTCAGGCTCAGTCTCAATCATACACCAATCATAATCGCCATTGCTTTAACTCTTGCTAAAGTCGTTCTAGAGGTTAATTGAATCTATAGGTGATATCCGACATCATCACATACATTAAAGAATAGAAGAATTAAAAACAAAAACGCGAAATCGATAAAAAGCAATGAATATATAATTGATCAAACTCATACCTGAAAAGACGGAATAAAATTGATGTTCGGAGCAGATGTCCACTGTTGTGCCAGTGGGGCTTTTTTTTTCTTTCCCTTTGGATGCCAGTGGGGTTTTCTATACAGTAGTGATACATCCACTACACTTTCAACCACAACATCTTACACAACACAATCAACACCACATATTCTGTTGGGACCCATCACAAAACATAATTCATCACTTTAATCCATGGCTACCACTTGTGTAGTGGTTTGTGCACTACACAAGAGTGTAGTGCACATATCGTTATTCTTTTCTATATGAACAATACCTCACGTTTCACAACAAACTATAGTCACCGATATTAACAGAAAATCATATATATTATTACAAAATCTTAAAATAAAAGTACAAGCTCCGATCCACTAATAAAAAAGCTACATGCCAACAACGGGTCTACTCTCTGCGTAATACCTCAATGATGATGTCAAAAATATCACCAACAAGTTTGAGAGGATTTAACGATGGATATCTGGCTAAAACGGATGATTTCTCCGGTGTTTGCACGGTGGCGCTCAAGAACAAGATGAAGAAAATATTGTGTTTTGGGGGGATTATGAGCTGAGCCTGAAGGGCTGCCTACGTACCCTTTGTAAGGGATCAATCCATGCGTAGTTCTGGAAAAAATGAGAGAGAACCCCTTGTAATGAAGGTGAAGGTGATATTTATAGAGGCCTGGAGCTGGCCAGCTGGCGAGAGTAGGACAGTTGGCAGACTGCGAGCCTGAAGGGCTGAAAGCCCTTGGCGGGCAGAGAGCCTTCGGCGGGCAGAGAGCCTTCGGTGGGCAGAAAGCCTTTGGCGGGCAGAGAGCCTACGGCTGAGAGCGTCGTACATGAACTTTGTTGCTTAGTTGTGTTGGGTTTGTTTGTGTTGAAGGATGGCGAGCTGGAGGGGCGAGCGGGTCAGCCCCTCAGTGCTTTGAATCGAGCTAGCTGTTTGCTGCTTCATTCCTATTGCCTTGGCTAATGATGAGGATCGTGATAGCGTGAGGCGGAGCTGGGCCGTGGACCCTATACGTTACTGGGCTTGTCTCTTTTCTGGATTTGGCGGGGCTTTGCCGATTTTGGCATATCAATGGACCCCTACTCCTTGAGCTCTTCACTGTACTTGTGAGAGTCATGGAGTAAGTTTGTATATGACTTGATGTACCGTTTGCCTAGATGACAGTTGTAGAGTGATCTGTTGTCATAGCGTAAGGCTCATTTAGTCTGTTGGTGTTTGCCACGGATTTTTGCAATGAAAATAAACAAGTAATAAATTTATAAATCCGGTATACCCCAAGTGCAGGGATCGTAGTATAGAGGTTGATACCGGGTCGATCTTACGGGGAATCGGGGTTGCTTAATCTAGTTTTTATTATCTAACCTAACAATGTCACGATTACTACTAAAAAGATATGAAAATAAAACAGTGGAAAACTAGAACGAAAAATGAAAATAAGAATAACTGGACAGAAGATCGAGATCTAAAGCCAGGAAAATATAGTTGCGAACACAATTATCTAAACTAAATCTATTCTAAATCTATTATGAAATAAAGATTGTAAATTTACTAAGCAATTCAAGTTCAAGTGATTTAATCAACGAAATAACAAACGAACAAGCTATTGATCCACCTATCCTACAACAATCAATTTCTATCTCGATTATCTCGTGATTCTTAACCAAGTTGTGACTCACCTACTAAGGTGTGAACTCCTAATCTCTTAGACAATTTCGCCTATTAATCTTCTATCTTTCGATCTAAAGATTAACGCTTTCTAACCAAAGATGTGAAATTTATAAGTTTCTAACCTAGAGATTCAACCTAATAACTCTCATTAATTAGATTAAAGGTCTAATCTTTATTATGGTGATCTAGGGTTTAACGTGATTTTCATCAAAGTCAAACATCATACATGCAAAGATCTTTCGATGTAAATTGCATAAGAACGAAATAAGCATAATAAAGGTAAAACTTTGAATTAAAAACTCACAAGACAATCGAAGATGAAATCAATACGTTGGTTGGATGGCTTCACAACGCTTGTTCAATAGAGTTCTAGCCTCTTAGCATCCTCTTGAAGTTTGAATTACTTGAATAAAAGTACATAAAAGTGTTTGATCTAAACTAGAAATTTAAAAGCATAAACTTTGAGTAAAAACTGATAAAAATCGCAGCTAGGCCGCCCCCAGGGTTTAGGGTTCGAAGAATGATTGTATTATGTGGAGAAAACACGCAGCTATATATAGAATTTTAAGGCGGTGCTGCTATGTCGGCCGACTGGACGCACGTTCGAGTAGCTGAACGCCCGTCCACTTAGCTTGGACGCCCGTCCATCAATTTTGGGAGAACTCTGAATCCAATATTCCAGCCTGGACGCCCGTCCACTTGCTTAGACGCCCGTCCACTGGACGGAGAATTGAACGCACGTTCAGGTTACTTCAACTCTGATTTTTTTCCATCTCTATCTTCAATCAACTTCATCTCTATCTCTTTTTCTTCATATAACTCCGATCCTTAACATCTTTTAATCCTCTTTTGAACCAATTTCGTGTATCTACAATATAATAAAACATTGCAAAGTGTAATATCATCCAAATCAATATAAAATCAACAATAAAGCCCCATAAATCCACTAACTTTGCGATTAAACCGTTTCAAACCTCACTTGCTCAATAAACCAATTAAACACTCAATTTCTATGCAAATTATACGAATATGGAGAGAATTGTTACAAAATATAACGATATAAATCATATAAAATCACCCTTAACAACTCCCTCACACTTAGCTTTTGCTCGTCCCGAGCAAAACAAGACAAGATAAAGGCTCGAGAAAAGATAGACATCTCAGCAAGTACAAGGCATATTCAATAACTTAGAGGTTCACCCCGATGTGTGTGCAAAGCTATAACAAACTTCCACTAAGTCCAAACTTGAAAATTTCAAAGCAAACTAGCTAATACCCCCTTCAAACTAGAGATAAATGATACTTATAAGATGTACCCTACAAAACGTGACATATCCCGAAAAAGATGATAGAATACATCTAGGGCCTTTCTGATATACTCAGAGGATAGTCCCTACAACATATCTGCCAGTTTATACTGGGGATAAGGTAGACGATAACTAAATCTTCCATTCATTTCATACTAGATTCCTCATATAAGTTGATTTAACTATTTCACTTTTGAACACACATCAGAATGAGCTGTTGCCCTGTCATAGCAGAATAGGATATTCGAGATATACCCTACCTTACTCAAATCATAAGGCAGCTTCTTCTGACTGTCGTGAGCTTTTGGTCATCATAGTGGTATAGGACATTCGAGATATGCCCTACCTCACTCCATTCATCGACCAGCTTTCGACACACACACTTATTTCAGTTACTTAAAACAACTTTTTCAACAACATTAGTTACGCTTTACTTATCACATTCAAACCTCAGATATTCACAGTATGTCATACTTTGGCTATAAATACAAACTGTCATAATCGTCACGATACATACGTTAGCACTAAGCACATGACTTATAAGATAACAAAAATCACTAATCAAAAGGGGTATAGCTTTATATAATAGCTCATAATTCACTATGGCTCGTGAAAAATATATCGGGTGAAACAACTAACTTACTAAGCATACGGTATATAGCATCAATGACTATTAAAAACCGAACAAAAATATGCATTTGCTCACTCGGGACAAAACAAAAACAAAAATTTTGAAAAATTTTAGCTCATTTTGCATAGAAACATAACGAAGTAAGCAAATGATCGATACACATAAACCATTCCCCTCCCCCACACTTAAACCACAACATGTCCTCAAGGTGTGCAGAATTTAAAAAGAAATGAAGTACTTAGCTGATTGCGTAGATATTCGAGCCGTTGGTCAGGCTGGTGCATGAAAAGGCCAACGCTCTCGAAGGCGTATAGAACTCGTTCCAACATGACTCAAATGTAACCTCGACAAAACGTCTAGAAAGATATCTGCACTACTTGACAAACACGGAAAAATCTCAGGGAAAACGGGGAAATTATACCATAATGAAAAGATACGGGAGAATCGAATGATATCAAAAGATGAAGCATTCAATACAATAAAAATTGAAAGCATAGTAATGTCAAATACAAATGAAAGTACGAAATGCCTTAGGGCTTACATGATTCATCGAGAAAAATATATCAACGAGAACTGACAGTATCTAACATGAAAAGTACAATGAATCAAGTAAGGAAAAGTAGCAGGACAACACAAACATCGCATCAAAAGTACATAAGCCAGAATCAGAAACATAATATCAAGTCTGCCCTGGTGCGGAAGAAGCATCAACAGGAGGTGATCCACCTGGAGGAGAGTCAGTCTGCTCCTCATCAGTAGATGACTCAGATTCGTGAAGAATATCTGCAATGGCCTGCTCAATCTCATCCGAATAAACGTAATCTATAATGCTGGGGTTGAAGACCTTGTCGTCCCTTGTAGGCCGGCCCTCACTCATACACCGCAAAATAGACAAGATATTGTTCTGAGAAGTCCTCATATCCTCCATCCAGTTCCGTACACTATTAGCCATGCTCAACCTCATCCGGACTGAGGGAGATAAAGATGGAAGGGAAGATGCTCGAGGTGGTGCTGAAGATGAACCAGGCTCTCGGGCTGCCTCAGCCTCAGTCTCAGTCTGACCAGAAGATTTCACTTTCTCCCGCTGCAAGTACCTTGGATTCTTCGGTTTGTGATCAGTCTTGTACTCGGGAACCCTAGCATCTTGACAGAGACTGTGGATCAAATGCGGACATATCAAACACCTCGCATAGACCTTCTGATTCGTGGCTATCTCATCAAAAATGGCTTGTCCTACATCGACATTCAGCTTAAAATTCAGAGCGTACAACATCCCGAGGTCACCAATGAAAAAATGAGTCAGGTTGTTCTTAGGTAACAACCTGTTCTGAATAAACCGACATTGGACCTTCCAATCCTCCGTCCAACTCGTCGTCACCAACTCCTTTCTATCTCCGCCCGGTCTAAGTGTCCACGGCACCTCCGGGCACACCAACAAACGTAAATCCTCCAACGGATCCTCTCCCGCATCCTGCTTGGCCTTTATTGCCTCCTTGTAGTCCAACCCCTCAAAAGGTGCCAAGTTATAGTTCTCGTTTATAACCTTAGGCGTAAACGGCACCTTTACACCCCTAACCGTCACTACTCCGGTTTCTAGATTCGTCTCCGAACAATTGGCATAGACTCACGAACAAATGTGGCATTAACCGGAGTCGTCGGGGTTACCATCAATGCCCCCCACTTTTTATCCTTTAATAACTTCACAAACATAGGATCAACTTGAGTCTCTAAAACAGCCCTCTCAATTAACATTGTTCGGGTTATATAATGCTTATTGTACACATCAAGAGCCTTAGGGTTTATGAATCGACGAGCTAATGGCATAGGAACTGGGGGTCTAACGTTCTGTCTAGGTGGCTCAACCCCTTCACTTGCTTCCTCCTGTGTAGGCCTAGATACCTCACCACTCCGTTCACCCCTAGGAAATCTCACTAAAGGCACATCATCAGTATCCGAACCAGAGTCAGACTCATCACGCAGTGGTGCTCTAGATGGAGCTTGTGTAGACCTAGGAAGACGTTCTCTTATAAGCACACCCCGGTTAGGATCAACTAAGGCAGGGTCTACGACCTTTTTCCTCTTACTTGGTTCACTTGCAACTCCCTTACCATGCCTCTTTTGTGCCCCTTTTCGCACCATTGTAACTAAGGGTCTACAAACAGCAATCCCAAACCACAATTCAAACAAACCACCCGTTTATCGTCCAAACGGGATTTCAAAACCAATTCAACACCAAACCAACACCAAAACCACAATGCAACCCATCCATTATCATCCATTATCATCCCAGATCACCAACAAAGGCAGAAGGAAAAACAAAACAAAAAGAAAAAGCCAATAAGGTGAATTTCAAGTAAAAAGAGTCGACTCAAAGATCGAACTCAGAAAAACGTGCAATAATATAAGAAAAGTTTATAAAATCTTACCGAGTACGTTGAAGGGATGATGATGATGATGATTAGAAGTCCTAACAGTGACCAATCGAACCCAAAAATCGGATTTTTCTCCAAAGAAAACCGCACTAGCTAGGTTACTGGATCGAAATAACGGTTGTTCGTTGGAGGATTTGGTTTGAAGAATCAAAGAGAAGGGATTGGGAGCTGCTTGTAGGACTTTGAATCGCCCAATTTGGTTTAGAAACGAAGAATTTAGGGCAAAAGGAGGGCAAAACTCGGGTTTGCAATTTGAAAATTCTGATTCGAAATAAATTTGGGAAGCAGGGGTATTTATAGACGTAGGTCCGAACAGGCGTCCAGGAAACCGGACGGGCATTCAGCTGGAGATTCTATGAACTGGACGGGCGTTCAAATAATCAGACGCTCGTCCAGATGTTCAAATTAAGAACAGAGTTGGAGGGAAATTATCAGACGGGCGTTCACTTAAAGTGAACGCTCGTCCAGTATTTCCAAAGGATGGACGGGCGTTCAGGAAGGGTGGACGCTCGTCCAAGGCAGACATATAGCAGACGGGCGTCCAAAGGCATGGACGCACGTCCAAGGCAGAATTCAACTAAAACTTAGAAATTTTTCATTCAAATGAAATTCAAACTCTTATTTTATTATAAAATTCATACAAAACTTCAAATAACAAATAAAACTAGAAAACACATAAAAACACTAGAAAAAATAGTGGGTTGCCTCCCACCAAGCGCTGTTGTTTAACGTCGTTTGCTCGACGAAACAGCCTAACGACGCTAGTCATCATAAATCTCTGCCCAATCCACAATCCGGATCAGATGGCGGAGCATGTCAATAGCAGGAGGAAAATCATACTCGTCCTGTAAAGCCCAGTCCTCGCCAGCAACATCCACTCCTCGAAAATGCTCAGCTTGCAGCACTAGCGCCAAGTCAGTCAGCATCGGATCATTGAGGATTCTATACGGTCGTCCTAAAGTCTCCTGCAGGTCCTCTGAACTAAAATCTCCACCTCCCGAAGATCGGGGTACAATAAGAACATATGTAACGGTCCTGACGCGGGTACTAATATCAAAGTCTACGTCCAAAATGATAGTCCCTCCGGGTCCGTCACCTAGAGTGATAAGTGGGATCCTACTAATGAAAGGAAACTCCTGTGGTAGAACTCCGTAATCCATATCTAAAAACACAGCTAAACTGAACAGATTCAAACAAAAGCTTGATTAGATTTAAGATAAAAGCTAAATCAAAGAAAAGAAAGACATAAAAGAGAGAGTACTAATATAATAAAAGATATCTAGGATGCCCCCTAGTGGCGCTTTTGGTTAATGTCGTTAGCTCGACACTCTTTTAGCTCAGCCTGGATCAGGCCATTTAACTTTTCTGCCAGCCACTACCTCGTGTCGGCTTTGATCAGTAGTGTGGCTGCAGAAACAGCATCTAACACATGGGGTTAATTCCTTAATTGCCTTCCACACACGTTTAAACCTCCTCATGGTTGATTTCTTCTTCTTCTGACGACGTTTCAACTGTTGCTCCTTTTCAAACTCTTCCATGTCCCAACTACCTGCTAGAACTTCTTCAGAAGGACCACTACCGTCATCCTCCGAAAACAAATCGGGCGAAAACTCGTCAAATTTATTGACTTCTGAAGTAGCACACCCGAGGATATCGAGGAATCGAACAATCAAAGGTTTTTCCTTGGCTTGACCAATGTAATGCTTGCACCTACCATTCACTCGGAACGGCTGGTCACCATAACCTCGTAGTTCTAAAACACCTCCAGGAATGATTTGGAGAATTTCAAAGGGACCGGACCATCGTGTCCTCAGCTTACTAGGGAACAGATGTAACCTGGAATTGTACAATAAAACTTGTTCCCCTACTTGGAATTCTCGCTTCTTGATTTTGGCATCGTGAAGGAGTTTTGTCTTTTCCTTACTTATCCTGGCGCTTTCGTAGGCCTGAAGTCTAAATTCGTCTAACTCATGCAATTGCTGCAGTCGGTGTTTTCCACAAGATTGGGTATCGAAGTTTAAAAACTTCGTGGCCCAATACGCTCTATGCTCTAACTCAACTGGCAAGTGGCATGGTTTACCATAAACCATTTGATAGGGTGATGTACCCATGGGGGTCTTATAGGCAGTTCGATATGCCCACAGTACATCATCCAACTTTAGACTCCAGTCTTTTCTATGATTGTTAACCGTTTTCTCCAGGATCTTCTTTAGACTTTGGTTGCTTCTTTCAACTTGACCACTAGTCATAGGATGGTATGGTGTGCCAATTTTGTGCCGGACACCGTATTTATCAAGCACTTTCTCCAGAGGTCGGTTGCAAAAGTGTGTCCCTTCATCACTAATCAAGGCGCGTGGACACCCGAATCTCACGAAAATGTTTTTCTTTAGAAACTTCATGACCGTCTTATAATCATTGTGAGACGTGGCTTGAGCCTCCACCCATTTCGATACGTAATCCACGCAGACTAAGATGTATTTATTTCCACAAGATGATGGGAATGGTCCCATAAAATCGATACCCCATACATCAAAGACTTCGCATTCTAGGATGGGTTTCAATGGCATGTCGAAACGCCTTGTTAAATTTCCGGTTCTTTGACACCTATCACAAGCTTTACAGAAAGCTTCGTATCTTTAAAGATCGTAGGCCAATAGAAGCCGGATTGAAAGATCTTAACAACGGTTTTCCAAGGACCAAAGTGACCACCGGTAGGTCCACTGTGGCATTGCTCAATAATATCACGTTGCTCGGATTCTGGAACACGTCTTCTCAGCAAACCATCTTTACAAATCTTGAAGAGGTAGGGTTCATCCCAAACGAATGTTTTCAAATCAGAGAAGAATTTCTTCTTCTCCTGATAGGACAATTCTGGATCAAGATATTGGGAATGAAGGTAGTTTACGATGGAAGAATACCATGGAACATCTGGAGCACATCCGTCGATAAGCATGACATTCTCAAGAGGAAAGTAAAGATCTATATCGTCAGGGTCATCCTTTTCCTCACTCAACATTCTTGAAACATGATCAGCCACTACGTTTTCACTGCCCTTTTATCTTTAATTTGGACATCAAACTCTTGTAGGATCAGTATCCAATGTAGTAAGCGCGGTTTAGCCTCTTTCTTTGTCATCAAGTATCGCAGAGCAGCGTGATCAGTCCACACGACCACTTGAGCACCCAACAAGTAACTACGAAACTTGTCCATAGCAAAGACTACGGCCAATAATTCCTTTTCAGTCGTCGTGTAGTTTACTTGAGATGGATTTAGTGTGTGACTGGCGTAATAGATTGTGGAATTTCCCTTTTATTCTCTGTCCTAAAACCGCACCAACAGCATAGTTTGATGATTCGCACATAAGCTCGAAGGGGAGATTCCAGTCAGGCGAAATAAGGATCGGCGCAGAGATTAATCGACTTTTAAGCTCCTCAAACGCTTGCTTGCAACTTTCATCAAAATCGAATACAACGTCTTCTTTAAGTAGTGTAGACAGGGGCTTGGCTATCTTGGAAAAGTCTTGAATGAATCTCCTATAGAAACCGACATGTCCAAGAAAACCTCTGACTTCGCGCATATTCTTAGGATAACTCATCTTATCGATAGCTTCTACTTTGGCCCTGTCTACCTCTATACCTTTGGCGGAGATCTTGTGGCCAAGAACTATTCCCCCATCTACCATGAAATGGCACTTTTCCCAGTTTAGGACTAAGTTCTTTTCCACACATCTGGATAAGACCTGGTCAAGATTGTCAAGACAATCATCGAAGGATTGACCAAAGACCGAAAATTCATCCATGAAAATTTCCATACACTTTTCAACTATCCCGTCAAAGATAGCCAGCATACATCTTTGAAATGTAGCTAGGGCATTACAAAGACCAAATGGCATCCGCCTGTAAGCGAATGTACCATAAGGGCAGGTGAAAGTGGTCTTTTCTTGGTCAACTGGATCGATGGGTATCTGAAAATATCCTGAGTATCCATCCAGGAAACAGTAGAATGCGTGTCCCGCCAGACGCTCAAGCATCTGATCAATGAAAGGAAGGGGAAATGATCTTTCATTGTTACCTCATTGAGTTTCCTGTAATCAATGCAGACTCTGTAACCAGTAACAAGCCTCAATGCTATTTCTTCTCCCTTCTCATTCTTCTCAATAGTAATTCCTCCTTTTTTGGGTACTACCTGAGTAGGGGATACCCATTCATTGTCAGCGATTGCGTATATTATACCCATATCTAAAAGCTTGATAATTTCCTTCTTGACCACCTCTTGCATATGAGGGTTGAGCCTCCTCTGAGGCTGTCTAACACATTTCGCACCCTCTTCAGTCTTGATTTTATGCATACAGATGTCAGGAGATATCCTCGATGTCTCCTACTTGCCAACCAAAGGCTTTCTCATTTTTCCTCAAGACGTTTACCGACTTCATTTCTTCTAATCGAGACAGCTTGGCAGATATAATTAATGGAAGCTTGTCATCCTCTCTTAAAAACACATACTTTAGGTGTTTAGGCAACGGCTTCAGTACCAGATCTGCGGGGGGTCTTCTAGGCTTGATTTAAGATCTCCACTTTTCAACTCAACATCAGTGAGTTTACTTAGTTGTCCCACTGCCAAAGCTTCTCCTTTTAACAACTCATCCTCAAATTCAGCTTCTAACTATTCTAGGTTTACCACACCATGATTATTCAGCTTCTCAATTAGTCGCTCGTATTCAGTTGCAACAGCCATTACTTGCTTTTCCATGAAATCATTGAAGTCATCAGACATATCGTCAATGGAGAAGCCGGTTGGTATTTCAGAGGGTTTCTGGATAGCTTTGGAAACATTGTAACTCACCTCTTGATCACCAACTCGTATCGTCACTTGCCCACCATCACAGTCAATGAGGGCTCTGGCTGTAGACAGAAAAGGTCTTCCAAGAATTAGAGGGACATTCTCATCCTTTTCTATGTCCAGAACGTACCAGTCAACCGGGAAGGTAAATCTATCAATTTGAACTAACACGTCCTTTAATATTCCCGCAGCTTTCTTGGAGGATCTATCCGCGAATTGAAGATTCATGGTGGTGGGTTCTTGAAGATTGTCTAACCCAAGCTGTTTGCATACAGACAATGGCATCAGGCTTATAGATGCACCCAGGTCACATAAAGAGTTCGGGAAGACTAGGCCTCCCATCAGCAATGTGAGCACAAATTTCCCAGGGTCACCCCTCTTGATTGGTAGATCTTCATAATTGATCATAGAGCAATCCTCACCAATCAACCGATCCATGTCTGCTAACTTCTTCTTAGAAGAAACAACATCCTTGATGAATTTGGTATACTTAGGCATCTCGACCAAAACCTCGGATAATGGAAGATTAACCTGAGTATTTTTTAGAAGGTTTAGCACTTTTTCATACTTTTTATCCTCATTCAGGGAGATGTTGCTTTTTTTAGGTGGAAATGGAAGCTTTTTCAAGTCACTCTCAGAAAGGACTTTCTTCGAGGATGAACTGACAGCTTTGTCTTCCAAGTCTTTCCACCTTACCACTTTTTCATTCTTCTTACTAGTCAGGGGATCAGCCTCCTGACTCTCACTTGATTCTTCATTCCTCAGGGGTTCAGCCACCTGAGGACTTCCAACTCTTTCACCTCTCGGGGATCGGCCCACCGAGTATTCTCTTGCAGCCTAGGGGAACGTAGGTGATCGACTTCCCCTCTGCCTTATCGCCGCTGGCGGGGAGGGGTTAGTGGTTTCCCGGTGAGGGGGACCACTTAGTTGAGTACCTGACCTTAAGTTCATCGCACTGGCCTCTTCTCTACCGTACGGAATTGAAGGTACCAGGTCAGTGCATTGGCTATTATTCAAATCGGCCTGAGCAACTTGACCACCATTTGGATTCTTTTCGTGGCGGGCAAGCGCCCTGGGGGGTCTAAGCTAAGCTTGTTCACCAATTGCCCTATTTGTCTCTCAAGATTCTTGTTTGTGCTCATCAGGAGTTGGATGTTTTTATTCTGCTCCTCCCGAAAAGAGCTCCATTCAGCTTGGATATCATTCGAGTGCGAGGGGCCTTGAGAGTTTTGGAAGTTCTGCGGATAAGGTTGGCTGGACCGATTCTGAAATGTAGAATTAGAATTGTTAGGCCAATTCTGACTGAACCTTTGATTCTGATTGGAAAAATTGGAGCTCTGGTTTTGGTGGTACGTAGGGTTTCGATTGAAGTTTTGATTTTGACTAAAACCCTGGTTTTGAGGATTACTCTGGCCAGAGAATTGATTATTAAACCTCTGATTGGTCTAGCCAGAGAAAGCGTTGACTTCAGCATTCTGTCCGTTCATAGGACAGAAACGAGATGTATTCCCCACATTGTCACAGTTCTGACATGTGACTGGATTATACTGTCCATTGTCATGAACAAGTATTAACTTGATAAGCGAGAGGGGAGACAATTTGACACCTTTGGTCAACCATATGGCCGGTCGACAACAATTTTCACGGTATGAACTTGAGAGTTCTGTTGAAAGGAAGAATTCTGATTGATCGGATTAGGAGAAATTTGAGAAGCTGCCATCTGCTTTTGCAGCATGGCAATCAGACTTTGCATATTCACCTCCTCGATCTTGGGAGGAGGAGGTGCTTGGATAGCTTGATATGAGGGGGCATAATTGTATTTGGCAATATCCTCGAATAATGCCCACCCCTCTTCAGGTGTTTTCTTTAAAAATACCCCACCAGAAGAACTATTGACCATGCCCTTCGTGAGCTCGGTCAATCCACTGAAAAAAGTATTGACTTGCCTTTTGACGATACCGAATATCGCACCTCCACGTGGCGTCACAAGATGTTCCTCCTGGACAAGAATAAGTGATAGCCCAAGGGTTGAGTTACAAGTTGAGACATCGACAACCGACATGATCAGAGAAGCGGGACGATGGGCCCATCTCGATACCGCAGGTCGGAAAGCTCGGGATGCGGACAAAGTCCACTCCATGTGCCGTCTATCGGTTGGTCCTCATATCATAAACATGTGTCAAGGCACGCATGTCGGCTCCTTGACTCGGGAGTACGAAAGTCGACTCGGGCCTTTGTAGGACGAGAGTTCCAGACTTGATCACCCCAAGTCGGGCAGGTCGGCGTCGAGGATAGAGTCCGCACCAGCTACGATGGCCCATTATCCATGTGGTTACTTGCATAAGTGGGTAAAGCCCATATAAGCTAGTAAAAGCCCAAAAGGCTAATATTGTATTTTACCCAAACCGACATGGTTTAGGGTTAGGGGAATGAACTCCCTATAAATATAAACTTCCAGGAACTACGTGTGACTTGATTCCTGGAACAGAACAGGATACGTAGGCAACCTGAGAAAGACTCTCAGGCTCAGTCTAAAATCACCCCCAAAACCATCCTTGATTCAATGATCCCTAGATTAAATTGACCCGAAATTATACATGACAAAATCCAGCATCGTCACCTTTGTAACGGCAAGCCATGATGGGGACACTTTCTAAGAAGAGACTTAAACCTCTTCCAACACTCGAAAAATGACTCATTTTCCTTCTGGCAGAATGTGAAAATATCACTTAAACATCGGGCTGTCTTAGAAGGTGGGAAGTATTGACTCAGGAACTCTTTCTCGAGTTCCGCCCAGGTAGTGATGGTTTCAGAGGGAAGAGAGTGATACCACTCTTTTGCCTCCCCTCATAAGGAAAATGGAAACAGTTTAAGTTTTATAGCATCCTCACTTACTCCTTGGATGCGAGTTGTACCGCATATCTCTAGAAATGTGTGTAAGTGAGTATGAGGATTTTCTGACTGATAACCGTGAAAAATCGATGCATGCTGCATCATTTGAATTAGCCCGGGTTTCAGTTCAAAGGTAGGTGCATTGATGGTTGGTAGAACGATAGCCGGGTTGACCCTGACTTCGCCAGGCATGGCGTAATCAGCCAACATACGTCTATCTTCAGCAGCCATAATGACTATATTTTCGATCTCTTGAGCTAGATCTTGCTCGATATCTCGATCGACTATGTTCTCTTCGTCAGGGAGGTCCGCAAAACGGAGTCTTCTCCTGTTTGGTCGGACTATGGTCCGCTCGAGGTCAGGGGTATAGAGTAGTGGCCTCTTTTGACTCTGAGTTTGCATAAACCGAAACCAAAATCTAGTTATTTAACGAGAACGAAAAGAGAGGGAAAGTGATGGCAGACAGGCCAGACGGGCGTCCAGGTTACTGGACGGGCGTCTACCTGGAGAATGAACAGGACGGGCGTTCGGATAACCGGACGCTCGTCTGACTGGGTAAAAATACGAACAGAGTTATAAAAATTTGACCGGACGGGCGTCCACTACCCTAGACGCCCGTTTACTGGAACAGAAACGAAACAGAAACTAAACAAAATATCTAAATTAAATTAATAACGAAAATAAAAACTAGACAACCGTCCGGTTCCCCGGAAACGGCGCCAAAAACTTGTCACGGATTTTTGCAATGAAAATAAACAAGTAATAAATTTATAAATCCGGTATACCCCAAGTGCAGGGATCGTAGTATAGAGGTTGATACCGGGTCGATCTTACGGGGAATCGGGGTTTCTTAATCTAGTTTTTATTATCTAACCTAACTATGTCACGAAAACTACTAAAAAGATATGAAAATAAAACAGTGGAAAACTAGAACGAAAAACGAAAATAAGAATAACTGGACAGAAGATCGAGATCTAAAGCCCGGAAAATATAGTTGCGAACACAATTATCTAAACTAAATCTATTCTAAATCTATTATGAAATAAAGATTGTAAATTTACTAAGCAATTCAAGTTCAAGTGATTTAATCAACGAAATAACAAACGAACAAGCTATTGATCCACCTATCCTACAACAATCAATTTCTATCTCAATTATCTCGTGATTCTTAACCAAGTTGTGACTCACCTACCAAGGTGTGAACTCCTAATCTCTTAGACAAGTTCGCCTATTAATCTTCTATCTTTCGATCTAAAGATTAATGCTTTCTAACCAAAGGTGTGAAATTTATAAGTTTCTAACCTAGAGATTCAACCTAATAACTCTCATTAATTAGATTAAAGGTCTAATCTTTATTATGGTGATCTAGGGTTTAACGTGATTTTCATCAAAGTCAAACATCATACATGCAAAGATCTTTCGATGTAAATTGCATAAGAACGAAATAAGCATAATAAAGGTACAACTTTGAATTAAAAACTCACAAGACAATCGAAGATGAAATCAATACGTTGGTTGGATGGCTTCACAACGCTTGTTCAATAGAGTTCTAGCCTCTTAGCATCCTCTTGAAGTTTGAATTACTTGAATAAAAGTACATAAAAGTGTTTGATCTAAACTAGAAATTTAAAAGCATAAACTTTGAGTAAAAACTGATAAAAATCGCAGCTAGGCCGCCCCCAGGGTTTAGGGTTTGAAGAATGATTGTATTATGTGGAGAAAACACGCAGCTATATATAGAATTTTAAGGCGGTGCTGCTATGTCGGCCGACTGGACGCTCGTTGTTGAGAGAAAAACACGTCAACTAACTGTTGAGCGAAAAATCTACCCTTCAAAATTTAAATTTATAAAAGACTCGAAAACAACCGTGGGTAAACTAACTCTCTAACCAGCAGAGTACCGGATCAATTGCTAGGATAGCTACGGGAGTACGAGGTCGAACCCAAGAGATAAGTGGTTTGTAAATACCCAAGTGAACAAAGACAAAAATAATAATTAAAACAACTAAGACGCACCATTGTTCCACCATCCCACCGAAATTAACAAGAAAGACACATTCATTTGTAAGTCTTGGATTAATAATCTGCTAAAGAGGCGGTACTTTCTCTTTCGGATTTAGCGCCCGTTGATTAGTTTACCACAGGGTACAACTAAAGATTTTACGAAACAAAGATTTGGATATAAAATCCTAATCTAACAACATTCTCCCTCAACTTTCGTATGTTCGGAAAAATATCATCATTCTCCTTCACGGTAATCGACGAATTTATCAACTATCGTATCTAAATTCGAATAGCATGCAACACTACATTACACTTTAAACAAGTCTAAACATGAAGGAAGAACAAGAAATCTTACGAATGAATGCATAAATCCTTATTTAATCTGGTGAGGGTGGCTTCACAAGGGTGATCCTAGCACCGAGCCTTAACCACTCATGACAACAACGAAAGTTACAACGAAATATAAATACATATATAGATACATATTTATATATATAAGTATATATATATAGATATATATATATATATGCATATATATATATAGATATATATAACAAGAAAGAAAAGAAACAAAACAAAATAACGAAAAACAGAAATGAAAACGATATTATAACAACATATATATTATATATATAAAAGATACATAAATAGATATATATATATATAACGATAACTAGTCGAGTTATTAATTCGACATTACAACGATATATATATACATATCTAGGCCCCGAAACATAAAATAAATAGAAGAAAAGGAATGGGGTGGCCAAAGTTGGCCAAGAAAGGGGCAAGGATCATCAATGAGCTGAGAGGAGTATTTATAGACCACAAGGCCGGCGCGTGCCGGAGCACCACCGGCACGTGCCGGCTACACAGTGCATTTTTAATCATTAGGATCTTGTGGGCCCAATTTCAGAGATTTTCCTGCAATATTCGGCCTTCTCCGGCGCGTGCCGGCCATGCAACATTTCCGATGTTTGTAAAAACCTATCTCAAGCTGTAGACCTCAGATTGACATGATTTAATATTCGTTGGAAAGCTCTTCCGAAGATCTACAACTTTCATTAAGGACTTGTTCTCTGAAAATGCCTCTAAGTTAGGTCAAATGTCCGTTGAAGATGAGTTACGGTAGAAATACTAAGGACAGTTGATCTGTTCAAAGTTGTTAGATTTTGGCATAATCTTTTATCCCACAAAAACTTATGATTTATGCTTCAAAACATGTCGTTACTCAGGATCTTGGTCATCTTATAATTCTGCAATAAAGCACCAAAAATACCCACGTAAATCCGACACGACAATCCGGTTACTAAACCGGTACAAAAAACTAATAAAAACACGATATTTTACATAATACTTACTACTAACCTACTTAGATAAATCTAAGGAGTTTATGACTCGAAATGATATAATAATACTCAAATTCCGAACCTTATCGTCTTTTAATCACTTTTAGATCGAAAATATGTGTCTACGAGATATCAAAACATTGCAAAGTGTAATCATTTTCATAAAGATAAGAGATCAACAATAAGGACACATAATTCAACCAACTTTACAAATAAATCATTTAAAACCCCACTTGCTTAATAAATCGATTAAACGCTCATTTTCTATGCAAATTATATAAATGTGGAGGAAATCATTATAAAATATATCATTAGAAATCGTATAAAATCACCCTTAACAACTCCCCCACACTTAACTTTTGCTCGTCCCGAGCAAAACAAAACAAGAATCAAGGCTCGAGAAAAGATAAACACCTCAGCAGATATAACATATATTCAATAAATCAGAGGTTCACCCTGGTGTGTGTGCATAGCCATAGAAAACTTCCACTAAGTCCAAACTCGAAAATTTCAAGCAACTAGCAAATACCCCCTTCAAATTAGTAACAAATGATACTTATAAGTGTACCCTACAAAACGTGACATATCCTGAAAAGAATGATAGAATATATCTAGGGCCTTTCTGATATACTCAGAGGATAATCCCTACAACATATCTGTCACATTATACTGGGGATAAGGTATATGATAACTAAGTCCTTAACTTATTCATAATAATAAATTTTTTCGATTTTTATTTCACTTTTTTTTCAATTTTTTTTTTATTTTTTTTATAACAACATATATATTATATATATAAAAGATACATAAATAGATATATATATATATATAACGATAACTAGTCGAGTTATTAATTCGACATTACAACGATATATATATACATATCTAGGCCCCGAAACATAAAATAAATAGAAGAAAAGGAATGGGGAGAAGAATGGGGTGGCCAAAGTTGGCCAAGAAAGGGGCAAGGATCATCAATGAGCTGAGAGGAGTATTTATAGACCACAAGGCCGGCGCGTGCCGGAGCTTCACCGGCGCGTGCCGGTGACACAGTACATATTCGATTGTCAGGATAAGGTGGGCCCAATGTCAGAGATATTTCTGCAAGATTCGGCCTTGTCCGGCGCGTGCCGGCCATACAACATATCAGATGTTCGTAAAAACCTATCTCGAGCTGTAGACCTCAGATTGATATGATTTAATACTCTTTGGAAAGCTCTTCTGAAGATCTACAACTTTCATCCAGGACTTTTTCTCTGAAAATGCCTCTATGTTAGGTCAAATGTCCGTTGAAGATGAATTACGGTAGAAGCAACGAGGACGTTGATCCGTTCTGAACTCGTAAGCTTGTGGCATCTTCTTCTATCCCTCAAAATACCTCTCTTAGGCCCCAAAACATGTCGTTACGTGGGATACTGGTCATCTTATAATTCTGCAATAAATCACCAAAAATACCCACGTAAATCTGACACGACACTCCGGTTACTAAACCGGTACAAAAACATATAAAAACATGATATTTTATATAATTATTACTACAAACATACTTAGATAAATATAAGGAATTTATGACTCGAAATGATATAATAATACTCAAAATGATATCAGAAGTGGGGTAAAAAGTTATAATAATAACTATGAATTTGTCCCTTAACACTCGTTCGAGTAGCTGAACGCCCGTCCACTTAGCTTGGACGCCCGTCCGTCAATTTTGGGAGAACTCTGAATCCAATATTCCAGCCTGGACGCCCGTCCACTTGCTTAGACGCCCGTCCACTGGACGGAGAATTGAACGCACGTTCAGGTTACTTCAACTCTGATTTTTTTCCATCTCTATCTTCAATCAACTTCATCTCTATCTCTTTTTCTTCATATAACTCCGATCCTTAACATCTTTTAATCCTCTTTTGAACCAATTTTGTGTATCTACAATATAATAAAACATTGCAAAGTGTAATATCATCCAAATCAATATAAAATCAACAATAAAGCCCCATAAAACCACTAACTTTGCGATTAAACCGTTTCAAACCTCACTTGCTCAATAAACCAATTAAACACTCAATTTCTATGCAAATTATACGAATATGGAGAGAATTGTTACAAAATATAACGATATAAATCATATAAAATCACCCTTAACAGTGTTGTGCTTATATGGAGAACAGACAGAAGATTTGCTCGAGTGCGAGCTCCAAATATGATGCCGAGCTAGAGTCGGGCTTATAAAAGATTCGCTCGAGGGCGAGTTCCAAATATGATGCCGAGCTGAAGTCAGATTTATAGAATATTCGCTCGAGGGTGAGCTCTAAGTATGATGCCGAGCTAGAGTTGGGCTTATAAAAGATTCGCTGGAGGGCGAGTTCCAAATATGATGCCGAGCTGTCGGGCTTATAGAAGATTCGCTCGAGGGCGATCTCTGTGTATGCTGCCGAGCTAGAGTCGGGCTTATAAAAGATTCGCTCGATGGAGAGTTCCAAATATGTTGCCGAGCTGGAGTCGGTCTTATAGAAGGCTCGCTCGAAAGCGAGTTCCAAAATATGATGCCGAGCTGGAGTCGGGCTTATAATGCCGCGCTATGAAGCGGACGGGCTTAGGCAGCTTTTATGGATTAAAGAGACTTGTTGCAGGGGCCGCGCTATGAAGAGGACGGACTCGGATGCCGCGCTATTAAGCTGACGGGCTTATGTGCCGCGCTATGAAGCGGTCTTATGGTGCCGCGCTTTTAAGCGGATGGACTTGTGATGCCCCGCTATTAAGCGGACGGGCTTGTGTGCCATGCTATGAAGCGGACGGGCTTATGATGGGTTTAAGTGGCAATTAACCTTAGCCTTTTAGTGGCTTTAAGTGGCGGATAGCCTTAGCCTTTTGGTGGCTTTAAGTCGCGGATCGCCTTAGCCTTTTGAGGGTCGTATGGGGTGGATAGCCTTGACCTTTTGAGGGCTGTAATGTCTCTTTGTGCCGCGCTATTAAGCGGATGGACTTGTTGTTGGTGAAGAGAAAACCAATTTTGATGACGAGTTGATCTTTAGAGAGTTTCGAAAATAAAAAGGCTCGTCCCGCCACTTTTGGTAGGGAGAGTTCCAAAAATAAGATAGCTCGTCCCGCCACTTTAGGATGGGAGAGTTCCAAAAATAAGATAGCTCGTCCCGCCACTTTAAGACGGGAGAGTTCCAAAAATAAGAAGTGTAATCATTTAAGTTGTAGAAGAAAAAAAACCCGATGAGAGCCTGTATCTGTTGAAAAGGTGTCCTAAACCCAATCGGGTCAGACCGGATCCGCCCGGGTCGGGTCATTTTCAGTCTATTTTAGTTCATGTAATAACTTTATTATGATTAATAAAAGCACTTTTGGTATTATATACTTTGTTTATCTTTATGAACCAATTATGTTATTGAATATATAGTAACGTCCTTAGTATTAAACTGTGATAGAGAAACCATGATAGTGATTATGGTTGACGATATCTCTAATCACCTTAATAGGTAAAAGTCTCTAGTCTTGTGTACTGTCAAACAAGACATTGATAGTATGATTGGACTAGCACATATTGGATGTCTTCTATCTTATTGAAGATAGAGGTAGATCTTGTCTATCAAAGTGTAGAGACGCTTGGACTGTACGTGGACATGTATTAGAGAATGCGTACATTAGACTGGTCCACTTAAATTAAGTGTCGCAGTATGTGGTAGTTGTGTAATTATCCTGAGACCGTAGTCTTTATGGCATCACAGTGTGGATTGTCATGCTTTGACGCTATTGAGGTCTCCCCTAGCCATGGGGCGATCATGAGGTAGTGCTCAGGAATGATATTGAAGCATGAGTAGGATACATGTTTGTTCGTCCGGAAATCACGTATCCTATTAGTAGGAGTGAATATCCGAAATGGCCTTCTTATAAGGAATGTCTAGCTTTCGTGAATCTTTGCAAAGTTGGAGTAAATGAGTTATTCCGAGAGAGCATGATATTCAGATTATAAGATACGATCGTTGATGTACTGACACTCGAGAAACGATTGTATAGATATTGTAACAGCGATAGGATTGTATTTACACGGTAACTGTTTCACATGAACGGTAGTAGTCATCGCTTTTGACTCTTCCGATGATTGGGTGTCACGGTGTGTTGCTAGACGCTATTCCGTGATCATTAGGTATGAAGGGAATTTTCGTAATTTTCAATTTGTGTCTACGGCCAACATATTCGGCAGCCTATCGGGTCACACACATAAGAACATCTAGTCGGATTAAAATGCAGTTATAGCGATAACCAAATAAGGAAAGTTTATCTCGACTATAAAGTGTTATAGTGATTAAATTGATGTTGTGGTATTTATTTATTATGAATAAGTTAAATACAAGATATCAATTATATTGATTAATTAAAGAATATTCCGGATGCCAATTTATGGTTATAGGGCGCAGACACTAGTGTATAGGATACACTTGGATTGTGAAATTTAATTAACGGTATTATCATATATTAATATTAGATATTAATAGATTTGTGTAAAATAGATTTATGGTAATAAGATAAAGATAGTCAATATTAGATATTGACAATATCTTGGATTTATTTAATATGAGATATTAAATTAAATGAGATAAATATAGATTATCTATTTTCCTTATTTTATTTGTAAAAGGTTTTTTTTCTCATTAATCTACACATAAGCTTTTCCCAATCAGATTGGGAGACATCTGGGGCGCCACACTCCTTATATAAGAAAGGGGTTGGCTAGCTCTTTTGTACATCACAATTAGAAGAGTTCTAATTTACAGAATAAATCGAGAGCTTCTTAGAGAGTGATTTAGAGAGAGAGAAAATGCCGGTCTAGCAACCAGATTTTTCTAGTAGCTATCCAAGGAGGATTCCGGTGAGGTGCTCATATGGATATTGATAGAGGCCGGACACGTGGATGGCTTACGCACACTACTACTCTCCTTAGACGGTCAAAGCGTCGATCTTTTAGATCAAACAAGGTAATCAGCGTCTACTAGCTCAACGTGTTTATTGTATTAAACGGAGTCGATCTTGGGATCGAAAATCAAATTTTAAATTCCCGGCGTAAACTAGATGATTTCCTAACAGTATCTTGAGAGCTCGTAACTTGGAGAGCTTAAGGGCTCGTAACTCGGAGAGCTTGAGAGCTCGTAACCTGGAGAGCTTGAGAGCTCGTAACCCGGAGAGCTTGAGAGCTCATAACCCGGAGAGCTTGAGAGCTCGTAACCCGTAGAGCTTGAGAGCTCGTTTTGGGGTGCTCATTTCGGCAGCCCCATTTTATACCTGGTGAATCTGTGGTGAACATAATAGTCATGATGGTGACATTTACTCTTCTGATCGTAACTTTAACTTGTGGCCGCTTTTCAGCCTTTGAATGTATATTTGCTTTGTTTCTTGCAATGATTTTTCCAAGAGTTTTTGAGTTTGTATCTTTATTTTTGCACGAAATATTCCCATCTTTTGAGTCCGTAGTTTGGGTCCACTTGCCGGTATATGCGGGCATACGCCCCCTTGTTTTTGGCGAGGTTGAGAGCGCTGAGTATCGATCTCACTAAAAATAACCGAATCGTAAAAAAACCGGACTTATTGTTGCCGGATCTTCAATCTGAATTGAAAATTCTGATGTGTGGTCCCCTTGTTTCAAGCAAGGTCGTTGCAGGCTTGGTTGAAATATATGTCTCATTCACCTTTGTTTGAAAATATCCACCCGTGGCCCCCTTGTTTCAAGCAAGATTGAGGGCGAAACTTGGTTGAAATAAGTGTTGAGTCTGCGCAATCATATGCCTGTTTGAAAATCTCCACTCTCGGCCCCCTTGTTTAGGACAAGATTGAGATCGCGAGTAACTTGTCTAGGGAGATTGTAAATAGAGAGCTTGTTGTTAGAGAGCTCGTAATAAGAGAGCTCGTTTGATAGAGAGCTTGTAATAAGAGAGCTCATTGATAGAGAGCTTACAATAAGAGGGATCGTGTCTGGCGGCCTCACATCTGGCGGCCTCATATCCGGCGAGCTTATGTTAGGAGAGCTTGACTGCTCGTGCTTAGAGAGCTCAAAATTGGAGTGATCGTAATCTTATCAACTCTTTTGGTCTTGGCCTTTTTCAAATTTCCCCCTGTTTGTAATAATCTTTATTATTCCGCACCTAATTTGTGGCCGCTGATTTGGGCTTTGAATGCATGTTTACTTTGTTTTTTGTAATGATTTTCCAGGAATGTTGTGTTCTGTTGGTCCCTTGAAAAAGCTTTAGTTTAGTTTAAGGGGGGTGTGTGAACAAACTTAACTCCTAAAACTTTTGGATTTAACAAACTCAGCAAGGTCAGTAGCCTGCTGATTGCTCAGTAGTCTGCTGACCACTCAGTAGTCTGCTGACAGTAGATATTACGAATTTGTTGCAGCGGAATATATTCAAATTAAGCCTTATTACTTGTTGTTTAAATAAGATGCTAAGTATTAGATACTCATCAGTGTAAGTGTGATTCAGCTGCTAGTTTCAGTAAGTTGATGTGATCAGTATACTAAATGCAGAAATTAAGTAGGCAAATTTTATAGTGGTTCCAGGTGGTGTAATCCTATCAGTCCACTCTTCTCCTGTGATGTTGGAGGAAAATCACTAGAGATCTTTGAGGTTGCAGTTACAAAAATCCCTAAGCTGTCTGTCCTTCACCTATAACTATGGTTCACAAATTGAACACTTGAAATAGGTAGAATTGCTGCTCCAAAGTATTCCACTGGTCCTTGAAGGGTAGGATTGCCTCTTCACCAGCTTCACCACAAACAACAGTTCTTGACACCTAAGTGCTTCTCTGTCTTCAGCAGGTTTCTTGTAAAAGAAGGTTTGAATCAAGTGAATGATTCAACAGTCATCAACTTGATTAGGATGAAATGATCAGCAGCTTGATATCTTCAAGTGTGTAGACTTGATGTAACTTGATAGTAGGTTACACTTGAAGAGTTTTCTGGATCAGTAGCTTTAAGCTCAGTAAAGTCAGCAGGGTGATTTCATGATAATAAACTTGATAGCTTAAGATAAATTGTTATTTTTCATCACATGTATTTGAATAAGGAGTCTTCTATTTATAGGTGAGAATCATGTGACTTATGTTTGAAATTCAAACATAGCCATTTCAGATTTGTCCCCATCTTGACATGCTTTCTGTCCCTGTACATAGTACTGACAATGTCAGTTTGCTTTTTGACAGTTTTCAGTCTGTCCACCCTTTGACTTGTGTCCATTGGATAAAGCTCTGAATCTTTCCAACGTTCTTTTAATCTTGACCATTCATTTGTTGACAATATCAAGGTTTGTAATCCATCCTTATCCTTGTAATCTTCCAATGTAACCTTTGATTAAATCGAGATTTACATTCAGCAGATTCCCGTGTATGTAAGTCTGCTGAAATGCTTGTCAGTCAGCTTGTTCAAGTTTGCTGTGTTTATAAAACACTTCAGCTTACTGTCTTCTATATAACTTTTTATTGTGAAGTTAGAGTACACCAATTTGAACATAACTAAGTTCCAAACATCACTTAACTTATGGAACTCAGACCTTGTACACAGGGTATATGCAATCAGTTTAGGTTATCACAGACTTCCTTAAATTCTGATTCCATATCCTTGAATTTAAACACTAAGTTTGATCCCTTAGCCTTCAATAACTGAGTTTGAACCCTCAGCCTTCAATCTTCAGCAGGTTCCTAACTAGTCTACAAACCTAGTTACCATACTGACCTAGACAGGTCTGCTGATAAAGTCAGCTGACCTCCTTACAATGCTTGTTTGATCAAACCTATACAAAGATCAAACTCTAATAAACCTATACATTTGATCTAGACATCTTTTTGCCTTTGCTCTATAACAACTTGTCTGTCACTCATCATTAAAACTTAAAATAAGTCCAACAATTTCCCCCTTTTTAGTGATGATGCCAATACCCTCCTTACAGCAAAGCAAAACGATAAAAACAAAAACAGAACAAATTCAGTTATTTCTCATTATAATCATTTGTTCAATATTATTACAAACTAGGATCAGCAGAAAGAGATAAACAGTGTTAGTATGATGATCTAGTTCCTGTCTTTGTCTTGCTCTTTCTTCTCATAATACTCCATGATTTCTTTGACTACATCCTGCATCCATTGATTTTCAATTGGGGAAAAGTCAATCCAATGATTCAGATCTTTCCACCACTTCTAGGATTCTGGTAGAGTTAATCTTATGTTGTGAACATTGAAGCCCTGTCTCATGTAGAAGTATTTGAATTCATCCAGTGAATTCTTTGCTGATTGAACAGTTCCCAATCTACCTCTTCCACCTCTACCTCCTCTTCCACCTCTAGTAGAAACTCTCATAGCTTTGACCCTTGTTTCCCAAAGCTTCATTCCTAAAAAGGAATCCAGACCATCAAAATATCCCATGCGATTGTAAGGTCTTTTCTTTCCATAGTATAGATGCTTATATTCCTTCAGGAGGTCATCAGTCAACTGAATCCTGCCAGGTGTAGGTTTCCTGAACTCATTAGTATCAGCCTCCCATTTCTTCTTTGCAAAGATCCTTGTAGCTTCCTTTGCTTCTGCTGTAAGGCCCTCTTCCCCCTTATTGACATCATCAACAAACTGGGACAGTAGATCATGAACACATTCCTGTGTGATCACTAAGTTAGCAAGTTGACCTTCCATAATATATGTTCTTGTGTCAACTGCAATGATCCTTCCTTCCATAGTTTGTTCCAGCAGATTTAACCTCTCAGTGACCTTAGGATCTAATGCAGCAGGTTGAGGTGTTACAGTAGGGTTAGCCACAGCAGGCTTGGGTACCTTAGCAAGCTTGTCAAGCTTTTTGTGTAATGAGGCAAACTGTTCATTCAAGAATTTATCTCTGTGTGCATTGCCCTGTTTTATACCTCTCACATCTTTGGTCAAGTCAGCAAGTGCATATTGAGTAGAGGTTATATTGAAAGCAACAGTTTCAGTAGTTCTTCCTCTGTTTTCCACCAAATTCATTAAATCTTCAAATCTTTGCTCTTGTCTATTGAGTTGAATTCTTAACTGTGTAATGTCATCTCTGAATGCCCTCAACTCATCCAAAACATGTGCTGGTACAACACCAGCCATGCCTCCACCCATATGTCCAACAGCATCATCGGCAGGTTCTTCAACATTGTAATGTGCCCTTTGTGTGCCGACAACCAAGGCTCCTGTCCTATCCCATCCAGTAATATCATGACCTTCTTCAACCACATCTCTAAAGATGTCTTCCAAGATAGGATCTTATGCAGGTTGAGGTTCCAAAACATGTTCCTCCTCAAAAATTGGTACATGTGCCTGTTGAGGTTCATCATCAACTCCTTCTTCCTCAGGAACTTGGAACTCCTCATCACTGAAATCATAATCCAGCAGCTGTTCATCCTCATCAACAACAGTCTGCTGACTATCCTTTCTTTCAGTAGCCTTAGCTTCAGTAAACTGCACTGCACTGACAGGTGTTTCAGCAACCTGTTCTACAACAATCTTTTCAACTAGTGCAGGGGTTTCCTCCAAACCCATTGTAGGTTCCAACCTTTGTCCGGTGTCTTTGTCGGTCCTCGGCGGCACTGTACCTCATGTTCCAACGTATTCGAGTCTTTGTTTGTTCCTCAGCAACCTGAACCACCTCAGAATGTGGGGTGAGTCCTCCAAACCCATCACCAAATCCAATCTCTGTCCTAACACTGTTTGTTCCTCAGTGATTAGGAGCCTCTCTTCAACAAAAACAAAAGGAAAATTAGCCAAATTTTCCTTTAGCACTCCTCTGACATCAGCAATCTTCTGCAGTTGGTCTCCAACATGAGTTAAGGTATCCTGAGTGTCAAACCACTCCTGATATTGAGCTGAATCTTTAGAACTGATGCCAGGCTCACTATGTGCAATTACCATTTCCTCATCCAAGTTGTCAGTCTGCCGACCATCAGAATGTGCATCAGATTCCACACCTAGTAAGGTGTCAGACGTACTGACCAGCTTGTTATCTCCAAGATTTATTCCATAATTTATTAGAGCCTCCAATTCATCTATGGTTAGATCCTCTAGATCTTCATCCACATTATCAGTTTGTTGTCCCTTAGCAGACTTACCAAGATCGCAGAGGCGATCCGCTTGTTTCCTCAGTAGATCCTTGACCAGTTGCTTCAACAAATGTTTCCTTGGCCATCCACTGGATTCCCCAGGGAACATAGGATGATCATCATCAGAGTCAGACGATGAAGAGTCATCACTATCTGGTGTATTCTTAGGATCCTTGAACATAATTTTAGCACTTTTCTTCCCTTCTTCCAGTAGGTCCATTAGCCTTATCTGCAGCAAAGTTGTATCCACCAATTCCAGTAGAATTTCCACACCCAACTGATCAAAGGCCCATTCTTCAAATCCACTCATTTGATCAGCAGCTGGTTTTTGTCTCTTGTAGAATCCAAACTTCCATTGAAAATATTTTTGCACCTTTTTAAAGTTGGGATCTATCTTCTCTTTCGTTGATTTCTGTTCCCTCCTTTCATATGGCATTGAAGGCTTCTTTAGGGCAGATTGCTCAGCCTGTTGTCCTCCAAAGGCAATAACACGGTGAGCCAATGTATCTATAGCAGATACAAGCAAGTCAGTAGGTTATTCAGGTTGTACATTTGTACCTACCACCTCCAACTATTCCACACTAGGTTCCCCCTGACTTGTATGTGTATCAGTAGGGTCTGCAGTAGTGTGTTCTTCCCCCTGAGTTGTAGCATCAACAGCAGGGTCAGGAACAGGTTCAACAACTTCCACAGCAGGGTCAGGTATAACAGTCTGCTGTGACTCTGCAGTTTTTTGCTCAACAAAAACTTCTCTAGCCTCAGTAGGCTCATCACCTTGTACATGTGCTTATTCTACAACACTTTCAGCTTCCTTTTGGGCCTCCAAAACTCTTAATTCTTTTCCCTTTCCATGCCTTTTCTTTTTCACAACCTCCTTCATTCTCTTTGCAGGTTGTTCAGTTTCAAGATCCTTGGCAGCTTTCCTCTTTCTTGAGTCTTCTTTTAACTTCTCTCTCAAAACTCCAGCATCAGTTCTCTTTGTAATTCCAACAGGCTCAACAGCCTTATCATCAACTGGAACCTCAGTAGATTCAGTAGGGTCTACTGATTGCTGCCTTGACTTCTTAGGCTTTAACATCTCAGTAATTTTCCTTGTATCAGCAACCTTTCGCTTCTTAGCAGCCTTCTTAGGTGCAGCAGGTTGTGCAACTTGTTTAACCTGCTCACCATCAGCACCATCATCTCTATCACTGTCACTTTCTGTTTCTTCAGCATCTAAATCTTCATCATCATCCAAACCAGGTATGAGATAATTGATTTCCTTTTTGTATCTGGACTTGTTGATCTTTTCAGGTTCCACATCAACAATCTTCAAATGGTTCAATATGGCCTGCACCATCAAACCTAAAGGCAGTGTCTTGGACTTCCTGGTCCCATCTCTGTCCTCAGTTATCACTTTCTTCATGTATTGCACAAAGAATCCAGCCCAATCAAACTTCATACTCTTGCCTATAATTATCAGCAAGTCAATCTTGGGTCCAGACAATGTGTCAAGACTTCCATTGAAACCCAGAATTTTTTTGGCAATAATCTTACTCAGCAGATTATACTCTATTTTGATGTGCTTCACATTGATACTCAGTGTTGACTTTATGGAATTGTTGGTCTTTATTATATCAACAAACTCCAATCTTTACAACCCCATTGATTCAGGATTGGTAGGAGCATTATTACCAGGTCCAAATCCGAACACTTCCCTCAGTAGGTTTGAAGAGATCTCAATCTCCTGGGCATTAACAGTGGTAGTGAATGCCTCTCTATCATCTCTAATCACCATGTTTCTCCAGAAATTTGTAAAATTTGTGTAGGAGATGCTTTCCAATCTTAGATTCAGAACATCTTCTAGCCCTTCAACCCTTCTGATTCTTCTACCAATGTTAATAGCTAGTTCAATCTTGGCAGCATCAACAACGAATCCTCTAACACTTTGGCTCGTTCCAATGTGAATATCACCTTTATCCGCCATTGTAGATGAAAAAAATAAAGAAGAAATCTTTCAAATCTGAGTTCACACAGTATGTACTTCAGAGAAAATCGATCTGAGTTTGTATGTAATGTCTCTGTGTATGTATCTGTATATGTAGAGAAAAGTAGTGGGTAGTAACTGTCAGAAAGTACTGTACACGTACAATAGCATTTAACCACGATTAAAGTTGGAATAAATGTGATGTTGCCATGTGTCCCACTAATTGATCCCATAAGAGTTGTAACCGTTGGATATTTGTAACCGCAGTTATAAAGATAAGAATAATATCCAATTACTGTTGACTTTCAGTTAAGTTTGACTTTCTTGTAATGTAAAATTCAGCAGACTTGAACTTCAGTAGAGTTATCTCAGCAGCCTGCTGATGAAGATGGCTCAACAGCCTACTGACAGGGTTACTCTGCTGATCTTCATACACACTAGTTTTGTCCAACTGATAATATAAGATGAAGTTTAATACTAATGACTGATCTGTCAAGTGAGCTCACCCAACGGGACAAAGACCAATCCCATTGGCAACTTCATTTGCTCAATTGTCCAAACTCATATAAGTACATGGAATTGTTGATACCAATGACTAGTCTGCTAAGTGAGCTCACCCAACATAGCAAAGACTAATCCCCTTGGTGAATTCCAGTACACTGCTGATTATTGTATATCAGTCAATTTTTATGATTCCAAGTTCAGTCCTTAACTTAGCAAATCTTTCACTATCCAATGGTTTAGTAAATATATCAGCAAGTTGATCTTCAGTAGGGATGTAAAGAACCACCACATCTTTCTTTTCAACATGATCTCTTATAAAATGATGTCTCACATCAATATGTTTGGTTCTTGAGTGCAAAATAGGATTTTCTGTGATTGCAATTGCACTTGTGTTGTCACACGTTATAGGAATTTCTCTTTCTTCAATTCCATAATCCCTTAATTATTGTCTTAGCCATAGTATTTGTGCACAGCAACTTCCAGCAGCAATATATTCAGCTTCAGCAGTGGAAGTTGATATAGAATTCTATTTCTTACTGAACCAGGAAACCAGTCTATTTCCCATCAACTGACAGGTTCTTGTGGTGCTTTTTCTGTCAATCTTGCATCCAGCATAATCAGAATCTGAGTAGGATAAAACTTTGAAGCTTCCATCTTTTGAATACCATAACCTTACTCCCAAAGTCTCTTTTAGATACTTGAGAATCCTTTTTACTGTAGCTAAATGACTTTCCTTTGGTTTTGATTGAAATCTTGCAACTTGGGCATATGTCTCATCAAAATCTATTCATTCAGCTTGAGAATAGCCTTTTGCAACTGGGGCATATGTCTCATCAAAATCTATTCATTCAGCTTGAGAATAGCCTTTTGCTACTAGTCTGGCCTTATTTCTTACAATGGTACCAGATTCATCCAATTTGTTTCTGTATACCCATTTAGTTCCAATTATATTTGCTTGAATAGGCCTTTCCACTAGTGTCCAAACTTGATTTCTTTCAAATTCATTCAATTCCTCTTGCATATCAATTATCCAATCTGGATCTGATATTGCTTCTTCAATATCTTTAGGTTCCATTTGAGATAGAAAACAAGTAAACATAGCTTCCAATTGTCTTCTAGTCCTTACACCTTCTTTGTATATTACCAATAACTTGTTCAACAGGGTGATCCCTTAACCATTGTAAATCATGATTAGTTTGGTTCTCAGGAACCTCATCTTCAGTAGGGTCTGCTGTTGCTCAGCAGGGGGTTCAGCAGATCCTTGAACTGCTTTAGTTGTTGCGTCAGTAGAGTTACCAGCAGGTTCTTCAGCAGGGGCAGAGTCGAAACTTTTAAGTCATTTATCCTTTCCAAAACATCAACAAATTCTGGATCAGTGACTTGGAGATTCTCAGCAGGTTCTGACACTTCATCTTCCATTCCAGTGAACTTTGGTTCATCAAATACAACGTGTATTGATTCTTCATGTTTCAATGTCCTTTTATTCAGTACCCTGAATGCCTTGCTGACAGAAGAATATCCCAAAAAGATTCCTTCATCTGATTTTGGTTGGAATGTCTTCAATTGCTCCTTATGATTCAAAATAAAACATTTTCTTCCAAATGGATGGAAATAAGATATATTTGGTTTCCTTCCATTCCAAATCTCATAAGGTGTATTCAGCAGCTTCTTGTTCACTGAGGTTCTATTTTGTGTATAGCATGCTATATTGATTGCTTCAGCCCAATATCTTTTAGGTAATAATGCTTCACAAATCATAGTCCTTCCTGCTTCTTTCAAGGTCCTGTTTCTTCTCTCAGCAACCCCATTTTGCTGAGGTGTACCAGCAGCTGCTAATTGATGCAGCACTCCATTCTGTTCACAATATTCTCTTATAAGTTTATTGAGAAACTCAATACCCTTGTCTGATCTGATCTTCACTACTGTCAAACTTTTATCATTTTGCAATCTCTTCAAAAGTTCAGGCATCTTTTGAAGTGTTTCACTTTTCTTGTTCATGAATACTACCCAAGTGTATCTTGAATAATCATCCACAACTACCAGAGTGTACTTCTTTCCTGTTACACTTGTTGGTGTTACTGGTCTAAATAAATCCATGTGCATCAGCTCCAAAACTCATTTTGTTGATTGCTTAGTCTTTGACTTGAAGCTTGACTTGGTTTGTTTACCTTGCTGACAAGCATCACATATGGCATCCTTTTTGAATGTAATCTCAGGCAAACCAATCACCAATTTCTTTTTCACCAGCTGATTGATGTCATCAAAGTTAAGATGATTCAGCTTCTTATGCCATAACCAATCAGTCCTGACTTAGTATGCACAATCAGGCATGTCTCTGGAACAACAGTAGACCAATCCACAACATACATGTTTTGTTGTCTTCTTCCAGCCAAAACAACTTACTCACCTCTTTCACGAATGAAAACACAATAGCCTTTGTCAAAAGTGACCTTGTAACCCATGTCACAAAACTGTCCAGTGCTCAGTAGGTTGTAGTCCAGTCCTTCCACAAATGCAATATTTCTGATAGTTAATCCATTCCTCACAAGTGTGTCATATCCTTTTGTGTATCCTGGTGTATTCTTGTTGCCAAAATTCACTCTTGGACCATCCTTTGCCACATAGTTTCTCAAACAGTGCTTATTCTTTGTCATATGTCTGGAACATCCACTGTCAAAGTACCAGACACCCTACAAAACAAAGTTAATGTATTTTAGGTACCCAAAACTGTTTGGGTCCATAGTGGTCAGTGGTAAGCATGACCCTTGGCAAATTTCCATAAGGTCTTCTTTGAAAAGTATCATACTTTTGTTCATACATATATTCCACAGTTCCATAAGGTCTAACATTTGGTTGTGTAGGATTCACATATGCTTTCTGGCATTTTGGTACATAATGATGTTTGAAATGATTTCTATTGTTAGAAGCACTAGCATAACCATAGGTTTGCTGTCTGTTGGGAGCAGCCTTATAATATGGAGTCTGCTGAGGTCCCTGCTGAGGTCTTGTATAAGTCCTCTACCGATTCCATTGCTGAGGTTTTACCTTAGCATTATGGTTATGTCTATTGTTTCTAGCAGTAGGGACATGAATACTCCAATCATCATCAATAGGGAACAGTCTACATTTCCCCCTGAGATAAGTATCCCTAGAATGATTACCATTTTCAGGTTTAGGATTCTTATTCTTGTAATATTTTTGACTTTTGCCCATTTGTGGTCCAGCAGACTTAGTAGCAGGTCTGCTATCAGTAGGTCTAGAAGGTACAGCAGTCCTACTCTTGGATTTATTCTTTTTGTTAGATGTTGTTGACTTTTTTGACTTCTGAATTTGCTTCCTTGAAGCCTTCTCAGTAGGCTTTACTGCTTAAGCAACCTTTTTGGGAGTTGGATCTTGTGTAGGTACAAACTTAGGACCAATTCTGGTACTTGGTTCAGTAACCTTACTGGATCCACTCTTATTAGATTGTTGAATTCCAAATCCAAGGCCTGTTCTATCACCATAAGGCTTTCCAGATTTGAATGCAGTGTTGGAACTAGATTGTTCAGCAGATTCAGCAGCTACTGAATGTACAGTAGGTTTATGCTGATTTTGCTCAAAATATTTTTCCTTACCTTTGAGAATTCTTAATTCAGCTTTTAACCTTTCAACTTCTGTTTGAAGAGCTTCTTTTTCAGCCTTCACAATCTCATAACCAGATTGTATTTTCCTCAGTTGATTAAGGATGACATCCAAAGTTTCTTCATTGTCAGATTTTTTAGGATTTGAACCACAAGTTGATTCACAATCACTTTCAGCAGGAGTGTTTATGCATACAGAATTGTATACCTCCTCAGTTTTATCCATATTTTCCATCAAATCATAATCTTCCATGTCAGCAACAAGTGCAGTATCATTAGATTCATTTCCTTTTTTTGATTCAACTTCATATCTTGATTCATCATCAGCAACCATTGCTTTCTTGCCAGGTCTTCTTTTCGATTCTTATTCTTCGATGAGTCCGGACAATCGGTCCGAAATGTCCGGGTTTCTTGCTTGGATTGAAGCATAGATAATCGGGTTTTTTTTGTTTTAGTTCAGGACAGTCTGGTTTGAAGTGTCCTGGTTTCTTGCATTGAAAGCACAAGTAGTCATTGTCTTTCTTGGATTCTTCCTTCTTCTTTTCACTAGATTTCTTTGTGAAATTCCTTGGAGAACCCCTTCCAGTTTTCATCATTATGATTTTCTTGCTCAGTAGAGCAATTTGCTCTTGCATCTCATCCAGTAGATCATCTTGAGCTCCTTATGATTCTTTTTTATGTGTGGCAGCCAATGCAGTAGTCTTTGGTTCTTCCTTTTCAGTCTCCGGTGCAAGTTTCTTACTGAATTCATACGCCTTGAGATCTGAAAATAACTTGAAGGTGTCCTCTTCATGTAGTATTCTCATTTCTTCAATGGCAGTAACCTTCATTTCCCAAACTTCTTTTGCTGGTAGGGCTTCTAAGATTTTTCTATTGATTTCATCTTTTGAGTAGTCTACATTCAGTAGGGTGAGTTCATCCATGATAGCATTGAATCTTGACTCCATTTGTTCAATAGTTTCATTTGGTTTCATTTTGAAATCTTGAAACTTCTTTTTGGCTACATTGATCTTGTTTTTCTTGATAGCATCAGTGCCTTCACAGATTAGTTGTAACTTATCCCAAAGTTCTTTTGCAGTCTTGCAATCCTTCACTTTCATGTACATATTGCTATCCAAGGTTCTGTATATGATATCAATAGCAATATTGTTGAGGTTTGCTATTTTTCTATCTTCAGCATTCCCTTCTCTTTTTGGTTTTGGAACATACTGAGTTTGACCATCCACAGTTATAGCTTTTGTGATCTCCAGTGGTCCATCAGTCAGCACATCCATCATCTCATCATGTGTTGCAGCTAGAAAAGCCTGTATACAATGTTTATACTCATCAAAACGATCTAAGGAACACATCAACATATTTCTAGCATACTGGTTGTTATCCATGATGCAAAGCTTTGAAAATCAGAAACTTAAAAAAGTTTTCAAAGTATTTTCACACGCACAACAAGTAGGATTGCTTCAGAACAGAAGCACTGCTCCGATACCAATTGTTGGTCCCTTGAATAGGATTTAGTTAAGTTTAGAGGGGGGTGAATAAACTAAACTCTTAAAACTTTTGGAGTTAACAAACTCAGCATGGTCGTAACTCGCGGCGCTCGATAGTCTACCGACCACTCGTAGTCCGCGACGCGATATTACTGAATTTGTTGTAGAGGAATATATTCAAATATAGCCTTATTACTTGTTGTTTATATATGATGCTAAGTATTAGATACTCAGCAGTGTAAGTGTGATTCAGCTGCTAGTTTCAGTAAGTTGATGTGATCAGTATACTAAATGCAGAAATTAAATGCAGAAAGTAAGTAGCCAAATTTTATAGTGGTTCCAGGTGGTGTAATCCTGTCAGTCCACTCTTCTCATGTGATGTTGGAGGAAAATCACTAGAGATCTTTGAGGTTGTAGTTACAAAAATCCCTAAGCTGCCTGTCCTTCACCAATAACTATGGCTTCACAAACTGAACACTTGAAATAGGTAGAATTGATGCTCCAAAGTATTCACTGGTCCTTGAAGGGTAGAATTTTCTCTTCACCAGCTCCACCACAAACAACAGTTCTTGACACCTAAGTGCTTCTCTGTCTTTAGCAGGTTTCTTGTAAAAGAAGGTTTGAATCAAGTGAATGATTCAACAGTCAGCAGCTTGATCAGGATGAAATGATCAGCAGCTTGATATCTTCAAGTGTGTAGACTTGATGTAACTTGATAGTTGGTTACACTTGAAGAGTTTTCTGGATCAGTAGCTTTAAGCTCAGTGAAGTCAGCAGGGTGATTTCATGATAATAAACTTGATAGCTTAAGATAGATTGTTATTTTTCATCACATGTATCTGAATCAGGAGTCCTCTATTTATAGGTGAGAATCATGTGACTTATGTTTGAAATTCAAACGTAGCCGTTTCAGATTTGTCTCCATCTTGACATGCTTTATGTCCCTGTACAAAGTACTGACAATGTCAGTTTGCTTTTTGACAGTTTTCAATCTGTCCACCCTTTGACTTGTGTCCATTGGATAAAGCTCTGAATCTTTCTAACGTTCTTTTAATCTTGACCATTGATTTGTTGACAATATCAAGGTTTGTAATCCATCCTTATCCTTGTAATCTTCCAATGTAACCTTTGATTCAATTGAGATTTACATTCAGCAGATTCCTGTGTATGTAAGTCTGCTGAAATGCTTGTCAGTCAGCTTGTTCAAGTTTGCTGTGTTTATAAAACACTTCAGCTGACTGTCTTCTATCTAACTTTTTATTGTGAAGTTAGAGTACACCAATTTGAACATAACTAAGTTCCAAACATCACTTAACTTATGGAACTCAGACCTTGTACACAGGGTATATGCAATCAGTTTAAGTCATCACAGACTTGCTTAAATTATGATTCCATATCCTTGACTTTAAATACTAAGTTTGATCCCTTAGCCTTCAATAACAGAGTTTGAACCCTCAGCCTTCAATCTTCAGTAGGTTCCTAACTAGTCTACTGACCTAGACAGGTCTGCTGATAAAGTTAGCTGACCTCCTTACAATTCTTGTTTGATCAAACCTATACAAAGATCAAACTCTAATAAACCTATACATTTGATCTAGACATCTTTTTGCCTTTGCTTTATAACAGCTAGTCTGGCACTCATCATTAAAACTTAAAATAAGTCCAACATGTTTGCACCTTTATTTTGCTCCGATTTTACCTTTGCTCGAAATATTCCATCATTTTCGAGTTCTCTATCTGGGTCCGACGTATATATATATATATATATATATATATATATATATATATATATATATATATATATATATATATATATATATATATATATATATCCCCCTTGTTTTTCGCAAGGTCGAGGACGTTAAAGCATCAGAGTTGCTAAAAATAGTTGAACTTATGATCTTACTTGTTTCTGTTGAGCTAGTTCACTTGAATCAAAAAATCCGATGTGCGGCATCCTTGTTTTCGGTGAGATTGAGGGCGCTAAAAAACTAAGCTCGCCGAAAATACTTGGGGTGAATAATCATACTTGTTTCGAATCGGACCTGTTTTGTTGCACTTGTTGATTTGATCGGGAAAAAAATCCGATATGTGGCCTCTTTGTTTCAAATAAGGTCACTGGCATTTCGCGGCAAGTTTGATTGAGATAGATGGCGGGGTTGAAAAAAAGCTTGGCACGTTTTAAAATTTCCATTGCGGCCCTCTTGTTCTAGACGAGGTTGCCGTCACATAATATAGCGGGTGTCGAGGTTGGTACTCATAACGACAACATTTGAACGTGGATGTGTAATGTAATTCCAAAATAAACACGTGATAATCAGGAAAACCAGACTTCAATTAGCCCCGCTCCGCTTCACTTATAGTGAGGTGAGTTTCCAAAAACGATACATCGTATTCACTCAAATTGTGGAAATGAGAATTAATGCCAATGGGAGCTCGTACCTGGAGAACTCGTATTAGAGAGCTCAAGGGCTCGTATATGGGGAGCTGGAGAGCTCGTATCCTGGGGAGCTTGAGAGTTCGCAACTTGGAGAGCTTGAGAGCTCATTCTTGGAGAGATTGAGAGCTCATTCTTGGAGAGATTGAGAGCTCAATCTAGCGAGCTCATTCTTGTCTTCCTCATTCTGGTTGACTCATTCTGGTCATCCTCATTCGGTCATCCTTATTCTGGCGGACTCATTCCGGCAGACTCATTCTGGTCGACCCCCTTCTGGTCAGTCTCCTCAGCAGGAATGTGAGGACCAAGAATCTGTCCTTGCTATCGACCATATCGTACCATCTGAATTGATTTTGTGCTACAAACAAATCGAGGTTGAGTACGGCTCTGACAGCGCTGACAAATTGGTTGAGTGTGTCTCCGGCGAGCCAATGGCGGTCCCGACGAGAGTGATACCGGAAAATCCAAGAATCCATAGATAGTGGTGATAAATCAAATGCAAAATCTATGGATTGTGTGTTTCGCTCCTTTAAATTCGTTAGCTCAATGAAAAACTTGAAGAGCAGCCCCAGGTGTGTGTTAAGGTTGATGAATGCCGGTTGGAAAACCGGAAATGGGCGGTTTCAGGCTGCCGGAAAACCAAAAATAGGAGGAGATCTTACTATTGGTTGAAGATCTTAGAGAACTTGAAAAGGATCTTGTAGATTTTGAGAAAAATCTTGTAGATCTGGAGAAAGGTCTTGTAGATATAGGTGATGATCTCGGAGATCATGTTGATGACTTGAAGATCAAGATATAGATCTTGTTGAAAGCTTGAAGATCTGGAAATCCGGATGAATTGGAAGAAGATTCCGTTGAAGGTTCAACCATAAAACCAAAAATTGGCTGTTTTTGGCCACCGGAAAACGAAAAGCGGGCGGTTTCAGATCGCCAGAGCTGGAAAAACGCCTCTATAATATTAAATCGACTTGGAAAAAATGTGGAAAATGTCGATTTCCCGGTAACGGAGCCAACCGATGATGTCGAAAATATCACCAACAAGTTTGAGAGGATTTAACGATGGATATCTGGCTAAAACAGATGATTCTCCGGTGGTTGATCGCGTGTAAGTCACTTAATACTAGCAAGAGGATTAGGTCAATCGTAGTATAGCAAGGGCGAGTCAAGTTCGATCCCATAGAGACTATTATTTAATTACGTTAAACACAACCACAGTTCATTGGTCAACCGGATAGGGGTGGTCATTGACCAACATAAACAAACAGTAAATAAAAGAAATGCAAATAAACCAATAGTCAATCATATATTGAAAAGGCATTAACCAAACTATTCATAACTAATCTCCCCTTAATCCTTATCTGATCAATATTTGTAATTAAGCTATAGGTGCAATCTCCTAACCCTATCTACTTCCAATGTAAGGACATCAGACAATCTATATGCAACTAACCTCCTTCGTTGGTTGTATTAGTTCATACGCAATAAGTTTTAGAGATGTTGGCTCAAGACCGAGAACCTCCCTAAGCAGCTATAGACTATGACTAGCACGTTCCTAGGGACCCATCAATAAAATGTCCTAATTAACACTTCACTAACAGTCATTCATGTTAATTTAAGATGTACGAATATTAGATTGGCCAGACCTAATTAATCGTTTTAATTAATCCTGTCGATCAACGTAGCTGATACCGAACCACAGAATTAGGATTTACTAGGTGTCTCGATTAGTCGATAAAGACAGTCGTCTAATCAAGAGAACACCACCCATAATTCTCCGTATAATATGAACGAATCCAATAATAATGATTAAGGTTCATTTAATTAATGCATAGTTAATTAGATGCAAGCATAATCTAGATCTATCACAAGAACAATCTTGAATCTAAGAAAAGATATAAAATATTGGAATAGATCTTACCCCTAACGAAGAACAGATCTATCCTCAATCATATCTCTCTCTTGCGATTCGAATCGATCCATGATGATCGTAAACCTTGCACAATTCAATAATGAAAGACTCATAACTTATTTGCAAGAAAAAAAAAAAGACTTTAATCACCAAAAGACTACATTGTATCTAGTTTATGAGTAGATCAATGAATGGATGATAGAATGAATGAATACAATTTCACAGCTCTGAATTGCTTTATATAGGTGTATAAACCGAGTTAGGGGTAAACCCAATCCGTTGAGGACAAGAAAACGCGTTTCTGGGGCTCGATTAAACGGCGGCAACTCCCGATTAATCGAGGGTATTTTTGTACTTTTTCTTCTGCCGACTAAAATTGGAAGGTTCTGGAATACCCTAGACCCAATCCTTTCATCAGCTTCGGTATTTGGACCATAACTTGGCCTACATAACTCCGATTTGGGTGATTCAAAGTGAGATAGAATCGTTTCAAGCCCAACAAAATTCATGTAGAAGTCCAAGCCCAATTAGTCTTGTCAGGCTTCGGAAACTGCGTTGCAAGATCACCAATAAGATTCTCGGGTCCAATCTCCACTCGAAACACTTCAACCTTCAGCTCCGTTCAGTTCTTTATCCATTGACTCTCACATTCAGCCCGAATAATGCTCCAAACACTCGTCCATCTGTCAATAAAACCATAGCACACATAGTAGCTTCTATTTCTAGCAAATAACGCATAAAATACACGGTTAATACGCATAATACCAATTTAGTCACCCCGGACGTGGAATTAATCATATTTATCTAATTAACCTATGATTTCATACCTATTATCACCATTGAGAACACAAATCCGGGGTAAGTTGATGGTAAAATATGATACCAAGTTAACCGTCATCAACTACCCCCCCACTTAGTTTTTTATCGTCCCGAGTAAAACCAAATCAAACAAACCCATAAACAATTACAAACAAATTAAGAACGTACTCATTCAAGAAATATTAATAAGATGAGGGTCAATACATATCCATCAGTAATCCATTAAGCACTATCTTGTAGTAGAACCGACGTGTGTGTGAATAACTCTCAAACAACAGTGACGCAGGCATAATCACATTATATCAATAAAGATTTCAGGAAAAACATGCATCATGCACACATCCATAAGTTCCCCATTAATCATCACCTACCAATGTGTCATGTGATAAGTCTTTTGTGATAATGCATTCAAGAAAAGAATGAAGTTATAGCGACCCCACAACCTTTACTTATCAATGTGCACACTCGCTTCTCTTGCCTTCTGACTCAGGCAAACAACATGGAACCTTACTTGGGCCGGGCGGACTTGGGGACCGAGTATTACTCTGAGGTCCTTGTTTTTTTTATGTGAGGGTCGTGCATTTTTTTCTACGAGTTCGCTTCCCTCACTTTATTATATTTATTTTTTTCTTTGTTTTCTTCTTTTTTTTCTTTTGGGCAGATTTCTCACTATTTTTTTCGCTCTCACTCGCAAGTCCGTTTTGTCCTGGTTTACCTTGTGTGGCATTCAAGTTTCTACCGTCATCCTACAACAATTGGTTAAAGTATATCCGACAAATATTGATTCTCAGTCTAAGATAACTCTTCATCTTATCCAAATACTTCTCACTCAGATTGCGTGCTAAAAAATTGAATGCAACAGTAAAATAATAATTAATAATTCACTACTTCATGCAATATAACACATGCTTATTCTTCCAGACTAAATTGAATAATGTGTCATCTAACTACATACTGAAGAAGTGAGTTATATGTGCTTAAAAAGGTCGATTCCACAACAAGATAGATGATTAATAAACCACTACTTCAAATAGTTGACAAACCCCTTATTCATCATTAATGAATTAAGTATGTAATTAAGCAGTTTCAACGGATTAAAGACTCTATTTCATTCAATTCATTGCATCGAAATTCACAAAAGTAAGTGTAAGTGTGTCTAAATTTTTTTTAAACTAAGTGTTATGCCTACCCCCCATTTTAAAACTAAACATTGTTCCCAATGTGGAAAGTAAAGCCAAAAAAAATAGGAAGAAGAAGAACACTTAGCTTTGAAAAATAGAAGAACTAGGTGGTTGTCTGAAGCGAATCATATTAATGAACTGGAGCAAAAGTTGTCTTCTCCCAGACTAATCTGCACTTGGTCAGCTAATACAAACGATTCTTGCACAAAAGCCATTAGTACCACGAGACGTGAATAAGTACCCAAATCATTATGTCATGTGACAAGTAATAGCACAACTAAAAAGAAGAAGTGCAATAAACAATTTAAGCCAATACATAACAACTCTATTACTTAAACACAACAAAACTATTATAAGACTCCAAATAAAAATAAAAAGACTCAAGACTCAAATTAATAATCAAATAATCATGCGAATTAAAAAAACTCCCGTACATCCTTTGCTCAACAGCCTCAGGAACATCGCGATGAAAAAAAAACCTTCATACTTTTATTCAATTATCGAAAAGAAAAAAATATTGATAAAAAAGTTAACCATAAATTAATGGCAATGCCTAACAATTAAATAAATAGTCCCCGGCAACAGCGCCAAAAACTTGATCACGTGTAAGTCGCTTAATACTAGCAGAGGACTAGGTCAATCGTAGTATAGCAAGGGCGAGTCAAGGTCAATCCCACGGAGACTATTATTTAATTACGTTAAACATAACCACAATTCATAGGTCAACCGGATAGGGGTGGTCATTGACCAACATAAATAAACAATGAATAAAAGAGGTGCAAATAAACCAATAGTCAATCATATATTGAAAAGGCATTAACCAAACTATTTATAACTAATCTCCCCTTAATCCTTATTTGATCCATATTTGTAATTAAGCTACGGGTGCAATCTCCTAACCATATATACTTCCACTGGAAGGACAGTAGACAATATATATGCAACTAACCTCCATCGTTGGTTGTATTAGTTCATACGCAATAAGTTTTAGAGATGCCGGCTCAAGACTGAGAACCTCCCTAAGCAGCTGTCGACTATGACTAGCACGTTCCTAGGGATCCATCAAGACAATCTCCTAATTAACACTTCACTAACAGTCATTCATTACGATGTACGAATATTAGATTGGCCAGACCAAATTAATCATTTTATTTAATCCTGTCGGTCAACGTAGCTGACGCCGAACCATAGAATTAGGATTTACTAGGTGTCTTGATTAGTCGATAAAGACCGTCGTCTAATTGAGAGAACGCAACCCATAATTCTGCGTATAATATGAACGAAACGAACAATAAAGATTAAGGTTTGTTTAATTAATGCATGGTTAATTAGATGCAAGCATAATCTAGATCTATCACAAGAACAATCATGAATCTAAGAAAAGAAATTAAATATTGGAATAGATCTTACCCGTAACGAAAAACAGATCTATCCTCAATCCTATCTCTCTCTGGCGATTCGAATCGATCCATGATGATCTTAAACCAAGCACAATTCAATAATGAAAGACTCATAACTTATTTGCTAGAAGAAAAAGAAGAAAATAAAAAGAAGACTTTAATCACAATAAGACTACATTGTATCTAGTTTATGAGTAGATCTATGAATGAATGATAGAATGAATGAATACAATTTCGCAGCTTTGAATGACTTTATATAGGTGTGTAAACCGACTTAGGGGTAAACCCAATCCGTGGAGGACAAGAAAACGCGTTTCTAGAAGATTCTGGGGCTCGATTAATCGGCAGCAACTCCCGATTAATCGAGGGTATTTTTGTACTTTTTCTTCTGTCGACTTAACTTGGAAGGTTCTGGAATACCCAAGGTCCAATCCTTTCATCAGCTTCGGTATTTGGACCATAACTTGGCCTACATAACTCCGATTTGGGTGATTCAAAGTGAGATGGAATCCTCGTTTTAAACCCAACAACTTTCATGTAGAAGTCCAAGCCCAGTTCGTCTTTTAAGGCTTCGGAAACTGCATTTCAAGATCACCAATCAGATTCTCGGGTCCAATCTCCGCTCGAAACACTTTAACCTTCAGCTCCGTTCAGTTATTTATCCATTGACTCTCACATTCAGCCCGAATGATGCTCCAAACACTCGTCTATCTGTCAATAAAACCATAGCACACATAGTAGCTTCTATTTCTAGCAAATATAACGCATAAAATACATCATTAATACGCATAATACCAATTTAGTCACCCTGGACGTGGCTTAATCATATTTAGCTAATTAACCTATGATTTCATACATATCATCACCATTGAGAACACAAATCCGGGGTAAGTTGATGGTAAAATATGACACCAAGTTGACCGTCATCAGTTGTTGCGCGGCGGCGCTCAAGAACAAGAAAAAGAAAATATTGTGTTTTTAGGGGATTATGAGCTGAGCTTGAAAGGCTGCCAACGTACCCTTTGTAAGGAATCCAACCATGCGTAGTTCTGGAAAAAGTAGAGAGAGCCCCTTGTAATGGACGTGAAGGTGATATTTATAGAGGCCTAGAGCTGGCCAGCTAGTGAGAGCAGGAGAGCTGGCAAACTGCGAGCCTGGAGGGTTGAAAGCCCTTGGCGGGCAGAGAGCCTACAACGGAAAGAGAGCCTTCGGCGGGCAGAGAGCCTACGGCGGGAAGAGAGCCTTGTTTTTGGCGAGGTTGAGAGCGATGAGTATCAAGCTCGCTAAAATAACTGCTTCGTAAAAATCAGACTTATTGTTGTCGGATCTTCAATCTGAATTGAAAATTTTGTTGTGTGGCCCCCTTGTTTCAAGCAAGTTCGTTGCAGGCTTGGTTGAAATAAATGTCGAATTCCGGTCATTCACGTTTGTTTGAAAATTTCCACCCACGGCCCCCTTGTTTCAAGCAAGATTGAAGGTGAAACTTGGTTGAAATAAGTGTTGAGTCTGCGCAATCATATGCCTGTTTGAAAATTTCCACTCTCGACCCCTTTGTTTAGGACAAGATTGAGATCGCGAGTAACTTGTCTGGGGAGATTGTAAATAGAGAGCACGTTGTTGGAGAGCTCGTTATAAAAGAGCTCGTTTGATAGAGAGCTTATAATAAGAGAGCTCGTTGATAGAGAGCTTACAATAAGAGGGCACGTGTTTGGCGGTCTCATATCCGGCGAGCTCATGTTGGGAGAGCTTGAAAGCTCATGCGTAGAGTGCACATAATTGGAGGGCTCGTAATCTTATCAACTCTTTTGGCCTTGTCCTTTTTCAAATTTCCCTCTGTTTGTAATAATCATTATTTTTCCGCACCTAATTTGTGGCCGCTGATTTGGGCTTTGAATGCATGTTTACTTTGTTTTTTTGTAATGATTTTCCAGGTATGTTGTGTTCGCGCCTTTATTTTTGCTCCGATTTTACCTTTGCTTGAAATATTCCATCTTTTTTGAGTCCTCTATCTGGGTCCGACGTATCGTATATATATATATATATATATATATATGGCCCCCTTGTTTTTGGCAAGGTCGAGGACGTTGAATCATCGGACTTGCTAAAAATAGTTGAACTGATGATCTTACTTGTTTCTGTTGAGCTCAATGACTGAATCGAAAAATCTGATGTTCGGCCTCTTTGTTTTCAGTGAGATTGAGGGCGCTAAAAAACTGAGCTCGTCGAAAATACTTGGGGCGAATAATCATACTTGTTTCGAATCGGAGCTGTTTTGTTGCACTTGTTGATTTGATCGGAAACAAAATTATGATATGTGGCCCCTTTGTTTCAAATAAGGTCGCTGCCATTTCGCGGCGAGCTTGATTGAGATAGATGGCAGGGCCGAAAAAAAGCTTGGCGCGTTTTAAAATTTCCATTACGGCCCTCTTGTTTTAGACGAGGTTGACGTCACATAATATAGCGGGTGTCGAGGTTGGTACTTGTAACGACAACATTTGAACGTGGATGTGTAATGTAATTCCAAAATAAACACGTGATAATCATGAAAACCGGACTTCAATTAGCCCCGCTCCGCTTCACTTATAGTGAGGTGAGTTTCCAAAAACGATACATTGTATTCACTCAAATTGTGGAAATGAGAATTAATGTCAATGGGAGCTCATACCTGGAGACCTCGTATTGGAGAGCTCAAGGGCTCGTATATGAGGAGCTGGAGAGCTCGTATCCTGGGGAGCTTGAGAGCTCACAACTTGAAGATATTGAGAGCGCATTCTTGGAAAGATTGAGATCTCAATCTAGTGAGCTCATTCTGGTCGTCCTCATTCGGTCATCCTCATTATGGCGGACTGATTCTGGTCGGCCCCCTTCTGGTCGGTCTCCTCAGCAGGAATATGAGGTCCAAGAATCTGTCCTTGCTACCGACCATATCGTACTATCTGACTTGCTTTTGCGCTAAAAACAAATCGTGGTTGAGTACGGCTCTGACAACCCTGACAAAGTGGTTGAGTGTGTCTCCGGTGAGCCGATGTCAGTCCCGACGAGAGTGACACCGGAAAATCCAAGAATCCATAGAGAGTGGTGATAAATCAAACGCAAACTCTATGGATTGTGTGTTTCGCTCCTTTAAATGCGTTAGCTCAGTGGCAAACTTGAAGAGCAGCCCCAAGTGTGTGTTAAGTTTGATGAATGCCGGTCGGAAAACCGGAAATGGGCGGTTTCAGGACGCCGGAAAACCAAAAATATGTGGAGATCTTACTATTGGATGAAGATCTTGGAGATCTTGATAAGGATCTTGTAGATTTTGAGAAAAATCTTGTAGATTTGGAGAAAGGTCTTGTAGATCTAAGTGAAGATCTTGGAGATCATGTTGAAGACTTGCATGTCTAGATATAGATCTTGTTGAAAGCTTGAAGATCCGGAAATCCGAATGAACTGGATGAAGATTCCGTTGAAGGTTCAACCGGAAAACCAAAAATGGGCTGTTTTTGGCCGCCGAAAAACAAAAAGTGGAAAGTTTCAGACCACCGGAGCTGGAAAAACGCCTCTGTAAATATTAAATATGACTGGAAAAAATGTGGAAAATGTCGATTTCCCGGTAACGGAGCCAACTGATGATGTCGAATATATCACCAACAAGTTTGAGATGATTTAACGATGGATATCTGGATAAAACGGATGATTTCTCCGGTGGATGCACGGCGGCGGTCAAGAACAAGATGAAGAAAATATTGTGTTTTGGGGGGATTATGAGCTGAGCCTGAAAGGCTGCCTACGTACCCTTTTTAAGGGATCAAGCCATGCGTAGTTCTGGAAAAAAATGAGAGAGAGCACTTTGTAATGGAGGTGAAGGTGATATTTATAGAGGCATGAAGCTGTCCAGCTGGCGAGAGCAGGACAGCTAGCAGATTGCGGGCCTAGAGGGCTAAAAACCCTTGGCGGGCAGAGAGTCTTCGGCGGGCAGAGAGCCTATGGCGGGCAGAGAGCCTTCGGCGGGCAGAGAACCTACGGTTGTGAGCGTCGTACATGAACTTTATGGCTTAGTTGTGATGGGTTTGTTTGCGTTGAAGGATGGTGAGCTGGAGGGGTGAGCCCCCCAGTGCTTTGTATCGAGCTAGTTGTTTGCTGCTTCATTCCTATTGCCTTGGCTAATGATGAGGATCGTGATAGCGTGAGGCGGTGCTGGGCCGTGGATCCTATCCGTTACCGGGCTTGCCTCTGTTCTGGATTTGGCGGGGCTTTGCCGATTTTGGCATATCACTCAATAATTCAAGTAAGGTATAACGGAAAATTGGATTTATATTTTAAAGTATTATCCCTTTATTTATATATCTTGATTTGTTATTTAAATGGGAATTAAATGAAAAGGATTAACTATTAATTAATTGGACATTAATTGAGTTAATTTTTATATGAAACCCCTCCCAATAGTTTCCTGACATCACGCATATATTTATGAGAAAAAACGGGAAGGAGTTTGACCATGAAGAAAGAAAAGGGAGAAGAAGAATCTCCAGCCTAGCGCTCAATCTGTTCATCATTTGAACAGACCGCAGTAAGGGATCTTGATCACCACGACACGAGGGTCCTTTTGACACAAGTTTCATCATCAATCATAAGTATTTGGTTTTAGCCCTAGTTTAGAATCTTTATCGCTTGTTGGTATTAATTCATGAGTTTAGGTACGAGAGATTTCTTAGGATGTTTTAATAACCGTTTTGGTTGATAGGAGTTGCGTAGAGTTGAGGAATCGTAGCTGCACCATTTTGTCTTGCCTTTTGGACCATGTTTTGCTGAATTTTAAAGGTAATGGGTGTTCTTAATCAGGTTATTTGGTGTTGTGTCATTCAATTTGTTGTTAGAATGTGTAGAAAGGTTTTGTGTAGGTTTTGGTTGTGTTTTGGTACCCGTATGGTGTTGAACCATTGTTGGAATTGGCCCATGACCGTACAAGAATTGTTGGACCTAACGAGAAGGCATGCATGCACTTACTGATATTGAGACTGAAAAGTTCACAGAAGTTGTGGGTGTGCAGCTAAGATGGTGCAGGCGTGCGCCTAACGATTCAGAGAGTTCGGGGTGTGCCATATTGTGCCAGGAGTGCGCCTAAGGATAGGGCAGGTGTGCGCCTATCAATGCAGGAAAGTCAGCGTACTCCCAGTTGTCTCAGGCGTGCGCCTAACCTCCAGATTGTGCAGAATTGTGTTTTTAATGTGTTTTTGTGTATAAAAGGATATAATATGGTATTTATGTCCTTGGGACATTAATTTGAACTTGGCAAAGTTTAGCAACTGACTTCTGGCCTCGGCTCAACACTACAACTAAGACCCTCTGTGGGGAGAAGGTGGGAGCTCCAGAGGCTTTGTTTAGGCCTTGCAGGACATTGGTTTAGTACTCATCATTTCCTATTCATATGTGCTGAGTAGTTAATGTAGAGTTATTTAGGAATAGAAGTCCCCATAAAGCCTTTTTATGTGAATGATCCTAGGATTCTAGATTAAATTCGTAACAAACATATGTGTTGTATCTAAAATCTATGCTAAATAGATATAGGTTTTGATGATGATTGCCAGACTATCTGTTATAGATGCAAGCAAAAAGATGTCTAAAATTTAATGTATCGGTTTACTAGAGTCTGATATTGTATAGGTTAATTAGACAGGCACTGTAATAGTCAGCTAATAGGATCTTTGTATACTAGGACTAGTTTTAGTAAAATCAGTAGAGTCTAAGATCCTAAGCTGAGCTGAGCTGAAGGTTGAGGGAACAAACTGAGTTTTAAAGATTGAAGATGAAGGCTAAGGGTACAAACTTGGTTTTGAAGACATGCCATGACTTATGATGCCGTGGGAGTGTTAACGGGTTTGGTGTATCAATGGCCCCCTACTTCCCAAGCTCGCAATTGTTCAAATGAGAGTTAGGGAGTAAAAAGTATTGATGACTTGCCTTGCCATATGATGCCGAGCTTGTGTTGAGATTATGGTGCCGAGCTAGTGTTGGGCTTTATGGTGCCGAACTAGTCAGTCTTATGTTTCCGTGCATTGGGCGGCGGGCTTAGCAACACATTTATTACGTAGATGCGACTGACTACGAGGCACCGCGCTTTGAAGTGTACGGACCTAGTGTCGTTTTTTGGGCGACAGGCTTATAGTGCCAAGCTAGAGTCGGGCTTAGCGGCATTTTATGGCGTAGATGAGACTGGCCGAGAGGCGCCGTGCTTTGAAGCATACGAACCTAGTGCCGTGCATTGGGCGATGGGCTTATAGTTCCGAGCTAGAGTCGGGCTTAGCAGTATTTTATGACGTAGATGTGATTGGATGCGTGGTTCCGTGCTGTGAAGCGGATGGACTTAAAATGCCGAGATGGTTGGTTTTATGACGCCGAGTTGATCGGTCTTTTGGTGCCGAGCTGGAGTCGGTCTTATGATGTGGCCAAGGGCAGATGCTTGTTGAAATTCCGAGCTTGAGTTGTGGCGAGACGGAACCTGCTTCGCTCAAGTGAGGTGAGATATATGATGTGGCCCTAATTGTTAGGCTTAGCCTAACTGCCATGATCAGACGCAGTCATTGGTAACTGCTTAGAACCACCGTGGCTTTGTGTTCATAACTGGTACTTTCATTACTTCGGTTTTCAAAACGGCGCCATAATGGCGGTTGATTTCGAAATACGAATTTTGAATCCTGAACCGTCGTTGCACGGTATCTGAACCATCTCATGACCCCTATAAAAGGAGAGGCCGGCCAGTAGTTGAATACTTTTTCCCATCAGAGATTTACCAAATAGAGAGTTCCGGTGAATATTCAAAGATTCCGACGATGAGAGGAAGTTTCCGGTGAAGTTCACAGCCCATTTTCTTAATCTTTCAACCCATTCTTACGGAATTTCCTGAGGTAAATCCATTTTCATGCTTTGATCTCAACACTCTTAACATTTTTTGTCCGATTGAGAGGCCAGTATATGCGTGATTCCCTAAATATCTTTGATAAACATGCTTGAATGATGGTTTCGTTGAGGTTTGAATGTTCATGTCTCCTTAGTTGTTAACCGTTTGAAGGTGTGGGCTTGGCCTTCCGAATTCCTTATGCATGCCTGTTTATTCATATTTTGGATCGTTTTTGAGCCATTTGTCGGAGAACCTTGTTTGTAGTTGAATTCCCGTTTTTGTTGTCGTTTCCGGGCTGGAGAACTTGGAGTGTCTGTAGGAACGATGATCTCTTCTCCGGTGTTCCGTTTATTTTCCGATAGAACTAGGGTTTTATTTCCTATAGAATGGGAGCGAGGTGTAGAGGTGAGTGAGTTTTTCTGCCTCAGCTCGGCCCTCGGGTTTGAGTGATTAATCATCCACCTCGCTCTCTTTTCCAGGCGATGTTAGACAATTGAGGTGGTGAAGCGAGCTCTAGTAGGTCAGCTGACCATATAGAACAAGTCGAAGAGGATGCAATGATTGTAGTCGAACAGGTTGAGTGGCCGGGGATTTGCTCGCAAGCTGGGAGGATGCCCAGCAAAAAGAGTTTGATAACGGAGTTAAGGACTGGTAGGAGTCTAAAAACGAGGATCCTCGTCCCACTCCTGCAACCTTATTACATATGGTCCGGCTGAGCCCGGATTATCGGTTTGAGTACTTTGATGAAGACAAATCACGAATAGGTTATCGTGATGATAGGGACCGCATAGTGATTCACTTCAATTCGATCATGAGCGGACTCAAACCTCCTTTCAATAAATTCTTTGTAGAATTTATGGACGCTACGAAGACCATGCCTGCCGATCTTGCCTTGGGGGTAGTAAAGGATCATATCCGCGTTAATAGCATTGAACCGGGTATTAGGATTCAAGCTGACTCTTTCATCCCTTGGGCATTACCGCACATTTCCTGTTTCGAGGGAGTCTGGACAAGTTCAGGCGAGAAGACCATCAATGAAGGATAAAGTGAAGTTGTTTTATAAATTGCCCTGTAAAGTCACCTACTGGAGTCATCGATGTCTACTCATGGAGTCCTGAGTTGGTTGGCCATTTAAGAGGCGCGGGCCCAACAAGGTCAAACTTCCTGATAACTTGAGATGAAAGGATGTGGCTTATTTTCCGGAGGAAGACATCCCATTTAAGGCTGAAGTTGAGAGGGTCCTTGGTTGGGACAAGGAGACCCAAACCCAAGCTCACACATTTAATTGGCTATTATTGGGAGCCGGGGGCAAGTACAATACTCTGGTGGGGATAGCTGGCCCCCGGTTGAGAGATAGGCAGCCTCCGGTCGATATCATCCCAGTTATCACCAACCCAATTTGGTTCGCTTCTTGCCATGACGGCGAGTTCGCAACCGATTTTATTTTTTGTGAAGGTTACAGAGGACGACGTGGTCCCACCCCAGGTAATCGCATTGTTTGCTCATTTTTCTTAGCTCGCTTAGCTTCTGTAGAGGTCATTTCAAATGTTTGCCTTGTATGCTTTAAGACTTATGCTTTCATTATTTTGATCATGCGAACTGATTGCTCTTTCTTTGTGCAGTGGATATGGATCTGATTGAATTGCGATTTGAAAGGAGACAGTTAGCTCACGAACAGAAATCTGATAGAGTTCGAGTATTGTCTGCTTATCGCGGGCAAGCTATTCCGCCCATGGTGGTGAATGGTCAAAACATTCCAATCATTCCTCAAGATGTTCAAGATCGGGATGTGTTGGAGCCCAGAATGTGGTAAATATGCAAGCTGGTTGAAACCCGGCCCTACGAAAGAGGCGGGACGGCAGCATCCGGATAAGGGAACCCACTCCTGCTGCTCCGTGATCCGAAGGTGCAATTGAGATTGAAAGTTCTGAAGAGACTGACCTAAACATTGTCCCGTTGAAGAGAGTAAGGAAAGATGATGGTGCTATTTCATCGGCCGTTGCGGCCAGTTCGATTCGAGAGCGCGATGCTCCTACTGTTGATGAACCAGAGATGGGAGTGGCTGAGAGCACTCTAAGCCGAACTGAGGAGGGGTTGGCTATTGTGTCCTTAAATGTTGAGAACCTTACGGGCATCCATCTCGCTGATGTAATTGTTGGAGATCGAGTTCCATTTCCGCCTCTTGGGGATGGCCCATTTGGAAAATGCGCTTTTCCGTCAGCCCGAGAACCGTAATGAGGGCAAGCAGGTGGCGAAAGCGCTCATAGAGGAAGTCTCCCAAGTTAGGAATCTTGACTTGACAGTTTTGAACGATGCAACTTATAGTGTTGGCATCGGTCTAGCGGGCCGAATCGTTGTCGCTGATAAGGTATCTGATTTCTTGTCGAACCCTGAAGATCTGTATGGGTTGACTGGAAACCTTGCAAGCTTGGTGAGCTCTCTTCGATTTATTTCTTTCTCATTTTTCTCGCTTTTCTTATTCATTTTGACTAACTAGCACTTCTCCTTTCAGATGGTGACTGCGACTGGGCAGGCTGCCCATGAGCGAAGAGAGCTGGTGAGCCACTGTCAAAAATATTCAGCTGAGGTTTCTAATTAGAAAGAGCAATTAGGCGAGGCGAGGCGAGGGCTCATGCCGCTGAGGTTGAGAGAAAGCTAAAGGCTGATTTGATGGCAGCCAATCGTGGTAAGGCCAAGGCAGGGGGAGACTTGGGTATAATGACTTCCATTGCCGAGGTGAGAGCTCGGGATCTCACGATGTCTCACAGAGAGCGGGATTCTACCGTTTAATTATGGGCTATAGTCGAGAAAAAGCTGACCAACGAAAGGCAGATGTCTGATGAGCTCGCCGAATGATTCAAGAAAGCTGAGGGTGAAGTCGAATCCAAGATGTAAGAGGCTTGCAAGCAAGTTGTTGATGAGTATAAAGTGTCTGAGAAGAACAAGGCAACACTGATTGTGATCAAGCTTGAGGGATTCGATCAGGACATTTACCATATTACGAGATGTATGAGGAGAGAAATCGGTAATCATGCTCCTACGTTGCAGCGGATTGCCGATTGGCCCAGCGAGCGGCTGTTTACCGCGAGCTTAAGGGAGTTTTATAACTTCATCCCGTATACCCAGTCCGAGATTAAAGAACATTTGAGGGATCTAGAGAAGGTTGGGGGAGAGCCATGGGTTCCTCCTCAAGTCGAACCAGAGAACTTGAGGTTTTTAATAATAGGGGAGGAAGTTGATGCCGAGGCTGCTCTTGACAACCAAGAAGTTTTTGAGGAGATTCCTCATCCCTTTATTTAGGTGCTGATGCAGCGAGGCAGGCTCATGAGGAGAATATGGCGGGCCTCATGGAGTCCATGGATCGACGTGCTGATGCGATTGGCCTCAATCCACCTCGAGCCTCCTCTTAGAAATCCCACTTGTGTTTGATAACTTTTTAAATAATTTTGCTCTGTAACAATTTGACTTGTTTCATTGTTGGGTTGTTGTAACCGCACAACTCTTAATTTGGCCATGTTTTTTGGCCTTTGCTTTTGCTATTTTTGGTTCGGTTAACCTGTTGAAAATAAAATTTATGTTTTGATGATAATTCATCATATTTAATCAGTTATTATTTTAAGCCCCATTGATGGAGTGCTAAAATCAGCTGTTATAGTGAAAAGCTAAAAGATGTCTAGAACTGAATGTATATGTTTTACTAGAGTCTGACATTTGTATAGGTTACATCAGACAAGCACTGTAATAGATAGAAGTGTCGTAAAACTGAAAACTGGAAATCATCTAAGAAACTGGAAAGACAAATCATCAAAACTGACTCGGACTACACCTAAAACTGAAGCTCACTCAGAAGTGAAAAAGGTAAGCTGAGGGACACAGACTCAGTTGGCTTATCTAGAAGACAGAAGAACTGAGGGACACTGACTCAGTTATTGAAGATTGAAGAACTGAGGGTTCAAACTCAGTTTATGAAGACCAAGTCGAGACTGTAAAGTTAGACTTCAGGCAAGCTTGTGGTGACCTGAACTCACTTTATGGATCTTGTATGAAGACCTAAGAATCATAAGGACAATGAATTCTTAGATGATATATACTTATGGTGTACTCTGGTTAAGTCAATTATAATCAGATGAAGAATTGGAGTACTGATATTTGAAGTAAAGTAAAATCTCAGTTAATGCTCCAAGTCAGTCAAGAAACTGACAACTGACGAACTCAGTATAAAATTGATCAGGAAACTCAGTTTTACAAGTCAGTCATCCAACAAACTGATAGTACAGTCGAACATTGTAAATGAAGCAATGTTATTGGATGAAATACTGACAAGTCAGAACGGTCATAAAATATAGCCGTTACAAGATAAACGATGATACAATTCGAATTCAAGCAAGATGAACGTTGGACCTTACACTATAAATAGAGGACTTTGCACCAAGGATCAAACACCAAGAATTAACAAGATTACAAGCATTTTGTGCACTAGTCTCGTTCATTCAAATTGCTATCATCTTTGCGCTTACAAGATCAATCAAGAATTTCTTCAAGTGTTCAAGCTACACAGAATTCATTTAGATTCAGACACTTTGAAGAACCGCAAACAAGAATCAATTTATTGATTCTCAGCCCAACTTTGATTCTTAATCAAAGGTTTAGGCTGTGAAGAAATCCCGTGAAGGATTTGCCAAGGACAGTTGTATCAGCAGTCGGGTAGACTGTGTTAGTGGTGGTAGCTGGTGAAGAGGCATACGTAACCCTTCAAGGACCAGTGGCTCAAGCATTTGAAGAGCAGCAATCCAACTTGTTCTTTGACTGTTTAGATAGTGAAGCTATGATTAGCCAAGGACTATTGTTTAGGACTTTTTGTAACAGCTCACCTCAAGAAGTTCTAGTGGAATTTTCCTCCTACACCACAGGGGAAGAGAGGACTGACAGGATTACACCACCTGGAACCTCTATAATTCTTGTTTCACTTATTTTACACATTTACATTCTGTTACTTATTTATTACAGCATTTATTATTGTTTTCACAGCATATTGAAGAACTGATTGTTACACAACTCACAACTCACAAACTGAAATTCACCAGAATTCAGTTTTACACACTCAGCTTTCACAGAGAATAACAAGATCAAGAAAAAGGCTAGAATTATATCCGCTGCCGGTTGACTAAGTTTTGTATAAGTCAGTTTAACTTAAACTCAGCTTTGTCAGCTCAACTCCACACAAGTTAAAACTAAACCTTAATTTGATTTAAATACAGTTTTTGGTGACAAGTTTATTCACCCCCCCCCCTCCCTCTAAACTTGTGTTAGCCTTTCCAAGGGACCAACATAACCTTTGAGTTTGCTTTTAGCTCTTTTGGCTGTCAATTGATATCTTGTATGTCTTTCTTTTGACCTGTGTAATTTTACCGAAATTTTTCCCATCTTTCGGAGCGTGCCGAACTCGTAGGCGTGTAGCATAGTGGCCACATTGTTTTTGACAAGGTCGATAGGTGCTAGGATGCGAACTTGTTGAAAACAATAGTCGAGTTGTTCACTTTTAGGGAAAACCGCTGAACCGCATAAATAAAACCAAAGACTGAAGGAAAAATGTAAAGTCAGACTTTATTAGGTTCGCCTTGCCACATGGGCGGTTTAGACGATTTACAAGAAAGAGAGGCCATTCCCATGAGTACATGAGAGAATGATCTCCATAACCCAATAATTAAGAAAGCGAGATCACTCACGTTAGAGCACGAGAGAGTGACTGCCATAACCCATACTGACTTTACATGCAGTACCTTTTAAGATAGCGAGATCTATTCCATGCGGGCCCTCTGGCCATCTCGGATGTGTGCCAACAGCCTTTGAGGTTGGTTGATTGCGATCCCGACCCGGTTTTCGACATGGAATTTTATCCTTAGGTGTGGGACAGATACGGCCATTTGGAACTGCTTGAGCCTAGGATCATGTTGCAGTTCGACTGCAAGTTGACTACGAGAAAACTTATTCTCTTAGTTCTGGAAGGCTCATAGTCTCCCATTTGCACATCCAAGTCGATGGCCCCTTTGGCTTGAAACTTATCGTTAGTAAAGCCCTCCATGGTGCCGTTATATGGTAGTAAGCGTGAGTCTCCATAGCCGAGCTTCCTGAAGCAATCGTAGTATAAGATGTCTTTATAGGCCCCTATGTCTATTAGGATTTGGTTACTCGGTCGTCATCGATAACGGCTGACACGACGATGGGCATGTCCAAAGGATCCAGGAGGTCTGTCAGTTCGCTATGGGTGAACGTGAGAGGCCGTTCGATCCCATGCAGGACAACTAGTTTCTCAAGAACTTTATTCAAAGAGTTGATTTGACTATTGAGCTTGCTACTGCTGGGGGAGTTTCGCTATGACATGGATTTCCCACCCAAATCAGCGAGCTGCAGGATTACTTTTGTTTGCATTATCCCCATCTCGCTTGTAGTGATTCAGATATCCACGGGCTATCAACCTCTCAATCTCTTTCCACAGTTGTTTGCAATCCTCGATGGTGTGATCGTGATCATAGTGGTATTCACAATATTTAATGGCGTCATGGTCAGCCCGCATTGCCTGTGCCATAGGTTGAGGTTCAGGGAGCTCGGTCCTAACCTCATTCATGATTTTTGCGAGGGGAGCAATAAGGGGTGTGTAATGCTCTTTTGCCAACCTCTCGGGCTTCAAGAAATCCCGATTCTTGGTTTTTTCCCTGATCAGGTGAGATTCAACCTTTTGTTTCCCTTTGCTGGATGATGGCTGGGAAGGAGGCTCGGATGCGCGTACTTTTGAGCTTTGCTGAGCATTTCTTGTAAGCTCTCTTAGGGTGAAGGGCGAAGTTGGATTTAAGGTAGCCCTTTGCCAGCCCAGTTTCAAATTTGGTCATGACCACATTGTTGGTCAGACCCCTGGTCAATTCATAGACCTTGTTTAAGCGTTCATAGTAGCTATGAGTTGACTCGGTTTCTCCTTGTCGGATATCAAATAGATTGGTCTGCGTTTTCTTTGGCTGTCCGGAAGTTTTGAACTCGGAGATGAACTTAGCAAAAAGATCATCCCTAGATTGAATCGACCTGGCCAGCAGGTTTCGCACCCTCGAGGCCACTCTATCTTGCATCGCACCCACAAAATCGATGCATCAGGCTGATTGATTTATGGTTACCAAAGAGACCATGATTTGAAAGGTTGTGATTCAATCGTATGGGTAGGTCACCCTTGAGTAAGTTTGAAACGAAGGGTAATGGAGCCCTTCAGGTGCCGCTTTCAGAACCTGCTCATCGATGGCGCTGGTTCCCCAGGCCTGTCTATCCTCTTTCTCGACCTTAGTCTTTTGTAGGACATCGAATTGCTTGTGAAGTCTAGTGGATGCGGCGTGTAGTGTTGGTGACTACCCGCCGTCCTGGACCTCTCAGATTGGGCCTTGTGATCGTCTGACAGACCTAAACCTAACCTTGGAAACGGCGCCAGAAAGCTGACGGACATTACCTAGGCTATACAGATCCTAACCGGCAGTGTACCGGGTCAAATTGTAGTGCTAGTCTGGTGAGTCAGGTCGTATTCCTCAGGGAAAACATGGTAATTCTTTTAAGTGGGGTTAAACACCAAGAAGCTATTATTAACTCGATCTAAGTCGCAGTTTTATCAGTTTCCTCGGGTTAGATTATGTTAGTAGTTAGATTGTTAGTAAAGCAGTAAATAAATATAGATATATTTTTGGATCTAGCCAAGAATACTTTACTGAATCAATATCTTTTAGTAGAAATAAATGAGACAGATCTTCCTTTATTCAAGGTGTAAATTATATATGAATCGGTGTACTCCTAAGCTAAACAACTCCTCCTCACACGAGCGTATGAAATTGTCATATGTCAAATGTCATCAGTCCAAGGTCCACAACTGTTACGGTTTTTCTGAACAGGTCCCGAGTACGAATCGCCTTTAGATAAAAAGGAATCACTCCGTTCGTCAAACGATCAATTTTATTTAAAAGGCTCCGGTTGTCAAGGCCGGACGATTCAACTTTCCGGTTTAAGTTTCAATTAAAGCCGATGATTTAACATTATTACGATCTCGAGTACAAATTATAATAAGATTCATTTCTCCCAAAACAAATCTACCCCCGGGTAGGAAATCGGATTCCGTTATCACGTTGTTCACACGGCCAATTTTACCCTCCGGTTTTTCTATCTTTTATCTCGTATCCCTAACTACGAGGCGTCAATTCATAATTAGATTATGAATTCCTCAGATCAATTAAATACGTCAATACGAATACGATTAAAATAGAAAAAGATTCAATTATAATTAGTTTTAATCACGATTACCAGAGTCGATCATTCATTTTACCAAAAGATTAACTAATTCAGATTCATATCTTGGCTAGACATATTTTTAGCTTAACATATATAATATATAAATAAAAATAGAAATAGTAAACATAATAAAATTAGAATATATTACCGATTACAACTGCTGAATCGGGGTCGTTTCCACCGGATGTAGTATGACAAAGCCTCGATTTTAACAATCTTCGATAATTATTCCGCCATTACAACGGTACTATAACCATTTTATTTATATATGTGAAAAACATATATACATACATACATCGACATATATATGTATATACGGGCCCCGAAAAGAAAAATAAAAAAAGATAGATGAACTATATATATACGGATGTATATATATATTTTGGGACGTGTGTGTGTGTGTATATATATATATATATATATATCTATATATATATATATATATATACAAAGTGTAAAGAAAAAAAAAACAAAGAAGAAAGGAACGAGAAAGAGGGAAAGAAGGGGCAAAGTTGCTGCTGCTGATGGTTCTGTTTTTATAGGAGAAAAGGGGGCCGGATCGATCCGGGAAAGGGCCGGATCGATCCGGGAAAGGGCCGGATCGATCCGGGAAAGGGCCGGATCGATCCGGTGGTGATCAATTTGCACGCTGAGTCACCTGATTCTAGATCCTTCGGTTGTTTATTTATTGTAATAAAACTTCTAAAATTCATATCTTGAGTTGTAGACCTCCAAAAATTATGATTCAAACGTCAAAATTAAGCTCTCGGAAAATTCTTCAACTTTCATAAAGGACTCTTCTTCAGAAAACGCCTTTTTGATGGGTCATTCCCGTTACGTGTTGTTTTCGGGATTTTCCCAATACAAATCAATTAGCCACTTGACCACCATTTGAGTTGTAGAAGTCCGATTGACTTGATTCAAAATCCATTGGAAAGCGTTCTTGAAGATATACAACTTTTATGAAGGAAACTTCTTCAGAAAATGTCGTTTTGATGAGCCATTCGTATGTCGTGTCGTTTTCGGGATTTCCGCTAATACGAATCGATTAGTCAATTGACCATAACTTGAGTTGTAGACCTCTAATTGACGTGATTCAAAGTGCGTTGGAAAGCTTATGTGAAGATATACAACTTTCATTAAGAAGTCATCCCCTGAAAATGCCTCTAAGCTGGGTCAAATCTCCGTCGAAACAGGTTTTGGTTTTAAGTATGTAAGATAATTTGATCCATTTGAACTCGTAAGCTTGTGGCATCTTCTTCTAATCCTCTAAACACATCTTTTAGACTCAAAACATGTCGTTACGTGGAATCTTGGTCAATGTATAATCCTGCAATGAACCACCAAAATACCAAACGTAAATCCGACACGACACTCCGGTTACTAAACCGGTACAAAAAACTAATAAAAAACTTATAAAAATACGATAATTTATATAATAACTACTACTTATACATTTGAATAAAACTTAGTAATTTTGACTTGATTTGATACAATAATGCTCAAAATGGTATCAATATTGGGGTAAAATGACATAATAATGATCATAAATTTATCTCTCATCATCGTCGCAGAAATCCCCAAGCCTAGACTTTACGTTCTGATGAGCTGAATTTACCTCGTCGTTTTTTTCTTGCTGGGAAGCCTCATCCCCCTTGCAAGACTTGGGACCTACACGATCCTGGATCGGTCTCTTTTCATGAAGGCAACCCTCAGATGATTAGGCACCCCCTTCCTTTCCAAGATGATGGGAAGAAGACACTATTGTTGGGGCAGCAGCGCAGCGTGCTTTGTGATGGTGGGCGATCCCGCCGGGTGAACAAAATCACTGATCAGGAGAAGCGGTTCTCCGAAATGGACCAGCTCCTGATTGGTCTTATGAATCCTTTCGGCATAGGCGACATGAGCACGCAATGCCCTTATGTAAAGATTGTCGTAAGCCTCGATCTCCTCGCGGGAGATATCTGATAAAAACGGACTGGCCTTGAGGCTTCAGCCGCGTCTTGTCCTTTGCTGGCGCCCATTTCCATAACGAGCTGGCCCAGAGACTCTTTAGTTCTCTCTCTGTTGTTGAGGTAGGATCTCGCATCGTAATGATTTGCAGCTTCACTCCACGGGCTGAGAGTATGATAACCCTCCGGATCACGTGTCGTGACGTCATGACCTAAGGTCATATGGTCAGTAGTTTGGGACGTACCTTTGCCATTCCTTTTGGCAATTAGGGGTAGACCGTCGTACAACGCAGCACCTCTCGTTATTGACATGTTAACACCGGTGAAGTAGACCTGTTGAGATTTGTATGGGGTTGACTACAAAGTGTCAATATCCGTTGGAGATCCGGAGGTTTATAGGAGTCCTTATAGAAGATCTGACGCTGGATGAAGACCTTGTTCGGATTCTAGGGATCCCTGATGAAGATCTGGCGATCTGGGGATAATGTATGAACTGGATGGTGGTTCCGATGAAGATTCAGAAGGAAGCCCAGAAAAGACGGCTTGAAGTAGCCGGAGCTGAAGAACACCAACCGCAAATATCAGATATGGCCGGAGAAGAATGCTTTCGCGTAATCTTTCCTGGTAATGGAGCCAACTGATACAGTCGGAAATATCACAATAGCAGTATTTTTATTATAACTGGATATCTGGCTAAGTGTTTGAATGTTTTTGTTTACATATTATTCAAGGAATGTTTATGAAGATTGACAAGAATAAAAAGCATGTATGAGAGGGAGTGTTTGTCGACAAATTGGCAGAGTTTGGCTGCGTATTCAATTATTTGTCCCCTATGAAGAGGGATAGTTCCGCTATTTATAGGGCTTACATAGTCGGTTACAAGGCGGGAAAGGAAATACAAGCAAGTATATAAGTTATAAAGTTGCGAGTCGAGCTCATCGAGTACGAGCTGGCTTGTATCTCGTTCCCTATAAATTCTTCACCTATAACATGCGACTTGGTTGCCTAGTTATGCGGGCTTCGAGTTGAGGAGCGAGCTGGTCGGCCTTTAGTGCTTCAGATCATCCTATGAAGGAGAATTGAAGGCTTTGAGTATCGATGCCCATTGCCTGGCCAATGATAAGTAGCATAATGGTGCGAGGCAGGCTGGATTATACATGGCTTGGTTCAGCTTATGAAGGTGCGAACGGACTAAGCCAAGGACCTTATTCGTAATTGGACCTTAGAGGAGACCCAACATTAATCCGTGGAAGAATTTATGGGTTTGGTGTATCATTTACTTACCCAAATCTTATGATCATTTGACATATTAGTCGGTGTGGTTTATTGATACCGGAGAAACTCACCATGTGACTGGGATGTTTCAGTTGCTTGTTGATGCCAAGAAAATTACTCATTGTCCACTGGTTTGGTAGACAGTCGTACTTCAACGGCCACCCATGAGGGGACTGTTATTTTGCCTGAGAATTTTCATCATAATAACGTTTTATACGTCCCCAGCTTGGATTGTAATTTTTCAGTATCTCAGTTTCTTGATGAGAGTAGTTGTTACATTCAACTCATGAATACACTGTGTGTTATGCAGGACCGAGTAACGAGGATGCTGATTGGAATGGGTGAACGTGAAGATGGACTTTTCTTTTTCCACGGGGTTCCTACTGCAAGGGTCTTAGCCATTGATGGTGGAAAATCGATGGATTTGTGGCACCGCCGTTTGGGGCATACGTCGGAAAAGGTCCTTAGAAAAATTCCCAACATTATTATTCCTGGTAATTTTTGTAAAGATGGGTGTAATGCGTGTTTTCCGTGCCAAGCAACATCGTGAACAGTTTCCCCGTAGTAGTATGTAGTCGTGCTAGTCGAATTTAAGAATTGTTCATTGTGATTTCTAGGGCCCTCATCATACTCGGTCCACTTGCGGAGCCTCCTATTTTTTTGACGATAGTTGATGATTTTTCTCATTCGGTTTGGGTATATTTTCTTTATAGTAAACTGAAGGTTGAAACGATTTTTTTTGGAATTTGTGGCATTAATTGAGCGTCAGCTTAATGGCCAAATCGCTCGTGTTTGTAGTGACAATGGGACGGAGTTTAAGCGCTTAAAACCATATTTTCTGAAACATGACATTATTTTTTAGACATCATGCGTGGATATGCCACAACAAGGAGAGTTGGGAAGAGGAAAACAACAACAAATTCTCAATTCTCGATATCAAGAGTTTGTGACGCGTACACTTGTGGAAAAGAAAAGTTCGTCTGCGCACTCGCATGTTTCATCCGCTTCTTCAAGTACTCCTTATCCTCTTACACATTTGTTGATTATAATCGGTTTTCTAATAAGCATGGCAAGTATCTAGAAGCTATTACTGTAGGTAACCCCCCTCACACTTTTAAGGAGGGTGTCAAGCATGAGGGGTGGAGGCAGGCTATGGCTGAGGAGATTTGGGCATTGGAAGATCAGGGAACATGGGAGTTGCAGCCATTGCCTCCCGGAAAAAAGGCCCTCGGGAGTAATTGGGTCTATACTTAAAAATATGATGAAAATGGGAACTTGCAATGCTTGAAAGCGAGGTTGGTGGCCTTCAGTCATCATCAGGTGGGTGGAGGGGGTTGACTATAATGAGACTTTTGCTACGGTGGCAAAGATGGTGACAGTTAGCACGTTTCTTAGTGTTCCAGCTATTAAAATTGGGATAATCATCAAATGGATGTTCATAACGCTTTCCTGCATGGTAACTTGAAAGAAGAAATTTACATGAAAATTCCTCCGGGTTTTGAGAAGAACCTGTCAAATATTGTGTGTAGAATGAAGAAATCATTATATGGGTTAAAACAAGCACCTCGTTTTTGGTTTGCGAAGCTGGTAGAGGCATTGAAGAATTATTTGTTTCGGCAGTCCTATTCTGCCTCGTTTTTTGTTTGCGAAGCTGGTAGAGGCATTGAAGAATTATGTGTTTCAGCAGTCCTATTCTGATTACTCCTTGTTCACATAGAACTGTGATGCTATTCACATTAATGTTATGGTCTATGTTGATAAAACAACAATGGCCATATTTAAAGATTACTTGGGTCGATGTTTTAAAATGAAAGATTTGGGCGTTGTGAAATATTTTCCTGGTTTAGAGGTTGCTCGGAATTCTCAATGCATATTTTTATGTCAACGAAAATATGCGCTTGACATTATTGGTGAGACATGTTTGCTTGGGGCTAAACCAGCTGAATTTACGGTGGAGCAGAATCACAAATTAGACCGTGCAAAGGGAGATTTCTTGACCGACCCAAGACAATATCCACGGTTAAGGCGTCTAATTTACCTGGGCGTCACACGTCCCGATTTGGCTTACTCAGTACACATCTTATCTCAATTAATGCAGAAGCCTCAGGTTGAACATTGGGAGGCCGTTTTACGTGTTGTGCAATACTTAAAGAAACATCTAGGGCAGGGCATATTGTTACGCGCCGATAGTTCTTTGTGTTTGGAAGGGTGGTGTGGCTCCGACTAGGTGAGTTGTTCATTGACTCAGAGGTCTTCGGTTTCTTACCCATTTCATGGAAAACCAAGAAACAAGACACGGTTTCTCGTTCATCAGCAGAGGCCGAGTATCGCGCCGAGTATCGCTCCATGGATGTCGTCACGTGTGAGTTAAAGTGGCTGAAACAACTTCTTGGTGAGCTAGGGGTCTGACATCCTCAAGGGATGCGGCATTATTGTGACAGTCAGTCGGCGCTGTATATCGTGCAAAACCCGATTTTTCATGAACGCATGAAGCATATCGAGGCGGATCGCCATTTTATTCGGAATGCCATCACAACTGGCTTGATTCTTCCATCCTATGTTCCCACGAAGGTGCAATTGACAGACATTGTTACGAAGGCTTCAGGGAAGCAGCAATTTGAGTTTTTATTACACAAGTTGGGCATTTGGAACCTTCACGCTCCACCTTGAGGGGAGTATTACGCTATGAAGTTGTCACACTCTGGGCGTGACAAGAGGTTGTTTTTGTATATGAGCTTATTTTGTGTATATGAGACTGTTACATGGGTGCCACACAAGTTGATTTTGGTAATTGTAATTATTATAAGCAGGGGCGTTTTCGGAAGTTTAGACAAAGATACGGAAAACTCTTGTAATCTACATATATTGATACAAAGATGAATAGGAAGGGGAGACAATTTTTTGTGAAATTTAACACTATGGGACTTGGCACAAATTTGAATCGCTACCTCCTCAAATCGTGCAAGAATAATAGTGATTCATGGTTGGCTCCTAAGTTCTAAAAGAATGAAGTACTACATACAATAATATGGTTCTTACCACCGAAATTTGATGTTTCATAAAGGAACTTCTTTTCACTTTCACTTGCCCTTGCTAGAAATCAAAAATCATATACACACGGATGACATAAACCATGTTAATACAAAAGGCATCATCATCATCTTCATCTCCTCAAGATTTGGCCCATGAGTTGTACCACGCTATGTTATCCCGAATCTCCTTGCGATTTCTCGCAGCACTGCAAAAACAATATAATGCATAAATGTATACACTTTTTAGTGTTGGAATTTTGAATCTAAACTTGGTTTGAGCTCTGAACGAGTCAGACAAATAAATCAGGGAGACTTTAATGCGCTCAAGTCAAAAACTAATATGGCACCACCACAACCCCTTTCTTTTGGGTGGTCAAGAGTTGACTTTGCTGAGGTCAACTGTGTGTGTGGTACCACAAAAGTATGTTGAGTTTGCTGTCACTAGAAAGACTGCTATAAATCATGAGTTGCAAAAGAAAAAAGAAAAATTGACTTTTAAAATTACTGTTGGAAAGCCAGGGAATTGCTTACCTGGAGAACCAGAACTTTCATATCCTTCAGAATCAGAACTTTCAGTTTCTCCTGACTCGGACCTTTTTACATTTACTCTTAACTCAGAACTTTCAATTCTTTCAGACTCAGACTCGGGATCTTCGAGTTCGGCAGTATGTAGATTCAGAATATGAGGATAAACAGCTACTTTGTCCAATTCTGTTTGATAATATACCAGCTCCTTCAGCAGGCGTGGAATATTCCAATCTGATAGCAACAAATTGCTTTTTTATTGAAGCTCTTGGTGTGTATCAAGTAAAAAATCAAAACGACAGAGGAAAATCTAATGCAAGAAACACAAGACAAGGGCAGGTAAGAAAATGCTCTGACAAATAACGTTTTTTCAGTACCTAGCAAAATGCTACAAACACATTAGTGGTGCACTTTCAAGTTGCGAATATCAAACAATTCAGAGAGGTGTGTTTCAAGAAAAACGACAACATTCACCAAAAAACACACTCTGGCAGGCTTGTACTATTGCTGGACGCCAGCGAAATTTAGCTAGACATGTTCCATTTTGTAACACTATCTTTTCTCTTTTAGTACACATTTTGTAACATTATCATAAGCTGTTCTATGTTATTTCTTTCGGAAGTACACAGTTACATACACGAAGATTTGGAAGAGACATGGCTACTTAGAATGGATCATAAATTGCAATCCCCTTGGAAACTAGTTGTAAAAAATAATTTTGGGACCGCCAGAAGGACATAATTGAAAAGTGGCTTACTACCAGGCAGTGAGAACAAAGTGGCAACAGTGCAACAATTACTGAAAGTAACCACCAAATGAGAAAGAGAAAATACACAAGGTTGACAGCTGGCTAAAGCAATCTGTAAAGTATCATTTTCACAATAGCTATTGCTAAAAAGCTTTTAAAATATAAAGCACACATCAGACATATTTTGTTCATCTTCTGTTGCGTACTTAAGAGGGATAAAGAAAAACCTTCTGCAATGCCTTGGCTCACTAAGAAGGCTTGTTTGACTTTATTTGCAGCCTTCAAGCGCAATGAAGTATCAAGATATTTCGCAGCTGGGCTGCTTGGATCATCTTTAAAATACAAGAGAGATGTGATCTCTGAGAACTCCTTAAAAAAAGGTGGCTGGAAAATTGAAATTTTCCATGTTAGTGATCAAATAACAGAGATTAACAATGAAATGATGAGAAAATACAAAGTAATCCAGTTAAAAGCTACTAAGCCTTTCAAAGACTAGTTTAAGATGTGTAAACCCAGCAATAGTGATTACTGAAAGAAAAAAACCGAGGGGAGATTTGTTTCTAAGTAGCTGGTAAAATAAGTACTACCTCCATCCCTAAAAGGTGTCCACTTTTTGAAAAAAAAAATGTCCTATAAAAAGTGTCCATTTAAAGAACCAATACATCATTTAATGCCTTTTTTCCAAGCATACCCCTATCCTAACATTTATTGTTTGTATTCTCATTTAATATTCCAAAACAAGCATTCATTATGAGATAGAGTGTTATATTCCATTAGCACCTTAAAGCACAAACACATTAATTAACTTTCTTAATATGTGTGAAAAGCAAAAAATGGACACTTTTTATGGATGGATGTAGTACATAAGTAACTACATAAACAAGTCCAAAGAAAAGAACAAGTGTGGATTACATGTTTCATGACTATTGGAGCAAGTTTTCCTGAGAAAACTTTAAAGCCTCTGCAACCTTTCCGGTCCTAATCAATTCAATGAACTCTTGCTGTAAGAGAGTGCAAAATAGTGCAGGATCATTGTCTAATATCTGCAAACATTTGGAAATATGGATCGTCAAAATTTAAAGAATTTTATTAACAATAAACAAATTTTTGACTCCAACAGGAATACAAGGAAGTTAATGCTGCTTATGGACATGTTAAGTTAAAAGTATAGATCAAACTGAAATGGTTGTAGGTTTGACAAACTTATTATTTTTATGCAGTAGTTAATAATCCATAAGAAGGGCTTACGTTTTGAGTGTTCAGAGTGCAATATCAAAGCTCAACAGGGCATATAAAACAGAATCCTGAGCTAGTTACATTAAATTAAACTAAGCCAACCATAAGACAATAATTTGTTGGCCGGACATCATTTTAAGGAGTTGGACAAAGTAGCCTGAGACTTCTACCTTGATTCTTTATTCATTTCATTGAATTAGTGCTACAAGACTAGAGAAGTGAAGGCTAATGCAGTAACCACATTAAACCTGCTGACTAAGACGTCAGCACAACAGATATTCATTCACTTGAGGCATCCTATTTTATCATATTTATTTATCTTTTTCTTTCTTTCGGTTTACGCATGTATGGGTGCATAATTGTTTAATAGCCGAAGCTCTTCACGCAACAGCTGGGTTGATGTAATCATTTTATTGTCATTTGAATAAAATTGCAGTACACCGGCAACTCCCATCATATGAAATGGGTTCAATGTCCAATTATGAAAGCCATTCCAGTTTAACGACCGCGGAGCCCGTTTCTTAATCAGTCATTGGCAATAGCGGTTTTTTGAGCCATTACGCTCGCTCGGTCCGGAGATAGAAAAGAAGAGGTGGCCACTAAGATGCCCATAGAGGGATTGGCACATAAGCAGCACATCCAATCCTAAGCATAGCATAACCGCGGGTTGGTTAAAGCACCGGTAAGAAGAAATGCTTAGATTTCGTATAGAACGGAGCTTCCTTCTTGTATCATCAACCCATCCCCCATTAATACAACACCAACATTATTTGATTCCAAATTCAGAGCAATGCCTATTGTTCCCTCGTCAAATTCGACTAATTCGCCCGCCATTACTTCATCAAGACCATGAATACGAGCAATGCCATCGCCTACTTGAAGCACGTTCCCTGTATTTAGTAAACATGCTACTTAGCGCATGGGTTGCTTAATATTCAGAGAAAATATTCAACATGACAAAACCATTCAATGAGTAAGTAAAAAAGCACTCATGGAGTGAGACCCCACATATACGAGTTTGAGTGTCGAAGAGAAATTGCTTACTGAGATAGAAGCCGATTAGCAGACCACCTAAAAGAATAGTCTTTTTTCCCCTATTTTCAGAGATTATCATTAAATCAGAAGAAGAGCCAACCTGATATCACTACGACAAGCTGACCATGTGATGAAGAACTATAGCCCTTTATGAAAGTGCGTAAATAGCATGTGATTTCACAATTGAACTCCCTAACTAATCTCCGTTCTGAGAATAAGGAAACCAGTTTACAGAACCAAAGAGTCACGAAACAAGCCTAATCTTTGTAATACATAATGTACCAACTTAGTTCGGAGTACTTGAAATGAAAAGTTGCTTTGGTGCCTCCTACTAAAAATAACACAGAATCCTAGTGCTACAATGTAAATACAGATGGCCGACGACATGCCATTGATGCACCATATTTTAATAATAGGGAACACAGATCGCAAAGCTTCTAGTTGTACCATGGCTAGAAAGCAAGGTTTGAATTGAGGAAGTGTTCTGGTTGACTTTATAGTATCCCAGCTAAAAGAAATGCTTAGGACAGTTCGTACAATCATACAAGGCCACTCAAGTGCATTAACCTAAAAAATCCTCCGTAATGAGAACTTCAGAGACGCGAGAATTTTGTTTTATAAAACCACACAAACTCCCCTTGAACTTAACATTCCATGGAAGAAAAAATTCTTTATATGCATCATGCATATAACTACTCTTGTTGTTGACAAAGATAGCTAATAGCTTATTCAAGAATGTAAGACAGTAGCAACATACACGCCACCAATTCAATAAATTTAAACCAGAAGTCGCATAAATTCAAATTATCTTAAATATTCTGAAGGGTGATGCTCTACAAAAGAAAAATAAGAAAGATGGTGGGGTAACACACCTCTGGATTCAAATTCTTAAGTTTTTCCACTGCATCTTGCACGTTACCGGACTGCAAGGCCTTCTGAACTTCCAAGAAGCCAGTCCAAACTCTCAAGTCCATACCAGCTATGAAGTCATTACAGAAAGAAATGATTTCCAAATACTATGCTAACATGGAACGCGAGGGGGAAAAAAACCTAACTAATCATTTGAAGGACTTAATTGATACATACCAGATTCCGCTATGAAACTTTTCGCTGCATCATCATAGCCTTGATCCACTAGAAACAGCACAACTAGTGAATTCATGTGTTTTTTCATAATCATTGACCGACTCGACATGTATTGCCACTCAGGTTTCCCTATTTTTCTCTTTTCAGCACCCTGTTCATCAAAATGCATTGAATGAGTATTAAAAAAAACTGCAACATATACAAAATGACACAATTTTCATGATAAAATGATAAACATTAAAAAGACTTTCAAACAACAATTGAAAACCTCCAAACCATATCTAAGAAAATATCAATAAAAAAAAAAGCCCGCTCTTAAAGCATGACGATTATCCAGAAACTGTATCAAATTCAAACAAGTCATATTTGTGGCATATACAAGAGAATTTAATGAAAGAATTTATGCCATAGTATCAAGAAAGGAAGAGAATGACGGATATATATACCGGTATATGAGCGCCGCCACTGGTGCCGATGCCGATGCCGCCGCCGTGGGTCCTTGGTGGCATTGTCGTTCCTAACAGAGTAACAGTAGCTGCACAGGTGATTTATTGGAATGAATAACTACAAAGAAACGTGAACAAAATAGTCGTAAATCAACTAATCAACTAATCAAGTGCCGGTTTTTTGTTAGTCCCGGATTTTAGAACTTGTAATAAAAGCTTTCGTCCTTAAAAAAAAAAAAAAAAAAAAAAAAAAAAAACGCCTGTTTCTTTTTCCTGGAGATACGAATTAATTAACAAGTTGAAAAAATTTCGCCAAGTATATGCAGCAGAAACAAAATCTTTGTGGCAGCTCGACTGGATTCTCACTTGAAAAAGGTACAAAAATATTCTTGAGTGGAGTAAAGCCTCTTAGACTGACCCACTGGTACACCCTATTCCACTCCCAAACTTATCTTTTTTTTTTTTTTTTGAGGGGTCCCAAACTTATCTTATTTTCTGTTTTCAATTCATCTTTTTAACACTCTATAAAACAACATATTCCAATAAGCACTCCCTTATATTATTCCCTAAAATTACTTTTCTCTCACACTCAACTAATTAATTTATCTTATCAACACATTTTTTATTTTATAGAAATCGGAATGACATATTTCCGCTCATAAAAAAAATTTCCGTATGTTATTTTCGAAATAAAAAAAATTGTGTCAGGAGATATCATCTTTTTTTCATCTATGGAAAAATATTATTTGCATGTCTGTAGTATACTTCTTATAGGAAATGACATTTGAATACGTCGCACAATGGTAAAAAAAAATAAAAATATGTCGTATCCGTACACAAAAAGAGTTCAAAATAAAAAAATAAATATTTGGACAGATTAAATATTGCCGTTGTGATACTACCGTTGTGCCCGTATCATTACTCGATACATAACACATTATTATATATATAAATGATATTGATGTGTGAAATTAATTTATTGGGTAAAAAGAGAGATAAATGGTGCTACTGTTCATGTTAGCAGACCCTTTATATTTAGGGTGAGCCTTAGTTTTATTTAGGGATAGGGTGTTGGGTTGGGAGCCACTATGGGCTTAAAGGTGGGTTAGGCACTTTATATTAGTTTTAGGGGGAGTTAAAATCCCCCATTGGAGTCACTCTTATATGGGACAAGATTTCCCGGGCATTTTAATTCTTTCATCATTTTCTTTTTAAGAAGTTTTTTTCTTGATGAAACATCGTTAATTTGTTAATTGTTATGGTCATGAACATGGCTACGGTAAATCAAGTCATCTACGACTTTACTCCATACAATGAAAAGCTCAAGAAATAGGGGTATTGATACTCCAAGTCTGGAAAAGAGCCCGCAGATTTATATTCGGCCTGAACGTAGGCCCAATAACGAATATGGTCATTGGCCCTATCAGTTCGCACATTCATAAGCCGAACTGGGCCGGGTATAATCCAGTCCGCCTCATGCCATTACGATTTTTATCATTGGCTAGGCAACGGACGTCGATCAGCAAAGCCTTTTGTTTGCCACCTATAGAGTGACACGAAGCACTGGGGGCTGACCTGCTCGCCACCTCAGCTAGCCATACGCTAGCTCGGACCAAGGCCGCTTGACTAGGCAACAAAGTTCATACATGAGGGTTACAGGTGAAGAACCCGCAACGGTTTAGCTACAAGCTCGCCTCACCAGAGCTCACCACGCGGCCTTGTATTTACTTACACTTTATTTGTATTTCATTTACCGCCTTTGTAACCTCCAACTCTTAGCCCCTATAAATAGCGGCATTTATTGACCTTCAAGGGTTCAAGAGGGCAATTAATGAAAAACACAGACAACATCTGCCAATTTGTCGACATCATTGTTGTTCTTTGCATCTTCAGAATATCATCATCTTGTTTTTAAACATTATCGGAGAAATCACTCATTTTAGCTAGATATACACCTTTAAATCCATCCAAACTTGTTTGTGATAATCTCATTATAGTTGGGATCTTTTGCCGAGTTGATTTGCTTCTTCATGAATAATTTGTCTTCTACTCAGCTTAATTTCCTCTTCTGCACAATTGAATAGTACTTGATAAAATAACCGTTATAGGACTTGATAAAATCTATAGGACTTGATAAAATCTTATATTTTTCTGAATTCTAACCGTTTGATCCTCCAGTAATTAGCCGTTGTCTCTGACATGATTAACTTTTAGGACGTTGCTAGTACGTAGATAAGGTTCCCTTTTGTTTGTATGTTTAGCAACTTCAAACCTTGGTTGTCGTGTCTCAGACATTCGAGACCGCATTTAATGCTTGCTCTATCTTATCTTTATGATATCATCGGAAATATCACGGGTGCGGTTTTTGAGTGGATTAGTTGATATCTGGCTTAGTGTATGAGTGTTTCATCAAGAAATGCTTATGAATGTTAGCATGAACTCAATGCATTTAAGAGAGAGAAAATTTGTTGACAAATTGGAAGAGTTTGGCTACATTTTCAATTATATATCCAACCCTTTGAAGGGTAATTAATGCCACTAATTATAGGGTTTACATATTCAATGTTCATATGGCAGGAAATATTGTACAAGCATTGCATAAAGGTAAGACTGCGAGTCGAGTTCCTGATTGTGCGAGTTGACTTGTACCTCGAACCTTGTAGGTTCTTTGCCTGAGACGTGATTGTGATGCATAATGAAGCAGGCTGCAAATTGAGAAGCAAGCTTGGTCGGTCACCGATGCTTCGTCTCGCCTAGCATGTGGTGTGTGAAGGCTTTGTTGGTGCCCTTTTCCTAGTCGACTATAAATGTCGTGTGGCATAAAACGGGCTGGTTTGTCTTGTCCATACTCGTCTTACTATAGTGAAAGTTGATCGGACCAAGGACCTTATTCGTTATTGGGCCTTCTTGGAGGCCCAACGTGAATATGAGGGTTCCTTTGCGGGTTTAGTGTATCAATGCCCCCCTACTCCTTGAGCTTTTCATTGTGCAAATGGAAGTCGTGGAGTAAATGTTTAGCAACTTGATTTCTCGCCTACACTTTCATGAATGCTCTAGAGCGATTTGCATGTAACAGCATTGGGCTCACAAGCATGGCCATGGTGCCGACCGAGAGTGATCAGTCCTTAAAACTTTTTTAGAGCGCGAACACGATTAGCCGTGGTGCCGGGCTGTAGCTGGCGGACTTTATTGTGTTTACTCGCATAGCTCCGCGCTGTAGCGTTCGAACTGTATTGTGTTTAACTTGCAAAGTGTTGGGCTGTAGTGGGCAGACTTTATTGCGTTTACTCGCATAGCTCCACGCTATAGCGTTCGGACTTTATTGTGTTTAACCCGCAAAGTGCCGTACTATAATGTACGGACTTTACCGTATTTTACTTGTGAAGTGCCATACTATAATGTACGGACTTTACCGTGTTTTACTCGCGAAGTGCCATACTATAATGTACGGACATTATCTTGTCGAGTTGGAAAGGTAGCGAGCTGTTGGGAGCGCTACTTGGAGCGAACTGACTGAGCTAACCTCTATCAAGATCGTTGCTTATTGCGGTTGCAAGGCGAGCTTCCATGTTTTTAAACCGTGCAAGATGGACGACCATATAGTGGCTTGTTATAACCGTCCACGTTAGCATTGAAGACTAATTATTGATCCATGTTCTGCGATTTAAGACATGTTTTGATAACCGTCGTCATCATTGCCTCGGGTCCTAAAATGGCGCCATCATTGCTGCTTTGAAATTCGAATTTCAAATTTCGAAATTCCAACCGTCCCCGACTGTGCCAATCGTGGCATCCCTAAGCTACTATAAAAGAGGAGGTTTTCCTTCACTGCAACACTTTTGCAACCCTCAGCATTTCCCTAGCAAGAAATTCCGGCAAGCTGCTAGTGTTTTCCGGAGAGAAGGAGAGTTTTTCGACCAATCTTCAAGTCTACTCCCTTTTCTTCAAGCAATTTCCAGGTAATACTTTCTTGCCTCCCTCGAATTTCTCTTCTATATTATGCTATAGGTGATTTCAAACCCCGCTCATGCCCGATTCTATGCGTTTTGTGAAGATTTCATTTGCCATTTCTTCATGCATTTCTTGTTTGAACAATAGTATATTCATGCCTCTTGGGTTTGAATCGAATGGAATGGTATTTTCTTGTTTATGCTTGATTGTCTTTAGATTTTAAGTAGATGAACCACAGTTTGCATGCACCTTTAGGTTGATCTATGATGTCTTTCACCATTGTTGTAGTCTTTAGACGGGAACCTTGCTTTTTCGATGTTAGTTACGGCCCCTAGTATAGTTAGGGTTGGACGCCTTCCTGTTGTAGTTGAATAAAAGAGGGGCGAGGTGTAGAGGTGAGCGAGCGAGCTCCTCTCGGCTTGACTCCATGTTTAAGCGATTCATCCACCTCGCCCTCTTTTACAAGATGTCTGTGAATCGAGGTGACCAAGCAAGTGTGAGCAGCTTTGTAGGTCGGATAAAACCTAAAGGCCAAGGCAAGGTCGTTGAGCAGATGCTGCAAGTTCCAATAGTCGAACCAGCAGAGTGGCCTCTTGAGCTCACTTACCCCATTGTCCGTACCGCGAGTTAGGAGAGGGTTCAACATGAGGAATTGGATGATCGGGTTATTGGTTGGTGGAAGGCCACCGAGACGGTACCCTCGACCTGTTGTTGATATACTTATGGGTAGGTTCTTAATGAGCGAGGATTGTCGCTTCGACTATTTTGAGAATGAGGGTGTCGACATCATCGGATATAGGGATAGTCGAGACCGTATCCTTTTTCACTTTGACAGCATGTGCGGCGGGTTGAGGCCACCATTCGACCCATTCTTCGTGGAGTTCATGAACTTAGTCAAGGTTATGCCGATGAACATGGGATTAGGGGCGGTGAGAATCATATCGGCTTTTATCGCATTAAGCCGTATCTTTGGATTCGAGCTAACCGCGCTGGGGAATTTCTACTCATTTCATGTTCTTGAGGCCATGAGCCAAGTAATGGTGAGAAGTCCGCCTAGAAGGATGGGGCTATTTTTCACCTTTCCAAACAAAGTGAGGGATTGGGCATATCGAGCTCTTTTGGTCGAGTCCCGAGTTGGTTGGCCTTTTCATAGGCGTTTGGATAAACATGCTGATGTACTTAAAAAGATGAATCCATCGTCGGAGAAGGACTTGCTCTCCCGAGATCGTGAATTCAAAAAGGTGGTTGAGAGACTTCTCGGTTGGGACAACAAGGGCAAAACCCAACAGTTCGTTTTTAACTGGAGACTCTTGGGAACAGACATCACTATAACGATCTAGTCGGGATAGTGGGTTCCCCAGCTTCTGATGTGCGACCTTTGATTCAAGTCATTCCCATTTCCTCTAATTTGGATTGGCTCTCCGCCTGTCATATGGGCGAGTTGCCCACTGATTGCGATCATTGTCAATAGGTTCGATTTAATCGGGCCCTTCATCCTGGTAACAACTTGCTTCCTTTCTCATTCTGCTTTTTGCTTTAAGTTTTGCTAAGTATAGATGCCTTACTTGTGTTTAGGACTTGTACTCTACAACTTAACTTTTATATTTGCATTGTCGAACTAATAGCTTCATTTTGCACAGATATGGAGCCGACAGCTTTGCAAGCTGAGAGGAGACGACAAATCAAACTTGAACCAGAGGCTAGAGAGCAGTAGTTGGCTGCCACAAGAAGTTTTACCCCGCCGATGGTGACGCGGGGTGTTAACATCTATGAACCTAAAAAGGTGAGGCCCGGTCTGAGAGCGAGGCTAATCGCACTGCCGCTCATCGGAGAGGCCGATCGTACTGAAGAAGTTATAGACCTTGAAGTTACTAAAGTTGATCCCGCCACTGAGAGAGCCAAGAATGCGAGGTCAGAGAGTAATGTTGGTACTTCTATCGTTGCTGGGAGTGTGAACCTTAAATCTGCTGGCCCTTATGTTAATCCGGCTAGTGAGGCCGAGGCTGAAAATTATTCAAGGCGACCTGACAGGCGGGCTGTTGGAGAGGGCGATGAGGTTGGATGGGGCGATGTACAGAATCAACCCGATGATGTTGAGGTAGCAGCTCGTTTGCCTTTTCCTCCCTCTAGAGACCGGTCCTTATTGGGAAAGGGAAAACTTCCGCCAACCTAAAGATCGAACCGAGGCCCGTCTTTTAGCGGATAACATTACTGAGAGAGTCCCCTTCCTGAAGAATCTGGACTTCTTAAACTTTGATGGAACTACTTTCTCCGCTGGTGTCGGTGTGTTGAATCGGATCACCCTTCCTGATCACATGACCGATTTTTTGCCCCATGTTGAGGATCTATATGGGTTCGCGGGCGTGGTCGCTAGTATGGTAAGTTTCCTCTTCTTAGCTTTTTTTTCCCAGTGTTTTCTCGCATTTACTTTATCTTGTGACCTGATCAACTCGCTTTCCATTTTCAGTTGGTGACTGCTACTTCCCAGATAATCAAGGATCGTCGTGACCAAATAAGTCGCGGCAATCTTCATAGAGAGAAGGCCGAGAAGCTGAAAAACGATCTTGAAAATGGAAGGTTGTGCACTACTGAAAGAGAGGGAAATCTAGAGAGTGACCTTGCCGAGGTGAACCTTAATATGGTCTTGTTGCAAGACAAAGTTGTTGCGATGTCCAAGCAGGAAGATGAGCAGGCTCAAGAGCTTGAGGCGGCTCAGCATGAGCGATATTCTGCTAGGGATGCATTTGAGTTAGCTCAGAAGCAACTTGCCGATGAACGGGAAAATGTTGAGACTTTAATGAAGAGCCTCAAGATCGCTCAAACCGACTCTGAAGCTATAGCAAAGGCAGCTTACGAGTAAGCGATCATTGACTTCAAAGCGTCGGAGGAGTATGCAGCAGCATTTGCGGCCATTAAGCTCGAAGGTTTTGACCAAGGGGTCACCCATATTGCGAGGTGCGAGATGTGGGATATACAAGGACGAGCTCTTCCCCTGCACCAATTTTCGAGTTGGGCTAATGTTTTGTTGTTCGATCCCACTCTCAGAGATTCCCAAAACCTGATGCCGTACAAGGAAAATGAGCTGGAAAAACATCTGAAAGATTTGGAGAAGGCTGGCGATGGGTGGGTTCCGCCTCAAGTCGGGTCAGAGAACTTGGCCATGCTGATCGATACTGTGGATATTGAGGTTGAGGCCATTCCAGATAGCCAGAACATTCCTTAGGGGGATTCCTACTCTCTTTTTCTGACTAAGAGAGCGAGGATGTTGGGTACGGAAGATGTGAATGAGCTGATGTTTGTTGTTGACCCAAGTGCCGATGAGACCACCACGATCCTGCTTCGAGCTCTCATCATTGATTTGTTTTCAAATATTCGCCTTGCAGTATGATAAGTTCCTAAAAAGTCGAATAATTCTAGACATTTCGGACTCAGTTTGGTGTCATGTGACGCTATTTTGCGATGTTTATATCCTTTTTGGGCTAGATTATTGCGGTTGTTTGAATTATTGCAGGATTGTTCGAGATTAGAAGAAAAATGCCCAAAAAGCGGAGCTAAAGTGGAAGAGTTCAAAAATCAGCCTCTATCATACCCAGGGTGTGACACTTTTCAGAAATCTGATCATGGCCAACGAAATGATCTAATTGGTGGAAACTTTTTCAACGTTATTTCCTTAAGTTGGCGTGACTTTTAATGAAAAAGAGTAGCCCACACACTAGAAGAGTCCAAGATTGATAGATAATTGATTTTTAGAGATTTTCTTGATTAAATTAATTATGTAAACTTATATTTATGATGTAATTATCCTATCTCTAATCCCCTAAGTCGTACAAATCATTATTCGCGCCTCATCGTCAGAAAAATAGTCGACTATTGCTCCTCTTCCATTCATCGTCATCTCCCATCCCCAAGAACAAGGATTTAGGTTCCAAAAATTCAAGAACGAAGTTTTTTCAAGATTGGATTATGAAGAGAGTTTGAGAATGTGTTAACACAAGAGTAAACTTCAACTTAGTTTTATTCATTGAGTAAAGAGATGTATAAATAGATACAATTGAGATAGAGAGACTAGCTAGCTAGCTTGGGCGGCCACTTGAGTATGTAGATATGGGCGGCAAGCATGCAAAAGTAAAAAGTAAAAGTTATGTCTATGACATAAAGTAAACTAGAGTTTGACATATTAATTGTTTATATGAATCACAATTAATATCACAATTAATATGTCTTTTACAATTAAATAAGGTGTACAAAATATTATGTACGAAATCCGAGGCTCGGAGAGTCCGCGAGCACCCCGCCGAAACCTCGGCGGACTCAACTCGGTATGCCGAGTAATATTTCTACACCCCCTCAACCGGGTCGTATATGTTGATGCGGCCAAGTTTGCTACTTAGTCCGCCGAACATAAGAGGTGGAATAGCCTTGGTAAGAATATCAAGCATTCGATCCGCCGAGGGAACATACCGGAGTTGAATAATCTTGGCATCAATCTTCTCCTTCGAAAGTGTCGTCAATGTCCACATGCTTGGTTTTATCATGATGGATCGGATCTTCTCGCCATGCATAAGGTGAATTATTATCACAACAGATTGTGATAGGTTGTCGATACGGTTCCGAAGTTCGGTCGGTACCACTTTTTAGCCATAGAGCTTCACAAATGCCAAGTACAAGTGCCCTTAGTTCGGCTTCAAGATCGCTTCTTGACACGTAGGTTGTTTCTTGCTCCTCCAAGTAACCAGGTTCCCCCATATATATGAGCAATAGCCTGTGGTAGACCTCCTGTCAATGTGACATCCAGCCCAATCAGCATCAGTGTAGACTTTGATTGATCTATCAGTAGACTTTGTGAAGTGCAGGCCTTGGCCAGGTGTGGATTTTAAATACCTCAGTATCCTATTCACTGCATCCCAATGTTGCTCAGTAGGGCAATGCATGAATTGACTGACCAGACCGACCCCATATGCAATATCAGGTCTTGTATGGGAGAGGTAGATGAGTTTCCCTACAAGCCTTTGATATTGTTCTTTCCCGACAGCAATGTCACCATGTAGCAGGTATGACTGGGGTCTACAGGGGATATAGCAGGTTTGCACCCCAGCATGCCAGTTTCCTTCGGCAGATCCAGTACATATTTCCTTTGGGAGACAGAAATGCCTTTGCTGTTTCTTGCTACTTCCATGCCAAGAAAATATTTGAGAAAACCCAAGTCTTTCACCTGAAACACCTTTGCCAGCAGAGTCTTCAAATGTTGGATCTCGGTAGAGTCATCTCCGGTGAGGATGATATCATCCACATAGACAATAATAATAGACCTCTTCGGTTGGTTGTCTTGATGAACATAGTGTGATCGAATTGCATTGGTGATATCAATAGCGGCTTTGACCACGAGTTGTTAACTTTCCAAACCATGCCCTTGGTGATTGCTTCGGTGCCATATAGAGATTTCCTCGGCCTTGCACACCTTGCCTTGAGTATGAGGATTGACAAAACCAGGAGGTACATTCATATAAACCTCCTCGCAAGGTCCCCATTTAGAAAAGCATTTTTTATGTCCAATTGGTGAAGAGGCCAGTCAAGTTGGACCTAGAGAGATCGAACCACGACGGTGTTGAGTTTTGCCACTTTGGTGCAAAAGTTTCCTTATAGTCAATGCCATAAGTTTGAGTGAATCCCCGGCTACCAATCTAGCTTTGTACTTGTCAATAGTGCCATCGCATTGTATTTGATAGTGAATAACCATCCGCAACCGATCGTCTTCTTGCCCCGTGGGAGAGGTGTCAAATCCCAAGTATGATTATCCGTAAGTCTTGTCATCTCTGTTTTAACAACGACCTTCCATTTATCATTTTGAAGGGCCTCCCGAATATTTTTAGGAATAGAGTGAGAGTCCGTGTCCCGTGAAAACATGGCAAAGGCGAGGAGATAACTTATCATAAGATAAATAAGAATGAATAGAGTGATCGGTGCATGATCTCTTTCCCTTCCTAAGAGCAATAGGCCTATCATCAATGTCGGCCAGGCCGCCGAGGATCCGTAGATTGCCGAGTGTCGTAGGCTCGGGATCGGCGAGGCTCTAGGTCGGTAGACTCTTGTTCGGGGAGGTTGCCGAGGAGTATTAGGCTGTAGAGAGTCAGTAGGGTACTGAAGTTCAGTCTGCTGAGGATCAGTAGGTTGCTGAGGGTTAAGAGTTTGCTGAGGGAAGGGGTTTAGGTCAATTTCAATCAGGTTTCCATCAGTGAATGGCTCAGTAGGTTTGTTGTAATAAGGGGTTCTTTCAAAGAATTTTACATCCATAGAATTGTAAAATTTCTTTTCAGTAGGGGAATAACATTTGTAACCTTTTCTGTCCTTTGCATAACCTAGGAAAATGCACTTGTGAGCTTTAGGATCAAGTTTACTTCGTGTTGAGCATGGATATACACAAACACAGTACAACCAAAGATCTTTGGAGGCAACTCGGGAAACAAGATGATGGCGGGAGTGTGTGGTCGGTAGGGTTTGGAGTGGAGTTTTGAAACCTAACACTCTGTTTGGGAAGTACGTTGAGTAAATAAGTTGCGATCAAGTATAGCTTCACCCCACATATATTTAGGAACATGTGTGGTGAACATGATTGATCCGGCCATTTCCGGCAGTGCTGTTCTTTCTCTCAAAGCAACCCCATTCTCGCCGAGGTGTTTCCACACAACTACCGATATGAACAATTCCTCTATCGTCAAGAAGATGTACCGAGATTAGTCTCATAGTATTCTAGAGCATTATCGAGTCTTTAAGATCTTGACCTTAGTATCAAATTGAGTGGAGACCATATGATAAAATTCTTGAAAGATAGGGCCAACTTCGATTTGTCTTTCATTAAAAAAACCCAAGTGTTCCCGGTATGATCATCAATAAAGGTGACGAACCATCTTTTCCCCGTTATACTTTTCACCCTAGAGGGTCCCCACACATCACTGTGTATTAAGGTGAAGGGTGAGGAATGCAAATGAGGTAACTTACCATACACAGATTTTGTAAGTTTAGCAAATTGACAAATATCACATTGAAGGTCATTCGAGATTACATCCTTTAAACAATTCGGGAGTTAAAGATTTTAAGTAACCAAAACTTGGATGTCCTAATCTATAATGCCATAACATGATATTGTCTAAAGTCCGGGAGCGAGCCGCCGAGGCGAGTCCGTCTTCGGTCTTCGTCTTCGGCAGGTTGACCGTAAACAATCCGGCGCAAGGTTCGGCCTTCCCAATCACTTCCCGTGAAGTAGGATCCTGGAATGTGCACCGATTTTCCTTAAAAACAACGATTCAATTCAAATCTTTAGTGAGTCTACCGACAAATATAAGATTGCGGTCTAAGTTTGGAACAAATAGGACATCCTATAGGCATATCTTATTAGTGAGTTTAACATTTCCAACACCTTTTGCACGAGAGATAGATCCATCGGCAGCTTTAATGTTATGAATTTGGTGACAAGGCATATAGTTGGTTATAAGGTTTTTATTACCAAGTCATATGGGAGGATGCCCCATAATCAACAATCCATGTTTCATTGCTAAGGGAAGAGTAGAATTTACCCGTATGAGTATGAGTAGCAACATCGGTAGAGTGACTACCTTCCTTTTGTTGATTCAGAAGGCTTTGAATGCGCAACCGAGCATTCATCCGGTTGTCATTCTCCTCCTCACCGATGTGTCCGCCTTGACTTTCCCCGATAGGTTTTGAGGTTTTTGAGGAGTTAGGCTTGCCATGGAGCTTCCAAATAGCGGTTGTCCTTGGTGTGATTTGTGCGTTTGCGGTGATCACGAAACGTTTTCCGTTTTCTCGGTAGGCTTCTTGTATGTCTCGGCAACCTCGGCGGCCTTCCCGACGGCGGCAGGAAAGCACCTTCGGTAGGGTTGTCGGTAGGGGATTTCGAAGCATGACTTTTCTCCTACTTTCTTCATGTTTGACCTCAAAGCAAACATGGATTTGAGATTTGGAAGAGGTTTGGTGGCAAGAATTCTTCCTCTAACATCATCAAGAGTAGGATTCAGTCCAGTGAGGAACCTGAATACTCTCTTCTTTTCTATGATGTCTTTATAAAGAGCAGCATCCTTGACATCATTCCAAGAGTGAGTTTCTAACATATCTAAGTGTTGCCAAGCCTTAGATAGTTGATTGAAATATTGAGTTACGTACATATCCCCTTGCTCGCAAGTTTGAATCGAGCTTCTAGTTCATATACCTCGGATGTATTATCCTTCTTGGAGTAAAGATCTCCGGCATTATCCCGATTTCTTTGGCGTATCATACATCATAAAGTTTTCACTTATCTCTTTTGTCATTGACCTCGTGAGGATGGTCATGAGTTGATTATTTGTTGTGTCCCATGCTTCAAAGGCGGGGTCGGTTTCGGCAGGGTGCGGGTTTTGTTCCGGACAAGTATCCCATCTTACTTTGTCCGAAATGTACATTTTCATAGACCTTGACCATAACGAGATAGTTGTTACCATCAAGTCTATGGTTTGTATAAGAAGAGGAGTTGTCGGTACTCCCGGTCATCCGAGGCCGCCGAGAGTCCGCCGAGGTTGAAGTAATGTCGGATGTGCAAGACATTCTTCGAAATATGAGTTTTGCGGCGGAAAAAGTTAGAACACAAATGGCTCGCTACCATGAAGAGAGTTTGAGAATGTGTTAACACAAGAGTAAACTTCAACTTAGTTTTATTCATTGAGTAAAGAGATGTATAAATAGATACAATTGAGATAGAGAGACTAGCTAGCTAGCTTGGACGGCCACTTGAGTATGTAGATGTGGGCGGCAAGCATGCAAAAGTAAAAAGTAAAAGTTATGTCTATGACATAAAGTAAACTAGAGTTTGACATATTAATTGTTTATATGAATCACAATTAATATCACAATTAATATGTCTTTTACAATTAAATAAGGTGTACAAAATATTATGTACGAAATCCTGAGGCTCAGCAGAGTCTGCTGAGCACCCTGTGAAACCTCAGCAGACTCAACTCAGTATGCTGAGTAATATTTCTACAGATTATTTTATGCAATATTTTGACGATTTCTTTCTCTCTCTTTTCTCCTTTTATTTATTTATTTATTTTTCTTGTCAAAGTAAGAATTCTATGGTTGAATCTTGGAATTTTGTTATGTTACGAGAGTAAATATTAGTTTCTTGGATTAGGAAAAGCCCGGCGATGACTATATAGTTTTTTAAAGATACCATCTTTTTATTGATGAAGGACCTTTTTCATGTTTATGAATTTGATCTTGTATGCTTATTCATATAGTTTTCCGGAATTAATATCTCGAAGGAGTGAATGACCGTAGGATTGCATGAGAAATTTCATTCGATTAATTGATGACAGAAAAAGTGTTAATTAATCGATAACCTAGAAACCAAGATCAAATCTTTAGGGATTTCTTGAATGAAAATTAGGTTAGACCTAAAGTGGCCCTTAATTATGGTAATTCAATGGGTCTATTTTTATTCTTCATTGTAGGAAACTGAATGTAGGATAAAACTAGGTGTTGGAAATATTATTTATGTTTTGATGATGATTCGTCATGAAATTAGACAAATCACTTACAACCCATGATGATGAAGTCGTAACTAACTGTTATAGTGCATAATAAAAGAAGAAGCAAGAAATGGTCTAGAGACAAATGTATAAGTTCTATCTAGAGTCTGAACTTTGTATAGGTTGTTTCAGACAAGCATTGTAATAGAATAGGAACTAGGCGAACAGCTGGGTCACAACAAGGAAACTGAGTTATAACAAGAAAACTGGAATATGCACTTGAAGAACGGAGGGTTCAAACTCGTTATGCTGAAACTGAAGAAGATAAGTTCGCTGAGGGACACAGACTCAGTTGGCTTATCTAAGACCGAAGAACCGAGGGACACGGAGACTCGGTTGTTGAAGATTGAAGAACCGAGGTGGCAAACTCGGTTAGAAGTCGATTAAGTCATGACTATAAGTCGGGATTCAGCAAGTCCGTGGTGACTCGAAACCGAGTTATAGATCATATAAAACTCGAATAATCTTAAGGACAAAAATTATCGTTACCGGAAAAGAAGAAAGCGAGCGGTGTACTCTGACTTAGTGAATTAAAGTCAGATATTAAGTAAACAAGGTACTCAGTTTTGAAGAAGAGTAGAAAACTGAGTTAAGGCCTTGATTGAATTCAAGCTATCAATACGACAAAAGATCGTACATATGAACGTTGGCTAAATGACAAGTGTAACGGCTACAAGAGCTAGTAATCGTCACATCACCCCTATAAATATACAAGAAAATCACTTGAAGTAAGTGAGAGAAGGATCAGAAAAAGAGCTTTACAAGCATACATTCAAGATCCAAATCCAGATCCATAAAAATCAGGTTATATTTATCCAGATAAAGGGGAGCCAACGACACTGCCTTGAAAACTTCAAAGGAAGATCCAGTAACCCATCAAGGGGGAATGAAGGCATCTTGGAGCTACAAAGTCAGATCCAGAAAAAATCAAACAGCTCACTGAGTTAATCCTTGATTAATTCTAAACCTAACCTTTGTGAAAAGGGTTTGGCTGTGCATAGTTTGAAGAGAGCAATTCTACCTTTCTTCATACGGTGTTGCCACAAAGCAGTTGGTGCAGTCTGCGGACTATGTGTGTGAGTAGTGAGCTGGTGAAGGAGCAATTCCACCTCCGAAAGATCAGTGTGCAGAGTGAAGGGAGCAATCTCACCTTTCTTCATTTTGTGTAGACAGTGAAACTAGGGTGTCGTGAAGGATCGTCATAGTGCTAGAATTTTGTAACGGTTATCTCATTTTTCTAGTGATACCTCCTACGCCACAGGAGAAGAGGAGACGTACGGGATTACACCACCCGGAACTTCCATAAACAAATCTTGTGTTGATTTACTTTATGCATCTGTGTTTGTTTTATTTATTGCATTATCTCTCAGCAAACACTGAGTCAGCACTTAACTGTTACATAGAAGGTCTAGTTTTCTAATTACACACCCGTTGCACTAAAGGCTAGTTTTATCCGCCGCGTTAACGAGACTAAATATAAGTCGTAATAACTTATATTCGTTAAGCTAATCGAACTCCGCACAAGTTAAAGGGACAGAACCGAAGATCGCCTTAAGTTTCGGAGAAACTCGGTTCCCGGGACTTTTCCGATTCAGATCGTTTTTGGTGGCAAGTTTATTCACCCCCCCTCTAAACTTGTGTTAGCCTTTCCAAGGGACCAACAATTGGTATCGGAGCAAATCTTCCTTCGGGAAGAGATCCAAGATACATTTCAAACCAGTTGTTGAAGACCCCTCACTACATCAGTTCATATAGTTTCAATGTCTACATCTAAAGCTAGAAGTTGGCTTACCCATCCCTTGATTAATTGTTTGCAAAATATATCTGATTTTCAGGATCAAATGATCGAAAGGTTCAGTACGACAAATCTTTATACAAATCCAGAACCTCAACTCAATGATGAAGTGGATACAAACTTCAATGATCACCTTAAAGAATCCAGAAGAGTTCCATCACTGAGAGACCTCTCAAAAGAAGAAGGAAAGGAATTGTTGCAAATAGATATTGATATAGAAGACTCATTACAGCAACAAGAGAATGTACAAACTATATCGAATCATCAAGAAAAGGTACATTCTTCCACTCAGTTATCACTTGCTGAACTCAGTCAGAGAAACTATAATCTTGTCAAGTTAACCGAAAAACTCTCCTTGGAATTGGAACAAAAAGACAAAGAACTTGACAAAGCAAAAGATTGGAATGAGTTTCTAGAAACTGAGTTGTCATATTTTGCTGAAAGGACAATGCTCAGCAAAGTTGACAAAGGCAATGATAATCCCCCACCCCTACCCAGTCTTGAGACTTCAAAAAGTACAAATCTTAGAAATCAAGATACTGGAAGACCTAGTAGATTACACAAAGAAATTAAAAATGTTAAATCTAAAAGAATCCTTGTGAAATCAACTAAGGTTGAGCGTAGTGGTTTATCTAGAAAAGAGTTGAGAAGGTATAATTCTCTCAACCAAGAAACCGGAAGTAATACTTCAAGTAACTAATCCGGCCGGACCCAAGAAGATATGGGTACCGAGGAAAACTTAAACTTTTTTTTTTGCAGGAAAAGTCAGTTTATATTGCAAAATCCACAGAAAACTGACTTCCATACAAAACTGAGACGGCAAAAGCTGATGAAGGACAAAACTGTCAAAGAAGTAAAGACTTTCCAGGTACCATCCGACGTTTGGGCCGACATGGCAAATCACTCGAAGCCACGTGTCAATGGGAGAAAAAGTAGATGTACATCCCTACATAATCTCATTGATTGTGACACGACTCTCATTTTGAAAACGATTGAAAGACAAAATCTTGACGAAATCCTCGCTCTCCCAAAATCAAGCATTCAAGAATCCCAAATTCAAAAATTCAATGGAGCAATACAACATTGACGAAGGAATCACAACAAGCCCGGACGCATTCGTCAAAAATTCTCAAACTCCAATCTTTCAATTCAAATTGCAAAGAAGATTAAAAAGAATCGAGGTTTGGAGAATTTGATTGATACAAAGGTCTCTACCTTATGCCCGACGGCATTAGAGATTTCTACAGAATGTCGAAATCACCAACAATGGAAGAAGCTTCAAAACTACTCGTTCAAGACAAAAACTTCACCATTGATGAACAATCGCTTTCCCCGGTGTTCCATCTAGATATAATTGGAGGCTCTTCATCCTTCACCTTTGGGAAAGAGGAAAAAGACAAGCTTTGGAACATCACTGCAATTAATAAGAAAGAGAAGAATTTCAGTGGCTCTATATATCAGCAGAAAGGAGAATTCGCATTCCTGACAATTCTTCTGACCAAAAATGTCATTGGTCATGCTCGAAATTTCTACACTCTCTCAACGGACAAAATGAAATTGATTTATGCCATTTGGTTTGAGGAGAGATTTGATTGGAACAAATTTATACTCAATCAGTTGATAAAGCAGATTTCTGATGAGAAGCAGAGAATCAAAGAAAGTAAGGAAGCTGCTGGAGAATCATTCTTACTGAAAAAGGGTTTTACCTATCCAGTGCAAAGGATACTGGATCATTTGTCCATTCCTAAATCCACACCAACCGAAGTGAAACAAAAGTCAGTATCCACTGGGACAAAGAAAAGAAAAGTCACCAAAGAAGAAGAGTGGAGTGAAATTTCGACTCAGGTTCAAGTGAGACCTGTGAGACTAGACGACGTAACCCTAAGAAGACAGAAAAGAATGTTGAACAAGTTTCAGGCAAAGAAAACTGAAACTAAGGAAGTAATTGAGATTGATGATGAAACTGATGAAACTGAAGAAAGCAAGCCTGATGAGTCTGAAGAAAGCATGTACAAAGAAACTGAAGAGTTCGTTGATGAACTTGAAGAAAGTGAACAAGATGGAGATGAAGAAATTGGTGAAGAAGAATCTGAAGGGAGTGAATTTCCCACTACTATGTTTGGGGAATACACTGAAAAACAGAGAGAAGCTGTTGAAGATGCAGAATTTTGTGAAACTGAGTATGAAAAGGAACTGACAGTTCATGATACTCACTTTTACTATCCTGAAACTGGATCCTCGTCACAAGCTCATAAGGCATCCATAAGCAAATCAGCATTTGAAGAATTTCTGGTTCAAGAAACTGAAGCTGAGAAACTGAAGAATCTGAAAGATTTCATTGAATGTTTAATACGAATCTATAGAGAAACCGTTCAACCCGCATGAACTAATTGGAAGGATACATTATTCAGTTTGAACAGTTACAAAAACATCATCACCCTACGTAAGTTATTTGAAGATTGCTTTCGCTTATCTTCAAACAAGGGGGAAGATGAAGCTGTAGGTGATGAAGCTGTAAGAGAGGATGCAACTAAAGCTGAAGAGGCTTATGCCGTACAACCGATGGAAGATCAAGACGGACAAGTAGATGCCGATCTACTAACTACCCAAATTGATGAAGAAGCGAGTTGATAGTATGTTTGAAGAGGCGATTGCGAAGGAGATTTTAAAGACACAAGGACCGAGGATGATGAAGATAATGCGCTTAAAGCAAAGGTCTTGAGCATCAGGAAGAAGCTTGCAATTTGTGTCAAATTTCTTGAAAAATTGGCAAAAAAAGAGACACAAACTAAGGGGGAAACTGAAAAGAAATCAGAAAATAAGGAGGAAAAAGAAAAAGCTAATCTCATTTCTGGAGAAGAAGAGAAATTGATGGGAGAAGAACTCAAAGAAATTCTGAGTAAGTTCATAAACCAAGAGAATGAAGAAGGAAACAGATTGCTGAATGAATATCTGGAAATCAAGCCGAGAGATGGTGAGTCAGTTGAAGAAAGAAAAGAAAGAAGACTTTTGGAGACGAAGAGAAGCATTCTTTTTGGAGAAAAGTTAATGGCACTAGAAAATGAAAAGTTGTAATCTAATTCAGTTTTTTTTAACTCAGTCTGTTCCATTTTGGTTCTTGTGATAAACTTGGCTGTTCTATTTTGCTATCTTAAAATAGTTTGTTATGATTTCTTGCATTATTCTTTTATTATTGCTTTTAGGGAGGGTTATGATACATCATCAAAAAGGGGGAAATTGTTGGAAATATTATTTATGTTTTGATGATGATTCGTCACGAAATTAGACAAATCACTTACAACCCATGATGATGAAGTCGTAACTAACTGTTATAGTGCATAATAAAAGAAGAAGCAAGAAATGGTCTAGAGACAAATGTATAAGTTCTATCTAGAGTCCGAACTTTGTACGGGTTGTTTCGGACAAGCATTGTAATAGAATAGGAACTAGGCGAACAACCGGGTCACAACAAGGAAACCGAATATGCACTTGAAGAAGCGAGGGTTCAAACTCGGTTATGCCGAAACTAAAGAAGATAAGTTCGCCGAGGGACACGGACTCGTTGGCTTATCTAGAAGACCGAAGAACCGAGGGACACGGACTCGTTGTTGAAGATTGAAGAACCGAGGTGGCAAACTCGGTTAGAAGTCGATTAAGTCATGACTATAAGTCGGGATTCGAGCAAGTCCGTGGTGACTCGAAACCGAGTTATAGATCATATAAAACCGAATAATCTTAAGGACAAAAATTATCGTTACCCGGAAAAGAAGAAAGCGAGCGGTGTACTCGACTTAGTGAATTAAAGTCGATATTAAGTAAACAAGGTACTCGAGTTTTGAAGAAGAGTAGAAAAGCGAGTTAAGGCCTTGATTGAATTCAAGCTATCAATACGACAAAAGATCGTACATATGAACGTTGGCTAAATGACAAGTGTAACGGCTACAAGAGCTAGTAATCGTCACATCACCCCTATAAATATACAAGAAAATCACTTGAAGTAAGTGAGAGGAGGATCGAAAAAGAGCTTTACAAGCATAAATTCAAGATCCAAATCCGGATCCATAAAAATCGATTATATTTATCCGGATAAAGGGAGCCAACGACACTGCCTTGAAAACTTCAAAGGTAGATCCAGTAACCCATCAAGGGGGAATGAAGGCATCTTGGAGCTACAAAGTCAGATCCAGAAAAAAATCAAACAAATTTCACCGAATTAATCCTTGATTAATTCTAAACCTAACCTTTGTGAAAAAGGGTTGGTGTGCATAGTTTGAAGAGAGCAATTCTACCTTTCTTCATACGGTGTTGCCACGAAGCGATTGGTGCGATCGCGGACCGTGTGTGTGAGTAGTGAGTGGTGAAGGAGCAATTCCACCTCCGAAAGATCGGTGTGCGAGTGAAGGGAGCAATCTCACCTTTCTTCATTTTGTGTAGATTAAAGTGAAACTAGGGTGTCGTGAAGGATTGTCATAGTGCTAGAATTTTGTAACGGTTATCTCATTTTTCTAGTGATACCTCCTACGCCACGGGAGAAGGGGAGACGTACGGGATTACACCACCCGGAACTTCCATAAACAAATCTTGTGTTGATTTACTTTATGCATCCGTGTTTGTTTTATTTATTGCATTATCTCTCAAAGCAAACACTAGACACCGAGTCGCACTTAACCGTTACATAGAAGGTCTAGTTTTCTAATTACACACCCGTTGCACTAAAGGCTAGTTTTATCCGCCGCGTTAACGAGACTAAATATAAGTCGGTAATAACTTATATTCGGTTAAGCTAACCGAACTCCGCACAAGTTAAAGGGACGGAACCGAAGATCGCTTAAGTTTCGAGAAACTCGGTTCTCGGGACTTTTCCGGTTCAGATCGTTTTTGGTGACAAGTTTATTCACCCCCCCCCTCTAAACTTGTGTTAGCCTTTCCAAGGGACCAACACTAGGTACAATCACGATAATAGTTTGAAAGAATGTTTACGTGTAATATTTGATAATTGGCCTTCATAAATTGAAGATTCATATTGATATAAAGATTATTGAAATTCTGTGTAGACAATGTCGAGGTGGGTCCAAAATCCTAGAAACGCTTTTAAATCTTGAATTCTATTAAATCTTGAAGTTCTTGGCTAACGATTAGATTTTCTTTATTTTCGTTAATTTAGGATTTTTAGATAAAAACCTCCAAAAATTTGATTTGTCTAGCTAATAAAAATCAATAATTGTTTGGTGATTGACTACAAGTCCTTGTGGGATCGACATCCTAAGTACTACTCGATAAGACATGCGCTTTTGGTAGGATTTAGTGATTATCTATTGAAAATCACACACATAGTACTTAAACAATTACTTTGCTTTTGAAACTTTGATATGTAATCTTAACTTTGCTCTTTCCCCTTGACATTTGGTGTTTCTTTGTCCGTGCTTTGGCCTTGACTACTATTTGGCCAATTTTGTGGCCAATTTTGTTTTGTTTGAATCCGACTATCGAGCATGGTGTTTCTCAGGCTTGTTGTTGCTATCTGCTTGAATGTTATCTCATTTTGCTATTGTCTCATCATTTTTCTGAATTTTTTTAACTTGCAGATCTGTTTACGAGGCAAGTTTATATTTTGGACCCTTAAGGGTATAACTCCCCCTTGTTTTGGACAAGGTCGATGGGTGTACGGGTGTGAGCTTGTCAAAAATAACATCGAGTCAAAGTTTCACCATTGGTGTTGTAGCCATACAAAGTATAAGCAGAAAAGATATACAGGGGTAAAATGTAAAATCCGACTTTATTGACTTCGTCTCGCCTCTTGGGGCGATTTGATAATTAGAAAGTAGTTACGCCGTTCATGATTTTACAAGTTGTGCATTTTGAGATGGTGTGAATGCCAGGGTCGGTTGAATTCAAGACCATTCTGGTTCTTCAGGACATAGGTTCACTTTTTGATTATTCGGGAGACTTGGTAGGGACCTTCCCAGTTCGACGAAATCTTTTCTTTTTCAGCTCGATGCCCATCCGCCTCTCTTTTTTGTAAAACAAAATCACCGACAGAGAATGTGTGGTCTCGTATGTGTTTGTCGTGATGCCACTTAAGCGGTTGTTTGTAATTCAACAGTTAGTTGTAGGTGCTTACTCTTTTTTCCTCTACCAGGTTGAGTTCGGGTTACCCGTTGACTTGGTTATCAGACTCTAGTAGGTTCTTCGCGTGAGACTTGAATGTGATGCCGAATGAAGCGGGCTGCGAATTGAGGGGCGAGCTTGGTCGATCCCCGATGCTTCGTCTAGCCTAGTATGTGGCGTATGATGGCTTTGTTGGTGCCTTTTGCCTAGTCGACTATAAATGTCGTGTGGCATAAGACGGGCTAGTTTGTTCTTGGCCCTACTCGTCTTACTATAGTGCGAGTTGATCGTACCAAGGACCTATTCGTTATTGGGCCTTCTTAGAGGCCCAATGTGAATCAAGGGTTCCTTTGCGGGTATAGCATATCCCTTTATGTCTTGAATTTGAACTATAGACTAGTCTTTTCTTAGCCTTAGAAAACTTGATCAACATCAGTGGTCATCACATCTGGTCCTTCAGAGCTGATCTTCTCATCATTTCTAATCTCATGTATTCTTCTGATATGACGATTCTTTTGATCTAAAATATTCTTCTATTGTACCTTCTTACATTTTGACTTGTCTTATTGTTCTGATCTGAATCTTGTCAACTGATCTGAATCTTTTCTTCTGATTTAAATATGTTCATTTCGGTTGATATTATCCTTATCTTCTGAACTGTTTTTTCTTCAATTCTAATTCAAGCTTCATACTTCAATGATTATTTGCACCATATTTTCTTTGATACACCATATTTAATTTTGTTGTCGTCACATTTGCTTTGTCATTACATTGTGTTGTCCTCATATTTGAGTGGTCATCACATTTGAGTTGTTCTTTTTTCTTCTGAGCTTGTTCTTGTCTTTATATAACAGTCTTCAAGTCTTTAACTTTGAGTTTGATCCCTCAGACTTCAGTCTTATGATCTTCTCCTCTAAGTCAGATCCCTCAGTCTTCAAACTATTGTTCTGAGTCTCACCTCTCAGTCTAAATCTGGTTTAGAATCTTGTATCTTATGATTTGTATTTTAGTATGGATCTGAATTGACATATTCTACTCAAAACCTATCATATTTCTAACAAGTCTGATCAAATATACAATACATCAGACAACTAGGAAATACCTATACAATTTTCACTCTACTAGAAAACCTATTAGGCTCAACTACAACTCATTTGGCCATCATCAAAACTAAACACTTCCTAACAATGTATATACACGCACATATACATATTTACATTATATGCATATCCATGTAAGCATTATAGACACTGTTACAGTATAAGGGATGAAAAGAATTCTGAGTGCAATCTGTCTGCTAAACTCAGCAGAACACATCAAGACTCAGCAGGCTGCTGAGTGATTTAGTATAGAAAATGGTTATTCATTTATAGTTTGTTGTAACCATTTGTAACTTACTCTAACTGAATAATGAGTGTACGAGCTATAAGTACCCTATGATCAGCTACATTGTAACTCAACTTGTTGTTTTTAGTTCATCAATAATATTTCCGTATTTCTTTACTTTCTGTTTGTATTTTACTATCTGAATGTTTTCCTGTGTTCTCTTATAATTGAAGAATCTTGAGAGAATTCTTCATCTCTCCTGTGATTGCAGTTTCTTGAGAGTGAACTATGATCGTTTTCTGAGGTTTTGGTAATTTCTTGATCGTTTTTCATATTTGTTGTTGATATTTGGTGAATTCTGGAGTTCTTGATAGCCATGTCAGCAAAGAAACAATAATTAAGGCCCTCCAGTCCATTTTACGTTCATCCTAATGAGAATCCGTCTATGGTTCTTGTTCAGCCATTGATGAATTGCAACAATTATAATATATGAAGGATGATTATAAAGATGGAGTTAATCACCAAGAACAAAATTGGCTTCGTAGAAGGCACAATCAAAAATCCAGAAGCAGATTCAATAGACTTTCATGCATGGAGACAATGTGATACAATGGTGAGACATGGATCTTGAATTCTGTAGAGAACACCATTGCACAAAATTTGATGTATTTCAAGAGTGCACATGCAGTTTGGAAGAATCTTGCTGCAAGATTTTTTAATGTTGATGCCTTCAGGCTTTTAGATCTTCTTGAAGAGATGCATCAATTGAAGCAAGGTACTAATTTTGTCAATCAATATTTCACAAAGTTAATGGTTCTGTGGGAAGGAATCAAGACCATCAGTCCCATGTCAGTCTGTTCTTGTGATCCTCAATGTCACTACAATGCAATTAGATCACTAATGGATCGTATGGAGGCTGAATATGTCATGAAATTCCTTAAAGATTTAAGGGATGAATTTGAGCCAATGGTTTCATAGGCAATGCTGATGGTGCCATTCCCAGAAATTCATGATGCCTTTGCAATGGCAATTAAGTTTGAGAGACAGAAATTATATGTGGCTAACAAGGCCAAGAATCAAGATTCAATAGTTCTCTTGTCTTGGAAGAATGAACAGGGCAAAATCAATTAGTCCGTAGACCAGGTTTTGTGACTGCTGCAAATGCCAGACCCAAGAATCCCAAGAAGATACAATGTAGTTTATATGGATTCAATGGTCGTACCGAAGAGACTTGTTACAAGAAACATGGCTATCCTCATGGTTTCAAGTCAAAAAGGGCTAATTTGGTAGAGGAAGAACAGTCAGCAGAAGAAGATCAGGACCAAAATAGGTCTATTGGGCCAGGGTTTCAAAATCTTACTACACAACAACTTGATAAGTTGATGGATTTGCTGAGTCTGATCCTCCTTGGCATGCAGGATTTGTTGTTGGCCAACCTGGTGAGATTATTACACACTACTCACCTACTACAGGGACATGTGAAATAAATTTAGTAAGATCTATACAATGGATCTTGGACTCTGGTGCCACATATCACATTGTAGGATCATTAGATCTGTTAAGAAATCTCAAACCTTCATCTGGTATAAAAATGGGATTGCCTAATGGAAATAATGTTTCTGTTACACATGTATTTTGCATTCCTGGTTTTAAGTATAATCTTTTATCCTTACCTTCTTTTACTAACCATGCAAAAGGTGCAGCTGTTTTTTATGCTAACAGGTTCATTTTGCAGGACAAGAACAAGAAAGTGATTGGTTCATCTGAGTTACATAGAGGACTATATGTCATGGATCAACCAATCAGACTTTTTGATGTTAATGTTGTAGAAAATCACACTATATCTGATAGATTAGATGATGCTTTTTTATGGTACTACAGACTAGGACACTTGCTAGATAAGAGACTGCAAGTCATTAGTTCACAGTCTGCTGATGTCAAATTTGTAATCATGATCTTTGTTATGTTTGTCTTATGGAAAAATTAAGAAAAATCCCTTTCCATTAAGTACTACTGATGAAAATACTACATTTGATCTTGTTCATATGGATATTTAGGGTCCTTTAAGACAACATCTTGTGAATGGACAACAATATTTTCTTACTGTTGTATATGATTTTTCAAGATTTTCATGGGCTTTTCTTATGAGGCATAAAGTTGAAGTTTCTGATCTCATTAAATCATTTGTTAAATTTGTTTGTACTCAATTTCACAAAATTATTAAAGTAATTAGATCTGGCAATGGAGCTGAGTTTCAGCTTACTGATTTTTATGCTCAGCGGGGCATTATCCATCAGACATCCTATGTCAGCACACAAGAACAAAATGGTATTATTGAAAGAAACATCAGCACCTGCTGAATGTGGCCAGGAGTCTGAGGTTCTAGAGTAATTTACCCATTGAGGATTGGGGTTTTTGCCTTTTACATGATGTTAAGTTGATTAATGCCACACCTACACCACTACTGAAAGAGAGTACTCCACATGAAGGGCTTTATGGAACTAAACTATATTATTCTATGTTTAAAGTTTCTGGATGCTTGGTTTCTTCTTGCACACTTCAATAGTACATAACAAAGTTTGATTCCAGATGTAGGACTAGTGTCTACCTTGGCAATTCAAACACCACCAAGGGTGCTATCCTTTTGGACATTACTAACAAAGATATTTTTGTTTCTAGAAACACTCAATTCCCTGAGACTTGTTTTTCTCTATTTCAACAGGTATTATGTAGGGCTAGATATCTTACTGACATTCCAGTGCCATTACCAGTAATGGACAGTTTTGATGATCTGCTGAATGAGTCAGCAGACCCACCCGACACATGGTCAGCAGCATCTGAGGCATCTGATGCAGAGCATGCTCTTGTCAGTCAAGCATCTGAACGAGCACAATTAAGAGGATCCACAAGGACAAGGAAATCCCCAACCTTTTATCAAGGTGGTGCTCATACAGTTCAACATACTCCAGGCCTGCTGAATGAGGTAATGAACCTAGAAAACCTTTCAGCAGAGTGTGCCAGATTCATTAATGCCATTGATGCGATTAAAGAACCTATGACCTATAATCAAGCTATCAAGCATGATGAGTGGAAAGAAGCAATGCAAAAAGAGATTGAAGCTCTACAAAAGACTTATACCTGTGAAATAGTTGATCTGCCCACAGACAAGAAACCCATTGGGTGCAAAAGGCGGGCCGGCCCTCGCTTTTGTTGGGCTTAAGACCAAGTCCCCAAATTGGGCCTTTTAGTTGAAGTTGTTTTTTTTTTTTTAAAAAACATACTTATTGTTAGATATTTTTTCATAAATAAATATTTTGGTTATCGTTTGCATACGTGTTGCCGTACAAATTAATGTTATAGAAAGAAACCTAAACCAATGCATGCATTAGTTCATGAAGAGATATGCATTTTCAGATACATGCATTTTCGAAGTGATATGTACTTACCCTTTCGTGTAAGGGTTGCATGCTTTCATCCGGTGAACAATGACAACCCTACCTTTCGTGCAAGGAGTACCTCCATTCGTTTATGGGGTACTTGCAACCTATAAAAGACATAAGTATGCAGACGAAAATTCATAAGTTTGACAACATCATCAGAAAAACTTTGATTGTCCTCGAGTTTGATTCAAACAAGTCACTGTTTGAATCAAACACCCCTATTGTATCCTGAAAGATATTTTCATTTGATCTCTTAGTGACAAATCGTGTGGGACGAAACATCTCTTAAAAGACAACGTTAATAATGTTCCTTGGAGTTTCTAATTCTCTGTCAAATCCTAAGTACTACATTTTTTCCAACATTTATCGCGTTTTTAACATCCGTAAATGCAAAAAATTAATAAACTTGTTTGTATGTCTATTTTTTTTGGGCCAAGTAAATTTTTTTATTGGGACCTTTATCGATTGGAGTAAAAAAAAATTTGGGCCTTTATCAAAAAAGAAAATTAACATATTATATTAGGTTGGATCGGATTAAATCTACACGAATTTTTTTTTCTTTTAGCGAAACATGTACCGTTGGGCCCCCGACACCGTTGGGCTTAAGACCCGGGTCTCGGTGGCCTTAGCATAGGGCCGGCCATGCAAAAGGGTATACATAATCAAGTATATTCCTGATGGTTCAGTAGAGAGATACAAAACTAGACTAGTAGCAAAAGGCTACACTCAAACTTATGGCATTGATTATCAAGAAACTTTCTCTCATGTTGTCAAGATTACTTCAGTCAGGACTTTACTTGCAGCAGCAACAGCCAATAATTGGCACCTGCATCAGATGGATTTCAACACTGCCTTCTTACATGGAGATTTACATGATGAAGTATACATGCAGTTACTCCAGGCTGTGCAGCAACCAAACCAAATCAAGTTTGCAAACTAACCAAATCCTTGTATGGCCTAAAGCAAGCCAACAGACAATTGAATTGCAAGTTAACTCAGTCCTTGGAAGTTCAAGGATTTATTCAGTCTAATAATGACCACAGTTTATTCACAAAAGGGTTAGGACAATCTTTTATTGTTTTGCTGGTATATGTAGATGACATCACAGCAGCAAGCCCCAACGAGCAATTGATTCAGCAGGTCAAGGATGCCATATATCAGCAGTTTACTATTAAGAATCAAGGAAAAATAAGATATTTCCTAGGTATTTAATCTGCTATGACTCCTGTAGGCATATCCATTTCTTAAAGAAAATACACTATCAACCTCTTAGAAGAATATGAATTTTTTGGAGCAAAACCTGCTAAGACACCTATGGAGTCTAAGAAAACTTTACAACAAGGTGATTCACCACTTTTGGAAGATAATAATGCATACAAATCATTAGTGGGTAAATCCATCTATCTCACTTTTACCAGACCATACATTGCCTTTGCAGTTCAGCAGCTGAGTCAATTTCTGGACACTCCTACTGAAAACCATATGAAGGCAGCACATACTCTGTTGAGATATTTGAAGGTTAATCCAGGTCAAGCAATATTGTTTCCACCAGAGAACAACCTTGTCTTAAAGGGTTTCACAGATAGTGATAGGGATGGTTGCCCTAAAACAAGGAAATCAGTCTCCGGCTACTTGATGTTTTTAGGTGATGCACCTATATCTTGGAAGGTGATATACCAAACCCAGAATTAAGCCCAAACATTCTAATTGGGTCTAAAACTCGGCCTAATAGCATATTTAGGACCCTGGCTTAACGAGTACGCAGTCTGTAAGCCGGATCCGGTCAGGTTCAATCCAGCCTGCCACATGCGTCGATCTTCAGAGCCCTCAACCCGCCATACAAAGCGCAATTTGAGTCACAAAGGGCTATCAATCCGCCATTTATCTCACAATCCGACATCTCGGATACAACCCACATAACGAGGCCAACATGCTTAAAGCTAACGACAACAAGACAAACGACTTTGTGTACTTGACCATTTGTCAAGCCCGCATCCCGCTATCTCGCCTTGACAGCTGTCCTGCTTAATTACGCTTAATTGTACTTACTTATGTCTTGTCAATATCATGTCATACTTAACTAAGTAGAATTAGCACATTGCCTATAACAATGTAACACATAAACGATCTGAAAATCAATACAAGCAGAAACTCTCTGCCAATTTGTCGACTTAGATTCCGCATTCTTGTTATATTAAGTCCGACCACCGTTGTTCTTCATAACCAACGTATCTCTCCAGAGAAATCACATATAAATAGCCAGATATCCACATTAAAAACTGTTATGACCACCGTGATATTTCTGACAGTATCAGTTGAATCCGTTACCGGGAAAATCATTGCTATTTAGTGTTTTTCGGTTGTTTCCACCGCCACAAAAACGTTTCCACGGTGTCTCCGACCAGTTCACACCACCCGTTTTCAGTTATCCGTTAGAAAAATCTTTGGTTTCTGGGTTGTACGGCCTAAAAATCATTGTATTCATCATCATTGTTGCATATTCAACAAAATAAGCATTGATTCAATGAATCTTTGCACTATTCTCATCAAAACCATCCTAGAATCAAAAACATTGCAGCCGGAATTATTACAGTCTAAGCGTAGACATCATCAAGGTTTCCAGGTCTGCATGCACGTTGGGTAAGCTCAGCTTTGAAACATTAGAGGAATTGTACTTGTTTGTGCTTGTTTCACCGGTTTTTTCATCAGATTTTGGGTGAGAAGTTTTCTCCGGCCGATATCATTGTCTTTGAGTGTTCACAAGCTACCTATCACACTGACATGTCAGGAAGAAAGAGTATTATGCCTTTTACACCATCCAAAGGGGGAAAATCAGAACATCCCACATGGAACCAGGACGTCTAATCAGGGTGAGCTCAGCAGAAGGGCACTTTCCACCGGAGATAATGTCGGACAGGATATAGAGCAGGATATGCGGGACTATATCAATGAAAGAGCCATAGCCCGAGAACTATATGAAGAGGCCATAATACAAAGCCATGGAAAGGGAATTGTAGAGGCACCCTGCCGAAACCAAGGGCATGAGACATCCCTGAACGTGGGAGCGGATCCGCTCTCAAGTCTTTATACAATAGCGTTAAAAGCCCATATAAACTAGATGGAACAGATGTGCGAATATAACTTGTAGCTTATAGCCGAAGGACTACCACCTCAGCCTGTCCATAAATTTGTTCCGCCAATTCAAAAGTTTACAGAAGGTACAAGAGCCGACTCTACCATCTCCAAAAGCTGCCCATAACCGACATACTGAAATGAAATCAAGCATTCATGCCACTTCGCATCCTGAAGATGGAAAGAGATCGGCCTTCGCTCACCTTGGGCCTGTGGCCGATGGTCATGGTGCAGCCCTCGTGCGAGATAATATTGAGCGTCCTGGTAACGTCCATCAGGTATGAGCTCGACAAAAGGACATAGGAATCTCAACAAGCAAAGAGTGTTTCGAAGCGCCCCGTGGCATCGAATGTCGAAGACAATCCGGGGAGAATATGAAAACAAATTGAGGACTTGCAAAAAGGTAAGGCTATCAGGGAGGATATGCCGGCATGGGGTAGAAGTGTCCTTCACGAGGACATCATAAAAGCGGCCCCAAGAGGAGGTATACACTATCCGACCTTCATAAACTATCACGGTACAACTTGCCCCTACGATTGGCTCTCGGCCTTCCAGGGCCGTGTTAGTTTGGCCACGCCAAGTGAAGATGCATGGTGCATAGCCTTTGTGGGCGCCATGCAAGATAGAGCAGCTTCATGGATCCACAGTCTCCCACCAGGTCAATCACTTCTTGGGATGATTTGGTCACCAAGTTCACATCCGAATTCAAGTCTGTGGGGCAGCCTAATAAAACCCACACTGATCTACATAAGATTTGCCAAGGCAAGAATGAGTCAACTCGCAGCTATTATGATCGATTTAGCAAAGTCTACGAGCTGATAAGAGGTTGATGTGAGTCAACTAAATGATACATTTCACGATGTTTTATCCCCATTTCTCATGCGTTTATTGATGTTTTCATATCAATTCAAGTCATTAATTGCTTAGTTTCATCCAATTGTGTAGATAGTAATTATTATATAAAATATCATATTTTGATAAGTTTTGTACCGATTATAATGACCGGAGCGTCGTGTCGGGTTTAAGCTTGGTATTTTGGTGATTTATTGCAAGATTACAGGTTGACCAAGACCCCGAGTGATGACACGTGTTGACTATAGGCACGTCTTTAGAGAGGTAGAAGAGTATGCCGGAAGCTATCGGATTTAAATGGATCATTTGTCTTTTGTGTTTCTACCATGACACATCTTCAATGGACATTTAACCCACCTTAGAGGCATTTTCTGGAGAATACTCCTTCATGAGAGTTGTAGATCGGGAAACAAGATTTCCAACGCATCTTGAATCACATCAATCGGAGCTCTACAACTCAAGTTATGGCTATTTTACTGAGTTGCTGAAAGAATCGGCGCACGCCAACTTATCGTGACGCACGCCGAACGTCACTGTAGCTATACAGAGAGTTTTCCTTCATAATTGGCGTGCGCCAAAACGTCGCAGATGCAGAAATTCAGCTTATAAACCCATTTTTAGATCCATTTTATCATCTTCCCCAACCCCCATCCTCTTCTCCTCTTCTTGGTGGCACCAAAACCGCCCCAAGGGGCTCTTCTAGCAAAAATTCCCGGAATTCAGCTCTTCATATCATTGTAAACATTAAGGATTCTTAATGTGATCTTTAGATTAGCTTTGTTGGAGCAAGTTAGCAATTTGATGTACTGATAGGAACCAACTTTACAGTACATTTCTGTACAATTCAGCCCACGATTATCACATTTCTGGCATGTTTCGGGTGAGTTTAGACCCTTTTTTGAGTATTAAATGAGGTTTTATTGCACGGCGAGTGACTGTCGTTTTTCCATAAACTCGACCTTATTTTAGCATTTTATACTCGTTTTTCCCGAGCACCCGTAGTTTGCGGGGTTATGCGTTTGCTTGTTGTTTTCATATGGATGCAGGACTAGGGTGTCTCGAGAGCCCGAAAGGGGAGAAGTATGAAGTTTAGACGTGCCCGAGGCGAAACACGGAGGTTGAAAGTGAAAAAGTGAAGATTTTGGGTCACATGGGTCCGGACGCCCGTCTGGACACCTTGGACGTGCGTTCAGTGGCTGTCCGGACGGACAAAAACCTCTCATCCGGACGGCTAACTCTCTGGAAATTAGGAAAACTTTGATGAAGAATTTGTCCGGACGGACAGAGCCAGCATCCGGACGGACAAGAGCATTTCATCCGGACGGACATCTATGCATCCGTCCGGACACCTGGAAAATCAAGAACAGATCCGGCCGGACATGGCGGATATCCGTACGGACAGAAGACTTTCTATATAAAGCTGCTCATTTCACACACAGACGCAGACAGAGTTGAAGAAGTAGATAGCAAGTTTCCCTTTTTAGCTTTTTTTTGGAGATTTTGGGCGATTTTCTTCGTCTTTTAGAGTTAGACTAAGTATTTTATATCATTAGAATCCTCATTCAATCCTCTCTTTGATCTACTAACTTTTAGCTTCGATCCGTAACTTTTCACTTGACAAAAATTCGATCTTTTGTAAGCACATTTGGCACCTCCTTCAAGTTGAGTAAAGTAAGTATGTTCTTTTGTTATTTTATTGTTGTTGTGATGTTTTTCTTCCGTTTTTATTGCTTAGATTCGATTATGAGTAGCTAGATTCCTCGTATGGTTGAACTATGTGAAGGCGGGTGAAACGCCGTTAGATTGATGAACCGGGAGGTAGTGTAGTGCGTAAATAAACGTTCTAATTGATAATCCGTATCTCGAAACTTGTTTGAATCGTTTTTGAGCTAGATTGATCACCTAGTTCACCATTGCACACACTTAGCTTATAAATGTATGTTGCGGCGACGTGTGGGAACGGGGTTTCGGGACCGTAGAAGTTTTGGGCTTGAAAGGTAGTCTGACACCTACCCGTGTACTAGATTGACGCCCTAGTCATCGAGTCCGGCCCAATACGGGGTTTGTCCTATGAGTTATCGTTAGACGGCAAGGTAGAGTAAGGCACACTCCCGGGGTAACTGTTTAAGGGTAAAGTAATCCGTTGGATCGTAGTTCGGCCATACTTCTTTTAACTTGTTTAGAATTTCGAGTAGTGTAATCTTTCTTTTATGCAATAGTATAACTTCATATCTATCCGTTTGACCTGAACCGAGTGCTAAGTCAATCGTGGTACTCAAAAACCAATCTATGTGGGTTCGACCTCGGACTCCTCAAGCACTATCCTACAATCGACCCGGTCCACTGCCGGTTAGAAAGTAGATTTTGCTAAGGTTTTCGAGTTTTTACTTGATCGACCGGACCTAGAAAATCCGCTTATCAAGTACCAAACTCCATTGAAACTTCTTGAGTTTGAATGAAAGCTCATTTTCGAGTTCATAGCTTGTTATTGGTAAATTATTAGCCTTTACTTTGATTTAATTGTTCTCATTGATATGAACTCTAGCTTTGACATGTTGGAGCTCATATCCATGAGTGGCTAGTTTTGACTAGCCAAGATTATGTATTTGTGATAGTTATTAATCTCTATTAGTTGATTGGGAATGTTAGTTTGCATTTCATAGCTTCATGTGCTGTTTATCTTTTCCTATTTGCACTGTATTGCTTGTTGGTGTTGGATTGATCACCTAGCACTTGCACACACACACACACACACACACACACATAGTTGAGACCGAAATGAGATACTTGGTGTGTGAGAAGGGATAGGAGAACTGGAAGGTAAAATCGACCTTAAGTGGAACTCGATTTCTTATCCAGGGAGTATTGACATTGTCATTGCATTCAAGTTCGTATCATGTTGAATCATTAGGTCTAGAACACTTAGACCAAGGAGGAGACATAAAGTAGTTTCATACACTTGTATGAGGGGAAACTACTAGCTTAGGAGTGCACCGATAACACACACTTGAACACTATTGGAAGGTTGGTAGGTAGTTCATTCCCATGATACTAGTAGAGATATACTTGATCATTGAATTGTCTTGGCTAGGCTTTTTATCATTTTATCACCCTTTTTAGTAGTAGATTCTTAGAAACATTTACTTTCTTGTATTGTTGAGACTTAGATCAAGATAATCATAGCTTTTCGGTGTTCAACCTCACAATACTCGTGGATACGATCTTGACCACTAGACCAGACTACAATTGACCCGGTACACTGCCGGTAAGATTGGACATCTAGAAAAGTTTGATCAGAGGTCTAAAAAATAATGTGGTTATGACCAATTTCGAGACTGGACTAGGTAAGGGCTACCTCAAATCCTTTTATGCTCTAAACCCTCCGACAAACCTCCAAGAGATGCTAAGCATGGCAAGAAAGTATGCCGCGATAGAGCCGGCACATGCCTCATCCTTGCATAGGGGCAAGCAAAAGGCTGAGCGCAGCCCGCCCGGGGATAGCCGCATAAATTGGGATTGGGACATAAAGAAGACCGAAAAATTCAGTGAGGAAGACTTGACCCCGCTCACCATTTAATACACACAAATTATGAATGAGGTGAGGGACGATCTTCCCAATCCATTTTCGATGAAGCCGGCAACCGTTGTGACCCGACCAAATATTACGAATACCACCGGGACAAGGGTCACAGCACTGAAGTGTGTAAGCTTTTGAAAAGAGAGGCTGAGAAACTGATAGCCCACGGCATGCTAAATCACTATAAGAGGGATGGCGGAGGTGTTAATCAAAATGATCGCCAGGCTCGCCGGTTCGATAGAGAGGGATCCATAATCACTGAGGGTCTCCCGAGCAACAACCAAATAAAGCATAGAATAGGATCCATAAACAAGCACGTAAAGTAGCCAGTCGTCTTGCACAAGAATGAGCAGCCACTCGCCTTTACTCGTAGCGAGCTGGTGACCTCTACCAACGTCGAGGACATGTGCCTCAACATATCAGTTGTCATCAATCTCGCTTGTGTGAGTAAGGTCATGATCGACACCGGAGCCTGCCGAGATATCTTATAATATAATTGTTTAAAAAAAACTCGGTTTCGGCGATTCTAGTTTGAGGCACAATGGCACACTTAAGAGCTTAATCAACCACATGATACAGGTCAATGGGGCATTGATCTTGATGTACAAATATGTGGTTATGCGCCCTTCAGAATAGAGAAGGTAACATTCCTAGTGGTCGATCTTCAATCTAATTACAACATGATCCTAAGAGCCCCAACATTGAGACAATTTCAGATGGTGGTCTCAGTCCTGCATCAGCAGGCAAAATTTTAGGTCGGCGACAGAATTAGGGTATCCGTCAGTGAGCCCGGAAAAGTCCTCACATTCATTCAGGAATCGAGGACAGAAAGCAAGAGACCACGCATTGAACAGCCAGACTCGACAGCAGCGGGTACAAGCCAGATCAGAAAGGTTATAGAGCTCATCCTATTGGAATTCGAATGTGAAACCTTATATGTTAAGGATGATCCGGACTTGTTATAGTATATAGGCTGATAGGAATGCTGAGTGCAGAATATGAAGACCTCAGTAGCCTGCTGACAGAAAGTCCCAGCAGCCTACTGATTAGTTTAGTATGATGTAATGTAGAAAATTGTTATTCAGTTATAGTCTATTGTAACCGTTTGTAACTTACTTCTAACTGATTCATGAGGTGTATGAAGCTATAAATACCCCATGATCAGCTACATTGTAACTTAACTTGTAGCTTTTACTTCATCAATAATAATTCCGCATTTTATTTTGTGTTTGTAATTCTACAAACTTCATCATGGTATCACAGCAAAAATTTGAGAATTTCTGAATGCTTTCCTACGTTTTCTCTCCCATTTTTGAAGATCTTGAGAGTGTTCTTTATCTTTTATGAGATTTCAATTTCTTAAGAGTAAACTGTCATCATTTTCCTGTTTTTTTATCAGTTCTTGATCGGTTTTTTTCACTTTCATTATTGATTTATAATCAATTATGGAGTTCTTGATAGCCATGGCACCTAAGAAACAAGAAATAAGTCCCTCCAATCCATTCTATGTTCTCATATTGAATGGCAATAACTATAATCCATGGAAACTGTCCATGGAGATGGTGCTGATCAGCAAGAACAAAATTGGCTTCGTAGATGGCACAATTAAAAGGCCAGAAGCAGATTCAACAAACTTCAATGCATGGAGACAGTGTGATACAATGGTTAGATCATGGATCTTAAATTCTGTTGAAAACACCATTGCACAAAGTTTGATGTATTTCAAGAATTCACATGCAGTTTGGAAGAATCTTGCAGCAAGATTTTCATATGTTTATGCCATAAGACTTTCAGATCTTCTTGAATAAATGCATCTGCTGAAGCAAGGCACAGTCAATGAATATTTCAGAAAGTTAATGATTCTTTGAGAAGAAATCAAGACCATCATGCCTGTAACAGTCTGTTCTTGTGATCCTCAATGTCACTGCAATGCAATTAGCAATTTGATGGAACATATAGAGGCTTAACATGTCATGAAATTCTTTAAAGGTTTGAGGGATGAATTTGAGCCAATGGTTTCACATGCAATGCTGATGGTGCCCTTTCCAGAAATTCATGATGCATTTGCAATGGTATCAAGTTTGAAAGACAGAATTTGTATGTGGCTAACAAGGCCAAGAATCAAGATTCCATGATTCTCTTGTCATAAAAGAATGGACAGGGACAAAATCAGATTGTCAGCAGACCTAACTCTGATGCAAATCCCAGACCTAAAAATCCCAAGAAGATGCAATGTAGTTTTGTGGATTTAATGGTCATACTGAGGAGACTTGTTACAAGAAGCATGGGTTTCCTCCTGGTTTCAAGTCAAAAAAAGCCAGTATGGTAGAAGATGGACAATCAGCAGAAGAAGATCATGCACCAAGTTGGTCTGTTGGACCGGGGTTTCCCAATCTTACTGCACAACAACTTGACAAGTTGATGGCTCTGCTGAATGATCCTCCTAGACATGCAGGATTTGCTTTTGGTCAACCTGCTGATATTGTCACACACTACTCACCTGCTACATGAACATGTGATCTAAATTTAGTAAGATCAAAACAATGGATCTTGGACTCTGGTGCCACAAATCACATTGTAGGATCATTAGATCTATTAAGCAATCCCAAACCTTCATCTGGTATAAAAATGGGACTGCCTAATGGAGATAATGTCTATGTCACTCATATAGGAAAAGTAAGGGTGAACCCTCAATTGGTCCTACATGATGTGTTTTGCATCCATGGTTTTAAATATAACCTTTTATCCTTACCCTCTTTTATTAATCATATAAAAGGTGCAGCTGTCTTTTCTGCTAACAAATGTGTTTTGCAGGACAAGAACAAGAAAATGATTGGTTCAGCTGAGTTACACAAAGGACTTTATGTCATGGATCAACCAATAAGACTTTCTGTTACCAATGTTGTAGAAAATCACACATTATCTGATAGATTAGATGATGCTCTTTTATGGCACTAGAGACTTGGGCACTTGCCAGATAAGAGACTGCAAGTCATTAGTTCATAGTCTGTTGATGTCAAGTTTTGTAATCATGATCTTTGTTATGTCTGCCCTATGGCTAAACTGAAGAAATATCCTTTTCCTTTAAGTACTACTGCTGTAAATACTGTTTTTGACCTTGTTCATATGGATATTTGGGGTCCTTTGAGACAGCATACTGTAAATGGACAACAATATTTTCTTACTGTTGTAGATGATTTTTCTAGATTTACTTGGGTTTTTCTTATGAGGCACAAATCTGAAGCCTCTGACCTTGTTAAATCTTTTGTCAAATTTGTTTCTACTCAGTTTCATAAGATTATCAAAGTAATTGGATATGACAATGGTGCAGAAATTCAACTCACTGGCTTTTATGTTCAGTAGGGTATCATATATCAGACATCCTATGTAAGTACACCTGAGCAAAATGGTATTGTTGAAAGGAAACATCAGCATCTACTGAATGTTGCAAGAGGTTTGAGGTTCCAAAGTAATCTACCTATTGAATATTGAGGTTTCTGTCTTTTACATGCTGTAAAGTTGATTAATGTTACACCTACACCACTGCTGAAGGAAAGTACTGCACATGAAGTGCTTTATGGCACTAAACCAGACTATTCTGTGTTTAAAGTTTTTGGTTGCTTAGTCTTTTCTTGCACACTTCAACAGTATATGACAAAATTTGACTCAAGATGTAGGACTTGTGTCTATCTTGGGAATTCGAATACATCTAAGGGTGCTATTCTCATAGACATTACAAACAAAGATATCTTTGTTGCTAGAAATACTCAATTTCATGAGACTTATTTTCCTTTATTTCAACAGGTGTTGGGAAAGGCTAGATATCATACCGACATGCATGTTCCTTTACCAGTAATGGACACTTTTGACGATCTGTTGAATGAATCAACAGACCAGCCAGACATAGGGTCAGCTGTAATTGAGGCATCTAATGAAGAGCATGCACCAGTAAACTAGGCACCTGAACCTACACAACTAAGAAGATCCACCAGAACAAGAAAATCACCAACCTTTTATCAGGGGGTGCTCTCACTGTTCAGTAGACTCCACACCTGCTGAGTGCAGTCATGAGTCTGGACAATCTCTTAGCCGACTATGCCAGATTCATTAATGCCATTGATGATGTTAAAGAGCCTAAGACTTACAATCAAGCCATCAAGCATGATGAATGGAAGCAAGCAATGCAACAAGAGCTTGAAGCTCTACAAAAAACTCATACATAGGAAATAGTTGATCTGCCCCCACGCAAGAAACCCATTGGGTGTAAATGGGTGTACATCAAACATAACCCTGATGGTTTAGTAGAAAGATACAAAGCTAGACTAGTAGCAAAAGGCTACACTCAAACATATGGGATTGATTATCAAGAAACCTTTTCCCCTGTTGTCAAAATCACAACATTTAGAACCTTACATGCAGCCGCCGCAGCCAATAATTGGCATCTACATCAAATGGATGTCAACACTGTCTTTCTACATGGAGATTTACATGAAGAAGTATATATGCAGTTATCCCCAGGTTGTGCAGCAACCAAACCAAATCAAGTTTGTAGACTTACTAAGTCATTATATGGCCTCAAGCAAGCAGCAGACAATGGAACTGCAAGTTAACTGAATCTTTGGAGGCTCAATGATTCATTCAATCCAAAAATGATCACAGCCTCTTCACAAAAGGATCAGGAAAATCTTTCATTGCCTTATTGGTATATGTGGATGACATCATAGCTACTAGCTCAAGTGAAGAGTTGATTCAGCAGTCAAGGATGCTCTACATCAGCAGTTCACCATCAAAGATCTTGGAAAATTGAGATATTTCCTAGGCATTGAGGCTGTTAGATTTCCAAATGGTATATCCATTTCACAAAGGAAATACACACTTAATCCCCTAGAAGAATATGAATTTTTAGGAGCCAAACCTGCTAAGACACCTATGGAGTCTAAGCAGACTTTACAACATGGTGATTCACCACTTCTAGAAGACAACACTGCATACAAATCTGACGCGATACGTGCCCAGGAATTGACTAAAGGATCAATGACGAGCTAAGGAAACCTAGACCTAGCATATCCGACCTAGGACTGAGGTCAAGAATAAACAACGCCTCGCTCGCGATGCTGATTCATTCTTGAAAGGGGTGTCTTCTCTACGACAAAGAGAAAACTCACTCACAAGTGAATAACTAAGTCGACTCGACTTAAGCAAAAGTTTAACTGAATTTCAATAATAATGTTGTGTTTTATTATGATAGTAGCATGCCTATATATAGGCTACAAATAAAAGACAAATAACTTCCTAAGCAATGTGGGATAAATTACTTAGTAATTTTTCGTCACTTAATTTCCTAGTGGGCCTAACTTGACTATAATAAGCTCAAATGGCTTTTATTTGCTAAAAACAAACACTTGACCCAACATACTAACATATAGGCACATTTTTTCATGGGCCCAAAAGACCTTTATTAAATAGAATAGTAAAAACAATATAAAATAAAATCAAACAAGTCCAATAACTAATTATTTAGGCCCAATAACAACAATAATGGTCTTCATATTTGCATTATGATAGGCCTAAGTCTCGGGATGGATCACATCATTCCCTCCCGGTTGGAAAGGATTCGTCCTCAAATCAAAAGGATGTCGTACAGTTCAGCACCACGCAACAATCAGGAACAACCCGCAAAAATCAGCAATGATATACCGGGATCAAATAACGTGCGAATACACAACTTCAAATGAAGTGCACGCTGATATCCTGATCCATTCTTCACTAAAGCAACGTGAAAAGTGTATATTGGTTTGATATAAATGTAGATGACGATCGGAGTGGCTGAAACATATTCATAACAACTCAATGTTGGATAATCATCAACACAACGCAGCAAAAGGATCATGAAAAGTGTGCTCTGGTTTGCCACTAACGTGATCATGATCAAGAACCACTGTAGGAAACGAGATTTCCTCATTTGGATAATCGCCATGTACCTGCAAAGAAGATTCAACAAAGCTGGAACAAGGATTTAGTAACATAGAATCTTCTTCTTTCCCCACAATAGACGCTTCAAACAATTCCACTTTCGCATCAACAACTTGAGGACAACTTGCACCGCTTTTCAACTCATCACAAGGAGCACGCAACTCCTCACGCTCAACATCACTCTCAACATAACCATCAACGGCTGTCTCATCGATGCGCACTATCTCGTCCACAACAATTGCCGCATCATCGTTAACTATTTCGGGCACACTCTCTACTTTCTCATCCACAAATTCAGGCTCGGGAACCTCCACCGCACTCTCACCTTCCTTCTTGTTCAACTCGTCCTCACGAATACTCACAACCTCTTCGGTTTTCTCTTCAATCAATTCTTTTTCCCTTCTTCACTCACGTTTCAAACGAAATTCCTCTTCGCGTCTAAGCATTTCCTCATCTTCCTTCCTCCATTTATCTCGCAACTCTTGCCACCTGCATTCAGATTCCTTCCATTTATCCCACAACACTTGAATGCTAACCATATTTTCTTGTTGTAACTCTTGTGTAGAAGGTCATGATTCAAGGACATACTTCTTGCCATATACGTCAAAAGAATACCGTGAACGAGACGAATTATGACATACCTTGTACAATTGTAACCATGGCTTTGCTAATATCAAAGGTTCACCTTTGAGGGGAACCACATCACATAATGTATTACATCGATGACCTCCAACCGACAAAGGAATCGACGCTTGCCTTGTAACCCAAAACTTATTAATTCCCTCAACAAAGTAATGAGGATAATCATGTCTTTCCGTTGGCAATTTCAATTCTTTAACCACCTTCCTGCTAATCAGATTCTCTATTCCCAGATTGATCAATGCACAACTCATATTCCTTCTCCCGAATGAGACAATGTGAATAAAATATGTTGTAATCCATGACCAAAACATTTAAATCCTAAAAACTCTAAAGATGATGCTGTCAGGATTTCCAGAATTTAAGCAGTGAAGTCTTGTGCAGATTGTGAACAAAATGTTACGAATCTGGAGAAACGTAAAATAAAAAATTTGTAGAACATAAAGTTTTCTAAAGGATGTCAAAATTTCAGATTTTTTGAGGTTATAGAAGTCGCTCAAACAATCATTTTTCAGAAACTAGTGCAATCTGTCAGAAATTTCCAGATTGATAGCAGTGATTTAAGGTGCCTATTGAGATAAAACTACAGAGAATTTGGAAAATTAAAAAGACAAAAGTTGTAGATCTGAGAATTATCTATAAGATCACCAATTTTCAGGTAATTTTGAGTCGTGTAGCCCATGAAAAACGAATTCTAACGACGATTTTTCTGCTGCAGTTTTTCGGAACAGATTGCTTGTATTTATCGGCTGATTTAGGCAAGATATGCTAAATCGCTAAAAGTCCGGACCTCCGTCCTCGCTTGGTCTAAAAGGGCTAACCCGAGGGTGTAAAGGTGAGACGATGTGGGATATCACATTCTCCCCCCTTATAGGGACCGGCGTCCTCGCCGGGACGGAAATTGTATATAGAGATGCGTTTGAGATGTGGTAAACATTTCTAAATAAGTCATAAATGGTTCGGTCAAGTTTGCTTAGACCTCCGTCCTTTTTGGAGGTTGTTTGGTTACCAATGTGGAACGTCGTCCGATACAAAGATGCGTGGTAAAAATTTCAGTATTTTTGGAGGTTGTTTGGTTATGGAACGTCCTGATACAAAACGGGTCTGGAAAAAAAAATAGGGTTCTTGGGATGAAAGTCCGAAGATTTGAAGATCTCAAGTTTTCCGGGTAGGTTTGAAGATTTATGGGTGATCATGGGAGGGGGGTGGACAAAATTAATGGAAAACAATAACAAATATTTTTTTTTTTTGAAATAAGAAACGAAAATTAAACCGGGATATTTGATACCTTAGTCGCTGAGCTCTGCTAACAACTGACGCGATACGTGCCAAGGAATTGACTAAAGGATCAATGACGAGCTAAGGAAACCTAGACCTAGCATCTCCGACCTAGGTCTGAGTTCAAGAATACACAACGCCTCGCTCGCGATGCTGATTCGTTCTTGAAAGGGGTGTCTTCTCTACGACAAAGAGAAAACTCACTTGCAAGTGAATAACTAAGTCGACTCGACTTAAGCAAAAGTTTAACTGAATAATGTTGTGTTTTATTATGATAGTAGCATTCTTATATATAGGCTACAAATAAAAGACAAATAACATCCTAAGCAATGTGAGACAAATTTTCGCCATTTAATTTCCTAGTGGGCCTAACTTGACTATAATAAGCTCAAATGGCTTTTATTTGCTAAAAACAAACACTTGACCCAACATACTAACATATATGCACATTTTTTCATGGGCCTTACTACCAACTAGGCCCAAAAGACCTTTATTAAATAGACTAGTAAAAACAATATAAAATAAAATCAAACAAGTCCAATAACTAATTATTACAGGCTGCTGAGGTATTTGAAGACTAACCCTAGTCAATGAATCCTATTCCCAACAGACAACAACCTTGTGCTTATAGGTTTTATACAGACAGTGATTGGGCCGGTTGTCCTGAAACTAGAATATCAGTATCAGGTTATATGATGTTCCTAGGAGATGCTCCAATCTCTTGGAAGGCCAAGAAACAAACAACTATAGCTAGAAGCTCATCAGAGGCTGAGTACAGGGTTATGGAAAATGCAGTTTATTAAATTCAGTGGCTGATTTATATACTACAAGATTTGCAGGTTCCAGTTCAGTTGACTGTTGTGTTGTTTTGTGACAATGCCAGTGCAATGCACATTGCTCATAACCCAGTTTTTCATGAAAGAACAAAACATATTGAAATTGACTGCCATGTTGTGAGAGACAAAGTTAAATCAGGACTTGTCAAACTTCTTCCAGTCAACACAAAAGAACAAGTAGCTGACATCCTCACCAAGGCCTTAGATGCACCCATTTTTTCCTATCTACTAAGCAAATTAGGGATTTCAAAGATATTTCAGAATTCAAGTAGCTGATGGGAATGCAGAGTGTAAGTTGTTCATGTACCACTCTCAGTTTGAGAGGGTTGTTACATTATAAAGGCTGATGGGAATGCTGAGTGCAGAATATGAAGACCTCAGCAACCTACCGACAGAGCCTGCTGACGAAAGTCCCAGCAACATACTGATTAGTTTAGTATGATGTAATAAAGAAAACGGTTATTTAGTTATAGTTTGTTGTAACCATTTGTAACTTATTTCTAACTGATTCATGAGGTGTATGAAGCTATAAATACCCCATGATCAGGTGCATCGTAACTTAACTTGTAAATTTTACTTCATCAATAATAATTCCGTATTTTATTTTGAATTTGTAATTCTACAAACTTCATCAGGACTTCACAGCAGATGGAGAATTGGTAGAGGTGGTCAAGGGCGGACTCACGTTCAGACTTGGGTGGGCTAAGCCCACCCATAATTTTTTTTAGTAGATATATATACCAGTTATAAAATCCAGCCCAATAGTTCAGCCCACCTTAGGAAAAAATAATAATAATAATAAACATTCTAACAGATTTATGTCTTAAAAAAAAAATAAAAACTCATTGATGCAGTGCAGTCAAAGTCAGATTCAGCAGCAAGTTTGGAGGTTTACTGGAGAAAATTGGTAAGTCAAAGCACCGATCCAACCGTCCATATTGAAGTTCAAGGAGTGAAGAAAAGATCTGGAAATTTTCGTCCCGATCCGAGTTCGTTTGGTTTCCCGATCATCGAAGAGTTCGTACAGCTGCAGATTTAGTTAGAAAGTAGTAAACCCTAGTTAGGGTTTTGGTTTTTATTTTCTAATAGATTAGATACGGGGGTGCCAACGATCCATCTCGGTGTTTAAATTTTCCGCAATTTATTTTTTATGTGTTTGATCATAAAATAGATATAAAATCGGAATTGCCATGACATGCATCATATCATAAATCCACTCCATGCATACATGTAGAATTTTAATTTTGGTAATTAAAATAGGCATGTATACAAACTCGTGTAATTAGTTGAAATTTAATTAATATGTGGTAATTAATTAATTTAGTAACTAATTAAAGATCCGAGGACGGGTTATGAAATCGTTAGGCCTTTCGGTGTGTGTTCTCGGTGAACCGCCTTAAAGCCCAAACGAGATCACGTTTTCGATTCGTAGTGTCTACGAAATTGAATGATGGTAAAAGAACAATAAATCTTGGATAAAAACGGTTCGCCTATAGGTTGGGTGGTCAACTGAGCTTCGCTCGACCGACTTAACCCTCCTAGTGTGATGTATGCACGGGGTCCGGCAAGACTAAGCCAAACCGAGAGCGGAGGGGTGATTCCTTCTAATCTCAATAGGGCTCTCTTGACCCGACTTCGTCCGACTGTCACATATGTTCCAACGAATAGGACGGGTAGGCTTGCCTACGTTACCGACACCATTCGGAATCCTTGATTTGATGTGCTTTTATGTTAACATCAAAAAGACGTGGTTAGTTAACCCACAACCACTTCCAAAATATTGAGTGGGAGCGGGGAGGCGACAGGCCAACCCCACGGCCTCTACTATAGATACAAGTAAGTGAGAGAAGGGTGACGCCTCGAGGCGCTTTGATTTCGTCCCCCTAAGGATGGTGTTCGCCCCTATCAACATTCATGGCTTGGTCTCCGAAAGGATAGGATTTCCGGGTACTCGTTGGGTCACTGACCTATCCTAAGACGGCATACTCGGGGCGTACCTAAGAGATCCGATATAGTAGGTCACACTCATCATGGGTATTTTTTGATAATATCTAGGCTAAAAAAGGAAGGTAGTCAATGAATAAAGGGATGTTCGATTCGTGGGATGTTCGATTCTCACAAGTTATTCATTGATGAGATTGTCTCGATTTAACCGTCATCTCTTTGACCTACCCTAAGGCGGCATCGAGATGCGAGGTTAAAACCTTGGAATGGTATAGTAGACTTAATTTTTAGTTTACAATTCCTAAAATTAATATAGTAGTGTTAAACTTGAATTAATTTATGTCATTTTATTTACTGACATTATCCCTTACTAAATTGCTTAAAAATTTATAATTGACTAGTATTGACTTCGTTAAAAAGTGGAAAGTAACTAGGACGTTGAACTAGTTAATCGATAATGCAATTAATTTTCGAAAGAGATATTTTCTCTTAAGCCTTTTAAAAACCAGTGACATATAGGTATGTCACTAGTGTCATTCCTGTCAAACGGAAGACAAACTTAGTTTAAAGGTGACTTTGGACTTTGAAATTCTTAGTGAATTTTGAATGTGTAGTAATTACACGAGTAATTTTCTAATTGAAAAATTGGAAAATCATGAAGTGTTACTAGTTGGACGATATTTGGAATCGATGAACTAGTGGGAGCTTTATGATTTGTTGTTTTTCTAGAACATTAGAAAAGTGTATCGACTACACACGTAACCGTTCTAATTGAAAAACCGGAAAGTCATGAAATGTTGCTAGTTAGACGATATTTGGAATCGATGAACTAGTGGGAGTTTCTATGATTTGTTGTTTTTCCGGAAACAATAGAACTATGTACGAAAGATTTTCTAATCGAAAAAATCGGAAATTCATAAAAATAAAGCATTGCTCGTTAGACGGTATTTGGAACCGATAAACTAGTAGGAGCTTTAATGTTATGATTTGTTGTTTTTTACGGTATATTAGAAAATCCGAGAAGTCTCGACGAGTAACACTCGAAATAGACATCCCACGGTTCTCGTTTCCATTCACGGAAAGTCAAGAATGGGAGAATATGTCTAAAAGTGTTAGTCACCTAAACCGAGAAAACTTTAATTTGAACCGAAAATTAATTAACTGAAAATCATAGGATAAGGAAAGTGATTTTGGATCACCAACCAATGAATCCTTGGTGATTTTCTCGAGCTAAGTTCTTTGGAAGAACAAGGTAGCAGTGCATTTAACGATTAAAAGAGTAAACAACGGGCAGTTAATTTTAGCTAGAATAGTGGGAGTGATATGAGGAAATGAATCTCGGATTCAATCCTTGGATATCGCAGAAGATTTATTTTTCTGTTTAAGATTCGTTGGAACGAATGGATTTACCTTCTATTCGATAATTTGTTTGTCGTATAGAAAGTGAATATACCATTTATAGTACGAATCCAAGACTCGGACTTTTGTTTGATAAAGTCAAAAACCACTTACAATTGAAATATGTATATAAAACACATCTTAAGAACTATTAAAAGCAATTGGCTTCTATATTTAGATAAACGCTTCTTCATATTCCATAGTTAGTGCATAGTCCCTAAAAGACAAGACTTGAAGATCGGCTCGGTGGTGATTCCTTTTCTCCCAAATCTGGTTAGATTGTCTTAAAGGTTCAATGACTAAGTTTCCTTTCAATTTGGAAAGGATAATGGTTATAAAGAAGTAACATTGCTTGTTCATGACGACCTTCGGGGTCTGATGAAAGAAACAAGCTAGTAGGAGCTTCTGAGTAGTGACTTCTTGTCCGATAACTATTCAAAAACTCCGGCAAGTTTATCCAAAATATTTTGAGGTTTTCTCTGTTTTCAACAGTGATGGAGTATTCTATACTCATAAATGGACCATCACATAGTCCTAGGGACTGATGCTCGGTGGCACATAGTGAAATGTTTTCACTAAGGAAGAAACCATTGAATTGCCTTTACATAGTTGTAGACGTGCCACAATACAGCACGCTTAACTCAATAAAGATATTGGAAGTGAAATAACGGTTTACATTGAAGTGTAGAACCGAGAAGTCTACCTAGAATATGCTTTGGAATTTACGGATAAGGTGTGGATTCGGTTCACCCCACTTCCATAAATATAAGCATTTAGCACACGGTGCTTGAAGGTAGGTCTGGAAATTTCGCGAACACGTTCGGTCAGTGACCAATCGTTCCATATCTTGTAGCATTGAGAAAAAGGTTTGTTATAAGATTCTTGAAATCGGGAAGGGACAGTTATACTGTTGCGTCCTTTCTGATAGAGTCTATGAACAGTAAAACCTTAAACCTTGAAGTACGTTTACTCAAGGTAGTTACTAACTGATTAAAATCAGACCACATCCAACATCGGTTGTTGGTGATAACACTAAATACTACTAAACTAGATCAGAATTTCGATCCACCCAGAATGTAGTGGGAGTATGGTTTACCCATTACCCATTACGGGTTCTGCGGACTTTGTAGTCTGAGGATCGATTGATGACCTATGGCTCTTTTGTGAGCAGTATAGGATTCTGATAATAGAGGTTGGTTTAATAGCCATAACCCCGTGAATGGAGTTCGGTACTCCACCCCGTTCATACTCTTGTAGAACCACCGAGCGTCTCGGGCCCAAAGTGGGAGTAATTGGATCTACACGGAAAAGAGTAGAATGAGTTCGGTATTGCATGATTTCGTTGTAACTTGCCAAACAAACGGAGTCTGGATTTGTAACTTATTTCATATAATATGTGGATTTGACCGAATATTGATTCATGAATATATAAAGTTTGTATGAATCAACATGGGTGTGCGAAGTATAAATATTCTCTCGCCGAGTTTTGGACAACATTCTTTAGAGATCATTAGAATCGATCATCGGTTTCCCATCCATCTTATTGGTTAAGATGATGCATCGTAACTTAACTTGTAAATTTTAAGAGACTTCAACTTTGATCAATAATAATTCCGTATGCGGACATATTTTATTTTGATTTTGACTTTTGTAATTCTCGGTACCAAACTTCATCGACAACTCGACTAATCATTAAGACCCATGACTTAGGTACTCCCCGAGTCACCGACCTATCCTACGACGGCATACTCGGAGTGTACTTTGGAATACGAAATGGTTATGATATGAGTACTAGAATACGGGAATTGATGTAGTTTGTTGTATTTTAAATAATTTTGGTCGTCCTCTTCGGCCGCAGCGGGCAAGGGAGCAACAGGCAAAGGAGTTGCGCTTAAGAGTTCTCCCAAGCCAAAACACACTACAAATTTCGCGGCAAAGGAGCAAGAGCATCGGCGCTTTCTCCTAATATTCTATTCTTCAATCTTCACCAAACTAATTCTCAAATCTGAAATTGTTAATCTGAAATCTGAACAGGTTTGTCCAATGCATATCAATGATTTCATAATTTCATTGTCTCATATTTGATTTTGCTTCTTCCTAATCTAGAAAAACACCAAATCTTTGCTTTTCCAAATTCGTAGCTGTAGCTTCGGACTTCAAAATTTTGCTGTGTAAAAGCGTTATCTGATTTTTGAGGTGATTAAATCATTGAATTTTTTAGGTTGCGAGCTTGAATCAAGAAAACAGAGTGTTATTTCATGTTTGTTGTGACTTGTGTAGATATTTCTTTCATTTCTTAAATTGTTTCCTCAAATTGTTGTTGTTTGTTGTGTAAAAAAATGTTGTTTGATGGCTGTAGAACTTAGAAGGCTGTTATTGTTTATTTGTTTTAGCTTTTTGTTGAATTGGGGGGAGTAGTATTGCTTACATTGTGTTAGTCGTGTGCTTTGCTTTTCCAAATTCGTAGATATATCTTAATCCTGAGGTGATCACAAAGTCCACCGCTTGAATGTAGCTTCGGACTTCAAAATTTTGCTGTGTAAAAGCGTTATCCGATTTTTGAGGTGATTAAATCATTGAATTTTTAGGTTGCGAGCTTGAATCAAGAAAACAGAGTGTTATTTCATGTTTGTTGTGACTTGTGTAGATATTTCTTTCATTTCTTAAATTGTTTTGTTTATTTGTTTTAGCTTTTTGTTGAATTGGGGGAGTAGTATTGCTTTAGTCGTATAGCTTATATATATATATATATATATATATATATATATATATATATATATATATATATATATATATATATATATATATATATATATATATATATATATATATATATTGCGGTGGTCCTTACCAATTCTATATAATAGAAGTTAGATGAAAGATAGTACAGGTCCTACAGGAAGAAAAAACTGATCATTTATTTATTCAGTGAACTTGTGATGTATTTTGGTACACGACTGGTGCAGTTAATATCCATGAAAGACCGAACATTTAAAACAAAAAGTATTTTGGATCATCTATGAATACTCAAATCTGAATGTATGAAATTTAATGATTTTAAATAGGTGTGGAGCTCGATTTTTGTTAATAGCAAATGAATGATATTGGCTTAGTGGCTTGTTTTTGTGGTGTTGGGTAGTAGTATTGTTTATGGTGTTGTTCATATTATGACGAGACATTAAATCAATTTTACTTTTGCAGGGCATAAGACATAATGGCACAACAACATCAAGAACGAAAAAAAGAAAAAACGCTTTCTCGTTCTTTAGAAAAACTGACACATCAAAAAGAGACGCACCATCTCCTTCAGTTCCTATTGAAGAAAACCCTCATATTTCGAATCCCCCTCCTTCCAAGTTACAAAGAATTGAAAATGATAGTATCCCCGTTGATCTGAATATTGTGAGGGATCCCGGATTACGTATTCCGATTTGGAAACATCATATCCTATCAATAAACAAGATGAGATAAGGAGAGCTTATATCCAAATAGGTCCATATCAACCACATCTTTCACAATATCCCATGTCTAAGTATGGAAAACAAAATCGTAGTTTTCAATACAACTGGTTCAAAAAGTGATTCAGAGTATTTAGTATCTAGTAAATGAAAAACAAGTTTTTGAATGATAAATTGGGTAGTAGTAGACATGTTGTATCCAAATTCTATTTTATCGCCTTTTGTTCACAACTTTTATAAAATGTTATCTGTTGGGTGTTTCTGTGTAATTTTTTGCTCAAGTGTACTTGAAAAAAAATCGGTACAAAACAACTATCATGAAAAAAATTTATTCTAGCCCCCCCGACATAGAAATCCTGGCTCCGCCCTTGGAGGTGGTCATCAATGAGACCTACCCTGACCAGAAGATTAAAATTAAGGCTCATCTGTCACCCCTGAAAAAGAAATCTGTCACCCCTAAAATTAGCATAGGTAGTTATTGATATGAGAGGGGTTGAGCCCGAGGTCGCCTTGCACCATCTGAACGTCGACCCTATCTTCAAGCCGATACGACAACGGGCCCGACAGTTCAATCTTGAGAAATAGACCGCAGTTAAGGTAGAGGTCGAGAAACTTCTTCGGTCTGGGATTATCAAGGAGCTACCCTACCCAACTTGGCTAGCTAATGTTGTGACGGTGAAGAAGCACAATGGTAAATGGAGAATGTGTTGATATAACTGACATCAACAAAGCATGTCCGAAAGATCCTTGTGAGCTCCCAAGGATCGATCGACTGTCGGACTCAATTGCTGGGTTCGAAACACTAAAGGGCCGTTTGTTAAATCTGAAATCTGAAGATTGAAGTCTGAAATCTTAAGTGTACAGTCTGATTACATTAAGTAACTGAATGATTTAAGTGCTGAAATTGATTAGGCTGTTTGATAACACTACAAATTTGAATATTTTTAATGTTTTATGTAAACACATTTTTTGTATATATATAAAAATGCCATACACATTCTAGTGCTACCTATGTGGATCTCATCTTGATCGATTGTATAAAAATGTGTTATATCACTTTGTTATAACTATTTTGTTGTGTAACTATTATTTTTTCAAAATATAAATTATTTTAATATAACTAGATACAAAGTGTATAAATGATTATGATAGTATGTATAGAGAAGGATAAAAGTAGTTTTTTTTTTCTTTGAGACTATGATAAAAATAACTTATAAGAAAAAACATATTAAAAAGGAATCTATCAACAAAAAAAACATACTAAAAAGAAAAGTAAAGCAAAGAAACAAATGAATAATGGTTCCTATAAATAAGGCTTCACGTGGGCGTGGGATGTAAAAGAGCTGACAGATTTTTTCAGCAATAAGCATTACTCCTGGCGCTGAAAACTTTTTAATTTTTTTGCAAGTAAAATTAAGTGACACTTAATTAATTAAGAAGATGTGTTAAAATGTTATCAAACACCTCTTAGCCCGCATCCCGCTAGCTCGCATTGACAGTTGTCCTGCTTAATTACGCTTAATTGTACTTAATTATGTATTGTCAATGTCTTGCCATACTTAGCTAAGTAGCATTAGCACATTGCCTATAAATAAGGTCACAATGCAGCACATATATGATCTGAAAATCAATACAAGCAGAAACTCTCTGTCAATTTGTCGACTTAGATTACGCATTCTTGTTATATTAAGTCCAACCACCGTTGTTCTTCACAACCACCGTATCTCTCCGGAGAAATCACATATAAATAGCCACATATCCATATTAAAACACCGGTATAACCACCATGATATTTCCGACAATATCAGAAAGCAAAGAAACAAACTTTTATAGCAAGAAGTTCTTCAGAGACTGAATACAGGACTATGGCAAATGCAATTTGTGAAATTGAGTGGCTGATTTACATTCTCCAAGATTTGAAGGTTCCAGTTCAGTTGCCTGCTGTACTGTTCTTTGACATTGCTAGTGCCATGCACATTGCTCATAATTTTGTATTCAATGAAAGAACAAAATATACTGAGATTGGCTGTCATGTTGTGATAGACAAAGTCAAATCTAGGCTTGTCAAACTTTTTTCCAGTCAACACAAAAGAACAAATAGCTGACATTCTCACAAAAGCCTTGGATGCACCTATTTTCTCCTATCTGCTAGAGAAATTGGGTATTTCAAAGTTATTTCAGAGTTCCAGTAGATGAAGGGAATGCTGAGTGCAAGCTGTTAATGAATCACTCTTAGCTTGATGGGGAGTGTTACAGTATAAGGCTGAAGGGAATGTTGAGTGCAATCTGTCTACTGATCGACCACACCAAGACTCAACATGCCGCCGAGTAATTTAGTATAGATTACGGTTATTTAGTTATAGTTTGTTGTAACCGTTTGTAACATACTCCAAACTGATTCATAAGGTGTATGGAGTTATAAATACCCTATAATCGGCTACATTGTAACTCAACTTGTTTTTAGGTGATGATGCCCGACCCGAACTACGCCACGTGTCATCCTCTTAAGTCGTATAATAGATGACTAGCCTCTAAATGTAAGGCATTAAGGGCCAGGAGCCCAGAAACATACCTAAGGGCAGATCCCTTACCCTAGGTGGGAGATCGGCACGAACTCCTCCTCCAACCACCGCAGGTCGGCTAAGGCTTGGCGAAAAGAGGTGCCCAGTTCGGCCATAGTGGCCTTGGGGGCCGAACGCGGGACGCTCGACACCCGCCCTCTCGTTATTTCATATGCGGGATAACTAAAGATAAATAAGGGAAGAATCCAATGTCATAAAGACTTTGATCCTGACATTTAAATATGTCCATAATTATCCCTAAATTATAGGGATTTATGCGTGTATATCCTTAGGGAAATAACAATATTAATAATAATAATACAAATCCTTGTAGAACAATGAAATGGATAAATCATCACCTATATAAACAACCCTAAGGAACTACGAAAGACTTGATTCCTGAAACATAACAGGATACGTAGGCAACTTGAGAGAAATAACTCTCAAGCTCAGTCTAAAAATCACCCAAAACATTCCTCGTTCAATTACCCCTAGATTAAACGGCCCGAATTTATTCATAGACGAGATCCAGCATCGTCAAATGGCGCTAGAAGGAGGGTCTTCTATCGGTAGTGGATCGAGGTTGTTCGTGAACAAGTTAATGGCAAAAACATGCCAAAAACGCAGTCAGATCCGAAGCTTATTGCCGGAGTTCGAACCGTTGGAATACAAATTCCACCGTTCAGATTGAATAAGTAGGAGGAACAAACAAACCCTCCAAATTTCGTGCCGATCGGAGTCCGTTTAGATGCCCGATCGTCGCCGGAAAGTTCTTGCTATAACAATCAAAACGCAACAACCCCAAAAATGCAGTCCGTTCGACGGATTATTCCCGGAGTTTCAACCGGTGGAACAAGATTTCCACCGTTCAGATTCAAGGAGAATGGGGTACGAGAAATATCTCCAAATTTCAAGCCGATCGGAGTCCGTTTGAATTCCCGATCGTTGTCGGAAAGATGTTGCTGTATCACAAAAAACGCAGCAGCCCCAAAAACGCGGTCAGTTCGACGGACTATTTCCGGAGTTTCATCCGGTGGAACACGATTTCCACCGTTCAAATTCAAAGAGAAGGGGGAAAGAGAAATCTCTCCAAATTTCATGCCGATCGGAGTTGGTTTCAATGCCCGATCATCGCCAAAAAGTTGCAGTTAAGTAGAAAAAAGGCAGAAAAACCCTAATCTGCAGGTTCCTAGTCGGCTGAATTGTCCTGACAATTGAACCGTTGGAACAAGATTTCCACCGTTCAGATTCAAGGATAAGGAGGGACGAACAAGGCCTCCAAATTTCATGCCGATCGGAGTTATTTTGAGTGCCCGATCGTGGCCAAACAATTGCTGCTGTATCGCAAAGACATAGCAGAACCCTAACTTTCAGTAGACAAGTCAGCAGCCTTTTTCCGCCAATGGAACCGTTGGAACAACAAATCCACCGGTCATATTCAAGAGTTATGAGGACCGAACGATCCCTCAAAATTTTAGACCGATCGGAGTGCGTCTTGATGTCCGATCATCGCAAAGAAGTTGCTGCAGGCACCAAAAACGCAGCAGGATTCTGGACAGCAGCTGCCAGATCGGTGGCTTATTCCCGGAGATTGAGCCGTTGAAAGAAATATTTCACCGTTCACATCGAAGAAAAGTGAGGTAAGAACGATCCCTCCAAATATCGGGCTGATCGGAGTCCTTTTCGAGGTCTGATTATCACCAGAAAGACTGCAGTGGCGCCCAAGAAAGCTGCGAATTATCTATCTATCTAGCTATCCGCGAAGCGAGTTCTCAAACTCCAAGGATCGAGCCGAGCCCGTTAGCTCTCCAGGTTCTTACAATTGTTATTTTAAATTCTTATATACTTTGTAGGTCTTTATTATATGTGTAATGTTTTTTTATCACAATCACATTGCACCACAAAGACTCGAGATATCGAGCACCGGCATTCGAGCTCTACGGAATCCTCTTGCCCTAAGGCTGATATCGGCTCGGTATCATATTTGGAGCTCACCTTGAGCGTATCTTTAATAAGACTGAGTTCTGCTCGACATCATATTTGGAGCTCTCGAGTGTGTCTTTTATAAGACCGAGCTCGCATCGGTATCATATTTGGAGCTCACCTTGAGCGTATCTTTTATAAGACCGAGCTCTGCTCGACATCATATTTGGAGCTCTCTCGAGTGTATCTTTTATAAGACCGAGCTCGCATCGGCATCATATTTGGAGCTCACCTTGAGCGTATCTTTTATAAGACCGAGCTCACCTCGGCATCATATTTGGAGCTCTTTTGAGCATATCTTCTATATGACCGAGCTCGGCTCGGCATTATATTCGGAGTTCGCCTTCGAGCGAATCATTTATAGGACCGGCTTCAGTTCGGCATCATACCTGGAGCTCGTACCCGAGAAAATCTTATGACAAACGCACGATCAAAAACATGTGGGAAGTCAGTACAAACTGGCCCAGCTCGCTCAAATAAAGTCCGAGAAGTCAGACAAATCTGGCCCTGCTCGGCAAAAAACTTCATAAGTCTGCAGGACAGACCCAACGAACTGATCCGCAGGTCGGACTCGATCCGCAGGTCGGACTCGCAGAAGAACCGAACCGAACCGCAGGTCGGTCTCGAAGAACCGAACCGAACCGCAGTCGGTCTCGAAAAAGTCAGGATCGACGAACTGAACCGCAGGTCGGTCTCAGAAAAAAGTTTGCTAAGTGCAAACCAAAAGAAGTCTGCAGGACAGACCCAACGAACTGATCCGCATGTCGGTCTCAGTAGAAGAACTGAACCGCAGGTCGGTCTCAGAAAAAAGTCAGCAGGACTGACGAACTGAACCGCAGGTCGGTCTCAGAAAAAAGTTTGCTAAATGCAAACCAAAATAAGTCTGCAGGGAGACACGTGAAAACCGATCCGTGTGTCGGACTCGCAGAAGAACTGAACCGCAGGTCGGTCTCAGAAAAAAGTCAGCAGGACTGACGAACTGAACCGCAGGTCGGTCTCAAAAAAAATTTTGCTAAGTGCAAACCAAAATAAGTCTGCAGGACAGACACAGTAAACTGATCCGCAGGTCGGACTCAGTAGAAGAACTAAGCCGCAGGTCGTACTCAAAGAACTTTTTCCAAAGGGTAAACTCTATAAATCTGCATGTCAGACGATCAGCGCTTTCTATAATACTTAGAAAGGTGAAGTAATCAAACTTCCTAAGTTTGCAGGACAGACGATCAGCGCTTTCTATAATACTTAGAAAGTTGAAGTAATCAAACTTCCTAAGTCTGCAGGACAGACGATCAACGCATACACTGAAGTACATCATTCGAAAAGCAAATCTTCGTAAAGGACGTACTTCGGGGGGTAAAGGACCCTAAGCTATGCTTAAAACAAAAGCAAAGGCAAAACCAAAAGCCAAAGTAATAGCAATGAAGGGCTGAACGCCAAAGAAGAAAATATTACAGAACAAGTGCCAAAAAGGCACATATTGTCAAGAACAAAAAATAACAAAAGTTGGAAAATATTGCAAAGTCTTTCAACAAGTTTTTCAACAAAATAATAAAGGTCTGATCTTAAGAATTGGCAGCAGAATCCTGTTGCTGATGTTGATCTGAGGCCGTACCGGAGGGCTGAGTTGAAGACGCACTGGCTTGCTGGGCCGCAGGTCTGTGACCATACTTCGCAGCCAGATCTTCACCGGCTTGAAACTCCTTAAGCCTAGCCTCATAGATTTGACTACATCCTGGCTTGCAAAGCCTACCATTTTGAAGATTCTCAATGATTAGATGAGGGCATTGCTCTTTAGCCTGATTCATGCCAAGGGTATACCCTTGGCTTAAGATGGAGCCAAGTAAAACCTTCAAGGCCCCAGTGAAGTGAACAAGAGATCTTGTACTCATAAATGGCTTGGGCGATCCGAGCGGGCATCTCGGCCTCGAAGTCCATCATGATCGCCGCGGAGTTTGGCCATATATGGCCTTATCCCGTTCAAAGAGCAAGCAAGTGCGCGCATCCTTCAACTCGGCTTGTCGAGCTTGCATAATCTTCTCCGGATCGGCGTTCGGGCATCCTTGGACAGAGACACGTCATTGTATTTTTTACGACCGGCGTAAAGGTCGCCGATCCGTCGTTCCAAGAAAACCTTTTGAGTGGAGAAACCGTCCACCGTTCGTAATCTCCTTCCTAGCTCCGACGACATGACAGAGGCATACACGGGTCGCACGATAAAGACACCAAAAAAAAAAAGCAAGTACGAAAGTATAAAATACTATACCACCGAGGCCGCATCCTTGTCCGGCGCTCGGACAGAAAGTCACCTCGGGGAACAGATCCCCCTCGAAGCATTCCGATCTCCTCGATCGCCCCCGCCTCTCTTGCGTCCGCATCGGGAGCGCACTGGAGCTCTCCCATAATCGAACCGCCCAGATGATCGGGCTATCATCTAGCTAATCGCAGTAGGCGGTGTGGGGTCAACCAAACCTCTTGTTGAAGACCCTCGCAGGAAGATCTTCGGGATTGATCTCGGGATTAGCCCGGTGCAGCTCCGGTTCAGACCACCCCGGGAGCCTCTCGGGTTCGTAACCGTTCGTTGTGCTCGTGCACAACCTTCTTTTCCTCAAATGCCTCGCTCAAATACATCAAGCAAAGTCGGCCACTGAAAAAGAAGAAAAAGGCCTAGACGGGTTAGCAGGTTGTGGGTCAATAACGAACTGCTCAGAATTTCTACGAGCAGAGATTATGTTGAGGGCAGGGATGTCTATTGGACCCTCTGGTTATATAATTTCGGCTTCAGATTCAGAGCAAGACTCAAACTCTCTCTCAATTGAACTGCTAGAAGTAGTGCTTGCCCTCATTAACTGGGAAAAACATAAGCGAAAAAGAAGAACTCAGAAAAAACGAGAGGAAATATGCTTACTTGGATTGCAAACTATTGAGATAATTAAGATCTTCATTTTAATAGCAAATGAAGAGAAGAGGGGGAGCCTGATTTGAAAAGACGGGTTATAACCCTCCTCCAAACGTGTAAACGACGTCAGATATGGGAAAAGGTGAAAAACGCCTCGTATCCCGTAACGTAACGATGGCCTATTTAATAGATCGCCACTGGCGGCGCTTGGGCAATTCAACACACGAGATCGGACAAGTCCGGCCGAACCGCCAAATTGGTGCGATCCGACCAACTAAGAAAGATCGATCAAAACGAAGGATAAGCGAAATGCAAGTTCAAAACCTAAGAAGCATTAAGGATTGAGTTCGCCCAAACTCGTAGCGTAGGAGTAAAATTCTCCATGAAGCATTCACTGGGGGCGCTCGGGCAGAGCCATTGCGGCAGTAGGCGACAGCCGGAGAAGGCACTAAACAAGGGGCGCGCAAAGCATTCTCAAAAACCGTTCCACCTTAGAAGACGTGGGCACGAAGGACAACGTCATATAAGTAACTATGCCACTTGGCAGAGAAGACCATTGTAAAATTATACAAGTCTAGATGACAGGGGCCGACCAACACCTCTACAGATCCGACCTCACAATGAGTGTTCAGCCAGATCTTGGGGGCTTATGATGATGCCCGACCCGAACTACGCCACGTGTCATCCTCTTAAGTCGTATAATAGATGACTAGCCTCTAAATGTAAGGCATTAAGGGCCGGGAGCCCGTAAACATACCTAAGGCGCATCCCTTACCCTAGGTGGGAGATCGGCACGAACTCCTCCTCCAACCACCGCAGTCGGCTAAGGCTTGGCGAAAAGAGGTGCCGGTTCGGCCATAGTGGGCTCTTGGGGCCGAACGCAGGACGCCGACCCGCCCTCTCGTTATTTCATATGCGGGATAACTAAAGATAAATAAAGGAAGAATCCAAGGTCATAAAGACTTTGATCCTGACATTTAAATATGTCCATAATTATCCCTAAATTATAGGGATTTATGCGTGTATATCCTTAGGGAAATAATAATATTAATAATAATAATACAAATCCTTGTAGAACAATGAAATGGATAAATCATCCCCTATATAAACAACCCTAAGAAACTACGAAAGACTTGATTCCCGAAACATAACAGATACGTAGGCAACTTGAGAGAAATAACTCTCAAGCTCAGTCTAAAAATCACCCAAAACATTCCTCGTTCAATTACCCCTAGATTAAACGGCCCGGATTTATTCATAGACGAGATCCATCATCGTCATTCATCAATAAATATTTCCGCATTTCTTTACTTTCTGTTTGTATTTTACAAACTTCAACACACACACACATCGACGTGAAAAGAAATCCACGTGGATAATATCAACGAAAAGATTATTTTATGTAGATGAACCTAATTGTGGTTATCATCGGGATGAGGGTATTACACATAGATATTATCGACTAGAAGAATATTTTACGTTGATAATTGCGAATGTTGACCTTAAAAAAAGCCAAAAAATGTAAAACTAAAAAAATATATTAGACCCTGACAGGACACGGTTACCGAATTTCCCCAAAGAGTAAGTATCATGGTAAATTTTACCAATTAACCAAATTTCCCCAAAGAATAAGTATCATGGTAAATTTTATCAATCTTAATTTTAATGGTTGAAAATTAATTTACATCGACACATTGACTTTAGCGTTTATTAACCACCATAAAGTATGTCGAGTACCCTGTTGCCTTGTATCACACGGCAACTTGTAAAATTAACCATTAAATCATAAGGACACGGGTTACACGCGTGACACGTCCATTCACATTCACCTCCCACTCTCCAGTTTCCCACTCTTTTCAGTTAAAATTCGGAAAAGTCGAAGCAATCGGTAACGACATCAAAGCGAATAAGTCTTTTCCTATTATTCTACGCCTCCTCCATCTACCCCTCCACCCACCCAACAATTACGCCTTTTTTTATTTTTATTTTTAAAATTACAATAAATATTGACAAATTAATTTTTTTTTCTTCATAGGCTGCGACCGCAATTAAGACCAAGCAACTGTTCGCATGTTTTATGTATTTTGTGCATTCGTTTGCCAAATTTAACGACGGACGGTGTTCAGGCGGACTTTGGGAATTTAGGGTTTTATTTGTGAATTTTGATTGATTTTAGAGATGTTGATGGCGGACGATGGATCGAATCTTTGCTCATCAGAGCTGTTCGCAGTGGAGGACATGGACAACGAAAATCTATGTATCGATTTAGGTGAACTCTTCCATATGTTGGATGAAAGTCCAGAATCTGAGCAGGTGAAGTTTTTAATTCCGTTCACTATGGGTTAATATCTGATGTTGATAAGTTTGTGTGATTATGCAAATTTGGAAGGTCCTATGCTATTTGGGGGATGCTGTGTTATTCAATTCATGGTTAGTTTGGATTGATACCTTCGTAGATAAGCATATCTCGTAAGCTAATTTGGAAAAGGGAATTTGGTGGCCTATGTCTCCTCTTCTGCTTTATCTTGTATGGTCCCTTTGCTAGGGCAGAAGAGGAGCGATGGGGTTTTGTGTGGATCAAGACTTTGTTGTACTGAGCCTTTAAGATTTTTGTTGTACTTAATATTAAGATGTTCTAGTAGATATTCTGAATGTTCTGTAAATTATGAAGTTTTGATGCCAGGTCTTAGCTTCTTTAAGCGCATTACTGTAATTGGTCATTTTTCTTAATCTGGTAAATTTGTTTATATTTTCAGAGATCTCCTGAGGAGCAACCAATAAACGGCGTCATACAAGGTAATAGCCAATATAAATGATTGCAGTGTTTTTTATTTGGAAGTGTCGTCTTACTTTTCAGTATGAGCTCCAACAATATTGTTGTCAGTTGTGGATTGCAATCAATCATAGTGTTGAACTTTTGTAAGGACGGGGTATGATTTTCTTCCATTCCTTTTGAATAGGATCATCGAATTTGGGTGGAACATTTTTACCTGGCTGTGATGCATCTAGTTCTGCTGCAATTTCTCCTTCATTAAACTTAGACACTACAGTTTTTTCACAGGGCTGTTTTGGCCCTGTGGGAATGTCAAATGGCTTTTGCGTCTCGGCTGGGATGCTAAATGGATTTTGTGACCGTGCTGGGATGTCAAATACTATTGGTGACCATTTTGCAAATCTGAATAGTGTAAAATTAGAGAATTCACAGAAATCGGACTCTCCAGTACATAGTTTCTGTGGGAGCCTTGGTGAATGGACCTCTGTCCAGGATCCCTGCCACTTCTATTTGGGTAATGAGACTATCTCATGCCATGATTCGTTTACTGGTGGTGCACTTGATTGCAAAGGAACTGAAAATGGGAAGCGTCATTGTAATGAGACATTCAGTTTTGCAACAGGGGACTTCGATGGCTCTACTGCAAAAACAGGTATGTGTAGTTTTGTTTTCACAAATGTTAAACCCGAATCTCATTCTAATTTTGTTGGCGGAGATTATTTTACGAAAGGTATACCAATAATGATCTTAAGATATATGAGGTAATCGATGGTACTGTCCTAATTTCTGCTTGTTTCTGTTAGTCATGTCTTGATGATTTTTTTTCCTTCAAAAAAACGTGAATACATGTATTTGCATGAATGTGTAACTCATTTAAATCTTTATAGAAATATTTCTTGCTGTGCGGTTATACAACCATGATGTTGCTAATTATGAAGAAGACACGTGCAAATAACCTTGATGAAATTTGTGTATTTTTTTTCTTGAATCATGATGCAACCTAGTTATTACAAAGTTTAAAACTAGCCCCCTTCCTGACATATTGACCTGGTATAAATGGTGTGGCCAAGCAAGGTGAAACAAAGGCATAAAAGGAGTCAGGACGAACCAAATGCCCCTAAAGGCGTGACCAACACGTGTCACAATTAGGGTTGCGATGTTGGTAGGGATATTTGAACACTCTCTTTTGTTCTGGTACCATATCGAATTACCACTTCACTTAAAAGCCTAATATGAGAATGAGGTGGGTAGTTAAGATAGTTAGACTGCAACACCTTTTATGTGCAACAATATTGTAGGGTCGACACTTCCTTTTATGTGCAACAATATTGTAGGGTCGACGCTTCCTTTTATGTGCAACAATATTGTAGGGTCGACTCTTTGTGTCATTACTGTGTTATTAGATGTTTCTTAGATGCTGTTTTATACGCCTGAAAAAATTCCCTGTTTCTTTGTCGGGACACGATGGTGTGATAGTTTTGACTCCATGACTTATCATTTTGCATCCTTTGTAGATGGCCTGAAACAACAATTTCTGAGAGAAAATGCCTTTAATGCCTCAGGAGTTGCAGACCTCACTGGAATTTCTGCCATGGAACCAAATTTTACTTTGCCTAATGACACAAGTAGTATGCATAGCTCGTTCTTCCCCCCTTCTGGACAGTTCACAGGGGCCAGTTTGGCCTTTAAAGCGGCTTATGATTCTGATAGTAACATGGCCAATTTGAGCAATGAAGAATTTATGGTTTCAAACAAGGAGCCAAGAATTGCATGTGGTGTAGATTCATATCACTCGGATCATCGGTTTTTCAATTTAGTGCAGAATCAAGATGTTTTTGCTGAAGAGGAAAAATGTGTGGTCCATGAATCTGAGAGGCCTCATGTAGGTCCTCGTAATTATGGTGGTTCTCTTTTGGGAATGTCAATTTTGGCTTCTTCTGAATGCCTTCAGAAAGAACAGAATGTGGGATCATCTTGTCTGTTGTCATCAAACATAACTAAGGAACAAGTCAGTAACATAGCATTAGAAAGATGTCGGAAAGCTAATAAAATTCCAAATAAGATTCCCAATTCTGTTAGGACAGATGTATCTAGCAGGTGTTCAAATATCAGCAGCCAAAAGATTGAGAAGAATCCATCTGCGCTCAGATATGATTGCAATGACGATGATGATGCTGATCTTTGTATTCTGGAGGACATTAGTGCTCCGGCACGCCCTCCTGTTCCTTTGACTAGTTGCAAGCCACATGTTACCTCACAACGGACATTAATTTGTGATTCTTTTGATTCCACAATTGTGGGACCAATGAGCATAAATCCCAAGTCGAAAGAAGAACGTTCCATCTTTAAAGCTGCATTGCAGGTGATTTAGGGTGTTCTTTTTTAATTTGTGTAGTTTGGTGATTGAGGTGCTCTTAATTGTTTGTCTATTTATGATTCTTTATTAGTTTTTGATAACTTAGCTGTTGTGTTTGTTTTGAATTCGACCATATTATTGGCTGCTAGTTCACGATAGGTGTGTGTTTTAGGATATAGGTTGGTTCTTTGTTTTTTGGTTTTCCTTTCTCTTTTTTTTGTTGAAACATTTAGAACGGCTGTAAGCTATAAGCTCTTCAAATGTCTTTTTATAATAAATATTGATGTAAAATGTTGTTTTGGCTCACAAATATTTTATGCTTATTTTATTAAGCTGTTTAGAATAGCCTACTTTTAGTTTGCTTTTTCGATAGCATATAACATGCTACCTCCGTCCCTCAAAAAGTGCAACTTTTTTTAAGACAAAATTGTCCCAAGTGTCATTTTAGAAAACTTAATCATCATTTATTACTATTTTTTCACCTAATAATTAGTCATATTCTTTTCACCTTTCAAAACAAAGCATTGAATAAAGGGCATATATGTACATATAATAGCAAAAGACAACACTTTTATTTTGTTTCTTAATATGTGTGAAAAACAAAACAGTGACACTTTTTAAGGGATGGAGGCAGTATTAAAGATGATTGAAGGAGCTCAGTGGCCCTTTTCTCTGACCAAGAGCTTAGTGGGCAGTCATGTCCTAATGCCATGTGCTTAAACTATTCGTATTTAACATCGGTCTTTCTAACATCTTCTGTATTGGGCTTTAGGCGCTTTCAAGCACCCCTGAATGTTTGTTTGACTATTTGATGATATTACAAGCTTAAAGTGAAGTGTTGAGTTCATGAATTACTAATCTGAGTCGCCTTGAGTTTATATAACTAAGATGTGGAACAAAGCAGGTAACTCTCTAGTATACATGGAATCTTGAAAAAAATATTGTGTTGTACGACTTGATTATTTCAATAGAGATTTTTAAATAAGTTGTCTCTAGTAGCTCAAAGGAAAATGCAGCGTTAGAAGCCATTGTTCTGCTTGGCTTATCTTTCTTTTAGCCAACTCATTAAAGGACTCAAGTAGAAACCTTTGGGAACTAGTAGTCAGTACTCCTACTGACCTAGCCTCCTTCATTTCTCAAGCTTGGTGTAAGTGTTATGTTGGACGTAATTTTTCATCTGCGAGGGCAAACGTTTTTGGACACATTATGATAGCATGTATGCCTTTCAGCATGGAATATAGGGGTAGTACACATTCCCTTTTAGTTACATGAGTATCCTGTCTGTCACTTGCAAAAATTTCAGATTGCCCCCTGCTACTTTCTCAACCTTATTACATAACATGATATGGCAATGATTGTCACATTTATTCATACTGGTTGCGAGAAGTTGGTACTGAGAAAATCTTGTCTTCACTTGGTTAGTTGGCAAGACTATTTTCTTTTATTACTATGGTTTACAAGCTTAGGAAAAAGTTGAGAAATATCTTTTTACATTGGTTTAAATATTTGCTTGTGTGATTTTCTTTTGGGCTGGGTGTGTGGGAATACTGGTTTACTGGACTAACCGTCTTCTATTAATATATAGTTATTTATTCTTTTCTTCAGCAAAAGTTAGTGGAATATTTCATTCTACCTTTTTTCAGTTTTAGATTGCATGATATCCTTGCTGGGTTTCATGCTTGTCAAAATTTCCTCACATAACAAACCTGGGGGTATGTGATGCAACTTGGTTTTTCTGTGTATTCTGCCTTTTCTTTTCGAGAAACTAGCATTCTGCAATATGTAATGTAGGATTGTGCAGATTGTCACTGTCCAAAAACCAAGGAGCAGCAACTTGCTTTTTGAGATCACTGAAGATGTAGCTTAATTTGCTTGTTTATTTAGGCAATGTTCATAATCAGCTGTGGTGTTTTATTCTTTTTTTTTCCTGCTGATGGGACTTGACTGGAAGTTGTCGTGTTTCAGGATCTTTGCCAACCCAGATCTGAAGATGTTCCCCCGGATGGTGTTTTATCAGTTCCTCTACTGAGACACCAGGTTGTGAACTGTTCAGTTTCCTTATTTTACTTGTGCCTGCTTATATGGTATAATCAACAGGTTCCTCCCCTTGTGTTTCTTATTTGGCCTTATAGTTTCTGTGGTGAGGAAAGGATGCACTTTTGCAAGTCAATATGTTCAAATTCTGCATTTGATGTTAACCAATAGAAGTTGAAGTGATTTGAGAAAAAAAAAAAGGATTCCTTCTCTGAAGAAATGATATGATCCACTGATGTATGATGTGTTTTCTTGGGGGATTCATTGTTTCTCCTTCCAATAATCCTTGGATGATGCATTTCAGTTGGCTTGTAAACTCAGAACTTCAGTGAAATGGGGTACTGGCTTTCAAGAAGCAGCAGTTGATTTTTTTCTAATACATGTGACTGCAGTTTTACCTAGGAAAGCCATATAAATTGAATTTTCTAAGTCTATAGCTTGTTGGTAGACCTCTTATTGTGTATGCTGTAAATGGGTTACTGGATCCCCTGGATATGGCCTAGTGGTGAGGAGTGGGGTGTTATAATGACAGCCGGACCCTAAGCTGGAGGTCAGCGGTTCGATTCCCGTAAAAGGGGTTGATTTCCGATTGATAACACCCTTCAGTGATGGGGAACCAACAAGCCTCTGACTCAAAGCTCTAGGTTACCTGATTAACCTCTCCCCACATTCCTGTGGGATCGGGGGTGGGGGGCCCTCACGGTTAGGGTTTAACCGTTTTTGTAAATGGGTTACTGGCTTTCAGGAAGCAACAGTTGATTTTTTTTCCAATACACGTGACTGCAGTTTTACCTAGGAAAGCCCTGTAAATTGAATTTTCTAAGTCTATAGCTTGTTGGTAGACCTCTTATTGTGTTTGCTGTAAATTGAATTTTCTAAGGCTATAGCTTGGTGGTGGACCTGTTATTGTGTTTGTTTCATTCACTCTTTTTGCATGTCTCCTGTTTCCCCCCCCCCCCCTCTCCCATTTTTTTTCCTTGTTTTACCTTTGTCAGACATTTGTAGGTACTCTTTTGATCATCATGAAGAATGTTTTGTTTTCAATTTATTTGTCTCTTTTCATTTCTACTATAGACGCCATTGCTTTGGTCACGAAGGCCAACTGACACTAGTTTAGTTGCTTTCAGCGAATTGCATTGTCATGGATGGTTAAAAAAGAGAATGACATTTCACGCTGTTCAGGTGGCATTCTGGCTGATGATCAGGTTTGCTATTTTTTTAGAACTTTTTTTTTGGGTGGGGTGGGTGGGTGAAGAATTTGTTTTTCCTTTTCCAACTTTGTTTTTTCTGTTGGATGACATTCTTGTTTTCTGTCTTGATAACTTTGTTTAGGGACTTGGAAAAACAATATCAACAATTGCTCTTATATTAAAGGAAAAAGCCCCAACCTCTGTACAATCTATCACATCGATTGAGCCAGAGACATTCAATTTGGATGAGGATGATTGTTTCTCTAACATTGAAAAACTTGATATAGAAGCTGACTGTGGCAAAGAAGATGGAAGTAGCCACAGGTGTAGTAGTCCTTTTCAAGCAAAACGTAAACCTGCTGCTGGAACACTTGTCGTATGTCCGACAAGTGTCCTTCGCCAATGGTCTGATGAACTCCAAAACAAGGTTACGAGTGAAGCTGGCTTGTCTGTTCTGGTATATCATGGAGCTAATCGAACCAAAGATCCCTTTGAATTGTCAAAGTTTGATGTTGTCCTTACAACATACTCGATAGTAAGCATGGAGGTTCCAAAGCAGCCAATGGTTGATGAAGATGATGATGACACAAAGGGTGACTCTGATTCTCCTATGAAATTTTCCTGCTCTAAGAAAAGAAAATATCCACCAAGCAGTTCAAAAAAATCATTGAAGCGTCAGAAGGCCCTGGAGGAGAAACTGGCCGAGTCTCTTTCTCGCCCCCTTGCTAGTGTTAGATGGTTTAGAGTTGTCCTAGATGAGGCTCAAAGCATTAAGAATCATCGAACACAAGTAGCTAGGGCATGTTGGGGTCTTCGTGCTAAACGTAGATGGTGCTTGTCAGGGACACCTATCCAGAATGCTGTTGACGACCTTTATAGTTACTTTAGATTTCTTAGGTATGACCCGTATTCTAAGTACCAATCATTTTGCTCTGCACTTAAGGGTCCCATTCATAGAAGTCCAGCAAGTGGCTATAAAAAGCTGCAAGCTGTGCTCAAAACCATTATGTTACGCCGTACAAAAGGTATGAAATATGTTTCTTATTTATACTGAAAACTTATTCCGTGTGTGTGGTTACCAAATGCCTTCTGCCTTTTTAACTTTGTTATCTGTGTCAGTAGGAGAGAAACTTGTGCTGTTGTTGATACCTGTATTCTTATATTTTGTGATCCAGGAGGAAGAATGAATGCTAAGAATTGGCCTGGTGCTAGTGCTTATTCTGTTGTCAGTGTCAATTTAGAAGTTTTATGATCATGCTGTGTTTACCTAGGGTTGGGTGGATTTAGGAGAGGGGAAGAGAATAGACTCTAGAATTTCGAGGTCGGTTATATTGGTAGTTGATTAATGTTTCTTTTGTGTATTGCACTCTGTATATTTACTGATTTGCTACAACTGGAGAACGTTGCCAAGCCCGGCTAAAGGATGGGTAGCGTAGCATAAAACCTTGTCACTACCCATGATTATGGACATGTTACAACAGAAGCTCTTGTTCTGTTAGATTGTCTTAGTTATGTATAACTCATTTCTTTTGGTACTAATGTCTGGTTTAGGTACCCTTCTTGATGGAGAGCCTATTATTTGTCTGCCGCCGAAAGTCATTGATCTGAAACAGGTGGATTTTACGGAGGAGGAGAGAGAATTTTATAGCAGGCTCGAGGCTGATTCACGCGCACAGTTTGCAGTATGTTTTGGATAGACTGAGCTTTATTTTTTAGTTTATTTATTTATTTTTGGGTGAATAAGTACATGCTCATTTACAAGAGAAAAAGAAAATTAGCCGACATTAGTTGGTGGCTGTAATCCTTCAATTTTAAATTATCAGGTTGCTCTTTTTCAGGAATATGAAGCAGCTGGCACTGTGAAACAAAACTATGTGAACATATTATTGATGCTTTTGCGACTCCGGCAAGCCTGTGACCACCCTCTCCTTGTTAGGAGTTCATGTTCCAATTCAATCCACAGATCTTCTATTGAGGTGGCCAAGAAACTTTCCCAGGAGAAACAAATAAATCTTTTGAACTCTCTGGAAGATTCCTTAGCAATTTGTGGCATATGCAGTGTATGTTTGTAACTGCCTGTTCATTTGGTCTTGTGGATTCCTGCTTCAGTTCTTTTTTCTTCTCTTTGCTGATTATTGTTGAAAGTTGGAGTCTGTTGTGGTTATGTCTTTATGTTTGTTATTTTATTTCTTCTATGATAAATGGTCTTTGTTAAGCCCAAGTAATTAGGGTGGCGGCTGATTAGGTTTAGCCTTAGTCAGCTTATTCATTTCAGGAGTTTGTTTGTTGGAGACTAGTTTTTCTTAAGAATTCGAACAGGAAATGATTTAGTCAATAGAAAACTCTTAAGAACTTATAAATACATTAGGAATACTTATAGGAGTGATGCCCAACAGCTAACAGGATGAGTTGACAACTGTCAACTCCAACTGATTGTTAGTGTTTGGTTGAGATAACCAAAACGGAATAGAAAAATGCATCTTTTATTGATTTATTCTATATTTACAAGAGGCCTGAGTAGCAGCTATATATAGGACAAAACCATAAAAGTCATAAACGTAGCAAATTCCTCACATTCAGGAATCCCACCTAACCCTGCCGCCATCCGCACCCACACACACACTAATCACCAAAATAACCAAAACTATTGACACTACCACTTGACACTGCCACTTCACTAATCTCAACATAAGCTAATTAACATAAACCATCTATCCTTCAACAGTACACCTTAAATCTTCATAAAGAATATGGTTTATTGGGATGTAAGCCCTTGGAAACACCTGTTGACTGCTCCATAAGATTTAGAAAACAGTGAAGACGCAAATTAGGAAGAATATCATAGTCTAGTTGGTACTTATCTCATACTAAATAAGGTACTTTTTTTTTTGCTGTTAGCCCAGTTAGTCAATTTATGCATAAACCTGAGAAAGTTCATTTAGCTGTTGTTTCAGAATCTTGAGGTAGGTAAAAGGCAACACTGGTTGTAGAATCTTGTTTAAAAGGTGATCTACAACTGTTGAAGGGTAAGTTGATGCTGATTGGGCATGTTTTATCATGGATAGAATATCCACCTCAGGATGATGCATATATGTTGGAGGGATATTGTTTCATGGAGAAGCAAAAAACAAACAGTAGTTGGAAGAAGTAGTGCTTAAGCTGAATATAGAGCTACTACCCAAGGAATATGTGAACTCTTGTAGGTGAGACGGGTTCTAAAAGAACTAAACCTGACATTCAAGGTCCTCTGAGACCTTACAGAGATGGTAAATCTGCTATTAATAGTGCCAATAATCCAGTCCAACATGATAGGACAAAGCACATTGAAATTGATACACACTTTATTAAGGATAAACTGGAAGACATAAGTGTTTGCGTAATCCATGTCCCAACTAAGATGCAGACAACATATTTGATCACCAAAAAGGTTGCAAGAATTCCTTTTCAGATGTAGAACTAAGTTTGGTCTGTTTATTATCCAGCTGTCTTAGCTGTTGTAAATTGTAATCTGTATATTGACCTTAATGGTCTGTTTTCAGTAATGAGAAACACTCTCTTTTTCTCTCAGATCATTCTTTCCTTCTAGTATTTACACTGATCATTCTTGCATGAATGTTTTTTACCATCTGCTGCGAGTTGCTAGTATGATTGCTGATTTAAGCTGAAAAGAACAATTTAATATGGATTTCTGTTTATTGCGGTGGAATAGTTTCTGGGGCAGTTATCCTCATTCCTCCTAACAACTTTTTTGTATACTTTATTTGTTTATTTCTTCTTTCTTGAACTGTGTTTTTGATACACAATTTTGGCATGTTTATTGCAATCAACCCCAGCATGGAAATCTGTTTTCCAGAATCCAGATGAGACATGCCATGGTTTTACTGAATGGACTGCTTCCCCAATCCCCATTCCCTTCTTAGCTTGATTTGTAAAGTATTCATACTGTTGCAAAGATCTGTTTGCCCCCCTTGTGTTAGAAGGTTTGTCTTATTGGCATTTATGGTTTTTTAGGATCCACCTGAAGAAGCTGTTGTAACGAGTTGTGGACATGTGTTTTGCAATCACTGTGTCTGTGATCATGTAACTGGTGAGGACACACATTGCCCTGCTCCAAAGTGCCAAGCTACTCTGCGTACGTCTCATATATTTTCCTCAGCAACATTAAGAAGTTGTCTATCAGATCAGTCCTGTGCCGAAAATACTTTTGATTGGTCCCACTCCAAACCCTCTGAGGAACATGAGCCACCTTGCCCTTCTGGTGAAACTTATGAATCTTCAAAAATCAAAGCTGCCCTTCAGGTCTTGAAGTCTCTGATTAAACAGCCTAACTGCACAGGATTCTTGAAATCAGTTGAAGCAAAAGCATCCGATACTGATAACAAAGTCAATCCTCTGTCAATTGAATCACATGATTTTAAGCAAGGCTGTGAAAAAACAGAGGCATGTGAAGTTTCTGGTGAATCGGCTTCAAAGGTGGGTGAAAAAGCACTGGTTTTCTCTCAGTGGACAAGAATGCTAGATTTGCTTGAAGCTTGTTTGAAGAAGTCCTCCATTCAGTACAGGAGGCTTGATGGGACAATGTCTGTTGCTGCACGAGATAAAGCTGTGAAAGATTTTAATTCTTTACCAGAGGTTGGTTTGGTCGAGGATATGAGTGGTTTTGATTAATGTATTTTTTTTTCTTTCCTTTTCGTAAAAATTGAAGTAAACTATTTTGTCCAGGTCACTGTTCTAATCATGTCCCTGAAAGCGGCAAGTCTTGGACTCAACTTGGTTGCAGCTTCTCATGTGCTGCTCCTTGACCTGTGGTGGAATCCGACAACAGAAGATCAAGCAATTGACCGTGCTCATAGGATAGGTCAAACACGCCCTGTTACAGTTTTGCGGCTTACTGTAAAGAACACAGTAGAAGATCGCATCTTGGCGCTTCAGGTAATTTATTCATCTTCTTGGTAGTTAGATGTTGCCAATGTTAAATTGCTTTAGTAAATATTACAACCGTCCCAAAATACAAGTCATCCTAGAGATTTTCACGCAGATTAAGAAAGTGGTTGAATATCATAAATTTGATGGTTAATGTCTAAAATGCCCCTTGACTATCATTAATACAATAGTTGTTAAGTAATTAAAAGTGGTTGGATTATTAATAAATTAGGGGTAAGATAGAGAAAAGGGTAATAAATGTGCATTGGTAATGTAGAGCGACTTATATTGTGGGACAAATCCTAAAGTGTAGGATGACTTATATTTTAGGTCGGAGGTCGTAGTGGTTTGTCACTGATAACTAGGCAGCAAAAGGGTATTAAAATATTTATTTATTTTTTAATTTTTTCAGCAGTAGATTGGTAATTTTTACCCATTTTCTTACATGTGATTTGCTACAATGTGATTTCTGAAATATTTCCTAATACAAAAAAATAACTTGGGTTTCCAGCAAAAGAAAAGAAAGATGGTTGCTTCTGCATTTGGTGAGGATGAGAAGGGCTGCAGTCAGACACGGCTTACAGAAGAGGATTTACAGTATCTGTTTGCTGATCGATGCTAACAAGGCGTCTCACTGCACACAGTTTGGTTTGGTTTGGTTGGATTAGTTTAATTTCGTTCAATGGAGCTTTCAGTTACAACATCCGTAGTAGGGGCCTTTACGGTTGACAAGAAACAGATTCAGACGACGAATCATTTTATTATTAAAGCAGACTCCCATTGTTTGAGGACTTGGCTTGCTATTCTTTACAGTATATAGGAGGAGGAATTGGGGAATTCATAGTTAGGTGATTTTTGGGTTTCCAGGTGATATCTGTAAATGATAGGGTCATTGTTAATTAGATTTGAGTATTTGGTCATTGTTCATTAGATTTCTGGGTTCACATCCATCCTCTTCTCTTCTCTTCTCTTCTCTAGGCGGGATGTTAGGCATGAATTTTTTCCCTTTCTTTACCTACAGGTACAAGACACTTATATCGCTCTATGTTCACAGAGCGGTTAAGCCATTGATAATGAAGTTCATATAAATTAATTAGCTTTAATCATGATCAACGATTTGTTAATACCCATTGATCAATGAATGAAATTGATATAAATTACTTGGTCATTATATGAATTGTTGACACGAATAATGCGGACTTCCACAAAGATGAGAGAATATATCATTTGATTATCTTGAAAATAATAGTTGTAAACTAGTGAAAAATGATTAAAGTATCGATAAAGTAAATTTAAGATGAAAAAAAAATGTTATTAGGTAATATCATTTTTTTAGGGGAAGGGGTAGTAGCATTATTTAATAATACCTTAAAACACGGGGATCGTTGCGTCAATTGACAATGTGTGTCATCTTTAGATTCATGATTGTTTTACGTGAAAGGTTAATCAAATATGTATTTAGGCTGAAGCAAAAAAAAAAAATGTATTTAGGCTTAATTTATGAATGATGGACATTACAACATTTTACCATTATATACTTGTAGATCATTCAAACTTATATCATTCAACGAGACAAACATGATCAATTGGTTGTAACGGGAAACGAAATGTGGTAGAAATGGCGAGGTGTTGATGTGATGATGTATTATGATGATGATGGCGTGTTATGATAAAAACCCAATGTGTTATATTAATCCAAAATGCTATAATCCTTTAATATAACACTTAAACTTTATTTAAAAGATCGAGAAATGTTGGTCCGCAATACAAGGCTTGTGAGAGTTCGGAGGGGGAGGGGGAGGGGGGGGGGGGGGGGGGGTGAATGAACTCTCTTCGATTTTTGGAGTTTCTTACTTGGAGAACAAATCTAGTCAGTAAGAACAGACTGGCAAGTAGCTCATCTAGTTTTACTAGTCTGGGTATTGTCAGAAAGTAAGTGCAGCGGAATAATGATATGTTTCAAATTAAGCCTTGAGCTTGGTTTTCAGTGTCGAGTAGTATGATCTTGATTATGCAAGTACTGTAAGTAAAGTGCTGAAAGTAAAGAACACAAGAAATGTTATCGATCTTCAGAATGGCGTAATCTCCTACGTGACCGCTTCTCCCGTGACTAAGGAGGTATCACTGTTGTACTCTAGACTAATACAATAGGTAAGTTTCCTTGACACCCCGCAGATGCCTCACACCCCGCAGATGCTTCACACCCTAAGTAGCCAATCCTTGACACCCCGCAAATGCCGCACACCCCACAGATGCTTCAATGGTATACTTGCACGCAGATCGTCTGAAGAACTGCCTTTTTACAACAACTCGTATGTCTTCTTCGCTGTTCTTTCACACCCTGCAGATTCTTCAACAAGTTCGCCGTTTCCTTGAGAACTTGGTGGATAAAATTGAGTTGGTGCTGTATCAAATTAATGATACAATGATGAGAGATTTATTCTAAATCTGACTTTGAAGGATTGATTGCAGCTCTCTTGATCAAGTAGATCCTGGATGATTTCCGTTTGAGCTCTTTTGTTGATCTGCTTGATTTCTGGATTTATATTTGTAAGCTTCTGAGATGAAGATCTTGTTGAGAGATAACTTGCTTGATTTTTCGATACTTGGCTTTTTCCTTTTCGAGTTACTTAACTCTCTCTTCACTTTCTTCTCAACACCTCTACTTTCTTGGTTGTTCTTCTTCATCCTTATATAGTCTTTGTAGGAGAGGTGTGCCGTTGGAAGACTGTGTGGCTCTGATTGATTTGCTGAGTTGTCCCTTGATATTTTGAAAATAGTTTCATTTAGCTTTTCAACCATTGAAGCCTTTGTACTTGATGCTTCTAGAGGATAACTTTATACCATCAAATGCTATTTCTCCACCTGTATGATTTTGAAGCCGCTAGATCAAGTGTTGATATGATGGATGGCTACACGCCCTTTAATTTATCACTTCATTTGTCTCACTTGAGAGCATTTGGTAGTCTATGATCGGATCATTTACTCGTTTGGATGCTTAGCTCGTCTAGTCTTCAATACTTTTACTTGTCTGCTCTTTGCTTTACTTTCTCGGTTTGTTTTGCCTCTACTGATTCTGTCTTGATAGATGATTGGACAAGAGTCTGGTCTTCTAGTCGTCTGGACTTCTTGTCTTCAAGTCTTCAAGCCTAGACTATGAATACATAGGCAAAGTCTGACTAATCCTATACAATTCGCAAGTCAGACTACTAAGCAAACTTATACTTGGTTTCTAAACCAACTATTTTGGTATCATTAAAACTTCTAGTCTATGGGGACCTAACAAATTTCCCTTTTTTGATGATGCCAAAACAAACATGTAAGTGCTAGATAAATTAATTCTTGAGCACAAGTAAACAAGTCGAAGAGATTTTTGACTTTGAGGAGAAAAGATAGATATTTTATAAATGGATAGGAGTTCGTTACAAGTCATATAAAATAATAAGCGTACAGATGGAATAAGGACATAATAAAGCAAAATAAAACACTAGTCTGGTCTTCTCTTGTGCTTCCTCCAGACTCTTGTCCATCTGTCCCTTCTAAAACGTCTCCTTCTTCTTCCCAGATTTCCAAAAACAAAAGTTTTCATCTTTTCCCAGATCAGATCTTCTCATTTTCTTTCCCATCAGTAGCATCTGCTGATGGATGTAGTGCCTGAAAGACAATTGTTGCTTGTCCTTACGGACAAGTGGGAGATTGTTGGAAGTAGCGCCCGAAGGACAATTTATGTAATTGTTTTTTATAATTAATAATAATTGACAGATTTATTCTCATCTTATTATTTGCTTCGTGCTCATAAGTAATACACTACTGAAAACCCCAAGTTGTATCAAAAGTAGCCATAGTGTGTCACACGTGAGGATTAAGTTTATGGTGATACACTTGAACAATGAGTCTGTGGTGAACTTAATCAAAGTATGTGGTCTATTGATTAAACCACCATTAATGTGCCCAGAACACTTTATGGTGTGACCGTCTTATCCGGACCGTCGATATTGGTTATCTAAGTGGGGCATTTATATATGATGTAGTCATATAGGACTGGACCGATTTAATCTGTGTTTCTCATATAATTCCGTGATTGAGAAATCTTATTGAATCACAAGATGATCATATATGGATTAACCTTAATCTTAAGTGATTGTAGACTCATACTTGTTTCAAGATAGGGTTTGATATGTTCGTTAAGGATTGTTAAGAGGCGCGGTCCGAATCACTTTCACGTTGGCACTATCGGGAATGAGTAGCTGGGAATGTGTCTCACAGATACGGAATTCATTCCTTCCTGCGGGAAGTAGGAAGACAATCTCCTTATTTGTTAATCCTAGAAACTGATCGATCCCAGGAGTTCATATTGGTTATGAACTAATTGATCACTAGTGGGTTAATGATAAATAATGATAAGATGTAATGAAGAAGGTTTACGGAAACATTCCCGCTTCATTATGGATAGTCTATGGAGGGTTAGTTTGTATGTAATGATTATATCAATGAAAGCATATTGACTCGACACTTTGAGAATAAGTTATATCTATAAACGATAGAGTTCAGTTTCAGATTTATGGTGGCGTAATTCCGGAATTAATAAGTTGAGTAGAAATATTCTGTTCGATGAATATTTTATTCAATTTATTGTAGCTACTGGTTATCGGTCCATTGTCCCCGGGTTGGTTCCTAACACGCGAGTGAATTCTCGTATTATAGAGCATCGAGAATAAATTAAATAGTTTGTCTATTTAATGAATATGCGATATATTATTTAATAGGTAAATAATATGTAAAATAGAAAAGACATTTTCTATTATTCCATGGCACAATAATTGGTGCCACATGTGTAGAAAATTGGGAGAAGAAATTTTCCTTATATCACATGTGTAATTAATTATTTATTTGTTAAACAATTAATGGATAAAATAAGATTAATTTTCTAATGATTATCTCATTAATGGTGATTAGCTCTTATTTATGGAAAATATCTTTTTCTTTAGGAAAAAGATAATTGTCTTGTAAAAGGGATAACTCTCAGTTGCTCGGTTATTTTCCTATATAAAGAGAGTTCCTCCCAACACAATGACAGAGAAAAATCATGCACCCAATTAGAGAAAAAGGGAGAAAACTAGTTTCTTGCCTTAGCCATTGGAAGAAGAAAAACTGGAGTTTTGCTTGGAGCATATTCGAGGAGGTTCGAATGTGGGATCGCATCCACCAGTCGTCGCTTGGTGATACAACTCGGAAGATCACGGCTTCTCTCCGGTTGGGTAAATCTACTAACCTTCTTGTAGATTATTAATTATTATGTGAATCATGTCGTGGTAAAACTCGTAAACGAATTTCGATTCGTAGCTTCCGCTGTGCATGATCGAGCGTCTCGATCGGTGCTGTGAATCATATATGACGATCCGAAAAGGGGTGAAAAACAACCTCGGTTTACCGGGACGTTCTCCCGGGTTACCTAGAGCCGGAATTTTTCCGGATCCGGTTTTTCCTACGTTTCGGATCTGAATTCAGGTTCCTGTATATCAAGCATGTGGTAGCAGAGCCAGGTTAAAGCGACTTTGCGATCTTGATTGCATAATTAATTAATAAGGAGTGAAACTGAATAAAAATTGCATATTTTATATGTCTTTTATATATATATGCGTGGTTGAATGTTCTTGGTTGACGAGATGGATTGGGGTTTGTATTGTTTACCCGTTAGATCTGTTGTAAACTCGTTTTTTCGGGTATAGGTGATTATGTAGATTGTTGTAATTTTAATTTTCTAGATAAAGGTTAATTCTTTATTTCGTCCATGCTGCTTCAAATAATTTCCGTTTGATGGTGATATTAATTATGTCGGCGGCACAATGGTTGGGATTGCAGTTTCAGATCCGGACGTCTAGAGTTAGAATCACACTGAAATTGTTTTTTCAAGTTTTTTCCGCGACCTGCAGGTTAGAGGCTATCGTATGGACCAACTCAGATGGGATGGTTTTTGGTGAAGATCTGGAGCGGCTTATTAAAATAGAAGCATATTCTGTTTTCTTTTATTAGAAATAAGTAGATCCATTAAATGGGTTTAGGATTTTTCCAATTTATAGATTAGATACGGGGGTACCAACGATCCATCTCAGTGGTTTATTTTTCCGCATTTATTTTATTATGTGATTATTTATGTGATATAACCATGTCATACCATGTCATGCATCATGTTAATGAATTCCACTCCTAGCATATGCATTCATGTAGATAATTAATTTTTGCATTAATTAGGCATGTATGAACACGTAATTAGTTTAGATTAATTTTTGTAATTAATTAAATTAATGAACAAATGGAATTTTATCTGGATATAAAATTCACATGATAAAAATAAAATTTACTAGGTAAATTTGGTTTTAGGATTTTAAATCCTTCGGGGATTTAATTATGTAGTGTCTACATAAAAGGGATTTTAATAATTGAAAAAATTGGGAAATCGTGAAAAGTTGGACACTAACTAGACGGTATTTGGAAACGATAAGTTGGTGATTGCCTTTTATGATTTATTGTTTTTAGATTATTGGAAAAATTCTGATATCCAAAATTTTATCATGACAAGTTTAGGATTTTAAAATTCTTTAGTAAATTTTAAATTGTGTAGTGCCTACACAAGATTTTTCTATCGGAATATTAGAAAATCATGAATATAGTGTCACTAGTTAGACGGTATTTGGAACCGATAAACTAGTGGGCGCTTTAAATTTTGTGATTTATTATTATTTGAATTATTGGAAAATTCGTAAGTCCTAATGTATTAGGATTATAAAATTCTTGATGAATTTTAATTGTGTAGTGTCTACACAAAGTATTTTTTTATAAATGCACAAAATTGGAAAATCATGAATATTGACACTAGTTAGACGGTATTTGGAACCGACAAACTAGTGGGAGGATTAACATGAATGTTCATGATTTATTGTTTTTCGGGTTGTAAAGAAATTCTCAAAATCCTAATGAGACTACCGATTTTCAAAATAACGAGTGGGAGCGGGGAAGGTGACAACCGACCCCACGGCCTCTACTGTTGACGTGGTGACGCCTCGTGCCGCTTTGATTTCGTCCCCCTTCGGATGGCCTTCACTGCTATCAAAATTCAAGACTTGGTCTCTGAAAGGATAGGATTTTGGGTACTCGTCGGGTCACCGACCTACTCTTCGGCGGCATACTCGGGGTCTACCTTTAAGATCTGAAGCAGTAGGTCACACCCATAAGGATATTTTTGGAAATATCTTGGCTGAAAAAGGAAGGTAATCAATAGTTAAATGGAGATGTTTGATTCTCAATGGTTTATGTTGGTCCCTTGAAAAGGCTTTGGTTAAGTTTAGAGGGGGGTCCGCCGATACTTCAGAGTCTGTTGAGACTTCGTAGCTCGGCGATAAACGTAGTCTACTGCGATAGTTGAGTTTGTGAATTTGTGCGGCGGAATTATATCAAAATTAAGCCTTAATACTTGTTGTTAAATATGATACTAAGTATTAGATACTCAGTAGTGCAAGTGTGAGATTTCAGTTGCTAGATTCAGTAGGTTGATATGTAGGATAAACTAAGTGCAGAAATTAAATGCTGAAAGTAAGTAGGCAGATTTTATAGTGGTTCCAGGTGGCGTAATCCTGTCAGTCCACTCTTCTCCTGTGATGTTGGAGAAAATTCACTAGAGATCTTTGATGTAGCTGTTACAAAGATTCCTAAGTTGTTTGTCCTTCACCAATAACTATGGCTTCACAAACTGAAAACTGGGAACATGTAGGATTGCTGCTCCTGAGTCTTCCACTGGTCCTTGAAGGGTAGGATTGCCTCTTCACCACTCCACCACAAACAACGAGTCTTTCACACCCAACGGATGCTTCATTGTCTTCGACGGGTTCTTTATAAAATAAAGATTGAATCAAGTAAATGATTCGGTTGCGTAGCAGCTTGATTAGGATGATGTAATCGGCGTACTTGCGATCTTCAAGTGTGTAATCTTGATGTAGCTTGAATACGGAATGCACTTGAAGAAATTCTCTAGATCAGCAGCTTTATGCTTAGTAAGTTCAGCAGGGTGTTTTTCAGCTCAGAGTTATCACTTAAGATTTATCCAAAATTCATCATCTTTTTCTGAGTTGAAAGTCCTCTATTTATAGGTAGGAATGCATGTGACTTGTATTTGAAATTCAAATGTGACCGTTCCTTGTTTTTGTCCCATCTGATTTGCATTCGTCACTATTCATGGACCGACACCGTCGAATTGCTTTTTGACAACGGTGCGTCCGTCCACCCTTTGACTTGTATCCGATGGATAAAAATATAAATCATCCCAACGTCTTTTTAATCTCAGCCTTTGATTTTCTTGATAAGTCAGAGGTAGTTGGCTGTCCTTATCCATGTAATCTTCCAATAATCTTGAATTAATCGAGGTATAATATCAGCAGGTTCATCAGTCTGCTGAAGTACCTATCAGTCTGCTGAACAGCAATTTGCTGTGTATAAAATGTAATGCAGCTGATTTCTTTTATCTAACTTTTATTTGTGAAGTTAGATTACACCATTTTAATTATAACCAAGTTCCAAACATCATCCAACTTATGGAACTTAGACCTTCTACACAAGGTATATGTAATCAGTTTAGGTCATCACAGACTTGCCTAAATTCTGATTCCATATCCTTGACTTTAAATACTAAGTTTGATCCCTTAGCCTTCATTTACTGAGTTTGAACCCTCAGCCTTCAGTCTTCAGTCTTCAGCAGGTTCAAGACTAGTCTACTGACCTATCTACCCTACTGACCTAGACCAGTCTGCTGATATCAACCAGCAGGCCTTTACAGTGCTTGTTTGATCAAACCTATTTATGAATCAAACTCTAATAAACCTATACATTTGATCTAGACATCTTTTTGCCTTTGCACTATAACAGCTAGTATGGCACTCATCATCAAAACTAAGAAATAAGTCCAACAATTTCCCCCTTTTTGGTGATGATGCCACTACCCTCACCTAATCAGCAAAGCAAAAAGATTAAGACAAAAATAGAACAAGTACTCATCTTTCATTAAAATCATTTGTTCAAAGTTATTACAAACTAGATACAGCAAAGATAAAGAATGTAAGTATGCTGATCTATTGTCTCTTTTCTCTTTCTTGTCTAGCCTTCTCAGCTTGCTCTTGATAGGCTCTGATTTGTTCTATCATATCCCTCATCCATTCATTTTCAATCAGTGTAAAATCAATGTAGGGATTAACTTGTTTCCACCAGTTCCAAGCTTCAGGCAGGATAAGATTGATATCATTCACTCTGAATCCAAACTTCATGTACAGTTCCTTGAATTCATCAAGTGAGTCCTTTGCTTTTGTGATAGGTAAGGTCCTATCACCTCTGCCACTTCTTCCACCTCTGCCTCCTCTGTAAGTTGCCCTTAAGGCTCTGACTCTTGCTTCCCAAAATTCCAATCCCAAGAAAGAGTTTAGACCTTCATGAAATCCCATGTCATGATAAGGTCTTCTTCTGTTATAGTATTCTTTCTTGTATTGTCTAAAGAGATCATCAGTAAGTTGCACTCGCAGGTGCAAAGTTGCCCGAAGGCATTGGTATCATCTTGCCATCTCTTTTGTGCAAAAAGTCTTGCAGCCTCCTTGTCTTTAGCTCGATTGGCCCTCTTCCCCCTTAGTGACATCATCAACAAAACGGGAAATGAGGCCATGAATACCCTCCTGTGAGATGATCACTCTATTCAATTGACCTTCTATAGTTCCAGTTCTTGTATCAAGTGAAGTAATCCTTGATTGCAGGGTCTCCTCCAGTAGGTTGATTCTTTCAGTAAGTTTGGGATCAGGCATAGCAGGTTGTTGTGCAGCAGCAGCAGGCTCAGCAGGTTTAGGTGTAGCAACAAGGTTGTCAAGTTTCTCATGAATGGAAATGAATTGGTCTTTCAGAAACTTTTCTTTGGCAGTATTTCCAACCTTGATGCCCCTCACATCTAATATCAGATCATTCACAGCATTTTGAGTAGATGTGAAGTTTGAAGCAACTGTGGCAGTTGATTGTCTGTTTTCATTTACCATCTTCATCAGTTCTTCAAATCTCTCTTCCTGTCTATCCAGTTGTGTCCTTAACTGTTGCATATCAAGCCTTACAGTTCTTAACTCATTTAGTACTTCAACTGGTACTTCACTGGTCATCCTTCCACCAGTGGCTTCATCAGCAGGCTCCTCCACATTATACTGTGGCCTCTGATTGCTCACTACCATTGCCCTACTCCTATCCAGTCCAGCAGGGTTAGGTCCTTCATATTCCTCCAGGATAGGATCAATGGCAGGTTCCTCAAAAACAGGTACAAATGCCTGAGGGGGTTAACATCAATATTTTCTTCTTCAGGCATCTGAAACTCCTCATCACTGAAGTCAAAGTCCAGCAGCTGCTCATCTTCATTAACAGCAGTCTGCTGACTATCTTTCCCTTCAGTGGTCTTGCCTCCAGTAGGCTCCACTACAGCAGCCTCATCAACAAGCAGGGGTTTCCTCCAAACCCAAATCAGGTTCCAACCTTTGTCCAGGTGCTGTTTGAGACTCAGCAGCCTGTACCTCCTGTTCCAACCTTTGTCCAGGTGCTGTTTGTAGCCCAGCAACCTGTACCTCCTGTTCCAACCTTTGTCCAGGTGCTGTTTGTAGCCCAGCAACCTGTACCTCCTCTTCAATTCTCTGTGGATTGAATATAGCCTCATTATCCACTTGAAATCCTTCTGCATGACCAATCTTGTGTAGGATGATGGCAGTTTTAGTAAGAGTGCCCTCAAAGTCAAATCCACCTTGATATTCAATGGACTCTTCTGAACTGGCACTAGGTTCATTGAAATCAGTAACCTTTTCTCCATCCAAATCCTCACTCTGTTCATCTTCAGTTTGTGCAGTAGGTTCTACAACATGGAATGTACTTGGTTCATCAGCTAGCCTACCAGCACTCAGATTGATTCCTTCATTGATCAATGCTTCCAGATCATCCATGGTGAGATCCTGTAGATCCTCATCCATTTCTCCAGTCTGCTGGCCCTCAGCAGACTTACCAGTATTAGTGGCTGTTGTGCAGGTGGTTCAATGATTAATGCGGTCCCACTGGTTGCTCCCCTGGTCCAGAGGGGAAATCTCCTCTAGAATCTGATGATGAGGAAGAATCATCATCACCATCTCTTGGATCTCTAAACTTGATACCTTCCTCTTTCTGTTGTTCATCAAACAAATCCATCAGCCTTGATTGCAGCAGGGTGGTATCAACTAGGTCCAGCAGGTTCTCTACTCCCAATTTTTCAAAAGCCCATTCTTCAAAATCTGTCATAGGTTCAGCAGTTGGCTTTTGTCTCTTGTAGAAACCAAACTTCCATTGGAAATAGTCAGCAATTTTCTGAAGTTTGGGATCTACATACTCTCCTGTTTTCTTTCTTTCTTTTACATGCCTTTCAAAGGGCATGAAAGATCTCCTGGGAGCGACTCCGGTGCCTTGTTGACCTCCAAAGGTTCCAACAAGTAAGTTCATGGTTTCTTCAACAGATGTTTGAAAGTCAGTAGGTGGCTGAGATTGTACATTTGTGCCTACTACTTCCATCTGTACCACACTTGGTTCCCCCTGACTTACATGCTCATCAGCAGGGTTAGCAGCAGACTGCTCTTCCCCCTGAGTTCCTGCCACACTTGCAGGGTCTTCAACCAAGTCTTCAATTACCTCTTCAACTACCACAGCAGGTTCAGGTTCAGTGGTTTGCTGTGGTATGCTTTTTGACTTTAATAACTTTGACTGAGTAACATTCCATCCAGCAGGGTGATCCTCAGCAGGGTGGGTTCAAGTCTGGTCGATAAATAGGCTTCGGCGGCACCGCCGACATAAGTACTCGCCGATCCTTGTTTTCTTCTTGTTTTGTTCAATTGATAATACAAGATGAAGTTTAATACCAATGACCGATCCGTCAAGTGAGCTCACCCAAAATGACAAAGACCAATCCCCTTGGCAACCTCATTTGCTCAATTGTCCAAACATAAGTACATGGAATTGTTGATACCAATGACTAATCTGCTAAGTGAGCTCACCCAACATAGCAAAGACTAATCCCCTTGGTGAATTCCGATTACATCGTTGGTTATCGATCAACTTTGATAATTCCAAGTTCGTCCTTAATTTGGCAAATCTTTCACTATCAAGTGGTTTAGTGAAAATATCGGCAAGTTGATCTTCGGTAGGGATGTATAGAACCACCACATCTTTCTTTTCAACATGATCTCTTATAAAATGATGTCTCACATCAATGTGCTTGGTTCTTGAGTGCAAAACAGATTTTCGTGATTGCAATTGCACTTGTGTTATCACACATAATTGGAATTTCCTTTTCTTCAATTCCATAATCCCTTAATTGTTGTCTTAGCCATAGTACTTGTGCACAAGCAACTTCCGGCGAAGCAATGTATTCGGCTTCAAAAGAAGTGGAAGTTGAAATAGAATTCTGTTTCTTGCTAAACCAGGAAACCAGTCTATTTCCCATTAACTGACAGGTTCCTGAGGTGCTTTTCCTATCAATCTTGCATCCAGCATAATCAGAATCTGAGTAGGATATAACCTTGAAGCTTCCTTCCTTGGAATACCATATCCCTACTCCCAAAGTCTCTTTTAGATACTTGAGAACTCTCTTGACTGCACCTAAATGACTTTCTTTAGGTTTAGATTGAAATCTTGCACAAACACCTACAACAAAGGATATATCGAGTCTGGCTGGCGATTAGGTACGATGCAGATCGCCTATCATTCTTCTGTATAAGGTCTGATCAACATCCTTGCCTTCTTTATCTTCATCCAATCTGATGTTTGTACTCATAGGAGTTGAGTTCTTGGTGCTGTTTTCCATACCAAACTTCTTCAGCAACTCCTTGGTGTACTTAATTGGTTTGATGAATGAAGATTCCATCTTTCATCTGTTTAACTTGCAATCCCAAAAAGTAATTCATTTCTCCCATCATACTCATTTGGAATTTGCTCTTCATTAGATTTGCAAACTTTTCACAAAGTAAATCATTTTCGAACCAAAAATTATGTCATCCACATAAACTGTACCCACGAGGGTCTTTGTCCCTTCACCGATTCGAAAAGTGTCTTGTCAATGGTCCCTTTTGTGAATCCATTGTCCACCAAGAATTGAGATAGAGTCTCATACCAAGCTCTTGGTGCTTGTTTCAATCCATAAAGTGCTTTGTTGAGTCTATACACTTTATCTTCTTGATCTTTAACTTCAAATCCAGGAGGTTGCTGAACATACACTTCCTCCTCTAGGATACCATTCAAAAATGCACTCTTGACATCCATTTGATATACTTTGAAGTTCTTATATGCAGCATGTGCCAAGAATAATCTGATAGCTTCCAATCTTGCAACAGGTGCATAAGTTTCATCAAAATCTATTCCTTCTGCTTGAGAATAGCCTTTTGCAACTAGTCTGGCCTTATTTCTCACAATGGTACCAGATTCATCAAGTTTATTTCTGTAAACCCACTTAGTACCGATGATATTTGCATGACTTGGCCTTTCAACTAGTGTCCAAACTTGATTTCTTTCAAATTCATTTAATTCTTCTTGCATAGCTATTATCCAATCTGGATCTGAAATAGCTTCTTCAACAACTTTTGGTTCCATTTGAGATAGAAAACAAGTAAACATAGCTTCCAGTTGTCTTCTTAGTCCTCACACCTTGCTGTACATTGCCAATAACTTGTTCAGCAGGGTGATTCCTTAACCATTGTGGATTTTGGTTATTTTGATTTTCAGGAACATCATCTTCAGTAGGGTCTACTGTAGCTTCTTCTACGGGGGTTCCAGCAGATCCTTGAACTGCTTCAGTTGTTGCATCAGTAGCATTACCAGTAGGGTGTTCAGCAGGGGCAGTATCGAAACTTTCAAGTCATTGAACCTTTCCAAAACTTCAACACAATCTGGATCAGTGACTTGTTGATTCTCAGCAGGTCCACAATCTTCATCTTCCATACCAGTAAACTTAGGTTCATCAAACACAACATGGATTGTTTCCTCATGTTTCAGTGACCTCTTGTTAAGTACCCTGAATGCTCTGCTGACTGAAGAATATCCCAAGAATATTCCTTCATCTGATTTAGGTTGGAATGTTTTCAAGTGAACTTTATGATTTAGAATAAAACATTTACTTCCAAATGGATGGAAATAGGATATGTTAGGTTTCCTTCCATTCCAAACCTCATAAGGTGTCTTCAGCAGCTTCTTGTTTACTGATGTTCTGTTTTGTGTATAGCATGCTGTATTTACTGCTTCAGCCCAATATCTTTCAGGTAGCAATGCTTCACAAATCATTGTTCTTCCTGCTTCCTTTAAAGTTCTGTTTCTTCTTTCAGCAACCCCATTTTGCTGAGGTGTACCAGCAGCAGCAAGTTGATGTAGTACACCATTCTGTTCACAATATTCTCTTATAACTTTGTTGAGAAATTCAGTACCCTGATCTGATCTTATCTTTATTACTGTTAAACTCTTCTCATTTTGTAATCTCTTCAAAAGATTAGGCATGCTTTGAAGTGTTTCACTTTTCTTGTTCATAAAAATCACCCAAGTATACCTTGAATAATCATCCACAACCACTAAAGTGTACTTCTTTCCTGTTACACTTGTTGGAGTTATTGGTCCAAAAAGATCCATGTGCATCAGCTCCAACACTCTATTAGTTGATTGTTTGGTCTTTGATTTGAAACTTGACTTTTTCTGTTTACCCTGCTGACATACATCACATATAGCATCCTTTTTGAATGTGATCTCAGGTAAACCAATCACCAGCTTCTTCTTTACCAACTGATTGATGTCATCAAAGTTTAAGTGATTTAACTTCTTGTGCCATAACCAATTGAGTTCTGATTTGGTATGCACAATCAGGCAGGTTTCTGGAACTGCAGTAGACCAATCCACCACATACATGTTCTGTTGTCTTCTACCAGCAAGTACAACTTGATCACCTCTTTCACTAATGACAATACAGTTGTCTTTGTCAAAAGTGACCTTGTATCCCATGTCACAGAATTGTCCAGTGCTCATCAAGTTGTAGTCCAGTCCTTCCACATATGCAACATTCTTGATTGTAAGTCCATTTCTGATAAGTGTGCCATATCCTCTTGTATATCCAGGTGTATTCTTGTTGCCAAAATTCACCCTTGGACCATCTTTTGCCACAAAGTTTGACAGACAGTGTTTATTCTTTGTCATGTGTCTGGAACATCCACTGTCAAAGTACCAGACACCCTACAAAACAAAGTTAATGCATTTTAGGTACCCAAACCTGTTTGGGTCCATAGTGGTCAGTAGCAAGCATGACCCTTGGTATGTTTCCATAAGGTCTTCTCCCCGAATGTGTCATACTTTGGTTCATACTTTGGTTCATACATGTATTCCACACATCCATAAGTTCTACAAAGTAGGTTGTGTAGGAATCACATATGTTTTTCGGCCTTTTGGTTTATAATCTTTGTTTAAAGTGATTCTTGGTGTTAGAAGCATTAGTATAACAGTTGTTTGTTGTATGTTAGGAATGTACCTATAATATGGAGTCCGCCGAGGTCTTGTGTAAGTCCTCTCGTCGATCCCATTGCCTAGGTTTTACCCTAGCTGCATGGTTATACTTGTTGTATCTAACAGTAGATGCAGGAATGTTCCAATCATCATCAGTGGGAAACAGTCTACCTTTCCCCCTGAGATAAGTATCCCTTGAATGATTAACATTTTTGGGTTTAGGATTCTTATCCTTGGAATATTTCTGTTTCTTACCCTTCTGTGGTCCAGCAGACTTAGTAGCAGGTGTCTGCTATCGCAGGTTTTAAGGCACGGCGAGCCCTATTTTTAGATTTATTCTTGTTATTAGGAGCTGTTGACTTCCTTGACCTCGATTTTGCTTCCTTGAAGCATTCTCATTGGGTTTTACCGCTTCAAAGAACCTTATCGGGAGTTGGATCTAGTGCGGTACAAACTTAGGACCAATTCGGTACTAGGTTCAGTAACTTTACTGGATCCATTCTTGTTAGATTGCTGAGTTCCAAATCCAAGCCCTGTTCTATCCCCATAAGGCTTTCCTGATTTGTATGCAGCATTGGAACAAGATGGTTTAGCAGATTCAGAGGTTGCTGGATGTTCAGCAGACTTATGCTGATTCTGTCCAACATCTTTTTCCTTACCTTTGAGAACCCTTAATTCGGCTTTCAATCTTCCAACTTCCAATTCAAGAGCTTCTTTTTCAGCCTTCACAATCTCATAACCAGATTGTATTATCCTCAATTGATTAAGGATGGCATCCAAAGACTCATTGTTGTCAGAATTTCTAGGATTTGAACCACAAAGTTGATTCACAATCACTTCCAAAGCGGGAGTGTTGATGGATACGGTGTTGTATACCTCCTCGTTTCATCCATATTGGCCATCAAAGCATAATCCTCCATATCAAAGCAACAAGTGCGGTGTCATCCGATTCATTTCTCTTTTCGATTCCACTTCATACCCTGATTCATCTTCAGCAACCATAGCCTTCTTGCCATGTCTTCTTTGTTGACTTTTGGTCTTCAGCAAGTCTGGACAGTCAGGTCTAAAATGTCCAGGCTTCTTGCAATTGAAGCAAAGATAATCAGGTTCCTTGCCTTGTTTTAACTCAGGACAGTCAGGTTTGAAGTGTCCTGGTTTCTTGCAATGAAAGCACAGATAGTCATTATCTTTCTTTGGTTCTTCTTTCCTTCTTTCAGTAGGCCTCTTTGTAAAATTTCTTGTAGTTGCCTTTCCAGTCTTCATCATCCTGATTTTCTTGCTCAGTAGGGCAATCTGTTCTTGCATCTCATCCAAGATATCATCCCGTCCTCCCGAAGTTTCTTCATGATGTGAAGCACCAATGCGGTGGTCTTTGGCTCTTCCTTTTCGATCTCGTGCACAAGCTTTTTGCTAAATTCAAAAGCCTTTAGATCGAAAACAATTTGAAGGTGTCTTCTTCATGCAACTTTCTCATTTCTTCAATTGCGTCACCTTCATTTTCCAAACATCTTTTGCAGTAGAGCTTCCAAGATTTTGGTGTTTATTTCCTCTTTTGAATAACTTACACTCGGCAGGTAAGTTCATCCAGATTGCATTGAATCTTGATTCCATTTGCTCAATGGTTTCATTTGGCAAAGCATCTTGAACTTTTGAAATCTCTTTCGGCCACACCGATTTTGTTCTTCTTTATTGCATCGGTGCTTCTTCACGGATCAAGTGAATCTTGTCCCAAAGTTCCTTTGCGGTCTTGCAATCTTTAACCTTCATGTACATATTGCTATCCAAGGTTACGTAAATGATATCAATAGCAATGTTGTTGAGGTTTGCTCTTTTTCTCGTCTCTTCGCATTCCATTCTCTTTTTGGTTTAGGAATGTACTCAGTTGTGTCACCCACTGTTACTGCCTTTGTAATCTCCAGTGGTCCATCAGTTAGTACATCCATCATCTCATCATGAGTAGCAGCAAGGTATGCCTGCATTCGACGTTTATACTCATCAAATCTATCAAGAGAACACATCAACATAGTTCTAGCATACTGTGTGTTGTCCATGATGCAAGTCTTTGAAAATCAGTAACTTGAAAGAAAGTTTTAAAGAATTTTCACAAGCACAACAAGTAGGATTCCTTCAGAACAGAAGCACTGCTCCGATACCAATTGTTGGTCCCTTGAAAAGGCTTTGGTTAAGTTTAGAGGGGGGGGTGAATAAACTTAACACTTAAAACTTTGGAGTTAACAAATTCTGCAACTTCGAGCGGTCCGTCGATACTTCAGAGTCTGTCTTTGAGACTTCGAGCTCCGTCGATAAACGATAGTCTCGATAGTTGAGTTTTTGAATTTGTGCGGCGGAATTATATCAAAATTAAGCCTTAATACTTGTTGTTAAATATGATACTAAGTATTAGATACTCAGTAGTGCAAGTGTGAGATTTCAGTTGCTAGATTCAGTAGGTTGATATGTAGGATAAACTAAGTGCAGAAATTAAATGCTGAAAGTAAGTAGGCAGATTTTATAGTGGTTCCAGGTGGCGTAATCCTGTCAGTCCACTCTTCTCCTGTGATGTTGGAGAAAATTCACTAGAGATCTTTGATGTAGTCGTTACAAAGATTCCTAAGTTGTTTGTCCTTCACCAATAACTATGGCTTCACAACCGTGGCGGGAACAGGTAGGATTGCGCTCCCGAGTCTTCCACTCGGTCCTTGAAGGGTAGGATTGCCTCTTCACCGGCTCCACCACAAACAACGTCTTTCACACCCAACGTATGCTTCATGTCTTCGCAGGTTCTTTATAAAATAAAGATTGAATCAAGTAAATGATTCGGTGCAAAGAAATAGCTTGATTAGGATGATGTAATCGGCGGACTTGCGTCTTCAAGTGTGTAATCTTGATGTAGCTTGAATACGGAATGCACTTGAAGAAATTCTCTAGATCAGCAGCTTTATGCTTAGTAAGTTCAGCAGGGTGTTTTTCAGCTCAGAGTTATCACTTAAGATTTATCCAAAATTCATCATCTTTTTCTGAGTTGAAAGTCCTCTATTTATAGGTAGGAATGCATGTGACTTGTATTTGAAATTCAAATGTGACCGTTCCTTGTTTTTGTCCCATCTGATTTGCATTCTGTCACTATTCATAGGACTGACACTGTCAGAATTGCTTTTTGACAGTGCAGTCTGTCCACCCCTTTGACTTGTATCCAATGGATAAAAATATAAATCATCCCAACGTCTTTTTAATCTCAGCCTTTGATTTTCTTGATAAGTCAGAGGTAGTTGGCTATCCTTATCCATGTAATCTTCCAATAATCTTGAATTAATCGAGGTATAATATCAAAGCGGGTTCATCGATCTGCGAAGTTCCTATCGTCATTCGAACAAGCAATTTGCTGTGTATAAAATGTAATGCAGCTGATTTCTTTTATCTAACTTTTATTTGTGAAGTTAGATTACACCATTTTAATTATAACCAAGTTCCAAACATCATCCAACTTATGGAACTTAGACCTTCTACACAAGGTATATGTAATCAGTTTAGGTCATCACAGACTTGCCTAAATTCCGATTCCATATCCTTGACTTTAAATACTAAGTTTGATCCCTTAGCCTTCATTTACTGAGTTTGAACCCTCAGCCTTCAGTCTTCAGTCTTCAGCAGGTTCAAGACTAGTCTACTGACCTATCTACCCTATCGACCTAGACCGTCCGTCGATATCAACCAAAGGCCTTTACGTGCTTGTTTGATCAAACCTATTTATGAATCAAACTCTAATAAACCTATACATTTGATCTAGACATCTTTTTGCCTTTGCACTATAACAGCTAGTATGGCACTCATCATCAAAACTAAGAAATAAGTCCAACAGTTTAATTGTTGAGAGAGATTGTCTTAATTTAATCGTCACCTCTTTGACCTACCCATCGGCGGCACTGTAGGTGTGAGATTAAATCCTTGGAATGGTAGGATAAAATGCATGCATGACATCATGTTTATAATTCCTAAAATCATTATATGTTGCAGTGTATGATTTGATTTATATTTCTGTCATAATTTACTTTACAACTACAAATCATCTCATGTTGACTAGACTGCTTAAATGATTAAATTGATTGATGATGACTTCGTAAAATTGGAAAAGTAACGAAAACGTTGAATTCATTAATCGAGAATGCAATTAATTTTTGGTAGAGGATTCTCCTCTTGAGCCTTCAAACTTAAGTGACATTGATGAGTATGTCACTGCTGTCACTCGTGTTGAACGAGAGACAACCAAAATTAGTTCAAAGATGACGAGAATGATTTGGTATCAATCTCACTAGACATCCCATAGTTCACGAGTAGTGTCTACTCAAATGAACTGCTAATTCACGGCCATTCCTTTATAGAAAGCCAAGAATGGGAAGGTAAATGTCTAAAAGTGTAAGTCATCAAAACTAAACAAGTTAAAGGCTAAACCGAAATATTAATAAAAGCAAATATAGATAAGGAAAGTGGTTTCGGATCACTAACCTATGAATCCTCAGAGACTTTCTTAACCGGGTAGCTTGACCCGGAAGCTAAGTTCTTTTGGTAAGAACGAGGTAGCTAGGCATTCATGATGAAGAGTAACCAACGGGCAGTTATTTCAGCTGAGATAGTGGGAGTGATATAAGGAAAGAAATTTCATACTTTAATTCTTGAATATCGTAGAAATTTAATTTTTGTTTTCAGGTTCGTTGGAACAAATTGATTCACTTTACCATCGATTATATAGTTGCCTTAAAGAAAATGAGTATGACATTTGTAGTATGAATCTGGGACTCAGACTTTTGTCTGATAAAGTCAGAACCACTAAGTAATGCTGAAAAGGTATATGTAACTCATCATAAACTATTAAGACAAATGGTTTCCGTATTGAGATAAACAATTCTTCAGCATATATTAATTAGTGTATATATCCTATAAATAAGATCTGAAGACTAGCTAATGGTGATTCCTATCTCCCAGTCTATGAACACTATCACAAAGGATAAATGACTAAATAACCTTTCAATTAGGAAAGGGTAATAGACCTGAAGAAGTATCATAGCTTGTTCATATTGACATTCGGGGTCTTATGAAGGATACAAGCTAGTGGGAGATTTTGAGTGGTAGACAATTTGTCTGATAGCTGCTTGAAATGTGATGCGAGTCAACTTTGCTATAATTTTGTGTGCATTTTACCCCTTATTTGTAGCTTATTCGATGTAATTTTGGGGTAGTTAAGTGGTTTTTATAGGCACATTCACCACTAGTTAAATCACGAGACGATAAGGCGTTAACGTCCAAAATCTCTACATTTTTGGATGAACTGTGTGGGTTTCATTGGCATTTTTCACGCTGGGGTTTTCTTGTTTTTGTTTGTTGTAGGTGCGGCGTGATAGAGGGCAAGACGAGGATCACAACGGTATGAAAATCATCCAAAACGGTGTTCGTATGAGAAAATGGCGCGAGACTCAAATTCAAGCGTTCGGTAAAAAGATTATTGTCCAACTTGGTCGGGATCCCGACTTTGGTGTTGAATGGGATAAGAGGTCTCAGCACCGATTCCCGACGGGAATTTATAATTAGGTCGGCAGTTGATATATTTTAAAAGCCATCTAGGTCGAATTTTTACACACACTTTTCATACCAGAATTAATTTTTTTCACAGCAGCGTTATTTTTCTCTCCAATTTGAACAACTTATTCAACTTTTTTGCATAAAATTTCCTTTAGAACAACAATCGTTTTCTTCCGTTATTTTGCGATTGGAACACAACGAAATAACGATTCGATTGGTGAATTGCTTCAATTTCATTATTGGTAATTTTCTTTATCTTTTTCTGATGCCTATTATTTTTTGATTTACTTCGGCGATTTTATTATTAGTATGAGTAGCTAAATTTTTGATAGCTAGATTATGTGATGGAACTACGAAATTGATGCCTAAACGATGATCTAAGGATGAGTAGAGCTTAAAAATTAAATCTTTTGAGTTGTTGTGTCCTAAAATTTGATTTTAATGCTTGAATTAAACTGATCACTTGTTTCATGATTCAACACACGAACTTTATAAATGTATTTTGCGAGGGAGTGTGCGAACTAGGATTTTAGGATTGCTATGCATGAACTAGTCGAGTTTCTCACAGCCTGTTCCTTGGTAAGGTTTTTCTAGCTAAGCCGTGAACTCGGTGGATGCGGAGCGTCTCATAGTTTTAATCATATTAGGTCAATTAAATCCCATAGAAGGGACTATTGAACCAAATATGGAGTAACTAGGTTGTGGTGCCTAGGGACCAGTTTAGGAGATTACACCCATAACACATTCATTAGAAAATATTGGTTGGCTGGTAGGTTAAGGCTCGTCCCTAGTGATTCGGTAAAGGTGTTAAGAGTAGTGTTCTTCACCGTAATTTAGCTATTCCGTTATTCATAAATTTTAAAGTCATCATTTTTATTTTCTTAGCTATAGTTAAGTACTTCCACCAATATTTGTGAGCCTGAACTAGATACAAAAGTTATTATGGTACTTGACCAATTCCTCGTGGGATATAACCTTGCTCGCCGTTGTAGTACAACCGACCCGGTACTCTGCCGGTTAAAGATGGTTGACTATAATTTGGCCATCAAGTTTTCTGGCGCCGTTGCCGGGGAATCGGTCGATATCATAAAGTCATTTGAGTATTTAGGATTAAGTCGATTTTATTTTACTGTTTTCGTGTTGTTTTGGTGATTGCAGTGTATGACCCAAAGTTCCAAGGAACCACTACTTCCTTTGATTTCGGAAATTGAAGCATTTGTGAGACATCAAAACAACGTGAGGAAGAAGAAGTTAGTTGAGGAATCATCTAAATCAGTTATTGAAGTAGACTCTGAATCAGAAGAAGTTGCAATCACTTCGGGAGGTGGAAATTTAACGAATTTAGCTGCTACAGATGTGACCCAAGAAGGGTTGCAATTAGACCCAACGCTTACTCTTGAGGATCGGGAAATACAAGGCCTTAACAGAGAGCCCCCACCTAATCAGAGGGCACTTAATCTGGGACCATATGGGGTCTAAAATCAGGGAGATCGGCAGAACCAAGTCCGACAACAACAGCAAGCCCCTCAGAATCAGAACAACAACCAGGGGAATATATTCGGTAAAATGCTTTTGAACAAAACTAGATGATGCAAATGATGATGCTACTGATGATCTAGAATCAACAACTGAATGTGACTCCACCACCAGCCGCCCCTATTTTGGCACAGAACTTTTATGCACAACCAGTGGTGCAGAATCAGGCTAATTAGGGGAGGATTTTGAGAGACTATACGGCACCGACTATTGGTGAGGGGCATAACCCTATCCGTCTACCATATATTCTGGTGAACAACTTGGAGATTAAACATCATGTGTGGTATCTTCTGAACGACAGTGCGCAGTTTTGGGGTAAGTCGACTGAGGACCCCAATCAGTTTTTGAACCATTTCATGCAAGTTTGCCGGACAGTGAAGATGAACGGTGTATCTGAGGAAGTGATAAGAATGTTATTGTTTCCATTTACATTAAAAGAGGCCTCCAGAGCATGGTTCGAGTCACTTCCCCATGATTCCTTACACACTTAGGATCAAGTGACTTCGAAGTTTTTACTGAAGTATTGTCCCCTCTCAAGAACCTTATACATGAAGGCCGATATCGCCAATTTCGAGCAGTTAGATATGAAGAGTATGCATGAGGCATGGGATAGATTTAAAGCGATGTTGAGGAAGAGTCTGCATCATGGGTTAGAGGCATGGAATTAGGTACATCTTTTTTATAGTGGATGCGAAAAACTGACCAATCAAACTTTAACGCTACATGTAGAGGTGATATGATGAGTGTGGAACTGGATGTGGCATTGGCGACAATAGAAAGAGTTGCAGAAAGCAACCGACAATGGAAAACTGGGAGAAGAATGTCAAGAAAGCCAATTGGCTCTATTGACCAAGTCGGGCCGAGCGAGGAAATTATGCGGATGCAAGTTGAGTTAGCGGATCTTATTGGTGAAATAGTATCCTAAACCCAATCGGGTTGGACCGGATCCGACCGGGTCGGATCATTTCTACTATTTCTTTATGTTTATACATATATTAAATGGCTTTTCTGTTGTCATATATATGTTCTTTTTAAAGAACCAATTATGAATTGTTATATGATAACGTCCTTAGTATTAAGCGTGATAGAGAAACCATGATAGGCGATTATGGTTGATGAGATCTCTAATCACTTTAATAAGTTTGATACTTAAATGTCTCTAGGCTGATGTACTATTAAACAAGGCATTGATAGTATGAACTGGCTAGCACGTATTAGATGTCTTCTGTCTTTAGGGCAGGGATAGATCTCGTCTATCGAAGTGTAGAGACACTTGGACTGTACGTGGACGTGTATTAGAGAATGCGTACGTTAGACTGACCCACTTACACGGATAAGTGTCACACTATGTGACGGTTGTGTAATTATCCTTTGGACCGGAGTCTTCATGGCATCACGGTGTGGATTGTCATGCTTTGACACTATTGAGGTTTCCCCTAACCACGGGGCGATCATGCGGTAGTGATTGGGTGTGATACTGAAGCATGCGGAGTATACATGATTGGTCGTCCGGGAATCGCGTATCCTATGATTGAGATCGAATATCCGAAATGGCCTTCTTATAAGGAATGTCTTACTCTCGTGAATCTTTGCAAAGTGGGAGTAAACGAGTTACTTCGAGAGAGCATGATATCCAGATTATAAGATACGGTCGTTAATGTTTGACACTCGACGTACGACCGTATGGATATTATTACAGCGATAGGATTGTAAGTTACATGGTAACTGTTTCACATGAAAGGTAGTAGTCATTGCATTTGACTCTTCCGATGATTGGGGGTCACGGTGTGTTGCTAGACGCTATCCCGTGATCGTTAGGCATGAAGGGCATTTTCGTAAATTGGACTTTGTGTCTACGGCCAACATATTCGGAAGCCTATCGGGTCACACACATAAGAACATCTAGTCGGATTAAAATGTGGTTATAGTTGATAACCAAATAAGGAAAGTTTATCTCGAGACTATAAAGGTTATAGTGGTAAATTAATATGGTGGTATTTATTTATTATGAATAAATTAAATACAAGATATTAATAGTATTACGTTAATTAAAGAATATTCCGGATGCCAATTTATTGGCTAAAGGTGGCGCAATATAAGATACACTTGGATTGTGCAATTTAATTAATGGTGTTACCAAATATTAATATTAGATATTGATATTTATAAATATATGCATACATGCGTGTTGCACATATGATGTGCATGTGCACATTTGTTTCCAAAATATATATATTTATATTGATTTATATGTGTTATATATATGTGATATATACACATGTGTAAATTGATTTATGGTAACAAAATAAAGATAGTCAATATTAGATATTGACAATATCCTGGAAATATTCAATATAAGATATTGACAATATCCTAAAATTATTTAATATAAGATATTAAAATAAATGAGATAAATCAATCAATTATAATTTCCTTATTTTTATTGGGAAAATGTTTTCTTCTCCTCTACTCTACTAAGGGGCGTCCCAACTACTATAAATAGGAGGTGGGTGTCAAGCTCTTTTGTACATCACAATTGCAAGAGCTCATAGTTCTTGTGTAAAATAGAGAGCATCCTATATAGAGTTGGAGAGATAGGAAAAAGGCCGGTCTAGCAACCGGAGTTTTCCAATAGCAATCCATGATGGGATTCCGGCGGGCTGTTCGTGTGGACTAGCGGTAGAGGCCGAACACTTGGGCGGCTCTATGCAGAACTACTCTCCTTAAACGGTCAAAGTGTCGATCTTTTAGATCAACCAAGGTAACCACCGTCTACTATCTATTTATTTATTGCTTAAACGAAGTCGATCCTGGTTAAAAGGAAATAAAATTTTAAATTCCGCTGCGTTCCCGCGTAGATTTCCTAACAGTGGTATCGGAGCGAGCTTCGAGCTTAAGCTATAAGCATGTTATTTTGCGTAGTTAATTTTATCGTTTAAATCACGTAATTAAAAGATGAAAGATTTTTGATTCGCAAAAGTGATACATGAAAATAAAAAAAAACGAGATCGGGTGGTGCTCGGCCGACTGGCGGCGGCACCACCACCGGCGGCGGCTGGTCGGCGGCGGCGGCAGCAGGGCAACCTGCTGCCGGCAGTCGGTTGATCGGTCAATGCTGGCGGATCTCCAAATTTTTGTTTTATTTATTTTGTGATTCAATATGGTTCATAGTTGTGATTGATAATTTCTCCTTTGTTTAGTTGTGTCATGTGGCTAACCAATGGTTCAAATAGTTTGGGTCATTGGGATGCCACATGGCATTAAAATAATAATGGCCTTTCCAAACTTTGTTTAGAATAGGCCTAGGCCCCTTTTCAAATATTTGATTTGGGAAAAGGCCTAGGCCACAGGCCTAAACCAAAATTATTTGGTCTTTCCAAATATTTGATTTGGAATAGGCCTATGCCCTTTTCAAATATTTGATTTGTAAAAGGCCTAGGCCTAGGCTACTTCCAAAATTTTGATTTTGGAAAGTGGCCAGGCCTAAACCAAATTTGGTTTAGGAAGATGCCTTTTGGTTTAGGAAACCAAAGACATCCCTTTTGATTAGGAATCAAAAGGAAAGAAACAAAATAGACATAATTTTAATTTTGATTTATTATTGGAATAGTTCTAATTTATTAAAATTAAAATTAAAATCGTTTAAAATTAATCGTTAATTTTATTTCGATTAAAATCATTTAATTAATTAAATGTTAATTAGTTAATTGATTGAATAAAATTATTTAATAGATTAAATGTTAATTGATTAATTAAGACGCAAATAGTTAAATTTTAATTTTATCTTTTTCATAAGATGTTATTGTATGGATTAGATATAGTAGATATAATATGATTATATGGACCCCGATTGATCATGGACTCGACCGATAGGATATATGTGAATGATTTAATTTTTCTGTTGGTTTAAAAATTGTCCTAGGCCGTTATGAAGAACGTGACCTAGTTTATTTTCTGCATTTATCCCATTCCCGTTAGCTCCCCCCGTATGCGGCGGATGTATTTATTTTATTAGATTGAATTAAATGTAACAAGAATGGAGCAGAAGATGAAGACCAAAGAAAGACGAAAATAAAGATCACATTGGAGAATGGAGCATTAAAGATCATATTGGCGGTTGTAGCTACCTTTAGATTGTGACCCGCGGTTTCGTCAGTTTATATTCGAAACCGCACCTAGGAAAAGTCCATGATCATACCGGTTACTTTACGCATTTATTTATTTTGTGCTTGTATTTATTTTATATGATACGATAGATGCATGACTGGGCACGATCTAGATAAATGTGTAGGATGTATGTCTATAGAGATAGATATATTTGATGAGACCGTAATTAAAATTAATTAAGTGAATTAATTTACGTAAATACTTCCCCGACAAAAATCAAGTCGAAATATTGTCTCCCAATATTATAGCGACGGTGAAGAGCCTTTGTTTAGATCCAACTGATCGGCCCTCGTCGGGAGTTGACCTACCACGGGTATATCGTCGTTATTGAGATATGATCGTATGAGATCTCGCGAATATTGGGTTATGACTTGACTAGAGTATTGCGGTGATTGGCCCTCGTCAGGACCGTCTTATTCTAGAGGCAAGGGGTTGACTACCACATAAAGATGTGAATTGTCAAAGAGTTTACTAGTCAACCACCAAGAGTCACATAGAGATGTGATTGGTAAGAGTTACATACCTTTCGAATTATTCCGGTTGATCGGCCCTCGTCGGGAATCGGGGTAACCAGATGGGATCTTGGCCACTAAAGAATTTTGAAATATTCTTGAAAGTCAATTGGGAGTAGTTGACTAGTGAGAGCAAAATCATAAATCAAAAGACCATTTTTGATTTTGCGTGTATAAACAACAACACTCTTTTATTTTCATTTTTAAGTTGTAGTTTTAGCAAACTTTATATTTATGTTTTATTCTCGATTAGTAAAACCAAATTATGACTGTTACCCTTTGAGAAAAGTTCTCAGATATGGTTAAGTAATATTAATCCTTTTAAAATAAGCAATGACACGAGCAATCCCGTTGTAGTAGTTAGAGACAAGGAGACTACATATTTGATGCAGTACTCCAAGACTTTAATTATTAATGAAAGGCGGAAGCTCATGATATTGGATACGATCCAAGATGATCATTCAGTCATACGATGACAATTAATTCAAACGTTGAATAAGAATGACCACATCTAATTTTGGAAAGGTTGTTTTCAAAATGGTAAGATTTAAGTATCTACTTAATTCTATCATTGCTTAAAGGTTAATTAAATAGTTAATTTTTTGAATACGATTCAAAAGGTTAAATAAACTATTTAATAAACTTTAGACTTTCTTTATGAAAGGAAATCAAAGACATAGCTCTTGATTTTTCTTAAGTCTTATGAAGACTACACTAAGAAATATTTACAAGTGCTTGAAGGATTAAAAAGGAAAGTTAGGGCATGTGCCTAAATAGAGAACTTATTGAAGTTTCTATTCTAGGAAAATGAGTTGAGAAAAATCTATTTAAGTTCAAAGTCAACTCTAAGATATATGATACCTTACGAGTGTGATTAAATTAGAAAGATTGAATACAGATATGGAAGGTGAAACAAACGTTGTAACACTTACCATATTCTGGATCTAGTAAACTGATAAGGGAATTAAATAAATGTTATTATGTTCTGATTCTTATGAAGAACATACTTTCAGTTATTTGTTAGGATTTAGAAGACATATTCAATTGTAAAGAATAAATGTTATTCCGATAAAGTTGGAAGGTCATTGAATCTAACATACTAGATTGATGTCACTATATAGTTGATATATGTGATGAGATCTCAACTAAATATTTGTATGGCTGTTATCCGTGATATTTGTAGTTGTTCTAGATGTCGACTCTTTGGAAGAGAAACGTATAATCAAATGTCATTTAGATGATGTCTGAACCATGTGATTATGAATCATGTGGGTGATACGTATCCTATCTAAAGATGACTAAAATACCCTTTTATGAAAAGGTTGTAAAATCTAGAAAAAAATTGTCTAAAGCCTAAACATACCGATGTTTGTCGGCTTATGACAATTAATGCCACAAAATTGTTTGTTAATCTCTACGACTATTTTTAGAAATAGTCAAGTGTACTCAATGAAGTGCATAATTCGGAAAGCCCGAAAAGTTCGAGCTAGTACGAATATGAGATTGATGAGCTACTTAGGAATTAATCTTCAATTGGATTGAAGTAATTAATACCTGAAGGGTGTTTCCGAAGTCGTCTGAAAGGAATAAGATTCTCCCTGGAAGGATACCATCTTTGGGATACGTAATTAGATTGTGTTCCCAAAATGGAAACAACACTTTATATGATAAAGGTGTGACGCAAGCCATGCGAAGTATCCCTTACCCGTTTCGGGATAGTGCCCTTATACTTAACCGAGTTCCAAAGAATAAAAGTTGACTAAATTCCATATTAGATATGGAAAGGGATAATGTCGAATCTATCTTAACCGATGATTTGAAGTTGTCATAGGCAAAGTCAGAACGGCTTGGAGCCTAGTACGACATATGCAACTTTGTGGAATGTCTTAGCTAGCACGCTGGACATTATTTACTCGTCCGCAGAGCAAAAGGTGTTTGTCTCCAAACATGCTGTATTCTAGAGGAAGTGTTTCTTCCAAAAGAAACAGTGGGAGTAAATTAGATCTCAAAAGAGTTTGAGAACCACAAAGATATATTCAACCATAGGAATGTGAGCAGACGCCACATAGCGATGAGGTGTAGAACACTGCTCAGTGCGCACAAAAGTTCTGTAAGTCTGTGGATAACCTCAAGCCCAAAAGGGTTGTTGGTAAGTTCATCTTGATGAATGAATGTCTCACGACATATGAAGGAATGTTTGAAAGGCAAGATTGAGAGATATGGCCAGGAGCCATAATATCTGAATTAGATTCCATCAGTGACAACCAGGTTATGAACCTAGTCTGTCTTACCTAGAGGGAATGTCCCTTTAAGGCTGAGCCCATTTCTATTCAGATAATACTTGTTATAACTTCGTATCATGACTATATGATAGTGTTGAAGACATTGGGTAGACAACTCGATGTTCATAGACGATGACATGATATGTAAGCCCACGAGATCCATTCATGGACTCGTACAAGTGTCTCTAGATGATTTCTTTGTTTGATAATCAAAGGAGTTTGATTTAGTCAAAAGAAGGATATGCCCAATGTGCAAGATGGATAGTGGGAGTGTGTTACGTTTTTGAGTAAGGTATTGGATATCTCTATCGAGAATTAATACCCCATGTCACAGTCAATTAATGTTTGGTAGTTCAAGGTCTTTACGAAAGCACTTGGATTGGCAGTTCTTATTTTAGAAACAAGAATCTATAATGATAGATTTAACTGCTGTTAGATTATAGTTTACCTATATAGATGTGATGCTAAAAGAGTTTAGCATAGATCGTGACGGGGATACTGCTAGCCAGTGTTCTCAAGATCTATCTATGTTAGGACGTTCGTCCTAAAGATAAGGTGAAAGATGATGATACTTATGGAAGGTTTCCTTCGCTACGGCGATAGGAACCATCATAAAAGAAATGCCAGATGTTCATACTTCATGAAGAGTCATGAGCAAGTATGAAAGTGAATCTGGTGAATGTCGAGAATATCCTTAAACAAGTTAAGGAAAGGTTTCTTAGTTTATCGAAACTTGGATAAATATAGATATACAGACGTATATCCTGAGCCTTATGAAGGCGAGTGGGAGCTATAGTCTGGGTTTGCAGTCACTTTGATTAAGTGATACAGTGAGCTGGAAATGTTCTAGCCTATGGGTCACTGTAAACTCTACAACTTAGCCAAAACACAGTATTGCCTTGGAGGCACGGCGGGAGCGGTACATGGATCTAGAAGGTTCATTCCTGAACCTTGTACAGTTCTTCCACCTTTTCTATATAGCTGATATAGTAAGTGGATTCATTGCATGAATCAAGGACCAGGGTCTCGTCAGAGATTCGTGTGTGTGTTGAGGCAGTTCCTTTGACTTGGTCATTTGGAGCATGGTATGAAGATAGTCTGAGTCCCCACGGATAGCAATCCGTTCATGGCTAGGGCTAGTTGCGAGTATTGCATGAGATTCTTGTGTTTCAACTTGGTCTTGTGTGTACAAGTGATTGGTTTTAGGCCAAGTGGGAGATTGTTGAAATAGTGTCCTAAACCCAATCGGGTTGGACCGGATCCGACCGGGTCGGATCATTTCTACTATTTCTTTATGTTTATACATATATTAAATGGCTTTTCTGTTGTCATATATATGTTCTTTTTAAAGAACCAATTATGAATTGTTAAATGATAACGTCCTTAGTATTAAACTGTGATAGAGAAACCATGATAGGCGATTATGGTTGATGAGATCTCTAATCACTTTAATAAGTTTGATACTTAAATGTCTCTAGGCTGATGTACTATTAAACAAGGCATTGATAGTTAGCACGTATTAGATGTCTTCTGTCTTTAGGGCAGGGATAGAACTCGTCTATCGAAGTGTAGAGACACTTGGACTGTACGTGGACGTGTTAGAGAATGCGTACGTTAGACTGACCCACTTACACGGATAAGTGTCACACTATATGACGGTTGTGTAATTATCCTTTGGACCGGAGTCTTCATGGCATCACGGTGTGGATTGTCATGCTTTGACACTATTGAGGTTTCCCCTAGCCACGGGGCGATCATGCGGTAGTGATTGGGTGTGATATGCGAAGCATGCGGAGTATACATGATTGGTCGTCCGGGAATCGCGTATCCTATGATTGAGATCGAATATCCGAAATGGCCTTCTTATAAGGAATGTCTTACTCTCGTGAATCTTTGCAAAGTGGGAGTAAACGAGTTACTTCGAGCGAGCATGATATCTAGATTATAAGATACGGTCGTTAATGTTTGACACTCGACATACGACCGTATGGATATTATTACAGCGATAGGATTGTAAGTTACACGGTAACTGTTTCACATGAAAGGTAGTAGTCATTGCATTTGACTCTTCCGATGATTGGGGGTCACGGTGTGTTGCTAGACGCTATCCCGTGATCGTAAGGCATGAAGGGTATTTTCGTAAATTGCACTTTGTGTCTACGGCCAACATATTCGGAAGCCTATCGGGTCACACACATAAGAACATCTAGCCGGATTAAAATGTGGTTATAGTTGATAACCAAATAAGGAAAGTTTATCTCGAGACTATAAAGGTTATAGTGGTAAATTAATATGGTGGTATTTATTTATTATGAATAAATTAAATACAAGATATTAGTAGTATTACGTTAATTAAAGAATATTCCGGATGCCAATTTATTGGCTAAAGGTGGCGCAATTTTGGAGTGTATAAGATACACTTGGATTGTGCAATTTAATTAATGGTGTTACCAAATATTAATATTAGATATTGATATTTATAAATATATGCATACATGCGTGTTGCACATATGATGTGCATGTGCACATTTGTTTCCAAAATATATATATATATATTTATATTGATTTATATGTGTTATATATATGTGATATATACACATGTGTAAATTGATTTATGGTAACAAAATAAAGATAGTCAACATTAGATATTGACAATATCTTGGAAATATTCAATATAAGATATTGACAATATCCTAAAATTATTTAATATAAGATATTATAATAAATGAGATAAATCAATCAATTATATTTTCCTTATTTTTATTGAGAAAATGTTTTCTTCTCCTCTACTCTACTAAGGGGCGCCCCAACCACTATAAATAGGAGGTGGGTGTCAAGCTCTTTTGTACATCACAATTGCAAGAGCTCATAGTTCTTGTGTAAAATAGAGAGCATCCTATATAGAGTTGGAGAGAGGGGAAAAAGGCCGGTCTAGCAACCGGAGTTTCAAATAGCAATCCATGATGGGATTCCGGCGGGCTGTTCGTGTGGACTAGCGGTAGAGGCCGAACACTTGGGCGGCTCTATGCAGAACTACTCTCCTTAGACGGTCAAAGCGTCGATCTTTTAGATCAACCAAGGTAACCACCGTCTACTATCTATTTGTTTATTGCTTAAACGAAGTCGATCCTGGTTAAAAGGAAATAAAATTTTAAATTCCGCTGCGTTCCCGCGTAGATTTCCTAACACTTATGAAGCAAGTGAATGAGATGAGAGCTTGGCAGAAGGATTCCAAAGCATGTGTTACATGTGGTGGTGATCATTTGGCCACAAACTGCCATCAAACCCGGCAAGTGAATCAGTTAACCATAAATCAAATTCTAACCGACCCATATATTAAGAACCCCTGCAACATGAGCTACCTGGATATAAATCCATTGTGAACGAGCCCCATGGTCTATCAAACTATAGATCCGAGTTTGACTCAAGGTTGGCAACAAGCAGAAGTGAACTTTTTAACCAATCAGAACGGGGGCAGAATTATCAGAATTGACGGGATAATCCCAATCTCGCTTGGGGTAGAAATCAAGGGGCCGAGCAAACCACTCAACCGCAATTTACGCAGCCTCAGCAGAGTCAATATGCACCACAACCGCAGACTACTTTTGTGAATCAGATGCAACCTCAACAAGGGGTTTATATGCAACCTAATCCACATCTACAATATGCCCCACCCCCACAGTCCACACCACCGCCTCTGGAGCCCATGCAACCTAAAAGTTCCACGGATATATTACTGGAGTAGATTAGCAGAGACTTGAATGAGAATAATAGGGATGTGAACATGGAACCGAAGGAAATGAGAAATGCCCATGTAAATTTGCAGTCCGTAGTAAGAAATTTGGAGACACAAATGGGGAAAATTACTGAAAATGCGACTTTAGCTCCAAGTGGTGGATTACCTATCAACACCATGAGGAACCCCATGCAAGTAAATGGGATCTTTACGAGGAGCGGAAAAGTTGAGGGTAGTGGTGTTGAAGTACCTGAGGTTCAGAAGAAAAAGATAGAGAAACCAAGAGAGGAAGATAAAGAATGGGTGGTGATTGATGAGGAGCAAGAAGCTGAGGAGATAGAGAAAGAGGTGGAGAAGCCGAGTGCGGCACCGGAGAAGCAAGCAGACACGACACGGGAATGTACAAACAACTCAGGTATGGATTCTGTGAAAAAACCCTTTGATTTATCTAAACTACCTTACCCCCCTCGTGGCCCTACAAAGCCAACCATTTCTAAAAAGTAAAACAAGTTTCTCGATATCCTAAGAAAAGTATAGATAAATATCCCACTCGTGGATGCGCTTGTTCACATGCCATCTTATATCAAAATTTTAAAAGTAGTGCTGAGCAAATAACCCAATAAACCCGAACCAACCCAAAACCCAAACCGAACCAACCCAAAATAACCCAACCCAGTTGAAACCAAAAATATTGGGTTGGTTTTTGACCCAAACCGAATGCTATTGGGTTGGTTTGGGGTTTTTATTTTTTTCTTCGGTTCGACCCAACCCAACCCGAAAGACATTACAATAGATAATTCTATTGATAGCTAATGAAAAAGGTTATTGCTATTCATTTTCGATCAACATTTATTCTTATGGTGTGATAATTGAAAAATGAAGAAACATCTGTAGGATTGCAGAATTAGACTAAAATGACTATTTGATGAATATAATATTTTTTCGAATGAATAATGGATCATTTCTTTAACTTTTAAATGTTCATGTATGATTTCCTTAATGCTTAAGTATTGTTCTTTGTTACAATCTCTATATGTTGTTGGTTATGTCATGGATTATTGGATTCGTAATATGATGTCCATAAAAAAAATTGTCTTTAAATAAAATGTGGTAAAATATTTGGATATATGGATTTTATTACATCAAAGTTTGATTATAAATACATTGTTTAGCCAAAAACCAACCCGGACCAAACCATTGAAAATTGTTTGTCTTTTCTTAAACCAACCCAACTAATACTATGAAAAACCCAACCCAAATGAACCCGACCCGATCCAAGCTCAGGCCTATTTAAAAGGGATATTGTCTAATAAAGCTAAAATGGAGAAAATTGTTTGCTTAAATGAGGAGTGCTCTGCTGTTTTTCAGAATAAGCTGCCACCTAAGTTGAAAGATCCGGGTAGTTTTTCCATTCCTTGCACCATAGGTTGGACATTATTCCCTAAGGTGTTGTGTGACTTAGGTGTAAGTGTAAGTTTAATGCCTAGGAGTATATATAAGAGTTTGGGGGTAGGCGAGCTTAAACGTACAAATATGACCATGCAGATGGCGGATAGGTCAATTAGACGCCTCATGGGAGTTGTTGAGCATGTTCTGGTTCAAGTAGGAAAGCTTGTCTTTCCGGTTGATTGCGTAGTATTAGACATGTAGGAGGATAGTCAAACCCCGATTCTATTAGGTAGACCTTTTCTGGCTACGGGTAGGACTTTACTAGATGTTCAAAAATGTGAGATTATAATGAGAGCGGGTGATGAGACCGTAACCTTTAATGTCTACAAGACCATTAAGCATCCAGGAAACGATTGGGGCACGCATGAGGAAGTACAAAGGTTGGAAGTTTTTGAGGAGACTCCTATGAGTTGTGAGCAACCCGGGGAGAGGTGACTGATAAGAGTGTCCCTAGGATGAAGGTAGAACCGAATGTCAAATTTGGGGGATACGAGTCTTGCCGGAGACTATAAACTCGGCAAACTATCTTTTTTTTATATAAATTCAATAAGTCGATCCAACGACAATAAACAAAAGAGCTTATGAGAGGCAACCCACATTTTCCCCCCTTAGGTTTTTAGGTTTGTTTTTTTGAAGTGTGATGAAATTTGACCGCGCATCTTGAATTTTGTTTCATGCTTTGTGATAATCCATATTTTATATGCTTTATACATCTCCATACTTGTGCTTACCTACGCTTAAGGTTTCGACCTTTCGTCGTAGTGGATTCTTGATTTTCTTTATTGTGATTGCACAAGTACCTTGGGAGATACATTGGAGGTTCTCACTTTGCATGGTTGCGCCTGATTGCCGGTTCATCTAAGTCTTTCTTTCTTTACTTTATCACTCACACATCGAGGACGGTGTTGCGTTTTAAGTGGGGGGTGGTAGACTTAGCTTCACTTGACCATGTGCTTTATTTTTATGCATCGACTAAGTCATATGCTTGGTGTTTGGTCCTTATTGAGTGAAATTGAGCTATTTTTAAAAAAATTCATGACTTTGATGTTGCGAATTATATGTGAATTCATGGTATTCTTTGGTTAATTATTAGTCATGAGTTGAATGCATGCGAGTCATGCCTTTATCTTGTTGTGGAAATGGAATTTTAATGCACGTAATAGATTCGCTTTCTTGAATCGTGGTTGGTTAGTGAAAGATTATAGATGCCATAGACATTAATCTGTCACCTAGAACTTATACCATTAACTTCGGGGCGAAATATAAAGGTCAATCTTGGTAGATTAAGGGATGACGGTCCTGGCATTTCTTTGACCCGACCAGAGCCAAATAGCCAACCATGTACATAATTTCAACAGAAAACCCTCTAAGCCTTTGTAGGGTGGTTAGACCCCACTCGAAATTAGCCATTCGTTGATTAACCCATAATTACCAACCCTTAGCCTTTATTTGTGGTCTACGTTTCTTTGGCACCCTACGAGTGAGTTTTAATCTTATTTTGGGCACATTTGCTAGCACAAGTGTGGGGTGGCGGAGACGGATATCCTTGGATGGTGTTGGTGTATCTTTTGAATTACGAATGAGAAGGGGTAGCAAAAAGTATTGGTGTTTGGTTTATCAAAAAAAAAAGATGAGAAAAATTCAAAATCAAAATCAATCGAGAAGAAGAAAAGTTGAATGAAGTGTTGGAATAAAGTTGAGTCAAAGGTTGCTTGTTGAAGGCTTATGTATTAATTTTTCCAAAGAGACGTTGGTGGGATGAGTTTTCATTGAATTGTGTTTGTATTTGAGAGCAAAAAAGGAGAAAGCTTGCACGAATAAAGCTCAGAAGGTGAGGTATGAGATAAATGCAAGAAGTTTTGATTAAACTCACTTGTTTTTTCTCTTTTGATGTTCCATTTATCCTTTCGTTTAGCCCCGTCTCTAGCCTAACGTTACAACTGTGCAAGTCCTGCTTGAACTTAGTTAGCCTTGATTTGACCTCGATTAGTGGAGATGATTATGAAGTATAAGCCTATGGTGTAACACCATTAGTCGTGTGTCTATAATCTGAACCGGTTGACCATAATGAATGATTGAGAAGCTATGCACACACACACATTCTGTTTCCATGGTGAGATACGTTTTGGCTCGTGTATATTTACTCGTTGACTAATTTTTACTCATTGGACATTTTGGTTTCTCATATGATCGCAACGTTGATCTCATGATTTATTTTTGAATCGCTTGATTTGCTTGAGGGCGAGCAAACGCTAAGTAGAGAGTAGTTGATGAGAGTCAACTTTGCTATAATTTTGTGTGCATTTTACCCCTATTTGTAGCTTATTCAATGTAATTCTGGGGTAGTTAAGTGGTTTTTATAGGCACATTCACCACTAGTTGAATCAAGAGACGATAAGGCGTTTACGTCCAAAATCTCTACATTTTTGGATGAATTGTGTGTGTTTCATTGGCATTTGTCACGCAGGGTTTTTTTTTTTGTTTTTGTTTGTTGTAGGAGCGGCGTGATAGAGGGTATGACGAGGATCACAACGGTACGAAAATCGTCCAAAACGGCGTTCGTATGAGAAAATGGCGTGAGACTCAAATTCAAGCGTTCGGTAAAAATATTATTTTCCAACTTGGTCGGGATCCCGAATTTGGTGTTGAATGGGATAAGACTCACCCCAATGGTTTTACTTTAAACCACACTCCAAACACATCGTTTTTCGTTTCAGTTACACTTTTTTAACATTTTAAAATATCATTCACTCCAATAAGCACACTTAATAAATCACTCCAAAATCTTTTTTTTTTCATTAAACACCAATTTATTTTCCCTCCACCTACCTTAAATTATTCCACCATAATTCAAATAAAATATTTTATATTAAATATTTTATATTTTGGATTACAAAATATTTTATATTTGCAACGTGTGAAAAAATCATTTTGCCTTTTTGTTGTTGTTGTTTTAGTAATAATTATCATCACCATAAATAAATTTTTATGAAAGAAATAGTACTCAAATGAAAGAAATTGATACATAAAAAAAATAGTTGAGATAAAAAAAAGGAATAGAGATGAGAGAGAACGAATGATTTGTGGTATTTTTTTTACTCCAAAGACAACTCCAAATCACAAGTGAGGCAGGAATTTGGAAGAAGAGTATGATTTCAAGTGACTACTGTGATAATAAAATGAATAAAATTTACTTTAAAAAAGCTTTGGAGAATTGAATCCAAAGCCCATTGGAGACAGTCTAAGGGCTCTCAGCACCAATTCCCGTTGGAAGCTTTTTTGTTATCATCATGGAAAAAAAAGGAAATAAAGTTGCGGTACTATTAGTCAAAGAAAGGGACTCATGCATTTAATGAGGCAGGCAAAGGACATCAAAAGAAAGAGGAACAGAGGCCATGCTATTTAATTTTTCAGAAAAATTGACGGGAATTTATAATTAGGTCGGGAGTTGATATATTTAAAAATCCATCTAGATCGAATTTTTACACACTTTTCATACCATAATTTATTTTTTCACATCGGCGTTATTTTTCTCTGCAATTAGAACAGCTTATTCAACTTTTCTGCACAAATTTTCCTTTAGAACAACATTAGTTTTCTTCCATTATTTTGCGGTTGGAACACAACGAAGTAAAAATTCGATTGGTGAATTGCTTCAATCTTTTTATTGGTAATTTTCTTTATCTTTTTCTGATGCCTATTATGTATTTTTTGATATATTTCGGCGATTTTATTATTATTATGAGTAGCTAAATTTTTGATAGCTAGATTATGTGATGGAATTACGAAATTGATGCCTAAACGATGATCTAGGGATGAGTAGAACTTAAAAATTAAATCTTTTGAGTTGTTGTGTCCTAAAATTTGATTTTAATGCTTGAATTAAACTGATCACTTGATTCATGATTCAACACACGAACTTTATAAATGTATTTTGCGAGGGAGTGTGCGAACTAGGATTTTAGGATTGTCATGCATGAACTAGTCGAGTTTTTCGTAGCTTGTTTCTTGGTAAGGTTTTTCTTGCTAAGCCGTGAACTCGGTGGATGCATAGCGTCTTATAGTTTTTAATCATATTAGGTCAATTAAATCCCATAGAGGGGACTGTTGAACCGAATATAGGGTAACTAGGTTGTGGTATTAGCGCCTAGGGACCAGTTTAGGAGATTGCACCCACAACACATTCATTAGAAACTATTGGTTGGCTGGTAGGTTAAGGCTCGTCCCTAGTGATTCGGTAAAGGTGTTAAGAGTAGTGTTCTTGACCATAATTTAGCTATTCCTTTATTCATATATTTTAAAGTCATCATTTTTATTTTCTTAGCTATAGTTAATTACTTCCACTAATATTTGTGAGCCTGAACTAGATACAAAAGTGATTGTGGTACTTGACCAATTCCTCGTGGGATATAACCTTGCTCGCCGTTGCAGTACAACCGACCCGGTACTCTACCGGTTAAAGTTGGTTGACTATAATTTGGCCATCAAAATGCCGATTAGTTTGTCTGAATATTTGGAGGAATCTCTGATATTACCAGAGAAGCGAGTATTCCATGCTCAGATATGGGCATAGTTTTTGGCACTGATGCTCGGCCTACCTCCATGTGAAAAGATTTCACTGAAATGATGAACCATGGATTGCCTTATATAGTTATTGATATGCTTCAATTCACTGCTTAACTCAAATTAAGATATTGGTTGCAAAGTAACGGTTTACATTTTTATGTAATACCGAGAAGTCTGCCTATAAGATGCTTATGCATTTGTGGATAAGGAGTGAAGTAAATTTACTCCACTTCCGTAAATAGAGGCATTTAGCATTTATGCTTGAAGGTAGGACTGGAGATTTTGCATACACGTTCAGATGGTCACTGATCGTGAGATATCTTAATACAATGAGTGAAGGTTTGTTATAAGATTTGTGAGATCAGAAAGTGACGATTGTACTACCGCAACATTTCTGAAGGAATGTTTAAATAACAACCTTGGACCTTGAAGTAATGTTACTCAATAAGTTACTATCTAATTTGATCAGACCACATCCAACAATATTCCCCCAAATTCAATGGGAGTGTGGTTTAACCATTGACCCACTATGATTATGCAGACTTTACAATCTGTTGAGAGCAATTGATAACCTATGGTCCTTTAAAAGGGCTGTATAGGATTCTGATATGAGGTTGGTTTATAGCCATAAACTTGTATGCGGAGTTTTGGCACTCCATGTCTGTTCATACTCTTGTAGAGCCACCTGAGTGTCTCGGGCCTAGTGGAAAAAATTGGATCTAAGTGAGAGTTGAATGAATGGGAAAGTTTATCTTTCAAAGCGAAGCCAAGTGGTCTAGAGGTAATTCTCTGAGAAGTAGAGAGTGAACAAGGGGTGATGCCCTGAAACTTTATCACCATTCAGCCTTGCTTGACTCTTGGAAAGCAAAATTTTTGCTAGGGGTGATGCCCTGAAACTTTCTTTCCGTACAACGGAGCTTGAATTCATTCAGAACAGAAGGGTTTTAGCTTAAAGCCAATGGCAGATTGACTGTCTATGCTTATATCCCTTGGTGGATTAAAGCAAACCTCTAGGTTATTGAAAGCCACATGTTTGAAATGTGCAGGCTTGACCAGAATATTGATGAGTCTTTTGTAGACTAGAGAATCAATATTTGTAAGATAGTAAACGTTAGTGTTAATGCAAGGGTAATATTGCAACTGTTGAGAACAACATGGGTGTGTTATCTGAAGTCAGGAATTGACGTGTCAAAGCTTCTACGAGTTAGAGAAGTGGATTGTATTCTTAGAAATCGATTCAGTTGAATTCATGAGAACAAGTTGTTGGCAATATCTCATCCATCTTATTGTTTAAGATGATAATGCATTTCATATGCAAAATTCAACGAGAGGGTTCCTACCCAACCCCTTCACAGAATAATTCTCTCAATCTTCGGATATCGAGAAAATGGGATATATTCTCTTTTGGATAGAGAAAGTCAGGTTATTAAAAGTCAAATGAAAATTCGAATCTTGGATTCGAGCATTGGATAGCAGTATAGTGCATCCTCAACTACCTTTAAAGAACGCGGAATTATATGCTTGTGTATTCGGGTGCAAACCTGAGTATTGTTGACAACGCTGGTTCTGATTTACAGTCAGATTAAGGAGATCGTTAGTCGATCTTGGACTCAGTGTTTACTCATTGTGATAGAGCTATAGTCTGGAGCAATCCAGCGTCGCCGACTCGACTTTGAAAGTCTAATACAAAGCAGTTTCATAGGCATCATGGCTTAAGAAGTTCTTTTCTGATCTGGGAGTAACTCCAGGTCTGGGTAAGCCGATATCACTTTACTGTGAAAACAGTTAAGAGGCATCTTATACAGAGGATCTTCGCAATCACAAGAGGTCAAAAGCATATTGAGAGGAAGTACCACCTCATCAGACAGACCATGCAAAGAGGCGACATTTTGTACCTAAAGATCGCCTCGAGCCGACAACCTAGATGATCAGTTTACCAAGTCGCGTGGCATCTAATGTCACTGATAAGCGCTTGGCGGGTATGGGATTGAGAGATATGTCTCATCTGCTTTAGAGCAAGTGGGAGAAAGTTGTGGATAGAATTAGGGTGTGGTGTGCTCTAAAAACAATTGTTGCTTGTCTTTATGCGCAAGTGGGTGATTGTTGGATGTAGTGCCCGAAAGACAATTGTTGCTTGTCTTTACAGGCAAGTGGGAGATTGTTGGAAGTGGCGCCTGAAAGACGATTTATGTAATTTTTTTTATAATTATAAATGACAGATTTATTCTCATTTTATTATTTGCTTCGTGCTCATAAGTAATACATTACTAAAAACCCTAAGTTGTATCATATGTAGCCATATAACTTAGTGTGTGTCACACGCGAGGATTAAGTTTATGGTGATACACTTGAACTATTAGTCCGTGGTGAACTTAATCAAAGTATGAGGTCTATTGATTAAACCACCATTAATGCACCCAGAACACTTTATGGTGTGACCGTCTTATCCGGACCGTCGATATTGGTTATCTAAGTGGGGCATTTATATATGATGTAGTCATATAGGACTGGACCGATTTAATCTGTGTTTCTCATATAATTCCGTGATTGAGAAATCTTATTGAATCACAAGATGATCATATATGGATTAACCTTAATCCTGAAGTGATTGCAGACTCCTGCTTGTTTCAAGACATGGTTTGATGTGTTCATTAAGTATTGTTTAGAGGCACGGTCCGAATCACTTTCATGTTGGTACTATCGGGAATGAGTAGCTGGGAATGTGTCTCACAGATACGGAATCCATTCCTCCTGTTGGAATTAGAAAGACAATCCACTTATTTGTTAATCCTAGAAACTAATCCATCCCAGGAGTCATATTGGTTATGAACTAATTGATCACTAGTGGGTTAATGGTAAATAAGGATAATATGTAATGAAGAAGGTTTACGGAAACATTCCCGCTTCATTACGGATAGTCTATGGAGGGTTAGTTTGTATGTAATGATTATATATCAATGTACACTTATTGACTCGACACTTTGAGAATAAGTTATATCTATAATCGATAGAGTTCAGTTTTGGATTTATGGTGGCGTAATTCCGCAATTAATAAGTTAAGTAGAAATACTCTGTTCGATGAATATTTTATTCAATTTATTATAGCTACTGGTTATAGGTCCATGGTCACCGGGTTGGCTCCTAACACGCGAGTGAATTCTCGTATTATAGAGCCTCGAGAATAAATTAAATAGTTGGTCTATTTAATGAATATGCGATATATTATTTAATCGGTAAATAATATGTAAAATAGAAAAGACATTTTCTATTATTCCATGACACAGTAATTGGCGCCACATGTGTAGAAAATTGGGAGAAGAAATTTTCCTGAATTAAATCACATGTGTAATTAATTATGTATTTGTTAAATAATTAATGGATAAAATAAGATATTGATTTTCTAATGATTATCTCATTAATGGTGATTATCTCTTATTTATGGAAAATATCTTTTTCTTTAGTAAAAAGATAATTGTCTTGTAAAAGAGATAACTCTTAGTTGCTCGGTTATTTTCCTATATAAAGAGAGTTCCTCCCAACACAATGACAGAGAAAAATCATGCGCCCCATTAGAGAAAAAGTGAGAAAAACTAGTTTCTTGCCTTAGCCATTGGAAGAAGAAAAACTGGAGTTTTTCTTGGAGCATATTCGAGGAGGTTCGATCGCGGGATCGACGTCCACAAGTCGTCGCTCGGAGATACAACTTGGAAGATCACGGCTTCTCTCCGGTTGGGTAAATCTACTAACCTTCTTGTAGATTATTAATTATTATGTGAATCATGTCGTGGTAAAATCGTAAACAAATTTCGATTCGTAGCTTCCGCTGTGCATGATCGAGCGTCTCGATCGGTGCTGTAAATCAGATCTGACGATCCGAAAAAGTGAGGAAATACAACCTCGGTTTACCGGGACGTTCTCCCAGGTTACCGAGAGCCGGAATTTTTCCGGATCCGGTTTTTCCTACGTTTCTGATCCGAATTCGGGCTCTTGTATATCCAGCATCTCCATCATCTCCATCTGCCTTTTTATCTTCCCCTTTTTTTGGCATCATCCAAAAGGGAGTTCATCAGAATCTGATTAAATCTAGTTTGAGTGGCCATTAAATCATTGAGTGTTGGGGATAGTGAAGCGACAACTTCCTTTAAGTTCTGGATATGTGCATTTGTGTCTGATGCACTTAAATCGACATGTGCACCCAGTTGGCCTGCTAATCGATCGATCTTTTGAGTGGTGAAGTCATGTCGACTTTTAGATAGTTCGTTGCTCAGATGAATTCCATCCTGCACATTCTGATGTTGAGTGACCATGCATTGGTCAACTAAGTATTCTAGAGAAGCCGAGCCTTCTACATTCAGACCGTGAAATTGTTTGGATAAAATTCAAAAGCTCGTCCGTCCAGTTCTTGTCTGAATTCAAGATGGGATTGGATCCCATTAATCCCATGTTGAACTTCCTGTGCTACATCCAGTAGACTTGGGCCATTAAACTTTTCTGGTTGTGGGAAGGATTCCTATTCCCTCTGAGATTGTTGCATCTCATCTCGATTTACTTCTTTTCCTTGATCACATAGTCGTCTGCTTTGAAGACCCATTACTAGTCTGTGTCCATTGATCGTCTGGTTTGTGTCCAGACTAGCTTTATTCATCAAAACTAATATGGAGACCTAACAAATGTTTGATAACCAAATGTTTTGGAAACCAACATTAATTTAAGAAATCTTTAAACATAGTGACCAATCTCCGAATGATAAAGATTAAGTGCACTTGTTAATTTTAGATGAAAACTATGAAAGATTCATTAGTCCAAGAAGACTAAACTCAGAACAAATCTAGATCATTAAACTCAGAACAAATGATGATGGTAGACAGGAAGAGGTTCCTAAATCTAAGTCTTGATGGACAGTTGATGAGAGGAAAACGGCAAATCTAGATAATGTTGACGTGGACATTAGTCTAAGAAGTGATTCTGCTTTGAGCTTGATCTGGATGAATGAGATTAAGATCAGTAGCCTCAAATTCTTCAAGATATGAATCTAGATAGAACTTGTAAGCATTAGCACTTGAAGATTCTGGATATTGCAGTGTAATGCCTTAGCAGAATGCAGAGAAAACCAAGACCCATTAGAGTAAACTTAATAGCTCAAATTGTAGTGTTCTTCGTGTTCTTGGTGTCTCTTCTGGTTTGCCAAGTCCATTATTTATAGGTAAGAATGCAACGTTCAAAATTTGAATCCTTGTGGCCATTTCTTGGATTTTTCTGAATATACCTCTGACGTTCTCTGCTCCATGATCCTATTGTCACTGTCAGTGTCCTCCTAACAATGACAGACTGTCAACCAATGAGATTGCTCCAATTAAGGTGGTCCTGAAATCCTTGTAATAGTCATTTAAATTTAGCCATTGATTGACCCTTTGATCATGCGATTATTATTGATCCTAATCTTCGAACGTGTCCTGAAAATAACCTTAGAAACAGATCAATAATCCTTGTACTATTCCAGCATAAGAAATTTGTTTGTATTGCTGACATACTCAGCTTCAGCTGATTTCTTGTATGTTCTCAGCAGAACGTTGACTTCTGTATCAACTCAGTAGCTCTTCGATACTCAGCCAAGTCATCTAGATTTTCATTCGATCTTTATTTGTGAGATCAGAGTATACCATATTCTCAATAATTAAGATCCTTTATCACATTTTCTAAGGATCTTAAACCTTCAGTAAAAGGTCTATAAAGTTAATCCAGGCCATCACAAACTTACATGATGTTTAACTTTATAGATTCGGCTTAGATTTCATTACTGAGTTTAAAACATCAGATTTCAGTCCTCAATACTGAGTTTGAACCCTTAGCCTTCTCTTCTGAGTTTGATCCCAGAGTCTTCAGCTAAGCACATACTTAGAAACCTAGACTCCATTAAGATTTTAAGATAAAACCTATAAGATTTCTATTATAGTGCTTATCTGATCAACCTATACAATATCAGGCTCTAGTAAACCTAAAAATTCAGCTCTAGACATCTTTTTGCTTTTCACTATAACAGCCAGTCTGACACTCATCATCAAAACAAAATTTCTAACAATTTGAAATGTGAAGATGTGCAGGTAACTGAAGATTATGATGGTTAGTTTGAAGAGAAAGTTTAGGATGAAGTTTATGGATTTTCTCTGGTTGTCTTAGTTTGTTCTCTTTGGATAAGGCATGTAAGATAAGTTGGTTATATTGGTTTTTTTTTCCACACATGTTGAATTGTAATTGATTTAGTGGTCATAGTAGCAGTGACATTCTTGTTGGTTTAGTTTTCTAAAAAACCCGAGGGTCTGTCCCCCGAGTCAGCATGTTTTTTTTTTCTTCTACGCATTCTTAATTATTGTGATATTACGTTAGTCTTATGTGGGTTTTAGGTTTCCTTTAAAATCATGTGTCGAACGTCTTATCTCCGGATAAAGCCTCAATATCCAGGAGCGGGTCAGCACCGAGTAAGAGGTGCAACAACACCGTCTAGAAGATTAATATAGATATATAGTATGTATTTAGATAAATTTATAATATTCTTCCATAAGAGAGTGTAACGAAACCGAACTAATGCCATAAACAAAGGTGATAGAGAGATCGTGATTTGGTTCTCAGAAAGATCTCAATTGGCTGTTGGCTCGAATGGTTGAGAGCAGCAAACGAGTTACATACCCGATTAACCATCCTTATGTTACAGTTACAATGACAATCAGTCTGGGGTCGTGGCAGGGAAAAGATAATTCTTTATGACACAATAGGTAGGTATTGATACTTTAGAATGAACAAGAATGAAATAAAAACCATAGTTATTGTGTGTTTTCATTGATGATTACAATGCGAAATATGACACACAATTAGATTGGTTGTGAAAAATAAATATAACAATGTGATATAATATAATAACAGATTTTTTTTATAATATAACCAGTGTATTAAGTAGAGTAAAGAATGAAATAAAAACCATAGCTGTTGTGTGTTTTTATTGATGACAACAACGACAAACATGACAAAGAATTAGACTGATAAAATAGTGGAAAATGAATTTGTTTGGTTTCAGGCTGGGTTGGATCCATTTGGATGCAACTCAATATTTTATTCACCACTATCTTATTTACTATTATTTTATTGAATTTATTATTTTATTATAATTTCTCTCACCAATCATTTCACCATCAACAAATAAAATAATATTAATCAATCCATTTTATTCATCACCTACACTATTCAACCATTACTTTATCAATATAATATTTTATTAAAATTTCTCTCACCAATCATTTCTTCATTTACACAAATTTTAATATAACATTTCAATTTTATAATCATTACTTTACATTATTTTATTTTATTTTCTCTCTCATGACTCAATCCAACCCGAAACCAAACAGGGCCACCGGTCTAACCTGACTCTCAGTGGGAAGTGCAGAGTTCAAATCCCGCTTGAAACGTGTGTGTGTTGTTATCCTTTCGTTTCTAAAAAAAAAAAAAAAAAAAAAAAAAAAAAAAAAAAAACCGTTGTGTAGTTGTGCAATGAGATATACATTATAACCTTTTATGTTTTACTATCTCATCATATGCGAGAAATTAAATACATCATATACTTGATACAACCATAATACCTCCTGAGATTACTTTTATATATATATATGGAAAAATTAGGCATAAGTCCAATTTTTTTTCCCTTAATTAAACATTAATCCACACATCTTTTTTTAGTTGCAATAAGAACAATTTTTTTTGTCATAGACCATTTTACCCTTATTTTCAATTTCTTCTTCTTCATGATACGCTGTCTCCTGAGGCACAGTATAAAGTGTACCGCCACTTCTGGATTTGAAAGCAAAATGCTTAAAGCATCCGCCTCCTTCTTGTCTCCTGCAAATTACGAAGCTGACTTGGGATTCAGTGTGGTGTCATTATTTGTTAATCGTATAAAAATCAGTAGCAGAATAGGACGTTGCTAGTTCCCTTTCTCTCTGGCTTTCACAACGCACAGAGGAACAGATCCAGATCTCGCGATTAGCTTTTGGATCGATCTTTCTTCAAGTGAGTTTCTTGTTTCTATACGAATTTGAAGACTTCAGCATTTCGATTCTCAGTTTTAATAGCCTTTCGTCCTTCCACTTGTTTGGAGACCTGGGAGCCCATCACGTTTCAAAAAAAAATTGAAAAATCTTTTTTCTTCTTCTTGCTCTGCTCCTTGTTCTTCTTGTTCCTCTGTTTCTTGGTGTATTAGTTGGAGAAACGATTATGTTAAATCGTTTTAATATTTGCATTGATTTTTGTTTTTTTTTTTACAAGCTGGCTGGAATGATCATTGACAATTAAAGAAAGATAACATGTGCATTTGTTATTTAATAATTTCTTGTGCAATTATATCATAATGCTTGTAGCTGGTTGTCTTTTGTACACGCAAGAGGCAGAACTGGTTAGGGGGCCGGCAATGCATTCTGTTATGTACAAGAGCACATAAAGCCTGATCTTTTATGCATTCTTCTTTCTCATCTGCCATACTTCACACAAGTTGAATAATTGATGGTCATTCTTCTTAGTCCATAGCTTAAGTGGCATAATTACAAGTAGAATAGTAAAAGATGGATCCATTTTTAGAAAGATTTTATGTATGTTTTGTTTACTTGTATCAGCTATAGCCAATGTTTGAAGCATTTTACAAGAACCTATACTAGCTGGAATTGAACCAGACAAGTCATTCTGTGTAAAATGCAGAAAATTTAAGTTCCCGAGTCTCCCAATTGTTGCTTTGGAATCGATCCATTGAACCGATTTCCAAAGAAATCAATCTCTTTTAGGCTCGAATGATTCGGTATCTCTTTCGGGATCTTCCACGACATGTGGTTGTCATAGAGATACGCCTTCTAATCGGAGCAATAAAAGGGAATCAACAACTCTCTAGATCTAACAGGTCCAACAAAGATTGTTGACCAATAGCCGAACAAAGCAACAAAGTCTGTGTCACCAATCCCAATCAAGATATCCTTCTTTATTTGGCTTATACGAGCGGATATGCTATTGTGTCCCTTGAATTAATCCTTAAACGAGCCTTATATGAGCCGATATGTGTGCCTTGAAGTAGTCCCTTGAATTAAACCTAAAATGAGCCTCGATGTCATGCATCGATATCGACATTATCGATATTGATACCGATACCGATACCGATATCGTTACTTTTTTTACCGTTAATGTTATTCATCGATATTGATACTTTATGCCTTATATGACATCGTTAGTGATATTGTATGGCTTATATGAGCCTTATATGAGCCATATATGATATTGTGTCCCTTGAATTAAGCCTTAACGAGCCTATATACGAGCGATATGTGTGCTTGAAGTAGTCACTTGAATTAAGCCTTAAATGAGACCGATACCGATACCGATACCGACACCGATCATCGATACTGCGTATCGATATCGATATCGTGTTAGTGTAAATGCTGCGATTAAATTCAGCTTTGAACCGATCCCTTGTGCCATTGTTGCTATTTTTTTTTTGGACTGTTCTTTCTTCCATTATGGTTTGCCATTTTTTATGTTTATTTGGGCCTTAATTTCTGCCAATTATTGCTGATAATTTAAGAGAGATATGCAAAGATTGGAGCTTTACTTCACTGCAAATATGAGGAAAATATGCAAGAAGCATTTTGTTGAAGGTTTTTTTTTGCATTATATGAGCCTTATATGATATTGTGTCACTTGAATTAAGCCTTAAACGAGCCTTGTATGAGCCGATATGTGTGCCTTGAAGTAGTCACTTGAATTAAGCCTTAAATGATACGACCGATACCGATACCGATCCGTGTTAGTGTAAGTCGCGATTAAATTCGGCTTTCAAATACTACGTCGAAAAGGTATCAAACGCGGTCTCAAAATGAAGAGAAAAAAAAATATGAACTTTGGTGAAACAATTTTGATGATCGGTGTTCTAAATCAAAAGTTACGGTCGTTTATAAGAAATAGCGCTTCGGTTAATACAAATATTTTTTCGACTTTCAAAATATACGTCGGAAGGGTATCGTATTTGGGCTCAAATTAAAGAGCCAAAAAAAAATGAATTTTGATGAAAAAATTTCGATTATCGGAGTTGTAAATCAAAAGTTACGAATGTTTGAAAAAAAAAAAAAAAAAAAGATATCAAACGATTCAAACCTGAAGGCTGAAGCGGATGAAAGTTAAACTGAAGCATTTGAAACGCGCGTAACTTGAATAAAAGGGTATTTTTGTCCGCTCTGAAATTGTTTGTCCTTTTTACAACTAAACTTATTTATTTTGTACCAAAAAAGAGACTTTTCGCTCTTTTCTCTCTCTATATATATATATATATATTTTGGAAGAGAGTCGATACATTATATACTTGATACAACCATAATACCTCTTGAGATTACTTAAATTTATAATTTTAATTTTTTTTTGGAAGAGTCGATACTAAAATTAAACAAATTAAACGAGGGGACCATATGAACCCTACTTAAGCAAGAAACTATACAAAAAAAGTGAAGACGAAAAAAAAAACAACTTTTTTTGGACATTGTTAATGACAACACAATTGATCTACTCGCACACCACAACGAAGATCAAAATCTATTTTGAACCTCTCCAGAATCAAATTCTGTACATAAATTTGACTTCAGAAAGGTCGAATTTCATCTTGGTGCCCCAACGGTAAATTGATCATGTTGTCATTAACAACGTCATATTTTATTTCTTCTCAACAAAACAAAGCAATGAAACCAAAGGTTGGCAATGTCCTCTCAGGGGCTGTAAGGCAAACAACAGAACGCATACAATATCAAACTATACAAGAGGGAGAATATACATACAACTTAAATAAGACATCAAATTGAGGCACTTACACCTAATATATCTAATTTAATTCTGCCCACAGCCTTCCATTTTCCAGGCAGGGGGGGGTTAACATCCATCAAATTAAATAGTAGATTCATCTCCCTTCTTCTCCACTTTCCACCAACAAAGCCCAGGAATATATAGGTTTTAGTTACTACCACCACCCATGAAAGCCAGCCATCATTATGCATACAGTTGATACAATTATTAGGCTTATGTTAAACGTTTCTCGTATGGTTCGAAAAGGTTGTCAGGAACAACCAGAGGTAGCTTATCTATGTATAGGAAAAGCCTTCTCAGATTTTCGCTCGTGATTGTGTCCATGTCGACAACATCCTTGCTGCCGTCCATAAGCACCCAAAGATCCCAAGAGTTTACTCTCTTCAAGCTGTCTCTGCAAAAAGGGCATGACTGTGATCTCGAGCGCCTGCAGTAAGTAAGAAAATAAGCATCCAAAAATGAAAAAAAAAGATGAATTCACAACAAAAACAAAAAGGGATTATAGATCAAGCATTTAGGCCTTGTTATATCCTGAAAAAGTGTGAAACTAAGAAAAGGCTCAAAACCATGACCAAAAGCAACAAGGCAACAACTTTAACACTGCACAAAGGCTCCAGCCACCATATAATGTTAAAAACACAATAATTTTACAGGGCTATCAGAGCAGTATTGAAAAATAAGAAGAAAAAAAAGCTGGATATGGAAAAGAAAATTCTGGTATTTCAATTCAAACAAGATTCACAGACAGGTGTTTGAGGTTAGGACCACTGCTCGTTGAATATTTGTTAAAACCCACCTGTACGGAGTAAAAGACGTGCAAATGCTTGAGAAAGTGAAATCAAAAGTAGGGATATGGTGCATTTTAACAAAATATCCTTCTGCTCCAAATGTTAAAAAAAAGGGCATAACAATGAAGTATAATGCATTTAAGTAAGAACATTGAGCAGCATTGCAACAGATGTCACGTTAGAGATCAGACATGCTGAAAACATAGTATTTCATGCACATTTATCATGGTAAGAAAACGGCAACGAGTTAAGTACCAGTCTCGATAGCATTTCATGCACATTTCATGGCTGCAGTTGGGCAACACTATTTTACTGTTCAACTCCAAGCAAATTCCACACTCTTCATCTCTTTCAATATCTATTTCACTAGAACCACTCTCTCCAACATCCCTTTTTTTGTACCTCTCCAAGCACACCTTTTTTTGCTTTTTGTCTTCCAAATCATTAACCCCTCTTTCCAGTTGCAGCAAGGATGGATATATAATAGCTGTGACACAAAATTCATGAAATCAACAACATTAGATTAGTGAAACTAAGCAGCACGAAACAAAAACCCACAAAATGGAAAGGTGGATATGTGTCTGAACTCGAGTCGAGGGATTACCATAAAATTCTCTAATGCTTGCTTTTCTTTCATGAACAGACATTGTTGTGGTGCCATCAACATAGACCTAAAAGACAGGGAAACATAATGAATCCAAAAATAATCATGAAGGATAAGGACTAATCAGGAAAATAAAACAAATTAAATACCTTGTAAATGAGGATTCTCAACAGTCCAAGAGCCCCAGCAAGATGGCAATCAGTCCACTGAACGAGAAATAATAAAAAGTGTGCTGCAGGACTGTAGGACATTCTCATCTGCAGGCACGCACCATCATACTCTCTTGGAAATTCCGAAGCCCTGAATTGATAGAAATCGAAAATTCAGACATAAAAGTTGCTTCTTGAACAATAAAATTTGACAGAATGATCAACAATCCTCAACAGAGTAATTCTTTTTCAACACATGGATTCTCAGAACCAAGCAAGCATCACAATTTTCGTTGTTCGGGCAGATTGATTTTATGCTGAAAACCAGAAATAGATAACTTCGTCTTAAAATTAACAAGCAAGCACTAAAATATATTTCAAGGAAACATAAAAAGAGGAAAGAAAACTGAAAATTTTCACCAAATATGCTTCAACTCATATCATAAGCTAAAATTTTTGTGGGATAATACTGAGCCTTTAAACCCCAATTCCGAAGAGAATTGCATCCCATGAAAAATAAAAAATAAAAAACAGGAAAAGCTTTAATTCCCAAAAAACAAGAGACATGTATGGTCAACCCAAAATCAAAGATAAAATTATTCTGAAAAGAGAAAAACAGGAAAAGGTGCTGCTTCACAGCAATCCAGTACCACACCAAACTTAAGAGACATATCAGGGGGGAAAAAAATTATCAACCCACACAAGAAGAAAATAAGAATACTAAAAAATTGCACACAGTAAATTTCAAAATTAAAAGGATATTTAGTGAAAACCCAGGGGTAGAGAGGAAGGGAGCGACACTAACAGAGTATTGGCATGCTGAATATCAGCTTCAAGAACTTTAAGAGAATCTTTAAACGACTTCCTCATCGGCGACAACCCGACACCTCCACCTACTCCTCCTTCACCACCATCTACCCCGCCTATATACATCCCCACTTCTCAAACAAAAACCCAGGAAAAAAATTCCACTTTTTTCTCAATCTGTTGAAGGTTTTAGAGTAAAGCTAGGAACTTTCTAATCAATCAAAACCACCCAACAAAAAAATTAAAGGAATTGATCTTGCTCGTAGCAAATTTGGGGCTTCTCTACTTTAAAAGAAAAATGATCAAAAGGATTGATGGGTTTGTTTTTGTGCATTTTTTGCTTTTTTCCTTTTGTACTATTTATTATCTTGCTTGGAGGTTGGGTTCATTATTCAATGCTGAGAGAGTGATGAAGCAGATAAAGAAGGAAGGAGTTACGGCCGTAATCTATGGCCACGTGGAATTGGAGATGATGACCCACAAATTGAGCAATTTATCCTCTGAAGCGAAGCGTATACTAGTATTAAGGAACTGTTTGTTTGATAATATAGTTTTTTTCCCCTCTCTTTCTTCAATGATTAATGGGTTCGTAATTATGTTTAGGACCGAATGATTTCTAGATTCTTCCGTTAACTTTTACTGTATGTTCTCGCCTTCAATTCTAAAGGAAAAAAATAATTCCAATTAATATGTTCTGACAAAAATAATTTTTTTCCATATTATTACAACACTATATCTAAAGTAATCAAGGACAAAAGTAATAAGGACAAAGAGACAAATATATAAAATGCATGGTAATTCGGTATGAACACAATAAATGATTGAAATCGTAATCTATTTAAATCAATCACAATCAATCAATTGCTATATTACATAATAGATATTTGTATATTGAATAAATAGAAAATATATTTTGTTGCAATGCGTTTTTTTATATCAATGAAAAGAGCATGTCTTAGTTTTTTTGGGTAGGAATTGAATTGAATTAAATGGATTTTTTCATACCATTTCATTCTTTGAAAATGGTATTGAAATGCAATTTTATTTCTAACGGAATAAACAAATTGTCTTTCATTAGCTTCAAAAATTGATTAAATTAGTTGGAATGAAATAAAACATGAGAAAACATGTGGGTGGTGGGTACGAGTTGAGTAGAGTTGGATAGAGAGGAGTATAAGGTAGGGTGGGTGGGTTAGTTATGGTGAGGTAGGGTGGGTAGGTTGGTGAAGGGTAGGATAAAATGGTGGGATAAAGTGTGTCGTGTGGTTTGGTATTGATGAAATTGAAAATACAATTCAAAATAAAATGCGTAGTAATTCTCATTAATCAGTAAAATTTATCAAATTAAGTCACGTGATGTTCCACTCAAAAAAAGATACATGATGTTGATGTTGGAATATTTATTGGGATACTCATTCCAAGTTAGTTACAAAGCGGTTACAGTTAGTTACAATTATAAATGTTTAGCGCAATTATGAAAGACTCGGTCTACGCAGCTGGACTGGTGTTCAGCTGAACTCCGGACTAGTACTTAACTAAATTATACTTAGCTGACTAGTTCAGCTCTGTTCCACCCTGCTGACTGAATCAGATATGAAGTTACATTAAACTCTGATTCGGATTGTGTGCACATCATGTATTCATCCATCATTCCAGTATATGTTAACACCCCCTCAAGCTGAGAGTGGTGAATGAATCATCTTGCACATCCTGATTGCATCTGTTGAAATTGGAAGAAAAACTCAAAAACAAAATATAATGCAGAAATCTCATGAATCAAAGATAATGAAAAAGTTACAATGTTGCTGATCATGAAGTCTTTATAGAGTATACTTCACTACAACAGTTAAGAGATTAAAAAAGGCCAAATACAAATGAAAAGCAGTCTTTTGTTCTTGGAGCAGAAGCGATTCAATATGGAATTATTTTCTCACGCCCATTACATTCAGTTATAGCTGAACTAAAAGACGTTACAACAGAACATTGTCAGCCGTGTAGTGTCTCAGCTCAATTCTCTAAGTCAGTTGAGTGCTGAGTCTTAGAGTCTGTTGAGCCGTGTACATGAGTGCTGAGTCTTCAAGTCAGCTGAACTGAGCATCTTGCATACAACACTCTCTTACCATATATTGTAACACCTCTTCAAGCTGAGAATGGTGAATGAATCAGCTTGCACATCCTACTTGCATCAAACACTTCTTTTACTCGTTGGAACTTGGTTGGAAAATCTTGGAAATTCCTAGCTTATCTAGAAAATAACAAAATATTGGTGCATTCAAAGCTTTGGTTAGGATGTCAACAAGTTGTTCTTTGGTGTGAACTGACATAAGTTTGGTCAAGCCTGATTTGACTTTGTCTCTGATAATATAACAATCAATCTGAATATGTTTTTGTCCTTTCATGAAACACATGGTTGTGAGAAATGTCAAGAGCACTGGAATTTGCCACAGAACAAAACAACATTAAGTTTAACCAAAATCTGCAAATCCTGCAAAATGTAGAGGTTGTATCTCACAAGTTGCATTATCCATTACCCTGTATTAAGCTTCAGAAAAATTTATCCCAATATTTGTCAATTTTTTTGCCTTCAAGATATTGGAGCATCTCCTAGGAAAATCATATATTCTAAAATAGATTTCTAGTCTCAGAACAGCATGCCCATTCACTATCAGTGAGCCGTTTCAGGATGAGGGTGTTCTCATCTGGAAAGAAAATTCCTTGTCCTGGATTCCCCTTCAAGTATCTCAAAAGCCTATGAGCCGCTTTCATGTGATTTTCAATTGGAGTATCCAAAAACCAACTCAACTGTTGAACAACATGTTAGGAAATCTACGCGGGAACGTAGCGGAATTTAAAATTTATTTCCTTTTTAACCAAGATCGACTTCGTTTAAGAAACAAACACAATAAGTAGTAGACGATTAATATACCTTGCTTGATCTAAGAGATCGACGCTTTGACTGTCTACGGAGAGTAGTAGTGCACGAGCCGTCCATGTGTCCGGCCTCTATTAATATCCACACGAGCATCTCGCCGGAATCCTCTCTGGATAGCTACTAGAAAAACCCGGTTGCTAGACCGGTCTTTTCTCTCTTTCAAAACTCCCAAAAGACTCTCTAGTATTTTCTAGTAAAATATTTCTCTTGCAATTATGATGTGTTAAAAGAGCTAGGCACCCCTCACCTTATATAGATGAAGGTGGCGCTCCAAGCCCCTTAATTTGCCTTGGAGAAGAGTCTTGAGTGGAGTAGAGGGAAAAAAACATTTTACTAGTAAAATAAGGAAAATAGATATTCTAGATTTATCTCATTAATATTCAATATCTTATATTAAATATATTTCCAAGATACATATTGACAATATCATATATTGAATATATCTTTAATGTATTTACCATAAATCAATTTACACATATGTGCAAATCTATATTTATTAAGAATATTCCGGGAGCTAATATATGCGCCACATATATTATATATTAGCTCCCGGAATATTCTTAATGTATTAATTAATATTACGATTAATCAATTTGCAAAAATCCATGTGTATCATATACACATAATAATTTCGACCTATACATCAATTATGTATATTTAATTAATCAACACAATTAATATCTTGTATTTAATTTATTTATAATAAATACATACATCATATTAATTTATCATTATAACACTTTATAATCGAAATAAAATTTCCTTATCTGGTTATCACTATAACCGCATTTTAATCTGGCTAGATGTTTTATGTGTGTGACCCGATAGGCTTTCGAATATGTTGGCCGTAGGCACAAAGTTCATTTACTAAAATGCCCTCCATACCTAACGATCAAAGAATAGCGTCTAGCAACACACCGTGACTCCCAATCATTGGAAGAGTCAAATGCAATGACTACTACCTTTCATGTGAAACGGTTACCGTGTAAATAGAATCCTATCGTTGTTGCATATATCCATACGGTCGTATGTCGAGTGTCAAACATCAACGACCGTATCTTATAATCTGGATATCCAACTCTCTCGAAGTAACATATTACTTCCGCTTTCCAAGACTTTCGAGAATAAGTCATTCCTTATAAGAAATCCTTTCGGATATTTACTCCTCATCATAGGATACACGATTTCCGGACGAGCAACATGAATCCTACGCATTCTTCAGTATCATAACCAATCACTACCGCATGATCACCCCATGGCTAAGGGAAACCTCAATAGTGTCAAAGTATGAAAATTCACACCGTGATGTCATGAAGACTCCGGTCTCAAGATAATTACACAACCGCCACATAGTGCGACACTTAATAAAGTAAGTAGGTCAGTGTAACGTACGCATTCTCTAATACACGTCCACGTACAGTCCAAGTGTCTCAACACTTTGATAGACGAGATCTATCTTATCTTCAATTAAGATAGAAGACATCTAATACGTGCTAGTCTAATCGTACTATCAATGTCCTATTTGAAAGTACATGTTGGGTTTCAGCACTCTGCCCGCCTGTGTGCATTCGAACCATGGCGCTGTGAATGTGTGGTATAAGGAAATAAAGTAGCACCTTTACTAACACCAATTGGTTTTAGTACAACGGTAAGCGCTTGATCCTAAAAACTGGTGTCGGATCGTATTTGCGCAATATATATCCTAGAGGGGGTGAATAGGATATTACGGCTTTTTAAATTTTAATTAGCCTTTTTGGAGTTTCAAAATACTTAACCTATTATTGAAAATAAACTAGGCGGGAGATCTAGCTAAAATCAACGTTTATAGATTAAGGTTATTGTGAATTCAGGATCTTAGCAAATTAACGAATTAATTCCTAATCCGTTTAGCATGTGATGATATAAGTGTGATTCTAATTCAGTTTTTAGAAAACACTTGTACTGATTTTAATAATCGTATAACCTATCATATGTGTCAATCACACATTCATAGTTTTCACTATATGCTTTATAGTTATAGATTACAAACCAATTTTCAGAACTGAAAATAAAATACAAGATGATTTGTTTTGACTTATTAATCTTTCAGATCACACTTTAGTATCTGAATCACAGAAACAACAGTGACACAAAGTCACAGTGATTCAAATACAGTTCTTTCTCTAAAAGTTAATACAACAGAACTGATACAACCTTCGTTTCCTTTTTCTAACCAAGTTCTAAGAATAAAAATACACAGAGAAAATTAGCAACTTGAAAGCAAAAAGAATAACGAGAACTTACTGATATGAACACAAAGTTTAGGCTGTGAGATGACTAGTGCAAGAAACAAGCTTTAGTGCAATCCCTAAAGCTCAAGTTGGATCCCCAGAAGATATCACCTACCCAGTCTCAATCCAGATTACTCAGATAAAAATCTGAATAAAGACACGAACTTACAACTCAGAATAGATGTAAACTGAGATGTAAGAACAATAAACAATTTCGTAAATACAAGGATATTTTTAGTAAATATGAAAATGTTTGATCAGCTTGTTACCTGATCAATTTGGTGTCACTGAGAATATATAGGCAAGAAATGCAATGAATGATTATTGGAAAAGATTGCCATTGAGTTGAAAATAGAGTATAGTTGATGTATTCAAAAAGTTTGTTGAGTTGTTTAAGATAGAAAAACTTTTGAGATGCAAGCAGTCAACATTGATACAATAAACTATCATTAATGCAGTGTATGGAAAAGACAAACAGTTTTATTTACTCGATTTTTATAAATACAACAACATATTTATTTATGCCTGATATCTATACACACACACACACATATATATATATATATATATATATATATATATATATATATATATATATATATATATATATATATATATATATATATATATATATATATATATATATATACGTAAGATGAGTTTATCAAAGTATATAATTTTATGTAGAGAATTCTCAGTGTGGCAGTAGAAAGAGTATGAGTGTGTTATGAATATAGATGTAAGTTCATACCACACCAAATCCGAAGGCACAGGCAACCTGAAATAGCTTCATCATAGCTATATTCTGAATTCATAGCAGATTAGCATAGAGTACATCATTTCATAAGATCAATACATAGGATTTGATTCATTAATCATAAGATTTCATCAAATCTTTAACCGAATGGGACATGCAAGTGATGCAAGTGCTAATGAATCTTCAATCATGATTTTGACAAAAATACAATCATAGCACATAACCTGATTTCATCAATCTAATGACCTAGAGTGATCAATCAAAGCATAAACTCATCGATCCATCAAGTTTGACTAAAGGGTTTATAGATCGAAATTTGTTTTTTCACAACAACAAAAAATAACAAAAATAGAGAATTAGCTAACCCAGATTATTAGAGATTTAGGTTTTACTTTTTATGACAGTCACAAAATAATCTTTTTATCAGATAAAGGACCTTAAATTAAAAAATGACTAAGCCAACAAATCTGATAACATTGACTCATAAATCTAAGCATAACATTATTAATTTCATCAGGTGATTAACAAAGACATAGAGTGTTCGCCACAAATCCTGAGCCAGATTCATAAAGATCTGGACTTTACCTTGATTAACCATGACTGATGAGAGGTCATTTGACTGGAAAGATTACATCTTTTCTTTGAACACGTATCAATTGAGCAGGACGAACCTTGATTCGATGATTTCTGACAAGAACCTTGACGTTTCTTCTTCGATAGCCATTAATCAAGAATTGAACCAACACAAGATAGTTCTTTCATACATTCGGATGAAAAGATGGATCAGTGATCTAATTAGGTTGAGATGTTCAATGAAGGAGGGGCTGAATCGAGGTAATGATTTCTAAGTTGGGGAATTGAGAGGATGTGGAGGACTTATGTCGGAGAGATGAAGAGGTGGGGAGAAGCACCTGTATTTGTCTGAAAGGATTTTTAGGGTGAGAAGGTTTATATGGAGGGGTAAATGTCGGGTATAATAGTTTGATGGGCTATATAAAAAATAAGTTTGAGTAGGCCCATATAACGTTATAATATGTACATGTTGAGCCAATGAAAAATGCTGGGCCGTGAATTTTATTGATGCTGAGTCCAATAATGGTTTATCATTTTCGATCACATAGTGCAACACCATATCATATAAAAGTGATGATATATATATATATATATATATATATATATATATATATATATATATATATATATATATATATATATATATATATATATATATATATATATATATATATATATACACGCATATATATTTTATTTTAATCATTTATGGTGTATTTCGTGACTCAAGATCAACATCAATATATATATATATATATATATATATATATATACCTATAAGATAAATAAATGCCTTTGTAAGTCATACGAATTTCGTTAGGGTTAGTGATAGTTTAAAAATATGGCACATAAATAAGGTACTGTAAAATTAATCAAACCATATATGGATTATTTTGGGCACAACAATATCCAAACAATTCTCCCATTTTTGATTAAATTTACAAAATACCTACGCTCCCCCTAAATTGAAGCTCCCTCTACATGTATACATATCTCCCCTTTGTTTTTAAAAAGGAATCAAAATAAGGGTCTAAATATGAACCACACATATGTCACTACGCAACTTTTCGCACAAAGCCCGGGGTAGAGGCTTCGTGAAAATGTCAGCGACTTATTGCGCAGTAGGCACAAACTCTATAAATATTATACCATTGGTCACATTTTCTGGTATAAAGTGATAACGGATATTTATATGTTTGGCACGAGAGTGCAATACCGGATTGTGGGACAAGTCTATGGCACTAGTGCTGTCATAATAGACTGTCACGCAAGGGGTAGTAATACCGAAATCAGCTAGATGCTATTTGATCCACAAAAGCTGGGCACAAAAATAACTAATACAACATACTTGGCCTCAGTGGTGCTCAAAGCAACACTAGGCTACTTTTTGGAGAACCACGAGACGAGTCTATTGCCCAAGAATGGCACGTGCCACTAGTGCTTTTGCGTTCCACACGGCAACCTCCATAGTCGGCATCACTATATGTGAGTAGTGTGAATGGTGTAGATGTGGCATAAAATAGACTCAAAGTGGGGATGTGCCTAAGATAGAGAAATATTTGTTTGACTGCATTAAAGTGTGATATCTTAGGGTTTGCTTGGAATCGTGCACAGTGACAAACGGCAAACATAATATCAGGGCGAGAAGCAGTCAAATAAAGTAGGGAGCCTATCTTGGATCTATAAAGGTGTTGGTCAAAAGATTGGCCATCTTCATCCACAGTTAGCCTAACGGATGAGGTCATCGGCATGCTTGCAGGCTTAAGCGTGTCAAATTTGAATGTCCTTAGGGAAGTTTGTTTGATTTGTAGACCAAGGAAGAAAGTGAGCTCTCCCATGGCCGACATCTCAAAGTTAGACTTTAATCAAAGTATCAAACTCAGTGCATAGGTCATGATTGGTGGAGCCAAAAATGATATCATCTACGTACACCTAAGCAATCAGGATATTTGAACCAGATTTCTTAATGAATAGAGTATTATCTACTCTACCCTAGAGAAACCATGTTCCAGTAACATTGATGATAGCCGGTCGTACCAGGCTCGGAGGGCTTGCTTCAAGCCATAAAGTGCCTTCTTGAGACGGTAAACATGATCTCGATGAAGTGTATCCTCAAAACCCGGAGGTTGGCTAACATACACTTCCTCCTTGATAAGACCGTTCAAAAATGCATTCTTAACGTCCATATGGAATAACTTTAGGTCAAAAGCAGATGCAAACGCTATAAGTAGGCGAATGGCTTCAAGCCGAGCGACTGGAGCAAAGGTTTCATCGTAGTCGATGCCTTCCTCTTGGCAATACCCTTGTGCCACCAGTCGGGCCTTATTCCGAACGAATACCCCGTTTTCATCCATTTTATTCCTAAAGACCCATCTCGTTCCTATAGTGTGTGTCTTGGGAGGTAAAGGGACTAGTTCCCATACACTATTTCTTTCGAATTGTGTAACTCCTCTTGCATGGCTATCACCCAATCCGTGTCTACTAGTGCTTCTTTTATATTTCTAGGTTCAAGTAAAGATAGAGCAGTAAAAGGAGGGGGAAGAGTGGGCCGATGAGTGGATACACCAGAAGTGGGATCTCCAATGATTAGATCCAAAGAATTAACTCTATCCCAAGTGCGTTGTCAGGTAGGAGCAGGCTGCTCATTGTGTTCAGTATGTTGTTCACCATGGGGTTCACCATTTGCTAAGGTTTCATCACCCATGAATCTGTTTTCACCAATAGGAGCCTCAGGAGTATGAGTTTCAAGAATCTTCGGACTTACTTTATTTGTGGCCAGAGGAAGAAACTCAAACTCGGAGAAATTTGTAAGCTTAGCTTTTTCTAATAACTCCTTAATTCCTTCCACATTAATACACGCGTTAGTCATGGAGTTTGATTCATTGAATGAGACATGTATGGACTCACAAACGCGTCGTGAAACCAGATCATAGCATTTATATGCCCGTGAGGTTTCGGAATAGCCCACGAATATGCATTCGGTGGACTTAGATGCAAATTTATCCAAGTTTCCCTTATCGTTCATGACAAAACATTTGGACCCGAAAACATGGAAATAGTTTATTTTGGGTGGTTGGTTCCTAAGAATCTCGTAGGGAGTCTTATGCAGAGTCTTTCTAATAGATAATCTGGTAATATTATAACAGGCACAAGAAACCGCTTCGGCCCATAGGAAACGAGGCATATTGAACTTGTTTAGCATCGTTCGTTCCGACTCTTGGAGAGATATCGATTTTTACATTCAACAACCTTGTTTTGTTGTGGAGTTGTAGGAGCAGAAAAATCATGTCGAATACCGGAGTATTCACAAAACTCAATGAGTTCTCCGCCTCTATCGCTCCGGACAGTCACAACCGATATATCAAAAGTATTTTGTAATTGCTTCACCAGAGTTTCAAATGATGTAGCACTGTCACTCTTGTGAGTCAAGAACAGAACCATGTGTATCGGGAGTAATCATCTACAACCACGAGGACATACGATTTCCCTCCAAGTCTTTGAACACGACTTGGGCCAAACATATCGATATGCAAGAGTTCAAGTATACGTGTAGTGGTGATGTCATGTTTGGATTTGAAAGAAGTCTTTGTTTGTTTGCCTTTGATGCAAGGCTCACAAATCTTGAAGTCTTTCAAGTCAAACTTTGATAGTCCATGAATTAGATTTTGGCTAACCAATTTCTGCATGGTGGAGATACCAACGTGTCCTAGACGTCGATGCCAGAGATTAGCATTGTCATTCTCAGAGACAAGACAAGATATTGGACAATCCGGAAGCTTATCTAGTTCGATCGTATATATTGTCCTCACGATGACCGGATAGAAGAAGCTTGCCAGACATATCTTTTATCCTACATGTCTTTTTGTCTAATGTAATCTCTAGATCGGAATCACTAAGTTGGGAGATGCTCAAAAGGTTATGAGTTAAATTGTCTACATAATACATGTTATTTATGATGAGCGATTCAGGGTTACCAATGGATCTTTCACCAAGGATCTTTAGAGCTATCACCGAAAGTGACAGAGCCTCCTTTGGATTTTGGTTCATATGATCGAAAAAGTGTGAAGTTTCCAGTCATGTGCCTAGAGCAGCCACTGTCTAGCACCCATTTATCTGGATCTTCATGGTCTTTGTTTTAGGGCAATCCTACAACCAAAGAGTAGTTGAGAGGTCCCCTTTAGTATTTTGGGTCCTTAAGGGTTAGTATTGGTGGAATCCTTCCTCACCCATTGATAAGTTCCTAAAAAGTCGAATAATTCTAGATGTTTTGGACTCATTTTGGTGTCGTGTGTTGCTATTTTGCGATGTTTTTATCCTTTTTGGGCTAGATTACTGCGGATGATTGAATTATTGCAGGATGATTCGAGATTAGAAGAAAAAGACCCAAAAACGGAGCTAAAGTGGAAGAATTCAAAAACCAGTCTCTGTCACACCCAGGGTGTGACGCTTTATTTGTTTAACTTTGGGTACCCATATCTTCTTAATCTTGGGTTTATGTGCAGGTCTATATCCATAGGAACTAGAGGGCTGATCATAAAAGCCAAAATAAGACCCATATGGATAGTGGGGCCGGTCATAGTGATATTGTGGTTGAAAATTATTAAATGAGTTATAGGACACTCATGGTTTAACAAAAGTGTAGTTAGGTGCTTGATGTATCCCATAATCATGGTGCATATGTGGAGCATAGTTCGTTTGACGAGAGGTAGTCTGTCGAGTCGGACTCCCTGAATAACTCTGGTCATACTTGTATGCGTGTTTGGGTGCTTTCGTGTATTGTTTATAAAAATGTTTGGGGGAAAGGGGTTTAATATTCTTTAAGGCAATTGGCCTTGGTTCCAAGATCTTTTCTTTGAGCTTCAAGTCCTTGAGAAGAGTCTCCTTGTAAGAAGTCTCATACCCATTGACTATTTGCCCTTCTCTAACCCTTGAATGGTTTTCTTGAGTGTAATAGACTCAGTTTTTAGATAAGTATTTTCCAACTCAAGATCTTGGTACTTTTTCTCAAGTGCACTTCAAGAATTAATTAATTAGAGGATTTGATCCTCATTTCGGAGAATAATTTCTTGTAAGTGTTCATTTTTGACTTTAATGTTTGAGTTTTCAATAGCCAAATTTCCATTTAATTCATACAATTCATCATTTGTGAAAGATGGATTACACAAGGTCTCATCCGTGTCGTTTGTGGTCTGAGAATATGCCATAAGAGAAAATTTGCTTTCTCACTCTTTTCAGAGTCAAATTCAACGGCGTCGTTGTCTGAACTATCAGACCAAGCGGCTAGAGCAGGTTTAGATTTCTTTTTATTATTGAAAGCTGGTTTGGACTTATTTTCAGATTTAGACTTGCGATTCGGTCATTCATTGGCCTCTTTTGTTGACATTCATAGTAACGGAAATCGGAACCCCGTTTGGCTTTGCCTTTTTGAGGTTTAGGCTCAGATTTTGATCCTTTATTAAACTTCAAATATTTATTGAAGTTACGAACCATAAGTGCGTGATCTTCATTATCACTCTCACTTGTGGTGGTCTCAGTCTCGGTAGGTTGGGATTTAGCCTTGAATGTTACTCCCTTAGTCTCAGGCTTCATTTGCTTGGGAGAGGTCAGCATGCTCTCATGCACAAGAATGGAACCGATCAATTCATTCTTTTTGAGTGTGTTCAGATCCTTAGCCAGTTGTATATCCGTAACCATGGCATCCCATTCTTGGGACAGCTTTAAGGATCTTTTGCACAATCTTTTTGGATTTAAAGGTTTTACCTAGTGCAGAAAGTGTAGTGATAATATCGGTGAATCTGGTATCCATGTCACTGATTGTCTCGTTTGAACCCATCCTAAATGATTCATGTGCAAACATGAGTTGGTTGATTTTATTATCTTTAACTTGATTATTACCCTCATGACGCATTTGGAGATGATCCCATATATCCTTAGCAGTCTTACAATCTAATACATATTTTCCCTCAGCTGGACTTAAAGCGTTAACAAGGATAGAGTTAGCCTTAGAATTGAGGGTCATCTTTCGATAATCCTCATCATCCAATTCAGCCCTTTCCTTCTTAACTTGCACAATTACACCCTCATCTCTACTTTCCTTAGTAGGGACAAAAGGTCCATCCACTATAATGTACTATAGCCGGATGTCCATTGCCTTTACATGAAGTTGCATAGCCCTTTTCCACTGAATATAACCAGTACCATCGAAATTGGGAGGTCTTACCAAAGATAAGCCCTCTCGTGGTGGTGGTTGATTATAGTTCATGTAAGCCATTTAATTAATGTTTCTTGGCGTTTAGATGATAATGAAATGTAATACAATGCATATCAATGCACTTAACACTAATATAGTGATACAATGAAGATTACAATGCAGTATGGATGGATTCAAATAAGATATGACAAAAATCTCAGATTTGATATTGTGTTGCAAAGTGGTGTGTGAGTAAACTTAAAGCTTAATCGTTTGCAGAAATAAAACATGGTCAGAATTGAGAGACTGAATCTAAAATTTAGTCCAAAACGAAACTTAAGAGATTTATTTTGAAAACTAAAGCACATATACAACACCTGCAGATACACAGTTCAATAGGCAGTAATTCAATACAGGCATCAGCTATATCACAACAAATACAACAGATATGCAGCTCTTTTAGCAGGTTATCACACAAGATCAGATTATAGCAAATAACAAATAGTAGAGAAACATATTTCAGCAATCAAATCCAGCAAACAACAAAAACAAGGCTAGATACCAGAATTTGATTCACAAGAAACCAAGCTCGATACCATTTGTTGGATTATATATGTGCAATATATATCTAATACTTGCTAGTCTAATCGTACTATCAATGTCCTATTTGAAAGTACATGTTGGGTTTCAGGACTCTGCCTACCTGTGTGCATTCGAACCAGGGCGCTATGAAGGTGTGGTGTATGGAAATAAAGTAGCACATTTACTAACACCAATTGGTTTTAGTACAACGATAAGCGCTTGATCCTAAAAACTGGTGTTGGATTGTATTTGCGCAATGTATATCCTAGAGGGGGGTGAATATGATATTACGGCTTTTTAAATTTTAGTTAGCCTTTTTGGAGTTTAAAAATACTTAACCTATTATTGAAAATAAACTAGGCGTAAGATCTAGCTAAAATAAGCGTTTATAGATTAAGGTTCTTGTGAATTTAGCATCTTAGGAAATTAACGAATTAATTCCTAATCCGTTTAGCATGCGATGATATAAGTGTGTTTCTACTTCATTTTTAGAAAACACTTGTAGTGATTTTAATAGTTGTATAACCTATCCTATGTTTCAATCACACATTCACAGTTTTCACTATATGCTTTATAGTTATAGATTACAATTTTCAGAACTGAAAATAAAATACAAGTTGATTTGTTCAGACTTATTAATCTTTCAGATCATACTTTAGTATCTGAATCACAGACACAACAGTGACACAAAGTCACAATGATTCAAATATAGTTCTTTCTCTAAAAGTTAATACAACAGAACTGATACAACCTTCGTTTCCTTTTTTCTAACCAAGTTCTAAGAATTAAAACACAGAGAAAATTAGTAACTTGAAACCAAAAAGCAAAATGAGAACTTACTATTATGAACACAAAGTTCAGGCTATGAGATGACTGGTGCCAGAAACAAGCTTTAGTGCAATCCTAAAGCTCAAGCTGGATCCCCAGAAGATATCACCACAACCCAGTCTCAATCCAAATTACTCAGATAAATCTGAATCAAGACACGAACTTACAACTCAGAATAGATGTAAACAAAGATGTAAGAATAATAAACAATTTCGTAAATACAAGGATGTTTTTAGTAAATATGAAAATGTTTGATCAGCTTGTTACCTGATCAGTTTGGTGTCACTGAGAGTATATAGGCAGGTAAATGGTAGAAGCATTTACTTAATCATTTTCGAAATATGAAATGCAATGAATTATTATGGAAAAGATTTCCATTGGGTTGAAAATAGAGTATAGTTTCTGTATTCAAAAAGACTGTTGAGTTGTTTAATTTAGAAAAACTTTTTAGCTGCAAGCAGTGAATATTGATACAATAAACACATTAATGCAGTGTATGGAAAAGACCAACAATTTTATTGACTCAATTTATTTGTTTCGATTTTTATAAATACATCAACATATTTATATATTATACATATATATATATATATATACATATATATATATATATATATATATATATATATATATATATGCGGCCTAACATAGTAGATCGGGCAACCTTGGACCCACCACAACCGTCTCGTCTCAGCCTCTGACCCCCATCGCCACCAGCCCGGCTGGAAATAAGACGATTGGGCCATCGAGCCCGCATAATCATCAGCTATCAAGCGGGGGCCGAACGCGCCGCCCCTATCCGCCACCACGATCGGACGGACCAAGCCCTCTTCCCGCAGGCGAGCACGATCCATGCTTGGCATTAACAAGGACAAGGCAGTCTCAACATTAAGACGTTAGAGCTACCCCGGTCTTCTCAGCTCGACCCTCTACCTCTGCATGTCTCCTTAATTACATTTAATTATGTCTTGTCATTGTTAATCTTAATCGCGATTAACGTCTTGCCTATAAATAGAGGCCTCATATCACCTGTAAAAAGGACTGATTATTGAATATAAGCAGATAAGCTCTGCCAATTTGTCGACCACGTTTTCCTTTCTTGTCACCACTCGTGCCCACGGGCTGAGCTCCGCCGTGAGTTCTTCACAGCCACCGTCTTCTCAGGTCATAAATCATCCCTTCCGTTCAGATATCCACCGTATAATTTTCACTACAACCACCGTGATATTCTCAGCGATATCAGCTGGCTCCGTTACCGGGAAACTCATCAAAATCATTACTCACAGCTTTTCCGACGACTTGCACCGCCATCTTCAAAACATCTCAGTCAAGAAAAAGTTTCGACCTTTGGGTTGTACAACCTAAAAATCGCTTAGCTTTCACGGTTATCTCAAAGGAGTGGAGGAAAAGGTTTTCGATTTCACACACCGAGACCTTTTACACAGAGCATGCTTGCCGGAAAGAGGGAGCTCACTAACGGTAGCTTCACAAAGCTTGGGGAGAATCGTCAGCACCCATGGATCAGCGCATGCATGTTCCCAGTTTCTAGTTTTACAAAGTAGCATCGTTGTCAATTGGCGCAACCGGCTCAGTCGAGTTTTTTTTTACCAAAATCTAGGTAAGCCTGCGTTTGTTGCAAAGAATTTGGCTAGTTAGCGTATAGTGCAAGTTTCCTTTCGAATAAAATGACTGGAGGGAAACTCATAAACCCTGAGACACCGAATAAAGAACAGATCAGGATCCACCACGTGGCACAGCGTCACATCAGAGTGGACGTAGCAAGGGTTCACACACCGCTGGCGGGAACAGCGGCCACAACAATGACCCCGACATACGTGGGGTGTTGTTGGAAAAGGCAAGGGCACGGGAATTAGAGGCCGCGGCAATAAGGAAAAGCCGGGGCAAACAAGCCTTGGGATCGCATTAGCAAAACTTGGAGCCAAGGGCAACCCCTGACACAGGACCAGACTCTCATGCCCTCGCTCTGAAGTCTCACATGGAATATGTAGAGGACATGCGAATATACAATCTATAGCTTATAGCCAATGGCCACCCTCCTTTGCCGGTGAGGAAGTTCTCTCCGCCAATGCCGGCTCCGACTGAAATACAACTCACTCACAACCCCCAAGAGAAAAGACCCAGCGGGGACTGGCCACGGTCATCAGACACAACAGAGCAGTCATGCCACCTCTGTCCCGGAAAAAAGTAGAAGATCGGTGCTCCATCGTCTCGGGCCCGTGGATAACGTCCGCGGTGAAGCCCCCCGCACGTAGTCAACTGAGGATAGAGAATACCCGATAGGTGCGGCCCCGAACCGAGGTAATTGACGACTCATATTACGCGGAAAGCACAATCAAGTCAACACTTCCCCCGGAAGTGAGGGATGAATTTGAGCTAATGAAAAGGAATATCGTGAACTTAGAAAAAAAGGAAAGGTAGTATTCCAGGAAACACCCACCTGGGGAACATGTGTCCTTCACAAGAACATACTAAAGGCGGCCCCGAGAGGAGGAATACACTATCCCACAACCATGAATTACAGTGGGACCACGGATCCTCTCGATTGGTTGTCCGCCTTCAAAAGCAAGTTCAGTTTAGCCACGTCCAGTGAAGAAGCGTGGTGCATTGCATTTTCGGAGCAATGCAAGATAGGGCGACCGCATGGGTTCGCAGTTTTCCTCCTAGGTCAATTACATCGTGGGATGACCTGGTGAACAAATTTACAACAGAGTTCAAATCCGTTGGTTAGCCCAAGAAAACTCACACAGACTTGCGTGAAATCCGCCAAGGCGAGACTGAGACTACGCGTAGTTTCTTTGATCGTTTTACCAGGATCTATGAGCAGACCCGAGGATTTCCCGAGAATGTGGTAATGACTAGCTTCGAAGCAGGGTTGGGAAAGGGTTATCTCAAGTCCCACTTCGCTCTCAGCGCGCCCAAAAACCTCCAAGATATGTTGGCTCAAGCAAGAAAATATGTAGCGACTGAGGCACCAACAGTGGCGTCTACAACTCGGCATGACAGACAGAGAACAGACCGAAGCCCACCGAGAGAAAGTCATAGGAACCGAGGTCGCGATCTCAGGAAACCCAAGAAATTTACGGATGATAACTTCACACCCATTACTATCTCATATACACGACTGCTAGCTGAGGTAAAAGACGAGCTACCCGACCCTACTCTGATGAGGCCCGATAGGCATCGTGATACCTCCAAATACTGCCGATATCATAAAGATCATGGACATACCATGGAGGAGTGCCGGCAATTGAAAATTGAGATCGAAAAGCTTATACAACGAGGAAGACTTGATCAGTATAGAAAGGATGGCGGCGGGGCGAACAAGGACAACCGTCAACCCCGTCAATATGAGAGAGATTTGTATTATTACTGAGGGTGCACCTAGTAATAACCAGATCAAGCACCGAATCAACTCAATTCATAAACGCGTCGAGCGACCAACTATCTTGCTCGGACAGGAACAACCTCTTACATTTACCCGCAATGAATTGGTCACAGCCGTTCATACCGAGGATTCGTGCTTAAGTATCTCGGTCATTGTCAACCGAGCATTGTTAAACAGGGTAATGATTGACACGGGGGCCTGCAGAGATATCATGTACTACAACTGCTTCAGGGAGCTCGGCTTCAGTGATTCCAACTTGAGGCCGCATAATGGCACCCTTGAGGGGTTCACCAATCACCGAATTCAGGTCAAGGGGGCATCGATTTGGACGTATAGATAGGGGACCATGCCCCTTTTTGCACTGAGAAGGTAAACTTTCTTGTCGTAGACCTCCAATCAAGTTACAACATGATTATAGGAGCCCCGCTCTACGACAGTTCCAAATGGTCGTGTCGATCCCTCATCAACGCACGAAATTTCATACGGAAAATGGATCGGGGTAAGTATTAGCGACCCTGAGTCAGTCCTGACATATATCCGAGCTTCAAGAACTGAGGACAAAAGGCCGCGCCTCGAGCAAAAAGTGGAGCCTGCACGAATGACCGCGATCCGGATGGTTGGACAACTCCCTCTTACGGAGGCCGAGTGTGAAACCCTGCAAGTCAGAGACGAGCTAGACTTCACAGCTGATGGAGATTTGGTAGAGGTAGTAGTCAACGACGCCTTCCCCGACCAAATGATAAAAATTGGAGCTCACTTGTCCGCGCCTGATAAGGAGGCCTTAATTGCATAGTTGCGGGCAAACTTAGATGCATTTGCATGGGTTGTGACCGACATGAGAGGTGTAGAGCCGGAGGTTGCGCTTCATCACCTAAATGTAGACCCGACTTTCAAAGCGATTCAACAACGAGCCCGACAGTTCACTCCGGAGAAAGAAGCTGCTATCAAGGTAGAGATTGACAAACTTTTGCAAGCTAGAATCATTAAAGAACTGACTTACCCAACCTGGCTGGCCAACGTAGTCATGGTGAAAAAGCATAATGGAAAATGGAGAATGTGTGTCGATTTCACTGACATAAACAAAGCTTGTCCAAAGGATCCTTACCAGTTGCCTAGGATCGACAGATTGGTTGACTCCATCGCAGGTTTCGATACCTTAAGCTTTCTGGATGCATACTCTGGATACCATCAAGTCAAGATGGCGAGTGTGACAAAGAGAAAACGGCCTTCAGAGCGGCCGGGGGTATGTATTATTATGAGATGATGCCCTTCGGGTTAAAAAATGCAGGATCGACATATCAACGAATGGTAAACAAAGTTTTCACGGCCCAAATCGGCAAAAATATAGAAGCATATATAGATGACATGGTGGTCAAGTCAGCCAGTTGCAACCATGCCTCCGACCTTGCTGAGACGTTTGATAATGTCCGAAGACATTCTATGAAGCTTAATCCGGCAAAATGCACATTCGGCGTGCAAGCGGGTAAATTCCTAGGTTTCATGGTTAGTCATCGAGGCATAGAGGCCAACCCAGAAAAGATACAAGCTTTGCTCGAAATGAGGGAACCGACGTGCATCAAAGAGGTTCAAAAGCTTAACGGCAGGATAATTGCTTTGGGCAGATTCATATCAAAATCCAAAAATGTCTTCCTTTCTTCAAAATATTAAAATGCAACAAAACCTTCTTATGGGATGAAGAATGTTCCCGAGCATTTCAAGATCTCAAGGAATATATGGGGAAACCCCCCTTGCTGGTTAGCCCAACAGCTGGAGAGGTTTTGTTACTATATTTGGCGGCGTCAGATCGGGCTGTAGCTCCTGTACTTGTAAAAGAGGCCGGAACCCTTTAAAACCCCATTTTCTCTGTGAGCAAGGCTCTCAGTCCGGTAGAGGGCCACTATTTTAATGTTGAAAAGCTTGCCTACTCGCTAGTTATCGCCGCCCGCAAACTCAAGTGATACTTTACTTCGCATGCTATTGTCGTTCTCACGAATAGTCCATTACGTCAAGTACTACACAAGCCGGACATATCAGGTTGCTTACTTCGATGGGCAATCGAGCTCACGGAATTCGATATACACTACCAACCCCGAAAGGCAATCAAAGCTCAATCTAGCAGATTTCATCGTGGACACAACTTCAGCAGGAGAGCTGTCAAGCTCGCAAGAAATGAATGACCAAGCCCGAACTAAAACCGTAGAACCAAAACGGCCAGAGAACTCGCTGGCAATTGTATGTCGATGGTGCCTCCAAGAGAAACGGATGCGGGGACGGAATTGTATTATCCGAACCAGGGATTACTGAGGAGATTTAGAAAGCGCTCCGATTCGAGTTCGACGCATCTAATAATCAAACGGAGTACGAGGCAGTCATAGCCGGACTCGAGCTCGCAAAGGAAATGAGAGTGCATAACGTCGAAGTCTATTGTGACCCACAACTAGTGGTCAATCAAATATCGGGAGATTATGGCACACATTGTGACATCCTGGGCAAATATTGTGAGGTAGTCAGGCAGATGAAAAAAGAATTCAATTACTGTGAGTTCAAAAGGATTGATAGGAAAGAAAATTTGAGAGCAGACTTCTTATCAAGGTTATCAGGGGGGACGAGTTTGTAGATCCGTCCATAATGGTTGAGTATCTAACGGCACCTTTATCAACAAAAACAAGAGTGATGGATGTAGACGAACAGGCGCCACATCAAGGCTGGGTCGATGATATCCGGGCATACATCGAATCAGGATGGTTACCATTGGATAGGAATGAGGCTCGCTCACTTCAGAAAAGAGCGGCATGGTACACCGTCTTGGATAACATCTTATACATAAGATCCATCACAAAACCCTTACTCAGATGTGTCGGCAAGGAAGAAAGCCAGAAGATCCTGGCAGAGCTGCATTAGGGAGCGTGCGGCGGGCACCCCGCCAGTCGGTCCCTCGCCCAAAAGGTCATATTCACGGGGTACTATTGGGTGACGATTCTAAAGGATTCCGAGACTTTAGTCCGGACATGCCAAGCATGCCAAAAATTCATAGATATACCATGGTTACCATCTGTAGAGCAGAGCATTGTTATAACAAGCATGGCCGTTTGATATGTGGGGTTTAGATCTCATTGGCCCGTTCCCAAGGGGAAGAGGTAACTGCACACTCGTTATAGTAGCAGTAGACTACTTCACTAAGTGGATCGAGGCCAAACCATTAGCAAAAATAGGAGCTAAGGACGCGGTTTACTTTCTACACGACCAAATATGGTCAAGATTTGGCATTCCCAGAGCGGTGGTCTCCGATCATGGGCCAAAATTTAGAAAGGAGTTCTCAAGTTTCTGCAAAGATTATAATGTGAAGCACTAGCAGTCATAGGTAGCTTACCCCTCAAGGCAACGGTCAAGCGGAGGCCGGAAACAAACAGATAATTAAGATGCTCAAGAAAAGCGTGGGCGATTGTGCCAAGCCAGGAGGATGGGTTGACGAACTCCCCGCCATCCTTTGGTCGCTCCGTACTACGGTGAAAACCCCAACAGGTCAAACTTTCTTTGCGCTTACATATGCACTGAGGCCATGACCCCGATCGAAATGGAATTGCCAAGCATCCGAGTCACAAGGTACACCCTCGAAGATAACGAAATCAACAGAAAAGTCGAGTTGGATTTGGCAGAGGAAAAGAGGATAGCAACTTATCATAGGCTCAAAAATTACAAACAGATCGCGAAGCGGCTATACGATAAAAAAGCCCGGGGTCATTATCTCAAAGTAGGAGATTTCATTCTCCGAAATAGGAAAGCCACAGGCCTAAAACCGGATAGAGGAAAGCTGACCGCAAATTGGGAAGGACCGTATCAAATCTCAAGAGAGGTCAAGAGGGGAACGTATGTGCTAAAAGACGACGAAGGCTACGAGCTCAACCGTCCATGGCACGCAGACAACCTAAAGAAGTATTACATGTAGTAAAGCATGCGGACGTATACACGACTACGTTTACGACGTGCATAAGTCGGTATTTTGTCTTTTTGGGTTATGGCTCGTCATTTCAATGTTGACGACATTAATGAATACGCTTTCGTGTTTCGCTTTATATTACATGTAATGAAGCATGCGGACATGTACACGACCACGCTCACGACATGCATAAGACGGTATTTTGTCTTTTTGGGTTATGGCTCTTCATTTCAATGTTGACGACATTAATGAATACGCTTTCTTGTTTCGTTATTAAATAAAGCTGCATAACCGATAGGAATAGTGTCTGGTATGATGTACTATCCCCAATCTCAAATTATTTTTAAAAAAAAACCCCTAGTAGTGCCTAGCGTTTAAACGCACCATTCGATCTTTGGGCATAAGGGTCATTCCAATGGTGGTAGTACAAAGACTTGAGATTAGCCAAGCAAATGGCATCAAACGGTTAGGCCTCATATCCCTTGCAAAGTTGACGGCTTCACGATGAATAATGAGGCCCCAATCAACATTCACGTCTGCCGTAATGATAGCATGTATAAGAATGACCTCTTCATCCGTCACCACCTCAGGGTTATCGGTAGGGATGGCCCGACAGTTGATGAATTATTTCCATTCCCGATACCAAGGGCATAGCCCGGAAAGGGTACCGTTATGTACGGGATCATCATCTCTCTCTGGAAACACAGCCGAATATGCGTCGTACCGATGAGAGAAATACGACTCTTCATTGTCAAGATCCTAGGCCCTCTCAAAGTTGTAAGGCCGGGTCAAAGGAAGGGAGTTGCAGAAACTCATTTATGTCCGCAGGGGAAAAATGCACTTGGACGTGGTGAACAAACACGGAGGAAACTTCTTCAACAGATTGAACCTCGGAGAGCGTGGCGTAAAACTCACGAACTAGGGTAACGTTACATCTATCAATGGGACCAAGAAGAAAATTACGCCAGCCGGAGTAAGATACACGAAACAATGTTCCGCTCCCATCAATTTTATTCAAATTTAGAATCTTCTCGGGAAGGAACCCACGATAGGCAAAGTAGCCCCTATAGTTCTGGATTGCGTTAACAGACGCAGTGCTAAAAAAGGGGATAGCAAAGTAGGAGAGCAAGAGCCAGAAGAGGACGACATAGTTAAAAGCAAACGCACGCACGAATTTCAGAAAGTATGTTCTATACAACCACAAGTACCCCCTATTTATAGGAGAATGGGAGGATATCAACGGCCGAAGTTGAAAAGATCCGACGGTTATGTTGCTTGACTCTCCACATTCGAAGATTAAAAGTTTGAGCCATATTTAATGCATTAGTCAAAGCCACGGTCTTCGAGGGAACCGTTGGTCTTCGAATTTAATGCAGGACAGAGAAGACAGTGTTCCAGTCTTCTACTCTCAACAGACACGCCTCGACCGCATATCCCAATAGGCAAGTATGTCCAGACTCAAACAATCTCGTTTATTTTCAAGCAAGCCCAAACACGGATGTTCCCGAGCCCACTTGAAACAAGTAGGCCGCATGCCTTAAAGGCGGACTCAAAAGAACTCGGAGAGATGCAAATGTTGCGAATAAAATTAAGTGAATTCTCAACACAAATATCGGCAAAGACCATTGTTGAAGAAAAGAGAAAACAACATTACAAGCAAAAAAAAAAACTACTACTCGTCGTCAAGGGCAAACAGATCGGAGGAGGACTCGGACACAATTTCATCTAGCTTGATCTTCAGAAGGGGAAGGTACTCGTCCGACGGACAAGTGGGAATCAGGCCAGAACACGGGTTAGAAATCAACCAAGGAAACGGAATGGATCGACCGGGCTTCATCTCCGTAGCAAAAGACACCGCCTCACGGTGTATCAACAGACCCCAATCCACATTTACCGACAAGCTGCCAATAGCATACAGGAGCAAACCCTCCTCCTCCGTAACCTTCTTGAAATCATCAGTAGGGAGCGCGTGAGTATTGATGAAGCGCTTCCACTCCCGATGATCCCGGGATAGTTCCGACGCAACCCTCTCCGGGGCAAATTGCCAAGAGTCAGGAAATAGATAGTTGAGAGCTCTATTCTGATGCATATGACGAGAAACCTCGTCCTCATCCAAGGCCCAAGCCCGCTCATAGTGGAGGGCGGGGTCAAAGTTGGGAAGATGGAAGAAGTCGTTGATGACCACCGGAGTACGGGGAACCGCCACTCCGCGCACAGGCACAGAGCTTATTGGACCCCTAGAGCCCACCTCAGACAAGGCCGAGTAGAATTCACGCACCACACTGACATTGTAGTGACCAAAAATTGGCCACTAGCTCCTCCCAGCCAGACACATCAATGCAAAGGCGAGACCCCCCGCTGATCTTTCCCGGCTTCAAGCCCATCTCAATCAATAGAGGGCACCGGTTGAAATACACCCAGTAGTTGGCCAATACTTCATTTGAGGAGGTCGTGAAGAAATGAGATAAACCGTCGGAAGAAGACATGTTAAGGGAGGTGACGCTAAAGAAAAATTCAAAGAAAATTTGAGAGGAAGAACACAAGCTGTTTCACACGTAAAGAGATATAAGGATCAACCACCTCCTCTTATAGGCAGACTCAAGAGGGCCTACGGTCTAGATTGATTTGCTACAAACGGATAGGATTAATCCTTTTCAAATTCAAACATTAAATGCTGCGTCAGTTACTATCCTGCCGGTCGAAATTATGCTTATCAAAACACGTCATAAAGAGGCTAGGCAGACCGAGATTATGGTTATTAAAGCACGTCATAAAGAAACCTGACAGAGACAAACGCTTACGCTTCCCAAGACTGACACACCCAGGGAGGTGAGCAGAGAGAAATCCAAGGTCAACTCCACCAGCCCTCAACAGGTAGCATGTCTGAAATAATGAGACCATCGATAGAAATCAAAATGTTTTCAACAAGCTTATACATACCGGGCCCAAAGCTTCTTAAAAACAATGGGGCATGTGGACGGAATTGGGGTCGCAGTTACCTTAGACATGATCCTAATCGTTTTTGGGGGTCGTAACCACTCAACATATCTTATATTTTCGAGCAAATTAAAGGAAAGAGAGCATTCGTCAAGCACAATACAACGTAAAGGAAAAATGTGCATAAGGATAAAGCCATACAATAGTTGTCACAAACATCTAGGGTTAAAAGTTATTACATCAAAAGACAGGAAAGTAAAGAGTCTCGAAGTATCACAACTTCGGGCGCAATCAAAAAACATCAAGGACATCATGGGTGACTCTCCCCTCCCTCGGGCACCAAGGATGCATCGTGAACATTCTCTCCTTGAAGCGAGGGGTACAATAGTGAGTCGACCGGGCTCGAGGCAGAAGGAGCGGAGGGAGTCACCGAGGTCACTTCCGGTCCATTAACTAATGCTCTCAAATTGTTAGGGATCACCGGTGGCGGGTTCCAGGGAGCTTCCCTCTCTCGACTAAATCCATAGTAATGGAAGCGAGCTCCTCTTGTGTGAAGGGAATCTCAGCATGGAATGGAAGCAACCGAGTGTCATACTGGTCGGTCAGAGTCCAATCCCTCAGAGTTTCCAAGGAAGGGGCACCAGCCCCAAGAGCCCATCGAGCACAGCGCGCTAGATGGTAAAAGCCTTCATCATAGCCCGCCAATCCCGCGGCGCCAAGAGCTTTTGCATAACCCTCAGAGGCCTGGAAGGCGGCAACTGATTCAGTGCGGGCTGCAACTCTGGCCGCCTCCAGTTTGGCTTCCATATCGGACTCAAGCGCTTTTTCTCGATAGCCCACGCCTCAGCTGCTCGAACAGCTTTTTCCAACAGCTCCGAAATGGTTTTGTTAAACTCAAGCGCTTCTTTCTCAGCCTTGGACTCAAGTTCACTACGAAAAATCTTAGCGGCCTCAATATCCTCTCGACGTTTCCTATTAATTTCCTCCAGTTGGCTTTTGGCCGTGCCAGCTTCAAGAGTAGCCTGGTTTACTTGCTCTTCCAAAAGGCTAACCTTCTTTAAAGCTGCTTTCCGCTCGCGCTCACGATCAGCATCCATCCTATCACGTTGGGCCACCACGGTATTGGCCTACCAAGAAAACAAGAATCAAGATACACTCGACATAATGACAGAAAAAGAGAGGCAGATAAAAAGCTTACAAAAGAGGCGAGCATCCCGATTAGGCCCGCTAGGTCCTTTGGATGTTGCAGAAGTCCGGACTGCGGGCCCAATCTGTTCATCATCACCGATCACGAAGCAATTCCCTTCCCTATGGCTAGGTCGACCTCACCTGGACCGTCCATGGTCAGGTTTCTAAGTTGGGGAACCCTAGAAATCGATTGGCCAAAAGTAGGGCCTAACTTTCAGTGCACGGTTTCTGGAAACCAGGGAGCAACGAGGGAGCCCGGTTATCATGTTGAGAAGAAGATCTAGCCACGTTGCGTTCCATAACCGAGCGAATATCTGATTGAGTAGCTATCTTCTATAAGGTTTTTTTAGCCACATCAGCAGCTTTGTGGCTCTGACCGCCATCGGTCCGTGACTTCTTCAAGGCCACGGTATCTTCCACATCTTCAACATCAATAAATTGGGCACCAGATGCTGACCCAACTGACCCAATGTCAGTCAAAGATCTTAATCGCTTTGAAGCAGCCGCTTGACGGGGCTCGCTGATAACTAGGGAAATGGATTTACCCTTCTAATGAGTAGCAGCAGCATTGTGGGGCATAAAAACCATTGTGGGGGCTAATAGAAACCATAAGGAGTGGGTTCTCTTTTACCCTAATCGACTTCGGACAAATAAATCTACCTTGGTTGATCTAAAAGATCGACGCTTTGACCGTCTTAGGAGAGTAGTTCATAGTGGAGGAGAAGAAAAGCTTTTCCCAATAAAATAAGGAAATTATAATTGATCGATTTATCTCATTTATTATAATATCTTATATTAAATAAATCTAGGATATTTTCAATATCTTATATTGAATATTTCCAAGATATTGTCAATATCTCTTATTGACTATATATATCTTGTTACCATAAATCAATTTACACATGTGTATATCACACATATATATTATTACACATATAAATCCATTTATTTATATATATTATACATACATGCGCATGCATAGCACCAACTTGCACCATTGCACACATGCACACATAATTTGGTAATACCATTAATTAAATTGCACAATCCAAGTGTATCTTATACACACAAATTGCGCCTCCTTTAGCCAACAAATTGGCATCCGGAATTTTCTTTAATTAATATAATACTATTATTATCTTGTATTTAATTTATTCATAATAAATAAATATTAGCATATTAATGTACCACTATAACCTTTATAGTATGAGATAAACTTTCCTTATTTGGTCATCAACTATAACCACATTTTAATCCGGCTAGATGTTCATCTGTGTGTGACCCGATAGGCTTCCACATATGTTGGCCGTAGACACAAAGTGCAAATTACAAAATTGCCCTTCAAGCCTAACGATCACGGGATAGTGTCTAGCAGCACACCGTAACCCCCAATCATCGGAAGTGTTAAATGCAATGACTACTACCTTTCATGTGAAACAGTTACCGTGTAACTTACAATCCTATCGCTGTAATAATATCCATACGGTCGTTAGTCGAGTGTTAAAACATCAACGACCGTATCTTATAATCTGGATATCATGCTCTCTCGAAGTAACTCATTTACTTCCACTTTGCAAAGATTCACGAGAGTAAGACATTCCTTATAAGAAGGCTCTTTCGGATATTCACCCCTACTGATAGGGTACGCGATTTGATCGCGTGCAAAGCACTTACTAGCAATAGGACTAGGTCTATCGTAGCAGAGTACTGGCGAGTCAAGGTCGAATCCCACAGATACTCGTAAGAACGTCTAATTATCAAGACCGAGTTGTCACAATAACGGTCTACGACCAACTAAATATATATACAGTAGTATTGGTGCCTCAAACTAACAAGAATATGCAAGTTCAACTAAGCAACAAGAGTTTCTAATGTATGAGTTCAATTATGAGTAATTAGTTATTTACCCCACACATGCAATAGTCATCCCCATTGGTGAATTTATTCATTGATCAGCTACGGGTACAACTCCTAACCCTATCTACTTTGACAATGGCAGTAGACAATCTATATGCAAGCTACCCTTCTTAATTGGTCCGTAATAGCCCATACGCATAAAGAACTAGAGCTGCCGATATTGAGAGTTACCTCATACCGCAAACCCGCCTAGACAGCTGTCGACATTGACCAGCATGTTCCTAGGGTTCATTCTAGATAATGTCCTAATTAACACTTCACTTGCGGTCCTTCATGTTAATTTACGATAACATGCAAATAGTTGATCAGGCTAAAAACATGTAAATTAAATCTATCGATCAACGTAGCTGGCGCCGATTATCATGAATTAGTAATTTACTAGGTATCCAGATCTAGCGATATAGACCGTAGCAGATATGAAGAACGCAACTACTATCTCATAATTTCTTCACCAACGAATCAGATCTATAACACATGGGGTAAAATAAACTAACTACTACATAATTAAACTAAATAAGCAATTAAAACATACTAGTCGAATATAACGACGATAGATCTACATCTTGGAAAAGACAGAAAATCATACCCTCGAAGACGAGCGTTGATCTCCTTCGGATCTCTCCCTAGGCGGCGACTCCGTCGTCTCTCCGACCAAAACTCATAAAATAAATAAAATAAAGAACTACGAACTTTTATTGCATAATTTTCTTGAATAATTTGAGTACATTGTGTTCTAAGGCGAAGCCTCTTATTTATAGCTATCTAAACCGACTTAGAATCATCTAGTTTGACCCCTCATCCAAGAAAACGCATTTTGGAATATTCTGGACCCTCGGTAAGTCGGCACCGCTCCTCGGGTTACCGAGGGTATTTTCATCAATTTTTCTTCAACCGACTTAACTTGGATGCTTCTAGAATACCCTAGGCCCATTCCTTTCATCCAGTCCACTCATGATTCGTCCATCATGCTCAGCCCAAAATTTCGTATCCTGAAAATCACCAAATAATGCACGAAATAATATCGAAACAAGGAAAATAAACGCTAAGTGCAGATTTCTCGACTCACGAACCCGACATATGATATTCAACGTAAATGGTTCATATTTATAGGTCGAAACAACTATTTTTAGCTCATAATGGATAGAATATTGATGCCGTAGGATAGACTATTTTAACCATCATCACGATTCCCAGACGACCATACATGTATACTCCGCATGCTTCAGTATCATACCCAATCACTACCGCATGATCGCCCCATGGCTAGGGGAAACCTCAATAGTTCCACACCGTGATGCCATGTAAACTCTGGTCCTAAGGATAATTACACAACCGTCACATAGTGTGACACTTATCTGTGTAAGTGGGTCAGTCTAACGTACGCATTTTCTAATACACGTCCACGTACAGTCCAAGTGTCTCTATACTTTGATAGACGAGATCTATCCCTGCCCTTAAAGACAGAAGACATCTAATACATGCTAGCCTGTTTATACTATCAATGCCCTGTTTAATAGTACATCAGCCTAGAGACTTTTAAGTATCAAACTGATTAAAGTGATCAGGGATCTCATCAACCATAATCGCCTATAATGGTTTCTCTATCATAGTTTAATACTAAGGACGTTATCAAATAACAATTCATAATTGGTTCTTTAAAAGAACATATATATGACAACAGAAAAGCCATTTTATATATGTATAAACATAAAGAAATAGTAGAAATGACCTGACCCGGTCGGATCCGGTCCAACCCGATTGGGTTTAGGACACTATTTCAACATTCTCCTCATTAGCTTGCGCCTGAGCGCGTTCCTACTGACAAAGATGGCTCGTATTCACCATATCTGCACGAACGGACACAATTAGTACAACATTAAAAAGAACAACTAAGGAAAGAAAACAGCAAGGTACAATAAATCGAGGTATACATATAGTGTTGACAGGAAACTCCTCCCACACTCGGGATCACTCCCACATTCCTCACACTCAGAAGGCATCCATATCCTATGATGACACTCTGCATACCATTCCGGATCGCACAATAACGGTTCGACGGGGCAAGCGCCGCTTCCTCACCAGGGCCGATAATCCTTGCCCGCCGACTGTATGGCTCGGTAGGATCAAGAAGGAGACGAAGGTTGAAAGTCCTATCTTGTGTGGGCTTCTTTCCCCCAATGAAACCCAACAATTCTTTAATTCTAGCAATAAAGCGCTGATCGTCGACCTCCTCCTCGACGTCTTTGATACATTGGGTATCCGGTTCTGCTCCTGTGATTCTCCTAAAGGGCCATCCGACCCGAGACTCAACTTTCATACACCGACTATGCCAAGAGTCCACTATTTCAGGAAGGTCAAAAAATAATTGACAGGCTTTCCTCCGGGGTGCAACTTGATTAAATTCCCCAAACTTGGTAACCCAATAGAAATGGTTGAACACGGCAAGAGAGGGTTCCCTACCAAGAAAACGACTCATGACAATAAAGCCCAAAACAACCCACATCAATCCTAGGGTGAGGTCACTGGTATGAGTATTAGTAACCACTAAAAACTTTACGAGGAAGGGATCGAAAAGGGGCCTAGCACCGGCTACCAGATGGTCGTAATGCACCTAGATACAATCAAATTTAGAGCGACCACACACCCATTTCTTGTCCTTCATCTCGGGAAAACTGATAAAACGATAGTCTGAGGAAATATCATAAGCAACCAGGGTGCTAGTATAGTCAGCAGAACGATGAAACATTTTCCATCGCTGGGCTACCTCTCTATCAAAAGCTTTTTGGGCCTCGAACTCGGCACGGCCCTCTTCAGTATACTATTTCGAGGGCCACGGATTCAGCTGTCTGGATGCCCCCGTTTTTGGAACGAGCTGCATTTGTTCATAGTAAATCTCCTCCTCATCCGGGCCTTGATCAGAAACACTCGGTGCCTCTTCCTCGGATATTTCCACGTAAGTTGCTCGGGAAATCCTCGAGGGTCTACGCGTGATGATCCACTTCTTCAAGCCCATATCCCATAACTTCTTGACTTTCCTGACTAGGAGTATGCTCGGAAGACATCCTGAAAAACATAAAGGCGAGGCGGATCATCAATCACCTAGACACAAAAGTCGGGCCAAGACGAGCGTGTCCGCTCATCGAGACACCTCACCCCTCCATTTTTCTTAAATAAGGCCAACGTCATCCCGGTACCGGTGATCAAAATCCGAGATTCCGGAAGAAGAAGGGCCGTAAACCCAAAAAACCAACATGAGTAGGAATTGTACACAGACTGAAAAATGCTCAGACACCACATTGAACGTAAACATAGAGGAAAGCCTACCCAAACCTTCGATAATCAATCATTCCGTGTGTTGGTCCCTTGAAAAGGCTTTGGTTAAGTTTAGAGGGGGGAGGGGTGAATAAACTTACACTTAAAACTTTTGGAGTTAACAAACTCAGCAATGTCAGTAGCCTGCTGACTGCTCAGTAGTCTGCTGACTGTTGATGTAACTGAATTTGTTGCAGAAGAATATATTTAGTTTAAGCCTTATTACTTGTTGTTAAAGGAATGATACTAAGTATTGGATACTCAGTAGTGTGAATATGGGATTCAGTTGCTAGTTTCAGTAGGTTGATATGATCAGTACACTAAATAATATAAAGTAAATGCAGAAAGTAAGTAGGCAAATTTTATAGTGGTTCCAAGTGGTGTAATCCTGTCAGTCCACTCTTCTCCTGTGATGTTGGAGGAAATTCACTAGAGATCTTTGAGGTTGCAGTTACAAAAATTCTTAAGCTATTTGTCCTTCACCAATGACTATGGCTTCACAAACTGAACACTTGAAATAGGTAGGATTACTGCTCCAATGTATTCCACTGGTCCTTCAAGGGTAGGATTGCCTCTTCACCAGCTCCACCACACATACAACTGTTCTTGACACCTAAACGATGTTTCTATGTCTTCAGCAGGTTTCTTGTAAAATAAAGATTGAATCAAGTAAATGATTCAGTTGTAAGCATCTTGATCAAGATGAAATGATCAGCAGCTTGATGTCTTCAAGTATGTATTCTTGATGTAACTTGATAGCTGGTTACACTTGAATAAATTTCTTGATCAGTCAGTTAAAGCTCAATGTATGTCAGCAGGGGGAAAAACATGATAGCTTCGTGTGGATTATATGTTCATCTATTTTTCATCTTCATCACTTGTATCTGAATCAGGAGTTTTCTATTTATAGGTGAGAATCCTGTGACTTATGTTTGAATTTCAAACATAGCCGTTTCAGACTTGTCTCCATCTTGACTTGCTTTTTGTCTCTGTTCATAAAATTAACACTGTTAGTTAGCTTTTGTCAGTTTTCAGACTGTCCACCCTTTGACTTGTATCCATTGGATAAAGCTCTGAATCTTTCCAACATTCCTTTTATCTTGACCATTGATTTGTTGACAGCCTGAAACGAGAATTATACTCAGCAAATTCCAGCAAATATCTTGACCATTGATTAAATCGAGAATTATACTCAGCAAATATCTAAAGTATATCAGCCTGCTGATGTACATATCTGTCAGCAGGTCTAAGTCTGCTGTGTTTTAATAACACTTCGGCTGACTTCTTCTCATCTAACTTTTTATTGTGAAGTTAGAGTACACCATTTTGAACATAATTAAGTTTCAATCACCACTTAACATATAGAACTTAGTACACAAGGTATATGTAATCAGTTTAGGTCATCACAAACTTTCCTAAATTCTGATTCCATATCATTGACTTTAAATACTAAGTTTGATCCCTTAGCCTTCAATAACTGAGTTTGAACCCTCAGCCTTCGGTCTTTCGGGTCCCTTGTAAGCACTCTCTATCGACCTAGACATGTCTGCTGATAAAGTCAGCTGACCTTATTACAATGCTTGTTTGATCAAACCTATACAAAGATCAAACTCTAGTAATCTTATACATTTGATCTAGACATCTTTTTGCCTTTGCTCTATAACAGCTAGTCTGGCACTCATCATTAAAACTTGAAATATGTCCAAAATTTCTCCCTTTTTAGTGATGATGCCAATACCCTCCTTACAGCAAAGCAAAAAGATAAAAACAAAAACTGAACAAATTAGTCATCTTTCATTAAAATCACATTTGTTCAACATCATTACAAACTAGGATCAGTAGAATAAAATAAGCAGTATAAGTGTGCTGATCTAGTTTCTGTTTCTGTCCTGCTCTTGTTTCTCTTGAAACTCCATGATTTCCCTTGTTATAGCATCCATTGATTTTCTATTGTAGAGAAATCAACCCAAGTATGTAGCTGTTTCCACCATTTCTATGCTTCTGGTAGGGCTAACCTTATAGAGTGAACACTGAAGCCCTGTCCCATGTAAAAATGTTTAAATTCTTCTAGTGAATCCCTTGCTGACTGAACTCACAATCTTTGACCTCTTCCACTTCTGCCTCCTCTTCCTCCTCTACTAGAATCTCTCAGTGATTTGACCCTTATTTCCTAAAATTTGAGTCCCTAAAAGGAGTTGAGTCCTTTCCTGAAATCCCATGTCATGATAGGGTCTCTTCTTTCCATAGTATAACTTCTTGTATTCTTTCAGGAGGTCATCAGTCAAGTGAATCCTGCCAGGTGCAGGTTTACTGAACTCATTTATATCATCCTCCCACTTCTTCTTAGCAAAAATCCTTCCAGCTTCGTTTGCTTCTACTGTAAGGCCCTCTTCCCCCTTATTGACATCATCAATAAACCGGGACAGTAGACCATGAACACTTTCTTGTGTGATAACCAAATTTGCAAGTTGACCTTCCATTATCTCAGTCCTTGTGTTAACTGCAGTGATCCTTCATTCAACAGTTTATTCCAGCAGATTGATCCTCTCAGTAATCTTAGGATCAAGTACAACAGGTTGAGGTTGTTGGAAATAAAATTTATGTTTTGATGATAATTCATCATATTTATTCAAAGTATTATCTTAACCTCATTGATGAAGTGCTGAAGCTAGCTGTTATAGTGAAAAGCTAAAAGATGTCTAGAACTAAATGTATAGGTTTCACTAGAGTCTGATATTTGTATAGGTTACATCAGACAAGCATTGTAATAGTTAGTGTGTCGTGAAACTAAAAACTGGAAGTCATTTAGAAAATTGGAAATCAACAAACTGACTCATAATACACCTACTGAAACTGAAGAAGATAAGTTTGCTAAGGGATACAAACTCAGTTGGCTTATATAGAAGATTGAAGAACTGAGGGTCACAGACTCATTTACAGAAGATTGAAGAACTGAGGGCTCAAACTCAATTATGAAGATTACAAGTCTAGACTATAAAGTTGGACTTTAGGCAAGTTTGTGATGACCTGAACTGACTTTATGGATCTTGTATGAAGACCTAAGAATCATAAAGACAATGAATTCTTAGAAGATAATTCTTTATGGTGTACTCTGATTAAGTCAATTATAATCAGATATAAAATGGAGTACTGATATTTGAAGAAGAGTAAAATCTCAGTTAAGGCTCCAAGTCAGTCAAGAACTGACAACTGATGAACACAGTATAAAACTGATCAGTAAACTCAGTTTTATATGTCAGCCATCCAATAAACTGATAGTACAGTTGAACGTTTTAAAGGAAGCAATTTTATTGGATGAAATACCGACACATCAGAACGGTCAGAAAATATAGCCGTTACAAGTTAGACGTTGATACAATTTGAATTCAAGCAAGATGAACGTTGGACCTCACACTATAAATAGAGGAATTTGCACCAAGGATCATATCAAGAAGTTTTAACAAGCATTTTTGTGCATTAGTCATTTTATTCGAATTGCTATCATCTCTGCTCTATAACAAGATCATATCAAGAATTTCTTCAAGTGTTCAAACTACACATAATTTATCTAGATTCAGACACTTTGAGGAACCACAAACAAGAATCAATTTATTGATTCTCAGCCCAACTTTGATTCTACATCAAAGGTTTAGACTGTGAAGCAAACGGGGAAGGTTTTGCCAAGGACAGTTGTTACAAGCAGTCGGGTAGACTGTGTTTGTGGTCATAGCTGGTGAAGAGGCATACGTAACCCTTCAAGGACCAGTGTTCAAGCATTTGAAGAGCAGCAATTCTACCTGTTCTACAACTGTTTAGATAGTGAAGCTAGGGATTAGCCAAGGACTATTGTTTAAGACTTTTTGCAACAGTTCACCTTAAGAAGTTCTAGTGGAATTTTCCTCCACACCACATGGGAAGAGAGTACTGACAAGATTACACCACCTGGAACCTCTATAATATCTGCCTCATTTATCTTACGCATTTATTTATTCACTTAGCATTTATCTACAGCATTTTGATAATTGATTGTTATACATCTCACAGTTCACAAACTGACATTCATCAGAATTCAGTTTAACACACTTAGCTTTCACACAGAATAACAATATCAAGAAAAAGGCTAAAATTATATCCGCTGCCAGTTGACTCAGTTTTTGCTTAAGTCAGTTTGACTTAAACTCAGTTGAGTTAGCTTAACTCTACACAAGTTTAACTGAACCGTAATTTTTTTTAAATCCACTTTTTAGGGACAAGTTTATTCACCCCCCCTCTAAACTCGTGTTAGCCTTTCCAAGGGACCAACAATTGGTATCGGAGCAGTGTTTCTTTAACAAGCAATTGTTAAAAGCTTATTTGCTCTAAATCTCCTTTAGTTGTTCTCATAAGAAAGCTCAGTTTCTAGTTTTTATACAATCAGTTTCCACTCATTCACAATGGATAGCAATCAGTATGCTAGACAAATGCTTATGTGCAACATGGACAGATTTGATGAATTTAAACGTCGTATGCAGGTTTTTCTTGCTACTGCTCATGATGAAATGTTGGACGTACTCACTGATGGACCAATTCAGATCACTCACATGCAAACTGTAGGTGAAGAACAAGTTTGAGTTGCCAAGCCTAAAGCTGAATGGACCAGTGATGATCGCAAGTGAAACAATCTCAACAATGTTGCTATGGACTTTATTCTCAGAACTCTTTGACAGCAACATGTACTTAAAGGTGAAAGACTACACAACTGCCAAAGAGACGTGGGACAAACTTCAACTAGTTTGTGAAGGAACTGATTCAATCAATGAAAACAAAATTTCTGTTGCAAAACAAAAGTTTGAGAATTTCAAGATGAAATATGGAGAAACCATTGACCAGATGGAGACAAGATTCAGTGCTATCATGGATGAATTAGATCTACTGAAGATCGAATACTCAAAGAAAGTTATCAATACAAGAATCTTGAAAGCATTGCCAATGTGCTGGAAGATGAAGGTCACTACTATGGAAGAATCTAGAAGACTTGACATAGAGGACTCATTTAAAATCTTTTTAGATTTGAAATCTTATGAATTCAGTGAGGATTTTACAAGCACAGCTGCAATAATTAAAGCTCTGGAAGAACCAAAGACCACAACACTTGCAGCAGCATCAAATGACTCTCAAGAAACATCCACGAACAATCTTCAACAGTTGGATGAAATGGAGGAACAAATGGCTCTAATGATGAGTATAATTAGAAGGAAGAAGAATGGTCATCATGTAACCCAGAAGTTCATCAAGAAGACTCCTGAGAAAAGAAAAGATAATGAGTATCTTTGCTTCAACTGTAAAAAGCCTGGACACTACAAAGCTGAATGTCCAGAACTGACCAAAAAGATTCAGCCAAGAAGAATTGGCCGAAGAGCACTCATTGCTGGAGATGAATCAAACTATGAAGCTGGTACTGAAAGACTATCAGATGACACAGCTTTGATGGAACACATGGAAGATCTCAATGAGGTATGTGATTCAAACTCTAAATATAGCTCAGCTCAGATTTCCATTAAAATTGCATGTTCTTCAACAGCCGATTCCAATCCAAAAACCTCAGAATTAGAAGAAACTCTTGACGAATTGATGAGTCAACTTGTCACCATACAAGCTGGTTATGAATCAATTAAAGCTGAGAAAGAATCTCTAATTCTATAAGTCAAAAGATTGAATGATGAACTGAACACGTTGAAACTAAGCAGAACTAGCAAAGGAAAGAATCAATGTCGATCGCTTGCATCGCACCAAAGAAGCAAAGAATCGAATCTTTTGCTCGCCTAGTTCGAAGAATCGGATTCAAATCTAGTAAGCCATATGGATATAGAACTGGCTTAGGATTTGATACCCAGCAAACTTTGAAAAGAGGAACAAGTAAGGCAACTGAACCGAATACCCAAACTGGTGTTAAGTTCGTAGCTGAACAATGTTCTCAAATTAAGAAGCATGTTGAACCAGTAAAACAAGTACAACGTGAATCAAGTCAACCTCAGCGTCAATTTTCAAAAAGATCAGCTGTACACAACAACAAGTTCAACCAAAAGGATAAATCAAACTAAACATCATAAAAATAGAAAAAGTAGATTTTCTAAATCTACTAAAGCCGATCAAAGCCAAGAACCAAAGAAACTTCGGTCATAGTAAATCCAAGAATATTAATTATTCAAAGATTCACAAAGTCGGGGGAAAGGCGATTATTTCCAACCGATGATGACTCGGAATGTCTCTGAATGCAAGATTCAAACTGATGAAAACAATCATTTCAGGCAGAAAACTTATTACAAGTTTCAGCCCAAAGGTTAGCAAAGGATTTATTACAGTTCTCAACCTAGACCTCAGTATAAAAGAAATGATGGTTATTTTTCAAGTTTCAATCATGGAAACAAGTTCCAGCTAAAAGATCTGAGAAATCATATAAATAAGACACAATCCAAACATAGATACTATGGGAATGCGGCTTATATATATGAAAATAAGTGCAACAATATCCGAAGAGTACCTAAAGGATATATTCCCATAGTTGTACTGACAACTGACCCCCATGGACCCAAACAGAGTTGGGTACCTAAAAATGTTTAATTTCTATTGCAAGATGTATGGTACTTTGACAGTGGTTGATCTAGGCACATGTCGAAGAGTAAGGACTGTCTCAGTAACTTTATTGCAAAAGATGGACCAAAAGTGAATTTTGGAAGTAAAGACAAACCTGGATATACCAAAGGATATTGCACCCTAATCAGAAATGGACTCATAATCAAGAACGTATCTTATGTAGAAGGATTACATTACAATCTACTCAGCACCAGTCAATTCTGTGATATGGAATACAAAGTTACTTTTGACAAAGAATTCTGCGTTGTCATCAACGAAACAGCATTTCAAGTTGTCTTAGCCGGAAGAAGACAAGAGAATATGTATGTTGTAGATTGGACAACAGCCGTTGCAGAAACCTGTTTTCTTGTGCATACCAAATCAGAAATCAGCTGGTTATGGCATAAGAAACTGAGTCATCTAAACTTTGATGACATCAACACCCTTGTCAAGAAATAGCTAGTCATTGGATTACCAGAAATCTCATATAAGAAGGATAGCTTATGTGATGCTTGTCAGCAAGGAAAGCAAACAAAAGCAAGTTTCAAGACTAAATCTCAGCATTCAACAACCAGAGTTCTGGAACTACTACATATGGATTTATTTGGACCTATTACACCAATTAGTATCAGTGGAAATAAATATACATTGGTGGTAGTAGATGATTTTTCAAGATTCACTTGGGTTATCTTCTTAACCAAGAAAAGTGAAACCAAGCAAAGACTTACTGAACTACTCAAGAGACTTCAGAATCAGAAAAGAGTATCAGTTGTGAAGATAAGATCAGATAAAGGAACTGAATTCCTCAACAATGTTATTATTGAATATTGTGAAGAAAATGGTGTTTTACATCAACTTGCTGCCACTGCAACACCTCAACAGAATGGTGTAGCTGAAAGAAGAAATAGAACACTCAAAGAAGCAGGAAGAACGATGATCAGTGAAGCAAAAATACCTGAAAGATCTTGGGCAGAAGTAGTTAACACAACTTGCTATACACAGAACAGAGCTCTCATGAATAAAAGGCATGAGAAAACTCCTTATGAAATTTGGAATGGAAGAAAACCAAATGTTTCTTACTTTCATGCTTTTGGAAGCAAATGTTTCATACACAATAATGGGAAAGATCAACTTCATGTTTTTAGCCCAAAGCTGATGAATGAATCTTTCTAGGTTATTCAAGCGTCATCAAAGCTTTTAGAGTACTGAATAAAAGGACACTCAAGCATGAGGAATCAATTCATGTGGTGTTTGATGAACCAAACTTTCCTGGTGAAACAACTGAAGACAGACCAGAACCAGTTTCTCAGTCTCAGTTACCAGTCATGCCAGAATCAGTTTATGTTGATATTGGAAGACTACGGATTTCAGATTTGTCAGATCAAGATCAGTCTCAGTTTCCAACTACTCAACAAATCACACCTAAACAACATGATTCTGACTCAATAGAAGAAACTCAAGAACCAGTTCATGAAGAACCAGTCGAACAAAATGTAGATCCTTTGATGCAAGCACCTGCTAATCAATGGATGAGAGATCACCCTGAAGAACAAGTCATTGGTGATACTCAAGCTGGAGTTCAAACAAGACAGCAACTAGATGCAATGATTGCATGTTTTCTATCTCAATCTGAACCTAAGGAAATAGAAGAAGCTTTGAAAGATCCAGATTGGATACTAGCTATGCAAGAAAAACTGAATGAATTTGAAAGAAATCAAGTATGGGAATTGGTAGAAAGACCAGTTCATGTGAATGTCATTGGAACCAAATGGGTTTTCAGAAACAAACTTGATGAAGATGGAAATATCATCAGAAACAAAGCTAGACTTGTAGCTAAAGGATATTCTCAAGCAGAAGGCTTAGACTTTGATGAAACTTATGCACTAGTTGCAAGATTAGAGCAATCAGGCTATTCTTTGCCTTTGAAGCTCACAAGAAGTTCAAAGTTTACCAAATGGACGTTAAAAGTGCATTTTTGAATGGAATTCTTGAAGAAGAAGTATATGTTCAACAACCACCTGGATTCGAAATCAAAGATCAAGCTGATAAAGTTTTCAGACTAAGGAAAGCTCTTTATGGACTTAAATAAGCACCAAGAGCTTGGTATGAAATCTATCTCAGTTTCTAGTGGATAATGGATTTATCAAAGGGACAATCGACAAAACATTATTCAGGATAAAAAATGGAGAGAATACTCTACTTGTTCAGATCTATGTTGATGACATTATTTTTGGATTAGAAAATGAACAGTTATGTGAGAAATTTGCAAGTTTAATGAAGAGAAAATTTCAAATGAGTATGATGGGAGAATTGAATTATTTTCTTGGACTGCAAGTTAAACAACTAGATGATGGAATTTTCATTCACCAAACCAAGTATATAAGAGAACTTATCAAAAAGTTTGGTATGGAAAAATCAACTGGAATTTCTACACCAATGGGGACCAACATTAGGCTAGATGAAGACAAAGAAGGCAAAGATGTTGATCAAACACTCTAGAGAAGAATGATTGGAAGCTTACTCTATCTTACAACAAGTAGGCCAGATATATCATTTACTGTTGGGGTATGTGCAAGATTTCAGTCAAAACCAAAAGAAAGTCATCTCACAGTTGTAAAAAGGACTCTGAAATATCTGAAAGATACAGATGGAGTTGGAATTTGGTATTCAAAAGAAGGAGAATTCAAGTTAATATCTTACTCAGACTCAGATTATGCAGGATGCAAAGCGGACAGAAAGAGCACCTCAGGCACTTGTCATTTACTAGGAAATAGACTTGTGTCTTGGTTTAGCAAAAAGCAAAACTCTGTCTCAACTTCAACAGCTGAAGCATAGTATATAGCAGCTGGAAGTTGTTGTGCTCAAGTTTTATGGATTAGACATCAATTAAGAGATTATGGGATAGAAGAAGGAATGATTCCCATAATGTGTGATAACACAAGTGCAATTGCAATTACTGACAATCCAGTTCTACACTCAAGGACAAAACACATTGATGTGCGTCACCACTTTATAAGAGATCATGCGGAGAAAAAGGATATTACAGTTCTTTATGTACCTACTGAAGATCAGTTGGCTGATATCTTTACAAAGCCATTGGACAAAGAAAGATTTGCCAAACTGAGAACTGAATTGGGAATAATCAAAGTCAGCTGAAATAAGTTAAGCCAGAGGTTCGTCAAGGGGATTAATCTTTGTTATGTTGGGTGCGCTAACTTAACAGATTAGTTATTGACATCAACAATCTCAAACTAACCAAGCAAAACTGAAAGACTTAATGGAACTGAAAAACCGAACCCAGAAACAGTTTTACTTCAGTCAACTTAAGTCAAAGGTTGACAAGACAAAACCGACAGTGGTTATATCGCATTTAATAATGGCAGTTCTTTTGTCAGATTACATTGCGTGTACACCCTATTACTGTCAGAACAGTACATGGCTTGGTTACCCAAACCATCATGGAATTTGAAAGGTTGTACTAACCAACCGTCAGTACATCACCCCTATATATTCAACCTCCGTTCACACTTCTAAAATCAAAAATCAAATTTTTATTATTCCTCAAATTCAACTTTTGCTTTCACACCAAATTCAGAAATGGCTAATTCAAAGAAATCGCAAGAAGAAAGATTGATCACAGAGTTAGATGTGCATACTTTCGAAATTTATGAGACTATGTGCAACAACACTCTGTTAGCAAGTTATATCTACGAGAAGATCCAGAAACAACCAAGATTAAGGAATTTTCTGGAGGTTACCTTCAAAGAAGAACGTGATGTGGAAGGTATTTTGCAGTTCTGGGAAAGTATGTGTTTGGTAAGAGACTCTTTATTCACTACAGTTCGAGGAGATCGTATTGTTATCAATGAACGAATTATGAAGTCACTATTTGGTTTCACAAATTCATCTGTGACATCAATAGATTTGACTTCACTACCATTGAAAAGGGACGCCTTTCTTAGGCATATTGCATTATCTAAAGAACCAGTAGAAATTGGTATTCATGTTGATAAACTCAAGCCAGAGTTTGGATTTCTCAGCCGATGGCTTATCAAACATGTTATTGGAAAATCCAAAGGAATCAGCACACTATTTGACGACAATGTTTAACTGATGAACATAATTTAGGATAAAATAGAATTCAATTGGGCCGGTTATGTCGTCAATCAGATAAAAAAGCAACACTTAGCTGAATTAGAAAGTGCATAGAGCTCAAGCTGAAAGGCAAACAACTGTTGGCAGATTCTGACTGAAGAAAACACTCAGTGGAATCATTCAATTTTATTTGGAAAAACTCAAGGAAGGGAAGAAAGAAAGACAAACTGCAGCTATAGTGGAAATCGCAGCAGCTACTAGAACAACTTCCCAACCTGAAGCCAGACAGAAAACTGTGTCTCAGCCGGAAGCTGAACACAAAGGAATCAAGCGAAAGGCTGACTCAGCAGAGGAAAGATCAGTTGTAAGATGTTTGTACCCAGGAACTTCAAGTAAGAAGGCACAAAATGAGGGGGAACAACAACAATTGACAACTGAAGTTACAAAGGAAAATTTCACTGCTGATTGTACTTCTCAGTTACAAGATCAAACAGATCAGCAATCAGCCCCAGTTTTTGAAGCTGATAGAATTATCAGATTTATGAAGACGAAGCTTAAACCAGAAGATCTTCGTGAAGCCACTTTACAATTTGAAGAAAAGTTACTCTTGGAAGAATTGGAAATTAGAGATCTATACACTCTGTTTCCTGTATCAGAGTTTCTTGCAAATTGCTTCAATAAATTTACTGAACTAGCTCAAAGAAGAAAATCAGCCACATCATCTATTCCTGGAGATATTTCAAAGAAGAAGGATGATGATGAAGAAGATCATTCAAGGAAAGATGCTGATTTGACTACAGTTTTGCAGACAAAAACTCAACCTCAACCTCTAGCCACGTAAAACTGTAACTCAGCAAGAAGATTTGCCAGTTGGAAATCAGACAACTGACACTCAGCAAGCAGCTGATGTAATCAATAATCAACAACTTATGATCATTGAAGACATCACTCAGTCAAAGGATCAAACAGAAGCTACATATGATCCTTATGATATCCTAACAAAGGATGAATTGGCCAAAGTTCATGAGAACTTGAAGATTGTGCTCAGTCAAAGGGATGCACACAACGGCCTTCTATCAAATATTTCTGGATATCTTGATTATAGAACTAGAACAGATGTCTCAGTTCATGCAAGACTAGAAATGATCCACAAGTCAAGTTCAAGTTCTGCTTCAGAAATCTTGTTACTTAAACAGAAACTTGAAGACTCAACCGCAGTAGATAGGGAAACACATACCCAGGCTCACTGGCATATGAATCAGCATATCTATGGGTTAGAGAATCAGCTTAAAGAAGTACTTGCTTCTCAGCAACGTATCTCAGCCGACCAACTGGCAACTCATGCTTTGGTAGATCAACTGTATGATGCCAAAAAGGGGGAAGTCGAAGAAGAAAATCTGAAGTTACTCAAGGAAATGAAGCAACTTGAAGATGAATTGGGAAGATATAAATCAGATCCAAAGTTCTTAAAGAAAGAGCTAACTGATGAGCAGCTCATTGAGAAATATAGTCAACCTGAAGATCAGAGAGCTACTCTTACAAATGATCTATGGTTAAAGTTTGTCAAAGATCATAATCCTATCAAAGCCAAGTACAATGATACGACGTTTGAAGAATCCTTGAACTACTTCTTATCTGATGAATTCTCAAATCAGAAAATGGCACAATATAAAATGATCAAAAGGATCGAAGACAAACTGAAGATTAAAGACACTGAACAGATGAAAGCTAATGTAGCAGAATTTGAGAAATACTACGTGAATGAATCATCTTTACCAAAGTTAAACTTATGGAGAAAATGGAAAGAAGGAAGTCAAGTAGACTACAACAAGACCTTTTCTAAGGAAGACTCCAAACTAGAATATGATTATCGTCTACACGAAAAAGAGATGAAGTTTATTTCAGTTACACAAAAAGCACAGAAAAAGGCTTAGTCCTTGGTCAAAATTCATTTGAACAAAGTGTAACTATTCCAGTTTTTGTGTATTCTAATGAAATCCATTTTTCAAGTTTTACATTATTTTACATTGTTTTGATCTTTAAGCTTTTCTTTTAGGGAGAGTTTGGCATCATCAAAAAGGGGGAAATTGTTGGAAATAAAATTTATGTTTTGATGATAATTCAACATATTTATTCAAAGTATTATCTTAATCTCATTGATGAAGTGCTGAAGCTAGCTGTTATAGTGAAAAACTAAAATGTCTAGAACTGAATGTATAAGTTTTACTAGAGTCTGATATTTGTATAGGTTACATCAGACAAGCACTGTAATAGTTAGTGTGTCGTGAAACTGAAAACTGGAAGTCATTTAGAAAATTGGAAATCGTCCAGATAAACAAACTGACTCAGAATACACCTACTAAAACTGAAGAAGATAAGTTCGCTGAGGGATACAAACTCAGTTGGCTTATATAGAAGATTGAAGAACTGAGGTTCACAGACTCAGTTACAGAAGATTGAAGAACCGAGGGCTCAAACTCAATTATGAAGATTACAAGTCGAGACTATAAAGTTGGACTTCAAGCAAGTTTGTGGTGACCTGAACTGACTTTATAGATCTTGTATGAAGACCTAAGAATCATAAAGACAATGAATTCTTAGAAGATAATTCTTTATGGTGTACTCTGATTAAGTCAATTATAATCAGATATAAACTGGAGTACTGATATTTGAAGAAGAGTAAAATCTCAGTTAATGCTCCAAGTCAGTCAAGAAACTGACAACTGATGAACACAGTATAAAACTGATCAGTAAACTCAATTTTATATGTCAGCCATACAACAAACTGATAGTACAATTGAACGTTTTAAAGGAAGAAATTTTATTGGATGAAATACTGACACATCAGAACGGTCAGAAAATATAGCCGTTACAAGTTAGACGTTGATACAATTCAAATTCAAGCAAGATGAACGTTGGACCTCACACTATAAATAGAGGACTTTGCACCAAGGATCATATCAAGAAGTTTTAACAAGCATTTTTGTGCATTTGTCATTTTTTTCGAATTGCTATCATCTCTGCGCTATAACAAGATCATATCAAGAATTTCTTCAAGTGTTCAAGCTACACAAAATTTATCCAGATTCAGACACTTTGAAGAACCACAAACAATAATCAATTTATTGATTCTTAGCCCAACTTTGATTCTACATCAAAGGTTTAGACTGTGAAGCAAACCGGGAAGGTTTTGCCAAGGATAGTTGTTACAAGCAGTCGGGTAGACTGTGTTTGTGGTTGTAGCTGGTGAAGAGGCATACGTAATCCTTCAAGGACCAGTGTTCAAGCAATTGAAGAGCAGCAATTCTACCTGTTCTACAACTGTTTAGATAGTGAAGCTAGGGATTAGCCAAGGACTATTGTTTAGGACTTTTTGTAACAGTTCACCTCAAAAAGTTCTAGTGGAATTTTCCTCTGCACCACAGGGGAAGAGAGGGCTGACATGATTACACCACCTGGAACCTCTATAACATCTGCCTCATTTATCTTACGCATTTATTTATTCACTTAGCATTTATCTATAGCATTTGATAATTGATTGTTATACATCTCACAGTTCACAAACTGACATTCATCAGAATTCAGTTTAACACACTTAGCTTACACACAGAATAACAAGATCAAGAAGAAGGCGAAAATTATATCCGCTGCCAGTTGACTCAGTTTTTGCTTAAGTCAGTTTGACTTAAACTCAATTGAGTTAGCTTAACTCCACACAAGTTTAACTGAACCGTAATTTGTTTTAAATCCACTTTTTAGGGACAAGTTTACTCTCCCCCCCTCTAAACTTGTGTTAGCCTTTCCAAGGGACCAACAGAGGTGCCTCAGCAGGTTGAGGTACCACAGCAGGTTCACGTGCCTCAACAAGCTTGTCCAACTTCTTGTGCAGTGAGGCAATCTGTTCATTCAAATGTTTACGTTTGTTTGTTGTGGTGGTCTTTATACCTCTTACATATCTAATTAGATCATTTATAGAAAATTGAGCAGATGTAATGTTGGAAGAAATTGTTTCAGTAGTTCTTCCTCTATTTTCTACAAGATTCACCAAATCTTCAAATCTCCGTTCTTGTCTATCAGTTGAGTCCTTAGTTGTGCAATATCAGTCCTTACAGCTCTCAACTCTTCCAAAACATGTGCTGGTATTGCACCAACCATACCTCCAGCCATTTGTCCAGCAAAATCATTAGCACGCTCTTCAACATTATAGTTTGCCCTTGGTATACTGACAACTATGGATTTTGTCCTGTCCCATTCAGCAGGTTCAGGACCTTCCTCAATAATAATTCCAAAAAATTCCTCAATTTCAGGTTCTTGTGCAGGTTAAGGCTCTTGCACTGCCTCTACAATAGGTACTTCTTCAAATATTGGTACATGTGCCTGTGGGGGCTCATTTACAACTGCTTCCTCCTTTGGAATAAGAAATTCTTCATCACTGAAGTCATAGTCCACCAGCTGTTCATCCTCATAAACAATAGTCTGCTGATTATCTTTCCCTTCAGCAACCTTTTCTTCAGTGACCTTCTATACAGCAACAGGTTCTACAGCAGCCTGTGCTTTCGTAGTCTCCTCATAATGTACAGGGGATTCCTCCAATCCCATCATAAGTTCCAACCTTTGTCCTAACACTGTTTATTCCTCCGTGATTAGGACCCTCTGTTCCAACGTGTATTCAGGTGCTGTTTGTAACTCAGCAGACTGAACCACCTCTTCAACAAAAACATGAGAAAACACAACCAAGTTTTCCTCTAAAACTCCTCCAGCATCAGTAACCTTCTGTAATTGATCTGCAACTTGTGATAAGGTTTCTTGAGTGTCAAACCACTCCAGATACTTAGCTGAGTCCTCTAAACTTGTATTGGCTTCTTCAAACATAACAACATAAAAAATAGTAGATACCCTGGCCTCTTCAAGTGATGTTTCTACAGCAAGATGTCTCTCCAACTCTTCATTGTAAGCAGCTCCTAGCTCTTCATTTAGCATGTCAGTCTGCTGATCCTTAGAATAGACATCAAACACTTCAACCAATAAGGTGTCAGACTTACTGATCAGCCTGTTGTCTTTAAGAGCTATTTCAGTATTAATTCGTGCTTCTAAATCCTCTATAGTAACATTCTCTATGTCTTCATCTATATTACCAGTCTGCTGGCCCTCAGCAGACTTGCCATCATCAGCAGATTGATCTGCTGTTTTGTCTTTATACCCCTATCCTACATCCTCAGTAGGTCTGTCCAATGCAGTGCCACTTGGTTGGCCTGGAAACGAAGGTTGATCATCATCAAAATCTGAAGATGATGAATCATCATTGTCAGGTGCATCTTGTGGTTCTCTAAACAAAATGCTTCCTCTTTGCTTCTCTCTTTCAATAATATCCAGCAGCCTCACTTGTAGTTCAGATGCATCAATTAGTCCAAGGAAGCTCTCTACTCCTAACTAGTTGAATGACCATTCTTCAAAATCGGTCATTGGTTCTGCATCTAGTTTTTGTCTCTTATAAAAACCAAACTTCCAAGCAAAGTAATCTTCAATTTTCTTGAAGTTGGTCTACCTTTTCCTTCTTGGACTTCTTTTCCTTTCTTTCAAAAGGCATTGTGGGCCTTCTTGGGGTAGACTGCTCAGCTTGTTGTCCTCCAAAGGTTTTAACATTAGTGCCTACCACCTCCATCTGTTCAACACTAGGTTCCCCCTGACTCATATGCTCCTCAGCAGGGTTTTCAGCAGTGTGTTCTTCCCCCTGAATTGTAGCATTCACAGCAGGGTTGAACAGGTACAACAACATCCACAATAGGTTCGGGTGCAGCAGTGTGCTGTGGTTCTTCAATTTGTTGCTCAACAACAACAACAGCACCCCAGTAGGCTCAACAACCTATTCTTCTACTTCCCTTTGGTCCTCCATAACCCTTAATTCTTTACCCTTTCCATGAACCTTCTTCTTCACAACTTGTTTCCTTCTTTTTGTAGGTTGCTCCTCAATTTCAGCAGCTTTCCTTTTCCTTCTATCTGTGTTTTGTTGTTCACTTAAAATCTTAGCAGCAGTTTTCTTTGTAGCTTCAACTTCAACTTGAGCCACAGTAGACTCAGCAATGTCTACTGGTTGCTGCCTTGTCTTTTTATGCTTTAATAAATCAGTTATCTTTCTTGTATCAGTAGCCTTTCTTTTCTCTACATGCTTCTTTGGTGCAGCAGGTTGTGTAACTTTTATAGCCTGCCCACCACCATCATTGTCATCACCATCATTAGCACTTTCAGTTGCCTCATCATCATCTTCTTCGTCATCATCCAAACCAGGAATATGGTCATTTATTTCTGGTTTGTATCTAGACTTTTTGATCTGTGCAGGTGCAACATCAGCAATCTGCAAGTGAGTCAGCAGGGCCTGTATCATCAAACCCAGTGGTTTTGTTTTGGACTTCCTTATTCCATCTCTATCTTCTGTCACCACTTTCTTCATGTACTGAACAAAGAATCCGGCCTAATCAAACTTCATGCTCTTGCATATGATTATCAACATGTCTATCTTCGGTCCAGAGAGAGTATCAAGACTTCCACTAAATCCAAGAACATTCTTGGCAATAATGTTGCTCAGCAGATTATACTCCAATCTGATATGCTTCACATTGATACTCAGTGTTGATGGTATGGACTTGTTTTTCTTGATTGAATCAACAAACTCCAGTCTTGCCAACTGCATTGATTCAGGAGTTGTAGAAGCACCATTTCCTGGTCTAAATCCGAACACTTCCCTCAGCAGATTTGAGGTCATTTCAATCTCCTGGGCATTAATTGTTGTAGTGAATGCCTCTCTATCATCTCTTTGAAGGATGTAGGATCTTAGATCTAAACAGATTAGATTTACGCGCAGCGGATGGATCACGACTTATACATCACAATACATAGTTAAAGGACTTAAACTACTACAAGGGGGTTAAGTTTATCTTACCAATAGTAGGAAGAAAAGCTTTAATCTTAGGATGAGAAGCCTTGATCTTCCAATGTGTTCTCCAAACGGTGGTTGGTGGACACCGATTCTTGGAATTGGAACCTCCTTGATATGTAACCGAGAAAAACCCTAAGTTTTTCTCCAACCGGGTGGAGCTAAGGATCGAACTCCTTAGCCTTTTTTTATCTATGAATTTCGTGGCCCTCTCTTCACCTAGGGCTCGGGGAGAACTCTCTTTTTATAGGCAAAATCCAAGAGAGAAAACCTATACACAATCAGTTTAACAAAATAAAAGAGATAATTCTAATTATTATTATCCAACAAAAATAAGAGATAATTATAATCTTATAATAAGAAAATATAATTATCCTTATAGTTAAGAGATAAATAATAACTAAATTATTTTCTTTTATTTATCCAATTAATTATTTAACAAATAAATAACTAATTACACAATATGTCATTATCCAAGAAAACTAATTTCTTGGAAAATCCAAGACATATTGGCGCCACACTAAGCCCACCAGGCCCACAGAAAATGTCTTTTCTGTGTATTATATTATTTAGCCCAACTAAATAATATCTATGCATATCAATTAATTAGCCCAGCCAATTAATTATCACTGAGGCCCAAATAACAAGATTATTAGTCCGAATAACAGAAGCCACATCGGGGACCATGGACCTATAAACAGTAGCTCCAATAATTAATTATTCATCAAACAGAATATAATTAATAATTCCAGGATTACGCCACCATAAACCCAAAACTGAACTCTACCAATTATAGATGTATACTTATACTCAACACATAGAGTGAATAAGCGTCCATTGATATAATCACTACATACGGATTAACCCTCCATAGACTGTCCATTCTGAGTGGGAAGTCTCAGTGAACCCGTTTCAGAATATCTTATCCTTATTTATCATTAACCCCCTGATGATCAATTAGTATGCATATCTGACTAGTAGCTAATTAGACAAATGCGAACTCCCAGGATCGATCACTTTCTTAGGACTAACAAATAAGGGGACTGTATCTCTACTTCCCGCAGGAAGGAATGGATTCCATGTCTGTGAAAATCAGAACTACTCACTCATCAGGAGATAGTGCCAATGAGAGGTGGCTTGGAACACATATTTAAGTGGACCGTAACTAACACATCAAACACTACCCCGAGACAAGTAGCACCCTGTGATCACCTCAGGATTAAGGTTGATCCATATATGATCATCTAATGATTTAATAGGATTCCTCGATTACGGAATTATATCGAGAAATTCATATTAAATCGGTCCAGTCCTATATGTATGCCATCATATATAAATGCCCCACGTAGGTACCCTCTACTGATAGTCCGGATAAGACTATCACACCCTAAGGTGTTCTGGGCGCATTATTGGTGTTTTAATCAAGAGACCCTAAACTCTGATTAAGTTCACCACGGACTAACATTTTAAGCATATCTCCACTAACTCAATCCTCACGTGTAATCCATACACTGAGTTAAGTGGTTACATACAGATATACTTAGGGTTTGCAGCAGTGTATTACTTTACAAGCACAAAGCAAGTAACTAAGATGAGATAAATTCTGTCATCCATTATTAAAAACAATTACACAAATTGTCTTTCGGGCACTACACCTAACAATCTCCCACTTGCACGAAATGACAAGCAACGATTGTTTTTAGAGCACACCCTTTCTCATTCTATTCACAACACTCTCCAACTTGCTCTAAAAGCAGATGAGACATATCCATCAATGCCGTACTCTCCAAGCACTCGACTTGGTACACTGATTAGTTAGGTTGTCAACTCGAGACGATCTTTAGGATTGAAACGTTGTCGGTCCTTCCAATCAGGCGGTACTCTCTCCCAATATGCTTTTGACTTCTTGTGACTGAGAAGATCCTTCTAAGCTATCTCTTCACTGTTTTCACAATGAAGTGAAATCGGCTTATTAGACCTGGAATTACTCCCAGACCAAAAAGGAAATTCTAAGCACTAGGAGTAAACACTGAGCCCGAGATCAACTTAATGATCATCCTTAATCTGACTACAAGTCTGAATCAGTGTAGTCAACCATATTCAAGTTTGCACCTGATATACAAGCATATGATTCCTCGTTCTCTAAAGATACTTGAGGACGTACTAAACCGCTACTTATTGCTCAAATCCAAGATTCGATTGCAATTGACTTGTTATAACCTGACTTGCCGTTATCCAAGAGAGACTCTATCCCATTTTCTCTTTATCCGAAGATTTGGAGAATCATTCCTGAGAGGTAGGGTAGGACTACTCTCGATGAATGTTGCATACGTATATGCATGATCATCTTATTCAATAAGATGGATGGGATAGCCAATGACTCATTCCTGTGAATTTGACCGAAGTAAATTCTTAGAATATAGTCCAATTCTCTCATCCAGAGAATCTTGGCCTGTCAGTTTCTGACTTCAGATAGCACACACATGTTGTTTCCAACCGTTTCAGTGTTATCATTCATGAACACTAATACTACATTTTTACCAATATTGATATCCAGTCTACTAAAGACTTATCAATATTCTGGTCAAGTCCACATATTTTAAAACATGTGACTTTAAATGACCGAGAGGTTCTCTTAAATCCACAAAGGATATAAGCCCCGGCAGTCATCTTGCCGTGTCTAACCAAGACCCTTCTATTCCGAATGAATTCAGAATCCATTTTTTGGCAAGAAAGTCTCAGGGTATCACCCCTATTTTTCACTTTCTAACGAAATCTTGCAAGACTGAGTGGTGAGAGAGATCAAGGTCTGGTTAACTCTCTACTTGTCAGGGAATCACCCCTATACCACTCAGCTTTGCGCTGAAAGTTTAAACTTTCCTATTTATTCGACTCTTTTCTGTGTTGATCCAATTGCTCCCCCTGGGCCTGAGACAATCAGGTGGTTCTACAAGAGGCTGAACAGAACTGGAGTATCAAAACTCCATTTACAGGGTTAAGGCTTTCAAACGGACTTCTACGATCAGAATCCTATACAACCCACCAAGAGCCATAGGTTATCAATCACCCCAGCAGACTGTAAAGTCCACAAAACCATAATGGGTCAACGGTTAAACCATACTCCCACTACGTCTTGGGTGGATTGACATTCTGATCTAGTAGTATTTATCAGTGCAATCACCAACAACCGATGTTGGACATGGTCTGATTAAATCAGATAGTAACTTCCTTTGGGTAATCGTACTCCAAGGTCTAAGGCTGTTACTTATAGATTCTATCAGAAGGCTTGTGACAGTTCAACCGTCACTTTCTGATCTCAAGAATCTTATAACCAACCTTCACTCGACACATTAAGATATTTCACGAACAGTCACAATCTGAACGTATGCGCAAAATCTCCAGTCCTACCTTCAAGAATTAAGTGCTAAATGCTTACATTTACGGAAGTGGTGTGAACCGAATTCACTCCTTATCCATAAATTCACTAGCATCTTCTAGATAGACTTCTCGGTTAACATAATAATGTTAACCGTTATTTTGCACCAAATTATGTTAATCGAGTTTAGCAGTGTATTGTAGCACATCAATAACTATATATGGGGCAAGTCTATGGTTTCTTCCTCAGTGAAAAACATTCCACTAGGAGGCAGGCCGAACATCAGTCCCAAGACTATGTGATAGCCAATTTCTGAGCATGGAATACTCTATTCTCTGCTAAAATCAGAGACTCCTCCTCGTATTCTTTCGATAAACTAACCAGCATTTTGAGTAGTTATCAAACAAAATGTCACCATTCACAATCTCCCACTAGCTTGTATCTCGCACTAGACCCCAAAGGTCATTATGAACAAGCTATGTTACCTCTTCAAATCTATTACCCTCTCCCGATTGAAAGGAAACTTAGTCATTGTTCCTTTGAGATAGTGTTCCTAGACTGGGAGATAGGAACCACCCTTAGCCAGTCGTCAGGTCTTATCTCTAGGATATATGCACTAATTAATAGATATTGAAAGGTCGTTTATCTTAACACAGAAACCTATTACCTTTAATAGTTTTAGATGTGGTACACATACCTATTCAGCTTTTCTTAGTGGTTCTGTCTTTATCAAACAAAAGTCCGAGTCTCAGATTCGTACTACAAATATCATCTTCACTTTGTTTAAGGCAACTGTAGTATCGAGATGAAAGTGAATCCATTTGTTTCAACGAATCTGTAAACAGAAAAATAAATTTTCTGTGATATTCAAGGATCGAATCCAAAATTCATTTCCTCATACCACTCCCACTATACTAGCTGAAATTACTACCCGTTGTTACTCTATTAATCGTTAATACACAGCTTCCTTGTTCTTCCAAAGAACTAAGCTACCGAGTCAAATTACTCGGTTAAGAAAGTCGCTAAGGATTCATTGGTAAGTGATCCAAAATCACTTTCCTTATCCTATACTTTCTTTATTTAATGTTTCGGTTTAGCCTCAAAACTTCAGTTAAGATGATTAACACTTATAGACATTCTTTCCCATTCTCAACTTTCCTTAAAAGGAAATAGTCATGAACTAGCAGTTCATTTGAGTAGACACTACTCGTGAACTGTGGGATGTCTAATGAAAGCGTTACCCAGTGGGACTAATTTTCTAATAAATCAGAAAAACATAAGATAAAAGCTCCCACTAGTTTATCGGTTCCAAATACTGTCTAACTAGCGACACTTTAATTTATGACTCTCCAATTTTTCTATTAGAAAATTTCTCGTGTAGTCACTACACTATTAAAAAATTCACTGAAAGAATTTTACCGTCCTAATCATCTTTCAAACTAACTATGGTTGTCTCTCGTTCAACACGAGTGACAGCAGTGACGTCACTTAAGTTTTGAAGGCTCGGGAGAAATACCTCTTCCGAAAAATTAATCGCATGTGAGATTAATAAGTACAATGTTCTAGTTACTTACCACTTTTTAACGAAGTCATTACTAGTCAGTTTTACACCAGCAGTCTAGCAACCTAGAGAAATATGTATAACAGTTGTAAATAAAATTGACAGAAGATAAATCCAAATCATACACTACTAAGAAATTTTAGGAACATAGACTAAGAACTTACAGTCTATCCTACCGTTCCAAGGATTTAATCTAATGCCTCAGTGCCGCCTTAGGGTAGGTCAAAGAGGTTTCGATTAATATTGAAGATCAGATTGAGAATCGAACATCTCATTTGTGATCGTCAATCACCTTTCCTTTTCAGCCTAGGTACTACCAAAAAATACCCTTTATGAGTGTGACCTACGTCTCGCATTTTTAGGTAGACCCCGAGTGTGCCGCCTTAGGGTCGGTCGGTGACCCGGCGAGTACCCAAAATCCTATCCTTTCGGAGACCAAGCCTTGAATTTTGATAGCGGTGAAGGCCTTCCTTAGGGGGCCGAAATCAAAGCCGGCACGAGGCGTCACCATTCTCTCACGTTGCTTGTGTCAACAGTAGAGGCCGTGGGGTCGGTTGTCGCCTCTCCCGCTCCCATTCAATATTTTGAAAAAAAGTGGTGGGTTTACTGATCACGTTTTTGGACTTGATGTTACATTAAGGAACAATAAATCATTGGCCCGAATGTTGTCGGTTATGTGGGGTAGCCCACCCGACCTATTCGTTGGAACATATGTGGCCGTCGGACGGGTCAAGACCAGGGGAGCTCCGTTGAGCCGTAGTGGCTGATAACGGTCATTTTATGCCCGTTATTCTATGACCTTTATCCCCGATTCTAGTTTAAAAGAGCTATAATAGAGTAATAATAAGTCGTAATACGCTTAATTTACATATGTCGAGAGTTACGATTCATTATTATGTATTAAGAGGTTTTATTATATTATTTGATATTACGGACTATATTTCACGTTATATTTGTAGTAACTCATTTGGGAGCACAAGGATGGACTTCGGAAAAGCTTTGATGGATCACAGACAAGTTCAGGAGGCCCAAGACAGAAAAGAGGAGAAAGCCAGGAGCATGTAAGGCTCGGTCGACCGAGCCCATGCATTCGGTCGACCGAGTGGGCCCATAGTCCAGAAGAAGTTCGGCACATTATTTGAGTCGGTTAGGGTTCAGAGTGTCGGCATTTTAAGTCGGTTTTCTATGACGGCTGAGGCTCTATATAAACACAAGTCCTTTGTATTTTTTATTATGCATTCACCAATACTATTTCATATTTACAAATAAGCAAATAAGGATTCTTAAGGCTTGCGGAGGTTGCTAGGGTTGCAAACATGTAAGCCCTAGTTTATCTTCTTGTTTTCTTTTAAGTAATCAATTTCCCAATTATGCTTTGATTGTTTGAGTAGGTATTCATATCTAGATGATGTAGATCTAGGATATGACGTTAGGCGAGTGGTGATACCTTGTCTATAAGGATCCCAAACCCTACGTCCTCTACCTAACATCTACGGATGAATCTGTGTGTTTAATTTACGTGTATTTAGATTAGTTTATATGATGTCCTGATGATTCGCTATATAATCCGATTCGTATATGAAACGCTGAGAAATATGTTCGGGGAGGTAAACCAGGGGAGTTAGACTCTCGGGTGACCGAGAGGTGTCACTCGGTCGACCGAGAGCACCTATTCGGTCGACCGAGAGTTGTCAAACCTGTTTTCATCCGTTAATCAGTCACGTCTTTATGATTAGGTTAGCTTAATTTGAATCTGTTATCTCAGTAGGTATGGCTATGGCTACGTCACTCACTTGATTTAATTAAAACGTGTAAAAAGGAAATACCGGTATAAAACTCTTAGGTAGGCTCATGAATTGATCTTCGGACTTTCAGCGTTATCTAGGTAGGGTTATATTAGGGAATTGCGCGCACCTTCTTATACGTAGATCGTAAACTAGCATGAGACTATAAATTGGTAATTGTTAGTTGGACGAGAGTTTGAGTGATCGTCTCAGGAAGTACGCCTAACCAAAGGAATGTTGCCTGGACGAGGTGTACGGTTAATATCGGCATCCTTAGAGTAGTAAGCGTGTGAGTTATATGAGATGGAGGCACCAAAAGGCGAAGTCACGTAACAATACCACGGTGATATAGTGACCTACCGAGTGCTACATCAAGTTATAGAGGATGACTCCCGTAGCCACTATAAATGAATATGGACGGATTAATAGTTGATAAGTCTTGTTGTTATATAAATTGTCTAGATCCGGAGGATCACGGTTATAATTGGGCGGTTGATTACGTTATTTGTTTATGTGTTATTTATATGTTTGGGTGTGTCTTTCTCTTCTTGTACTTTATGTTGGTCATAGACCATATTTGTCAAACGAAATAACTAGTTGACTATTTAAGTAGGATCCACAAATTGATTCTCTCGTGGGATCGACCTCGACTCTATCTAGCTATACTTGCGATTGAACCTAGTTCACTTGCTAGTGGTTATTTAGGCATCGAGTTAGTAATTTAACTTGACCTCAATCAAGTTTTTGGCGCCGTTGCCGGGGAATCAATGGTCCAATTGCTTAAATAATCTACTTGATTATTTCGTTTTTGTTTCTGTTTTCTTTTATAAGTAAGTAAAAAAAAAAATAAAAAAAAATAATAATAATAATAATAATAATAATAAACAAATAAATAAATAAAATAAAATTTTATATATATGTTACGTATGTTCGGTCGACCGAATGATGCGCTCGGTCGACCGAGCCCTATATTATACGACGATCGTTTTCCCCTCGTTTTGTTTTTCCCCGTCGTAGGTTGTAAGCCTCAAGCGACGTACGAGTAATCGTACTGACTGCTAGTTTATTGACCGTTTGTTGTTTTTCAAATATTGCAGATAATTGGACGAAAATCACTCACATAACCTGCTCAAGATCAGCAAAATGTCATCAAATGATTTTACCAAAGGCCAAGAAGAAGTCAAGGTTTTACGAACAAAAACTACATCAAGAAAGCCGTTAACACCGAAGCTCATGGAAAGGATAGAAAAGATGAAAGCAAAAATCCGAGAGGCGAGGAAATCAAGAGAGGCTAAAGAAGCCTATTGGCAAAGAGGTATGTCTATTTTGAATCCAGAGGAAATCTCTTCGGATTCTGATTCGGCCTTAGATTATGATGATTACATGTCCGAGATAGAATGCGAGTCGAGGGTAGCACGGCTATGAAGAGCCTGTTGTTATCCGTTCTAGAGATGAAACATTGATTAAAGACGAGTCTCGGCGATGCAAAAGTTAGCGAGACCCGGGAGCTTTTATGGTTGGAGTAACCCTAGAACAAACCCATCTAGGTTTAGCCTTGATTGATTCCGGTTCAAGCCTTAATATCTTTCCTAAAAGCCTTTGTGATAGGAATGTCATTTTAACACCCACTAACACCCCGCTCCAAGTTAGATTAGCGGATGGAACTAGGACAATCATGACTGGGAGACTGAACAACATGATTATTGGTGTGGGGCAATTACGGTTTAAGATAGACATAGTGGTAATGGAAATCGAGGAACATCCTGAATGCCCAATCATTTTGGGTAGATCGTTTATCAACACCGCTAGAGCTTTCATACGGATGACCAGACATGAGATAGTATTGTTTGACGCCAAGGGTTACGAGTGTTATGGGATAACAAATCCGAATTTCCCCTGTACCGGCAAGTGTGAATGTGTTAGAAGTAGTTGGTTCGGAAAAGCTTGATGCCACTCAAGGTCTAGGAAAGGATGCGATGATAATGTCGATGATAAAGATGAGAGGGAAGTCCTTACTATTCTAAGTCGGAATAGGTCGGTTCGACTGCACCGGCCACGACCAATATTGAAGTTGTAGACCTACCTAAGGATAGGAGGACCGAGCAAAGAAACGAACTAGGAGAGTTCGTAACAAAAGCTCATCGAAATCGAGAGACAAATCCAAAAGTAGGCGCTTGTACGGATGGTCAATTCGATTGTCTTTTCATAGGACCGAAATCCAAGGGAAGGGCACTCGTAGAAAAGGACGGTCGAACTTTCTCGGTGAAAGCGGCCGGGTGAAAGCCTGGCAAGTCAAAGGGCGTGTTTAGGAGTGATAATTTTGGAAGTCGAGCTACCGACTTAAAGCGTAGAACTATTTCTATCCTTCGTTATTTTTATCTCTAGTTTTATTTTTATTTTCTAAATAAAAGTAGCATGAAACGATAAGAAGTTTTTTTTTATTATTTTGCCATGTTCCGACGACTGTTGAGTTAAGGATGTGCAAAATAATATATTTTTTTTTTTTTATTCGAATCATTTTTATGTGAAGTGAAGTGTAGTAATTGAATCTTTGTAAAAAATTGTTGATTAAGGAAATGGTAATGCGTTATTTTACAAATGCTTAGACTAGATTGTTTGATTTATTCATGATAAGAATGAGGTTGCTTTTATGCTTGAGACGATTTATTGGTTAGAAAAAAAATTTTGCGGTGAGAGTGAAATAATAAATTTTGGCACCGTTATATATTGTAGTTATTTTACGGTATGTGTCAAATTTATTAAAATGGTTAACACCATTAATTTCTACACATCCCCACTCACCTTTCCCTCTTCCCAACCTTTCACCTTTTTCTCTTCCCAATCTCTTTATTATCCCAATTCAAATTTTCAAATTCCACCTTTCCACCTCATCAATCCCCAACAACTTTTCTCCACCAATCACATTCCACTTTTCAAACTCCATTTTTTCTATTTAACCCACCATCCTCTCTTTCATTTTCCTCATCCTTTCCCCCCAATTCCTTCATCCCACTTCTCCATCTCCCTTTTTCCCACACCCTAGTAGAAATCAAATGGAAGTGTTCCAAAAATTTTCATCCAATTAACCATTTTCACTCACCTTTGAAATTCCTGTCGAAGGATTTTGCTTCGGATCGACCAAATTCGTCACGGGACGAAGACTGAGCCGGAAATCCACCGTTTTAGGCGTTTCATCACTCGGTCAACCGAGTACTTACTCTCGGTCGACCGAAAGTACCCCTGCCGCCGCCGTCCTCTTCTTTGCCAAGATTCTGTGAGGATGCCGCCAAGAAGAAGCAGAGCCGCTCAGTTTGTGGCTGTGGAAGGCGATATTCCAATAATCAACGGGGTACCACAATTCGCGAGTCGGGAGGTATATTCTTCGTTTACTAATCATTTCGTTAATGCCCCCGTACATCGAGCTCGGGGTCTAGACTTGGAAAATTGTGGGGATGAGCTTTTGGAGTTGGTGGAAGGTTATCAATGGCGTGATGTCGTCGCACCCCCGAGGCCGGGTCAACGTCAATTGGGTAAGAGAATTTTATGCTTATTTGCGTATACACCCCGACACCAATGTCGTTATCATTCGTGGACGACCAATTGTCATTTCTCCGGGCACGATTAATGCTTATTTTGGGTTGGATATCTCGGAGGATGGGCCAGAGTATATGGCGACGTTTGATGGGTCCGATGCTTGGTTGGAGGAAGTTGGAGCCTATCTAGGAATAGAATGGACTATAGGGGAGGTTGCCCGCACATTTGCGGAAACAAACTTTAGGAGATGGGAGGATAAGTGCCTTAATCGGCTTATCCGTTCTAATATCTTCCCGGCTAAGCATGTATCTACGGTTTACTATACTCATGCCACTTTGATCTATTGGTTGTACATGGGATGGCCGTGAATGTGGGGGCATTGATACGCAAGGAGATGACAGACGATGCTCTCAAGCCTCGACATACCTTACCCTTTGGTTCACTAATCACTACATTCGTGAGGGAGCCGAGTGCCCGGTGTTAGGCGGCGATTCCTATGCGGAACCAATGCCTATCCTATCTTTGAGTTCGTCCCACCGCCCGTCGTTCACGGCCACGACCAAGAAGGGGAACCCGAGGATGCTGACGAAGCCGGACCAAACAATTTGCAGCTAGCACCATTCAATCCAGGATGGGATTAAGCATTTTAAATTGAGTGTTTGATTTCCTATAATTAACGAGTTTTTATTTTGATTCAATTCTACTAGTATGTCGTGTTATATAGAGCAAGTTTCTCTCGTTACCTAAATCGAACTCATGTAATGATTCGGACTCGTTGAAATGAATTGCAATGTAATCATTACATTAAGGACTTAAAGATGTTTAAGGAAGTTGTTATCACTTTTACGGTCCCTTTTCGATTATTACCTTGTTTGGACTAATCCCGCAACGAGTTGCGAGCTTTGTTTAAGATATGTGTTGCGGTGATTATGCTTCGCCGCCTGCTATGGAGCCAATTCCGTGCACGATGAACTTGGCCGGTTTCCTAAGACTTGTTCAAACTTCCACGCTTATCCAGAGCTAAGTTCCTTTTTTTTTGAGTTTGTTCTTTCGTTTTTTTATATACATTGAGGACAATGCATTGTTTAAGTGGGGGGTACAAGTCACTTAGCTCAAATGAGTAATTCCATATGTTCCCATATATCAAATAGTAAATAAAATGAGTAAAAAAAAAAAATAAAAAAAAAAAATTTAAATTTAAACTTAGAATCACATTTACTTTTGTGAAGTCCTGATAACTATATCTAATAAGGAATGACCCATATTTCATGAGTACGTGATCACTTTATACTTCTGCGATTTATTGATTAGTAAACTTAATGATATTCATATTGTCCGTTGCGAGTAGTTGTTTATTATTCAATACCTGAATCGAGTCGTACTACGCTTATTATAAAAAGGTAATATTATTATGTGTACATTGCATAGATAATTGATTATGCTTACCTAGTGTCAAATTTATCGTCGATGTGTTCCGAAGATTCTAGCCACAATAGCTGAATAATAAGCTTGAGACGTACTGTGTTTGACAATGTTAAAACACTTGGACTTGTAGTAAGTTACCAAAGTAGCCTCGCGCTTGTGGTAATATTCGATGCTAATATTTGATCTAAGATAGAGGGATACTTTAAAAAGTTTTCCTTCTTGAGATTGATAGTATCGAAAAATATGAAGATATGAAAAGAATATTCAACTCTTTAAGAGGCTTTGAGTAGTACTCGGTCTCCAAGTCCAAAAACCTATAGATACGCTCTTGCTTATTATTCTAGTGCTTGAAAAATTAAAAGGCTTGAGAAATGGGAATACTGAAGTTGGTAGGTTAAGACTACGAAGTTTGCATAAGCTCTAATCTTGCTACGAATGTTTAAAACTCAATGCACATGCACACAACACATCGATTCATGATGAATAGTGGATAATGGATAAGCGATGAGCATAGAGGATATGAGTTGATTCGAGTTTCTTGTGTCGGTATCTTGTGACCCTTTGGAAAGTAGTTTATGGGGAATAACTTGTTGATATTTTGATCGGGACGATCAAAGGCTAAGTGGGGGGTAGTTGATAACGGTCATTTTATGCCCGTTATTCTATGACCTTTATCCCCGATTCTAGTTTAAAAGAGCTATAATAGAGTAATAATAAGTCGTAATACGCTTAATTTACATATGTCGAGAGTTACGATTCATTATTATGTATTAAGAGGTTTTATTATATTATTTGATATTACGGACTATATTTCACGTTATATTTGTAGTAACTCATTTGGGAGCACAAGGATGGACTTCGGAAAAGCTTTGATGGATCACGGACAAGTTCGGGAGGCCCAAGACGAGAAAAGAGGAGAAAGCCGGGAGCATGTAAGGCTCGGTCGACCGAGCCCATGCATTCGGTCGACCGAGTGGGCCCATAGTCCGAGAAGAAGTTCGGCACATTATTTGAGTCGGTTAGGGTTCAGAGTGTCGGCATTTTAAGTCGGTTTTCTATGACGGCTGAGGCTCTATATAAACACAATTCCTTTGTATTTTTTATTATGCATTCACCAATACTATTTCATATTTACAAATAAGCAAATAAGGATTCTTAAGGCTTGCGGAGGTTGCTAGGGTTGCAAACATGTAAGCCCTAGTTTATCTTCTTGTTTTCTTTTAAGTAATCAATTTCCCAATTATGCTTTGATTGTTTGAGTAGGTATTCATATCTAGATGATGTAGATCTAGGATATGACGTTAGGGCGATGGTGATACCTTGTCTATAAGGATCCCAAACCCTACGTCCTCTACCTAACATCTACGGATGAATCGTGTGTTTAATTTACGTGTATTTAGATTAGTTTATATGATGTCCCGATGATTCGCTATATAATCCGATTCGTATATGAAACGCCGAGAAATATGTTCGGGGAGGTAAACCGGGGAGTTAGACTCTCGGGTGACCGAGAGGTGTCACTCGGTCGACCGAGAGCACCTATTCGGTCGACCGAGAGTTGTCAAACTTTGTTTTCATCCGTTAATCGATCACGTCTTTATGATTAGGTTAGCTTAATTGAATACGTTATCTCGGTAGGTATGGCTATGGCTACGTCACTCACTTGATTTAATTAAAACGTGTAAAAAGGAAATACCGGTATAAAACTCTTAGGTAGGCTCATGAATTGATCTTCGGACTTTCAGCGTTATCTAGGTAGGGTTATATTAGGGAATTGCGCGCACCTTCTTATACGTAGATCGTAAACTAGCATGAGACTATAAATTGGTAATTGTTAGTTGGACGAGAGTTTGAGTGATCGTCAGGAAGTACGCCTAACCAAAGGAATGTTGCCTGGACGAGGTGTACGGTTAATATCGGCATCCTTAGAGTAGTAAGCGTGTGAGTTATATGAGATGGAGGCACCAAAAGGCGAAGTCACGTAACAATACCACAGTGATATAGTGACCTACCGGTGCTACATCAAGTTATAGAGGATGACTCCCGTAGCCACTATAAATGAATATGGACGGATTAATAGTTGATAAGTCTTGTTGTTATATAAATTGTCTAGATCCAGAGGATCACGGTTATAATTGGGCAGTTGATTACGTTATTTGTTTATGTGTTATTTATATGTTTGGGTGTGTCTTTCTCTTCTTGTACTTTATGTTGGTCATAGACCATATTTGTCAAACGAAATAACTAGTTGACTATTTAAGTAGGATCCACAAATTGATTCTCTGTGGGATCGACCTCGACTCTATCTAGCTATACTGCGATTGAACCTAGTTCACTTGCTAGTGGTTATTTAGGCATCGAGTTAGTAATTTAACTTGACCTCAATCAGTGGCTCTTCGGATGGCTCAGCCTTGCCAGACCCCCGTGCAAACGCCACACGTGGAGGGTGAAGTCGATCGAGCCGTAGCTACTGTTGACCACCCAACTGTGGTTAACCACTTTCGAACCATGTTTGCCCGTGATTATCCAATCCTTAAACATCAAACTTTCACGTAGACATTACGGAACAAAAACGTAATCTCGTCTAGGTAAGGTGGAATTCACCGAGAATCCAACACCTTAACCACGAGGTTTCGGGATTTTACTCCTTATGCTTTCGCAGAGTGGGATTCACCGAGAATCCATCACCCAACCTTGACGATTGAAAAAAACCCGTGTTCCTCGGTTTTTACCCTAATTAGTTTCTAATTAATATCAAACAATTAATTAAAACTAATTGCGTGTTTTATACATGCCTAACTAATTCCTCGAATTAATTTCTACATGTATGCATATGGAGTGGAATTCATGATATCATGCATGTCATGGAAATTTTCCGGTTCTACACATACAATCTAAACATGTATACTAGTGCGGAAAATAAACACCGAGATGGACCGTTGGCACCCCCGTATCTAATCTATTAGAAAATAAATAACCAAAACCCTAACTAGGGTTTACTTCTTTCTAACATAATCTGCAGCTGTTCAAAATCTTCGACGATCGGCAAACCAAACAAACTCGGATCGCGACAAAACTTTCCAGATCTGTTCCTCACTCCTTGGGCTTCAATATGGACGGTTGGATCGGAGTTTTGACTTGTCAATTTTCTCCAGTGAGCCGCCCAACTTGCTGCTGGATCTGACTTTTACAGCAGCACCTCAAAGACTTCCTGAGGCCGATCGGGAATCGAGATGAAACCCGATCGACCTGAAATGTTTATGACACGTCAAAAACTCCTTATTTATCGATTTGACCGGTTGGATTTGCGTTTCAACGGTCCAAACTCTCCCAGAAATTCGAGGAAGTCACAGGTAGGGTTTCTGTGAATCCTGCGTTTTTCTGTTATAGCAGCTTCTTTGCAGCAACGAACGGATATCAAAACTGACTCCGATCAACGCCAAATTTAGTGGAATTGTTCATCATCTTCCAATATTGATTCTTACCGGAGGGATCGTCGTTTCAATGGCTCGATCAACGGGAACGAAATAACTAAACAGCTACTAAACAGATCTATTTTCTGTAAATTAAAATTGCAATAAAAATAAATTACATAATTTCCTATACTCATATGAACGAATTTTCATCGTTTATATGAGTTTACAATAGATCTAACGGGTAAACAGTGCCAACCCCCAATCCATCTCTTCAACCATAGCAATTAATCATTATCAATGCATAAAACAATAAATAAAATTTACCTACATGCAATTCCACTCCTTTAAATAGTTTAATTATTATTATGACTATATAAATCGTGGAACCTGTCTCTGATACCACATGAAGAATGTAGGATCTTAGATCTAAACGGGTTAAATCTACGCTCAGCGGATGGATCACGACTTATACATCACAATACATAGTTAAATGACTTAAACTACTACAAGGGGGTTACGTTTATCTTACCAATAGTAGGAAGAAAAGCTTTAATCTTAGGATGAGAAGCCTTGATCTTCCAATGTGTTCTCCAAACGGTGGTTGGTGGACACCGATTCTTGAAATTGGAACCTCCTTAATATGTAACCGAGAAAAACTCTAAGTTTTTCACCAACCGGGTGGAGCTAAGGATCGAACTCCTTAGCCTTTTTTATCTATGAATTTCGTGGCCCTCTCTTCACCTAGGGCTCGGGGAGAACTCTCTTTTTATAGGCAAAATCCAAGAGAGAAAACCTATACCCAATCGGTTTAACAAAATAAAAGAGATAATTCTAATTATTATTATCCAACAAAAATAAGAGATAATTATAATCTTATAATAAGAAAATATAATTATCCTTATAGTTAAGAGATAAATAATAAATAAATTATTTTCTTTTATTTATCCAATTAATTATTTAACAAATAAATAACTAATTACACAATATGTCATTATCCAAGAAAACTAATTTCTTGGAAAATCCAAGACATATTGGCGCCACACTAAGCCCACGGGCCCGAGAAAATGTCTTTTCGTGTATTATATTATTTAGCCCAACTAAATAATATCGATGCATATCAATTAATTAGCCCGACCAATTAATTATCACCGAGGCCCAAATAACAAGATTATTAGTCCGAATTACGAAGCCACATCGGGGACCATGGACCTATAACCGGTAGCTCCAATAATTAATTATTCATCAAACATAATATAATTATTAATTCCGGGATTACGCCACCATAAACCCGGCGAACTCTACCAATTATAGATGTATACTTATACTCAACACATAGAGTGAATAAGCGTCCATTGATATAATCACTACATACGGAGTAACCCTCCATAGACTGTCCATTCTGAGTGGGAAGTCTCCGTGAACCCGAATCAGAATATCTTATCCTTATTTATCATTAACCCCCTAATGATCAATTAGTATGCATATCTGACTAGTAGCTAATTAGTCAAATGCAAACTCCCGGGATCGATCACTTTCTTAGGACTAACAAATAAGGGGACTGACTCTCTACTTCCCGCAGGAAGGAATGGATTCCATGTCTGTGAAAATCAGAACTACTCACTCATCAGGAGATAGTGCCAATGAGAAGTGGCTTGGAACACATATTTAAGTGGACCGTAACTAACACATCAAACACTACCCCGAGACAAGCAGCACCCTGTGATCACCTCAGGATTAAGGTTGATCCATGTATGTTCATCTAATGATTTAATAAGATTCCTCGATTACGGAATTATATCGAGAAATTCATATTAAATCGGTCCAGTACTATATGAATGCCATCATATATAAATGCCCCACGTAGGTACCCTCTACCGATAGTCCGGATAAGACTATCACACCCTAAGGTGTTCTGGGCGCATTATTGGTGTTTTAATCAAAAGACCCTAAACTCTGATTAAGTTCACCACGGATTAACAGTTTAAGCATATCTCCACTAACTCAATCCTCACGTGTAATCCATACACTGAGTTAAGTGGTTACATACAGATATACTTAGGGTTTGCAGCAGTGTATTACTTTACAAGCACAAAGCAAGTAACTAAGATGAGATAAATTCTGTCATCCATTATTAAAAACAATTACACAAATTGTCTTTCGGGCACTACACCTAACACTCTTATCACTATATTCTTCCAGAAATTAACAACATTGGTGTATGAGATGCGGTATAATCTCAGATTTAGAACATCTTCCAGTCCTTCGTATCTTCTTATCCTTCTACCAATGTTGATGGCTAATTCTGTGTTGTTAGCATCAGTAACAAAGCCTCTAACACTTTGGATTTTTCCAATATGAACATCTCATTTATCCGCCATTGAAGAAATTTGGAAAAGATGAAGAAGAAAACTTTGCAAATCTGTGTTAACACTTGTATGTCCTCGAGAGAAGATTGATCTGAGGTTTCTAAGCATCTTTTGTGTGTATATGTCTGTATATATAAGGAAAGGTAGTGGTTGAAAATTGTCAGGCAAGTACCGTACACGTTCGGTAGCATTTAACCATGATTAAAGTTGGAGTAAATGTGATGTTGCCATGTGTCCCACTAACTTATCCCATAAAGAGTTGTAACCATTGGATATTGTAACCGTAGTTATTATGGATAAGAATAATATCCAATTACTGTTGACTTTCATTTAAGTTTGATTGTCTTGTAATGTATACTCCAGCAAACTTGGCTTCAGTAGAGTTGGCTCAGCAGCCTACTGACATGAGATGGCTCAGCAGCCTGCTGATAAATTACTCTGCTGATCTTCATACACTTTTGTTTTGTCCAACTGAATACAAGATGAAGTTTAATACCAATGACTGATTTGTCAAGTGAGCTCACCCAACAGGACAAAGACCAATCCCCTTGGCAACTTTATTTTCTCAATTGTCCAAACTAACTTAAGTACATGGAATTATCGATACCAATGACTAGTCTGCCAAGTGAGCTCACCCAACTAGGCAAAAACTAATACCCTTGGTGAATTCCAGTACACTGCTGATCAATAACATATCAGTCAACTTTTATGATGCCAAGTTCAGTTCTTAACTTAACAAATCTTTCATTATCCAATGGTTTTGTAAATATGTCAGCAAGTTGATCGTTAGTAGGGATATAAAGAACCACCATGTTAAGGGTGATTTTATATGTTTTATAAGGATATATTTTATATCAATTTCCCCCATATGTGGATGTTTTTCATAGAAATCGAGCTATATAATTGGAATATTGAGCAAGTGGTGTTTTCAATAGTTAAATTGCAAAACGTAACGAATTATGTGTTTAAATTGTGATTTTATACTATTTTGGAATATCGTTACGCTTTGGTATGTTTTTCCTACATTGTAGATACACATTGTTGATGGAAAAGATGATCTTTAAAGAGATAAATTCGAGTGGAAAGAAATCAAGTGTTGAACCAGCTGGACTGGCGTCCAGATTCATCAAACTGGCGTCCAGTAGGATGGGCGTTTGACATGCTGGACGAGCGACCAGGAGGAGCTTTTACATTCAGGATGTTCAGATTTTCAGTGGAGTGGCGTCCAAAATTGCATAGGACGGGCGTCTGACGAAGACTCGGCCCGACTCGAAAGTTCAACGCATCTGGACGGGCGTCCAACACCGACTTAGGCCCAGCCGACTTAGAATTCTATATAAAGCAGCAGCGCCCCAAACCCTAAAACACACAAATTTTTACATCAGATTTTTATACACAAAATACATAGAGCAGCCGCACTCTGAGGGTTCCAAGGCCGATCACCCTAGCCTTGTGCTCGGGTGATCCGGGTTAGATTATGATGCTTTTCTTTTCGTTGTTGATTCCTGGAGATCATCCATTGTACCAAACTAAGTGAGTTTATTCTTTTAATTTATTCAATCCTTTGTTTATTCTTATGATCTTTGATTCGTTTTGTATCTTTCTATAATTTATGATGCTATTGTGTGACTAGCTATAGATCGAGAGATTGGTTGCTAATTGTTGTCTAACGTAGATGAGAATCGTTGTTAGGCTAGATCACCATAGAAAGATAGGATCTTTAATCATTAATTCGTGACAAATTAATTGGTTAATTATCTAGGTTGCTAGATTCTAAAATACGGGAGTTAACTTGAATCTACACCTTCGTTTTGTATGAAATTGGTCTCAACATTCGAGAGAGGAGAGATCGATAATTGAATTCACTAAGGAATTAGGAGTTCGTATCTCGTGTAAAGGTGAAACCACAATATCGAATTAAAATCATGAGATGAACTTGGATTGAAATCACTTGGTTTGTATATTGGTTGATTCCATGTATCTTTCTTCTATGTTTTTCTTAGTTGTTATAGCTTATATTTATTTTATCTGTTCTATGTGTTTATATGTTTGTTCTTTCGTTTATTTGTTTTCATAAGTAACAATTGAAAAGAATTAATAAAACTAGATTCAACATCCCAATTCCCTGTGGATCGACCCCTTACTTATCCCGCTTTACTATCAATTACCCGATATTCGGTCGGTTAGGAGTTAGTTTTGCATATAGGTTAGGGTTTATAAATTGTTTTTGTTTAATGATGCAAAATCCTCCGAACACACCACATCTTTCTTCTCCACATGATCTCTTATAAAGGGATGTCTCACATCAATGTGCTTGGTTCTTGAGTGCAAAACAGGATTTTCTGTGATTGCAATTGGACTTGTGTTGTCACACATTATAGGAATTTCTCTTTCTTCAATTCCATAATCCCTTAATTGTTGTCTTAACCAAAGTATTTGTGCACAGCAGCTTCTAGCAGCAATGTATTCAGCTTCAGTAGTGGAAGTGGATATTGAATTCTGTTTCTTGCTAAACCAGGAAACAAGTCTATTTCTCATCAACTGACAAGTTCCTGTGGTGCTTTTTCTATCAATCATGCACCCAGCATAATCAAAATCTGATTAGGATATAACTTTGAAGCTTCCATCTTTTGAATACCGTATCCCTACTCCCAAAGTCTCTTTTAGATACTTAAGAATCCTCTTGACTGCAGTGAAGTGACTTTCCTTTGGTTTAGATTGAAATCTTGCACAAACACCAACTGCAAAGGATATATCAGGTTTTCCTTCTTTATCTTCATCCAATCTGATGCTAGTACTCATAAGAGTTGATATCTTGGTGCTATTTTCCAGGCCAAACTTCTTTAGCAGATCCTTGATATATTTAGTTTGATGAATGAAGATTCCATCTTTCATTTGTTTGACTTGTAATCCCGAAAAGTAGTTCATTTCTCCCATCATACTCATTTGAAACTTGCTTTTCATGAGATTAGCAAACTTTTCACACAGCAATTCATTTTTAGAACAAAAAATTATGTCATCCACATAGATTTGTGCCAGTAGGGTGCTGTCCCCTTCATTGATTCTGAAAAGAGTCTTGTCAATGGTACCTTTGGTAAAACCATTGTCCACCAAGAACTGAGATAGGGTTTCATACCGTGCTCTTGGTGCTTGTTTCAAACCATAAAGTGCCTTGTTGAGTCTGTACCTTTATTTTCTTGATCTTTAACTTCAAAACCAGGAGGTTGCTGAACATAGACCTCCTCCTCCAGAATGCCATTCAAAAATGCACTTTTGACATCCATCTGGTATACTTTGAAGTTTTTGTAAGCAGCATATGCCAAGAATAATATAGCTTCCAATCTTGCAACTGGGGCAAATGTCTCATCAAAGTCTATTCCTTCTGCTTGAGAATTGCCTTTTGCCACTAGTCTGGCCATGTTCCTTACAATGGTACCAGATTCATCCAATTTATTTTTATAAACCCATTTAGTTTCAATTATGTGTGCATGACTAGGCCTTTCTACTAGTGTACAAACTTGGTTTCTTTCAAACTCATTTAATTGTTCTTGCTTAGGAATTATCCAATCTAGATCAGATATTGCTTCTTCAACAACTTTAGGCTCCATTTGAGATAGAAAACAAGTAAACATTGCTTCCAACTGTCTCCTAGTCCTTACACCTTGTTGTATATTGCCAATTACTTGTTCAGCAGGGTGATCCTTCAACCATTGTAAATCTTGATTTGTTTGATTTATAGGAGCTTCATCTTCAGTAGACTATGCTGTTGTTTCAGTAGGGGGTTCAACAGATCCTTGAACTGCATCTGTTGTTGCATCAGTAGTGTTACCAGCATGTTCTTCAGCAGGGGCAGAGTCAGAAACTTTTAAGTCATTTATCTTTTCCAAAACATCAACTTATTTTGAATTAGTGACTTGGAGATTTTCAGCAGGTTCTGAAACTTCATCTTCCATTCCAGTAAACTTTGGTTCATCAAATACAACATGTATTGATTCTTCATGTTTCAATGTTTTTTTATTACCCTGAATGCCTTGCTGACTGAAGAATATCGCAAAAAGATTCATTTATCTGATTTTGGTTGGAATGTCTTCAGTTGCTCCTTATGATTTAAAATGAGACACTTGCTTCCAATTGGATGAAAATAAGATATATTTGGTTTTCTTCCATTCCAAATCTCATAAGGTGTCTTCAGCACCTTTTTGTTTACTGAGGTCCTATTTTGTGTATAACATGCTGTATTGATTACTTCAGCCCAATATCTTTCAGGTAGTAATGCTTCACAAATCATAGTCCTCTCTGCTTCCTTCAAGGTCCTGTTTCTTTTTTCAGCAACCCCATTTTGCTGAGGTGTTCCAGAAGCTGCTAGTTAATGCAGCACACCATTTTGTTCACAGTATTCTCTTATGACTTTATTGAGAAACTCAGTTCCCTTGTTTGATCTGATTTCACTACTGTTAAACTTTTCTCATTTTGCAATCGCTTCAAAAGTTCAGGCATCTTTTGTAGTGTTTCACTGTTCTTGTTCATAAATACTACCCATGTGTATCTTGAATAATCATCCACAACTACCAGAGTGTACTTCTTTCCTGTTACACTTGTTGGTATTACTGGTCCAAATAAATCCATATGCATCAGCTTCAAAACTCTTTTTGTTGATTGTTTAGTCTTTGAATTGAAGCTTGACTTTGTTTGTTTACCTTGCTGACATGCATCACATATACCATCCTTTTTGAATGTGATCTCAGGTAAGCCAATTACCAACTTCTTTTTCACCAATTGATTGATATCATCAAAATTGAGATGATTCAACTTTTTATTCCACAACCAATTTAGTACTTGGTATGCACAATCGGGCATGCTTCTGGAACAGCAGTAGACCAATCCACAACATACATGTTTTGTTGTCTCCTTCCAGCCAACACAACTTGTTCACCTCTTTCACTAATGACAATACAATAGACTTTGTCAAAAGTGACCTTGTAACCCATGTCACAAAATTGTCCAGTGCTCAGTAGGTTGTAGTCCAGTCCTCCCACAAATGCAACATTTCTGATAGTCAATCCATTCCTCACCAGTGTTCCATATCCTCATGTGTATCCTGGTGTGTTCTTGTTGCAAAAATTCACTCTTGGACCATCCTTTGCCACATAGTTTGTCAGACAGTGCTTATTCTTTGTCATATGTCTGGAACATCCACTGTCAAAGTACCAGACACCCTAAAAAACAATGTTAATGTGTTTTAGGTACCCAAAACTGTTTAGGTCCATAGTGGTCAGTGGTAAGCATGACCCTTGGCAAATTTCCATAAGGTTTTCTTTCAAAAGCATTACACTTTTGTTCATATATGTATCCCACATTTCCATAAAATCTGACATTTGGTTGTGTAGAATTCACATATGATTTCTGGCCTTTTGGTACATAATGATGTTTGAAGTGATTTCTATTGTTAGAAGCACTAGCATAACCATGAGGTTGCTGTCTGTTAGGAACAACCTTGTAATATGGAGTCTGCTGAGGTCCCTGCTGAGGTTTTGAATAAGTCCTCTGCTGATTCCATTGCTGAGGTTTTACCCTAGCATTATGGTTATGTCTATTGTTTCTAGCAGTAGGGGCAGGAACATTCCAGTCATCATCAGTAGGGAACAGTATACCTTTCCCTCTGAGATAAGTATCCCTTGAATGATTAACATTTTAGGTTTAGGATTCTTAACATTGGAATATTTCTAATTTTTGCCCTTTTGTGGTCCAGCAGACTTAGCAGCAGGTCTTCTATCAGTAGGTCTAGAAGGTCTAGCAGTCCTACCTTTGGATTTACCCTTTTTGTTAGGTGCTATTGACCTTTTGGACTTCTGATTTTGCTTTTTTTTGAAGCATTCTTAGTAGGCTTTACCGCCTCAGCAACCCTTTTGGGAGTTGGATCCTGTGCAGGCACAAACTTAGGACCAATTCTGGTACTAGGTTTAGTAGCCTTACTGGATCCACCCTTAGTAGATTGGTGAGTTTCAAATCCAAGGCCTGTTCTATCACCATAAGGCTTTCCAGACTTGAATGCAGTGGTGGAACTAGATTGTGCAGCAGATTCAGCAGCTATTGAAGGTACAGTAGACTTATGTTGAGTCTGTCTATAATCTTTTTCCTTACCTTTGAGAATTCTTAATTCAACATTTAATCTTTGAATTTCTCCTTGATGTGCTTCTTTTTCAGCCTTCACAATCTCATAACCAGATTGTATTTTCCTCAGTTGATTGACGATGGCATCCAAAGGTTCTTCACTATCAGAATTTTAGGACTTGAACCACAAGTAGATTCATAATCACTTTCAACAGGAGTGTTTACAGATACAAAATTGTATATCTCCTCAGTCTCATCCATATTTTCCGTTAAAGAATAACCATCCATATAAGCTATGAGTGCAGTGTCATCTGATTCATTTCCTTTTTATGATTCCACTTCATAGCCAGATTCACCATCAGCAACCATTGCTTCCTTGCTAGATCTTCTGTGCTGATTTTTGTTTTTCAGTAGGTCTGGACAATTAGGTTTGAAAAGTCCAGGTTTCTTGCAGTTGAAGCACAGATAATCAGGTTCCTTTTTCTGTTTCAAGTCAGGACAGTCAGGTTTGAAGTGTCCTGGTTTCTTGCAATGAAAGCACGAATAATCATTGTCTTTCTTGGATTCTTCCTTCTTCTTTCACTTGATTTCTTGGTGAAATTCCTTGGCGAACCCCTTCCTGAGTTCATCATTCTGATATTCTTGCTCAGTAGGGCTATTTGCTCTTGCATTTCATCCAGTAGGTCATCTTGACCACCTAATGATTCTTCTTTATGTGCAGCAGCCAATGCAGTTGTCTTTGGTTCTTCCTTTTCAGTATCAGGAACAAGTTTCTTACTGAATTCATATGCCTTGAGATCTGAAAACAATTTGAAGGTATCCTCTTCATGTAGTCTCTTGGACTCTTCTATGGCTGTAACCTTCATTTCCCAAACTTTCTTTGCAGGTAGGGCTTCTAAAATTCTTGTGTTGGTCTCTTCTTTTGTATATACTACATTCAGCAGGGTGAGTTCATCAATGATAGCATTAAATCTTGACTCCATTTTCTCAATGGTTTCATTTGATTTCATTTTGAAATCTTGGAACTTTCTTTTGGCTACACTAACTTTGTTTTTCTTTATAGCATCAGTGCCTTCACAGATCAATTGTAATTTTTCCAAAAGTTCCTTTGCAGTTTTGCAATCCTTCACTTTCATGTACATATTGCTATCCAAAGTTCTGTAAATGATATCAATAGCAATGTTGTTGAGGTTTGCTCTTTTTCTGTCTTCAGCACCCCATTCTCTTTTTGGATTTGGAACATACTGAGTTTCACTGCCCACGGTTATGGCTTTTGTGATCTCCAGTGGTCCATCAGTCAGCACATCCATCAGTTGCAGCTAAATAAGCCTGCATACGATGTTTATACTCGTCAAAACGATCTAAGGAACACATCAACATAGTCCTAGCATACTGGTTGTTATCCATGATGCAAAAGCTTTGAAAATCAGAAACATGAAAAAGTTTTCAAAGTATTTTCACAACACAACAAGTAGGATTACTTCAGAATAGAAGCACTGCTCTGATACCAATTGTTGGTCCCTTGAAAAGGATTTGGTTAAGTTTAAAGGGGGGGGAGGTGAATAAACTTAACACTTAAAACTTTTAGAGTTAACAAACTCAGCAATGTCGTAAGCTTTCTTGTTGCTCGTAGTCTATTTGTTGATGATAAGCGAATTTGTTCCAGCGGAATATATTTAGTTTAAGCCATATTACTTTTTGTTAAAGGAATGATACTAAGTATTGGATACTCAGTATTGTGAGTGTGTGATTCAGTTGCTAGTTTCAGTAGGTTGATGTGATCAGTATACTAAATAACAGAAAGTAAATGCAGAAAGTAAGTAGGCAAATTTTATAGTGGTTCCAGGTGGTGTAATCCTGCCAGTCCACTCTTTTCCTGTGATGTTGGATGAAATTCACTAGAGATCTTTGAGGTTGCAGTTACAAAAATCCTTAAGCTATTTGTCCTTCACCAATGACAATGGCTTCACAAACTGAACACTTGAAACAGATTGGATTGCTGCTCCAAAGTATTCCACTAGTCCTTGAAGGGTAGGATTGCCCCTCTTCACCAGCTCCACCACACATACAACAGTTCTTGACTCCCAAAAGATGTTTCTCTGTCTTCAGTAGGTTTCTTGTAAAAGAAAGATTGAATCAAGTAAATGATTCAGTTGTCAGCAGCTTGATCAGGATGAAATGATCAGCAGCTTGATGTCTTCAAGTGTGTATTCTTGATGTAACTTGATAGCAGGTTACACTTGAAGAAATTTCTTGATCAGTCAGTTAAAGTTCAATGTATGTCAGCAGGGTGAAAAACTCGATAGCATCGTATGTGTTAGGAACATTTTATTATGTTTTGATATGGCCATACTAGCTGTTATAGCAAGCCTGAAATAAGTTAGAATTCTCTGCATAAGTCTTTACTTAAAGTCTGACATGTTGTATAAGTTGAGCCAGACAAGTATTGTACTAGTTGGTAGGGCGGACAAGTAAAAACAGATTGTCGGCAGAGTGAAGCCAGCCAAGTACCAGCAGAGAAACAATGAAGACATTATGGTCTGACTTATAACCAAGAAAGTCTGTGATGACCTTGGATAAGTCTAAGTTATGTTTTAAGTGATGAAACTTAATGTTTAATTATGGTGTACACTGATCTCACCCAATTCAAGGATCAGTGAAGTACAAGGATTCTCCTTTAACTGAAAGAATGAAGGAAACAGTGAATCGGCAAAGTAAATTGACTTTCGGCTAAGTGAAGACAAAACAATGAAGGAAGATCTAAGAGGCAAAGTCAGATGGATCACTTAACCGTTCAAAGAACGGCTGAGTAAACCTTACTTAGTCAGATTATTGAAATATGAAGAAGATACAGAAGATCAAGCAATAAATGCACAATCAATAGAGGATCAATCAAGGACGGATTTTCTGATAAACGTTTGAAGAAAAATCCGATCACTGAAATCAAGGAGAATATAATTAAGGGGGAATCAAGAATAAAATCAAGGATTATTCCCCCCATTAATATAGCCAACGAACGGAAATTCAAATCAAGGATAATCAAGGCTATAAATAGAAGGCATTGACAAAAAAAAAGGTAGCGTGCAAGAATGAAAAATCTGAGCAAAAACTCTATCAAAGTGAAAAGCCTTCTATCTGTGCTAAAAAGAAATATCTAGTGATCAACTCAAAAATGAGAGCTACAATTCAAACATCAAGCATTGAGATTGATCAACAAGTTTGTGAATTCAATTCACATCAATCAAGCAACTGAATCAGAGCCATATGAGAAGGAGTTGTGCTTGTGATAGCTGCTGAAGGATTTGATCCCAAGGAGCAGTGAAAGAGATTGAGTCACTGAAGCTGTTGCAGTCAAGGAGTGATAGTCTTGTAGATTGTGAAGCTTGTGTAGTCAAGGACAATCAGGCTATTGTATCTGTGAAAACAATAGTGAATTCCTCCAATCATCACAGGAGAAGAGTGGATTAAGGGATTACACCACCCTGAACCACTATAAGCCTTGTGTCAACTTACTTTCTGCAATTTACCGTACTGCATTCATTTAATTGCTTATATTATATCTTATATCTATGATTGCCTAAACTTCTTTGAAACAACATAGTAAGAAGGGACTTATCCGCTGCCCAAAAGCTTTTGAATACAAGAAAAGTTTTTGAAACTCCACTATAGTCATTCACCCCCTCTGACTATAGTTTTACCCTTCTCTGGGACCAACAATTGGTATCGGAGCAGTGATCCTAGTATCAGAACCTGTTCGGATCTAATTTCTAGTAACAAGGAGATCACATATTTTCAAAGTAGTTTTCAAATCTGTGTCTTCTATATATTCACATATATTTCTTATTTGCACTAATGGACTCCTCAAACTTTATGTCAAAAGTACCTATTTTCAATGTTAATAATTTTTATGAATATAAAAATAAGAATGTTGTCCCATCTTGCAGCAACTCACGAGGAGATGCCGGATGTAATTAATGATGGCCCAATCATGATCATGACTGTGGTAGCCACAAGAGCAGATCAAGGAAAAGAAGTGGACAAACCCAAGAAGGATTGGACCAAGGATGACATGAGAAGAGAAAATCTAGACTTTGTTGCAAAAGATATGATTTTGAAGACCCTGGATAGCAACATGTTCATGAGAATCAAAGATTGCAAAACAAATTATCTGTTGCAAAACGAAATTTGAGAACTTCAAAATGAAGGCTGGTGAATCCATTGATCAAATGGACAACGGATTCTCAAGCATCATCGGTGAACTCGCAACTTGACTTGGACACACATACCCTCGAAAGAAGTGTGCTTGAAGATCTTTAGAGGCTTACCCGTTGTTAAGGGTGAATTTATACGATTTATAACGCTATATTCTATGATATTTTTCCCCGTATTTGTACTAAATTGCATAAGAAACGAGGGTTTAATGGATATATTGAGCAAATGAGATTTTAGAAGAGTTAATCGCAAAATAGGTTGATTTATGTGTTTTAATTGTGATTTTATGATTATTTGAGCATTATTACATTTTGCGATGTTTTTATGTGTTATAGATACATGTTGGAGGCTCAAAAGATGATCAAAGGTTGATTAAGTTCAAGCTAATTGATGATGAAAGAGATAATGAAGAAGTGGGATAGAGATAGAAGAGATAAAGATCAATAAATCAAAATCGATCATATCAAGCGGCGTCCGGTATCTCCGTCCGGTGGACGGGCGTCGATGCGGTTGGACGAGCGTCCGGGGTGTCATCTTTGATTCGGGAAGTTTGGGCCGGAGTGGACGGCGGATGGACGAGCGTACGGGCATGACTCGGCCCGATTCGAAGTTTTATTGAAGAGTGGACGGGCGTTCGAGGTTTCGGACGGGCGTCCGGTGGCCGACTTAGCGAGAACCGACTTTAAAATCTATATATAGTCGGCATTTGTTTTCTCCACAAAAGATCATCATACACACATTATTCAAAACCCTAAACCTAGGGGCGGCTTTAGGCTGCGTTTTTCATCTTTTTATTCCTATTTTTATGCTCTTAATTTAGATTAAACACTAGTTACTTTTTATGTACTTTTTACGCAAATTTGAGTTGCGAGGATGTTCGAGAGGCTAAAAGCTTCATCAAACGAGTATTGTGAAGCCGTCCAACAATTGTTGATTTCGTTTTCTTCGATTATCTTGTGAGTTTTTAATAAAGGTTGTTTCTTATTCATGTTTATTCATGTTTAATTTGCTTTTATATCGGAAGATATGCATGTGTTGATTGTTTATTGTTGATGGAAGTCTTAATAAACCCTAGATCACCATGAATAAGAATAGTAATTCGAATCTATAATAACGGAAGTTAATAGGTCGATTCTTAGGTTATAAACACAAAGTTTGCACCTTTGATTATTGAACGCGTTAATCTTACATCGGAAGATAATAGATTGATAGATGAACTTTCTAAGGAATTAGGGTTCATGTCTAGGTAAGGTGAATCACAATCGAATAAAAGCGCACTATAATCGAGATAGGGAATCAATGCTTGTTGGATAGGTGGATCAATCCTCGTTTGCTCGTTATAAATTTGATTTAAATCTTAAAAGCTTGAATTTGTCTAGTTAGTTTACTTTTATCCGCATCTTAGATTAGTTAGTTTAAATTGGTTCGCGGCCCGTATCTTTCCTGGCTTTAGATCATCTCTTCTTGTCGAGTTTTACGTTTTAGTTAAAGTTTAATTTACGGTATTCGTTTAGTTTTATCCGTTATTTAGCTTAATAATCGTGACATAGGTTAGTTAGATAAAAACTAGAAATCACAATCGTTTAGTTCCCCGTAAGATCGACCCGGCATTAGCCTCCATACTACGATCCTTATACTTGAGGTTAACCGGATTATTACTTGTTTATTTTGTGTTGATAAAATCCGTGACAAGTTTTTGGCGCCGTTGCCGGGGAACCGGACGGTTGTTTAGTTTTTATTTTTCGTTTTCTGTTTTAATCCGTTTTAAATTCTGTTTTTAGTTGATAATTGTTTTAGGTAGTTGTTAAGTAGATAATTAGGGTTTAAAATTTTCCCTTAGTATTTTTCTTGAAGTTAGATCTTGTTTTTTTGTTTTTTTTTTCGACGTTCTTCCTTCCTTTTTACGCAAATTCTGTTTGTTCTAAGTTTTCCCGTGAGCAAACGGGCGTACGGGATATTGGACGCCCGTCCGGCGGGAAATTATCAATTACGTTATTTTTTTGTTTTATTCACTTAGACGAGCGTCCATCTCTTTTGGACGCCCGTTCGGGTGCACGTACGTCGGACGAGCGTTTACATTACTAAACGCCCGTCCGACCTCAATTTCATCGGACGCCCGTCCAATCTTTTGGACGTCCGTCCGGTATTGTTTTCTTTAACACTTTTGTTTCCCTTTCTTCTTTTCCTTTCCTCTCTTTAGGCTTTTAATTTTTAGTTTAGGCTTTGATCTCTTCGTAGTTTTTAGGTTTTGTTCCACTTGTTTTTGTTCCGGTTTATGCAAACTCGGAGTCAAAAGGGTTTGTTAATATACACCCACGACCCCGAGCGAACCATAGTCCGGCCAAACGAGCGGAATTTCCGTTCGCGGTTACGGCGAGACGAGCCGAGCGAGATCTTGAAGAACAACTAGCAAGAGAAATCAACGATTTTGTGATAATGGCCGGCGATAATAGACGTACATTGGCGGACTACGCCATGCCGGGCGAAGTCAAGGTAAACCCGGCTATTGTTATTCCGGCCATTCTTGCACAAACCTTTGGTGAAGCCGGGACTCATCCGGATGATGCAGCACGCATCAATTTTTCACGGCTACCAATCAGAGAATCCGCATACCCACTTACACACATTCTTAGAGATATGCGGTACTACACGCATCCAAGGAGTAAGTGAGGATGCTATTAAACTTAAACTTTTTCCGTTTTCTGCGAAAGGAGAGGCTAAAGAGTGGTACACCTCTCTCCCTTCTGAATCTATCACCACCTGGGCAGAACTCGAAAAGGAGTTCTTGAGTCAATATTTTCCACCTTCAAAGACGGCCCAGTGCTTAAATGACATTTTCACATTCTATCAGAAAGAGAATGAATCTTTCTTCGAGTGTTGGAAGAGATTCAAGTCCCTTCTTAGAAAATGCCCCCACCATGGCTTGCCCTTTGGAAAGGCAAGTCAATACATTCTTCGGTGGATTGACCGAGCTTACAAAAGGCATGGTCAATAGTTCTTACGGCGGGGCCTTTACGAAGAAAACGCACGATGAGGGATGGGCATTGTTTGAGGACATTGCCAAATACAACTATGCCCCCTCTTATCAAGCAATTCAAGCACCTCCTCCTCCAAAGGTTGAGGAAGTCAATTTACAAAGTTTGATTGCCATCTTTGCAAAAGCGAGATGGTCTCCCCTCAAGTTTCAAATCCTATAAATCAAACTTCCTCTTTTCCGCGAGAACCCTCGGGTTACGTATTGCGAAAATTCTTTGTCGGACCGGCCATATGAATGGCCAATGTCAATTTAATCCCCCCTTGCACCTTATCAAGTTAATGCTTTGTTCATGACTATGGACGGTACAATCAAGTCACATGTCAAAATTGTGACGAGTTGGGGCACACTTCTAAATTACGCCTATGAACGGACGGAATGCGGAAGTGAATGCATTCTATGGCGAGAACAATCAAAGGTTCAATCGGTTTCCGGAGTCAAGGTAATTTTCAAAACCAAGGGTTTAATCCATCTTCAAATTTCAATCCCAACTCAAATTTTAATTCGAATCGAATTTCAATAGAAACCACTGGGTTTAATCGGAATCAAAACTCGAATTTTTCCAATCCTACGCAAAAATTCAATCGAATTGGCCTTCCAATCAAATTCTCAATTTCAAAGTCGGCCCGGCCGGCCACATGCTCCAAATCACCAAAACTCTCAAGGCCCCTCCCAACCTACAAATCTTGAGGCTAAGTTGGAAGAGCAAAGTAGATCGATGAAGAATCTTGAGAGACAAATTGGGCAGCGGGCGAGCGGTTAGCACTAGACCCCGGGCGGTGCCCGGTTTCAACGAGAAGAATCCGAAGGGTGGTCAAGTTGCTCGTGATTTGAACAAAGGCCAATGTGCGACCTCGTGCCGTCAATTCGGTACGGTAAGGAGGAGGCCGGTGCAATGAATCTTCGGAGCGGTACTCAAGTTAGTGGTCCTTCCCGTCCGGGAAACCACTAGCCCCTCTGCCATTGATAAGGCGGGGAGGGGAAGGCGAGCACCTACACTCCCCTCAGCGCAAGAGAAAACTCGGTGGGTGATCCACGAGAGGTGAAGAATTTGGTGATCCTCAAGTGGTGATCCTTTGAGGACCGAAAAAGCAAGCGAAAGTCGGGAGGCGATCCCCCGACTGCGAGAAATGCGAAAAAAGCTGTTCGTTGGAAGGATGCGGAAGACGAGGCTGTCGGTGCATCCTCGAAAAAGGTTTTCTCGAGGATGACCTTAAGAAACTTCCATTTCCACCGAGAAAGAGCAACATCCCTTTGATTGAGGATAAGAAGTACGAAAAGGTGCTAAACCTTTTGAAAAATACTCAGGTGAATCTTCCATTGTCGGATGTCTTAGTCGAGATGCCTAAGTATACGAAATTTATCAAGGATGTTGTGTCTTCGAAGAAGAAATTAGCGAGCATGGAAAGGCGGATTGGTGAGGATTGTTCCATGATTAATTATGAAAACTTACCAATTAAACGAGGTGACCCTGGCAAATTTGTGCTTACGGTTTTGATGGGAGGTCTAGTCTTCCCAAATTCTTTGTGTGATCTAGGTGCCTCTATAAGCCTTATGCCAATGTACGTATGCAAACGGCTCGGTTTACAAAGTCTTCTAGAACCCACTACTATGAGTTTACAATTCGCGGATAGATCCTCTAAGAAAGCTTCGGGAATCTAAAAGACGTTTTGGTTCGGATTGATCGATTTACCTTTCCGGTTGATTGGTATGTCTTAGATATAGAGAAAGACGAAAACGTTCCCTTGATTCTAGGAAGACCTTTCTTATCTACGGCTCGAGCTCTCATCGGCTTGCGATGGTGGGCAAGTGACTATCCGAGTTGGTGACCAAGAGGTGAGTTACAATGTCTTAAAGTCCATTCAAGTACCCTCTGTGCCTCCAACCGGCTTTTCCATTGATTATATGACGGATGATTTCACCGACTATATGGATAAGCAAGTCATGGTGTAGAAGCGGAATATGAGCGATTAGTTGATAATTTGAATACTCATGGTAGGGTGAATGCGGATCAACTAGCGGTGATTTTGAGGAAGAGAGTTTGTTGGAAGGAGAAGCTTTGGCGGTGGGACCACGAGTAAACTCAATGATATTGAGTTGAAAAGTGGAGATCTCAAGTCTAGTTTAGAAGCCCCCCTGCGGATTTGGTGTTGAAGCCGTTACCTAAACATCTTAAGTATGTGTTCTTAAGAGAGGGCGACAAGCTTCCTTTAATCATATACGCAAGCTTTCCCGTACGAAGAAATGAAAGCGATTAACGTCTTGAAGAAGAATGAAAAAGCTTTTGGTTGGCAAGTAGGAGATATCGGGGGAATATCTCACGACATGCATGCACAAGATCAAGACGAATGAGGGCGCCAAGTGTGTCGGACGGCCCCGGCGAAGGCTAAACCCTCGTATGCAAGAAGTCGTTAAAAAGGAAATCATTAAACTTCGGACATGGGAATCATTTATGCCATCGCGGATAGTGAATGGGTTTCCCCGACTCAAGTAGTTCCCAAAAAGGGTGGAATTACAATTGAAAAGAATGAGAAGGGAGAGGAAATTGCATTGAGGCTTGTTCTTGGTTACGAGTACGCATCGATTATCGAAAGCTCAATGAGGTAACCATGAAAGATCACTTTCCCCTTCCATTCATTGACCGGATGCTCGAGCGTACGGCGGGGCACGCATTTTTCTTGTTTCCTAGATGGATATTCGGGATATTTCCGGATACCCATTGATCCGGTGACCAAGAAAAGACCACGCTTCACACCTTGCCTTATGGTACATTCGCATATAGACGAATGCCGTTCGGTCTCTGCAATGCCCCGGCTACATTTCGGCGATGTATCGGCCATCTTTGACGGGCTTGTAGAAAAGTGTATGGAGATTTTTATGGACGATTTTTCGGTTTTTGGTCGGTCTTTTGATGATTGCCTTGACAATCTTGATCGGGTGTTATCCGGATGTGTGGAAAAGAACCTAGTACTTAATTGGGAAAAATGCCATTTCATGGTAGATGAAGGAATAGTTCTTGGCCACAAGATCTCCGCCAAAGGTATAGAAGTAGATAGGGCCAAGGTAGAAGCTATTGAGAAGATGAGTTACCCTAAGAATGTTCGGGAAGTCCGAGGTTTTCTCGGACATGTCGGCTTACATAGGAGGTTCATTCAAGATTTCTCCAAGATAGCCAAGCCCCTGTCCACTTTACTAAAGGAAGACGTTGAGTTTAATTTTGATGAAAGGCGCAAGCAAGCGTTTGAGGAGCTTAAGGATCGTTTAATATACTGCTCCGATTCTTATATCGCTTTATTTGGAACCTACCATTTGAGCTTATGTGCGACGCATCAAACTATCTTTGTTGGTCTTGTTCTAGGGCAAAAGATCAAGGGAAAGTTCCGGCCTATCTATTACGCCGGTCACACATTGAACCCTCTCAAGTTAACTATACTACTGCGAAAAGGAACTACGGCCGTAGTCTTTGCTATGGACAAGTTTCGTAGTTACTTGTTAGGAGCTCAAGTGATCGTGTGGGCCGATCACGGCGCTTTGCGTTATCGATGACTAAGAAAGAGGCCAAACCGCGCTTACTACGTTGGATATTGACCACAAGAGTTTGACGTTCAAATTAAGGACAAAAAGGGCGGTGAGAATGTAGTAGCGGATCATGTGTCTAGGATGTTAGCGAGGAAAAGAATGAACCGGATGATATAGATCTTTACTTTCCTACAGAGAACATCATGTTGATAGATGGCCGCTCCCACGATGTTCCATGGTATTCTTCCATTGTAAACTACCTTCATGGCCGTTATCTCGATCCGGAGATGTCTTATCGGGGAGAAGAAAAAGTTCTTCTCGGATTTAAAATATTTCGTTTGGGATGAACCTTATCTTTTCAAGATGTAAAGATGGTTTGCTTAGGAGATGTATTCCGGAATCGAACAACGCGACATCATTGAGCGGTGCCACGGTGGACCCACGGGAGGTCACTTTGGTCCGTGGAAAACCGTTGCTAAGATCTTTCAATCCGGTTTCTATTGGCCTACGATCTTTAAAGATACGGAAGCTTTACGTAAAGCTTGTGATAGGTGCCAAAGAACCGGTACTCGACAAGGCGTTTTGACATGCCTTTAAAACCCATCCTCGAATGCGAAGTCTTTGATGTATGGGGTATCGATTTTATGGGACCATTCCCATCATCTTGCGGTAATAAATACATCTTAGTACGCGTGGATTACGTGTCTAAATGGGTGGAGGCCCAAGCCACTCCTCACAATGATCATAAAACGGTAATGAAATTTCTAAAGAAGAATATTTTCGTGAGGTTTGGATGTCCACGTGCCTTGATCGGTGATGAAGGGACGCATTTACGCAATCGACCCCTAGAGAAAGTACTTGAGAAGTATGGTGTTCGTCATAAGATTGGCACACCGTATCATCCGATGACTAGTGGTCGGGTTGAAAGGAGCAACCGAGCATTAAGAAAATCCTGGAGAAGGCGTTAACGGTCATAGGAAAAGCGGAGTCTAAAGTTGGATGATGTCTTGTGGGCATATCGAGCGCCTATAAGACCCCCATGGGTACGTCACCATATCAAATGGTCTACGGGAAACCATGTCATCTGCCTGTCGAGTTAGAGCATAGAGCTTATTGGGCTACAAAGTTTCTGAACTTTGATTCCCAATCTTGTGGGAAGCATCGACTACAGCAGTTACATGAGCTGGACGAATTCAGACTCCGGGCCTATGAAAGTGCCGGGATTAGTAAGGATAAGATGAAGCTACTCCACGATGCTAAGATTAAGAGGAGAGAATTTCATGTCGGCGAACAAGTTCTTCTATATAATTCCGGGTTACATACATGTTTCTGGAAAGTTAAGGACACGTTGGTCCGGCCCTTTCGAGATTCTCCAAATCATTCCGGGAGGCGTTCTAGAACTTCGTGGTTATAGTGGTGAACCGTTTCGAGTCAACGGTCAAAGATGCAAACACTATATTGGTGAACCCAAAGAGACATCTTTGATTGTTAAATTTCTCGATATTCTCGGATGTGGTGTTACTCAGGTCGAAGAATTTGACGAGTTATCACCCGACTTGTTTTCCGAGGATGACGGTAGTGATCCGTACGAAGAAGTTCTAGCGGGTAGTGCTTGATATGGAAGAGTTAGAGAGGGAGCGACAACTTAAACGTCATCGGAGGAGTCGGAGGAGAAAGAACACAACCATGGGGAGACTTAAGAAGGTTTGGAGAGCTTTCAAAGATTTCACCCCATGTGTGAGATCTTGTTTACGCGGCCACACTGCGATCGAGCTTAAACGAGGTAGTGGGTGGCGAGAAAGGTTAAATGGCACGATCCAGTGAGCTTACAATGTGTCGAGCTAACGACATTAACCAAAAGCGCCAGCTAGGGGGCAACCTAGATATCGTTCTTTTAGTTGTTTTGTTTTATGCTTTGATAGTGTTAGTATTTAAGTTTAGTTTATTCGAGTTTTCGCCTTATTAAGTTTTTGTTTTTATCGTCGGTTAGTTGTGCTTCTAGATATGGATTTCGGTGTTCGACGGAGGAGTTACCTTTCCTTAGGAGGATTCCACTCATTCTTGTAGATGACGGACCGGGAGGAACCATCGTTTTGCACGTAGATTTTGACATTAGTACCCGCGTCAAGACGGTCACCTATGTTCTTATTGTTCCCCGTTGTTCGGGAGGTGGAGACTTTACTGCGAGGAGTTACGGGCAGCTCTAGGACGTCCTTACACCATCCTTAATGATCCGATGCGACGGATTTAGCGCTAGTGCGCAAGGTGAGCACTTTCGGGGTGTTGATGTATTTGGTGAGGACGGGGTTTACAAGATGAGTATGATTTCCCTCCGGCGATTGACATGCTCCGCCGTCTCATTCGAGTGATCGATTGGTCGGACATTTATGATGACTAGCGTTCTTAGGATGTTTCGTCGAGCAAACGACGTGAAACAAAAGCGGCGAGTGGGAGGCAACCCCTTGTTTTCCAATTGTTTTTATTTATTAGTAATTTTGTACTTCATGTGCTTTTTATTTGTATTTTTGAAGTTTTATTTAAGTTTAATAAGAAAGGGGAATTTTGAATTTGATGTGTATGGGAATTTTATGATTTTTGCACTTAAAGCGTGTGGACGCCCGTCCGGAACTGCGGACGCCCGTCCGCCTTGACCAATTTCGGGACGAGCGTCCACTAAGCCTGGACGCCCGTACGCTTTATTCCCTCCAATCTGTATGTGATTTCAAAACTTGGACGAGCGTCTAATGGCGGACGCCCGTCCGGTTCATCGATTTTCCGGTGGACGCCCGTCCCCGGGTTGGACGAGCGTCCAACCTGCTGTCTATATATACCCCATCATCGAGTGAACCCTCACTTTTTCGAATTTCAAAACGCAAAAACGGTTTCTCTCCCTCCTTTTGCCCTAAAATCGTCGATTCTAAACCATTTCGAGCGATTCAAAGTGCTATAGGCCGCCCTTGATACCCTCTCTTTGATTTTCATAACCAAATCCCCCGACACACGATATTTTTGGAGAATCGGGACCCACTTCGGTCCGACTTTTTGAGCGAAAAATCCGATTTTGGGAGCCAACTTGGTGTTGTTTGGACTAATCTTCATCTCGATCAACATCTACTCACCCTACTTGGTAAGTTGGTAACAACTTTTTCTGGATTTCATTCACGTTTTTGTGAGTTCGATCTTTGGGTCGGCTCGTTTTCTTGAATGTCACCTTAATTTGTTTTTTTTGGTTTTGGTGTTTCTTTACTGCTTTCTGTTTTGGTGGTGTGGTGTTGTGATGGGTGATGAATGGGTTGTTTGGTGATGATTATGGATGTGGTTTGTGGTTTGGTTGATTTGAAATCCCGCTTTGGATGATAAACGGGTATCCTTTGTGCACATTTGGATTGTTTGGTTTAGATTAGGCGTGGAAATGGTTCATAAGAAGGCGGTTGTGAAGAGGCATGGTAAGGAAGTGGCCCGGGAGGCGGGGAAGAAGCGTAAAGAGATTGACCCCACCTTAGTTGATCCTAACCGGGGTGTGAGTATTCGTGAGCAACCCACAGAGCCACCCAAACTAGGGCGACCTTACGAGATGAGCCAACCTCGGAATGCGAGACGGATGATGATGTGCCTTTAGTACGGATGCCGAGAGTTCGGAGAGGTGGAGGTTCGTCTAGGGGTGAGGAGGCTGTCGATGCTACCCGGGAAGAGGAGCCGGTTGTACACAGGGCAGCCCCTCACAGGAAGAAGTCTAAAACCGTTGCCCCGATGCCATTGCCTCGTCGTTTCGTGAACCACAGAGCTCGTGAGGTCTATACCAAACACTATTTTTCGAGAAACATGTTGGTTGAGAGGGCTATTTTAGAGGCGAAGGTCGATCCGGGGTTCGTTAAGTTGCTTAAGGTTAGGAAATGGGAAGCCTTGATGACAATCCCGACTACCCCGGTGAATAGCTCCCTAGTTCGGGAATTTTATGCAAGCTTGTTCGGAAACCGACTTGGGGACAAAGGTAGTCGTGGTTCGAGGGGTGGAAGTTCCCTTTACACCGGAGGTGATTAATCGGAAATACAACTTAGCGGCTTTCGAGGGTCGGGACTATAAGGAGGAGATTGTGCATAGGCAGAGTTTGGGACAGGATCCTTTGGAGGAGTTGAGATTGCGAGTTTGCCCGGATGTGGCTGGACGTTGAAACCGGGAGGAGACCGGAAGGAGTTGGTTACCACGACCTGGACGGAGGATTGGAAGGTCCGGTGTCGTTTCATTCGAGAATCGGTTGTTGCCTAAGAACAACTTGACACATTTTCATATAGGGGACACAGGAGTGTTGTATGCATTGACATTTGGCTTGAATATGGATGTGGGACAAGCATTGTACGACGAGATCTCGATCAATCGAAGGTTTATACACGGAGCTTGATCGTACCTCATTTGATCCACGGTTTGTGTCTCGATGCCGGTGTGCACGAGTTTGGGGCGGATCATAAACCGAAGAACCCAGGCACATACGGAGGGAAAAGAGTAAGCCCTCGGGACATTCGAGCCGGAGGCACCTACGGAGCCTGGTTCGTCGGCACCACCTCGTGCATCCTCCCTTCCTCGCTTTATCTCCCGGTTGTCGGGATGCGGTTAAGCATGGCCAACGGTTTCCGGGAATGGCGAGTGATATCCGGGACTCACGGAACAATATTTTATCGATTCTTCGGTGTATACGTGCGGGGCCGGCAGCCGAGGGACGAAAGGACGTTCAATCCGAGCTCCGTTGATTATCTTTTTGCGATGAGATTGAGCGAGGTCATTGCGGATGCTCTACACGACTCCGAGTCATCTTCGGATGAGGAGCGACGACTCGGCGGCTAGGGATACGGCACCACCTTCTGGACCCTCCTCTGATCCTCCAGCTGATGATTCTGCAGCGCCGAGCCAACCTTGATCTTATTTTGTCTATTTTTTTACATTGGTTGTTTTGTATTGACATTTTTACTTTTACGATTCGTTGTAATTTTGATATTGCTACTATTTATTTTCGATGGACCTTGTAAGCCATAAGGCGAGCGTACTTTCATGTTTCAACTTTCTGGATGTATTGCGTGCTCTCACTTTGATTTATCTTTATTTTTGATATCTCTTTCCATGTTAGTATGACTCCCCGTTTTCCCCGAGATGGTTCCGTGTTGTCTAAGATGTGCAGGTATCTACATTGTACGGTTATACATTCGTGGTATCATTATGAAGGCTCCGGCGACCAACGATTCGCGTTTCGATTTAAATCGGCTAAGTCTTTTCTTTTTCTTTCGTTTTGCACAACATGAGGACATGTTGATTTTTAAGTGTGGGGGAGGGGAATGTTTCGATATGTATCTACACATTTGTTTATTTCATAATGTTTCTATGCAAATGAGCTAAAATTTTGGAAATTTTTAAAAATTTTCCGACAACTTGTTGTTTTTGTTTTGTCCCGAGTAGGCAATACATGTTAATGTTCTTTGTTTTCGATAGTCATCTATGCTATGTATCATATATTTGGTAAGTTAGATGTTTCACACGACACTATTTTTCACGAGCCATAGTAAATGATGAGCTATTTTTATAAAGCTATACCCGCTTTTGGATTAGTAGTTTTTGATTATCTCGTAAGTCATGTGCTTAGTGCTACGTATATATCGTGAGATTTATGATAGTTTGTATTTAGATCCGAAGTATGATATCTTGTGAATATCTAAGGTTTGAATGTGATAAGTAACGCGTAGCTATTGTCCAATTGAAAAAGTTGAATTAATATGAAATTATTCGTGTGTGTCGAAAGCTAGTCGATGATTTGAGTGAGATAGGGTATACCACGTATGTCTATACCACTATGATGACTAAAAGCTCACGACGATCGGAAGAAGCTGCCTTATGATTGGAGTAAGGTAGGGTATTATCTCGAAATATCCTATTACGCTATGACGGGGCAAGAGCTCATTCGATGTGTGTTTTAAGTGAAAGGTTAAATCAGCGATAAAGTGTTATGAAATGTATATAAGACTCGGTTATCGTTTGTCTTATCCCAGTATATAAGCGATAGATATGTTGTAGGGATTATCCTCGAGTATTTCGGAAAGGCCTAGATATATTCGATCATTCTTTTCGGGATATATCACGTTTGTAGGGTGCATCTTATGAGTGTCCTTGATTACTAGTCTACAAGGGGGTATTAGCTAGTTTTGCTTTGAGTTTCTCGAGTTTGGATATGGTGGAAGTTTATTATGGCTATGCACACGCACAAGGGTGAACTTCGATTTATTGGATATGTGTTATGCACGTTTAGATGCTGTTTTTCTCTCGAGCCTAACTTTTGTTTTGTTTTGCTCGGGACGAGCAAAAGCTTAAGTGTGGGGGAGTTGTTAAGGGTGAATTTATACGATTTATAACGCTATATTCTATGATATTTTTCCCCGTATTTGTACTAAATTGCATAAGAAACGAGGGTTTAATGGATATATTGAGCAAATGAGATTTTAGAAGAGTTAATCGCAAAATAGGTTGATTTATGTGTTTTAATTGTGATTTTATGATTATTTGAGCATTATTACATTTTGCGATGTTTTTATGTGTTATAGATACATGTTGGAGGCTCAAAAGATGATCAAAGGTTGATTAAGTTCAAGCTAATTGATGATGAAAGAGATAATGAAGAAGTGGGATAGAGATAGAAGAGATAAAGATCAATAAATCAAAATCGATCATATCAAGCGGCGTCCGGTATCTCCGTCCGGTGGACGGGCGTCGATGCGGTTGGACGAGCGTCCGGGGTGTCATCTTTGATTCGGGAAGTTTGGGACGGGAGTGGACGGCGGATGGACGAGCGTACGGGCATGACTCGGCCCGATTCGAAGTTTTATTGAAGAGTGGACGGGCGTTCGAGGTTTCGGACGGGCGTCCGGTGGCCGACTTAGCGAGAACCGACTTTAAAATCTATATATAGTCGGTGTTTTCTCCACAAAAGATCATCATACACACATTATTCAAAACCCTAAACCTAGGGGCGGCTTTAGGCTGCGTTTTTCATCTTTTTATTCCTATTTTTATGCTCTTAATTTAGATTAAACACTAGTTACTTTTTATGTACTTTTTACGCAAATTTGAGTTGCGAGGATGTTCGAGAGGCTAAAAGCTTCATCAAACGAGTATTGTGAAGCCGTCCAACAATTGTTGATTTCGTTTTCTTCGATTATCTTGTGAGTTTTTAATAAAGGTTGTTTCTTATTCATGTTTATTCATGTTTAATTTGCTTTTATATCGGAAGATATGCATGTGTTGATTGTTTATTGTTGATGGAAGTCTTAATAAACCCTAGATCACCATGAATAAGAATAGTAATTCGAATCTATAATAACGGAAGTTAATAGGTACGATTACTAGGTTATAAACACAAAGTTTGCACCTTTGATTATTGAACGCGTTAATCTTACATCGGAAGATAATAGATTGATAGATGAACTTTCTAAGGAATTAGGGTTCATGTCTAGGTAAGGTGAATCACAATCGAATAAAAGCGCACTATAATCGAGATAGGGAATCAATGCTTGTTGGATAGGTGGATCAATCCTCGTTTGCTCGTTATAAATTTGATTTAAATCCTTAAAAGCTTGAATTTGTCTAGTTAGTTTACTTTTATCCGCATCTTAGATTAGTTAGTTTAAATTGGTTCGCACCCGTATCTTTCCTGGCTTTAGATCATCTCTTGTCCGAGTTTTACGTTTTAGTTAAAGTTTAATTTACGGTATTCGTTTAGTTTTATCCGTTATTTAGCTTAATAATCGTGACATAGGTTAGTTAGATAAAAACTAGAAATCACAATCGTTTAGTTCCCCGTAAGATCGACCCGGCATTAGCCTCCATACTACGATCCTTATACTTGAGGTTAACCGGATTATTACTTGTTTATTTTGTGTTGATAAAATCCGTGACAATATATAGGCTGCGGTTTTCTCCACACAAAGGATCATATATTCGAACCCTAAACCCTAGGGGCGGCTAAACTGCGTTTTTCCCTAGTTTACAAACAGTTTTTACTTAAATACTTTTATGCACTTTTATTCTAAACAATTCGAATCTCGAAGAGGATGCTAAGAGGCTAGACCTCCATTGAACGAGCGTTGTGAAGCCATCCAATCAACGATTCAGTTTTGTTCTTGACTATCTTGTGAGTATTTTAATTCAAGTTGTTTCTTTGTCATGTTTTTCATGTTGTTATGCAATTTATATCGAAAGATCGTTGCATGTTGATTGCTTGTCTTGATGAAAATCATGTTAAACTTTAGATCATCATGATAAAGAATATATCTCAAATCTAATTAACGAGAGTTGTTAGGTTAGATTTTCTAGGTTAGAAATTGAGAGATTTCACACCTTGTTTTGAAAGCATTAATCTCTAGATCGAAAGATAGAAGATTGATAGGAGAACTTGTCTAAGAAATTAGGAGTTCATACCGTGGTTAGGTGAATCACAACTTGGTTAGAAATCACGAGATAGTCTAGATCGAAATTGATAGTTGTAGGATAGGTGGATCAATTGCTTGTTCGCTCGTAAATTATTGATTGAAACCCCTTGAATTTGAATTGTTTAGCTTAGTTAGTCGTTTATTGCATATTAGGTTTAGTTTAGTTTAAATTGGTTCGCAACTATATTTTCCTGGCTTTAGATCTCGATCTTCTGTCCAGTTTACGTTTGTTATCTTCCGTTTTAGTTATTCACCGTTTTATTTTCGTTTTCGTTTAGTAGTAGTAATCGTGACATAGCTAGGTTAGAAATAAAAACTAGAATTCACAACCCCGATTCCCCGTAAGATCGACCCGGTATTAACCGCTATACTACGATCCTTATACTTGAGGGAAACCGGATTTATAAATATTTATTACTTGTTTGCTGTGTTAGATAAATCCGTGACAAGTTTTTGGCGCCGTTGTCGGGGAACCGGACGGTTGTCTAGTTTTTGTTTTTTGTTTTTTCTGTTTTTACTTCGTTTTTATTTCTGTTTTAGTTAATAATCGTTAGGTTATTAGGATATTAGGGTTTTAGTTAGGGTTCAAGATCTTCTATCTATAGCCCCTTGTGATTAGTTCGTTCTTTTGATCTGTTTTTTCTGTTTCCCTGTTCCTGCTGTTCTTCTCTTTACCTGCTCCGTTTCTGCTTCCAAACGGGCGTCTAGACCAGTGGACGCCCGTCTGTTCTAAATTGTTCAACTCTAAGCCGTTTTTAACCTGTTGGACGCGCGTCCATCCAATTTGGACGTCCGTCCACTTCTTCAACCTTTTGGACGAGCGTTTGAATCTTCAGACGCCCGTCCAGGTCAAATTCCGAGCCCGGACGCCCGTCCGGGTTTACGGACGTCCGTCCGTGCCCTTATCTTAACCATTTTCACTTCTTTTTCTCTTCTTAGGCTTTAATTTTTAGTTAGGCTCTTAATTTCTTAGTCTTTAGGTTGCTTTCACTTGTTTTTGGTCCGGTTTATGCAAACTCGGAGTCAAAAGGGACTGTTACTATACACCCCTGACCCCGAGCGAACCGTAGTCCGGCCAAACAGGCGGATTTTCCGTTCTGCGGTTCTGGAAGGCGAGCCGAGCAAGATCTTGAGGATCAGCTAGCCAAGGAAATCACTGATTTTGTAATAATGGCTGCTAATGATAGACGTACGTTGGCAGACTACGCCATGCCTGGCGCAGTCACAGTCAACCCGGCTATTGTCATTCCAGCCATCACTGCACAGACCTTTGAGCTAAGGCCTGGCCTCATTCAGATGATGCAGCATGCATCAATCTTTCATGGGTTTCAGTCGGAAAATCCACATACTCACTTGCATACATTCTTGGAGATATGCGGCACCACACGCATCCAAGGAGTAAGTGAGGATGCCATCAAACTGAAACTTTTTCCATTTTCTCTCAAGGGAGAAGCGAAGGAGTGGTATACTTCTCTCCCCTCAGAATCAATTACCACTTGGGCTGAACTCGAAAAGGAGTTCTTGAGTCAATATTTTCCACCTTCGAAAACAGCCCAGTGTTTGAACGAGATTTTCACTTTCTACCAGAAAGAGAATGAATCTTTCTTCGATTGCTGGAAAAGATTCAAATCTCGTCGAGGAAGTGTCCCCACCATGGCTTGCCACTTTGGAAAGGCAAGTCAACACGTTCTTTAGCGGTTTGACCGAGCTTACAAAAGGCATGGTCAATAGCTCATCTGGTGGGGCATTTTTTAAGAAGACACCTGAAGAGGGATGGGCATTGTTCGAGGACATTGCTAAATATAACTATGCTCCATCTTATCAAGCTATTCAAGCACCTCCTCCTCCTAAGGTTGAGGAAGTAAACGTTCAAAGTTTGATCAAACGTTCAAAGTTTGATCAAGTTTCAAATCCGATAAATCAAAATTCTGCTTTTCCACAGAACCCTCAAGTTCTGTACTGCGAAAACTGCTGTCAGACTGGCCATATGAATGACCAGTGTCAATTTAATCCCCCTGCACCTTATCAAGTGAATGTTGTTCATGATTATGGACAGTATAATCAAGTCACATGTCAAAATTGTGACGAGGTGGGGCACACATCTAAATTCTGTCCTATGAATGGACATAATGCTGAAGTGCACTCATTCTATGGCCAGAACAATCAAAGATCTAATCAAGTTTCTGGCCAGAATAACTTCCAAAGCCACGGGTTTAATCAATCTTCTGGTTTCAATCCTAATTCGAATTTCAATTCGGATCAAAATTTCAATAGAAACCCTGGTTTTAATCAGACCCAAAACTCGAATTTTTCCAATCAAAGATTCAATCAGAATTGGCCCGCCAATTCTAATCCCGCTGTTCAAAGTCGGCCCAGCCTGCCCTATTCGCAGAATTTCCAAAACTCTCAAGACCCCTTGCACTCAAGTGATATCAAAGCTCAATGGGACTCTTTTAGGGAGGAGCAAAATGAAGGAAGGCGAAGGATGCGAGTTCTTAGATCTAAACGAGTTAGATCATGCGCGGCGGATGGATCACGATTTATATGACACAATTCATAATTAAAGGACTTAAGTACTACAAGGGGGTTAAGATCATGTTACCAATATCGGGAAGAGACGCCTTGATCTTAGGATGAGAAGCATTGATCTTCCAATGTGTTCTCCAAACGGTGGTTGGTGGACACCGATTCTTGGAATTGGAACCTCCTTGATATGCAACACCAAGAAAAACTCAAAGTTTTTCTCCAACCGGGTGGAGCTAAGGATCGAACTCCTTAGCCTTTTTTCTTTATGAATTTCGTGGCTTATCCTTCCCCTAGGGCTCGGGGAGAACTCTCTTTTTATAGGCAAAATCCAAGAGAGAAAACCTATACCCAATCGGTTTAACAAAATAAAAGAGATAATTCTAATTATTATTATCCAATAAAAATAAGAGATAATTATAATCTTATAATAAGAAAATATAATTATCCTCATAGTTAAGAGATAAATAATAATAAATTATTTTCTTTTATTTATTCAATTAATTATTTAACAAATAAATAACTAATTACACAATATGTCATTATCCAGGAAAACTAATTTCTTGGAAAATCCAAGACATATTGGTGCCACACTAAGCCCACCAGGCCCACAGAAAATGTCTTTTCTGTGTATTATATTATTTAGCCCAACTAAATAATATTCATGCATATCAATTAATTAGCCCGACCAATTAATTATCACGAGGCCCAAAGTAACAAGATTATTAGTCCGAATTATAGAAGCCACATCGGGGACCATGGACCTATAAACCGGTAGCTCCAATAATTAATTATTCATCGAACGAGAATAAGTACATTAATTATTAATTCCGGGATTACGCCACCATAAACCCGAAAGCGAACTCTACCGATTATAGATGTATACTTATACTCAACCCATAGAGTGAATAAGCGTCCATTGATATAATCACTACATACGGATTAACCCTCCATGCATTGTCCATTACGAGTGGGAAGTCTCCGTGAACCCGACTCGAATATCTTATCCTTATTTACCATTAACCCCACGATGATCAATTAGCACACATATCGACTAGTAGCTAATTAGTCAAATGTGAACTCCCGGGATCGATCACTTTCTTAGGGCTAACAAATAAGGGGAGTGTCTCTCTACTTCCCGCGGGAAGGAATGGATTCCATGTATGTGAAAATCGAACTACTCACTCATACGGAGATAGTGCCAATGAGAAGTGGCTTGGAACACATATTTAAGTGAACCGTAACTAACACATCAAACACTACCCCGGGACAAGCGGCACCACTGTGATCACCTCGGGATTAAGGTTGATCCATATATGATCATCTAATGATTTAATAAGATTCCTCGATTACGGAATTATATCGAGAAATTCGGATTAAATCGGTCCGATCTATATGAATGCCATCATATATAAATGCCCCACGTAGGTACCCTCTACCGATAGTCCGGATAAGACTATCACACCTAAGGTGTTACGGGCGCATTATTGGTGTTTTAATCAAGAGACCCTAAACTCGATTAAGTTCACCACGGACTAACGATTTAAGTATATCTCCACTAACTCAATCCTCACGTGTAATCCATACACGAGTTAAGTGGTTACATACGATATACTTAGGGTTTGCGGCGGTGTATTACTTACAAGCACAAAGCAAGTAATAAGGTGAGATAAATTCTGTCATCCATTAAAAACAATTACACAAATTGTCTTTCGGGCACTACACCTAACAATCTCCCACTTGCACGAAATGACAAGCAACGATTGTTTTTAGAGCACACCACTTTCTCATCTTATTCACAACACTCTCTCCCACTTGCTCAAAAGCGAGATGAGACATATCCATCAATGCCGTACCCTCCAAGCACTCGACTTGGTACACGATTAGCTAGGTTGTCGACTCGAGACGATCTTTAGGATTGAAACGTTGCCGGTCCTTCCAATCGGGCGGTACTCTCTCTCAATATGCTTTTGACTCTTTGTGACCGAGAAGATCCTTCTAAGCTATCTCTTCACTTGTTTTCACGATGAAGTGATATCGGCTTATCGGACACGGAATTACTCCCGGACCAAAAGGAAATTCTAAGCACTATGAGTAAACAACGAGCCCGAGATCAACTTAATGATCATCCTTAATCTGACTACAAGTCAGAATCAGTGTAGTCAACCATATTCAAGTTTGCACCTGAATATACAAGCATATTATTCCTCGTTCTTCAAAGATACTTGAGGACGTACTAAAATGCTTTTCAATGCACGAATCCGAGATTCGACTACTATTGACTTGTGATAACGACTTGCCGTTATCCAAGAGAGACTCTATCCCATTTTCTCTTTATCCGGAGATTTAGAGAATCATTCACGAGATGTAAGGTAGGACTACTCTCGTTGAATGTTGCATACGTATATGCATGATCATCTTAACCAATAAGACGGATGGGATAGCCAATGACTCATTCTTGTGAATTTGACCGAATCAAATTCTTAGAATATAGTCCAATTCTCTCATCCGAGAGAATCTTGGCGTGTCGATTTCCGACTTCGAGATAGCACACCCATGTTGTTTCCAACCGTTTTAGTGTTATCATTTATGAACACTAATACTACTACTACATTACCAATATTGATATCCGGTCTACGAAAAAACTTATCAATATTTTGGTCAAGTCCACATATTTTAAAACATGTGACTTTTAAATGACCGAGAGGTTCTCTTAAATCCACAAAGGATATAAGCCATGGCGAGCCTCTACCAAAGGTTCTTTACGAATGAATTAAGATATCGTTTGTCTCGCAAAAAAGGTCTTAGGGAATCACCCCTATCTTACGCTTTGTAACGAATCCGTTATTCATTCTTAGCTAAAACCCTTACATTACCGAATGAATTCGAGATTCCGTTGTTCGGCAAGAAAGTCTCGGGGAATCACCCCTATTTTTACGCTTTCTAACGAAATCTAGCAAGGCGAGTGGTGAGAGAGTTCAAGGTCTGGTTAACTCTCTACTTGTCGGGGAATCACCCCTATACCACTCAACTTTGCGGCGAAAGTTTAAACTTTCCTATTCATTCGACTCTTTTCCGTGTAGATCCAATTGCTCCCCCTTTGGGCTGAGACACTCGGGTGGTTCACAAGAGGCGAAACGAAGCTGGAGTACCAAAACTCCATTCACGGGGTTAAGGTTTTCAAACCAACCTCTATAATCGAGAATCTATACTGACCCACCAAGAGCCATAGGTTATCAATCACCCCCTGTAGATTATAAAGTCCACAAAATCACAATGGGTCAACGGTTAAACCATACTCCCCTTTGTGTCTTGGGTGGATTGACATTACGATCTAGTAGTATTTATCGGTGTAATCACCAACAACTAATGTTGGACGTGGTACGATTAAATCGAGATAGTAACTACCTTTGGGTAACCGTACTCCAAGGTTTAAAGTAATTTGTTTCTTATAGATTCTATCGAAGGCTTGTGACAGTTCAACCGTCACTTTCGATCTCAAGAATCTTATAATCAACCTTCACTCGTCTCATTAAGATATTTCACGAACGGTCACAATGCGAACGTATGCGCAAAATCCCGGTCCTACCTTCAAGCATTAAATGCTAAATGCCTACATTTACGGATGTGGTGTGAACCGAATTCACTCCTTATCCATAAACTCACTAGCATCTTCTAGGTAGACTTCTCGGTTTACATAATAATGTTAACCGTTATTTTGCAACGAATTATCTTAATCGAGTTTAGCGAGTGTATTGTAGCATATCAATAACTATATAGGGCAAGTCTATGGTTTCTTCCTCGGTGAGAAACATTCCACTAGGAGCGAGGCCGAGCATCGGTCCCAAGACTATGCGATAGCCTATTTACGAGCATGGAATACTCTATTCTCTGCTAAAATCAGAGACTCCTCCTCGTATTCTTTTGATAAACTAAATCACGTTTCGAGTAGTTATCAGACAAAATGTCACCACTCAAAAACTCCCACTAGCTTGTATCTCTCACTAGACCCCGAAGGTCATGGTGAACAAGCTATGTTACCCTTCAAATCTATTACCCTTTCCCGATTGAAAGGAAACTTAGTCATTGTTCCTTTGAGATAGTGTTCCTAGACTGGGAGATAGGAATCACCCTTAGCCAGTCGTCAGGTCTTATCTCTAGGATATATGCACTAATTAATAGATATTGAAAGGTCGCTTATCTTAATACGGAAACCTTTTACCTTTAATAGTTTTAGATGTGTTATACTTATTCGGCTTTTCTTAGTGGTTCGACTTTATCAAACAAAAGTCCGAGTCTTGGATTCGTACTACAAATGTCATATTCACTTTCTAGAGGCAACAATATATCGAGTTGAAAGTGAATCCATTTGTTTCAACGAATACGTAAACGAGAAAAATAAATTTTTTTGTGATATTCAAGGATAGAATCCGAAATTCATTTCCTTATATCACTCCCACTATTCTAGTGAAATTCTACGCCGTTGTTACTCTATTAATCGTTAATGCACAACTTCCTTGTTCTTCCAAAGAACTAAGCTATCGAGTCAAGTTACTCGGTTATGAAAGTCGCTAAGGATTCATTGGTTAGTGATCTGAAATCACTTTCCTTATCCTATACTTTCTTTAATTAATATTTCGGTTTAGCCTTAAAACTTTAGTTAAGATGATTAACACTTATAGACATTCTTTCCCATTCTTAACTTTCCTTAAAAGGAAATAGTCTTGAACTAGCGGTTCGTTTGAGTAGACACTACTCGTGAGCGTGGGATGTCTAATGAAAGTGTTACCCGGTGGGACGATTTTCTAATAAATTAGAAAAACATAATATAAAAGCTCCCACTAGTTTATCGGTTCCAAATACCGTCTAACTAGCGACACTTTAATTTATGATTCTCCAATTTTTCTATCGAGAAAATTTCTCGTGTAGACACTACACAATTAAAATTAGAAGAATTTTATCGTCCCAATCATCTTTCAAACTAACTACGGTTGTCTCTCGTTACGCACGAGTGACGGCGGTGACATGTCTATTTACGTCACTTAAGTTTTGAAGGCTTCAAGAGAAATATCTCTTCCGAAAAATTAATCGCATGTGAGATTAATAAATACAACGTTCTAGTTACTTACCACTTTTTAACGAAGTCATTACTAGTCAATTTTACACTAGCTTGAGTCTAGCACCTTAGAGAGATATATATAACGGTTGTAAATAAAATTGACGAGAAAATAAATCCAAATCATACACTACTAAAATTTTAGGAACATAAACTAAGTACTTATAGTCTATCCTACCGTTCCAAGGATTTAATCTAATGCCTCGGTGCCGCCTAGGGGTAAAGGTCAAAGAGGTTTCGATTAATATTGAAGATCGGATTGAGAATCGAACATCTCATTTGTGATCGTCAATCACCTTTCCTTTTTCGGCCAAGGTACTACCAAAAATACCCTTTATGAGTGTGACCTCTTGTCTCGGATTTTTAGGTAGACCCCGAGTGTGCCGCCTTAGGGTCGGTCGGTGACCCGACGAGTACCCAAAATCCTATCCTTTCGGAGACCAAGCCTTGAATTTTGATAGCGGTGAAGGCCTTCCTTAGGGAGGCCGGTCCCGAGCCGGCACGAGGCGTCACCATTCTCTCACGTTGCTTGTGTCAACGGTAGAGGCCGTGGGGTCGGCTGTCGCCTCTCCCGCTCCCACTCAATATTTTGAAAAAGTGGTGGGTTTGCGATCACGTTTTTGGACTTGATGTTACATTAAGGAACAATAAATCATAGGCCCGAATGTTGTCGGTTATGTGGGCTAGCCCACCCGACCTATTCGTTAGAACATATGTGGCCGTCGGACGGGTCAAGGCTAGGAGAGGTCCGTTGAGCCGTAGTGGCTCTTCGGATGGCTCGGTATTGTGCCGGACCCCGTGCAAACGCCACACGTGGAGGGTGAAGTCGATTGAGCCGTAGCTACGTTGACCACCCAACCGTGGTTAAACCACTTTCGAACCTGTTTGCCCGTGATTATCCAATCCTTAAACATCAAACTTTCACGTAGACACTACGGAACAAAAACGTAATCTCGTCTTAGGTAAGGTGGAATTCACCGAGAATCCAACACCTTAACCACGAGGTTTCGGGATTTTACTCCTTATGCTTTCGCGAGTGGGATTCACCGAGAATCCATCACCCAACCTCGACGATTGAAAAAACCCGTGTTCCTCGGTTTTTACCCTAATTAGTTTCTAATTAATATCAAACAATTAATTAAAACTAATCGTGTGTTTTATACATGCCTAACTAATTCCTCGAATTAATTTCTACATGTATGCATATGGAGTGGAATTCATGATATGATGCATGTCATGGCAATTTCCGGTTCTACTCATACAATCTACACATGTATACTAGTGCGGAAAATAAACACCGAGATGGACCGTTGGCACCCCCGTAACTAATCTATTCGAAAATAAATTAAAACCCTAATCTGCAGCTGTTGAGAATCTTCGACGATCGGCATATCAAACGAACTTGGATCGGGACGAAACTTTCCAGATCTGATCTTCATTCTTCGGACTTCAAGATGGACGGTCGGATCGGAGCTTTGACTTGTCAATCTTCCTCAGTGAGCCGCCCAACTTGCTGCTGAAACAGACTCTTACAGCAGCGCATCATATACTTCCCGAGGCCGATCGGGGATCAAGATGAATCCCGATCGTCCTGAAAATTTTATCTCACGTCCAAAACTCCATGATATGCGATCTGACCGGTCGGATTTTAATTTGAACGGTCCAATTGTTCCCAGAAAATCGAAGAAGTCACAGTTAGGGTTTCTGTGAATCCTGCGTTTTTCTGTTACAGCAGCCACTTCGCAGCAACGAACGGAAACCCAAACGGACTCTGATCGACACCAAAATTTGTGGGATTGTTCATCAACTTCTAATCTTAATTCTGACCGGAGGGATCTTCGTTTTAACGGCTCAAACAACGGAAAAAACGAAAACACTATACAGCTACTAAACAGATCTATTTACGGGAAATTAAACTTGCAATTATAAATAAATTACATAATTTCCTATACTCATATGAACGAATTTTCATCGTTTATATGAGTTTACAATAGATCTAACGGGAAAACGGTGCCAACCCCAATCCATCTCTTCAACCATAGCAATTTAAAAATTATTAATGCATAATAATAAGTAAAATATCATCTACATGCAATTCCACTCCTTTAAATTGTTTAACTACGATTAAGATTATATAAATCGTGGAACCTTGCTCTGATACCACATGAAGGATGCAGGTTCTTAGATCTAAACGAGTTAGATCTATGCGCAGCGGGTGGATCACGATTTATATGACACAATTCATAATTAAAAGACTTAAGTACTACAAGAGGGTTAAGATCATGTTACCAATATCGGGAAGAGACGCCTTGATCTTAGGATGAGAAGCCTTGATCTTCCAATGTGTTCTCCAAACGGTGGTTGGTGGACACCGATTCTTGGAATTGAGACCTCCTTGATATGCAACACCAAGAAAAACTCAAAGTTTTTCTCCAACCGGGTGGAGCTAAGGATCGAACTCCTTAGCCTTTTTTCTTTATGAATTTCGTGGCTTATCCTTCCCCTAGGGCTCGGGGAGAACTCTCTTTTTATAGGCAAAATCCAAGAGAGAAAACCTATACCCAATCGGTTTAACAAAATAAAAGAGATAATTCTAATTATTATTATCCAATAAAAATAAGAGATAATTATAATCTTATAATAAGAAAATATAATTATCCTCATAGTTAAGAGATAAATAATAATAAATTATTTTCTTTTATTTATTCAATTAATTATTTAACAAATAAATAACTAATTACACAATATGTCATTATCCGGGAAAACTAATTTCTTGGAAAATCCAAGACATATTGGTGCCACACTAAGCCCACGTTTCAAAAAGCCGCGAGAAAATGTCTTTTCTGTGTATTATATTATTTAGCCCAACTAAATAATATCATGCATATCAATTAATCGACCCGACCAATTAATTATCACGAGGCCCAAGTAACAAGATTATTAGTCCGAATTACGAAGCCACATCGGGGACCATGGACCTATAACCGGTAGCTCCAATAATTAATTATTCATCGAATAGAATAAGTACATTAATTATTAATTCCGGGATTACGCCACCATAAACCCGAAAGCGAACTCTACCGATTATAGATGTATACTTATACTCAACCCGTAGAGTGAATAAGCGTCCATTGATATAATCACTACATACGGATTAACCCTCCATAGGTTGTCCATTACGAGTGGGAAGTCTCCGTGAACCCGACTCGGAATATCTTATCCTTATTTACCATTAACCCACGATGATCAATTAGCACACATATCGACTAGTAGCTAATTAGTCAAATGTGAACTCCCGGGATCGATCACTTTCTTAGGGCTAACAAATAAGGGGAATTGTCTCTCTACTTCCCGCGAGGAAGGAATGGATTCCATGTACGTGAAAATCGAACTACTCACTCATACGGAGATAGTGCCAATGAGAAGTGGCTTGGAACACATATTTAAGTGAACCGTAACTAACACATCAAACACTACCCCGGGACAAGCGGCACCACTGTGATCACCTCGGGATTAAGGTTGATCCATATATGATCATCTAATGATTTAATAAGATTCCTCGATTACGGAATTATATCGAGAAATTCGGATTAAATCGGTCCGATCCTATATGAATGCCATCATATATAAATGCCCCGCGTAGGTACCCTCTACCGATAGCCCGGATAAGTCTATCACACCTAAGGTGTTACGGGCGCATTATTGGTGTTTTAATCAAGAGACCACTAAACTCGATTAAGTTCACCACGGACTAACGATTTAAGCATATCTCCACTAACTCAATCCTCACGTGTAATCCATACACCGAGTTAAGTGGTTACATGCGATATACTTAGGGTTTGCGGCGAGTGTATTACTTACAAGCACAAAGCAAGTAATAAGGTGAGATAAATTTTGTCATCCATTAAAAACAATTACACAAATTGTCTTTCGGGCACTACACCTAACAAATCCCTTTAAGTGAAGATAAGAAGTATGAAAAGGTGCTAAACCTTTTGAAAAATACTCAGGTAAATCTTCCATTATCAGATGTCTTGGTTGAAATGCCTAAGTATACAAAATTTATCAAGGATGTTGTTTCTTCGAAAAGGAAGTTGTCAGACATGGAGAGGCTGATTGGTGAGGATTGTTCAATGATCAATTACGAAAACTTACCAACCAAGAGAGGTGACCCTGGTAAGTTCGTGATTACCGTGTTAATGGGATGCCTGGTCTTCCCTAACTCTTTGTGCGACCTGGGTGCATCTATAAGCCTAATGCCATTGTCTGTGTGCAAACAGCTGGGTTTAATGGATCTTCTAGAACCCACTACCATGAATTTGCAATTCGCTGATAGATCCTCTAAGAAAGCAGCGGGAATCTTAAAGGACGTCCTAGTTCAAATCGATAGGTTTACCTTTCCCGTCGACTGGTACGTCTTGGACATTGAAAAAGATGAAAAAGTCCCCTTGATTCTTAGGAGACCCTTTTTGTCTACAGCTAGAGCCCTCATTGACTGCGATGGTGGGCGAGTGACGATCCGTGTTGGTGATCAAGAGGTAAGCTATAATGTATCCCAATCCATTCAAGTACCCTCTGGTCCCCCATCCGGTTTTTCCATTGAGGAGACGTCTGATGACTTCGTTGACTTGATGGAAAAGCAAGTCATGGCTGTTGCAACGGAGTATGAGCGGCTGGTTGATAATTTGAATAATCATGGTGTGGTAAGTCTAGAGCAGTTGGAAGCTGAATTCGAAGATGAGTTGTTGAGAGGAGAAGCTTTGGCAGTGGGGCCGCTAAGTAAACTCAGCGATGTTGAGTTGAAAGGTGGAGATCTTAAGTCTAGTTTAGAAGACCCCCCTACAGATTTAGTGTTGAAGCCGTTGCCTAAACATCTTAAGTATGTGTTTCTAAGAGAAGGTGACAAGCTTCCTTTAATTATATCTGCCAAGTTGTCTCGACTAGAAGAAATGAAGTTAATAAACGTCTTGAAAAAGAACGAGAAAGCCTTTGGGTGGCAAGTAGGAGATATCAGAGGGATATCTCCCGACATCTGTATGCATAAGATCAAGACTAATGAGGGGGCAAAATGTGTTAGACAGCCCCAGAGGAGGCTCAACCCTCATATGCAAGAGGTGGTTAAGAAAGAAATCATCAAACTTCTGGAATGAGAATCATTTATGCCATCGCGGATAGTGAATGGGTCTCCCCGACTCAAGTAGTTCCCAAGAAAGGTGGAATTACGATTGAGAAGAATGAGAAGGGAGAGGAGATAGCATTGAGACTTGTCACTAGTTACAGAGTCTGCATCGATTATCGAAAGCTCAATGAAGTAACCATGAAGGATCACTTTCCCTTTCCATTCATTGACCAGATGCTTGAGCGTCTGGCAGGACACGCGTTCTACTGCTTCCTAGATGGATACTCAGGATACTTCCAGATACCCATTGATCCAGATGACCAAGAAAAGACCACTTTCACACCGCTGCCTTATGGTACATTCGCTTACGGGCGAATGCCATTTGGTCTCTCGCAATGCCCCGGCTACATTTCAACGATGTATGCGGCTATCTTTGACGGGCTCGTAGAAAAGTGTATGGAGATCTTTATGGATGATTTTTCGGTTTTTGGTCGGTCTTTTGATGATTGCCTTGACAATCTTGATCAAGTGTTATCCAGATGTGTGGAAAAGAACTTAGTACTCAATTGGCGAAATGCCATTTTATGGTAGATGAGGGAATAGTTCTTGGCCACAAAATCTCCGCCAAAGGTATAGAAGTTGACAGGGCAAAAGTAGAAGCTATCGAGAAGATGAGTTATCCTAAGAATGTGCATGAAGTGAGAGGTTTTCTTGGACATGTCGGTTTCTACAGAAGATTCATTCAAGACTTCTCCAAGATAGCCAAGCCCTTGTCTACTTTACTTAAGGACGACATTGAGTTCAATTTCGATGAGAGCTGCAAGCAAGCGTTTGAGGAGCTTAAGGACCGTTTAATCTCTGCTCCAATTCTTATATCGCCTGACTGGAATCTACCTTTCGAGCTTATGTGCGACGCATCGAACTATGCAGTCGGTGCTGTGTTAGGACAAAAAATCAAAAGGAAATTCCAGCCAATCTATTACGCCAGTCACACATTGAATCCTTCTCAAGTTAACTATACTACTACTGAAAAGGAACTTTTGGCCGTAGTCTTTGCTATGGACAAGTTCCGTAGTTACTTGTTAGGAGCTCAAGTGATTGTGTGGACTGATCACGCTGCCTTGCGATATCTGATGACTAAGAAGGAGGCTAAACCGCGCTTACTACGTTGGATACTGACCCTACAAGAGTTTGATGTCCAGATTAAAGACAAGAAGGGTAGTGAAAACGTAGTGGCTGATCACGTTTCGAGAATGCTAAGTGAGGAAAAGGATGATCCAGATGATATAGATCTTTACTTTCCTCTGGAAAACATTATGCTTATTGACGGTTGCCCTCCTAATGTTCCATGGTATTCTTCCATTGTCAATTACCTTCATGCCCGATATCTCGACCCAGAAATGTCTTATCAGGAGAAGAAAAAGTTCTTCTCTGATTTGAAATCTTTCGTTTGGGATGAACCTTATCTTTTTAAGATCTGTAAAGATGGTCTGCTTAGAAGATGTGTTCCAGAATCTGAGCAACGCGATATCATTGAACAGTGCCATAGTGGACCCACTGGAGGTCACTTTGGTCCGTGGAAGACCGTTGCTAAGATCTTCCAATCCGGTTTCTATTGGCCCACGATCTTTAAGGATACAGAAGCTTTCTGTAAAGCTTGTGATAGATTCCAAAGAACCGGTACTCTGACAAGGCGTTTTGACATGCCTTTGAAACCCATCCTAGAATGCGAGGTCTTTGATGTATGGGGTATCGATTTTATGGGACCATTCCCATCATCTTGTGGTAACAAATACATCTTAGTCTGCATAGATTACGTGTCTAAATGGGTGGAGGCTCAAGCCACTCCTCACAATGATCATAAGACGGTCATGAAATTTCTAAAGAAAAACATCTTCGTGAGGTTTGGATGTCCACGTGCCTTGATCAGTGATGACTAGTGGTTAGGTTGAAAGGAGCAACCAGAGTATTAAGAAAATCATGGAAAAGACGGTTAACAGTCATAGGAAAGACTGGAGTTTGAAGTTGGATGATGTACTATGGGCGTACAGGACCGCCTATAAGACTCCTATGGGTACCTCTCCATATCAAATGGTTTATGGTAAGCCATGTCATCTGCCAGTCGAGTTAGAGCACAGAGCTTATTGGACTACAAAGTTTCTGAACTTTGATTCCCAATCCTGTGATAAGCATCGATTGCAACAGTTGCATGAGCTAGATGAATTCAGACTCTAGGCTTACGAGAGTGCCAGGATTAGCAAAGATAAGATGAAACTCCTCCATGACGCCAAAATTAAGAAAAGATAATTTCAAGTCGGAGAACAAGTTCTTCTATACAATTCCAGGCTACATCTGTTTCCTGGAAAGTTAAGGACACGTTGGTCCGGTCCCTTCGAAATTCTCCAAATTATTCCTGGAGGCGTTCTAGAACTACGCGGTTATGGTGACCAACAGTTTAGAGTGAATGGTCAAAGGTGCAAGCACTATATTGGTGAACCTAAAGAGAAACCTTTGATTGTCCGTTTCCTCGATATCCTTGGGTGTGGTGCTACAAAAGTCGAAGAATTTGACGAGTTTTCACCCGACCTGTTTTCAGAGGATGACGGTAGTGGTCAATCTGAAGAAGTTCTAGCCGGTAGTTGGGATATGGAAGAGTTGGAGAGGGAGCATCAGCTGAAACGTCATCAGAAGGCTCAGAAAATGAAGAAGTCAACCATGGGGAAGTTTAAGCGTGTTTGGAAAGCTATTAAAGGTTTTACCCCATGTGTAAAGTGCTGTTTCTGCAGCCGAACTACTAACCAAAGTCTAGACGAGGTAGTGGCTGGCCGGAAAGTCAAATGGCCTGATCCAGGCTGAGTTTAAACTGTGTCGAGCTAACGACATTAACCAAAAGCGCCACTAGGAGGCATCCTAGATATCTTTCGCTTTAGTTGTTTTTGTTTTGTGTTTTTGTAGTTTTAGTATTTAAGTTTAGTTTACTAAGATTTGCTTTTGTTTATATCTGTCAGTTAGTTGTGCTTTCTAGATATGGATTTCGGAGTTCTACCAGAGGAGTTGTCTTTCCTTAGGAGGATCCCACTTATCACTGTAGATGATGGACCGGGAGGGACTATAGTGTTGCACGTGGATTTTGATATTAGTACCCGCGTCAGGACTGTCACCTATGTTCTTATTGTTCCCCGCAGTTCGGGAGGTGGAGACTTCACTACTGAGGAGTTACAGGAGGCTCTAGGACGTCCGTACACAATCCTCAATGATCCGATGCTGACAGATTTAGCGCTAGTGCTGCAAGCTGAACATTTTCGAGGTGTTGATGTAGCTGGTGAGGATTTGGGTTTGCAAGATGAGTATGACTTCCCTCCGGCGATTGACATGCTCCGCCGTCTTATTCGAGTGATAGATTGGTCGGCCATTTACGATGACTAGCGTTCTTAGGTTGTTTCGTCGAGCCAACGACGTAAAACAAAAGCGCTTAGTGGGAGGCAACCCACTATTTTCTATCTGTTTTCTATTTGTTTTCTAGTAATTTTATGTACTCCGTTGATTTCCAGTTGTATTTGTGAAGTTTTGTTTAAGTTTAATGAGAAAATGCAAGTTTGAATTTAAATTGAATGCAATTTTATAATTTTTGCATTTTACTTGTCTGAACGCCCGTCCAGTGAACTGGACGTCCGTCCACCATGCACAATTTGTGAACGAGCGTCCAAAATTCTTGGACGCCCGTCTGATAAACTCCCTTCAACGCTGTACGTGATTTGGCCGTCTGGACGAGCGTATGTCTATATGGACGCCCGTCCAGTTCATATGCTTTCCAGCTGGACGCCCGTCCATTCTCATGGACGCCCGTTCAGACTTGCGTCTATATATACCCCCTGCTTCCATTTTTTATTCGAATCGAAATATTTAAATTGCAAAACCCGACTTTTTGCCTCCTTTTGCTCTAAAATCCTCATTTCTACACCAAATTGGGAGATTCAAGGCCCTACAAACAGCTCTCAATCCCCTCTTTTTGGTTTTCCAAACGCAATCCACCAACATCCAACCGTTGTTTCGAATCAGTAATCTAGAGTGTGCGGTTTTCTTTTGGAAAAATCTGATCTTTGGTCTCATTTGTTCACATTTGGGACTTCTAATCAGCATAACCATCATCCTTTCAACGTACTTGGTAAGATTTTATAAGCTTTTCGTGGTTTATTTCACATTTTTCCCGAGTTCGATCTTCGAGTCGACTCCTTTCAATACACTTGTCTTATTTGTTTTCTTCTCTGTGTTTTGTTTATTTTTCTTTCTTGGTTGATGATATGGGATGGTTATGGATGACTATGGATGGGTTGCATTGTGGTTTTGATGTTGGTTTGGTGTTGCTTTGTTTGGGAAATCCCGTTTGGACGATAAACGGGTGGTTGTGTTTGAATTTGGGTTTGGGACTAGTGTTTGTTTAGCCTTAGGTTACAATGGTGCATAAAGCGGTAGCTAAGAGGCATGGTAAGGGGGTTGCTACTGAACCGGCTAAAAAGAAAAGGACTGTAGACCCCACATTAGTTAATCCAAACCGAGGCATTCATATCGGGGAACGTCAGAACCCTCCTAGAGGTCAATCCAGGGTTCCTTTGCGGGATGAGTCAGAGTCCGGTTCTGACACTGATGATGAGCCCTTAGTGAGCAGGATGGCTAGGGTGTCAGAGACTTGAGGTGTGAGAGATGCAAATGAACCCAGGGGTGGAGCTGAGGAAGAAACTGAGGGAGTTGAGCCGGCTAGACAGAGAGTGGGGCCCGCTATCCCTATTCTCTTTGCTCGTAGATTCATCAACCCTAAGGCGATGGAGGTCTATAATAAGCATTATCTAACGAGGACGATGTTGATCGAGCGAGCTATCCTTGAGCCTCAAGTTGATCCGTTATTTGTGAAGTTATTGAAGGAAAGGAAGTGGGGAGCTTTGATGGTAACTCCGAGGACCCCGGTTAATGCTACGTTGGTCCGTGAATTTTATGCCAATTGCTCAGAGACGGAATTGGCAGGCGGAGGTGTGATGGTTCGAGGGGTTAAGGTGCCATTTACACCGGCGGTTATCAATGGGAAGTACGGATTAGATCCTTTTGAGGGGTTGGACTATAAGGAGGCGATTAAAGCTAAACAGGATGCCGGTGAGGATCCGTTGGAGGAATTACGGATGTTGGTATGCCCGGAGGTACCGTGGACACTTAGGCCGGGTGGAGATAGGAAGGAGTTGATCACTACTAGTTGGACAGAGGATTGGAAGGTCCAGTGTCGGTTTATCCAGAACAGGTTGTTTCCTAAGAACAACCTGACTCACTTCCACATTGGTGACCTTGGGATGCTGTACGCCTTGAACTTCAAGCTCAATATTGATGTAGGGCAAGCGATTTTCGACGAGGTGGCCATGAATCAGAAAGTGTATACACGATGCTTGATATGTCCACATTTGATCCACGGTCTCTGTCAGGATGCTCGAGTTCCCGAGTACAAGACCGATCACAAACCGAAGAATCCTAGGTTCTTGCAGAGGGAGAAAGTGAAATCTTCGGGTCAGACTGAGACTGAGGTTGAGATAGCACGTGAGCCCGGTTCATCTTCGGCACCGCCTCGACCCTCCTCCCTTCCTACTTTATCTCCCTCGGTCCGGATGAGGTTACGTATGGGCCACAGTGTGCGGAACTGGTTGGAGGATATCCGGACTTCCCAGAACAATATTTTGACGAGCTTTGAAGTGTATGAGTGAGGGCCGGCCTATCCGAGACGACAGAATCTTCGCTCCGAGCGTTATTGATTTCACTTATTCAAATGAGATTGAGCAAGCCATTACGGATGTTCTTCAGGAGTCTGAGTCATCTTCAGAGGAGGAGCAGTCTGACTCAGCAGAGAGGCCTACGGCACCACCATCTGGACCCTCTTCTGATCCTCCGGCTGGTGATTCTACAGAACCGGACCAGACTTGATCTTATTTTTCCGATCTTAGCTTTCGTTTTTTTCTTTGATTCGATGGTTGTGTATTATTGACACTTTTCCTTACTTGATTCGTTGTAATTGATATTGTTAATTTTTCCGATGGATCATGTAAGCCATAAGGCATCAGTACTTTCGTTTCTACTCTATTTCAACTTTTGGATGTACTGAATGCTTTATCTTTTGCTATTACTCGATTTTGCTATCTCTTGTCATTTTGGTATAATTCCCCGTTTTCCCCGAGATGTTTCCGTGTTTGTCAAGTCGTGCAGGTATATTTCAAGCGGTTTTGTCGAGCTATATTGTATGGTTACGCGTTCTAAGTGTGACTATGTAGGCTCCGGCCTGACCGACGAAGCAAGTATCTGTTAAAATCAGCTAAGTTCTTTCTCTATTTACTTTCTGCACAACATGAGGACATGTTGATCTTTAAGTGTGGGGGAGGGGATGATTTAATAGTTATCTACACATTTGCTTAACTCGTTGTGTTTCTATGCAAAATGAGCTAGAATTTTTGAAATTTTCCGACATTTTTGTTTTTTTTTGTCCCGAGTAAGCAATGCATAATCAATGTTCGTTATTTTTATAGTCATCCAAGCTATATGTCATATGTTTGATAAGTTAGTTGTTTCACCTGAGATCTATATTTCACGAGCCATAGTAAGCGACGAGCTAATTTATAAAGTTATACCCCTTTTCGACGAGTGATTTTTTATTTTCTTATAAGTAATGTGCTTAGTGCTACGTATGTATCTTGAGATGTATGATAGTTTGTATTTAGATCTGAAGTATGTTATACTGTGAATATCTAAGGTTTGAATGTGATAAGTAACACGTAACTTATTGTCAAATGAGAAATTTGAAAAATATGAAGAATTATTGGGTGTGTTGGAAGCTAGTCGATGATTTGAGTGCGATAGGGTATACCACGTATGTCCTATACCACTATGATGACCAAAAGCTCACGACAGTCAGTAAAAGCTACCCTATGATTTGAGTAAGGTAGGGTGTTATCCCGAAACATCCTATTCTACTATGACGGGTAAGAGCTCATTCTGATGTGTGTTTAAAGTGAAGTAATTAAATCAACTTATATGAAGAATTAGTATAAAATGAATGAAAGACTAATTTATCGTCTATCTTATCCCCAGTAGAAACTGATACATATGCTGTAGGGAGTATCCTCTGAGTATTTCAGAAAGGCCCTAGATATAATCGATCATCCTTTTCGGGATATGTCACGTTTGTAGGGTACATCTTATGAGTGTCATTTATTGCTAGTCTACGAGGGGGTATTAGCTAGTTTTGCTTCGAGTTTCTCAAGTTTGGACTTAGTGGAAGTTTTCTATGGCTTTGCACACACACAATGGTGAACCTCTGATTTACTGGATCTATGCTATATTGTCTTAGATGTCTGTTTTTGTCTTGAGCCTTAACTTTCGTTTTGTTTTGCTCGGGACGAGCAAAAGCTTAAGTGTGGGGGAGTTGTTAAGGGTGATTTTATACGTTTTATAACGCTATATTCTATGATATTTCCCCTCATATTCGTATGATTTGCATTAGAAACGGGTGTTTAATAGATTTATTAAGCAAATGAGGTTTTAAATGAGTTAATCGCAAAACAGGTTAATTTATGTGTTTTAATTGTGAGTTTATGATTGTTTGGACGATATTACATTTTGCAATGTTTTTATGTGTTGTAGGTACATGTTCGAGGCTCAAAAGATGACCAAAAGTTGATTAAGTTCGAGCTAATTGATAAAAAAAGATAATGATGATTTGATTTGATAAAAAGAGATAGAGATGAAGAAATCAAGATGAAGTCGACCCTGAACTGGCGTCCAGCATCTTGAACTGGCGTCCAGAGTGGACGGGCGTTTGACATTCTGAACGAGCGTCCAGGAGGAGCTTTTACATTCAGGATGATCAGATTTTTCCTGGACGAGCGTCCAATTTGAAGAAGGACGGGCGTCTGATCCAGCTCGGCCCGACTCGAAGAAGTTTACATAAGCTGGACGGGCGTTCACCCTTTCCAGACGGGCGTCCGAACGCCGACTTAGCAGAACCGACCTGAAATTCTATATATAGCTGCGGTTTTCTCCACACAAAGGATCATATATTCGAACCCTAAACCCTAGGGGCGGCTAAGCTGCGTTTTTCCTTAGTTTACAAACAGTTTTTACTTAAATACTTTTATGCACTTTTATTCTAAACAATTCGAATCTCGAAGAGGATGCTAAGAGGCTAGACCTCCATTGAACGAGCGTTGTGAAGCCATCCAATCAACGATTCAGTTTTGTTCTTGACTATCTTGTGAGTATTTTAATTCAAGTTGTTTCTTTGTCATGTTTTTCATGTTGTTATGCAATTTATATCGATAGATCGTTGCATGTTGATTGCTTGTCTTGATGAAAATCATGTTAAACTTTAGATCACCATGATAAAGAATAGATCTCAAATCTAATTAACGAGAGTTATTAGGTTAGATTTTCTAGGTTAGAAATTGAGAGATTTCACACCTTGTTTTGAAAGCATTAATCTCTAGATCGAAAGATAGAAGATTGATAGGAGAACTTGTCTAAGAAATTAGGAGTTCATACCGTGGTTAGGTGAATCACAACTTGGTTAGAAATCACGAGATAGTCTAGATCGAAATTGATAGTTGTAGGATAGGTGCATCAATTGCTTGTTCGCTCGTAAATTATTGATTGAAACCCCTTGAATTTGAATTGTTTAGCTTAGTTAGTCGTTTATTGCATATTAGGTTTAGTTTAGTTTAAATTGGTTCGCAACTATATTTTCCGGCTTTAGATCTCGATCTTTCGTCCGATTTACGTTTGTTATCTTCCGTTTTAGTTATTCACTGTTTTATTTTCGTTTCTGTTTAGTAGTAGTAATCATGACATAGCTAGGTTAGAAATAAAAACTAGAATTCACAACCCCGATTCCCCGTAAGATCGACCCGGTATTAACCGCTATACTACGATCCTTATACTTGAGGGAAACCGGATTTATAAATATTTATTACTTGTTTGCTGTGTTAGATAAATCCGTGACAACTAACTAGTAAGGAGACTTACTCAAATGATCAACAACCAGCAGATGATCACACATCTGGTGTTGACAGAACGGTTGAGAAACTCCCCTACCAGTTAAGACCACAACTTCACCCTTAAATGCACCAGCTTACAAACCCTCAAAAGGTTTGGATCCAGATCTGGTCTTAGCTACAATAGTCAGGATGAGAATAGAAACAATGGACAACACAATTCTGAATCTAGGACCAAAGTTCAGAAAAGGACAGACCATAATTTCAACCACTCATCCTGCACCGGTGAAGTCAAAACCTAGTGCAGTGAAACATCAGACTAAATCATCATTCCAGTCAACCAAAAACAAAGACCTTCTGAAAGGTAAATGAAGACTTTATCCTTCAGAGGATGATTGGAATGTTGGACCTCCAAAATACAAGAAGAAACCATTCCATGACATGCATCATGTGTTTAAGAAAAATCAATCTAGGTATGCTCCCAGACACATGAAGCAACATAAGTTTCCCACTGCATATTGGAAAGTGAAGAAGGATGCAAATGCACCAAAAAGTATTGAAAAGTATCAGGATACCTTCAGTAGAAATATTAGAAGCTATTCTGCTATGCCTTATACATATGAAGTTGATGATTTTAATTATCCAAAAAGAAGATCATTTGGATATACACTTGGAGTAGGAGGCATGACTGCTAACAGGTACGGACCCAAGCAGTGTTGGGTACCTAAACATAATTAATTTGTTTTGTAGGATGTCTGGTACATAGACAGTGGATGTTCCAGACACATGACATGAAACAAGAGATGGCTCACTGATTTCAAAGCTTTTGATGGACCCAAAGTCACATTTTGAGGCAAAGAAAACCCTGGCAAGATTAAGGGGGAAGGCACAATGCTCAAGAACAAATGTGGCATATGTTAAGGAACTAAATTTCAATCTGCTAAGCATCAGTCAATTCTGTGACAAAGGCTACAATGTACTCTTCAACAAGGAAGGATACAAAGTGATTCATAGCCAAACCAACACAGTGGTTCTTGCAGGAAGAAGAGAAGACAACATGTATGTGGTGGATTGGAGAACAGCTAAAGCAGAAACATGTCTACTTGTCAAAAATAAACAATCAACCAGCTGGATTTGGCATAGAAGATTAAATCACCTAAATTTCAAGACCATCAACACATTATCAAAGAACAAGTTAGTTGAAGGCCTGCCAGGGATCACATTCAAGAAGGAAAGTCTCTGTGATGCATGCCAGAAAGGAAAGCAAATCAAAAGCTCCTTCAAATCAAAGCCCTATCAATCAACAACAAGAATCCTACATCTTCTACATATGGACTTGTTTGGACCAGTCACACCAGTAAGTGTAAGTGGTAAAAAATACACTCTTGTAGTGGTTGATGATTTCTCCATGTACACCTGGACCATATTCATGAACAAGAAGAAATAGACACTCAAGAAGCTGCCAGATTTGCTGAGAAGAATTCAAAATGAGAAAGAACTACAGATTATCAAGATCAGATCAGACAGAGGCACATAATTTCTAAATGAAGTGATCAGAACTTATTGTGAAGAAAATGGAGTATTACATCAATTATCTGCAGCAGGAACTCCACAACAAAATGGTGTAGTAGAAAGAAGAAACAGAACACTCAAAGAAGCAGTCAGAACAATGATTGCAGAAGCATTCCTACAAAAGAGATTTTGGGCTGAAGCAGCAAACAAGCATGCTATACACATACCAGATCAATCATCAACAGACATCATGGAACAACTCCATATGAGATATGGAATGGAAGAAAACCTAACATTTCACATTTACCCATGTTTGGATCTAAATGTTTTGTTTTGAACAGGAATCAGTTACACACCTTTGATGAGAAGGCTGATGAAGCAATCTTATGGGATACTCAGACACCAGCAAAGCATTCAGAGTACTCAACAAAAGAAAATTGGTGATTGAAGAATCAATACATGTAGTCTTTGATGAACCAAACACAAATGGTGAAAGTATTCAAGAACAAGAAGAAGAAGCATCACAAAGGCAAGTGTATATGAATACAAGTGTACGAGCCACTATTCTGAATCACAATTTTGGAAATCAAGATGAGCCACAAGTCATTACAACAGAAAAAGCACCAGAACTTGAAGCTCATGCAGAACCTGAAGTTGTAGAAGCACCAAGTGAAGAACAACTTCAACCTGACCTCAACTGGCTAAGAGATCATCCTGAAGATCAATTCATTGGAGACATTCACACAGGAGTTAGAACCAGAAGACAACTGGAGCATATGCTAACATGTTTTCTATCACAAGTGGAACCCAAGATAATAGATGATGCAACTCAAGATGCAGACTGGATTACAGCCATGCAAGAAGAACTAAATGAATTTGAAAGAAATAAAGTCAGGGAACTTGTTGACAGACTAGACACAACCAACATCATTGAAACAAAATGGGTATTCAGAAACAAGATGGATGAGCAAGGAATAGTTGTCAGAAACAAAGCAATGCTAGTTGCAAAAGGCTACTCTGAAGCAGAAGGAATAGATTATGATGAGACATTTGCTTCAGTGGCAAGACTGGAGGCAATCAGACGCTTTCTATCTTTTGCTGCACACAAAGACTTCAAAGTCTATCAAATGGATGTCAATAGTGCATTTCTGAATGGACTTTTGGAAGAAGAAGTCTATGTGGAACAACCTCCTGGTTTTCAACTCAAAAGAAAAGAAGATAAAGTATACAAGCTCAAGAAGGCCCTTTGTGGACTCAAACAGGCACCCAGAGCTTGGTATGAAACACTATCACAATTTCTGATCAAGAATGGATTCAACAAGGGAACTATAGATAAAACTCTGCTCAAATTAGAGGAAGGAACAAGTACATTACTACTACAAATCTATGTTGATGACATTATCTTTGGATTATAGGATGAAAAGCTGTGTGAAAAATTTGCAAACCTAATGAAAAGCAAATTTCAGATGAGCATGATGGGAGAATTGAATTACTTCCTTGGCCTTCAAGTGAAACAAATGAAGGATGGTATTTTCATTAGTCAAGCCAAGTATACAAAAGACTTAATACACAAGTATGGTATGGACACAAGTGGCACAACATATACACCAATGTGTGCAAGAGTCATTCTTGGAAAAGATGAAGCTGAAAAAGATGTTGATCAGAAAATGTATAAAGGAATCATTGGATCCCTACTATATCTAACTGCAAGCAGACCAGACATAGCATTTGCAGTAGGAGTATGTGCAAGATTTCAAGCTCAACCAAACGAATCACATCTCCTAGAAGCCAAAAGAATAATCAAATACCTGAAGAACACCATCAATGTTGGAATTTGGTATCCAAAAGATGGAGGATTCAAGTTGATATCATATTCAGACTTTGACTATGCTGGATGCAAAATAGATAGAAAAAGCACTTCTGGAACATGCCAGATGCTAGGCACCAGGCTAATTTCTTGGTTCAGTAAAAAGCAAAACTCCATATCAACATCAACAACTGAAGCAGAATATATAGCAGCAGGCAGTTGTTGTGCACAAGTACTATGGATTAGACAACAGCTAAGGGATTATGGAATGGAGGAGAAGACTATTCCAATCATGTGTGACGACACAAGTGCCATATCTATCACTGAAAATCCAGTATTGCACTCAAGAACAAAGCATATTGATGTGAGACATTATTTCATCAGAGATCATGTTGAGAAATGAGATGTTATTTTAAGATACATACCCATTGGAGATCAATTAGCTGACATCTTCACTAAACCAATCAGTCATGAAAGATTTAGCATGTTGAGAACTGAGTTGGGAATGATTGAAATTGACTAAGTACTAAAGAGCGGCTAACTGGAGTAATCAGCTAAGTGATTTCACCAGCTGATCAAATCTTTGCCATTACAGGAGATGTAGCAGGTAAGGCACTGGTACTTAGCGAAGCTAACTTAACTGATTGTTAGGAACAGTTGAATAAAGCAGCTCAAGTGAAAATTTTACTACACCGGCTAAGTAACCAGCCAAGGCACTCCACCGAAATAAAGATTGGAGTCATAGGCAAATTAAAGTGTGAACTAAATCAACTTTTGTACACGTGGAGAATAAGGAAGTTATGGAGGATTATACTGTGGAAGATTACACATGTGGAGATCAATTTACAATCATGGAGGTAACCATATTATTTTTTGAATCACAAACGCCTCGATTCACGGGATCTATCATTACTTACCTCAATCCACTCCCCCATTATACTCGAATATCAGGATTTATATACATAAAATCACGGCATTAAGTCATAAAATCCTTCTATATTCAACCACGTTCACATTACCCACATCATCCTATATAAACAATACTTAGAGAGTTCTCAGAATTCTTTACGCTATCTTAAAATTTAGAAAACCCTATTTCTCATTGCAAAATCAAAATCTTTCTCTCAAATCTTAAAGAAATGGCTTCATCTTCTACAATATCTCCCACTGAAAGACTCTATGAAAAATCGATCATTACTGGATCATTTTTCAAACCTGAACCCTATCTTTCCTTCTGTGATAATAATGCACAAGCTCAACGCTTGGTTGATTGCTGCTCAAATATGGGGTTAATGACCTTCCTAAACCCCCCAATCAACGGAATTTTCTATGAAAATCTGATTGCATTCTGGAAAAATGCAAAGTTTGTGCCCAGCACAAAGAAGACTGATATCGACTGCATAAAGAGTTCAATCTTCGGGAAAGAAGTAGTCATTACGCATGGTCTTCTCAATAGAATCATACACCTACCAATGATCGGTCCGGCTAATGTGAAGTTCGTAAAGATTGACATCAAAAACTTCTGGGCTGAAATAGCCAAGAATCCCAAGAACAACTGCAAAACCTACAACCTCCCTAGATCAGCTCTCAAACTTCCATTTGCTGAATTTGCACCGGTTATTACCAAGAACATTGAAGGCAGAGAAGGGTCGATGGAAAACTTGACTGAGTTACGGGTCAAGCTAATGGCGATCATCTATCAAGGTATTAACTTTGATTGGGCAACATTTGTCTTCAATAGATTGAAAGACCAGATTCAAAAATAAAGTGATCTGTCAACTACGGGACCAAGCAAAGGATTGCAGAAGAAAGGTGATTTCTGGGAAAGGAAATCATATGGGTTCCCACTTCAACACCTATTTGACACACTAAGGGTGAAACCCACAAATCTGCAACCTCCACACAAGTCCAAGGTAATTTTTACCTACATCAAGGCATCTCTGAAACCCAAACCCACTGTCGGGAGAAAAAGAAAACAACATAAAAGCAGCAGATCAGGAATGGGACGAAGAACCAGATCCCAAAAGGCACAAGAGAGCACCCCTGTGATTGGTACCAGCAACCTGAATGAAACTGTAGTAATCAGTGATGATACTACAACGGAGGAAGAGAAACAACAAGAGGACATCACCTATCTGGAAGAAGGTGATGAAGGATATGTTCTCACTCCATCTGAAGAAAAAAAGATGGATGAAAAAGAAGCTGAGACAGAGGATGAGCACTCAGAGGGCGACCATCTTGAAGCTGATCCGGAAAACATGGAGATATCCGACGATGATCTAACTATTCAAGAGGCACTTTTCAAGAGTCTCAGCAAAGTTGACAAACAGCCGAGTGAGCCAGCTGATCAAACTCACTCCGCTGAACCTGTCAACTCCCCTATTATTGACCAAGGGGGAACATCAGCAGAGAAAGTCACATCTCCAGCAAGTGAAGAAGCCAAGACACCTCAAAAACCCCTTAATGACCCCGAGTCTAATGAGGAAGAAAAAGAAGAAGAGGAAGAAAGAGAAGAAGAGGCTGACAGTGTAAAAGAAGAAGAGAAGGAGGAAGAAGATGAGGTGAAAGTAGAGGAGGAGGAAGATGAAGATGATAAGAATGTTGAAGTGGCACCAGAGGAAGTTGATCCAGAAAGAAGTGAATCGGCAAAGTAAACAGATAAGAAAGCTGCTTTAAGGAGTGAAGCAATCTCCTTAAACCACAAGATTGAAGCCCTCATCAGTCACATGAAGATACAAGATGAAGTCATGGAAAAATAGGGAAACTTGCTTTGCAATTTACAGCATCTTACCCCTACCATGTCCAAACCAACCTTGATTTTCATGCTGAAAAGATTGACAACAATCTCAAACCTTTGGTGGACACTCTAAATGCTCACACTCATCAAATTCAACACCTGGATGAGGCTATGGAATTTTCTGGCCAGCAACTTGACACTCTGATAAACAGTAATATGGCCAACAACAAAATTCTGGAGCAAAGGAATGGTTCTCTCCCCGAGTCTGTAGAAGCAAATGCAAACCTCGAAGCACGTTTTAGTGCTGCCAAAAAGGGGGTAGGAAGCTCAAAGCCTAAGAGCTCCTATGGAAAGAAGGCAAGCCCAACTGATAAGGGCAAGGGCATCAAAGGGAAAGGCATCAGGTTTGAAGAAAAGAAGAAGTAGCTCTTCTTGTTTAACTGAATTAAATGAATTGAATTCTATATGCCTTCGTTTTTGAATAAAAAGATGCAATATATTATTGCCCTTAAATGGATGAATAAAATTTTTTAGTTTTATTCTGTTAATTATTATGAAATTTGGCATACTTATGTTCAGGCTTATGAGGGTTTTGGCATCATCAAAAAGGGGGAAATTGTTAGGAACATTTTATTATGTTTTGATGATGGCCATACTAGCAGTTATGTTTTAAGTGATGAAACTTAATGTTTAAATATGGTGTACACTGATCTCACCCAAATCAAGGATCAGTGAAGTACAAGGATTCTCCTTTAACTGAAAGAATTAAGGAAACAGTGAATCGGCAAAGTAAACTGACTTTCGGCTAAGTGAAGACAAAGCAGTGAAGGAAGATCTAAACGGCAAAGTCAGATGGATCACTTTACCGTTCAAAGAACGGCTGAGTAAACCTTACTTAGTCAGATTATTGAAATATGAAGAAGATACAGAAGATCAAGCATTAAATGCACAATCAATAGAGGATCAATCAAGGACGGATTTTCTGATAAACGTTTGAAGAAAAATCCGATCACTGAAATCAAGGAGAATATAATTAAGGGGGAATCAAGAATAAAATCAAGGATTATTCCCCCCATTAATATAGCCAACGAATAGAAATTCAAATCAAGGATAATCAAGGCTACAAATAGAAGGCATTGACAAAAAAAGGTAGCGTGCAAGAACGAAAAATCTGAGCAAAAACTCTGTCAAAGTGAAAAGCCTTCTATCTGTGCTAAAAAGAAATATCTAGTGATCAACTCAAAACTGAGAGCTACAATTCAAACATCAAGCATTGAGATTGATCAACAAGTTTGTGAATTCAATTCACATCAATCAAGCAACTGAATCAGAGCCATCTGAGAAGGAGTTGTGCTTGTGATAGCTGCTGAAGGATTTGATCTCAAGGAGCAGTGAAAGAGACTGAGTCACTGAAGCTATTGCAGTCAAGGAGTGATAGTCTTGTAGATTGTGAAGATTGTGTAGTCAAGGACAATCAGGCTATTGTATCTGTGAAAACAATAGTGAATTCCTCCAATCATCACAGGAGAAGAGTGGATTAAGGGATTACACCACCCTGAACCACTATAAGCCTTGTGTCAACTTACTTTCTGCAATTTACCTTATTGCATTCATTTAATTGCTTATATTATATCTTATATCTATGATTGCCTAAACTGCTTTGAAACAACATAGTAAGAAGGGACTTATCCGCTGCCCAAAAGCTTTTGAATACAAGAAAAGTTTTTGAAACTCCACTATAGTCATTCACCCCCCCTGACTATAGTTTTACCCTTCTCTGGGACCAACAGTATGGATTATATGTTCATCTACTTTTCATCTTCATCACTTGTATCTGAATCAGGAGTCTTCTATTTATAGGTGAGAATCCTGTGACTTATGTTTGAATTTCAAACATAGCCGTTTCAGACTTGTCTCCATCTTGACTTGCTTTTTGTCTCTGTTCATAGTACTGACACTGTCAGTCAGCTTTTGTCAGTTTTCAGACTGTCCACCATGTGACTTGTATCCATTGAATAAAGCTCTGAATCTTTCCAACGTTCCTTTTATCTTGACCATTGATTTGTTGAAAAAATCAAGTCTTGTAATCCATCCTTATCCTTTTAATCTTTTAATATAACCTTTGATTAAATCGAGAATTATACTCAGCGAATATCTGAAGTATATCGGTGTTTAAAAAAAAAGGGTGTCCCACGATGTACATATCTTTAACGTCGCCCCTTGTGGGAATCGAACCTCTAACCTCCCGTCTAAGTCCGTCGTGTTTTAATAACACTTTAGCTGACTTCTTCTCATCTAACTTCTTATTGTGAAGTTAGAGTACACCATTTTGAACAATAACTAAGTTCCAATCACCACTTAACATATGAAACTTAGTACACAAGGTATATGTAATCAGTTTAGGTCATCACAGACTTCCCTAAATTCTGATTCCATATCCTTGAATTTAAAAACTAAGTTTGATCCCTTAGCCTTCAATAACTGAGTTTGAACCCTTAGCCTTCAGACTTCAGCAGGTCCCTAGTAAGTCTACTGACCTAGACAAGTCTGCTGATATAGTCAGCTGACCTTATTACGGTGCTTGTTTGATCAAATCTATACAAAGATCAAACTCTAATAAACCTATACATTTGATCTAGACATTTTTTTGCCTTTTTTCTATAATAGCTAGTCTGGCACTCATCATTAAAACTTGAAATATGTCCAACACCGTGAAGCCTCAAAACAAAGTTGCATATTGAAAGTTACCAAAGTATAAGGAAACTAATGAAGAACCAAAATCCGAGCTTTACCTGGAATAGGATGATCTGCCGGAGATAGAATGACTACCGGTCAGAAACTGGAGATAAACCACCACGGAAGTGCACCGACGCCACCGGTATTTATGGTTGAGCCGTCGGATTCTTCATAAAGCGCCTGAATAGTTTCAATAAAAAAACGGAAAAAGAAAGGATTTTGAGGAAATGGAAGAGTGAGAGATGTGTCGATTTGGTGTTACCCCCTATTTATAGACAACACAAGAGCCGAAACGTCACGTAAACCGCTTCGGGATTCAAAATTCGAAATTAAACCATCTCACGGTTAACGAGATTTTCCCGCCAATAAAAATCGGCTCGGGACACATCAAACGCCAACCAACTAGACGATCGAGGTCACGCCTCAACATCTGGCCAATCATAGCTACCACGAGTAAGTCTGTTCACTTTACAGCTCAGCATCAAGAATTGAGTCATATTGTGACATGAAAATTGCTGAAACCCGTACATTAGTACGGTCCCAAACCTATCCACCTTAGGATGCAGCGTCTTTCTCTTGGCCACTTCATCATGCCAGCGTTTTGCAATGAGTCGCAACGCGACACGAAAGTTGCCTTGAAAAACCCGTCGCCCAAGACGGTCCCGACGGTTCCTTTAAAGCGCCCCACACTTCTCAAGCACTGACGTATCGTCAAGGCTAGCTCAAGCCCGATACCATCACGAGTAGTACTATCTCAAAACAGAGATCATTGGATCAAGGTGTACCGCGTGTGAGCCACATTACTCCCTATCCAAACCCAAACATATGTTCTGACCATGGAGTTGGGGGCCGTTAATATACCGCGGCCTAACGCAGTAGATATGGTAACCTTGGACCCACCACAACAGTCTCGTCTCAGCCTCTGACCCCTATCTCCACCAGCCCGGCTGGAAATAAGACGATTGGGCAATCGAGCCCGTATAATCATCAGCTATCAAGCTGGGGGCCGAACGTGCCGCCCCTTATCCACCACCACGATCGGACGGACCAAGCCCTCTACCCACAAGTGAGCACGATCCATGCTTGACATTTACAAGAACAAGGCAGTCTCAATATGAAGACATTAGAGCTACCCTCGGTCTCCTCAGCTCGACCCTCTACCTCTGCATGTCTCCTTAATTACGTTTAATTATTCCTTGTCCTTGTTAATCTTAATCGCGATTAACATCTTGCCTATAAATAGAGGCCTCATATCATCTGTAAAAAGGACTGATTATTGAATATAAGCAGATAAGCTCTGCCAATTTGTCGACCACGTTCTCCTTTCTTGTCACCACTCGTGCCCATGTTTTCTCAGGTCATAAATAATCAGTCCTTTTTACAGGTGATATGATTTAATTATGACCTTTTTTCCGTTCATCTCAGTTCTTCACAGCCACCGTCTTCTCATGTCATAAATCATCCCTTCCGTTCAGATATCCACCGTATAATTTTCACTATAACCACCTTGATATTCTCAGCGATATCAATATGTTACACAGAAGATGAGTTTATCAAAATATATAATTTTATGTAGAGAATTCTCAGTGTGGTAGTAGAAAGAGTATGGGTGTGTTATGAATGTAAATATAAGTTCATACCACACCCAATCCGAAGGCACATGCAACCCGAAATATGCTTCATCACAGCTATATTCTGAATTCATAGCAGATTAGCATAGAGTACATCATTTCATAAGATCAATACTCAGGATTTGATTCACAAATCATAAGATTTCATCAAATCTTTAACCGAATAGGACATGCAAGTGATGGAAGTGCTAATGAATCATCAATGCGGATTTTGACAAAAATAAAATCATAGCACATAACCTGATTTCATCAATCTAATGACCTAGAGTGATCAATCAAAGCATAAACTCATCGATCCATCAAGTTTGACTAAAGGGTTTATAGATCAAAATTTGCTTTTCACAACAACAAAAAAAAAACAAAAATAGAGACTTAGCTAACCCAGATTATTAGAGATTTAGGTTTTACTTTTTATGACAGTCACAAAATAATCTTTTTATCAGATAAGTGACCTTAAATTAACAAATGACTAAGCCAACAAATCTGATAACATTTACTCATAAATCTAAGCATAACATTATTAATTTGATCAGGTGATTAACAAAGACAGAGATTGTTCGTCACAAATCCTGAGCCAAATTTATAAAGATCTGGATTTTACCTTGAATAACCATGACTGATGAGAGGTCATTTGACGGGAAAGATTACATTTTTTCTTTGAACAAGTATCAATTGAGCAGGACGAACCTTGATTCGATGATTTCTGACAAGAACCTTGACGTTTCTTCTTCGATAGCCATTAATCAAGAATTGAACCAACACAAGATAGTTCTTTCATTCATTCAGATGAGAAGATGGATCAGTGATCTAATTAGGTTGAGATGTTCAATGAAGGACGGGCTGAATCGAGGTATTGATTTCTAAGTTGGGGAATCGAGAGGATGTGGAGGACTTATGTCGGAGAGATGAAGAGGTGGGGAGAAGCGGTTGTATTTGTCTAAAGTAATTTTTAGGGTTGAGAAGGTTTATATGGAGGGGTAAATGTCGGGTATGATAGTTTGATGGGCTATATAAAAAATAAGTTTGAGTAGGCCCATATAACGTTATAATATGTACATGCTGAGCCAATGAAAAATGCTGGGCCGTGAATTTTATTGATGTTGAGTCCAATAATGGTTTATCGTTTTCGATCACATAGTGCAACACCATATCATATAAAAGGTGATGATATATATATATATATATATATATATATATATATATATATATATATATATATATATATATATATATCAAACACACATTTTGTTTTAATCATTTATGGTGTATTTCAGGGTACCTGCAAGACAAATAAATGCCTTTGTAAGTCATACGACTTCTCGGCAGGGTTAGTGACAATTTAAAAATATGGCACATAAATAAGGTACTATAAAATTAATCAAACCATATTTGGATTTTGTGGGCACAACAATCCTAACAGTACATACGACTAGAGACATTTAAGAATCAAACTTAATAAAGTGAGTCGAGATCTCATCAACCACAATCACTATTATGATTTCTCTTTCACCGTTTGACACTAAGGACATTATCATATATACAATCATTTGTTCATATAGATAAATAAAATATATTATAATAGAAAAGTCATTTAATATATGTACAAACATAAAGAAATAGTAAAAATGATCCGACCCGGTCGGATCCGGTCCAACCCGATTGGGTTTAAGACATTATTTCAACAATCTCCCACTTGGCCTAAAGCCAATCACTTGTACACACAAGACCAAGTTGAAACACAAGAATCTCATTCAATACTTGTAACCAACCCTAAGCGTGAACGGATCACTATCCGAGTGGACTCGGACTATCTTCATATCATGCTTCAAATGATCAATTCAAAAGGAACCGTCTCAACACACACATGAATCTCTGACAGGACCCTGGTCCTTGCTTCAAGCAATGAATCTACCATTATATCACCTATACAGTAAAGGTGGAAGAACCACACAAGTTTCAGGAATGAACCTCTTAGATCCATGTACTGCTCCTGTTATGCCTCTAAGGCATATACTGTGCTTCGGCCCAGTTGTAGAATTCACAGTGATCTCTAGCTAAGAACATTTCAGTAATGAACTTCTTCATCCAAACCGATTCCTTTGCCGCCTCCGTGGTTGCGATATACTCGACTTCCGTTGTAGAGTCCGCAGTAGTCTCCTGCTTGGAACTCTTCCAGCTCACTGCTCCACCGTTAAGCATGAAAACAAATCCAGAATGTGACTTCAAGTCATCCTTGTCAGTTTGAAAACTGGCATTTGTGTAACCTCGTAATACCAAATCATTGTTCCCGAGAACCAGAACATATCCCTAGTACGCTTCATGTACGTGAGAATTTTATTGACTGCAATCCAGTGACCATCACCTGGATTTTCCTGGTACCTACTAGTCATACTCAGATGGTACGAGACATCCGGTCTAGTGCACAACATGGCATACATGATAGACCCGATAGCCGAAGCATAAGGGATCTTACTCATATGTGCCTTTTTCTCTGTCTTAGGACACATTTCCTTCGACATGTAGACCTCATGAGACATAGGCAACAATCCTCTCTTGGACTGCTCCATACTGAATCTCTTCAGCAATCTTGTCTATATAGGTGGATTGTGACAGACCAAACAACCTCGTAGATATATCTCTATAGATCTTGATTCCTAGAATGTAGGCTGCTTCTTCCTAGTCCTTCATAGAGAAGTTCCTGGATAACCAAACTTTAACCAACTGTAACATAGGAATATCATTCCCTATGAGCCATATGTCATCTACATAAAGCACTAAGAAAACTACGACACTCCCACTAACCTTCTTGTAAACACATGGCTCATCTTTGTTCTTGAAGAAATCAAACTATTGGATAGTCTCATCAAAACGAATATTCCAACTCCGAGAAGCTTGCTTCAATCCATAAACGGATCTTTGAAACTTGCACACCATCCTAGAATCATCGTTTGTGAAACCCTCAGGTTGTGTCATGTACGCTTAAGGAAAGCTGTTTTCACATCCATCTACCAGATCTCATAATCATGGTATGCTGCAATAGCAAGCAGAATTCTAATGGACTTTAGCATAGCTACTGGCGAAAAGGTTCGTCATAGTCAACTCCTTGTCTTTTCCTATAACCTTTTGCCACCAATCTTGCCTTGTAAGTAACTACATTTCCATCCATGTCGGTCTTTCTCTTAAAGACTCATTTGCACCCTATGGGAACTATTCCTATAGGTAGATCAACTAAGTTCCAAACTTGGTTGTCTTTCATGGATTCCATTTCAGAATTCATGGCTTCGTGCCACTTCTCTTTGTCATGCCTCATCAACATCTCTTCATAAGTTTTAGGGTCCTCATCTTCCACGAGATATACTCCCAGTGTACCTTTCGGGTTCACAATGTGCCCTAATGAATCTTTGAGGTGTCTGTGTTTCTAGAGCGTGTGTTTGCGCATCATCTGTATGCGGTGTCTGCTCTACTTCCATCAACGGACTGTCTTCAGTAAGTGGTTCTTGAATTTCTTCAAGATCAATCTTACTCCCACTGGCCCTATCCAGAATAAACGCTTTCTCTAGAAAGTGGCCTGCCCAAGAGACAAACACATTTTGTTCTCCTGGATGGTAAAATTGGTATCCTTTAGTTTCCCTAGGATATTCCACAAACAGACATTTATCCGATCTAGCCTCTAATTTATCAGGTATCATCCGCTTCATATAAGTCGGACAACCCCAAGGTTTAAGATGACCTAGACCAGGTCTCTTCCCTTTGAACACTTCATAGAGCGTCGACTCTACGGTCTTTGATGGAACTCGGCTAAGTGTACATGATGTTGTTTCTAGAGCATACCCCCAAAATGATTTTGGAAGAACTGCGTAGCTCATCATGGATCGCACCATGTCTAACAAAGTGTGATTTTTCCTCCCAGACAGGCCATTCATTTGAGGCGTTCCAAGAGGGGTCCATTCAGGTAGAATCCCATTCTCCTTCAAGTAATCTTGAAACTCTCCATCTAGGAATTCTCCACCTTGATCGGATCGAAGTGTCTTGATTTCTTTACCTAGTTGTTTCTCCACTTCACTTCTGAACTCCTTGAACTTTTTAAAGGCTTCAGACTTATACTTCATTAAGTATACATAACCATTATGTGAATGGTCATCAGTGAAAGTGATAAAATAAGAGTATCCTCCTTTGGCTTGAATTGACATTGGGCCGGAGACATCAGTATGTATGAGCTCAAGAAATTCGTTGGATCTTATCCTTTTGCCGCTAAATGTTGACTTTGTCATCTTGCCAAGTAAACAAGCCTTGCATGTATCATACGATTGATAATCGAAGTGATCCAACATTCCATCTTTATGGAGTTTGGAAATACGATTCGTATTTATATGGCCAAGTCTACATTGCCACAAGTAGGATTCGTTCAAGTCACTTGTTTTAGCTTTGTTGTTGTTTATATTAAGTATATCGACATTCATATCTAATGTGTAGAGACCATTGTCAAGTTTGCTAGTACCATAAAATATTATATCACGTGAAAAAGAACAACATTTATTCTTAAACGTAAAAGAAAATCCTTCAATATCCAATGCGGAAATAGAAATAATGCTCTTCGTAAGAGCAGGAACAAAATAACAGTTATTTAATTATAGTATTAGCCCACTGGGCAATGAAAGAAAATAAACTCTTATGGCTAGGGCAGCAACAATTGCTCTATTTCCAACACGTAGGTCCACTTTTCCTTTCCTCAGATCTTTAGTCCATCTTAGTCCCAGCATATCCGTACAAATATGAGAACCAGATCCAGTATCTAATAACCACTGGCCAGTGGTTAGACTTAGAAGAGGAAATATTGATCTCAATCATAAACATACCTGAAGTTGAAGCATCATTATGCTTGTTCTTCTTGGTGCTCAAGAAAGCCTTGGACTTTCTCCTTCAATGACCAGTCTGGCCACAATGCAAGCAAGCATCCTTGGATTTGTCTTTGCCTATCTCAGGCTTCGGCTTGGTAGCCTCATTCACCTTCTTGGTCTTCTTTTGGGCCTTTTTCTTGCCGTTGGAAGAAGTCACGAGCAACACTTTCTTACCCTTACCAACAGTGCCTTCAGCAGTTTTGAGCATGTTCAATAACTCCTCAAGGGAGGAATCAATCTTGTCCATGTGATAGTTCATCACAAACTGCGAGTAAGAATCCGGTAGAGATTGAGAATCAAGTCAACACTTAACTCACACCCCATCTTATGGCCAAGCTTCTTAAGCCTCTCTATATAACCGATCATCTTCAGCACATGCGACCCAACTGGAGTACCCGGAGCCATCATGCAACCAAACAGTGCCTTCGAGACCTCATACCTCTAAGTGGGAGACCGGGAAGCATAGAGTTCCTTCAGGTGAACCATAATGGTATGAGCATCCATGGACTCATGCTGTTTCTGAAGTTCCGGTGTCATAGAAGCAAGCATGATGCATGTAGCCTCCACATTGTCAGAAGAGTGTTTTGCATGCTTCTTAACCGAGTTCTCATTAGTAGCATCATCGGGGTCCTTAGTTAAGGATTTTTCTAAAACATAGCTATGCCTTCATGTCTCAAAACGATTTTGAGGTTTCTTTCCTAGTCGAGAAAGTTTGATTCGTCAAGTTTTTTTCAATGATAAAACAAAGATTCAATTTGTTCGACATTTCTACAACAATAAAGTAAAGATAATAGAAGTAAAAGTTCATGCACACAAAACCAAAAAATTGCACTTAAAATTAAGAGGTAATGAGGGAGAATGACACCAACATTTCATCAATTAAGGAGAATAACAGGTTTTTGAAACTTTTGCATAAAATACAAAACTTTTTTTTATTTTATTTTATTATTTTTCTAGCACCATTTTCCCAACAAAAAAAAACTCAACGCTTTCTCTCTCATCCATCTTTTTTAAACACTTGTATCTTCCAATCTACAACTCCAAATTTGAAAATTCTTTCACCAAATTTTTTATTTTTAATGCTCTTTATTTTGAGACCACATTCAACATATTCCGAGGTGGTTTTAGAAAATCCGATGTCGAAATTCACTATTGTTCGAAATTCACTGTCGATATTCATTGATTTTCAGGATTCACTGGGGAGATTCACTGAGTGAATTTCGACAGTGAATCTCACGAAAAATGATGTAATTATATTGAACCAAGTCTCAAAAAGCATAAAAAAAAATTAGTGAAATTTTTATCGCGTTTAGATCTCTAGATCAAATGATATGATCGTTTGAAAATGGTGGAGTAAAAAAACTAGAGCAGGTAGTAGACGCGTCAGATTATTAATTTTTTTTTTTTGGGTTTTGTCCTTCAGGATATAAAAAATATAAAATTTGTCTTTCTCCCTTTAAAAAATGTGTGGCTGTCTTGTTACTCAAAAACATTCCAAAATCTGTCCTTATCCCTAATTCTCTATAAAATTTATCTAGGTTTTGCTCCCACTAGAAAACTACTCTCAATTGGCTTTCTAGAATTTTAATTCTTTAGTGGACAAGATCTCATCGAACTATCAAGATTCCCTGTTGTGGCTGGTGAACCAAGAATTTCTTGACGAGTAGGTAACTCTTTACCAATCGTGTCTTACACGACTCTTGTTGATTGACTAGTCAACTCTTTGACGGTATACATCACTATGCATTAGTCAATCCATTGTCTCTAAAATCCAGACGACCCCTGCTGTGGCTGATGGCCGAAAAGATCTTAGTCAAGTCATAACCCAATATTCGCGAGATCACTTTCGCTCATGTCTCTATAATAACTATATGCCCGAGCTAGGTAGGTCAACCCCCAGCTGTGGCTGATGAATTGGATCCGAACAAGGGTTCTTCACCGTCATTATAATATTAGGAGACAGTGTTTCGACTTAATTTTATATGTGGGAGTAATTTTAAATTAATTCACTTAATTAATTTTATTTAAATTACGGTCTCATATAAACGTGCATATTTCTATGTTATCAACATAAAGTAAAACATACACCATTCCACACACAAAAATAACCGGTATGATCATGGACTTTTCCTAGGTGTGGTTTTGAATACAATGACAAAACCGCGGGTCACAATCTAAGGGTAGTCGCAACCGTCAATAGGATCTTTACTGTGCCATCTCCAATGGAATCTTTATTCTCTTTTCTTTGGTCTTCATCTTCGCTCCATTCTTGTTACATAATAATCTATCTAATAAATTAATACACCCGCCGCACACGGTGGGGAGCCAACAGGAATGAGATAGATGCATAAAGTAAACTAGGTCACGTTCTTCATAACGGTCTAAGACAATGTCGAAAAACCAACAGAAAATAAATCATGCACATCTATCCTATTGATCGAGTCCATGATCAATCGGGTTCCATATAATCACATTATATCTACACATAATCTAATCCATACAATAATATCTTATGAAAAAGACAAATTAAAATTTAATTACTTGCGTCTTATTTTATCAAGTCAAATAATCAATTAACGTTTAATTAATTAAATGATTTCAATCAAAAGAAAATTAACTATTAATTTTAAACGATTTCAATTTCAATTTTAATTTTAATTTTAATTTTAATTAATTAGAACTATTCAAATTTTAAATCAAAATTAAAATTGGGTCTCTTTAGTTTCTTTCCTTTTGATTTCTAGTAAAAAATGATGCATTTGGTTTCCAAAACCAAAAGACATCTATATTGGCCCTTTCAAAAATCAAAATTTTGAAAAGGGCGCCTAAGCTTTTTCTAAAATCAAATATTTTGAAAAGGGCCTAGGCCTATTTCAAACAAAGTTTGGAAATGCCAGTATTATTTTAATGTCATGTGGCTTCCCAATGGCCCAAACAATTTGAACCATTAGTTAGCCACATGACACCCACTAAACATAGAGATATCAATGCAAATAAAATAGCACAAAACCAAAACGAGATCGATGTCCCCCCATGATAGAACCGGCTGCCGCAAATAAAATAGCACAAAACAAAAACGAGATCGATGTCCCCCCATGATATAACCGGGCGCCGGCGGTGCCGGGGTGGAGGGGGCCGCCGCTTTGGCCGAGCCCCCTTACATCAATTATTATTATTTTTTTCTTTTCCTTTCGTGATATCTTGCATCTATTAATTACTACGCAATTTAATTAGAGCTTATTTCTTAAGTTCGAAATTCACTCCGATACCACTGTTAGGAAATCAACTAGTTTAACGCAGTGGAATTTAAAATTTTCTTTCCGATCCCAAGATCAACTTCGTTAAATCCAATAAGCACGTTAAGTAGTTGACGGTGATTACCTTACTTGATCTAATAGATCGACGGTTTGACCGTCAATGGAGAGTAGAAGTGCCCGCGAGCCGTCCATGTGTCCGGCTTCTATCGATATCCACATGAGCACCTCACAGGAATCCTCCTTGGATTGCTACTAGAATAATCCGGTTGCTAGACCGACCTTTTCTCTCCCTCTAAATCGCTCTCTTAGAAGCTCTCTGTTTATTTTGTAAATTAGAACTCTTCTAATTGTGATGCACAAAAGAGCTAGCCAACCCCTTGCTTTTATAGAAGAAGGTGCGCCCCAGATGAATCTCAATCTGATTGGGAGAAGCTTCCTAGTAGATTAATGAGAAAGAAAACATTTTATGTAATGATTATATCAATGGACGCTTATTATTACGCTGAGAGATATTATCTTATTCTCGAGTCACGGGATTATGGTGGCATATTCCTGTGATTGATTTATTGAAATAATATTACGTTTCGTAAGATAATTATTTATTTGATTTATCGATTATTAGTCCGTAGTCCCCGAGTACTATTCTCGGACGTCGAATCTGATAATATTAATTTAGAATTTAATTATATGTGAATTAATTGTTTAGTAGACTATTAAATTAGTTGGGCTAAATAATGAAATTAAATATGTGAAAAAAGACATTTTCATAATGTAAAATAAGGAAAATATATTTGATTGATTTATCTCATTTAATTTAATATCTTATATTAATAAATCCAAGATATTCGTCAATATCTAATATTGAATATGTTTATCATATTACCATAAATCTCTTTTCTATAAATCAATTAATATCCAATATTAATATATGATAATATCATTAACTAAATTGCACAATCCAAGTATATCACGTACACTATAATCTACGCCCCTATGCCAATAAATTGGCATCCGGAATATTCATTAATTAAATAATATAATTAATATCTTGTATTTAATTTATTCATAATAAATAAATACCGTCATATTAATTTAATCACTATAACACTTTATAGTCGAGATAAACTTTCCTTATTTGGTTATCACTATAACCGTATTTTAATCCGGCTAGATGTTCTTATGTGTGTGACCCGATAGGCTTCCGAATATGTTGGCTGTAGACATAAAGTGCAAATTACGAAAATGCCCTTCATACCTAACGATCACGGAATAGCGTCTAGCAACACACCGTGACCCCCAATCATCGGAAGAGTCAAAAGCAATTACTACTACATTTCATGTGAAACAGTTACCCGTAAATAGAATCCCATCACTGTAATAATATCCATACGATCGTATGTCGAGTGTCAGTACATCAACGATCGTATCTTATAATCTGGATATCATGCTCTCTCGGAATAACTCTTTTACTCCCACTTTCCAAAGATTCACGAGAGCTAGACATTCCTTATAAGAAGGCCATTTCGGATATTCACTCCTACTAATAGGGTACACGATTTCCGGACGAACAAACATGTATCCTACGCATGCTTCAATATCATACCCGAGCACTATCGCATGATCGCCCCATGGCTAGAGTAAATCTCAATAGTGTCAAAGCATGACAATCCACACTGTGATGCCATGAGGACTCCGGTCTTAGGATAATTACACAACTGCTACATACTGCGACACTTAATGTAAGTGGGCCAGTCTAACGTACACATTCTCTAATACACGTCCACGAATAGTCCAAGTGTCTCTACACTTAGATAGACGAGATCTATCCCTATCTTCAATAAGATAGAAGACATCCAATACGTGCTAGTCTAATCACACTATCAATGTCCTGTTTGACAGTACATGTGACTAGAGACATTTAAGTATCAAACTTATTAAAACAAATAGAGTTCTCATCAACCATAATCACCATCATGGTTTCTCCATCACAGTTTAATACTAAGGACATTACTATATATTCAATAACATAATTGGTTCATTGAGATAAACAAAATATATAATAACTAAAGTTCTTTTATTAATCATAATAAAGTTATTACATGAACTAAACACACTGTAAACGACCCGACCCGGTCAGATCTGGTCAAACCCGATTGGGTTTAGGACACCATTTCAACAAATCATCGGTAAAGATAGATTTGATGTCATCATTTTCCATATCTAATATAGTATTCATTCAACTTTATTTTCGGAACTTGGTTAAGTATATGTTTTGTATAATGGCACTATCCCGAAATGGGTATGGGATACTTTGCATGGCTTACGTCGCATCTTTATCGTATAAAGTGCTATTTCCATTTTGGAAACACAATCTAAGTGCGTATCTTGAAAATGGTATCCTTCAAGGGAGAATCTGATTCCTTTTCAGACAGCTTCTGAAACACTATTCAGGTATTAATTAATTCAATCCAATTGAAAATTAATTCCTAAGTTGTTCATCAATCTCATATTCATACTAGCTCGAAATTTTCGGGCCTTCCGAGTTGTTGTACTTCACTAAGAATATTCAACTATTTCTAAAAATAGTCATAGAGATTAATAAACAATTGTTTGTGGCATTAATTGTCATAAGCCAACAAACATCGGTATGTTTAGGCTTTAGACAATTTTTCTATAATTTATAACCTTTTCATAAAATGGTACTTTAGTCATCTTTAAATACGATATGTATTACCCACATGATTCATAATCACATGGTTCAGACATCATCAGAATGACATTTGATTACACGTTTTTCTTCCAAGAGTCTACATCTAGAACAACCACAAATATCAAGGGATAACAGTCATTCAAAAATTTTGTTGAGGTTTCATCACCTATATCGACTATATAAGGACTGTAATCTAGTATGTTAGATTCGACGACTATCCAACTTTATCGGAATAACATTTATTCCTTACAATCAAACTCGTCCATTAAATCTTAACATATAACTGAAATCTTGTTCTTCACAAGAACCGGAACATAATAACATTATTTTAGTTCCTTTATCAGTTTACCAGATTCAGAATACAATATGGTAATGTTGCAACGTTTGCTTCACTTTCCATATCTTAGGATATTCTATATTTAATCTTTCTATCTTAATCATCCTCGTAAGATATCATGTATCTCAGAGTTGACTTGAGTTTAGATAGATTTACCTCAACTTACTTGCTTAGAACAAATACTTCGATAAGTTCTCTTATTTAAGCACATGCCCTAACTTTCCTTTTTATCCCTTAAGCACTTGCAAATATTTCTTAGCTTAGTCTTCGTAAGACTCAAGAATAATCACAAGAGCGATGTCTTTAATTTTCTTTCATAAGGAAAATCCAAAGTTTATTAGATAGTTTATTTGACCTTTTGAATCAGACTCAAAACATGAACTATTTAATTAACTTTCAAGCAATGATTATAGAATTAAGTCGATACTTAAATCTTTCAATCTTGAAAACAACCTTTCCAAAGTTCGTTGTAGTCATTCGCATTCATCACATCTAATGTTCGAATTGATTGTCATCGTATGACAAAATGACCTATGGGATATCGTTATATCCGATATATGATTAATTCGTTGGAACTCATTTCAAGTGATTTAATCATATCACGAGCCTCCGTTTTGACTAATAATTAAAGTCTTAGATCACTCCATCAAGTATGTAGTCTCATTGTCTTTTTGTACTATAACGTAATCGATGTTGTCATTGCTTATTTTAAAAAGATTAAAATTACTTAACCATAATTGAGAACGTTTCTCGAAAAGTAACAGTCATAATTTGGTTTTACTAATCGAGAATAAAAACATAGAAATAAAAGTTTTCTAGAAAACTATAACATAAATTAAAGATAAAAGAGTGTTGTAGTTTATACATGCAAAATCAAAAATGGTCTTTTGGTTTATGATTTTGCTCCCACTAATCAACAACTCTCAATTGACTTTCAAGAATTTTTAAAATTCCTTACTGGATGAAATTCAATCTAGTTGACTCGGTCCCCGACGTGGGCCGATCGACCGGGTCAATTTCGAAAGGTGGGTACACTTACCGCTCGCATCTCATACGACTTTCATTGGTTGACTAGTCCACTCTTTGACAACTCACATCTCTATGTGATAGTCAACCCCTTATCTCTAAAATTAGATGGTCCTGACGTGGGCCAATCACCGCAAGATTCTTAGTCGAGTCGTAACCCAAATATTCATGAGATCTCATATCTCGATAATAACGATATACCTAAGGTAGGTCAACTCTCTATAATAATGATATATCCTGACTGCAATAATATCATCTACATTAACCAAGAAGGAAATGAAGTTTCCTCTTGATCCTTTGTTGAACAAACAATGATCATGATCAGATTGAGCAAACCCTTGGCTCTCTAAAGAATATGTCAACTTGCAATTCCATTTTTGCTGGCTTGCTTTAAGCCATAATTAATTTGCTAACCTAATTTGGTTTGTCTGAGATAAATCCAAGAGGAAGCTGTATGTAGACTTCTTCATGTGAATCTCCATGTAAAAAACAGTGTTCACATCCATTTGGTGGAGGTGTTAATTGTTGACTATTGAAACTACTATCAATGTTCTGACTGTTGTGATCTTCACAACTAGAGAGAAGGTCTTATGATAATGAATTCTATTGGCCTGAGTGTAGCCTTGATACCAGTCTAGCTTTATGGAAATTGTGTCGAGTATTGTCCAACAAATCGTTTGTCAATGACTAACGGATTCGGTAGTTTATCAAATTGAGCGGACCGTGAGGATAGATAGATTTTTTAGAGTGTCCAACCTGCCCAAAAAAGGATTAAGATTCTTTGGCAAGAGGGTAACAAGTTCGGTGTTAGATTTGATATGGTTTGTTTCCAGGCACTCACCCTTTGCAAGTTTCTACTTGATAGTCTACCCGGCCCTCGCACAAACAAATAAATAAATAAGATAAATGCGAGCCTTGGAGTAGTACTCGGTTCTCGATCCGCATTGCCCAGTTGACTTGACCTACAAATTTAAAATACATAAATTCAAAAACAAAATCAATGGCGTAAAGGTACAAACATTCTCGTGATTTACAATGCTGACGCTTGCGAGTTATTTTCACACACGCCGGTTCATGATTGGAATATTGTTTAATGTGTTACCGATTGAAAGTAGTCGGCATGACTCTTGTCTTGAATTAGCAACACATAGCTATGTTGAATTAACTTGTATATTGGTTCGAGAGTTCATTTTCTTTCACCTTTTTGTTCGGGACGATCAAAAGCTAAGTGGGAGTATAAACTGTATATTTATTTACCCTGAATTATGCTCGAGAGGGGAGAGATGGTCTGAATATTGTACGAAATGCATAGTGTGTGTTCCTTGGTTAATAATCAACATGTATACAATTACTCATTGGATTTGGTACTGTTCTACCTTGTTTTGTGTGCTTTTCAGGAGTACTATCCAAGAGCAGCGAAAGAATGGATCAGGGCCGAGAAGAGGTTAGTGGGCTGATTTAAATGAGTCCAGGAAGAAGCTGCAAGAAAAAAGGCCAAAAGCTTGTCTCGATTAGTCGAGAACCAGCACCGCCTCATCGAGAACCAGCACCGCCTCATCGAGAACTTGGAAGACACGAAACTGATCTCGCATAGTTTACCTAATTCGGCTAGGATTTTGTTGAGCCATAAGTTGGTTGCAGTGCCTATAAAAATCTTGCATCGGTCCTTTGTAATATATCTCTCAAGAATTGTTCAATTTTACATGAAATAAAAGTTATAGGTTTTTGGCTTTTGGGTTTTACATTGGTTTCCTTTCTTCCTAGCCATCTTTAGCTTGAGTGGATGAAGCTAGATCTCCATAGCCAAAGGTATGAAGCTTTGAACGTTCCTTTGTATCTTAGATATGGTAGATTTACTTGTTTCTATGCGCTGTAATTTATCTGAATGTTTAATCAACCCTTAATTTACCAGAATTAGTCCGAACGAATCAATGAAATTCCAGAATTAGGAACCGTCGCGCTCAATTAGGTGACGGTCTATATCGCCTAATCGAGACAACTTTTAGGTCACCCTAAATCTAGAGATTCGGTGTCAGCTACGTTGATCAACAGGTTTAATTCACGTTTAGTTATATCTGGTCAATATGCTTCTCGCACATCATAAATTAACATGAAGGACTATTAGTGAAGTTTTAGTTTTGATATAGTCTCGATCAATCTTTAAGAACATGCTAGTCATTGTCGATAGCTGCCAAGGGAGGTTCTCGGTTTGAGCCGACACTTTATAGAACTTATTGATGTGAAGTAAGGAGGTTAACTGCACATAGACATTTACCGTCCTTTCAATATAAATAACAATGTTAGGAGATTGCACGCGTAGCTAAACTAAATTATAAAAGGTGTTCAGATTAACTCGGGGAATTACAGGGGAAGTAAACACGACGATTAATTTCACCAAGCTACAAGATAGGTTAAGAAGGATGGGATACCGTTCATTTTCATTTTCTTGTTGGTCAATGACCATTTATGTGTACTTAGTTAGGTCGGGTAGGTTTATTACTAGAGTTGCATTGTCTCTGTGTGATCGACCTTGATTCGCCTTTGCTATACTATGATTGACCAAGTACTCTTGCTAGTATAAGTGACTTACATGACATCAGCGTGCGCCAAAACTGTTTGAACAATCTGCTTCGTTTCTGCTTAAGTTCAGTGCGCACATTAAAGCCTTCGACGTGCGCTAAAAAGCCCTTGGAGCATCCTGCTCGTACTCTGTTCACCCTTGGCGCGCGCCAAAAGGTCAAAACTGCCCAAAACCTGAACTTTTATGCACTTTATGATTTCCAACATGATTCCATCACTTTTAACATCAATTTAACACCAAAACAGCAGCAAACAATACCAAAACACTATCATACAACCGCCAAACATTATAAAAAAGTAAGAGTTCAATATGAAGACCCTCTTACTTAATGATCCAAGCAAAAGCAAGCAAAAATTCAAGCAACTACAAAATCTTTTGATTCTTCAACCCAAAACTTAGATGATCATCAATTAATCTTAAATTAATTATGATAACAGGTTTCTACACAAACTAATCTATGAATTGAACAACTTAAAGCAACTAAACAGGTTTAGAACTTAAAGAATCTAAAACTAAGGTAAAAACGAACCATTCAAAACTCCAACTTTTTGGTATCAACACACATCCCTTCTCCCGCTGATTCTGTTTCTCTATTTGGTTCCGAAAACCAACCAACTATTAGGGAGATGCCTTGAAGATTCTACTTCTGCTTTTTAGCTTTCTATTTTCTCTTTCTCCAGAATAGAGTTCGACAAAAAGGAGTTTTTGACAACTTCTAATTAACCAGGAAGTTTTATCCTTTAATAAATACCTTCCAAGTTATTTATTTCCTCCTTTTTTTAACTTACATCCATAAAATAAATAAACATAATTTTGCGATTTTATGCAAAACGACACATCTGTCCTTTCTCAAAAATCGGAATATTACAAGACGTTGCAGACGCAACACTCTACGGACCTCGGTAAATATCTTGGAGTCCTTCTTATTTAGTCCCGGTCTTCTCGGTCATTGTATAAATACATTGTTGAGAAGATAAGAAGTAAGATGTCCGGTTGGATCCAAGACGCTATTGAAGGCGGGTAAAGCGATCCTTAAAAAATCTTCCCTTGCTACATTACCCTTATTACGCCATGCAGATAAAAAAAACTCCCAGTGGGTATTATCAAGGAGATGGAAAAAATATGTCATAACTTCGTTTGTGGTGATGACATTAATAAGAGAAAAATTCACACTATCTCGTGGAACAAAATTTGTGAGAAAAAAGATGGAGATGGTTTGGGTTTCCATCGTCTAGACAAGATGAACCTTGTTTTCTTTGCTAAACAAGTGTGGCAAAATCTGGTTGACGACAACGTTCATTGGGTTAAAGTCTTTATGTGACGCCCCAACCCCGGATACCGAGTTCTTATCCGGAAAAGAACGCCCGACACGCATATAATTAAAATTTAATCTAATTATACACGTAAGCCTTACGTAAGGAAACATCAGAGACAAAGCGGAAAACGAAACGATTGACTCGGGTAACTAAAACAACTACAAACGACCGAAGGTAACACAAGCTGCATCTAGTACAACATCAAAAGGCTTTACTATAACCATCAGATACAATTAACCGTACATATGTATCCACAAAGTCAACTCACTGATTTCTATCATTATAGAGATTAAGAGAATCTATACCAAATTACAACAGAAAATAAAGAACAATAAACTTCATCTGCAACATCTCCGGGTCACTCATTAATGGCCTCGAAAATAACCTACAAAACACCACATTCTCGGGGTAGGGACAATAAAGAAGAAGGGGTAAGTACAAACGTTCTTAGTAAGGGGTAGAAGAAACGGTAATAATAAATAGCAGTACATACATACATAGCATAAACATTTTCTACAATCACTACTACATAGGTTGTAACAGGAGAAGCTCACTCACCCTCTACTAGCTCCATAGTACATCTTTGCACAAGTAAGGTTTGTTACATCAATACCAAAGGACACTATGCATGGTGAAATGCACCACAACATGGTTTGCACCGCTCCGGGGGCATGGAATCGTGTTCCACGTGAGAGATACACGTTGTCCCGTAGGAGTAGTATGTGTTCCATGCTTCGATATCAAAAATGTTCCTCACCAATGATATTGACGTTTTAGTTTTTAGACATCCACATATGTATTTACGAGTTTAAATCTAACCACCTGATTCATTCACATAAGGTTTCTAAGGACTTCAAGTCCTAGACGTCTAATTACACTACCTAGCACGTTGTAAAGAGATCATTGACCACTAGGTGGTCAATGTCCCACAAGGCCTAAACAACGCCTTCCGGTGCTCCCACCTTCTCCCCGCAGAGGGTCTCAGTTGTGGTGCGGAGCCTAGGCTACCAGAAGTCGAAGTTAGACATTGTGAATTAACATATAATGCCCTCAAAGGCTTGCATACCATACAACATCACGTTGTATACAAGAAATCATAGATATAAGGTGAGCAGACACCTTGGCGCCGCCAGATACCTTTATACATATTATATCATCTATTCTCTTAAAAAATACTATACATTATCTTACTGTAAGATATTTAGGAACATCAATACCATCCTTACATTTTATCAATATTATTTCTATTATTTATTTACTGTGTTTTTTTTTTTTCCATAAAGAAGCATAGAGCAGATGACATTTTTTTATTTCCTTCATACCTTACGAAAGTTCCTGCCAAGTACCTCTTATTATTTTTTTTATTTTTTTTCTTCTTTTATTTCCTCCACTCCATTTCCTCCATAACCTCTATAGACACAGTTTCCAGAAAAGTTGAAGCTTAAATACAGCTGCAAACTAGTCAAAAAGAACCCAATTTTTATTATGCAAAAAAAGGTACATCAATTGTACATGGATGCAGATAGTAAAACCATGCCTTTAAAGTATGTATGAGGTTCAGAATAATGGATATGTTACTCTTCTAGTCTTCTGTGTTTGCAAAAGAAACTTTGTCCTCTCTATTGGGGCTACAATCGTGTGGACCATGGCCCAAATTACAGCTCCTGTCATCAGATCCCTTCAAAAATCATTTAACCAAAATAGATGATCCCACTGATCTTCTCAAACTAAAAGACTCCCGTTTTGATAAAACCACCCCATCATTCTTCTCCAAACCCTCTCCCTCTTCTACCACCATTTTTCCAGTCAATAACCACAAATCCCACCTCACAAAACGCCATATTATAGAAAATTTAATAAATGGGGAAAAAAATCTTATTAGTAGATTTTGAAGGAAAAATAAGAAAAAAAAACTGTATCAATTTCCAAGAACCTTACTACACTGAAAAAAACTATCAAACCTTTGTGCCTCTGAAAATAAAATAAAAAAGAAATAAAAGCACGAGAAAAGACGCAGAAAATTAATGTATCAGTTAAATTAAAGCAGAGTTTTTCAGAAGTACCTGAGGAAGAGCAGACTAAAGAAAAAAATAAACAAAACCCATTAATATTTACTTGAAAAACTTTCTAACTTGATCACCAGAATCATGGGGAAAAAATTAAGTAAAAAAAAATTAAAAATACCAAAACAAAATCCAATTTCTAACCTTGGTTGTCACCAGAAATCATTAGCTTGCATATCTGAACATGCAATGACCGGGAAAAATGAGTGAAGAAGAGGGAGGTGCTAACTTTATATATAGACACACACCTACAGAAACTGAATCTTTAAATGGTCACAAAGTTCTCACCTCGGATATAGGATGAAGGAATTCACACCTTTTTTTGGGTTTGATGAAGAATCGAAAGATTAGCAATAAAAATTATCAATAACAAAGAAAACAATGAGTTTAATAGAATTTATTAGCAGAAGAAAACCTGAATCTTGGATGGATCGGAATGTAATTCCAAAATACGTTGTTCTTCGAATCCACCGCCACCGTCCTCATCATCTCATCGGGAAAGATTTATGATTTCTAGTTACAATCGGCAGCGGCGTCGCCCTCTCATCGAAGAAAGGACACGAATACTAAAGATAGAAACGTAACATTTATTACGTTGGAGAACCAAACGAAACGTAACAATGTATGAAATCCTATGAAAACAAGTACTAAAGAAAATTACAAGAAATTCCCCAACGACAACAAGTCTGGTGAATATAAATATAAATAAATAAAGCCTTCAACTTCGGCGTCCTTAAACGTCATCATCAAAGTCTGCCTCGAACTCTGGATTTACTGTTCGCGCTCTCTCCCCAAACACATAAATAAACATGCATTTGAGGTAAGTACGTTATACGTAATAAGAAGTAGAAGGTTACAATTTAATTAAGGCTCTTTAACAAGTTTTATTATAATAATTATCTTTATGATACCGACTCAATCTAGGGTTCATTCCATGTCCATCGACACTTCATGACTATACGTTTCTAGCCTAGCTTATCTGTGTTACATCAGCATTCAAGGACAATACGCATGGTGCTGCCCACCATGAGACATCTGGGTGCAACCTATTGGTGTGTCTCACCAATAGCCACCGGCTAGTCCCGATAGTATACGCGTTCGGTGAAATCCCTCTACTCCTGGTGCCCTCTAATGGCCAGCAAAGTTATCCACAACGAGAACCCTCTACTCCTGGTGCCTCTAGGAAGGCTAGCAAGTTTACTCGTTCTATCCGAAAGCATACACATTGCGATATAAACTGGTGTCTATCCAAGAATGACATGATGTTTAGTCTTTTTACTACACAAGTATGTAATTATTAATGGTTATTAACTAGTCACCTAAGTGTTTTCAAGTGAGCTCCCTCACAAGCTCAACTCTCTTTCTTAGACCACTAGACACGGACAAGCGCCAGCGATTACGTACATTGATGAATACTAATCCATCAAAGCACAAACCCTTTCATGCCTTTCCAATTGTCCCGAACTTCAACTCCTTTGAAGAGTACATTCGGTGACGGAACTAAACGCATCAAAAACTCAATCGAGGCTTGTCTATGTTTAATTAATGTTATTTAAACTCATTAACAATACTACAATGCAGTTTCTAAACATCACAATAACATTAATTACAAAACTCACTCGTCTACTAAATCATAATTTATATTTTTTTCGAACAATAAATAACACAACACAATAATACCAAACGACCATATATTATTTATTTATTAAATGATTTTTTTTCCTATCAACAAGAGAATACATAAATAAATTTTTTTTTTAACCCGTCGGTATTTCTAGGAAGAATCCCAGAAACAATTCAAAGAAATAATAAGGACAAGAAAGGTGTGCAGCGGGAAAATATACATTATACAATATATATGTAGTTTTATTTTATTTTCCTAGAATAGTAATTATGTTTTTTTTTTTATTTATAAGAGGAAGCAACCATGGATCCTTTTTTCCCCCCTTTTTCTTTTGCCCATTTTCGACAACAACAACAGCTTTACTGGGCATTTAACGCCACCAGTATAAACAATAAAATAAAATAAAATACAATAAAAACCTGTTACTTTTGTTGTGCTAACAAAACCTATATCAAACAAAGAAAAGCAGCCCCCTCATCATGTACAAAAAGACGCTGGCTTCAACACATACACATATTTTATTCAATTGAAACGTTTAGAACACCTTTTATTTTACCTTAACATCATAAATCATCAATTATTCAATATTAAAACTCTCTTATAAAACGAATCAAAAACACGATCTAACATTTCTAAACCATAATTAATTTGTAGGAAGAGCCTCTTACCTTCTTAGCAAGATAAACCAACTTCAAACTCAGAAAACTGCAGCAAAACCTTGATTTTTTTCTTGCAGATAACCTTAACAAAGCTCTGATCTTTGAGTGTTGAAACGACGCTCCTTTCACGACGATTCCAACGCTTCTCGCGGATCCGAAAATGGTTGAAAACTCCGTGAGATATCGTAGAAACTCTCATTGGTTCTTCTTACGCTCTCAGCCGTGTTTTTCTTCCTACTCTCACACGCAAGATGAGGCTTCTAAGGAGGAAATTTCTGATTTAAAAGGTTAGGGAAACTACTGGGGTTAATTTCTCCTTAAATAGGAAAATCTCAATAATTAACCTAATCCCTTATTTTCCTTAATTGCCCTTTTTACTTAAAATCGGATTTATCTCCAAATTATTTATATATTTCGGCCAAATATATATAAATACACTTAAAATACTTTAAATCCGTAAATTATAATATTCCATTTTTCGCAAAAAGACACGTCTGCCCTTTTTCGAAAAGTCGGGATATTACATCATTCCCCCTTAAAAGGAGTTTCGTCCTCGAAACTCGAGCGTGCTCAAACCGTTGACCTTCCTTAGCACTCTTCCTTCAAAACAAACCAAACCGAAGCTTCACTGGTTTTCCCACAGTCAACCTTTAACCGATTCCAATCTTGCTAACCCCTGAACCAACACGCTACTGATTCCCAGACTATTCAAACCTTGCACACTCAACCTAAAACTGTCCAACCATAACTTGAACCACTGAAACTGCACCAACCAATCTTGTACTCGTCTTCCCTTCTTAGGAAGGACACTTTCCTAGTTCAACCGTCCAAGTAGAAAAATCCTTGGGTTGCAACCTATACCAAGAAACACACCAAGTCCGTAGAATCCAAAACTATAACTTTACTCTTGCCACGGTAGATTCCAACATAGCCAGCAACTTGTAGTAACACCCTACCAACCTTGATTACTCTATCCAAAGCCGTTGTAACAACCATAAGATCCTTGAGGTTGTTCTTACTAAAACTGAGGTGAGGTACCTGATTCTGAAACCGATGAACTCGTTTCAACTGACTCGCTACTGTCCTAAACCAAACCACTCGCTTCTTGTTGAGCCCTAGAACGACAACCTATTATCTACCTACCAAACTTCTAGGGTGAAAGAAAGGCATCTATTCTTTCTTGACCAAAAGACTTAAAAGGTTTTGAAAAATTCGGTGCAAGCCATGAAATAATTGATTTGTACAATACAAACCGAACTGATTTTGAATATGATGTAAAAAGAAAAGTTGTAGGTATACAAGTTTTACATATGCTACCCAATAACCAACATTTTTGGAAAATCATAGTGTTATAAAACGGATGGAGATAACTTCAGATGCAAGAAACAGAAACAAAAACAATCAAACATAAACAATCAAAGGAGATAACAGAAACAAGAAGAACACAGATTTAACGTGGAAAATGAAGGATGCAGGTTCTTAGATCTAAACGAGTTAGATCTACGCGCAGCGGATGGATCACGATTTATATGACACAATTCATAATTAAAGGACTTAAGTACTACAAGGGGGTTTAAGATTATGTTACCAATAACGGGAAGAGAAGCCTTGATCTTCCGATGTGTTCTCCAAACGGCGGTTGGTGGACACCCTTCTTGATAAACGAACCTCCTTGATATGCAACACCAAGAAAAACTCAAAGTTTTTCTTCTACTAAAAACCCAAGACAAGAAAACTAATTATTTCTCTCTTTTGTGGTGGTCAAGTCGAAATTACCAATGCCTAAGGCTTGGGAGAACTCTCTTTATATAGGAGAGTAATCATTGTCCTCCAAGGATTAAATAATTAAGAGATAATTATTCCATTAATCCTTTATTCCAAATAAAAGATAAATAAAATGATTATCCCAAACAAATTAGAATAAATCATATTATTATCTCATATTCCATGAATTATCATTTAACAAATAAAAGATAAATCACATGTCAAATAATTATCCAAGAAAACTAATTTCTCTCTAATTAAATGACATATATGGCGCCACCACTAAGGGTCAAAAAGCCCACATAAAATGTCTTTTATGTGTATAATATTATTTAGTCCAACTAAATAATATCTATGCATATCATTTAATTAGCCCAGCCAATTAATTATCACTGAGGCCCAAGTAACAAGATTATTAGTCCGAATTACAGAAGCCACATCGGGGACCATGGACCTAAAACCAGTAGCTCCAATAATTAATTATTCATCGAACAGAATAAGTACATAATTATTAATTTCGGGATTACGCCACCATAAACCCGAAACTGAACTCTACCGATTATAGATGTATACTTATACTCAACCCATAGTGTGAATAAGCGTCCATTGATATAATCACTACATACGGATTAACCCTCCATAGACTGTCCATTCTGAGTGGGAAGTCTCCGTGAACCCGACTCAGAATATCTTATCCTTATTTACCATCAACCCCCTGATAATCAATTAGTACACATATCTGACTAGTAGCTAATTAGTCAAATGTGAACTCCCGGGATCGATCACTTTCTTAGGGCTAACAAACAAGGGATCGTCTCTCTACTTCCCACGGGAAGGAATGGATTCCATGTCCGTGAAAATCGAACTACTCACTCATCCGGAGATAGTGCCAATGAGAAATGGCTTGGAACACATATTAAAGTGAACCGTAACTAACACATCAAACACTACCCCGGGACAAGCAAGCATCCCGTGATCACCTCGGGATTAAGGTTGATCCATATATGATCATCTAATGATTTAATAAGATTCCTCGATTACGGAATTATATCGAGAAATTCGATTAAATCGGTCCAAATTCTATATGAATGCCATCATATATAAATGCCCCACGTAGTACCTCTACCGACAGTCCGGATAAGACTATCACACCCTAAGGTGTTCGGGCGCATTATTGGTGTTTTAATCAAGAGACCCTAAACTCGATTAAGTTCACCACGGACTAACGATTTAAGTATATCACCACTAACTCAATCCTCACGTGCATGCCATGCACCGAGTTAAGCAGATTACATACCGATATACTTAGGGTTTGCGCAGCAGTTGTATTACTCACAAGCACAAAGCAAGTAATAAGGTGAGATAAATTCTGTCATCCATTAAAAACAATTACACAAATTGTCTTTCGGACACTACACCTAACAATCTCCCACTTGCACGAAATGACAAGTAATGATTGTTTTTAGAGAGCACCCTTTCTCATCTTATTCACAACACTCTCCCACTTGCTCTAAAAGCATATGAGATATATTCCTCAATGCCGTACCCTCCAAGCACTTGACTTGGTACACTGATCAGTTTGGTTGTCGGCCCGAGACGATATTCAGGATCGAAATGTTGCCGGTCCATCTAATCATGCGGTACTCTCTCTCAATATGCTTTTGACCTCTTGTGACCGAGAAGATCCTTCTAAGCTATCTCTTCACAGTTTTCACAATGAAGTGATATCGGCTTATCAGACCTGGAATTACTCCCAGACCATAAAAGGAAATTCTAAGCACTATGAGTAAACACTGAGCCCGAGATCAACTTAATGATCATCCTTCATCTGACTACAAGTCAGAATCAATGTAGTCAACCATATTCAAGTTTGCACCTGAATATACAAGCATATGATTCCTCGTTCTCTAAAGATACTTGAGGACGTACTAAACCGCTATTCAATGCTCGAATCCGAGATCTGATTGCAATTGACTCGTGTTAAGCTGACTTGCCCTTATCCCAGAGAGACTCTATCCCATTTTCTCTTTATCCGAAGATTTGGAGAATCATTCCTGAGAGGTAGGGTAGGACTACTCTCGATGAATGTTGCATACGTATACGCATGATCGTCTTATTCAATAAGATAGGTGGGATAGCCAATGACTCATTCTCGTGAATTTGACCGAATCATATTCTTAGAATATAGTCCAATTCTCTCATCCAGAGAATCTTGGCCTGTCAGTTTCCGACTTCAGATAGCACACACATGTTGTTTCCAACTGTTTCAGTGTTATCATTCATGAATACTAATGCTACTACTTTACCAATATTGATATCCAAGCCTACGAAAAAACTTATCAATATTTTGGTCAAGTCCACATATTTTAAAACATGTGACTTTTAAATGACCGAGAGGTTCTCTTAAATCCACAAAGGATATAAGCCATGGCGTGCTTCCTACCAATGGTTCTTTCGAATAAATTAAGATATCGTTAGTCTCGCAAAAAAGGTATTAGGGAATCACCCCTATCTTCTCGCTTTGTAACGAATCCGTTATTCATTCTTAGCTAAAACCCTTCTGTTCTGAATGAATTCAGATTCTGTTGTTCGGCAAGAAAGTCTCAGGGAATCACCCATATTTTCTGCTTTCTAACAAAATCTAGCAAGACTGAGTGGTGAGAGAGTTCGAGGTCTGGTTAACTCTCTACTTGTCAGGGAATCACCCCTATACCACTCAACTTTGCATTGAAAGTTTAAACTTTCCTATTCATTCGACTCTTTTCCGTGTAGATCCAATTGCTCCCACTGGGCCTGAGACACTCAGGTGGTTCTACAAGAGGCTGAACAGAACTGGAGTACCAAAACTCCATTCACAGGGTTAAGGTTTTCAAACCAACCTCTATAATCGAATCCTATACACCCCACCAAGAGCCATAGGTTATCAATCACCCCAGCAGATTATAAAGTCCACAAAATCACAATGGGTCAACGGTTAAACCATACTCCCACTGTGTTTTGGGTGCATTGATATTCTGATCTAGTAGTATTTATCAGTGTAATCACCAACAACTCGATGTTGGACGTGGTCTGATTAAATCAGATAGTAACTACCTTTGGGTAACCGTACTCCAAGGTTTTAAGGCTGTTACTTATAGATTCTATCGAAGGTTTGTGACAGATTCAACCGTCACTTTCTGATCTCAAGAATCTTATAACCAACCTTCACTCGACACATTAAGACATTTCACGAACAGTCACAATCTGAACGTATACGCAAAATCTCCAGTCCTACCTTCAAGCATTAAATGCTAAATGCCTACATTTACGGATGTGGTGTGAACCGAATTCACTCCTTATCCATAAACTCACTAGCATCTTCTAGGTAGACTTCTCGGTTTACATAATAATGTTAACCGTTATTTTGCAACGAATTATCTTAATCGAGTTTAGCAGTGTATTGTAGCATATCAATAACTATATAGGGCAAGTTTATGGTTTCTTCCTCAGTGAGAAACATTCCACTAGGAGGCAGACCGAGCATCAGTCTCAAGACTATGCGATAGCCTATTTCTGAGCATGGAATACTCTATTCTCTGCTAAAATCAAAGACTCCTCCTTTGGTTCTTTTGATAAACTAAATCACGTTTCGAGTAGTTATCAGACAAAATGTGACTACTCAAAAACTCCCACTAGCTTGTATCTCTCACTAGACCCCGAAGGTCATGGTGAACAAGCTATGTTACCCCTTCAAATCTATTACCCTTTCCCGATTGAAAGGAAACTTACTCATTGTTCCTTTGAGATAGTGTTCCTAGACTGGGAGATAGGAATCACCCTTAGCCAGTCGTCGGGTCTTATCTCTAGGATATATGCACTAATTAATAGATATTGAAAGGTCGCTTATCTTAATACGGAAACCTTTTACCTTTAATAGTTTTAGATGTGTTATACTTATTCAGCTTTTCTTAGTGGTTCTGACTTTATCAAACAAAATTCCGAGTCTTGGATTCGTACTACAAATGTCATATTCACTTTCTATGAGGCAACAATATATCGAGTTGAAAGTGAATCCATTTGTTTCAACGAATTTGTAAACAGAAAAATAAATTTTTCTGTGATATTCAAGGATAGAATCCGAAATTCATTCCCTTATATCACTCCCACTATTCTAGCTGAAATTACTGCCCGTTGTTACTCTATTAATCGTTAATGCACAACTTCCTTGTTCTTCCAAAGAACTAGGCTATCGAGTCAAGTTACTCGGTTATGAAAGTCGCTAAGGATTCATTGGTTAGTGATCCGAAATCACTTTCCTTATCCTATACTTTCTTTAATTAATGTTTCGGTTTAGCCTCAAAACTTTAGTTAAGAGAGTAACACTTATAGACATTCTTTCCCATTCTTAACTTTCCTTAAAAGGAAATAGTCTTGAACTAGCAGTTCGTTTGAGTAGACACTACCCGTGAACTGTGGGATGTCTAATGAAAGTGTTACCCGATGTGGGATCGATTTTCTAATAAATTAGAAAAACATAATATAAAAGCTCCCACTAGTTTATCGGTTCCAAATACCGTCTAACTAGCGACACTTTAATTTATGATTCTCCAATTTTTCTATCGAAAATTTCTCGTGTAGACACTACACAATTCACTAGAAGAATTTTATCGTCCCAATCATCTTTCAAACTAACTACGGTTGTCTCTCGTTCGCACGAGTGACAAAGAGTGACATGCCTATTTACGTCACTTAAGTTTTGAAGGCTTCAAGAGAAATATCTCTTCCGAAAAATTAATCGCATGTGAGATTAATAAATACAACATTCTAGTTACTTACCACTTTTTAACGAAGTCATTACTAGTCAATTTTACACTAGCAGTCTAGCACCTTAGAGAGATATATATATATAACAGTTGTAAATAAAATTGACAGAATAAATCCAAATCATACACTACTAATAAATTTTAGGAACATAAACTAAGTACTTATAGTATATCCTACCGTTCCATGGATTTAATCTAATGCCTCAGTGCCGCCTTAGGGTAGGTCAAAGAGGTTTCGATTAATATTGAAGATCAGATTGAGAATCGAACATCTCATTTTGTGATCATCAATCACCTTTCCTTTTTCAGCCAAGGTATTACCAAAATACCCTTTATGAGTGTGACCTACTGTCTCAGATTTTTAGGTAGACCCCGAGTGTGCCGCCTTAGGGTCGGTCAGTGACCCGGCGAGTACCCAAAATCCTATCCTTTCGGAGACCAAGCCTTGAATTTTGATAGCGGTGAAGGCCTTCCTTAGGGGGCCGAAATCAAAGCCGGCACGAGGCGTCACCATTCTCTCACGTTGCTTGTGTCAACAGTAGAGGCCGTGGGGTCGGCTGTCGCCTCTCCCGCTCCCACTCAATATTTTGAAAAAATGGTGGGTTTACTGATCACGTTTTTGGACTTGATGTTACATTTTAAGGAACAATAAATCATAGGCCCGAATGTTGTCGGTTATGTGGGCTAGGCCACCCGACCTATTCGTTAGAACATATGTGGCCGTCGGACGGGTTAAGGCTAGGAGAGGTCCGTTGAGCCGTAGTGGCTCTTCGGATGGCTCGCATTGCGCAGCCCCGTGCAAACGCCACACGTGGAGGGTGAAGTCGATTGAGCCGTAGCTACCGTTGACCACCCAACCGTGGTTAAACCACTTTCGAACCTGTTTGCCCGTGATTATCCAATCCTTAAACATCAAACATTCACGTAGACACTACGGAACAAAAACGTAATCTCGTCTTAGGTAAGGTGGAATTCACCGAGAATCCAACACCTCAACCACGAGGTTTCGGGATTTTACTCCTTATGCTTTCGCAGAGTGGGATTCACCGAGAATCCATCACCCAACCTCGACGATTGAAAAAACCCGTGTTCCTCGGTTTTTACCCTAATTAGTTTCTAATTAATATCAAACAATTAATTAAAACTAATCGTGTGTTTTATACATGCCTAACTAATTCCTCGAATTAATTTCTACATGTATGCATATGGAGTGGAATTCATGATATGATGCATGTCATGGCAATTTTCCGGTTCTACTCATACAATCTACACATGTATACTAGTGCGGAAAATAAACACCGAGATGGACCGTTGGCACCCCCGTAACTAATCTATTCGAAAATAAATTAAAACCCTAATCTGCAGCTGTTGAGAATCTTCGACGATCGGCATATCAAACGAACTTGGATCAGGACGAAACTTTCCAGATCTGTTCCTCACTCCTTGGGCTTCATTATGGACGGTTGGATCGGATCTTTGACTTGTCAATCTTCTCCAAAGTGAGCCGCCCAACTTGCTGCTGAATCTGACTTTTACAACAGCGCATCAGAGACTTGCCGAGGCCGATCGGGGATCGAGATGAATCCTGATCGATCTGAAATTTTTATGCTACGTCAAAAACTCCATGATATGGTATCTGACCGGACGGATTTTAATTTGAACGGTCCAATTGTTTCCAGAAATCGAAGAAGTCACAGTTTGGGTTTCTGTGAATCCTGCGTTTTTCTGTTACAGCAGCCACTTCGCAGCAACGAACGGAAACCCAAACGGACTCTGATCGACACCAAAATTTGTGGGATTGTTCAACAACTTCAAATCTTAATTCTGACCGGAGGGATCTTCGTTTTAACGGCTCAAACAACGGAAAAACGAAAATACTATACAGATACTAAACAGATCTATTTACAGGAATTTAAACTTGCAATAATAAATAAATTACATAATTTCCTATACTCATATGAACGAATTTTCATCGTTTATATGAGTTTACAATAGATCTAACGGGAAACGGTGTCAACCCCAATCCATCTCTTCAACCATAGCAATTTAAAAATTATTAATGCATAATAGTAAGTAAAATATCACCTACATGCAATTCTACTCCTTTAAATCGTTTAACTATGACTATGACTATATAAATCGTGGAACCTGGCTCTGCTACCACATGAAGGATGCAGGTTCTTAGATCTAAAAGAGTTAGATCTACGCGCAGCGGATGGATCACGATTTATATGACACAATTCATAATTAAAGGACTTAAGTACTACAAGGGGGTTTAAGATTATGTTACCAATAACGGGAAGAGAAGCGATCTTCCGATGTGTTCTCCAAACGGCGGTTGGTGGACACCCTTCTTGATAAACGAACCTCCTTGATATGCAACACCAAGAAAAACTCAAAGTTTTTCTTCTACTAAAAACCCAAGACAAGAAAACTAATTATTTCTCTCTTTTGTGGTGGTCAAGTCGAAATTACCAATGCCTAAGGCTTGGGAGAACTCTCTTTATATAGGAGAGTAATCCTTGTCCTCCAAGGATTAAATAATTAAGAGATAATTATTCCATTAATCCTTTATTCCAAATAAAAGATAAATAAAATGATTATCCCAAACAAATTAGAATAAATCATATTATTATCTCATATTCCATGAATTATCATTTAACAAATAAAAGATAAATCACATGTCAAATAATTATCCAAGAAAACTAATTTCTCTCTAATTAAATGACATATATGGCGCCACCACTAAGGGTCAAAAAGCCCACATAAAATGTCTTTTATGTGTATAATATTATTTAGCCCAACTAAATAATATCTATGCATATCAATTAATTAGCCCAGCCAATTAATTATCACTGAGGCCCAAGTAACAAGATTATTAGTCCGAATTACAGACGCCACATCGGGGACCATGGACCTAAAACCAGTAGCTCCAATAATTAATTATTCATCGAACAGAATAAGTACATAATTATTAATTCCGGGATTACGCCACCATAAACCCGAAACTGAACTCTACCGATTATAGATGTATACTTATACTCAACCCATAGAGTGAATAAGCGTCCATTGATATAATCACTACATACGGATTAACCCTCCATAGACTGTCCATTCTGAGTGGGAAGTCTCCGTGAACCCGACTCAGAATATCTTATCCTTATTTACCATCAACCCCCGGATGATCAATTAGTACACATATCTGACTAGTAGCTAATTAGTCAAATGTGAACTCCGGGGATCGATCACTTTCTTAGGGCTAACAAACAAGGGGACTGTCTCTTTACTTCCCGCAGGAAGGAATGGATTCCATGTCTGTGAAAATCAGAACTACTCACTCATCTGGAGATAGTGCCAATGAGAAATGGCTTGGAACACATATTAATGTGAACCGTAACTAACACATCAAACACTACCCCGGGACAAGCAAAAGCATCCCGTGATCACCTCGGGATTAAGGTTGATCCATATATGATCATCTAATGATTTAATAAGATTCCTCGATTACGGAATTATATCGAGAAATTCGGATTAAATCGGTCCAAATCCTATATGAATGCCATCATATATAAATGCCCCACGTAGTACCTCTACCGACAGTCCGGATAAGACTATCACACCCTAAGGTGTTCGGGCGCATTATTGGTGTTTTAATCAAGAGACCCTAAACTCGATTAAGTTCACCACGGACTAACATTTAAGTATATCACCACTAACTCAATCCTCACGTGCATGCCATGCACCGAGTTAAGCGATTACATACCGATATACTTAGGGTTTGCGTAGTGTATTACTTACAAGCACAAAGCAAGTAATAAGGTGAGGTAAATTCTGTCATCCATTAAAAACAATTACACAAATTGTCTTTCGGGCACTACACTTAACAGAAAACCCCTCAGTGGGAGAGGTAAAAAACCACGGGCAGAAAAGAGATATTTTATTATGCACTGAATTTTACAGATTTCAACACACTCGGACAAAGAGACAACAACTGTATTTATAGGCACAAATCCCTAAACCCTAGCCGCCAGGAATCTTTGTCTGATATGCCACAAATACCCTTACACGTGTCCTCCTTTTAATGACACTGTATAGCTGTCACATAACAGAATTAACAGATGTGGGACCCCGTCGTATTCCGGTAAGATACGCGACTATCACCCCGCCGATAGTTACCCCGTCGACGAAGCTCGCAGACTCCACCCTACCGATGCACGTAAAAGAATACACTTCTCAGCTGTCCATCACGCAGCTGAGTCTTCATATTGGTTCCACCAGATGTAGAGTTTAAGTCACTTTACTGACAAATCTCCACATTGACTTCAACTCTCACCGGAGTCAAACAGATTGCATAACCAGATGTACTTGTACCAGATGCATTCGTCAATGCCAGATGTACTTGTACCAGACTATCTCCACAGTATCCACTCCACTGATCTGCCCTCAGTAGAGTTTCCAGAAACAGATTACAAGCTTTGAATATTCAGTAAGTCCAGGCAAAGCTGAAACTTACTCTGCTGAACTGGTTTGGTGAACATATCAGCAGGATTCTCCTTTGTGCCAATCTTCTTCACTACAACCCTCTTCTCATTCCTCAAGAAATGATACTTGACATCAATATGCTTGGTTCGCTCATGATGAACCTGATCCTTGGCCAAACATATTGCACTAAGATCGTCACAATATATATCACCGATCCCGATGCAACCCCAAATCACCGACTAGCCCCTTCAACCGATACCCTCCTTAGCCGCTTCAAGCAAGAGCCATGTATTCTCGCTTCGTAGTTGATAAGGCTACCGTAGCCCGAAGAGTAGCTTTCCACCGATCACCGCATTTCCCAATGTAAACACATAACCGTCATTGATTTTCTACCGTCAACATCACCGCATAATCGCATCACAAGAACTCCGTGACCGGACCGCATCACCTCTATAAATGAGACCAACATCACCGTACCTCTCGGGTACCCGAATATCCTTTTAACAAAGCCTTTCCGTTGTTCCTTTCCGGGTTGAGCCATAAACCTCGCCGACAACACCGACCGCCCGAGCCAGATCGTGCCTAGTGCAAACCATGGCATACATCGACCGCCAACCGCACTAGCATAGGGAACTTTTGACATATACTCCTTCTCTTCACCGATCGTGAAGCATAAACAGACAAATGAACATTGGATGCCATAGGAGTATCTATTGGTTTTGCAGCAGACATCCAAAACTTGGCCAATATCTTCTCGCACATAACCCCGCCGAGACAAGAATAATTTCTTCGACTTTTATCTCTCCGAGATCTCCATCCCCAAGATTTTCTTGGTGCACCCAAATCCTTCATTTCAAATTCAAGCACTAAGAAGGTTCTTCGATTTTGAACATCGACTTCCTTGCCTGTACCTATCGCATGTCATCCACATACGTAACAAGATAGATATATGACCCATCTTTCAAATAGATCGTGGTATACACAATGATCATAAGGACTTCGTTGTAACCCCGTCGAAGCATAAACCGTCAAACCTTTTATACCACTGCCTTGGAGCTTGCTTTAAACCATACAATGATTTCTTCAACTTGCAAACATAATTTTCCTTTCCAGGAACTTGAAAACCCTCAGGTTGTGTCATGTATATCTCCTTATCCACCTCTGTTTAGGGTCAAATTGTATGATTTTTATACATATATTTTATATCAATTTCCCCCATATGTGGATGTTTATCATAGAAATCGAGCCTTATATTGAAATATTGAGCAAATGAGTTTTAAAGATAATAAATTGCAAAAGTGGCTGATTTATGTGTTTTTATCGTTGGTTTTATGTTTATTTGGATGTTGTTACACTTTGCAATATTTTGGATATCTTGTAGATGCATATCTTCGGTCTAAAAGAGGTGTTTAGAGGGTTAGAAGAAGATGCCACAAGTTTACGAGTTCAACGGAGTAAATTTTCCTAAGTACTTAAATCGTTACATATTTTCGACGGAGATTTGACCCAGCTTAGAGGCATTTTCAGGGGAGGACTTCTTCATGAAAATTGTAGATCTTTGAAAGAGCTTTCCAACGCACTTTGAATTACATCAATCGGACTTCTACAACTCAAATGGTGGTCGAGTGTGTAATCAATTTGGGTAAGTGGAAAATCCCGAAAACGACTCGTAATACGACGGGCTAATCAAAAAGGCGTTTTCTGAAGAAGAGTCCTTAATGAAAGTTGTAGAGTTTTCCGAGAGCCTTTTTATGACGTTCGGATCATAATTTTTGGAGGTATACAACTCAAGATATGAATTTTAGAAGTTTTATTCCAATAAATATGTTCAGCCGACTTACTAGTTTAAACCCTAGTTTAGTTTAAACCCTAGTTTAAACTAATTATGAACAGTAAAAACGACGATGAACAGTAACTTCGATGAATAGTAAATTTGCAGAAAATTAACAATTAACAACTAGAATTTAAAACAACTAACTTAGCAATCAACGATTTATACTAATGATTCGATTTATCAAGTAATTAAAACAACGGCAAGGCAACGGGAATCCACCGATCAACCAACCCAACCCCAACTAGACGGCAAGCTAAAGATATAATTTTTAGTAACGATCAATCACGAATTCGATTAAATTTCTCTAAGCGAATTCTAGGGTTTCGTTTTCTTTTTCAAGTAAAACAAAACGACATGCAAAACACGATCACGAGATTATTTCTAGTACTCTTACTCAAATAATTATTAACGATCTCTCGAATTATAATTAAGTGCATCAATTGAAAAGATCACAACTTTGAACAATATTTTCATATAAATTCAAATCAAACGATAGTTTCATCGATCTCTCGATTCGAATAAAACATAAACAATACAAAACAAATTCTAATTGATGAAAAACGATAACTTTACTCACTAAAAGTACGGCTAAAAATCTCTCTAGTTGGTGTTGATGTTGATCGGTTTCATCCGTTGTCCCACCGCGATGTGCTTAGCCAACAACCATGATGTTAACCATGATTATTGGGTTGGAGAAATTCATCCCTAATTAGGCTTTGGTGCGGCTGGAAAATAATTGCGGCTGCTGCTTTGCGTCTGTATTGGTGATTATGGATTATTGGATTAGGGTATTGCTTAGCGCTGAATTTATAGGAGTTTGAGGCGGTGGCTCAAGGTTGGCTGGAATTAATTGGTTTTAGGAATGAAACTTCTAAAATTCATATCTTGAGTTGTAGACCTCCAAAAATTATGATCCGAATGTCATAAAAAAGCTCTCGGAAAACTCTACAACTTTCATTAAGGACTCTTCTTCAGAAAACGCCTTTTTGATTAGCCCGTCGTATTACGAGTCGTTTTCGGGATTTTCCACTTGCCCAAATTGATTACCCACTTGACCACCATTTGAGTTGTAGAAGTCCGATTGATGTAATTCAAAGTGCGTTGGAAAGCTCTTTCAAAGATCTACAATTTTCATGAAGAAGTCCTCCCCTGAAAATTGTAGATCTTTGAAAGAGCTTTCCAACGCACTTTGAATTACATCAATCGGACTTCTACAACTCAAATGGTGGTCAAGTGGGTAATCAATTTGGGCAACGGCGCCAAAAACTTGTTCGGTAAAAACGTGTTTTAAATTTATAAACCGAAACACCCCAAGTATAAGGTTCGTAGTATAGGATGTTAACGGGTCGTCCTAAGGGAGTGGAATGTTTATCGGATTAAGGTGCAGTTATTCTATCGATTATGTCACGACTATTAACTAAACTAGGGTTTAAACTAATTATGAACAGTAAAAACGACGATGAACAGTAACTTCGATGAATAGTAAATTTGCAGAAAATTAACAATTAACAACTAGAATTTAAAACAACTAACTTAGCAATCAACGATTTATACTAATGATTCGAATTATCAAGTAATTAAAACAACGGCAAGGCAACGGGAATCCACCGATCAACCAACCCAACCCCAACTAGACGGAAAGCTAAAGATATAATTTTTAGTAACGATCAATTACGAATTCGATTAAATTTCTCTAAGCGAATTCTAGGGTTTCGTTTTCTTTTTCAAGTAAAACAAAACGACATGCAAAACACGATCAAGAGATTATTTCTAATACTCCTACTCAACTAACTATGATCAATCTCTTGAAACATAATCAATCGCATCAATTGAAAAGGTCACAACTTGAACAATACTTTCATATAAATTCAAAGCATAAAAGATGGTTTCATCGATCTCTCGATTCGAATAAAACGTAAACGATAAAAAACAATATCCAATTGATGAAAAATTATAACTTTACTCACTAAACATGTAGCAAAAATCTCTCTAGTTGGTGTTGATGTTGATCGGTTTCATCCGTCGTCCCACCGCGATGTGCTTAGCCAATAATCATGTTGTTAACCATGATTATTGGGTTGGAGAAACTCATCCCTAATTAGGCTGTGGTGCGGCTGGAAAATAATTGCGGCTGCTGCTTTGCGTCTGTATTGGTGATTATGGATTATTCGATTGTGAAGATTGAAAAGGGCTTGTCACACACACACTGAATCTATCTCTATGTTGGTAGCACTTGCTATAGTTGTTGTATCTTTTGTTACGTGAGTTAGGGATCTATTTGGATCGCATATAAAGTGAGCTAGTTTTGATTGTTTTGTTCGGGACGAACAAAAGTTTAAGTGTGGGGGTGTTGTTTAGGGTCAAATTGTATGATTTTTATAGATATATTTTATATCAATTTCCCCCATATGTGGATGTTTATCATAGAAATCGAGCCTTATATTGAAATATTGAGCAAATGAGTTTTAAAGATAATAAATTGCAAAAGTGGTCGATTTATGTATTTTTATCGTTGGTTTTATGTTTATTTGGATGTTGTTACACTTTGCAATATTTTGGATATCTTGTAGATGCATATCTTCGGTCTAAAAGAGGTGTTTAGAGGGTTAGAAGAAGATGCCACAAGTTTACGAGTTCAACGGAGCAAATTTTCCTAAGTACTTAAATCGTTACATATTTTCGACGGAGATTTGACCCAGCTTAGAGGCATTTTCAGGGGAGGACTTCTTCATGAAAATTGTAGATCTTTGAAAGAGCTTTCCAACGCACTTTGAATTACGTCAATCGGACTTCTACAACTCAAATGGTGGTCGAGTGTGTAATCAATTTGGGTAAGTGGAAAATCCCGAAAACGACTCGTAATACGACGGGCTAATCAAAAAGGCGTTTTCTGAAGAAGAGTCCTTAATGAAAGTTGTAGAGTTTTCCGAGAGCCTTTTTATGACGTTCGGATCATAATTTTTGGAGGTATACAACTCAAGATATGAATTTTAGAAGTTTTATTCCAATAAATATGTTCAGCCGACTTACAATTACTTTCAGCCAACCTTGAGCCACCGCCTCAAACTCCTATAAATTCAGCGCTGAGCAATACCCTAATCCAATAATCCATAATCACCAATACAGACGCAAAGCAGCAGCCGCAATTATTTTCCAGCCGCACCAAAGCCTAATTAGGGATGAATTTCTCCAACCCAATAATCATGGTTAACATCATGGTTGTTGGCTAAGCACATCGCGGTGGGACAACGGATGAAACCGATCAACATCAACACCAACTAGAGAGATTTTTAGCCGTACTTTTAGTGAGTAAAGTTATCGTTTTTCATCAATTAGAATTTGTTTTGTATTGTTTATGTTTTATTCGAATCGAGAGATCGATGAAACTATCGTTTGATTTAAATTTATATGAAAATATTGTTCAAAGTTGTGATCTTTTCAATTGATGCACTTAATTATAATTCGAGAGATCGTTAATAATTATTTGAGTAAGAGTATTAGAAATAATCTCGTGATCGTGTTTTGCATGTCGTTTTGTTTTACTTGAAAAAGAAAACGAAACCCTAGAATTCGCTTAGAGAAATTTAATCGAATTCGTGATTGATCGTTACTAAAAATTATATCTTTAGCTTGCCGTCTAGTTGGGGTTGGGTTGGTTGATCGGTGGATTCCCGTTGCCTTGCCGTTGTTTTAATTACTTGATAAATCGAATCATTAGTATAAATCGTTGATTGCTAAGTTGTTTTAAATTCTAGTTGTTAATTGTTAATTTTACGCAAATTTACTATTCATCGAAGTTACTTGTTCATCGTCGTTTTTCTTGTTCATAATTAGTTTAAACCCTAGTTTAGTTAATAGTCGTGACATAATCGATAGAATAATTGTTCCTTGATCCGATAAACATTCCACTCCCTTAGGACGACCCGTTAACATCCTATACTACGAACCTTATACTTGGGGTGTTTCGGTTTATAAATTGTAAAACTAGTTTTTACCGAACAACCTCACCATGTAGAAAAGCAGTTTTCACATCCAATTGCTCAAGTTCCAGATCCTGTTGTGCCACCATTGCTAGTAACACCCTGATTGAAGTGTGTCTGACCACTGGTGAAAATATTTCATCAAAGTCAACCCTTCCTTTTGACTGAATCCTCTTGCAACCAAACGTGCCTTATACCTGACCCCTTCTGCCTTAGTTATTCCTTCCTTTTTCTTGAAAATCCATTTACAAGTCACAACTCCCTTGTCAGTAGGCAGTTTGACTAATTCCCAAGTCTGATTCTTCAGTAATGACTCCATTTCATCTCCCATGGCAGCATGCCACTGATGAGAGACAAATTAATGATCATTATTACGATATTTTACCCCAATATTGATACCACTTTGAGCATTATTGTACCAATTTAAGTCAATAATTACTTACTTTTATCCAAATATATAAATAGTGGTTATTATATAAATTATCGTATTTTTATAAGTTTTTATAAGTTTTGTACCGGTTTAGTAACCGGAGTGTCGTGTCAGATTTGCACGGGTATTTGTGGTATTTTTATTGTAGATTTATGATAAACCAAGACCCCGAGTAACGACATTTATTTTTGAAGTCATGATCATATCTTATGAAGGTTATACGAGAGTGTCACTAAGTCAAGTGGCTTAGTGGTTAGTGGTACCACTAACGAATTATATCTTCGACGAACAAATGGCTCATTAAAACGGCATTTTCTGAAGAAGTGTCCTTAATGAAAGTTGTAGATCTTTGAAAGAGCTTTCCAACGCATTTTGAATCACGTCAATCGGACTTCTACAACTCAAGTATCACTAAGTCAAGTGGTCAAGTGGTCAATCGATTCGATTTAGTGGAAATCGAGAAATATCTTCGACGAACGAATGGCCCATCAAAAAGACATTTTCTGAAGAAGAGTCATTCATGAAAGTTGTAGATCATTCAACGAGCTTTCCAATGCCTCTTGAATCATGTCATTTGGAGATCTAGAACTCAAGATATGAATTTTAGAAGTTTTATTACAAAATATAAAATTATATCCGGAAATTGGATAATTAAGGAGGATGAATGTAATGATTATCCCGGCCCGGCCCGGCCCTTACCCGGCCCAGTCCGGCCCCCCCTTTTGTAGGCTATATATATGTTCTAAATTAGACCAAATAAAAGGCCCCCCTTTTCTTTTCTTTCCCCCTATTCTTTCCAATTTCCTTCTTTCTCGTCCCTCCTCTTCTTCTTCTTTTTTTTTTTTTTTTTGTAGATCACATATATATATATATATATATATATATATATACACACGTCCTAAAATATATATATACATCCATATATATATATATTTCATCTATCTTCTTTTATTTTTATTTTTGGGGACCGTATGTATACATATGTCTATGTATGTATATATATGTTTTTATATATATAAATAAAGTAGTTATAGTACCGTCAGAATTATGGCGGAATAATTATCGAAGATTGTTAAAATCGAAGCTTTGTTATACTACATCCGGTGGAAACGACCCCGATTCAGCAGTTGTAATCGGTAATATATTCTAATATTATTATGTTTACTATTTCTATTTCTATTTATATATGTTAATTATGTTAAGCTAAAAATATATCTAGCCAAGATATGAATCTGAATTAGTTAATCTTTTTGGTAAAATGAATGATCGACTCTGGGTAATAATGATTAAAACCAATTATAATGAATCTCTTTCTGTTTGCACTTAATGAAAGTAAAAATTGAATTAGCCACTCGATTTTTACTAGAAACGTAATCTAATGAATTGACAACTCGCGATTAGAATACGAGATCGTAATAGAAAGACCGGAGGGTAAAATTGGCCGAGTGAAAACGTGACAACGGAATCCGATTTCCTACCCGGGGGCAGATTTATCTTGGGAGAGATAAATCTTATTAAAATTGTGCTCACGATATTATTACGTTAAAATCACCTGTTTAATGAATCAATCTTAAAATTGGCCGAATGACAAAACGGGAGTGACCCATGCTTAAGATGACATTGGACAGATGACTAGACGTATGACAATTTCATACGCTCGTGTGAGGAGGAGTTGTCTAGCTTAGGAGTACACCGGTTCATACATAATTGACCTCCTTGCATCAAGGAAAAGATCCGTCTCATTCAATTTCACTACAAAAGGATATTGATTCAAGAAAGTATTCTTGGCTAGATCCAAATATATATATATATTATCTATTTTTATATTTATGTATTTATTTATCGCTTTACTAACAATCTAACTAATCTAACTATCTAACCCGAGGAAAATGGTAAAACCGCGACTTAGATCGAGTTAATAATAGCTTCTTGGTGTTTAACCACACTTTGAATTATGCCTTCATTTCCCCGAGGATACGACCGACTCACCGACTAGCATTACAATTTGACCCGGTACACCGCCGGTAAGGATTGATAGCCTAGAAACGGTCCGTCGCCTTTTTCGGCGCCGTTGCCGGGGAAACGACGCTAATTCATTGTGTCTATGGTTACTACTTGTATTAGCTCAAAATTCTCGAGGATAAGTCAACACTCTTCTTATCACATTTCTATTTTTATTTTCCGTTGGTATCTACCTTCTTTTAGTTGCCAATTTTCTTCTTCTACCAATTTCGAGTTATTTTCTATTTTCGATAGTAGAAAGTAAACGCGGTTCGTTTATTTTTGTTGGTACCTACCTATTGGTAAGATACCAATTTCGAAAAAAATAAAAAAATAAAAAAAAATAAAAAATTCTACACTCGGTAAATACCGAGTTGATTCGGTAATTACCGAGAGAAGAAAAAAATGTGGTTTTTTTTTATCGATTTCGTGTTATTTTCTATTCGATATTTTCTATTCCACAAGAATTGTCAAATCGAGTTACGAAAATGGTCGAAACCGTTGGTAAAACACCTGAACAAGGGATTGCTCATGCTCAAGGGCATGGCCAAAACCTTAATCAGAATTTACCTCAACCTAATAACCGAATCGAATAATAGAAATAATCGAATCGGAATAAGCATACTCGTCGAAACCAAACCCTAACCCGAGACCTATATGTGATCGACCGTAAGAAGGTACCAGATTAATAATCCAATTCGTTTACCCAATAAAGGAGCAATTAATTTCGAAATAAAATCTCATCTTTTTGGTTTAATTGACACAAGAGCCCAATTTCTAGGAGAAGATGATGAGGATCCACATCATCATCTCTATCTTTTCGAAGAATTGTGTAATACAGCCAAAAGTTATGGTGCTCATCGGGAATTAGCGAGGATGTCTATGTTTCCTTTTTCTTTAAAAGGAAGAGCACGAGATTGGTTTCTGTCACTTCCACATCATTCATTGACTAGTTGGGAGGATATTCAAACCGAGTTCTTAAAGCAGTATTTTACTCCTGGTAGAAAATTGGAATTAATAGTCGAGATTGCTAATTTTAGACAAGGATCTGAAGAAACGCTTGGGAATGCTTGGGAAAGATTTAAAAAGCTATTAAGAGCTTGTCCCGATCATGGTTATTCCTTAGATATGCAAATCCAACTTTTCTGTCGTAAATTAAGGAGAGACTCACGTGCAGATGTAGATCATGCATGTGGTGGTTCGTTAATGATGAGTGAAGCTCAGATAGTTTACGATGCTATTGAAAAGATTTCCAAAAATAACAGAATGTGGGAAACCGGTTCTAGCACAAGAAAAGTAGCATTTGCAGAAGAATATACATCGAATACTGAAGTCCTAGCACACTTGGAGAATTTGAGTAGGAAATTTGACGGCTTATTAGCCAGTAAAACGATAAACTCAGAAAATATCTTACCAAATGAATACTCAAGTCATGATAATGTGTCATTAGGGATGGAAGAACCAGAAGGATATTCAAGGGAAAAGGTGAGGAATTTGAACAACGCGTATTCAAACTCGTTTAATGCTATTAGAAGAGATCACCCTACTTTTCGTTGGTCTGAAAACCCTAGTAAGCAAGGACAACCACCGTATCCAGTTCAATATAAGAATCCATATAATAATCAAGTTTATCAAGGAGATACCTCGAATCAGAATCTACAATCATTACTTAGACCATATCCACAACATACCACTCAAAGCATACCAGTCACCCAAAGTTCAACTCAACCTGAAGGAGTTGATAAATGGGAGAAATTAATCGAAAATCGATGGGTATGATGTCAACTCAAGCTCAAAATATGGAAATCATGATGACTTCTATAGGTACGTCACTAAGGATATGAGTACGTTGAAAACATCTATAAGTGGACATGATACCGTAATGAGAATTGTAGAAGCTTCATTACGGAATTTGGAATATCATTTGAGTAGAGAAGAGGAACGTAAAAACAAGTAAACCTCCAAGAGAGCCGCCAAGTAATACCGAAAGAAACCCGAAAGAGGTAATCGCTCGTTATTACTAGAAATGGAAGGATCTATGGAAGTAATGGATTAGAAAACATCAGAATTAATGAAGTAGAGAATGATTTAGATGGTAAATATGAGAAAAACATGGAATCTAAAGAGGAAGAGGACATTATTGAAGATTTCCTAAGACAAAACAGATATATTGAACCTGAAAGTGAGGATGAGGAATGGGTCAAGGTTCCTAGAATATTGAAAAATCCAAGAGAATGATCTAAGGACCTTGTCCAATGCGTTGTGAATGAATCAAGTTTGGAAAGGCCAATTCAAACCGAACCTTATCCGGCTCAACCCAAATTCACGTCGGTTCAATCGATAGGGCAAGCACCATATCCAAGTGCATATTTTGAAGAAAAAGGTACGAATGATGACACACAAAGTGTCCTCAAAAGGCACAATCATTCCAGGAAGCTTTACCATCTTCGTTTAACGACAAGGGTAAGGGAGGTATACATTCTAACCCTAATTTAATTGATCTTGAATCACTTCCCTATCCTCCGAAAAGGGAAATCAAAAAGATGAAGTTGGATAAGAAGTATGCACATTTTCTTGACACTTTTCAGCACTTAACAATTAATAGCCCTTTCATCGATGTTTATAAGGGAGAGCTTAGTTTGGGAATTAATGATGAGCACGTTGTCTTTAACATTTACAATTCATTGAAATATCCATGCACTACACTAGAATCTTGTTCTTGTGTGGACCCTTTGTGTCCTTTTGCTGTAGATCGTACTAACACGCAGGTAATTGAAGAAGATGACTTCAGCAATAATTTAAAAGCTCACAAACCCAAAGCTCGAAAATCAAAGGAAAAGGTCAAGAATCGCTTGGATTGGTGGAAATTGTCTGCTCTATGTTGGAGACCGGTATTAAAGACGGATGCGGTGCGTGAGGATGACCCACCACCCGTGCATTAAAAATCGAAGCAAGGAAAAGTCTAGCTATAGACTATAAATATAGTGAAATCACGGGTACTATCCTTCCTATTTACTCATTAAGCATTTATTTCTAGTTGATTCGTGTGCTTAATTGTTACATGCTTTGGTGAGTAATTGTTAGAAGTATCCCATTTAGTTTAGTATATTATATTAGTTGCTTAATTTTGTTGAGCAAACGACGTTAACCAAAAGCGCTACCGGGAGGCAGCCCGCAAAAATGTTAAATATAATAATTACTCATACTTTGGATGATACTTTGCGAATACTTCGGATTGATTTTCATTTTGTTTCACCAAGTCTCGGGATGAATGTTTGAATGTCATTAAAAAAGGGAATGATTAGGTGGTTATCCGAAAATCCCGATGGAGAAAAAAGAGAAAAATTCAAATGCGTCATTTCTTGGACTTAGGTTGTTCGAACGATTTGAAATAACCCTTGAGGATCTGGGTATAAAAGACTCAGAGTTAATACTTTGCCATACGTTACATTTCATGATCTAGTCTGTTTTAAATTTCAAATAATGTGTGACATGTATTAGTTCAACTACTGTGGAATATTGTGTGTTTTAAATCAATAAAAGTTTATGTGGTGTGTTTATCTACCCTTTTGCATTACACTGTCACACTCCACACAATTTTATTTCATTTGCACACACAACGGTCATAACTTTGACCCACCCACCCACCCATTTTATCATCCCAGTATTTGTTTTGACTTGTTTTAGTGCACCATTGCTTTCCCAACAACTTATTTACACTCACTTTACATTGAGGACAATGTAAGTTCGTAAGTGGGGAGTGGAGTCATTGGTCTAGCAATGGAATTAATGTTTATTTTGTATCAATAAATCCCTTAGTTTTAGATTTTTTTCGAGCATTATTTAGTTGATTAAAATAAATTGTATAAGGTATATATTTCATGGATTTGAAGATGTAATGATCAATTTGGATGTGTATAACCGACGTGAACCGTAAGTGCATTGTAATTCCAAATATATTTGTGTAACATGAATTCCTTCACGTAAAGCCTTTGATATTGAAGCGGAAAATTTTAAATTGTATCCATTCAGTATCCTAGTGGTTATTCTATAGATAATTGCAATAACTTAGTACCTAACTTTTGAATGTGTACTGTGAATATCTGAAGGTTTGAATGTGATAGGAAGGATATAAGTTAAGGAAGAATACCAAATTAAGATGAACTATCTATATGTTGGTTGTAGCTACCAATGATTTGAGTGCAGTAGGGCGTTATCACGAAACGTCCTATATCACTATGAGGTTTAAAAGCTCCCGATCGCTCGATGATAGTAGTCCAGCTAGGGTGTTATCACGAAACGTCCTATTGCTGGGAATGAAGGCATATGCTACAAATGTGAAAAAAAAAGGTTGAAAACTTAGTTATCTTCTGACTATCCCCAGTATAAACTGAATGATATGCTTTAGGGATTATCCTAATAAGTACACGGGAGAACTTTGTGTGAACTATTCGCCTATACCTAGGAAAGTCATTAGGATGTCCGAATGGATATTTGTGCGTTTGCTTGAATTATTCAAGAGAGGATAGTGGAAATTGAAAAGGCTTGTCACACACACACTCTCGTTATACATTTATATTGAGGTTAACGCCTGGTTGTAATTCTAATGGTTGCGATCTCGGTTGTCCCTTATATCTTATATCTTCATGAATTTATCTCTCATTCATTTTGTTTTATCGCTTGTTTTGCTCGAGGACGACCAAAAGCTAAGTGGGGAGTTGTGATGAGAGACTATTTATATATTACGACAACTCAAGTATCACTAAGTCAAGTGGTCAAGTGGTCAATCGATTCGATTTAGTGGAAATCGAGAAATATCTTCAACGAATGAATGGCCCATCAAAAAGACATTTTCTGAAGAAGAGTCCTTCATGAAAGTTGTAGATCATTCAACGAGCTTTCTAATGCCTCTTGAATCATGTCATTTGGAGATCTAGAACTCAAGATATGAATTTTAGAAGTTTTATTTCAAAATATAAAATTATATCCGGAAATTGGATAATTAAGGGGGATGAATGTAATGATTATCCCGGCCCGGTCCGGCCCTTACCCGGCCCAGTCCGGCCCCCCCTTTTGTAGGCTATATACATGTTCTAAATTAGACCAAATAAAAGGCCCCCCCTTTTCTTTTCTTTCCCCCTCTTCTTTCCAATTTCCTTCTTTCTCGTCCCTCCTCTTCTTCTTCTTTTTTTTTTTTTTTTGTAGATCACATATATATATATATATATATATATATATATATATATATATATATATATTTATATATATACACACACACGTCCTAAAATATATATATACATCCATATATATATATTTCATCTATCTTCTTTTATTTTTATTTTTGGGGCCCGTATGTATACATATGTCTATGTATGTATATATATGTTTTTATATATATAAATAAAGTAGTTATAGTACGTTGTAATTGCGGAATAATTATCGAAGATTGTTAAAATCGAAGCTTTGTTATACTACATCCGGTGGAAACGACCCCGATTCAAATATTGTAATCGGTAATATATTCTAATATTATTATGTTTACTATTTCTATTTCTATTTATATATGTTAATTATGTTAAGCTAAAAATATATCTAGCCAAGATATGAATCGAATTAGTTAATCTTTTTGGTAAAATGAATGATCGACTCTGGTAATAATGATTAAAACCAATTATAATGAATCTCTTTCTATTTGCACTTAATGAAAGTAAAAATTGAATTAGCCACTCGATTTTTACTAGAAACGTAATCTAATGAATTGACAACTCGCGATTAGAATACGAGATCGTAATAGAAAGACCGGAGGGTAAAATTGGCCGAGTGAAAACGTGACAACGGAATCCGATTTCCTACCCGGGGGCAGATTTATCTTGGGAGAGATAAATCTTATTAAAATTGTGCTCACGATATTATTACGTTAAAATCACCTGTTTAATGAATCAATCTTAAAATTGGCCGAATGACAAAACGGGAGTGACCCATGCTTAAGATGACATTGGACAGATGACTAGACGTATGACAATTTCATACGCTCGTGTGAGGAGGAGTTGTCTAGCTTAGGAGTACACCGGTTCATACATAATTGACCTCCTTGCATCAAGGAAAAGATCTGTCTCATTCAATTTCACTACAAAAGGATATTGATTCAGTAAAGTATTCTTGGCTAGATCCAAATATATATATATATATTATCTATTTTTATATTTATGTATTTATTTACTGCTTTACTAACAATCTAACTAATCTAACTATCTAACCCGAGGAAAATGGTAAAAACTGCGACTTAGATCGAGTTAATAATAGCTTCTTGGTGTTTAACCACACTTTGAATTATGCCTTCATTTCCCTGAGGATACGACCTGACTCACCAGACTAGCATTACAATTTGACCGGTACACTGCCGGTAAGGATTGATAGCCTAGAAACAGTCCGTCAACCACTGAGATGCTTCTGTACATGTCACTGCTTCCCTGTAAGTAGTAGGTTCAGCAACCTCTACTTCTTTAGCAACTTGGAGTGCATATCCAGCCATATCATCATATCCATATCTCCTTGGAGGTATCCCAACATTAGATCTTCTAGCCCGCCGGCGCCTAGACTCGCCGATCAATGTTTGTATGACGCCCGCCGAGGTCTCGCAGGCCGGCTTGGATCGATTCTCGGTTCATTATCCGGATCGGTATAGTGTTGATTTGGATCCACCGATTGTTGCATATCGGCAGATTCCACCTCGAAGCTCCACCGTTTCTCAACACTATCGATTCAAAGATCGGTTTCGACTCGGTAGACCTCTCCACCGATGAGTTTAACATAGAATTTTCATCAAACACAACGTCCCCGCTCGAGGATTACTCGGACTCGCCGATGACCAAATCCTATATCCTTTCACTCCATCACCATACCCCACAAACACTCCCTTCTTGGCTCTTGGCTCCAACTTCCCTTCACTAACATGATAGTAAGCTGTACTTCCAAAAACCCTTAGAACTGAGTAGTCAGCAGGCTTGCCTGACCACATCTCAAATGGTGTCTTGAGATTGATTCGTGTGTGAGGACTCCTGTTGATTAAGTAGCAAGCTGTCTTAACAGCCTCTGCCCAAAATCTCCTTGATAAACCAGCTTGAGAAAGCATACATCTTGCCCTCTCCAAGAGAGTTTGATTCATCCTTTCGCCTACACCATTCGCCGAGGTGTATTCCTTACGTATGATGTCTGGCAATACCCTCAGCTGCACAAAATGAATCAAAATCCGTCCAGCAGAATTCCAGACCATTATCTGTACGAAGCTTCTTGATTTCTTGCCTAACTGATTCTCCACTAGGGCCTTCCACTGCTTGAAGTTATTGAAAGCATCACTTTTGTTCTTCATCATCACCACCCAAGTCATCCTTGAATAGTCATCTATGAATGACACAAAATATCTGTGACCACCCAATGACTCAACTTTTGATGGACCCCAAAGGTCGAATGGATATAATCAAGTGATGCCCTTGTGTTGTGCAACCCCGCCGAGAACTTACTTCTATGCAATTTCCCAAACACACAATGTTCACAAAAGTCCGATTCTTGACCTTATATCCCCCAAGAAAACCCGCCGATGAAAGAACACCGCATGCCCCTTTCACCCATGTGACCAAGTCTCATGTGCCCACGGTGAGTCCGTCGAGACCGGTGAACCGCCGAGGATGCAACAAGAAGAGCGGTGCCGGATACGGTAGATCCTTGTAATATATACAAGGTTCCCCTCTTGATGCCTTTGAGGACTACAACTGAATCTTTGAAGACATTCAACTGTCCACCTTCACCCTTGAAATTGAACCCCTTGCTGTCCAGTAGACTGAGAGATACCAAATTCTTGGTCATTTGTGGAACATGTCTTACATCCTTCAGTGTACAGAATTTACCATCCTCTGTCCTTAACTTTACTGAGCCAATTCCCACAACTTTGCAAACCTTGATGTTGGCCATATAGATCTGACCACCATCCATCTGCTCATAAGTAGAAAACCACTCCCTGTTTGGACAAATATAGTAGGATGCTCCAGAATCAAGTATCCACACATCATTGTGGTATGTAGAATCCCCGCAACTAGAACCGGATCCTCATCGTATTGCTCGCAGCCAAGGCTACCGTGCCGAATTGCCTTCCCGTCGTTTCTTCTTCCTTGGACAATTGGACTTCCAATGTCCCCGCCGCTACAAGTAATTACGGACATCGTAGACTTAGGACCTTTGGACCCGGACTTCTTTTTCTTCTTATGTCCATATCCTTTTCCACTATTGTCGCTAGCCACTAGTCCAAGAAATTCGACCGTCCGTCCCGGCGAAAGCCTTGTGTCTAAGCTCCCCGGCATGTAAGGCGGACCTCACATCCTCCAAAGCTACCGTATCCTTTCCAATTATGAAAGAGCGCACAAAGTTTTCATATGATGCCGGTAATGACACCAACAGGATTAGGGCTGCATCTTCATCCTCAATTTTAACATCAATATTCCTTAAATCAAGTAATATTGTGTTCAGCCGGTCCATATGTTCCCTCAGTGGACTCCCTTCATGCATCTTCAAACCGAACAACCTCTGTTTCAATAACAACTTGTTGGTCAGTGACTTGGTCATATACGGGCTTTCAAGCTTCTTCCACAACTTGGCTGCGGTGTCTTCCTCAGCAACCTTAGTGATAACATCATCGATAAGCACAACATGATGGTTGAATGTGCTTTCTCTTCCCGACCGGCATAATCTCGCCGCACCCGTATTTGGTTTGTCGATAAAGGATTCCACAAACCCCGCTCGTTTCAACAAAGGCACGCATCTTGATTTGCCACATACCAAAACTGTTCCTTCCCGTAATTTATCGATTTTTACGTTTACCGCCGACATCTTTCCTTGCTAAAGATTACAACTTTATCACGAGATCCTAGCACCTTGTCGAAGGTCTTGGTGAAGATGAAGTTGATCGTACGCATTGTTTTCTCCGTAACTCGTCGTCTCGATACCACTTGTTATAAAACGGATGGAGATAACTTCAGATGCAAGAAACAGAAACAAAAGCAATCAAACATAAACAATCAAAGAAGATAACAGAAACAAGAAGAACACAGATTTAACGTGGAAAACCCCTCAGTGGGAGAGGTAAAAAAACCATGGGCAGAAAAGAGATATTTTATTATGCACTGAATTTTACAGATCTCAACACACTCGGACAAAGAGACAACAACTGTATTTATAGGCACAAATCCCTAAACCCTAGCCGCCAGGAATCTTTGTCTGATCTGCCATAAATACCCTTACACGTGTCCTCCTTTTAATGACACTGTATAGCTGTCACATAACAGAATTAACAGATGTGGGACCCTACTGTATTCCAGTACACAGCAGACTATCACCCTGCTGATAGGTACCCTGCTGACAGAAGCTTAGTAGACTCCACCCTACTGATGCACAGAAAAGAATACACTTCTCAGTTGTCCATCACATAGCTGAGTCTTCAGATTGGTTCCACCAGATGTAGAGTTTAAGTCACTTTACTGACACATAGGTTGGTTAAAATAATTATTTTCGTCGGCTGCTGCAAGCTATCAAAAATTTCAGAAATTTAAAATCTATGTTGTGTTGTGATTGAACTCAAACCGAAAGAATTTTCACTTGACTTCAAAACGAAATTGCAGAAGCGTAAAGTTTTCTACAACATATCAAAAATTCCGGTCATTTGGGGGTGTTTACCTCATTCAAAACGAGAGATAAATAAGAGTACCGCTGCGGGATTTTACGAACGAGTGCTTATCCTTGTCAAGAAATTTATGAACAATCCAATTGGAAAACCGAGTTGATGTAAAGAGAGAAGTTGTAGATAAGACAACTTTCTAAGTGGCTAAAAATTTAGAGAATTTTTTGGTATTTCAGAAATGAGATTACAAGGAATAGAGAAAATCGTTTACTCGTTTTGCATAACACCAAGTTACAAAAAGAAATGATTAGGACCAAAACGCAGCAATAAAAAAAATATTTAAATCCACCAAAAGAAAGAACATGTGAGGGAAGTCTAAAAGTTCCAAAAGAAGAGAGGGGTTCTACTAAGGATCTTAGAGGAACGAACTTGAGGGAAACACGTAAGAGATGTGTGTTTAGAACTCAACCTAACCTTCGCTTAAGGAGACTCTTCACTTGGTCCTAGTGCAACCTAACCACGGTTTAAGGATTCTTAGTCTTACGAGGATTTACCACCAAGGTCAAGAGAGATCATAAAGGTTCAACAAGATCTAAGGAAATCTTATCTTAGATGAAAGGAATCCTAGAAGACGCTTCTCTCTGATACCAACTGTAACGCCCCGCTCCCGGATACCGAGTCCTTATCCGGAAACGAAACGTTCGGCACGTATAACATTAAATAAATCTAATATTACACGTAAGCCTCTACTACGTCGTATCGAGTTTAGCAAAACGAAAGCTCAAAAGACTCGGCAAAACATCATAAATGCTGCTAAGAATAGAAATCGACATACTAAAGATAGAAATGTAACATTTATTACATTGGAGAACCAAACGAAACGTAACAATGTACGAAATCCTATGAAAACAAGTACTAATGAAAATTACAAGAAATTCCCCAACGACAACAAGTCTGGTGAATATAAATATAAATAAATAAAGCCTTCAACTTCGGCGTCCTTAAACGTCGTCATCAAAGTCTGCCTCGATCTCTGGATTTACCTGTTCGCCTTCTCTCCCCCAAACACATAAATAAACATGCATTTGAGGTAAGTACATTGTACATAGTAAGAAGTAGAAACTACAATTTAATTAAGGCTCTTTAACAAGTTTTATTATAATAATTATCTTTATGATACCGACCCAATCTATGGTTCATTCCATGTCCATCGACACTTCATGACTATACGTTTCTAGCCTAGCTTATCTGTGTTACATCAGCATTCAAGTACACTACGCATGGTGCTGCCCACGATGAGACATCTGGGTGCAACCTATTGGTGTGTCTCACCAATAGCCACGGGCTAGTCCCGATAGTATACGCGTTCGGTGAAGTCCCTCTACTCCTGGTGCCCTCTAATGGCGCAAAGTTATCCACAACGAGTACCCTCTACATGGCCAGCAAAGTTATCCACAACGAGTACCCTCTACTCCTGGTGCCTCTAGGAAGGCTAGCAAGTTTACTCGTTCTATCCGAAAGCATACACATTGCGATATAAACTGGTGCCTATCCAAGAATGACATGATGTTTAGTCTTTTTACTACACAAGTATGTAATTATTAATGGTTATTAACTAGCCACCTAAGTGTTTTCAAATGAGCTCCCTCACAAACTCAACTCTCTTTCTTAGACCACTAGACACAGACATTGATAAATACTAATCCATCAAAGCACAAGCCCTTTCATGCCTTTCCGATGGTCCCGAATTTCAACTCCCTTGAAGAGTACATTCGGTGCCGGAACTAAACGCATCAAAAACTCAATCGAGGCTTGTCTATGTTAAATTAATGTGATTTAAACTCATCAACAATACTACAATGCAAGCTAAACATCACAATAACATTAGCTACAAAACTCACTGTCTACTAAATCATAATTTATATTTTTTTTCAGAACAATAAATAACACAACACAATAATACCAAACGACCATATATTGTTTATTTATTAAATGATTTTTTTTTCCTATCAACAAGAGAATACATAAATAATATATATATTTTTTAACCCGTCGGTATTTCTAGGAAGAATCCCAGAAACAATTCAAAGAAATAATAAGGACAAGAAAGGTGTGCAGCGGGAAAATATACATTACACTATATATATGTAGTTTTATTTTATTTTCCTAGAATAGTATTTTTTTTTATTTTTATAAGAGGAAGCAACCATGGATCCTTTTTTTTTCCCCTTTTTCTTTTGCCCACTTTCGACAACAACAACAGCTTTACTGGGCATTTAACGCCACCAGTATAAACAATAAAATAAAATAAAATACAATAAAAACCTGTTACTTTTGTTGTGCTAACAAAACCTATATCAAACAAAAGAAAGGCAGCCCCCTCATCATGTACAAAAAGACGCTGGCCGACGCAACTACCAGGATAGTTATGTCCGGCTTCAACACATACACATATTTTATTCAATCGAAACGTTTAGAACACCTTTTATTTTACCTTAACATCATAAACTATCAATTATTCAATATTAAAACTCTCTTACAAAACGAATCAAAAACACGATCTAACCTTTCTAAACCATAATTAATTTGTAGGAAGAGGCTCTTACCTTCTGTTAAATGGCAAGAGACGAAAGCAGGAAAAGTAAATAGTCGAGTGTGTTGTTTTTCTTATTGTTCCATTACATCATTCCATACATATATATAGCTCAAGCTCATTACCCTAATCCCTTCCGTAAAATACCTTAATACCCTTACAAAATAAACAGAAATAAAATCATATAATATCCTAATACCCCCCCTCAAGTTGGAGGGCGGGAAGAACGCATGCCCAACTTGTCCAACAAAAATTCCAACTGATGCGCGCCAAGCGCTTTTGTAAGCATATCCGCAAGCTGTTCTCTCGATGGTACATACGTGGGAGAGACAATGCCCGTAGTTATGGCATCACGCACAAAGTGGCAATCTGCTTCAATATGTTTGGTGCGCTCGTGAATTACCGGGTTATTAACAATATGAATCGCCGCTTGACTGTCGCAATGAAGAATACTTCCGAGAGGTAGTTGAACTCCTAAGTCACCAAGTATTGCCTCAACCATTTTAATTCACATGTAATGGCCGCCATCGATCTATACTCTGCTTCAGCCGAAGACCGAGAGACAGTCACTTGTTTCTTTGTTTTCCAAGATACCGGGGAAGTACCGAGTGAACTAACCAACCCGTAAGTGAGCGACGCGTAAGAGGGCAACTCGCCCAATCTGAATCACACCATCCTTCAAGAGTTAAAGGACTATCCGCCTTGAGTAAAATACCCTGTCCCGGGTTCTTCGATAAATACCGAACAACACGAAGAGCTGCGTCCCAATGCGCAACCCTAGGGGCCTGCATGAACTGCGAGAGAATATGTACCGAATAGGCCAAATCCGGCCGAGTAACACCGAGATAAATTAGGCGACCAATTAACCGCCGATAGATAAGGGATCCTCCAAGAAGGTCCCGAGCCGTGGCTAGCCGTGATTTTGTGCCATCGGAAAATCAACCGGAGGGAGTCCGTCATGCCTGTTTCAGAAATAATATCCATTGCATATTTTCGTTGAGATAAAAAAAATACCCTCCGCATTCCGAGCAACTTCCAACCCCAGAAAATATTTCAGCTTGCCGAGGTCCTTCATTTTCAAACATGAGCCAAGATATGCTTTGAAAATGCGCAAGCTATTGACATCATTACTTGCAAGAATCATATCATCAACGTAGAACAAAACTTTCAGTCGTATCTCACCGCGGACTAAAGTAAATAAAGAATAATCGGAATATGATTGTTGAAATCCATACCTCTTGAGTGCAGCAGCAAGTTTAGCAAACCAGCACCTCGGTGCTTGTCGAAGCCCATAGAGAGATTTTCGCATTCGACATACCAAGTTCGTGTTTTTATTCTCAAATCCGGGAGGCACACGCATATAAATTTCATCTTCCAAATCGCCATGAAGGAACGCATTATGCACGTCCATCTGGTGCACTATCCACCCTTTAACCGCCGCCACAGACAAAAATGCACGCACCGTAACCATTTTCGCAACCGGTGCGAATGTCTCATTATAATCCACACCTTCGGTTTGGTAATTACCGAAAGCAACCAAACGAGCTTTCAAGCGCTGCAACTCACCATGTTCATTGTACTTCTCCGTATACACCCATTTGCTTCCTAATGCCTTTTTTCCGGGGGGGAGAGGTTGCAAGGTCCACGTGCCTTGATCCTCCAATGCTTTTATTTCATCAGCCATAGCTTGTCGCCAACCAGGAGATTTCATAGCTTCTTTGAAGTTACGAGGGGTAGTACCGGTTTCCATATTGGCAACGAACCTGCGATGTGTGTCAGAAAATTTGGAACAATCTACAAAATATGTAAGCGGAGATAAACTACCTGAAGAGGACGATCGAGTGGAGAGGCGTGCCGGAGGACTTTGCTTAGTAACCTTCATATGAGTGATATAATCTTGATAACGCGGATTAGGAACTCGAACACGTTTACCACGTCCCAAAACCGCTCCATCATTTGTAGTAGACTCTTCTGCCCTCTCCTCACTAGTGACAATAATGTCCTCGTCCCTATCCATACGAGCGATAGGAATCGGCTCATCAGTTTCTGACTCACTATCAATAGGCATATTAAGATCAAAGGTTGGAAAACACTCGGCCCCCTCTAATGTCCTTGGCGGGGAATGACTTGGGGGCGGCGTAGCGAACGGAAATTCATTTTCACAAAAACGAACATCCCGACTCACAAATGTTTCATTTGTTGCCAAATCCATGACAAGCCAACCTTTCTTCGCAAAGGGATAACCCAAAAACATACATCTACGACTTCTACTAGCAAATTTATCTCCCTTGTAATGGAGATTATGGGTATAACAGAGACAACCCAGCACTTTTATCATATCAAAATCTGGTGTTTTCCCGAACAAACATTCATATGGCGTTTGATAATTTAATAAACACGAAGGTGTGCGATTTATCAAAAAACAAGCTGCCAACACACACTCCCCCCAATACTTTAGTGGTAAGTGACCCTCAAACCGTAGTGCTCGTGCAACATTTAAAATATGTTGGTGTTTCCGTTCGACACGGCCATTTTGCTGTGGCGTGTGGACACAAGACTTTTCAAATATAATGCCATCTTTTCGAAACCGATCCGATAAACATTTAAATTTCATGCCATTATCGCTTCTAACTCGTAAAATTTTACCATCAAATTGCCGATTCACCATTGCCATAAATTCCAAGAACAACGTTGCAACTTCACTTTTATCATAAACAAGATAAACCCAAACTGATCTAGAAAAATCATCCAAAATGGTCAAAAAATAACGCGCACCACACGTAGATGGAGTCGTATATGGACCCTATAAATCACAATGTATGAGCTCAAAAGTTTTACTAGCTCGCTTATTACTTTTAAAAAACCGTCCCCTATGTTGTTTTGCATGGAAGCAAACATTACAATTTTTATTAAAAATATCAGAACCAAACAAACGAGGAAAATGCTTCAAAACCTTCTCCGAGGGATGTCCTAATCGCTTATGCCACAACTGAATTGAGTACTTACTTGAAACGGCCATAACACGTGCTCTAGGTACTCCCCGAAAATAGAAAAGTCCTCAATTACGCTCACCCACTCCAATCACCCTCCTCGTCATTCAGTCCTGCAATACACATAAAGTAGATGTAAATTCAGCTCGGCAGTTCAAATCATCCATCAATTGCGACACAGATACTAAGTTACATTCAAGCTTGGGAACATATAACACATTATGCAATTTAAGACCACCCGGTAAAAATAAGTCTCCCTCATGTGTGGCATTAGATATAGTTCCATCTGGCAATGAAACGGGACAATTATGCACCATATGTACACTAGTTAATTGATCAAACACACCGGTGACATGGTTGTGTTGCACCTGTATCAACAATCCACAATTTCTCACCATTTAACCGATCCCGTGGTTTGACATAATTCAACACATCAAGTACCGCATTCCAATATTGTTCCAGAGTTAAATTTGTAAGACCGGATTCCTCCAACGTTGTGGGAGGGCCATGAGCTGCTGTAGTGCCTCCAGTATGTGTATGATTCGCCTTGATTTTATGTGCAGCACCCCTATAATTTCCAGCATTTTGGCCGCTATAATTTCCAGCATTTTGGCCGCTGCTGCCGCTACTGTAGTGCTGCCCGCTGTTGTATGGTGGCTGGCCGCTTGTGGAGCTTCTTCCCCGGCCACCTGCAGCTCGGCCACCACCTGTTCGAGCCCCACCTCGGCCCCCCCTAGGGCGGTCACCCCACCAATCCGGATAGCCTATCAATTCAAAACAACCAAAATCATCATGGCCAGAAATTTGACAATGCTTACAAAATTTCTTAGCATTCTCTGCTTTTCGTTTTTCCTTCGACTCGGCTTGCACTTTAAATGCCATCATGGCTTCTCGATCATCTCGTAACAATCCTCCGGTTTTGTGCAAACGCTCTTCCTGGGATATGCTTTGGAAGGCTCTGTCGACACTTGGTAATGGATCCAAATTCAACAACTGCGATCGGAGTGCGGCATATGATGGATCCAAGCCAAGTAAAAACCAATATAAACGATCTTCCATCGCCAAACGTTGAAATTCCTCATCTAATTTGCAGGTGCATTGATTACATTTGCAACTCGGCATCACCGTAAGAGTCGATAAATCATTCCAGAACTTGCTTATCCGACCATAATATGTCGCAACCGGTTCGTCCTTCATCTGTTTGCACTCGGCTAGGTCTTTCTTGAGTTGACAAATCCTAGCTCCATTGATTATGCTATACCTGGACCGAATTGAATCCCACAGCTCCTGGGCATCTTCATAGCCACCAAACAGGGATCGAATTTTAGGATTGAGAGTATTCTTGATCCAAGAGACCAACATAGATTGAACCGTATACCAATCTTCCAGTTTTTCTTCCTCTGTCGGCTTGGGAATTACTCCATTAACAAACCCGAATTTTCGTTTCGATCTCAAGGCCACGCGAACGTCCCTTGACCATTCATCATAATTATCGCCGGTAAATTGCGTTAGGGTGATCAACGCACCTGGATTGTCACTCGTACTTAAATAAAACGGATCAAGCTTCTTGTCATCCGCCATATGAGATTAGCTTATTGAAAAGAAAAAAATTCAGAAACTGGATCGAAATGGCTCTGATACCATGTTAAATGGCAAGAGACGAAAGCACGAAAAGTAAATAGTCGACTGTGTTGTTTTTCTTATTGTTCCATTACATCATTCCATACATATATATAGCTCAAGCTCATTACCCTAATCCCTTCCGTATTTAATATGATTAACACCAAAATCCGTTTAAAAACACCTCATTACCTTAGCAATCCAAAACCGATTTGAATACGAAAATGAAAAGTAAAAGAGCTTGAATCCTTGAACCACACATTTCTACGGGTAGCCTACGATAATTAAACAACAAGCTATGATTAACACAACCCTTATCATCATTAAAGCTCGAATTTTTATCAAGAACGATCAAAATTATGATTTTAAGGCTAAAACAAAAACTTACTGAATTACAAACAGTTAGTGTGGAAACGTTCGTCTCGACGAGACGATGATTTCCGCCTTCAGCGGTCTATTCAAATTCCTGACGGATTAGCCGCACGGTTGAATATTCCTTAGAAAACTGAGAACATTGAGAAGAGACAAGTTGAACACCAGAGTGGTATGTCAACTTTGTAAGCCATAGAAGAGCATAATGCACTTGAAACAATAGGGGTTTCTTGGTCACAATCAGGACAAGAGGACCCCATGTTGAAGGAAGTTTTGAAAGTGGTTCAAGATTGAAGGATGAGCGTTGTACAATGGTACAAAAGATCATCACCAAGAGGAAGAAAACAAAGGATCTTCTTGCAGGTGAAACTCTTTTAAGAAAGTGGAATTCTACAAGATACGATGGTTTGCAAGGAAACTCAAACCACTTAAAAAAAAAAGAGATAGCGATCTTTTACATAAGCCCTTAAGAGTGGGACGTTAAGAGAAATATAACATGATGGCCATGGATACATTTAACACAGGACGAAAAGAATATATGACTTGAGAACATTAAGCAAGTGACCTTATTCGTTAATGATTTGATTAACATAATGGCCGTTGGAGAACTAGGAGAATCCTCAATTCGTATGAATGTTTTCAAGAAGAGAGCAAAAATCTCAACATGTAGGAGCTATGAGGACAAAACGAGTACACCAAAGGTCTCATAATGAAATAAGAACTTGTCAAGAAGTTTCCAAGTTTGCATAAGTCAATGAGGGGTTATTTCCAGATTAAAAGAGAGGTAGGAACTTCCTCTGGGCAGTATAAAGGAAAAATCAAATGTTTTGAAAAGATTCTGCGATAAACAAGCTTTTGAGTGAAGGAGAAGAGACACTCGATCAGGATATGTCGGATAAAGTTTGATTATGCATAATTAATTCAAACTTTCAAAAGAAGTGTAAAAGATCATTGATGATACAATTCAGGGGTTCAGGGTTGCACTACTCGGGAGGAATAGTATAGTGTCAAAGAATAAGTGCTCAGGGTCATTCCTTATAAGGGAATCAAAAGGTTAAAGCAAAACAAACATTTCAACCGACGTAACAAAATTGTTATAGAAATACCAAGACAAAATAGGGAATTAAAAAAGGCGAGTCTGTCGGTTCATGGCTTTAAATGGCATGAAATAAATTTAAAACTTTAAAGGTACAACATGCATTAGTATGGATTGAAATTAATAAGATTTTAGTAGTTCAAAAGGTGACTGGCAAGAGAGGCTCGGAAGACATCTTGATAAGCGACTACCTTCTGCCTGATACTGGTTTTGCATAGATTGCCAGAAGTTTAAGGGTAAGTAATTGAACAAGGATGTCATGGTAGGATTAAAGATCTAACTGGTAATAGATGAGGTGCGTACCTTGAAAGATCAGGGAGCATTAGATGAAAAGTTCACAAAATCAACACCACCTTTAGGAGGGAAGCTGAGAATGAACACAAAACAAGGAATGATTAATCAAATTGAATCGGAAAGAAGGAACGAGGTTGTATCAATAAAAAATTACATAGAGCTTATCTCTTGGATTTGGAAAGTGAGAAAATGAGAACTTGTTTAGAATAAAGGCTTAAGGTGATATGATTCTAAGGTAATGCAAGATTTCAAGTGGAGGGGATTTGTTGGGCTTCAAGATCTCAAGTGAGGGGTTAAATGGGAAATAAATTACTAGGAAGGGAGACTTGAAGAAGTGCAAGAAAAGGGTCTGAACATCAAACATGGCATTTGGAGGATAGCATCTTGGTTCTTGTGTATAATTGTAAAAGATCAACAATGTTAACTTTACCAACATCCTACCGAGAGACTTACCCTAGGGAAATATCACTTCAGGAAACCTCTAAAACATAACCACCATAACTTACTACTCTCTTAGCCCAAACCTTAAGTCGAAGAGGTGAGGAATCCTTTTAGGTTGATGTGTATGATATTTACTCCGGGTCTGACATTATCAATTTGTACAGCCCAAACGAAAAGAAATTTGAGCACGATCCAAAGAGAAACGATTTAGATACTGGAGTTTCTCAAGTGACATAAAAATATTAGAATTTTGAATGATAGGGAGTTGGTAAAAAACAATTGTTTCTGCCGAATGCACAAATTGTCAGAATTTCCAGATTGGTAAACACTGACGTAAATTGCTACGAAAAGGAATTTGAACTTTATTACAAGAAGAAAGTTGTAGATAAAATTGTTATCTACAACATATCAAAAATGAAGGTGCGGCCATTTGAAGGTGTTTAACATGGATTTTGTTCAAAATTGAGTCGAAGAAGAAATGAAGTAGTCAGTAATCTACATTGATGAAAGATTTTAGCTTGGGAAAAACAGTGTGTGCGGCATTAACATGGATTTTCTGAACAATCCAAAACGATTATCGAGTCGATGTAAAAAGATAAATTGTAGATAAGAAAGTAATCTACATTGATGAAAATTTCCATAATTTTCGGAGCTTGGGAAAAATAGAGGTGTAGACATAAGACCCTGATCCCAAAACTTTGCTTAAAGGGGTTTCACCTAGTCCTATGTGACATGGTTTGGTTTAGAGACTTCAGCCTTAAGGGTTCGTTGCTTAACGGACTATCTTAAGAGGGTCTGCACTTAAAAGATCTAACTGCAAGATCCTCATCTTCGATTCTAAACACAACTAGACCACATCTTAAGAGTTTAAGTCCTATATATGCAGCGGTGTTACTTGTCGCTCTGATACCAACTGTGACGCCCATGTCCCGGATACCGAGTCCTTATCCGGAAAAGAACACCCGGCACGCATATAATTAAAATTTAATCTAATTATACACGTAAGCCTTACATAAGCAAACATTAGAGAGAAAGCGGAAAACGAAACGACAGACTCGGGTAACTAAAACAACTACTAACGACCGAAGGTAACACAAGCTGTATCTAGTACAACATCAAAAGGCTTTACTATAACCATCAGATACAATTAACCCGTACATATTGGAATCCACAAAGTCAACTCACTGATTTCTATCATTAAAGAGATTAAGAGAATCTATACCAAATTACAACATAAAATAAATAACAGTAAACTTCATCTGCAACATCTCCGGGTCACTCCTTAGTGGCCTCGAAAATAACCTACAAAAACACCACCTTCTCGGGGTGGGGACAATAAAGAAGAGGGGGTAAATACAAACGTACTTAGTAAGAGGTATAAGAAACGGTAATAATAAATAGCAGTACATACATACATAGCATAAACATTTTCTACAATCACTGCCACATAGGTTGTAAATAGAGCTCACTCACCCTCTACTAGCTCCATAGTACATCCTTGCACAAGTAAGGTTTGGTACATCAATACCAAATGACACTATGCATGGTGAAAATGCACCACAACATGGTTTGCACCGCTCTGGAGGCATGGAATCGTGTTCCATGTGGGAGTTACACGTTGTCCCGTAGGAGTAGTAAGTGTCCCATGCTTCGATATCAAAAATGTGCCTCGCCAATGATATTAACGTTTTACTTTTTAGACATCCACATATGTATTTACGAGTTTAGATCTAACCACCGATTCATTCACATAAAGGCTTCCTAAGGACTTCTAGTCCAAGACGTCTAATTACACTACCAAGCACGTTGTAAAGAGATCATTGACCACTAGGTTGTCAATGTCCCACAAGGCCAAAACAATGCCTTCCGGTGCTCCCACTTTCTCCCCGCAGAGGGTCTCAGTTGTGGTGTTGAGCCAAGGCTACCAGAAGTCGAAGTTAGACATTGTGAATTAACATATAATGCCCTCAAAGGCTTGCATACCATACAACATCACGTTGTACACAAGAAATCATCGATATAAGGTGAACAGACACCTTGACGCCGCCAGATACCTTTATACATATTATATCATATGTTCTCTTAAAAAATACTACCCATTATCTTACTGTACGATATTTAGGAACATCGATACCATCCTTACATTTTATCACTATTATTGCTATTATTTATTTACTGTGTTTTCTTTTTCCTTGAAAGAAGCATAGAGCAGACGACATTTATTTATTTCCTTCATACCTTACGAAAGTTCCTGCCAAGTACCTCTTATTATTAATTTTTTATTTTTTTTTCTTCTTTTATTTCCTACGGCATGAGAAAATATACATTCAGGTCACTGTAGTGACCCATAATTCAAGTCAGGTCTATTCAAACCTGGAACTTTTTTTTTGAGTAGCATGTGCCTGTTCCACGGGATCGTGACAAATTTCCACCATATCACGTGCAATTTGAATGGTTCACATGGAAAATCAACTGGTGCCAAAAGTTGTAATTCCATGCGACCTGGGGGAAATTAAATGAGCGCCCCGTGGAAAATTGGGACGCAACGTGGAAAATTACCACGATCCCGTGGAATTGAGAGAACAAATACTGAGCCGTTTCTCCTTCTTCTTCCTCACTTCCTCGTTTTTGGGGAAGGGATTTATTTCACGGGGAAAGCATTAAAGAACGTGGAAGGTGATTGGAACGGGTTTGGAACGGGAAGGTGATTGAATCAAGCTTCATATCATACAACAATCAACAATGGCCGTTATTTATTTAGACGAGTACCCTCCAGTAAGCAATTTAGAGTTTATTATATTTAATTTCGATCAATTTTTTCCCAAATTTCATGAATTTATGTTTAGTTAAAATTGTGATATTGTAATCTATTTGAAATTGTGATATTGTGATATAGTAGAAATTGTGATATTGTAATATTTTCGAAATTGTGATTATTTTATTTGAAAATTTCTACAAATTGTAAAAATTTGGTTATTGTAAAAATGTTGATTGTAACGTATTGAAAATCTCAAATATATTATTTTGGGAAATTTCGATTGGAAAGTTTATGTATTTTTTATGGAAAACATTGTTATTGATGTTTGTCGAAATTTTGATATTGTAAATTTTTTGATTATTTGATATTGTAGAAATTTTTAAGACTGAAATGCATGTATGATATGATAGTGACATTGTTATTTTTATAATTGATATTGTAGAAATGATTTTGTACATGTTGTGATGTTGTAGACATCTTGATATTGTAATTTTTATTATTATTTGATATTGTAATTTTTATTATTATTTAGAATGAAATGAAATGCATATATGATATAGAATAGTGTTATTTTTAGAATTAATATAGAACAGTGATATTGTAGAAAAGATTTTGTACACATTTTGATGTTGTATAATTTTTTGATATTGTAATTTTTTTTTTATTATTTGATGTTGTAGGATTTTTTTTAGAATTAAATATGACGATGCTAAATTAAGCACCACTGATTTAACAGGGCCAAATATAATCTAAGGATGAACTAAGAAGAATAAGGATAGCTAAAATAATGATAGAGATAAGGTTTTTTAGGGTTTTGTGGCTGAGCCCAAGAATATATCTCAGGTTGCCTACGTATCATATGTGTTGTCCAGGAATCAAGTCTCACCTAGTTCCTAGAGTTATGTATTTATAGTTATAAGTCCGAGTTATGCCCTGAATCATAAGGCGGTGGTGTCTATTGACGTTCATAACCCTTATTGGGCCTAACCCCTTTCCCAAGTAATCTCATGGGTGCTGGGCTTGTGAAGTTGGGCCGGACTCATGGTCTCGACTCGAATATATCCGACATGGGTGTTCGAGATGGGACACTTGTACAACCTGCTGGCTGTTGTGGTCTTCATTGACACTTATGTAGTTCGACCCGAGGTGATTATTACAGGCTTAGATCCTTTAAAGCGCCACATGGACCGATCAGATAACTCCACGTGGAGGGGTGAAATCCCGTATCACCATAAGCCCCCCAGATCGGAGAGAAGCCTATCTCGTATACTGAAGTCGGATCTGAAAATTTGAATTATCTTTCGATGTGTGGCCTTCTTTAGGCGGGAAAACAGTTGTCCCCTTAGTCGATGTAGGGTGTCGTAAGATGACGTCATGCTTTATTATCATTAATGAGTGCAGGGAACAATGCGTTCTTATTGGTCCACACGGGGGTTTTATCCTTGATCACCGTGCCTCCAACTCTATAACTGCCCCAAACCCGGTCTTTTCAAATTATTTGGAAGATTCATGCAGCATAAAAAGAGGCCTTGGCACCGGAGTCTCTCATTTGCCATTCCAATTCCGTGCTTTATCTGAAAATACTCAAGTAAGGCACTCTTTCATTTAATTTCTTTCTTCGTTTTTTATTTCCTTTACCTCTTCGCAATCCTATGTCTAGTAGTGAGAGTGATTCTCAAAATAGGGAGGAATTTGTTGAGGGAGAAGAAGAATCAGCAGAGAGGACAGTTTCTGAGCGGCCTCATGTTTCCGGTGAGAGGGTAGCCAGAGAAGAAGAGGAAGGAGGAGAAGAGGAATCGACTTCTCGTCCGGGTGTTAGTAAACGGAAAACTAGGATGAAAGGCCAGGGGCCTTATGGCTGTATGTCCATCCTAACTCCAGAAAAGGTAAAGGCCGCTTGCGTAAGGTACGGCATCCCCTACTCCTCTGAAAACGTCAAAGTCTCCCATTGGAGACATCAGGACGCCTGTGATCCTCCCCATGGGTTTTGTGCTATATACGAGGCCCAGTTGAAGGAAGGGTTGAGATTTCCCTTCGATCCGGCCCTCATAGACGTCCTTCGTTATTACCAGATCAGCGTCATGCAACTTGCTCCAAACGGAATCAGGAGTTTTATGGGTTTCGCAATAGCGTGACGGATTGCAAGGGTCGAGTTCTCAGTCCGCTTGTTCAGGTAGTACTATTCGATCCAGGCCCTGCAAGATGCAGGATGGTACACTTTTCAACGGCGTCCTCTGGTCTCGGAATTCGTCCAAAGGGTGACCTCGTCTCAGGGTGAGTAGAAGCCCCACTTTTTCTTTATCCGACATGGGGTGGAAGATGCCGATATCCACACTTGGTTTAAAAGGCCTTGAAAATGGCACGACAAGCTGGACTCTGCTGCTCCCTCTGAATGCAGGATTCTCGAGAGGGTTAACCCCGATGTCGCGACTCGAAATTTACATTCCTTATACCCTTTTGCTGATATCGAGACGGCAGGTCCAGATGGTTATATGGAACTTGACGAGGACATCCGGATATTGTGTAGGATTTTTATTCGCTCTATCGAGCTACTATACTTCGCGCCCTTCCCTTTTTTCTATTTATGCTTCAGTATTGTATATTAATGTCGATCTTCTTTTCTTCACAGTGGATTTTTTCTCAAAGCTGGAGGAGGTGGGCAAAGTCCCTAACCCCAAGAAAGTCGATCCCAAGAAGATTCAGCAAATGGCAGGTATCGGGTCGAAGAAACCCGTGTCTAGTACGATAATCTCTGGGGGTCAGAAGACTCCTGCTCGATCTTTTACCCCTGCTTCGACATCCGATCTCCTGAGAGAGCAACTTGACGATATCCCGGTAACTGAGCAGCCTGAAGAGAATCTTGTTCTGAGAAAGCGCCAGAAAATCACTGAAGTGAAACATGGAGCTGGAAAAGAAGCCCGTAGACTCCCTCCCATTGCCTCAAACGTGATCGAATCGATCCCTGGGTGAGTGTTGCCCAGATGGAAGCTATGGATCCTGAGGAATTGGGCGACTATTTTACGAAAAGCATTCGAGCTGTAAGCCTTCATTTCATTCTCTTGATCATTTTGTTCTCTTGATTTTGGGACTTTTGTCTGCCTCTCGTACAAACATCATCTCCTTTGCAGGCTCGGCAAGCAGCTAAAGTAGCCATAAATAGAACTTAGTCCCCCTCTGCTATCTTGGACGAGCAGAGGGAAACAATTAGCCGACTAAAATCCGAGATCGAGAAGCAGAAGTCTGCAATGAAAAAGCTGGAGGGTCGGCGTGCTAAACTCGAGTCCGACCTGGCAACCTCCTAGGATGAATTGTCAAAATTGTGTAAGGACTTATCTGACAAGGATGCTGAGCTCGTGAAGGTGACATCTGAGCTCGATGAAGTAAAGGCTGAATTGGCGGGATCTCAAAAAGCCCGAGACGATCTTCAATATGAGGTCGACAGCTATGCGGCTCGTCTAGCCTCTGCCAAAAGGGACTTTATACTATCTGAGGAGCTTGAAACTGATATGACTCTATTGATGAGCCAAGCTATGAAAGGAGGGTTTTCAAATGCTATTGATCAGGTCAAGATGGTCATCCCGGCTTTCGAAATTTCCAGCATCGAGAAGGCACATCTATATGATCCTGATGCCATCCCTAGATATACTTAGTACTTCAAGGACTTTAAGGCTGGTGTTTCCTTGTATGACAAGTACGTGGCTCCCACTATGGTTGAGGATGAAGAGGACGGTGACGCCTCGGAGGAGCTAGCCGATGCCGTATCAAACCCACACGCATCCACTTCGAACCAGCTTGCAACTTGAGGCTACTTCCCGTAATTATATTTTGAACAATTTTATTCGATTTGGTTGTAATAACTTTGTCTCAAACTTTTACATTTGCGGGTACGGTTTTGTCAGGGCGAATCTATGATTCGATCCCTGAAACTTTTTGAATCTCGATCCCTGAAAGTTTTTGAATTTTTCGATTCTTAACATCGATTTTTCCCTTAAATGTTTCATTTGTGTTGTTGTTGTTGAATATTTGCCTAGGGTGTAGTACTTTGGACTCAATTCCCTTGCTACGTTGCTTTATAGGGTGTAGTCCTTTGGACTTAATTCCCTTATGCCCCTCCAAGTGTATTAAGAGTGCATGGCTCATGCTACACTTGAATATGAGTCGACCTAGCGTTGTACTGCCCTATGGGCTTGACTTGGCTATTTGGTCGGAGCTCGATTCGACTGCCCTGCCTCGTCAGGCTTGTGAACGGGTCGAACTAAATACCTCCTTATTCGACTGTCGCACTTCGTTGTGCTTATGAACTGGTCGAATAAGGTATCCATCATGGGATCCTCCAACTGCCTCGCATCGTGGCTTATTGGCTGGTTGGGAGTGATATAAGCATTGTCATTGATTTGGCTTTATTCATCCTGTTGGGGATTCGTTGTTGTGGTTGACTTTTGCCCTTTTTTTCTATCTTTTAATCACATGAATTCGAAAGCAAGGCATAATCTGAAAAGAAAACCACTCAAATAAAAGGCATCAAACCCAATTGTCGTATCGACTTATTACAAATAACTATGAATGTAAAAACTGCAAATGAAATAAAGGAAAAATAGATCAAACATAATATTTCCTGAGGTTTGTCACGTGCCAAGTTTGAGGCACCGTGCTTCCATCCGATCTGCCAAGTTGATACGATCCCTTAGGATGGACTTTCAGAATCTTGTAAGGACCCTCCCAATTCGGCTCGAGCTTGCCTATTGGATCTTGTCTGCTTGCCTCATTTTTTCTTAACACGAGGTCTCCCACTTGGAAGTATTTATACTTCACCCTTGCATTGTAGTACTGCGAGATCTTCCTCTTGTAATTAGCCATTCGATGCGCTGTAATCTCTCTTCCCTCTTCGACATTATCTTTCTCTTGTCGTATATCGTCGGCGTTGGTCTCGATGTTGTAGGCAAGAACCCGAGGCGATGCTAATCCGATCTCCGTAGGTATTACTGCTTCACATCCATAGGCCAAGGCAAAAGGAGTTTCCTACGTGGCCGTATTAGGAGCTGTCCGATACGACCACAAAATACTAGGAAGTTGAGCTGCCCAATCTCGACCCTCATCTTCCAGTCGCTTCTTTAAACCAAACTTTATATGTCTATTCATTTGTTCGACCTGCCCGTTGGATTGAGGTCGAGCCACTGAGGTTGTCTTGTGCTCGATCTTGTACTCTTTAAGCCAATCTTGAACCCTTTCATCGAGAAATTGAGTCCCATTATCCGAGATTAGATACTTAGGAACTCCATACCTACATAAGATATTTTCCCAGAGAAATTTCTTGATGGTCGAGGCTCTGATGTCGGTAAGAGCCTTGGCCTCGACCTAGTTAGTGAAGTAGTCCATTGTTACCACCACAAATTTGAAGTTGGCCGGAGCTCGAGGTAAAGGCCCAACTATGTCGACTCCCCACTCGTCAAATGGCCATACCGATTCGATGGCATTCATTTCTTGTGCTTGTTGGTGCGTTACCACGTCATGCACTTGGCAAGCTCTGCATCTCATCACCAGACGGTTGGCATCTCTTTGCATAGAAGGCCAAAAGTAACCTGCTAGCTTACATTTTCTTGCCAGCATCCGAGCTCCATAGTGGTTGCCGCAAACTCCCCGATGTATTTCCTCGAGAAGATATGCCCCTTCATCCTCCGAGGCACATCGCATCCAGGGGGTCACAAAGGATTTACGATAAAGAACGAAATCAAACAAGGCATACCTGGACGATTGTAGTCGGATCTTTCGTGCCTGGGACTTGTCAGATGGAAGAATTCCACCCTTCAAGTATAGAGCTATTGGGTCCATCCATGTTGACCCCTGAGTGACCGGCTGCACGTCGACCTCGTTGTAGCTCCGCTCTGCTAACATTTCGACCAGGACCTTCTTTTTTGACTTAAAATTTGATGCGAGCTTTGACAACGCGTCGGCCCTTTGGTTCTCACTACGAGGCACTTGTTCCACTTGAATCGTTTTAAACTTTGACATCAACCCTTGAACCACTTTCAAATAACTCTTCATGGTTTCTTCTTTCACTTCATACTCGCCTCGAATATGATTAACTACGAGCTGTGAGTCGCTATACACTAACAGAACCTCGACCCCTAACTTGGACGCCAGCTTCAGACCCGTAATCATGGCTTCATACTCGGCCTCGTTGTTGGTGGCCTTGAACTCAAACCGAAGTGCATAGGGGAATTCCTCTCCCTTTGGACTGACGAGTAGTAATCCAGCTCCTGACTCCTCTTTACTAGATGCCCCATCGACATGAAGGGTCCATTGCTCCTCTAGCACTTGCTTCTCTTGCTCTAGTTGAATAGATAATCCCTCGGCAATAAAGTCTTCCAGGGCATGTCCTTTAACTGCTGTGCAAGGTAAGAATTCGATGTCATACTCAGCTAATTCAACGACCCATTTCGCTAACCGACCTGATGTCTCGGGCTTGGCCAAAATTTGTCTCAAAGGCTCATCAGTGACCACTGCGATAGGGTGTGCTTGGAAGTAAGGCTTTAATTTCCTCGATGCATGAACTAAACCCAATGCTAGCTTCTCGGCTGGTGAGTATCTGATCTCTGCTCCCTGTAGTGCCTTACTCACAAAATAAACTGCAACCTGCCCCTGTTCATCCTCTCGAACCAACACTGCACTCACTGCCTCTTCACAAATTGCCAGATAAATCAGTAGCTTTTCTCCTTCTCGAGGTGATGTCAGCGTTGGTAACTCAGATAAATAGTTTTTCAGGTCTTCGAATGCTTTCTGACACTTGTCATCCCACTGAAAGGGACTTACCTTCCTCAATATCTTGAAGAAGGGAAGCGCTCTCTGCGCTGATATTGACAAAAAACGGTTGAGGGCCGCCACACGACCTGTCAACCTTTGTACCTCTTTGATGCTTTGAGGTGCGGTCATGTTTTTGAGCACATCGATTTTGTCCGGGTTAGCTCGGATTCTGTCTTTCGATATCATATAACCCATGAACTTACCAGACCTAACCCCGAAAGTGCACTTCTTTGGATTGAGCTTCATATTCGTGGCCCGAAGCACCTCGAAAACATCTCTAGCGTCTATAAGGAACTGTCCCATGGACTTGTTCTTAATCAATAAATCATCGACGTAGACCTCCATATTACGACCTATCTGCCCTTTGAAGATCTTGTTGACCGCTCTCTGATAAGTGGCTCCTGCATTCTTTAGACCGAATGGCATGGTCACAAAACAGAACGTACCGAAATCTGTGATAAAGGCGGTCTTTTCCGAGTCTTGAGGATCCATGAAAATTTGGTAATAGCCCTTGTATGCGTCTAGAAACCCGAATACCTCAAAACCCAACGTCGAATCGACCAGTTGATCGATTTTAGGAAGCGGATACGAATCTTTAGGGCATGCCTTGTTGAGATCCGTGAAATACACACACATTCACCAACTCTCGTCTGGCTTCTTAACCAAGACTAGATTGGATAACCATTCCGGGTAGAATATCTCTTTTACGATGCTAGCAACTAGCAACTTCTCTACTTCTTTCTTTACCGCCTCTTTCCTCTCAGGGGGAAGGTTTCTCTTCTTCTGCCATATCGGCTTCTTCTTTGGGTTGACATTGAGTTGATGTACTGCAATATCCGATGAGAGACCTGGCACATCGCCGGCCTTCCAAGCGAACACATCTCGGAACTCGGCCAGGAGGTCGACCAAGGCTTTCATGTCGGGGTGTGGTATCCACTTCCCGATCTGTACTTCTTGGCCTTCTTCCTCCTTCCAAATGCGGACTTCCTCTGTCGGGTCAACGGAGACCCAGCTCTTATCTTCCTCTTCCTCAGGGATTAACTCTTCGACTAGCACCTCCCGAACACCTTTTACTTTTATCGCCACCAAACTGCAATTCTTTGCAACTTCAACATCTTCTTTTACTTCATGGGACCCGTACCAGGTGAGGAACTTCATGCTGTTGTGGAAGGTGGAAATAATGGCACGCAGGTCGAATAGGGCGGGTCAACCTAATATAGCGTTGTAACCCGAAGGGGCTTTGACTACGACATAAGTCATTTCCATCGTTCTGCCCTTCTCCCCATCTCCTACCGTGGTTAATAAGTTTATCGATCCGACAGGGTAGATGGCCTGTCCTATGAATCCAAACAAAGGGGTTGATAACGGCACAACGTCCTCATCCCTCAACTTCATGGATTTGAAAGCTGAGTAGTAGAGGATGTTGACTGCACTTCCACTATCGACACAGACCCTTTTTATCAGGCCTCTGCTTATTACCGCCTCTATCACCAATCCTTCGTTGTGACTCTGAGAACTTGGAATATCGTCCTTGGGCCCATATCCCACTTCCGTCGTGAACCTAAGTCTTTTCGATTTCCTCGCTCTGTCTGGAGACTGTCGACTGGATCGGGGACGATCTGACTCATGCTCGACAACAATTGTGTTGGCACCATATCCGATGTGATTATCCCCATGGGGGTCTCGATTCTGATCTTCCCTACAATCATCCCTATGATTATCTCTGTGAGTCTACTCAGACGATCCCTCTCGATGCCTCTGATTACCTCGACGGGGCGACTGGTCTCTCCCAGCATTATAATTCTTTCTCTTATATTCTCAATGCCCTTTAGGCTCATCTTTCTGTGATTGTTGGTCCCAGAGAAGGGTGAAACTATAGTCAGAGGGGGGGGGTGAATGACTATAGTGGAGTTTCAAAAACTTTTCTTGTGTTTTAAAAGCTTTTGAGCAACGGATAAGTCCCTTCTTACTATGTTGTTTTCAAATCGTTTAGACAATCACGGATATGTGTTATGATGTAGGCAAATTAAATAAGTGTCCGTAAAGTAAATTGCGTAAATTAAATTGACACAAGGCTTATAGTGGTTCGGGGTGGTGTAATCGCTTAATCCACTCTTCTCCCGTGATGATCGGAGGAATTCACTATTGTTTCCACAGATACAACAAGTATGATTGTCCTTGGCTTCCCAAGCTTCACAATCTACAAGACTATCACTCCTTGACCGCAACGGCTTCGGTGATTCGTCTTCCTTTTCGCTCCTTGAGATCAAAATCCTTCAACGACTATCACAGTTTCAACTCCTTCTCGCATTGCCTCTCGATTCGGTTGCTTCAGTTTGATGTGAATGTGATTCATGCACTTGCTTGATCAATCTCAATTCTGAATATGACTTTGTAGTTCTGATATTTGAGTTGATCACTAGATGTATCCTTGTAAGTTCAGAGAGAAGGCTTTTCTAATTGACAAAGTTTCTGCTTTCTTTTTTTTCTTTTTAATCGTTATCTTCTTTTTCTGTCAATGCCTTCTATTTATAGCCTTGAATAGTCTTGATTTTGAAATTCCGTCCGTTGGCTATATTAATGAGGGAATAATCCTTGATTTTATTCTTGATTCCCCCTTAATTGTATTCTCCTTGATTTCAGTGATCGGATTCTTCTTTCAAATGTATAGCAGAAAATCCGTCCTTGATTGATCCTTTAATGATTGTGCATTTAATGCATGATCTGCTGAATCTTCAATCGATCTTGTAAGTGTCTCTTCACCGTCCGTAGAACGGTGGAGTGAGCCTTCGACTTAGCCGTTAGTTCTTTCTTCGCCGTTTTGTTTTCTCTTTGCCGACGGTCGTGTACTCGACGATTCTTCGTTTTCTTCTTTGTTTTAGTTTCGGGAGAATCTTTATACTTCACCGATCCTTGATTTGGGTGAGATCGGTGTACACCATATTGGAATATTGAGTTTCATCACTTGAAACATAACTTAGACTTATCCAAGGTCATCACGGACTTCCTTGGTTATAAGTCGATCATAATCCCTTCTCTCGTATCTCTCTCGCCGGTGCTTGGCCGGCTTCACTCGCCGAATGTCCGTTTTCACTTTGCCGTCCTACCAACTAGTACAATACTTGTCCGACTCAACTTATACAACATGTCGGACTCTAAGTAAAGACTTATACGAGAGAATTCTAACTTATTTCGGGCTTGCTATAACAGCTAGTATGGCCATCATCAAAACATAATAAAATGTTCCTAACAGTGATCTATCGACCACCTCATCCAACCGACCTTCCAGAATGCAAGCATCGATGTCTCTTTTCAGATCGTAGCACTCTTCCGTATCGTGCCCCACATCTTTGTGATAGTCACAATATTTTGGGTATTTATCCTATTTTCTGGATTTTTGGACATCGGTCTAGGAGTTCGTGCAATGTTTTTCTTGATCATGATGGCCAACACCTCTCCTCGAGATCGATTGAGGGGAATGAAATCTTGGTCTTTTAAGTTCCCCTTCTTTCCTAGCCAATCCGTGATCGGAGCTGTCAATCGATTGAATACATTCGGCTTTCCTTCACTGCTCTGCCCTTTAGGCTGATCTTTGGTCTGGCCTCGGGCGTCACTTCTCGAGTTGAGGCCAAGTGAAATGGTGTGCAAACGCACTGCCTCTTCACATTGGCAAAACTTGTGGACTATGTTCACACATTCGTCCATGTCTTGGGGCATCTTCTTAGAAAGCTTGTCATATAGCTTCATATTGCGCAGGCCTCCGACAAAAGAATTGACCTGAAGTGCATCACTTGCATTATGCACCTTCATAGCTTCGAGGTTAAAACGCCTCATGAAGTCAATAGTTGACTATCCTTTTTCCTGCTTGACATTCATGAGGTGGATGGCACTGAGGTGGAACTTCTTGTTTCCAATGAAAGCATCACGAAACTTCTGCCCCAACTGTAGAAAGCTAGAAATTGACCCAGGTCATAGTTTATGAAACCACTCCCGAGCTCGACCCGTAAGCAGGGTATCAAAGGCACGACACTTCATGGCATCGTTAGCATTCCTTAGTCTCATCAGTGATATGTATCGATACAGGTGATCCTCTGGGTCCGTAGTTCCATCATAGGACTCCATCTTCGGTGGCTTAAAGGACTCAGGCATCGAGAATTCCTCTATCTCGGAGCTGAACGGTGACTCGATCTATTCTGTGACCTGATCCTTTCCTACGATGCGGTTGAACTCGTTTCGAATACTATCCTTGATTTGCCTTTGGTGCTTTTCTTGCACAGCACGCTTCTTGGCGTTGGTGATGCTGACTTCTACTTCATCCTCACACTCTTCCCGAGGATCGATAGCTTCTTTCCCCTTGAGTTCTCCGGCTCCATTCGACCCGGTGGGTCTAAAGGATTCTGCTCTTCAGTGGTGTTATAGATCCCCTTATCTATTAATGCGGATGCCACCATTCGTTTCAGGGTGTCTTCATTTAGAGATGCCAGGAGATCAGCCATGTCTTGCAGTTGCGGGGGAAGTTGAAACTTCGATGGTTGTGCAACTGCGGGTCTAGATCCAGTGGGGATTTCAGGATCCTGGATTGGAGCCCCTGCTGGATCTACACCCGTGTGCCCTTCAATCGGTAGATTCTCGCTGCCCGTGGGCTTTTGTCTCTTAGGTGGCGGTGCCATCACGATATCCTTAATAATTCACCGGTAGAAGGCCCTCCTTCTAGCGCCAATGACGATGCTAAATTAAGCACCACTGATTTAACAGGGCCAAATATAATCTAAGGATGAACTAAGAAGAATAAGGACGGCTAAAATAATTATAGAGATAAGGTTTTTAGGGTTTTGTGGCTGAGCCCAAGAATATATCTCAGGTTGCCTACGTATCCTGCGTGTTGTCCAGGAATCAAGCCTCACGTAGTTCCTGGAGTTATGTATTTATAGTTATAAGTCCGAGTTATGCCCTGAATCATAAGGCGGTGGACCCTTATTGGGCCTAACCCCTTTCCCAAGTAATCTTATGGGTGCTGGGCTTGTGAAGTTGGTCCGGACTCATGGTCTCGACTCGAATATATCCGACATGGGTGTTCGAGATGGGACACTTGTCAACCTGCTGGCTGTTGTGGTCTTCATTGACACTTATATAGTTTGTCCCAAGGTGATCATTACAGGCTTAGATCCTTTAAAGCGCCACCTGGACCGATCATATAACTCCACGTGGAGGGGTGAAATCCCGTATCATCAAAATAAAATGCATGTTTGATATGACAGTGACAGTGTTATTTTTAGAATTGATAATGTAGAAATTATTTTGTACATATTTCGATTATATTATATTGTGGGTATGTTATAGTTTGTTTTGAAATTGAGTAGTATAAATCTCTTGCCTGTTCCATGCCTTAGTTAATTTTGAAATGTGTAGGTTGATACAACTTTAGTTTTGAAATAACACTCAAATAATTTAATTGTTACGGGAAATCACATTAAAAATGCCCTAATTTTATAAGGACTAAATTTTGAATTTAAAAACGAGAAATAGACGACAAATAAATGTTGTTTGAAATTTCCAAAAATATGAAATTCTGACTTATTCTATGATATATATAAAGCGAGACAAATGGTTAGTATTTTTTTTCGAATATTGTTTTTTTGCATTGTGGTGTCTAAAATAAACAGACCAGAAAAAATGATTGTTTAGCTGATAACAACACGGGTGCCCGTTAAAAATATATATATACTCTTAATATATATATATATATATATATATATATATATATATATATATATATATATATATATATATATATATATATATATATATATATATGTGTGTGTGTGTGTGTATATATGCCAGTAAATTTATATATAAAGTTATATACACACTTATTTTATCATGTATTTATTAGTATATATATTTATTATAGAGTGAAAGAAATTATACATACGAGATAATTGTATATTTACGCACGACACAACACACACACACACGGACATATACACATACACGGGGAGAAATTATACACGATATATATATATATATATATATATATATATATATATATATATATATATATATATATATAAAATGATTATATAATTTCTCTCTCTCTATCTATATATATATATATAGTCGGTATATTTATATATAAAGTTATATATACACTTATTTTCTTATGTTTTTATTAGCATATATATATATATATATATATATATATATATATATACACATTTTTGTCACTCGCGGCTTACTAGTTATCAGATACCACGTGGAACATTGATTCATTAGCCCGAAAAGGTTTTTAATGCCGAATTGCGGTTCCATACGGAAAATGTTACTCTTACAAGACTACAAGAATTATTGCACAATGCTACACCAAACAATGCGTTGTGGAATAGATTGGAGGGATTAGTGTTTGGTCCGTTTCTTCGTTTTATATGTAACGACCGGGAATTCAAGGGGAAGCTAATAGCATTCCTGTATTTCAATATGGTTTATCCAGACCGAGACGACGAGCTTCATTTTAAGATTGGCGATAATAGAGTGAATTTCGGAAGAAGAGAGTTTGGATTGATAATGGGGTACATATTTGGAGATTTGGATGTTGAATTGCCTGATCAGTCAAGGTGTTTTGATGTTACTTGTACTCTCCATAAGTACATCAACAATGTGACATTGCAAAAAATCGAATTAGCAATTCAGGCATCGAATGACGTTGAAACTATATACCAGATGGCTTTACTGTACGTTATTTATGGCTTAATAATTGCAAACGACTCTGGAGTGGTAATACCGGCCCAGATTTTTATATTGTCGAGAACCTACAACTGGTCGATACATTTCCATGGGGGGGGGTAGTATTTTTTTAACAATTTAATGTTGAATTGGCGTAAAATAGTATTTGAGTGTAAGGATCTTGTACCTAAAATAAATGGGAAACCGTATAAGCCACAGTTCTCCAGTTGTTTATACGCGTTACAGACGTGGTGTTTTCATGCAATGCCTAGACTTATAGAGTTCGAGAGGCTTGCAAACAGTGGTAGAAGGTCGAGCTAATGCTCGTCCAAGTTCTTTGAGATGGAAATGCACCGACGGCGGGGTGTATTACAAAACATTGGTCAATCCTAGATCCGGTGTTACTCCATGGGTATGTATTATATTATCATTGTTATCAATCTACACTTTCAGCAATATTTTTAAACATTGTATTTAAAATCGGTTGTTTTTTTCTTTCCTTTATGCATGTTGACATGGTCGCTGATATTTTGACAACCGCCGAAGACAGGCAGTTCATAATTGGAATGGGGTTGCCGGAGGTGGAGGTTACAGCTCCACCTCGTGAATTACATATTCCCCCGTGGTTGTCCCGGATCCTGTCCCTGGTCAAAGACATGTTCCGCCAAGGTCCAATATGGATGGCACAATCCGTGAGCGTCGAGGAGTTGATGCTCAGGACGAGCGACCATCTCGCCAAGCCCGTCATGACGAACACATGAGTGCCCCGTCTACATCCGCAAACCCTCCGGGTACAACATCGTATGCTCAACAATTCGATTTAGGCGGTGGTAGTATACCTATTGTCGGGGGCGTTGGGCGTTGGAATGACTGGTGCCTGAAATCACGCGTATAGTTGACAATGTGTTAAGAGAAGTCAGGAATGAGTTGATGGAAACGAAGGCCGAGTTGATTGAAACGAAGGCTAAGTATGCTGAAATGAATGCTAAGATGAGTGAAATGCAGGCTGAAATGGCACGTCTGAGAGAGGCCCAAGTAACAACTACCAGAGTAGTTGAAGAACGACATACGTGTTACCTCGAGTCGTTAGAAAGGGCGGCGGTGCAACAGGTTCGAATTAACTCCTAAATACAAATATAATTGCATTTATCTTGTTAACAGAAATTTAAATTCACACCATTTCCTTTAATTTACAGGGTACACTTAGGCCACAAAGAGGGACATCTGTATCACAAGGCTCCCAGGGCGGTGACTCACATCCACATTTCGACAGGACCCAAAGCACACCAACCACCGAAGTAGGGCCGTCTTCAGCTAAACAAGACAGCCGTGAGCCTGAGACTGAGACACCTCGAGGTTGTGATACAAACCCGGACCATACACCTCGAGGTTGTGATACAAACATGGACCAGACACCTCTTAGGAATGTTCATTTGGTGTCACCGTCCCAGGTTACTCCTTCCGGTCTTCAGGTATCAGGGTCCCAAGCTGGGCCGTCTTCAGGTCCACAAGGCACACCATCCGTTCAGGGTCAACACCCTGAGATAGAGCAAAACACCCATATTGACCTATTGAATGATTTTTCATTTGAGTGTGCTGGTCTAGGTCCAAAATTCGATATTGATGATGTGAATGCGGAGATGAGTTCGACGGACACTGGCACTCTTCTAGGGCCCCAAGCGATGCCAGGTTTGAATACAATTAGGGGGAGGGGGAGGGGAGATGGAGCTACAAAGAGCCTTCTATTCAAAAAAAATAGGCCTTCGATCAACCCAGAAGCCGACTTAGTACGTTAAGAAGACTAATACCCAGTGGATTCAGCCTAAAAAACGGCCTGAGGATGATAGGCACACACCCGCTCGGAGGACTATCGAGCAGGAGCTGAAAGAACTGAAAAATTGGATCGGATCAAAAGAAGGTGATACAACCAAGTTATTAGTTGGGGGGCTAAAAAGTGACGAGAAATCTTACCTTACCCTACGGATCGAGAAATTTTCAGCTGTATTTTGTTTCAAGGTTATCAGACAAATTCACAGGTAAACTCATTTAAACTTGTATTCGAATTTCCTTAACATGTATTACGGTTTTTTATTTATCGTAATATTGTGACTGAGTAATAAAATCCATTTGCAGCACAGTGACGCGTATGTGGGACTGTTGTCTGCTCGTATGGCAGCTTACCCTGATCAGTATGAAAAATATGCGAGATTGTGTTATGCCTCATTCGCAAGTACTCTTGTTCCTGAACTAGAGAAATGGGAGGGTGACATGGATGCGGTGGTTCCGGTTGTTTTGACATTGGAAACTGTTGCATGGACCAAGAAAACGATCGTATATGCTATCTAGATGATTGACCCGGAGCATTGGGTGCTTGTGCGCATGTCACTTAGTGAATGGATAATAATGGTGCACGACAGCCGATACAGAGATGGTGACTCGGCCCACATATGGACCGGATCATACAGAAATAGGCTCGATACATGAGGTTAATGTTACCGGCATCACAAGATTGCAGGACAATTCAATGGATGATCAATCCATCTCAAATACCATTATGTACAGTGCTGCACGACGAGACTGGATGTCCACAGACGGAGTACCGGTACGTATCAAACCTTATTCAGATTTGTTAATTTCAAACATTTAGATGTAAAATTTATGGCTTTAATATGCAGGGAACGCTGTCCGGTTTTCAGTCTGAAGACTATGGAGCTTACATTCATCAATGACGCACGCGTATTTGAGCTGAGCGATGAAACTTTTCACAGGCTCGGGATCAAAATGGCCGAAGATTTATTTTGTCAACGTATAGCGGTGTAATTTGTATATTAGATGTTCGGGAGTCGTGTACGTCCAACATTTGACATTTATTTTGGTTTTATCTCAACTTTTGGCGTTGTAATATTTATCTTCTAAATTTTCTTTAATATTTATATAATAAATTTGAATGCGTCCACAAATTTTTTTCCACCAACAAGAACACATAATAACTAAAAAAACATATATAGTCGAGAAGACATAAAAATAACATCTATAGTAGAGGAACATAAAAATAACAACACAAAAACAAACCGAAACGAAAGTAGATCTATCTAAAAAATAAATGCTAAAATAACATGAATAAAAGATGAACACTTTCATCACATTCAAGTTTCGTAGGTGATAACGTCATCATGACCGTATGTCACATCATCTTCAACTTATTCCGGCAACCCGGCAGACCTGACGCATATACCTGTGATCAGATACGTGAAAAATATATATATCCATCTCCTGCATTGCCCTTTGCTATCTGTCGAATCCTAGACAGAATATACTCTCCGACATCGAAGTAGGAAGTAATAGATGCGTACGCAAGGGCGTACAAATCAAATGCCGGTGCGGTGTAGTTCACCGTACCATACATATTGGTGGCAAGAAACATAATCAGGAAAGGAAGGAAAGGACCGTACCAGGACCAGGGTGAAGGAAGGGTAGGCCGAGGCCTCACACGTTCCCACAGATGCGTCTCCCTAAATAAAACAACCATGTCACGCTATAGTAGTTCAGGAACATCCGGAAAAAGAAAGAAATCCAAACCCTGAGGATATTCTGGAATGGCATACTCGTCGTTGATCCATGTATTATTCAAACGGACGGAACGCCTCGCACTGTGACGCACCGTTCATTGAGCTCTACCGTAGCTACACAAGCGTAGAATTCACGCACAATAGACCTATTCACGTGATGAAAGCTTAATGGGATTTGGGGGACACCATGCCACCCGTTATCACGGAACAAGTTGCTGATCAAACTAAGTAGACTCTCCATATTCAATCGTCTCTCTGGAACAACAGCTCTTGCCATCCTAGTTAGTTACGTACTCACGCCTCTCCTCTTATGTTATGAAACGGCTTATGAGAGACTGCTCGTCCAACGATAAATCAACTTCGTCATTGGGAATTAACATAGGAGCATGCGGGTTAGCCGTTGAAAGGAACACTAAAAAGAGATTATTCGAGAAAAATAAACGAGAAATGAGAGGGATGAATGGTTTGGTAAATGATTGGTCAATATATAGACGTTTTTTTTGTCAAAACAAGCATTGATTGATAAGGTCGGTGTGATTTATGACTCGTGTGAATTCCAACGATCCCGTGTAAATTTTGAACGATTCCGTGCTAATTTAGCATGAACTAACCATTTATTACTCACGTGAAAAGACGTGTCACTATATCAATGACAATACTACCTCTACACCCTAATGACCCTTACGACGTACAACATCGATAGGACATCAATGACTAGTCAAAACTTGCATTGATTGAGAAGGCCGGTGTGAATTATGACACGTGTGAATTCCAACGATCCCGTGTAAATATTGAACGATGCCATGCTAATTTAGCACGAACTAACCATTGATGACTCACGTGAAAAGACGTATCACTATTCAATGACAATACTACCTCTGCACCCTAATGACTCATACGACGTACGACATCGACAGGACATCAATGACTAGTCAAAAATAAGCATTGATTGAGAAGGCCGGTGTGAATTATAACTCGTGTGAATTCCAATGATCCCATGTAAATTTTGAACGATGCCGTGCTAATTTAGCATGAACTAACCATTGATGACTCACGTGAAAAGACGTGTCACTGTATCAATGACAATACTTCCTCTGCACCCTAATGACCCATACGACGTACGACATCGATAGGACATCAATGACTAGTCAAAACTAGCATAGACTGAGAAGGCCGGTGTGAATTATGACTCGTGTGAATTTCAACGATCCCGTGTAAATTTTGAACGATTCCGTGCTAATTTAGCACGAACTAACCATTGATGACTCACGTGAAAAGATGTGTCACTGTATCAATGACAATACTACCTCAGCACCCTAATGACCGATACAACGTACGACATCGATAGAACATCAATGACTAGTCAAAACTAGCATTGATTGAGAAGGCCGGTGTGAATTATGACTCGTGTGAATTCCAATGATCCCGTGTAAATTTTGAATGATTCCGTGCTAATTTAGCATGAACTAACCATTGATGACTCACGTGAAAAGACGTGTCATTGTATCAATGAAAATACTACCTATGCACCCTAATGACCCATACGACGTATGACATCGACAGGACATCAATGACTAGTCAAAACTAGCATTGATTGAGAAGGCCGGTGTGAATTATGACTCGTGTGAATTCCAACGATCCCGTGTAAATTTTGAACGATTCTGTGCTAATTTAGCATGAACTAACCATTGAAAACCAAATAGAACTCACGAACAACGAGCCATATATATATGATGTAGCCATCCCTATAGTCAAGGAAACAAGTCTTTCACATTGTTTCTGTATACAAACATAATTGTTTATTTCATTCCAACCAATGTCTGACCCGGATTCTGACCCGGATTCTCCCAATTGGTATGATAACCCGCACTGCCTTGTGTTTGTCAACGATGACGATGAAAATGTGTCATACGACGAGCAGACACTCTTAACTCGGTTCTAGATCCAGCGGAAAGGCGAGAATTCAAGTTATGCTGGATGGCGAGAGTTGTGGTTGGAGAGAGGAGGCTTGTATGGGATAGTCTTGCCACCAGGTTTGCAAGAAAATTAGATCGAATTGGGTGGCATGGTTTTGCAAACAACCCCGATGCTACCATGACCATGAATCGGTCTCTTGTTCGTGAGTTCTATTTGGTTTTCAGTAGAATGACCCTTTTTGGGCAGGTTGGATTCATACACCCAATAGTACGAGGCGTTACCGTCGGTTTCGATGTGGATTGGATCAACCGTTACTATGGCATCGAAGAAGTCCCAGTCGGTGAATGCTTTCTCGAACAGTGGAATCCTTGTTTAGGCCACGATGAATTGGTTTGTAATCTAGCTGATGCATTTGGTGGGACTCATCACTGGCCTCCTAACCAAAGATTTACAGGTGGTTTATATGAAAATATTCCTGGTGTATTTCCTGCCGAGTGGGTCCGTGTCCTGCTTGAGTTTCTTGCGAATCGTGTTCATGGTACCATACATCACGATCAACCAAGTTTTTATTTGTACGGTCCGTGTTAACGTGGGAAGATACATTATTGGTAGAATGAAACAAATATCCATGATGTGGCACGGTGATGGAGTTTCTTGCGAATCGTGTTCATGGTACCATACATCACGATCAACCAAGTTTTTGATTTGTACGTTCTTGCTTTTTATGTTTGTTAAGCCAATGCTTTTTTTATAAAATGATTGTTTGATCTTACTTCTTACTTCGACCATATTCTCATGTTGCTAACATTTGCCTTAAGCGAGTTAACGTGGGAAGATACATTATTGGTAGTTTGATACGTTTATTTATCACATAAATATCCATTTCTAATATCAAAACGTCACGATCGCGCTAGTGTCCCCAAAAAGATACAAAACACGATTTGGGGTACTAAAAAGACATGAAAAAAGATTAACAAATGACCGACACGGATGAAACGGACATTTAGGCCTTCTGTGTCCGGTGTTCCCACACAAAGAGAAATGCCTACCGGAGCCTGGGACTATCCTATCATTAGGCAACCTGCTGGTCCTACCGCCAGGAGGCTCACCTTGAGAAGCAATCCTGAGGATCCTGGGTCGGCCCGCCTCACTCCTGTTGTTTGTGTTTCCCCTCCTTCGCTCAGTCTAGGCTGGGGCGGCAGAATACACTATTTTCTAATTGAAATGGGAACAATCCAATCATCCTCAACTGGAATAGGGTATACGCGTCCTTCATAAATACGTTGAAAACATTGAGCTTTGTAGTAGTCAGAACAATAATCGTACGGACTCTCGGAGCGCTCACTTATAGCAGCGCAAGCATATACACAAGGCAACTTGAGTCCCTGAAACTCTCCACAGTAACACTTCCATTCACGCATATTTACCTTTACGCTAGTATCAATGTCCCCAACTTGGAACTGGTCCCGGTCGATCGCCTTTAGTGTGAAGGTTCTTCTGCCATGCGAGACTTCAATCAAGAATTTTTTGGCTTCAGGGACTAACACGGAGCGACACGCCAAGGCAAGTTCTCTCCTCTTGCAATTCCATTCCTGCAACGTTCCCCATATGTGGTCTAACAGATTCACGATATTCAACTTACGCGCATCCCTGATCACGTTGTTAAAACTTTAAGCATAGTTGCTTGTCATTATTGCGTAACGTGTCCCCGGAAAATACGATCGTGCCCAGTAAGGAAATCCAATAGCCTCAAAATAACTAGATACTCTATTGTTTGGATCTTTATCCTGCTCTTTTAACTGCTGAAACGTTATTGTGAATTGCATTTTTGAAAATGTATACGCGGCTTCCCAGAAAGTGTATGGACAGTATCCTGTGCTTCCAAATTTTTTATTGAGGTTCATGGCAAGGTGGTGGTAGAAAAAACCATGGTGAGCATTTGGAAATACATCCCTAACAGCTCCAATGATGCCAGCCCCTCTGTCTGATAAGAACACCAAGTTATCACGTTCCCCGATTACCCCCTTCACTTGAAGCATGAAATACATCTACGCATCCCTGCTCCCTCCGTCGGTCACGGAAAACGCTACCGGAAAGATATGGTCACCCGCGTCTACACCGATAGCTACTAACAATGTCCCCTCGCATTTTGTTTTCAGATGTGTACCGTCCACGACTAAGACAGGTCGACAGTACTTAAACCCGTCAATACTAGATTTCAAAGCCATGAAACAGAACTTGAACCTGCCAGTAACATGGTCAGTCTCTATATCTGCGACAGTTCCAGGATTTTCACTCTTCAACATGTAAAAGTAGGCGGGTAATTTAGAATACGATAGTGTTACGCTTCCGCCGATTAATTCCAACGCTTTCTGTCTATAATGATATGCACGCTGATAATCAAGGTCTATGTTGATTACTCTTTTGACCTCCACTATTAAATGTTTTGTCGTGAAATGACTGCCGAGTTTTAGGAGGTTCTCTCTAACGAGATGACCTATAGTTCCGGGTCTAGCTTGCCTATGATCGTTGATTAATCTCTCCAATCCACAAGTGTGAGTTTCAGTGTACTCGGTTATCTCAAAGTTATTGCAATCAAACACCTTTCTACCCACAACTCGCCATTCACATCTCTCCGAAGTAAAACAACGTAGTTTTAACTTCCTCTTGTCGGACCGGACAGGTTTCCACATTTAATTATTTTTCAATTCGTGGTAACTCATTTTCATCTGCATATCATCCTTGTCTCTGAACTTTTTACCAATATACAATAATCCAGAATCTTCAGTCTGAAAAGCCCCAGCCCGTGGACACGGAGGAATTTTGGAAGCCAGAATGTCTGAACCGAAATGAACACCTCTTTTGTGATTAATACTTGCCGCACTAAATCTATGACCAATATCGGGGTTCTGTTCTAATGGTGCTCTCATAAAACTCGTAAACGATCCACCGATATTGGGACCCGGTTGCATCGGTGTTGGAATATCAAGGTTCTATTCGAAAGGCGCTCTCAAAAACCTCGTAAACGATCCACCGATATTGGGACCCGCTTGCATGGGTGTTGGCATATGAAGGTTCTGTTCGAAAGGCGCACTCAAAAAACTCGTAAACGATCCACCGATATTGGGACCCGCTTGCATCGGTGTTGGCAAAGGCGGACGGTCAAACTGCTGGCTTGTTCCATTTATGTTGACATTATGACTTGTCCCGTCAAAATGTTGTTGGATGTACGGTGTGTGCATTGTCTGGCTAAAATTAGGCCAAGGTGTGTGAATTGGCTGACGAATCATATTCGCAATTATTCCCCAATCGTAGTCAGGTTCACTTGTGATGTCAATGACTTGTTGAGCTGAAGTTATATTCGGTTGGATGGCAGTTTCATGAAGGGATAAGGATGATGTGGCAGGTACAACATGCTCGGGAATTTCGATTACAGTCCAACTCGGATGTAAATCCTCAATGCATCTATCATTTTCTATGTGAGGTTGCTCATTTAAGTCAAATTCATTCTCATCTTCCGTATCGTCATTGTGCATAACCGGTTCAGCGTTAACGCATAGTTTCACAGGTTCTTTTCTCAAAATATCATCAATGTAGCCTATCCATATGTATCGTCGTCCAAAACATCCATCGGTTGGTCATAATCTACGTACATTAGTTTCATGATCAATGTATTGTTTGAGACATCAATTCCTACTTTCTGACACACTTTGACCTTCACTTCATCCAATTTCGTATCGGTTTTCACACGAACCAAATACAATTTTCCTTTCTTATAAGACCATTTGTCGCTATCTTCATGGTATTTATACTCTCCGTCAAATAAAAACTTAACGGACACCATGTTGTTATCTACAAAACAATCATTTATCCACACGGTTAGGTTATTTTCCAAATATTGTTGGATCGACTAAATATTATTGTAATATTATTCTGGATTGAAATATATATATATATATATATATATATATAAAATAATAATATATGTTTGTGTGTGTGTGTGTCTATATATATATATATATATAATATATGTGTGTGTGTATATATATATATATATATATATATATATATATATATATGAGACAAATGGTTAGTTTTTCTCGAATACACACACACACACAAACATGGTTGGATTATTTTTAAAAATATTGATGTGTTTTTTGATATACGGCTATATGCACTCATATACAAGTAAATATATCTGTATATAAATGAGAAACCAATATACACACATATATACTACTAGCATATATACATACACACACACGCACACACGGTTAGGTTAGGTAAAATTTTCAACTTTTGTTGTGTTGTGTTTTAACAGTATACGGGGGTAATAGAAAAGAAGATTGTTTTCACCAGCGTCATAGAATATTTGATGATGACGAGGGAGATCAGATGCTGGACAGAGCCAACAGAACATGGCTTATACTTTCGATTTAACAGATGCCTCACTTCCAGTGGAAGCTTTACCAAGCTGCTGAGAACGGAAAAGATGCTCTATTGAGCAGACCTAATGAAATATTCTACGAGCTACCTACCAGGAGCCCCAATACAAAGCATGGGGATTAGGCATGACACATCGGATCAGAAGGATTCGAAAACACCCTATGTGAAGTGATCCGGTTCATGCTCGGAGGATACCATCATTCGTGCTATTTATGAATATTATTTAATTAATTAGGAGTTGGTTTTATTTTATATTGGATTTTTAGCACTTTATTTATTTATTCTTTTATTAGCCAATATGAACATTTCGTTTCTGGCCAATAGGAGATAGGCGCATTTTTAAGTGGGAATTTCTCCCACATTGCTTAGATGTTGTTTTTTCTTTTGGTTGTAAGCCTATATAAGGCAAACACTAGTTTTTCATTCTTTACACAATTATTATATGAAAAACCAAGTTATTGAGTTTTACTCAACCAAGTCATAATAAGGCTTGAATATCACTTGCGAGTGAGAATTTTCTTCGTCGTGGAAAGTTCAACCCTTTGAGGATTTACCAGCATTGTGAGCGATTGTTGGGCGTTCTCTGCCTACGATTTTGTTGGATTACTAGGTCTAGGATCATTAGCTCGTCATTGTTCCCCTTAGTTACTTCCTGGGCAAAACATCAGATTTGATTCCAACCGGAATCACATCAGTTGGTAGCAGAGCTCAGCAACTTCGGTGAGCAAATATCCCTTTTTGTTTCGTTTTCTGTGATCGATCATCGTTAATATTCAAAAAAAAAAAACATTTCAATTTTTTTTCTCCAGCCATCGTTCCTGCATCATCATCAAAAAAATAATAATAATAATCTTGCTTCCAGCTTTTCTTCTTGCCGTATAAGCCAATATTATCTTGGAGAATTATGGTAAAGCACATATATTTTGGAATTTAGAGAAGGAATTTAGAGTCAACAAAAAGTTTTTTCATGATGATTTTGTGGCTGAACATAATCGCCACAAAAGATTATGGTTCTTAAAAAACTTTCTAGAAATAAGGCAAAACATCCAAGAACAATTTTATGATTTTCTGAAAAAAAACATAAGGTTAATATATTGTTCTTCAATTGGTTCAAAATGTATTGCTCGGAGAATTCTATTGACTATCCCTTCAAATATATATATACTAGTCTAAAACCCGTGCCATGCACGGGGTATTTGAATTTATGAAAAAATAATAAATTTGGACATTCAACGTAAATATATGATGAATGTTGACATTCTCAAATGTATATCAAAGGAAAATCATTACATATTAACTGTATCATATATCCAACAAATCATTAACATATAAGCAACAATTGGTATGATGTACATACACCACAATATCAAATTACCTAACCACCACCCGTCCCCTCCACCCCACTACCAAGCCCCCACCCCGGATCATCTTTTCACCAAAGTATCTCACTACATCCAAGCTCTCACTTGCGAACATGCCCTGGAATGGATATGGTACACCAGTGCAATCAGCTTCAGAATGCTAATTATTTTATGACCCTATAAAAATAGATGAACATTTAAACATCAAGTTGATTTCAGTAAACTCAACAATTATGACGGTTACATAACAGGTATGGGTTGAAGTCAAAGCAACAATACGAAAACTTTAATACTATATTTTTAAAAAAACACGTGTTTTAGATTAATGGATGAAAAAGACCACCACCACCAAACTACACCCCCCCCCCCAATAAAAAAACTCCATGCATTTAGGTGAAAAAGAGATCGAGTAGCTGAACTTATTCTCAACCATAACAATTTTTTTTATTTCAAATTAAGATTCTCCTTAATCAACGCAAAAATTCCTTCTTATAATCCCTCAACCATAAGAACTATTTCTATTATTTCAAATTTCAAATTAAAACTCTCATTCATCATCAGTGTAGACAAAATTACACATTTAATTCATTCTAAAAATAAAAATAAAAAATTAAATCACACATTTAATGCAAATCCATTCATTTTATTTTAGTAAATCTCTCGAATCCACTCTAAACCCGAGAAATAAAATGCCCGTGTGATGCACGGTGTAGTGTAAACTTAAAAAAATGATATAAATAGTGCAAACATAGTACAACTGTATAAATGCCACAATCATCCTGTAGAATTCATGAGTCATCAAATTACAATAGCGAGGGAGACCACAACTTTTAATTGATAGCGAAGCCAAAAAAATATGTTTGTTCCACAACAAACAATCCACCTTTTTTACACCATCAATCATTATGAAACTCATGATAATTAATAGGTCTTACACCACAATGCTATGATCATTTTTTTGTGAAACTTTTAAAAAAACAAAACAATTACTCGCCCCTAGAAATTCATCTAAAGACAATGCACATGATTGTTTTAGTTTCCTTTGGATATCTATCATCATCCTTGTTCTCGTTGTGTCATAACAGACTATGTGGCGTCTCCTCTCATCTTGAGGCATTAATCGAACCCCTTTAAACTGTACCGGCTAAAAAAACCAAAATTACTAACCCATTAACAAAATAAAATATTTAACTTCAACGCAAAAGAAACTCTAGAATTTGACAGAACAATCTATAAATAATGCTCACAAATCATCTTGATTTCCTACAATTCACAAATCATCTCTCTATATATAGATATGTATCATTAATTAATTGATTTAGCACAACTTCATATCACAGCACCACATTTATATACACAATACGAAAATAATATTATAATGAAATATATCATATCATAAAACTACGTAGAGAAATCCTTGATATCAATCATTTATTGGTATGATATTCTACCTACAATGCATGTCATTTACTTTCAACCAAATCGGCTATAAAAAAAATCGCAAACATATATGACAAAAGAACATGCTGATATTTATATAAAATCCAAATGATTTATCACATGGCTTATTCGCTTCCGATCCAAAGTCGACATAGTTCAATTCATAATCCCGGATCTGACTTCGATTAACCTCCATCACCCTTGAGATCCTAAGAAGAAACATGATGGATGTTAAGCATCAATTTAACTATCTACAAAAGTAAAATGGATTAAAATTTGTTTTTTTTTCCAAAAAAAAAAAGGTTATCACCTCCACAAAATATATTACCAAAAAAAATGGCAGCAATTATTACTAAAATTTGTAGAATATAGAAAATTCACCTGCTAGTAAATCCACAATCACCAAATCGGCTAAAATTTGGCTATTTTCACACAAAAAGAAAAAAAAATATGTATCACCTCCACAACATACATCACCAAATAATGTCAGCAATCGATACAGAGATTTGTTGAATATAGAAAATATACCTACTAGCAAATCAATATCTGATTGATCAGATGGCTATTCCGATCCAAAGGCGTGTTGTTCAATCCATAATCCATGACTCTGACATTGACGAACCTTCATCAACCAAGAGATCCTAAGAATAAACGTGACGGATGTTATACATCAATTGAACTGCAGTCAAAAGGAAAATGAAATGTGACACCAAAAAAAAAATGCCATCAAATTGACGGATGTTGTATTTCACCTCCATATAACACCAAAAAAAATGCCATCAAATGTGATTTATAGAAATTCTACCTGCTAGCAAATCAATATGTGTATTTTCGCATGGTTTATTCGCTTCTGATTCAAAAGTTTACATCGTTTGATCTTCAATCTCCGACTCTGACCTCGAAGAAGATGCATGATGGGTGTTAGGCATCCATTTAACTGCACACAAAATGAAAATCAATTACAATTTGTTTTTTTTACAACAAAAAAAAAAAGAAAATAAAACCCGTGGATTACCCCCTGCAATAGGCTTTTGACGTTGAGAAATAAACAACATGAGGAGAAAATGACGGTGGCAAATTGGGGCGGAGATTTAAATTATTCATCAAAATGGAAAGAAAAAAAAAAACTATACTAAACCAAGACTTGGTTTGACAAAAAAATAGAGTTAAAAAAACTAACAAACAGTCTTCGAAATGATACTCGAGCAATGTTCACTATACCGACTTCTTCACATCACAGATGATGTGGCGGCTGTCATGTTCACAAAAATGTGGTTATGACATTAACAAAAAAAATTTATGCCGCAGAAAATATTAAAATCCCAAAACAATAATTTTCATCAATATTAAATTACACCATTAACTACCATACAACTCATTCATATTGGCTATCCTTTTATACTCCTTGGAACACAGAATTGTGGAACTCTCTTTTTTTTTTTCCGAATTTGTTAAATTTGTTGACGAATTTGTTTGATTCAAAATTTGAAAGGATTTGTGAAGTGATTTAGGTGAGATTTTACAGAAATTTTGTTACCAAAAATGAATATTGGACTTTGATATTTAAAACATAATTTATATATATTGAAAATATTGTAGAGCGATTTTGTAGAAAATTATTTTTTTTTTTTTGACGAATTTGTTTGATTCAAAATTTGAAAGGGTTTGCGAAGTGAGAGATTTTGTTGAAAATTTGTTACCAAAAGTAAATATTGGACTTTGTTATTTAAAAGAATCTATATATATTGAAAATATTTAGAGAGAGATTTTATTTTTTTTTTATTTAGGAGAGATTTTGTCCGTAATCAGGGAAACAACGTGGGAAATCAGGGAAACAAATGAGCGATTAATGAGCATTTAATTTTCCTCTTTCATCGGTGTTTTTTAGGATGATGGAGCGGGTTCGGAGCGGGTCAATCGGGTAAATGGGTTAAATTGCTTCCTCTATATATTATATATAGATATGCAATTGGCTTTCTTGTTATTTGACTCACTGTTCATATTTGTTTTGTTTATTACCTTCTGCAAGTTGATCGTATACCCAGGTTGCCCTAATTGTTATCTTGAATTTGTTTGTATTTTAAGTCGGCCCTAGCTTTCAAAAAAAAAAAAATCGACTGAAAAAACAGCCTCTGTCACACCTCCGGTATTTTAAGGCTCCGTTTGGATTGAAAGAATTAGATAGAAAGGAAAATAAAAGATAGTGACAGAAAAGAAAGGAGAGGTGAATGAGGGATTGTGAGTTCTATTTTGGGTGTTTGGATAATTTTAGACGGAAAGGAAAAGAGATACGGATATTGTCAATTAAATTTTATTAAAAATGAACTGTTTCCTTCCGTTTCTCACCTATTTTGGAAGGAAATGAGACACTTAAATTTGTGAAGAATGTTATCCCTCATTCTCCCTTGCTTTTCTTTCCTTTCTTTCATGCTAAAACATACCAAACACCTAAATTTAAAGCTTTCCAAATCATGGCATTTCTTTTCCATTCAATACTTCTCATCCAAACAGGGCCTTACTGATTTTCAACACAAAAAAAAAAGAGGCTTGCATAATTGCGAGAATTTTTCACACCCGTGAAATATTGTAGTCATCCGATTTCATTCTGTTTTGAGTCCTTTCCTTCCCTGTCTTTAATAATCGCATCCATCAACTTTTCACACATTATTCCACTCATTCCCATACCTTTCAACCTATTTTCGGTCTGAACACCTAGTGCCCTTCTAGAGAGTCGGTTTTGAGTGCTGTTTACTTTTGCTTGCTTTTCTAGTTCATTTGACAATGGTACTTTGTACGACTTAGAAAGAGGGGAGTGTAAACACGAGAGAACATGAAGCAACATGGTTGGTCGTGGTTTAGTTGTTGAAGAGGTAAATGAAATTGTGGAGGCACAATTAAAGGAGAAGTTTGAGACTCGGAACGCCGAATTGACACGACTGTTCGAAGAAGTGAGACAGGAGGTAGATGATGCCATACATGCGGCGGTGACACCTTTACGTGATGATATACGTGAAATTCGTGAGACACTTGCTACTTTGTTGGCTGCTGCAAACCGAGGTGATGACGGAGGGGGTAGAGGCGGTAGAGGTGATAGAGGAGGTAGAGCAGGTAGAGGAGATAGAGGAGGTAGATGTGGTAGAGGTGGTCGAGTGCTGTGTCAAAAGGAGGAGGCTGAGAGGATGGTGGAAGAGAGGTCGAAGAAAGAAGAGCATAGGAAGCAAGAAGCTGAACTAAAATCAAAGAAAGCATTTGACCTGCTTTGGGAGGATTACAAACAACGGTGTGCTGTAGTTGACGTTGAAAAAAAATTGACAGAGGCCAAGAACACACGGTTTGTGGGCACTTGCCCTACTGTTGAGGAGTTGCCTTCTCCTATTGAGGCTGAGGTAATTACACAGGTAGATGCGTTCGTTGATGTTTCTGATGAGCATAGTGAGTGTGTTGTCACTTCTGAGGTTGTAGTTGCTGTTCATGATTGTACAGAGGTTCAGATCGCTGTTGAGAATGAGGAGGCAACCATGCTCACCATAGAGCCACTTTTGAATTGTGTTGCCCCGGCATTTTCTTTGCAGGTACATGCTCCTTTTGTTGGAGGCGTTGACAATGTTGCCAAGTCGGCTGGGTCGCTTGCGCACTTAAAAAAATATACGAGCAGCACATATTTATCATGATCCATTTTTGGTGCATTGTCGTCCTTTCGATTTTGTGGTTGCTGATTATTATGTTGGCCCTGTTCGCTTGTACACGAGTCTGGTTACTAAAGTGTTCACATCTTTACTTTCCTGGATGTACTTCACTATGAGGGCCTACTCACATATGTTCGGCCACGCTTGCTATTCGATCCAGGTGGATTCGAGGATGAATCCTTTCGAACCGGGAGGGAATAATGTGATCCGGTTCATGCTCGGAGGATACCATCATTCGTGCTATTTATGAATATTATTTAATTAATTAGGAGTTGGTTTTATTTTATATTGGATTTTTAGCACTTTATTTATTTATTCTTTTATTAGCCAATAGGAACATTTCGTTTCTGGCCAATAGGAGATAGGCGCATTTTTAAGTGGGAATTTCTCCCACATTGCTTAGATGTTGTTTTTTCTTTTGGTTGTAAGCCTATATAAGGCAAACACTAGCTTTTCATTCTTTACACAATTATTATATGAAAAACCAAGTTATTGAGTTTTACTCGACCAAGTCATAATAAGGCTTGAATATCACTTGCGAGTGAGAATTTTCTTCGTCGTAGAAAGTTCAACCCTTTGAGGATTTACCAGCATTGTGAGTGATTGTTGGGCGTTCTCTGCCTACAATTTAGTTGGATTACTAGGTCTGGGATCATTAGCTCGTCATTGTTCCCCTTAGTTACTTCCTGGGCAAAACATCAGTTCTGATTCCAACCGGAATCACATCACTATGGATGCATGCATTTCTAAGAACCTCATCGTACTACGAGCAACCACATTGAACTCAAACAAAATAAAAATATATAATCTACATTTTCCTCCAACGAATGTCAATTTCATTATCGAACGATCTCATTATAATTAATCATTTCAATAGCTTAAAAATCAAAATTTTATCCTTTCACTACCCTAAAACTAGAAGCTTTACCTTCTCACCATACAAAAAAATCGAAAATTTATATCTTTAAAAGGATATTTACCTCAAACATATTCATCAATTAAATCAAATACGATATTTAAAACAAATACGATATTTAAAATAATTCAAACAAAATGTTAAATGAAATGCTTACCCATTTGTTTAAAGGCGAAAGACAGGCGTAGATTGATGATATCCCGTTGGTTGATTTCCCTTTACAACACCACCCAATAATATGATGATTTATTTTGAAAGTTTTGTGGATAAATTGATTTCCCGTTGGTTGATTTTGGGTGAAAAAGATAATGATTTTAGGTGAAGAAGATGATGGTATTGGCTGAAATGTAGCAAAAAACGACAGTTTGAGCATTTATTCATAGGTTTCCACGTGCCCAAGTAAATTTCCACGTTGCGTTCCAAGTTTCCACGTGGCTCTCATTTAATGTCCCCCAGATCACGTGGAATTACAACTTTTGGCACCAATTGAGTTTCCACGTGATCCGTTTAAATGCCACGCCATCTGGTGGAAATTTTTTCCCACGAACCCGTGGAACAGTCACGGGCTACTCAAAAAAAAATGTCAAGTCTGAATAGACCTGACTTGAATTATGGGTCACTACAAAGACCTGAATGTATATTTTTCCGGCACATATATAGTAATAGGGTCATATCCTATTGATTAAAAAAGAGTCATGTCCTATATTTATTTCCCTCGACAGCAAAAGAATAAATGAATAAATCTTTCGGATTATTTAATACTTAAAATGCGCCCCACCCTAATTGGAAATAGGCCACACGCATTTTTCATCACATTGGGCCGAGTCCACGAAAAATATCTTTTTCATGTATTTAATTATCTAGTTCTACTAAACAATTAATCCACATATCTATTAAACAGTCCAATCCAACTATTTAATATTAATTGAGGTGAAACGATGAGAAAACCTATATGCTATATTAGGAGCCACGTCGGGGACCATGGACCCATATTCAGTAGCTACAACAAATTAAATTATATTATCTTTCAGACCGAATAATAATATTCAATCTATTAATTCCGGGATTACACCACCATAAACCCGAAATTAAACTCTGCCGAATATAGATAACTTACACTCAACTATGAGTCAAAAGCGTCCACTGATATAATCATTAAATACGGATAAATCCTCCATAAACTGTTCGTTTTGATTCGGGATATCTCCGTAAACCCTTCTCGAAACTTTTTATCCTTATTTACCATTAACCCCTAGTGATCAGTTAGTTCATAAATAATATAATATGAACTCCTGGGAGCGATCAGTTTCTAGGATTAACAAATTAGGGAATTGTCTGTCTACTTCCCGAGGGAAGGAATGGATTCCATATCTGTGATAGTACAGTGTTAAGGGTGATTTTATACGTTTTATAAGGATATATTTTATGTCAATATTCCCCATATTCTTAGGTTTTTCATAGAAATCGAGCTTATAATCGAAATATTTAGTAAATGATGTTTTTAAGAGGTTAATTGCAAAACGTAACGAATTATGTGCTTAAATGATGATTTTATGTTATTTTGGAAATACGTTACGCTTTGGTATGTTTTCCTATTGTTGTAGATACTCATTGATGATGGAAGAGAGGATTTTAGAGAGCCAAATTCGTGCTTGGAAAGGATCAATCAAAGTTATGGAAGATTGAAAGATATAAGGAAAGAAATCAATCAAGATAAATGTCGGAAAATCAGGATTCCGGGTAGTGACGACCTTGCAACGCAGTTCTTAATATGATATAAACTGATTTGACTCTCGACCTCAAGAGAAGATTTGTAGGTCCTGAAGAGAGGATTCTACAGGATTTTGAATCACTCCATTCCGACTTACGAGGCCCGAGATATGAGCGTTACAAGTTTGGATGCTGTTGCTGAAAATAGTGAACGGGCGTCCGACATTATGGACGGGCGTCCGGCACCTTTACTGTAGCAACCGACTTGATTTTTCTATAAAAGCAGCTGCGATTCCAACCCTAATTACATCAGATTTTTCATACGAAAATTACACAGACGCGGCCGCTTTTCGGGAGCTTTGAGGCCGATCACCCGAGCCTTGTGCTCGGGTGATCGGGGTTAGATTAGGTCTTTTATTTTGTTTGTTTTTCCTTCGTTTCTTGAACCATGATGATGTTTTGAGGTTGAATAAACATGGAGCAGCCATGGATATCTTTCTGCAGCGTTTTTACTTTCTTTCTCTGGATATCTTGTAAGTTTAAATTCCAAGTTCGTATCTTTTTTCTATGATTATTTGTTATTGCAAATTTATATCGAAAGATGTTTGCGATTGATGTTTACCGTAGGACGAAATTCGGTGTAAACGCGAGATCACCATAGGAAAGAATAGACGTTTTGATCTATATCAAACGAAAGTTGATAGGTTGAATGTCTAGGTTGTTAGATCTAGAAAATCTTGCACCTTGGTTTATTTTATGATGCGTTAATCTCCGTAAATCGAAAGATAGAGATTGATAGGCGAATTCATCTACGAAAGTAGGAATTCATACGTTTGATAGGTGAAACCACAACTTGAATTAAATCACTATAAGATAATCTAGGGAAGAAATTAAGGGTTGCGGGATGGTGGACTATGGTTCGTTCCATGTTTAATCGCTTCAGTCATTATCATGTTCGTTAGATAGATTTATTGTTGTAGTTTAGATTTATTTTATGTTGATCGCAATTATCCTTCCTGGCTTTGGATTAACAATCCTCTGTCCAGTTTACCTTTTCGTTTTTATTTCGTTCTTAGTAGTAACAATAAGAAGAATTAATAAGCTAGATTCAATAGCCCTTTTCCCTGAGGATCGATACCCGTACTTATCCAACTTTACTAGCAACTACCCGGTATTCGGCCGGTTAGGAGGTAGTTTTGCATGGTAGTATAGGTTTATAAATTTTCTTTTGTTTTAATGATGCAAAATCTCCCCAACAAAAGTGGCGCCGTTGCCGGGGAATAGGTGTCATGTTGAATCTAGTTTTGTTAGTTCTCGATTTTGTTACGTTTTATTTTTGTTTTTAATAAAAGTAGCGTATACCAAGTTGAGAGTTTTTATTTTGCCGTGTTTCGATAACCGTAGGGTTAAGAATGTGCAAAAGTTTTTTACTCAACTTGTTTTACGTGAAGTTTATATGTTTATGTGTTACCTAGTCTAACCCCTGTGCTTAATTTGATAAGAAATTTGTTGTCTTGTGATACGTGTGTTTGTGTTGTGTTCATAAGTATTTAGGGTTTTTTGTGTTTTTCCCGTATGTCCGTGCATTCTTGTTGTATGGACGAGCGTACGTTCGTTGGACGCCCGTCCGTTCTTCATGCGCACGGGTGGACGAGCGTTGGGAAGTATTGGACGCTCGTCCGTTCAAATATTTTCAATCATGTTCTGATTTAGAGGACCAGACGAGCGTCTATACTTTCTGAACGCCCGTCCGGTCGGTTTTCAAGGCAAACGAGCGTTTGAAAAGATGAACGCTCGTCCAGTTCTGAACGCTAAGTGAACGTTCGTCCGGGGTTCAGTCCAGGTTCTAAATTTCTTGATTTTATTTTCAATGCTTTTATTTGATGTGGATTTTTCATTCGAGCTTCTGTGGCTAATTTCTTTTACGTAGATGTCATGAACTTATATGTTTTTACCTTTCCATCTATGAATCCATGTTAGATAATTGATCAATTCCTTATATATGATTCATCTGGGCATGTTATAGTGATTTGTCGGTTCTCGTAAGCTATAAGCTGTTCTTATGGTTAATTAGTAGCTAATGTCGGTTCCGTATGCTACATACCGCTCCGATGAATCTTTTAAGCTTTTAAGACTTACGTGCTTCCTTTGTTTTTATAGTTCATATGGGTAGCTACTCGTCGGTTTTCCGTATGCTACGTCCTTTCTCCATATGAGTTATACTGTTTAGATAGATGATGTTGGTTTCCATAAGTCTATCACTTTCGATAAGTCTTAAGGCGCGTCTACACTGCATGTAATGGACAGCACTGTCGTTTATCGTAACCTGCCATTATTTGGTAGACGTTTATTATATATGTCGTGTTGCAAATGAGTGGGCTAGTTTTCTTTCTTTTATTTCCTTTTATTTTTGCATATCATATAGATGCATATCATTTAGTTGCATGTCATCTAGCTGCATTGTTTATCTATTTTTCTTTTATTTTTCTTGAGTGTAGTTAACTGTCGGTTTCCGTAATACTACCTCATTTTTTTTAGTTTCTGCATAGGCCGTAGTCACTGTAAGGTTGTCCTCGAAACCTGCTCAGCCTGAGCCAGTCAGAATTTATTTTTATTTATTTTTTTTATTTTTAGGATTTCATATCATGTAGGCTGCACTGTAGTATATTTTCATGTAGTTGCACCTAGCCTACTGTTGTGTAATATTCCATGTATATGTTCCATCTCTATATGAGCTTAATCTGAAAAATCTTTCTGACTTCTTTTCCATGTATAATCCTCTATCATTATTAGTTGGAGTTTGATGTTTCAGCTTCTGTGGCTTTATTCTTAGATGTCCTGAGTTTCAGTGTTGATCTTTCCATCTGAGCTATTATTTCTTTTTGTGCTTATATCAAACTTCCATATTTAGACGCTTAGATGTTCTGTACTTTCCCTGTTTGATTTTTCCATCTGAAGCGATTCTATTTTATGCTCTTTATGTTCTATTCCCCCTTTCCCCCGAGGTATTTCTTTGTTTTTCATGAGTGCAGGGTATTTGCATTAGCTTTTATAAGTTTTAGACGATATCAGTTTTCTGGTGGATGGTCCACAATCTACTGATATCCTCGAGCATTCCTGGGTGATGCGCATCATTCCAGAGTTGCTCCCTTTCGGAATTTCCAGCATCCAATCAGCTAAGTTCTCTAATTTATTATTTCTGCACAACTTGAGGACAAGTTGCAATCTAAGTGTGGGGGAGAGGATGGTTTATATGTATCTATGAGTCGTTTGCTCAATTTCTATTATATTTCTATGAAAAGTGCTTAATTTTAAAATTTTTGTTTTGTCCCGAGTGAGCATTGCATTTCTTTGTTCGATGTTTATAATCATTGGTGCATTATTCTGCATATTTAGTAAGTTAGTTGTTTCACCCGACACTATTTTTCACGTGCCATAGTAAATGATGAGCTATAATTTAAAGCTATGCCCATTTGATTAGAGATTTTTTGATGATTATCGCATGATTCTTTGCTTCCATACGAATTTTGAAATTTTAATAGTTTGTGGTTAGAGTTAAAGTATGACATACTGTGAATATCTGAAGGTTTGAATGTGATAGGAGGGATATAATTTAAGGTTTGTATACCAATCAAAGATGAATAATATGAATTATGTATTTAAGTGTCGGAAGTAGCGCCGATGATTTGAGTGCGGTAGGGCATTATCACGAAATGTCTATACCACTATGAGGTTAATAGCTCCCGACGGCCTGATGATAGTAGTCCAGCTAGGGTGTTATCACGAAACATCCTATTGCTGGGAATGAGGTCATATATGCTATATATGTGTGGAATTGATTGAACTATAAAGAAAAATTAGTGAATGGCAATGTGAAAAGATGGTTGAAAACCTTAGTTATCTTCGACTATCCCAGAGTATAAGTTTGAATGATATGTTGTAGGGACTATCCTCTAAGTATGCCGGAAATATTTTAAATGCTCCCTATTATCTTTTCGGAATGTGTATGTTTTTGTGAGGTGCATGTTATAATCATTTTTATATTTCTAATTTAAATGGGATGTTGGCTAGTTTTGTTTTAATCAATTTCAAGTGTGGATTTAGTGGAAGTTTACTATGGCTATGCACACACGCACTTGGGTGAACCTCTAAACTACTTGAATATGTTTTGTATCTGCATAAGTGTTTATTTGTCTCGAGTGATGATTATGTTTTGTCTTGCTCGGGACGAGCAAGGTTTAAGTGTGAGGGAGTTGTTAAGGGTGATTTTATACGTTTTATAAGGATATATTTTATGTCAATATTCCCCATATTCTTAGGTTTTTCATAGAAATCGAGCTTATAATCGAAATATTTAGTAAATGATGTTTTTAAGAGGTTAATTGCAAAACGTAACGAATTATGTGCTTAAATGATGATTTTATGTTATTTTGGAAATACGTTACGCTTTGGTATGTTTTCCTATTGTTGTAGATACTCATTGATGATGGAAGAGAGGATTTTAGAGAGCCAAATTCGTGCTTGGAAAGGATCAATCAAAGTTATGGAAGATTGAAAGATATAAGGAAAGAAATCAATCAAGATAAATGTCGGAAAATCAGGATTCCGGGTAGTGACGACCTTGCAACGCAGTTCTTAATATGATATAAACTGATTTGACTCTCGACCTCAAGAGAAGATTTGTAGGTCTTGAAGAGAGGATTCTACAGGAATTTGAATCACTCCATTCCGACTTACGAGGCCCGAGATATGAGCGTTACAAGTTTGGATGCTGTTGCTGAAAATAGTGAACGGGCGTCCGACATTATGGACGGGCGTCCGGAACCTTTACTTGTAGCAACCGACTTGATTTTTCTATAAAAGCAGCTGCGATTCCAACCCTAATTACATCAGATTTTTCATACGAAAATTACACGGACGGCGGCCGCTTTACGGGAGCTTTCAAGGCCGATCACCCGAGCCTTGTGCTCGGGTGATCGGGGTTAGATTAGGTCTTTTATTTTGTTTGTTTTTCCTTCGTTTCTTGAACCATGATGATGTTTTGAGGTTGAATAAACATGGAGCAGCCATGGATATCTTTACGCAGCGTTTTTACTTTCTTTCTCTGGATATCTTGTAAGTTTAAATTCCAAGTTCGTATCTTTTCTATGATTATTTGTTATTGCAAATTTATATCGAAAGATGTTTGCGATTGATGTTTACCGTAGGACGAAAGTCGGTGTAAACGCGAGATCACCATAGGAAAGAATAGACGTTTTGATCTATATCAAACGAAAGTTGATAGGTTGAATGTCTAGGTTGTTAGATCTAGAAAATCTTGCACCTTGGTTTATTTTATGATGCGTTAATCTCCGTAAATCGAAAGATAGAGATTGATAGGCGAATTCATCTACGAAAGTAGGAATTCATACGTTTGATAGGTGAAACCACAACTTGAATTAAATCACTATAAGATAATCTAGGGAAGAAATTAAGGGTTGCGGGATGGTGGACTATGGTTCGTTCCATGTTTAATCGCTTCAGTCATTATCATGTTCGTTAGATAGATTTATTGTTGTAGTTTAGATTTATTTTATGTTGATCGCAATTATCCTTCCTGGCTTTGGATTAACAATCCTCTGTCCAGTTTACCTTTTCATTTTTATTTCGTTCTTAGTAGTAACAATAAGAAGAATTAATAAGCTAGATTCAATAGCCCTTTTCCCTGAGGATCGATACCCGTACTTATCCAACTTTACTAGCAACTACCCGGTATTCGGCCGGTTAGGAGGTAGTTTTGCATGGTAGTATAGGTTTATAAATTTTCTTTTGTTTTAATGATGCAAAATCTCCCCAACATACAGACTACTCACTCATTCCAGAATAGAGCCAACGAGAAGTGTTGGACCACATACTACGAAGTGATCCTCACTAACACATCAAACCATACCCTAGTCTAAGCAGTTGTCTGTGATCACCTCAGGATTGAGATTAATCCATATATGATCATCTTGTGAATCGATAAGACTTCTCGATTACGGAATTATATCGAGAACTCATATCAAATCGGTCCAGCCCTATATGATTATCATCATATATAAATGCCCCACTAGGTATCCTATTACCGACAGTCCGGATAAGACTGTCACACCGCAAAGTGTTCTGGGCGCATTATTAGCATATTAATCATGAGACCCATACTCAGATTAATCAAGGCTACGGACTAAGTTAATTTTAAGTACATCTCACTAACTCAATCCTCTTGTGTATAACCATACACCGAGTTATGTGATTACATAAACGAGGTACTTAGTGTTTTCAGTAGTGTCCTAATTATAAGCATACATGCTTATAATAAGATGAATTATTAATTCTATCATAAAACAATTATATAATTGTCTTTCGGGCACTACACCTAACAATCTCCCACTTGCACGAAAGGCAAGTGGATTAATTGTTTTAGAGCACACCCTTTATATCTATATCTACAACATTCTCCCACTTGCTCAAAACAAGTGAGACATATCCCCAAGATACATACCCTCCAAGCGCATCTTAGTAATTGATCCTTCCAAGCACGACCGGAGCGTGCCGCCGCAGGGTAGGTCAGTGACCCGGCGCGTACTTAGAATCCGAATACCATGTGACTTGGTACACTGATCAGGTAGGTTGGCGGCTTGAGTCAATCTTTGGGATCAAAACGTCACCTTTCCATCTAATCCGGTGGTACGATTTCAATATGCCTTTGATGCAACACTGAGGACGAAATCGACTTAACGATTATCCTTAATCTGACCTAAAGTCAGAATCGGTGTCATCACTTATATTATAGTTTGCACTTGAATATACTAGCATATTATTCCTCATTCTCCCGAAGAGACTTGAGGATTCACTAAACATCTCATTTATTATACATCTGCAGGTTTAGATAACCATTCCTGAGAGGTAGGGTAGACTACATCGTTGAATGTTGCATAAATGCAAGAATATCTTAACCAGGTGAATGGATGGGATTGCCAATGATCGATTCTCGAGAATTTGAGTGAATCAAATCCTTTAGAATGAATAGTCCGATGGCATGTCGGACTCGACTTCGGATAACACACCCATGTTGTTTCCAACTGTTTCAGTGTTACCATTCACAAACACTAATCTACATACTACTTTACTAATATTGATGCCCAGTCTACAAAATACTTATCAACATTCTGGTCAAGTCCATATATTAAAATATATGACTTTGAAATGACCTAGAGGTTTGCTTTAATCCCCAAAGGATATAAGCTATGGCAGGCATCCTGCCAAAGGTTCTTTCTGAATAAATTAAGATACCGTTAGTCTCGCAAAAAGGTCTTAGGGAATCACCCTATTTTCTGCTTTGTAACGAATCTGTTATTTGTTCTTAGCTAAAACCCTTCTCTTCTGAATGAGTTCAGATTCCGTTGTTCGGCAAGGAAGTCTTAGGGAATCACCCCTATTTCCCGCTTTCTGATGAAATCAAGCAAGACTGAGTGGTAAGAGAGATCACGGTCTGGTTAACTCTCTACCTTTTAGGGAATCACCCCTAAATTACTCAGCTTTGCGTTGAAAGTTAAACTTTCCTATTCATTCGACTCTTCTCCGTGTAGTTCCAATTACTCCCACTGGGCCTGAGATACTCAGGTGGTTCTACAAGAGTTTCAACAGAACTGGAGTGCAAACAACTCCATTCACAGGGTTATGGCTTTTGAACCAACCTCTATGATCAGGATCCTATACAGCCCACGGAGGACTATAGGTCATCAATCTACCCTATAGACCGTAAGGTCCTGCAATGGGTAATGGACAAACCATACTCCCACTGCGTTCGGGGTGGATTGATATACTGATCTAGTTTAGTAGTTTTTATTAGTGGTATCACCAACTGCCGGTGTTGGATGTGGACTGAACAAATCAGTTAGCAACATCTTGAGTACAAATACTTCAAGATCTAAGGTTGTTATTGTTGGTCCCTTGGAAAGGCTAACACAAGTTTAGAGGGGGGGTGAATAAACTTGACCCTAAAACTGGATTTAAAACAAATTAAGATTCAGTTAAACTTGTGTGGAGTTAAGCTGACTAAGCTGAGTTTAAGTCAAACTGACTTAAGCTTGAAACTGAGTCAACCGGCAGTGGATACATTGAAGTGTGTAACAATCAATTATCAAAGTGCAGTAAGTAAATAAGAAGTGCATAAAGTAAATAAGCCAAATATTATAGAGGTTCCAGGTGGTGTAATCATGTACGTCCTCTCTTCCCCTGTGGTGCGGAGGAAAATTCCACTAGAACTTCTTGAGGTGAACTGTTACAAAAAGTCCTAAACAATAGTCCTTAGCTAATCCCTAGCGTCACTATCTAAACAGTTGTAGAACAGGTAGAATTGTTGTTCTTCAATTGCTTGAACACTGATCCTTGGAGGGTTGAATTGCCTCTTCACCGCCTACCACCACAAACACGATCTACCCGACTCGCTTGTAACAATTGTCCTTGGCGAAACCTTCCCGGATTGCTTCAGTCTAAAACCTTTGATGTAGAATCAAAGTTGGGCCGAGAATCAATAAATTGATTCTTGTTTGTGGTTCTTCAAAGTGTCTGATTCTTGATAAAATCTGTGTAGCTTGAACACTTGAAGAATTTCTAGATATGATCATGTTATAGCGCAAAGATGATAGTAATTCGAATAAAACGACTAATGCACAAAATTTCTTGATAATACTTGTTAATTAGTTGTTTCAATCCTTGGTGCAAAAAGTCTTCTATTTATAGTGTGAGATCCAGCGTTCATCTGGCTTCAATTCGAATTGTATCAACGTCTCACTTTTAACGGCTATATTTTTTGACCGTTCTGTTGTGTCAGTAACTCATCCAATGAATTTGCTTCCTTTATAACGTTCGACTGTACGATCAGTTTGTTGGATGGCTGACTTATAAAACTGAGTTTCCTTATCAGTTTTATACTGAGTTAATTGTTTGTCAGTTTCCTTACTGACTTGGTGCGTTAACTGAGATTTTACTCCTTTTCAAATATCAGTACTCCGGTTTTCATCGATTATAATTGACTTAATCGTAGTACACCATGACTCATTATCATCTAAGAATTCATTGTCCTTATGATTCTTAGGTCTTCATACAAGATCCATAAAGTCAGTTCAGGTCACCACAATCTTGCTCGAAGTCTAACTTTATAGTCTCGACTTGTAATCTTCATCACTGAGTTTGAACCCTTAGTTCTTCAATCTTCAATAAGCGAGTCGTGACCCTCAGTTCTTCAGTCTTCTATATAAGCCAACTGAGTCTGTGACCCTCAGCGAACTTATATTCTTCAGTTTGATGCTGGTGTATTCTGAGTCAGTTTCTGTCTTAGTGATTTCCAGTTTTCTAGATGGCTTCCAGTTTTCAGTTTTACGACACACTAATTATTACAGTGCTTGTCTGATGTAACTTATACAAATATCAGACTCTAGTAAAACCTATACATTCAATTCTAGACATCTTTTAGCTTTTCACTATAACAGCTGGCTTCAGCACTTCATCAATGGGGTTAAGATAATACTTTAAACAAATATGATGAATTATCATCAAAACATAAATTTTATTTCCAACAGTTATTTATAGACTCTATCAGATCGAGTTTGACAGTATAACCGTCATTCTCTGATTTTGCGAGTTTTATAACCAACCTTTACTCAATGCATCAAGATATTTCATGATCTGAACGTGTACGCAAAATTTCCAGTCCTACCTTAGAGCACTCGGTGCTAAATGTCTATATTTACGGAAGAGGGGTGAACCAAATTCACTCCTTATCAACAAATGCGTAGGCATCTTTTAGGTAGACTTCTCGGTTTTCATTACAACGTAAACCGTTATTTTGCAACCAATATCTTAAATGAGTTCAGCAGCATATCGTAGCACATCAATAACTATATAAGGCAAATTTATGGTGTATCCCTTAATGAAAACATTTCACTGGGAGGCAGGCCGAGCATCAGTCCCGAAGACTACGCAATAACCTATTTTCTGAGTATGGAATACTCTATCTCTGGTGAAATCAGAGATTTCCTCCAAATATTTTGGATAAACTTACCGGAGTTTCGAGTAGTTGTCAGACTAAGATGTCACTACTCAGAGGCTCCCACTAGCTTGTATCTTTCATAAGACCCCGAAGGTCGTTATGAACAAGCTATACGACTTCTTTAAGACTATTACCCTTTCCCTATTGAAAGGAAACTTAGTCATTGTTCCTTGAGACAATGTTCTGTTGACTGGGAGATAGGAATCACCCTAAGCCAGTCTTCAGATCTTGTCTTTATGGAACATAAACTAATTAATAGAATAGAAAGAAGCGTTTATCTAAATACGGAAACCATTTGCGTTTATATAGTTTAAGATGTGTTACTAATTCCTTTTCAGCAATGCCTAGTGGTTCTGACTTTATCAAAAAAAAGTCCGAGTCTTGGATTCGTGCTACGAATGTTATATTTATCGTCAATAAGACAAACAAATTATCCTATGGAAAATGAATACGTTCGTTCCAATGAATCCGAAACAGAAAATGAATTTTCTGTGATACTCAGGAATTGAATCCGTGATTCATTTCCTTATATCACTCCCACTAATCTATCTGAAATAACTGCCCATTGTCTATTTTATTTAACGTTTAATGCAAAGCTACCTGGTTCTTCCAAAGAACTTAGCTTTTGAGGAAATTTCTGAGGATGCATTGGTCAGTGATCTGAAATTACTTTCCTTATCCTCTAGTTTCCAATTCGGTTTAGCCGTAAACTACTTAGTTTAGATGACTAACACGTATAAACATTCTTTCCCATTCTCAACTTTCCTTAAATGGAAACAGTATTGAACTAGCAGTTCGTTTGAGTAGACACTACTCTTGAACTGTGGGATGTCTAATGATAGTGTTACTAGCTTGGACTATTCGATTTTTCTAATCGTCAAATCATAAGACCAAAGCTCCCACTAGTTTATCGGTTCCAAATACCGTCTAACTAGCAACACTTTGTATTTATGATTTTTCAAAGATTAGAACATCACCTAGAACTAAGCTCCCACTAGTTTATCAGTTCCAAATACTGTCTAACTAGCAATGTTGTGTTCATGATGTTTCAAAGATTATAAAATCTCCAGAACTAAGCTCCGACCAGTTTATCAGTTCCAAATACTGTCTAACTAGTAACGCTTTATTCTTGTTTTTCCAATGAATGGAAAAACTCTTGTGCAACCCATTAGACATTTCTAATGATTCAGAAAAACAAAAAATCATAAGACTAAGGCTCCCACTAGTTTATTGGTTCCAAATACCGTCTAACTAGCAACGCCTTATGTGTATGATTTTCCAATTTTTCAATTTAGAAATTTGTTGTGTAATTACACTTTTAAAATTCACTAATGAATTTGTCTGATAGTCCTATATCATCTTTTGTAAATTATACATGGTCGTCTCTCGTTCAACACGAGTGACATCCGTGACATACCTATATAGAGAGCGGCTATAGTCCAGTTTCCAATTGTCCAGTTTTTTAATCTTTATCGTTGAAAAAATATAAATAATCTTGTACGTTGGATCATTTTTTTAGTACACCATAGTAAATGTGTACAATAACACACCTAACAAATCATTTAACCAACTACCCCGGGTCAGGTCAACGGGCGGGTTAGAACTTTCTTCTTCACCCGAAAATACTGCAAAAAAGAAGAAAAAGAAAAAACAACTTTTGACCAATGATATCTCGCAATTCCGAGATCCGTTTTTCGCAACGTTTGTTGTGCTGGACTCCAAAACTCGAGAACTATTCAATGGAAAAATACAAATTGATTTTGAGCAATTTCCCGTGTCGGGTTTCTGAACAAACAATGGTTTTGATACCAATTCGTTGTGCGGAATCACCCGAAACGAAATTAAAGCACATCAAATATACATGGAAGAACATGAATTTTGAAGAAAAAAATGAGGGTACAAGAAGAAGAGGACGATGAAATTATACAAAGTGTGGAATAAAAAATAAAAAAAAAACCTGGTAAAGAACCTATAGGACAAAAAAAAATTTGTGATGCAAAAAAAAAAATCTAACGTGATTGCTGTGTGTTTTGTTTATGTTTTTTGTTTTTTTTTTAAAAATATTTTATATAGTACACAATAATTAATAATGCGTCAAATCAATCCAACGGTTATCATTATTTTAATGTTGATCTAACGGTAAGCTGAACCGTCCAGTTCTTTTGTACTGACTGGAATGTAGTATTTCCTACCTATACTATGTCACTTAAGTTTTTAAAGGCTCAAGTGAAAAATCTCTTCCGAAAAATTAAATGCATTGTTTGATAATTTACAACAACTTGTTACTTTCCACATTTTTAATGAAGTCCTATTACTAACAGTTTAGTAGCCTAGAGATTAAAGTTGTAAAATAAACATGACAGAAAGTTAAATTCAAAAAAAAAAAAATTTTCACTACTAGATTTTTATTTTAGGAATAATAAACTTGTTTAAAGTCTATCCTACCATTCCAAGGATTTAACCTCGCATCGTACCGCCGCCTTTAGGGTCGGTATCAGCACGATGACGGTTAAACTGAGACAATCTCTCTCAATGATTAAGCTTCGAGAATCGAACATCTCACGGGAATCAGACATCCCGGGCTTTAATCATTGATTACCTTCCTTTTTCTAGCCTAGATATTTCGAAAATATCCATAAAGAGTGTGACCTACTATATCAGATCTCAAAGTACACCCCGAGTATGCCGCCTTTAGGGTCGGACAGTGACCCAACGAGTACCCGAAATCCTTTCCTTTCAGAGACCAAGCCTTGAATTTTGATAGGGGCGAACACCATCCTTAGGGGGCCGGAATCAAAGCGGCACGAGGCGTCACCCTTCTCTCACGTGCTTGCATCTACAGTAGAGGCCGTGGGGTTGGCTGTCGCCTTCCCCGCTCCCACTCAATAATTTGAATAAGTGGTGGATTTACTAATTACGGTTTCGGTCTTGACAATAAGAAACAATAAATCAAAGTACTCCGAACAGGGTCGGTTATGTAGGCAAGCCTACTTCGTCTTATTCGTTGGAACATATGTGACAGTTCAGGCTGATCCAGCAAGAGAAGCCCCGTATAGCCCGAAGGCTTATAGGCAATGCTAAGTCTTGTCGAACCACTGTAACGTACATCACACGTGGTGGGGAGTCGATCGAGCCGAAGCTCGGTTGAACTCGCCCAACCATGGTTACACCATTTCCGAACCCATGTACTAAGATTTTCCGATTTCTATGTTGTCAACCAAAGCGTAATCTCGTTTCTGTTTAAGGTAGGTTCACCGAAAACTCAACGATTTATCAAAGTGGGATTCACTGAGAATCCATCACTAAAATCGTAACGATTGACAAAACCCTGTTCCTCGGTTTTAATAATTAGTTACTTAATTAATTAACTACCACATATTAATTAAAAAAGCTTTTAACTAATTATACGAGTTATACATGCCTAATTTATTCCAAATAAACTAGCTACATGTATGCATTGGAGTGGAATCATGATATGATGCATGTCATGGCAATTTTCCGGTTTCTATCACATAATTTCGATCATACACTAAAAAATAACGGAAAAAATAAACACCGAGATGGATCGTTGGTACTCCCGTATCTAATCTAAAAAAAAAACACAAACCCTAACTACGGTTTATTATTTTCTAATCTGCTGCGGCTGCGTTTTATAGATGATCGGACATCCAAACGAACCTTGATCGTCACGAAAATTTATGGACATGTTCTTCACTCCTCCTCCTTCAATCTGAATGGTTGGATCTTCGTTTCAACGGTCCAATTTTCTCCAGTAATCCGCCGATCTAACTGCTGCATCTGTTTATAACTGCGGCGCAGCAGTGTCTTCCTGGGGCCGATCGGGCATCGAGACAAATCCCGATCGACCTGAAATTTTTAGGGTTTGTTCATAACTCCATGGTAGTCGATCGGAATGGTCGGATCTTCGTTTCAACGGTCCAATCTCTTTCAGAAATTCGACGAACTCACAGCTAGGGTTTTAATGCCTGCTGTGCTTTTCTGTTACAGCAGCAACTTTATAGCAGCTATCGGACATCGAGATCGACTCCGATCGTCACGAAATTTTGAGGGAATGTTCTTCAACTTTTATTCTTCCTTTTGACCGGAGGGATTGTCGTTTCAATGGCTCAAACGTCAGGAAAACATAAAAAACGGAACAGCAACAAAACAGATCTACTTCTAGAAAATTAAAATTATAAAATTTCATATACTCATATAAATGAATTTATATGAGTTTACAATAGATCTAACGAGTAAACAGGACCAACCCCAATCCATCTCTTCAACCACAACAATCACAAAGGCATACATACATGATATTTTCGATTAAAAAAAATAAAAATAAATAAAGCAATCTACACATGCTATTCCACTCCTTAGATCTAAAATTCATATACTTTGATTGATAGATCAAAGGCTCTGATACCACATGTAGGATGTAATATCGCCGGATGGATCATAGATCCACCCGATTACGCAGCGGAAAGTACAAGATCTAGATCTAACAACCAAAATACATAAATAAATAGATCTAACCTATGAGGGGGTTAGATTGCTTACCGATTTATTGTGAATAAACGTCTAGAACAATCTTCAATCCAATCCGAGCTAGTTGATATCCTAGTTGAGAAGCCATAGTTTTCCAACGTGTATCTCCAAACACCACCAGGTGGATGGTGTTTCAAGCCGCCGGACCTCCTCGATATGCTACCTTAGAAAAACCCGAAGTTTTCTAAAACTCAAACCCTTAGTATAATGGCCGAAATCTCTAAGCCAATATACTACCCAATAACTCGAAATTATGTGTTGTAAAAAGGCTTGGGAGAACTCTCTTTATATAGGAGAGTAATCCTTGTCCTTTAAGGATTTAATAATTAAGAGATAATTATTAGATATCCTTATTTTAAATAAAAGATAAATATAATATATATCCCAAACAAATTAGGATAAATATATATATTATCTAATATTCCATGATTTATCACTTAACAAATAAATGATTAAATCACATATCAAATAATTATCCAAGAAAACTAATTTCTTTCGAATTATTTAATACTTAAAATGCGCCCCACCCTAATTGGAAATAGGCCACACACATTTTTCATCACATTGGGCCGAGTCCACGAAAAATATCTTTTTCATGTATTTAATTATCTAGTCCAACTAAACAATTAATCCACATATCTATTAAACAGTCCAATCCAACTATTTAATATTAATTGAGGTGAAACGACGAGAAAACCTATATGCTATATTAGGAGCCACGTCGGGACCATGGACCCATATTCAGTAGCTACAACAAATTAAATAATATTATCCGTCGGACCGAACAGTAATATTCAATCTATTAATTCCGGGATTACACCACCATAAACCCGAAACTGAACTCTACCGAATATAGATAACTTACACTCAACTATGAGTCAAAAGCGTCCACTGATATAATAATTACATACGGATAAATTCTCCATAGACTGTTCGTTTCGATTCGGGATATCTCCGTAAACCCTTCTTGAAACTTCTTATCCTTATTTACCATTAACCCCCTAGTGATCAATTAGTTCATAACTAATATACTATGAACTCCCGGGATCGATCGGTTTAGGATTAACAAATTAGGGAAGCGTAAATCATCGTCTACTTCCCGAGGAAAGGAATAGATTCCATATCTGTGATAGCACAGACTACTCACTCATTCCAGAATAGAGCCAACGAGAAGTGTTGGACCACATACTACGAAGTGATCCTCACTAACACATCAAACCCTACCCTAGTCTAAGCAGTTGTCTGTGATCACCTCAGGATTAAAATTAATCTATATATGATCATCTTGTGATTCGATAAGACTTCTCGATTAAGGAATTATATCGAGAACTCAAATCAAATCGGTCCAGCCCTATATGATTATCATCATATATAAATGCCCCACTAGGTACTCTATTACCGACAGTCCGGATAAGATTGTCACACCGCAAAGTGTTCTGGGCGCATTATTAGCATATTAATCATGAGACCCGTACTCAGATTAATCAACGCTACGGACTAAGTTAATTTTAAGTAGATCTCACTAACTCAATCCTCTTGTGTATAGCCATATACTGAGTTATGTGATTACATAAACGAGGTACTTAGGGTTTTCAGTAGTGTCTTAATTATAAGCATATATGCATATAATAAGATGAATTATTAATTCTGTCATAAAACAATTATATAATTGTCTTTCGGGCATTATACCTAACATAAATAACTAAAGAAACAGACATGTATATAACAAGCAAAAAAGCAACTATACAGAATAAATAAACACATAATTTAATATGATTGAACACCAAAATCCGTTTAAAAACACCCCCTTAACTTAGCAATCCAAAACCGATTTGAATACGAAAACGAAAAGTAAAAAGAGCTTGAATCCTTGAACCACACACTTCTACGGGTAGCCTACGATAATTAAACAACAAGCTATGATTAACACAACCCTTATCATCATTAAAGCTCGAATTTTTATCAAGAACGATTAAAATTATGATTTTAAGCTAAAACGAAAACTTACTGAATTGCAAACAGTTAGTGTGGTAACTATTTTGTTCATACCGGCTACGATATTATGTGCCCCCACGGTTTCTGTTAATGACAATTCCGTAAGGAAAAAATATTGGGATCTCAAAGGGCCCCCTTAGAGGCAATTTCTTTCTTTGGGAACTTCTCCACCAACCCTTCTGGTGGGTAAAACCCTTTTTGACAGACACATTTCGGATGGCGCTTCATGCAAAATCTGCAATACGGGGAGTTGAAACTATCTTGCATGCTTTGAAGGGACTGTTTCTGGGCAAGAAAAATTTGGAAATTGTCCATCCCACACTTGGATCAGCGGAGTCTCTTTGGAGCTAACTCCACCATGGATTGGATTCACACTAACTTTTCAAAAGCACGCACTATACCTTTTGGTACATCCAGTTGAAAACATATTTTCCGGGAAATCGTTTACGGTATTTGGGGAAATAGGCGATTGGGCGCGGAATCTTTAAAAAACGCTTACGTGGCGAGCCTAGTTAGAGGACTATTTTTAAAAATTCGGTGCGCCCAATCGCCTATTTCCGGCGGATAGATAACTAAAATCAAAAAAAAAAAAAACTTAGAGGACCATTTTTCTCACCGGAGCAGGAGCATGACTAAAATCCAAAATAGGCCAAGTTAGAGGACTAAAATCCTAATTTTACCCGGTATTTGGTTATGGAAAAATAAAATAATCCACGAGGAAAAAGAGGCGAGGCCTCTAGCTACGACGTTCCTTTCGAAAGCGGTCCTTCGTGTAAAAGACCTTAGAGTAGCTTGACCCATTGAAGACGAATACTAGTCCTTCCATATTTTTTTGATGCAATTTGCCTGTGTAATTTTTTTTGAAGGTTATTCCTCTTGTACTCCTTTGGCTCGGTATTAATAAAAAGTTTGTTTGGAGAAGGAGAAAAAAAAGGGTGAAACCTTAAGAATTCACAATTTTGTTTAACATTTATCGTGGGAACTAATATATGTGGAAGAGAGTTTCAACACGGGTTCATTTCGGTCTAGATAATGATTAAGAAACTAACAAACATGACGAAAGGGTATATATATATATGTCTATGTGTAGTTGTAGATAGTGTTGTTAAACAAACAAAGGCGCTCACAAATACGCTCGTGTTCGACTCAATACTATTTGTAATAGTTCAGTTATTTAGCTTAATAAACCAAGTTTGAACAGATTATAATCTCGTTTTCTAAACGAACGAATACGAACTTACTCGCGAACGTTCAATTATGTTCTTGAACCGGCTTATATAGATAAGCCAGTTTGCAACATAACACTAACTCATAAGATGATAAGTCATCTATTAATCTAATAGATACTTTAGAAGAATTTTATAGAATATTCATAGAGTTATCCTAATTGTTACTACGATGTTTAAATATCACTTTGTACTTATTTATTTATTTATTTAGACTTAATTTTGTATACATTAACGAGCCAAAATCGAGTTGGAAGACAGAAATACGTGTAGTAAGCCAAACTTGACACAAGCTCGAACATTTTTTTATTCGTTTATTGTACGAACGAACTCGAAAAAACTCGTGGCCTTAACGAACAGAAGTTTGAACAACTGATACTCGATTCGACTCAGGTTGTTAATAGCTCTGGTTACAGAGAAAAAAAAAGTAGAAAAATACACGTATTAAGAATGGACACAGTGATTTGTCGCCATAAGCCAGAAGAATGCCCATTTGTGTCTAATTCAACTTGACGGATATGTGTAATGGTATACCATATAAATCTAACTGTTATGATTATAGTGTGAGTTTTTATCCATAAGTAAACTGAATGGTGTCATAATTATGAGAGACTTTATAGTGCAACGGTTGTAAGAAGGTTGTACCAAGTGGCATACATTGAAGCTCTCGTTTTTATTCTCTTTCACATAATACACTTTTATTGTGTGTGAAAGGTTAGAAATGAATAGTTGTAATGTATGCCACTTGGTACAACTTTGCTACAACGGTTGTATTATAAAATTTGTCAATAATTATACGAATTTCTATCCAACAGTCAAATTGAACGGTTCTATCAAATAGCTTGTCTCAAGTGGTAAGTAACTTGAGAATGCTTAGGGAGGTTACCGGTTCGATTCTCTTCTAAAGCTCCATGTTGAAAGAGTTCTTGGCCAGACCTTACATCTAAATAATAGTTAGTTTGATCAATAGGTTCCAGATACCAAAGGTTTTAAGCAAAAAAAAAAAAAAAAAAAAAAAAAATTTTGAACGGTTCAGTTTCATCGTACTATGAGGACCCTGGCGTATTCTATCTTCTTTTTGTCAATCTTGTACAAAGCATATACTCCTTTAGTCCTTTTCTGGTGACAATTTGACTTTGACCAAGATGAAATCGGAATGCAATATAAAACCGGGTCAAATGGAAGACCGGAAACAAGTCTTCAAACCAATTTCATTTCGTCAACGAAGCTTGCTTTAATGGTTAAACTGAGGCCGCCGTATCAAAAGGTCACGGATTCGAATCCCACCACCTATGTGGCACAGACACAGACACAGACACGGATACGTCGCACGACACGAAACGGACACGATGATACGGTTAATTCTAAAATTTAAGGATACGACACGTTATATATAGCTGCATGTGTCGTGTCGTGTCTTGTGTCGGACACGGCGTCCAGATTACTATGAACTCCATGTAATTATACATAACAAATTAATGTGAAATAGCTACATGAATGATGTGAGGAAGAAAAAAAAACGTTTCTCTAATAAGATTAAAGAGATGATGACTACTGCATTCTATTTCCTCCACATCAATCAAGTTAATAATTTTACATTATTTTATTATGTAATAATGTTTTTCGTTACTCAAAAGTGGGATGCCCTCTCTCTCTCCAAAACTCTTGGATATTGTATGGAAGAATATTAGTACCCTCTAGTACTTTACATCAGGTGTCAAGAAATGGTACGAAATACATTAAGAATACCTTGAAAAGTGACCATCCCAACCAAGGTGTGGTCCTCTTCCACCACCCATATACATGTTGCCCTGTGAGAAAGCATTTGAATCATTGCAGCCACAACTGAAGTCCATGGATAACAAACGATTGGTTCAGACCTCCTTCCAGGAAAATGTCGTCCGGATACCCCACCACCACCACCACCACCACCACTTTTGCTTGAAGTTGATGTTGAAGTGGAGTCATCATCTGTGGAACAGCAAGAAGATGCTGACGAATACATAGAATATTCCTCAACTAGGTCCACCATTGCCTCGAAATCCTTTTCTTCTAACCTCCTCCTTACGAGCTGGACCAAATGTTCTGGTGGACCACTGGAGTCGATGTACGCCATTAGATCACCAGCACAAAGGGTTGTGATTGCTGCTGCAACTGTTTCGTCACAACACGCTAGAGCAAACGGGGAGATTTCTCCAATCAATCTCTTGTTTTCGTCGATGACAGCAACGGATGTTTGTTTTGCATGAGCTCGAGAAATGCTTGACAGGGCAGAGGAGGCGGGATCTTCGTAATGAATAGTCATCATGTCCTGATCGATTATTTTCAGAGACTCGATAGCTAAGGTTGGAAAAGGGGAAAAGACTGCAATGAAGCTGAGAAGATAACGGGCTACGTCTTCTTGTGTTAGCCAGCAATATTCAAGACCATTGTGCAGGGAGAAGGAGCTGAGGGAAGATGGCTTATTCGGCAACTTCCTCCTCGCATTCCTACTTGCATTTTTTTGAATTGGTATGATCAGGTTCTGCACGCCGTCAAGGATGCAGTCGATTGCTTCCAGTAGGCTAAACAAAAAAGACCAGCAAGAAATTAGCAAACATCGAACAACACACCAAAAGAGAAAAATAAAACAGAAATAGACTCAAGCACTCTTACAAGAAAGCTACAAGCTTTGACATAAGAAAAGGCTTCTAAGAAGGGGAATACATACATAACAGTAAATTTCAACCAGGCAACTTTTAGAAACTAATAGGTTTCTATCTGAAATCAAAACAAGCCTGAAACATTGCAGCAGCCAGTCATCATAATTGTGCAAGTTACTGGAGCTTTTACTCACAAACAGCATATTATGCATTTGGGATTACATTCTAAGTCGGTCTACAGTTGATGATATGGAATGGACGGGATGCCACATATAAAATTTCCGAAAACATTAGATTCTCTCTTTCTATGTTTAATAGTGACCTTCTTCTCCTTGTCAGTCCCGCACGACTGGTGTTGCAGTGGTGATTGTGTTAGGTAGCAACTACAAGCCACAAGAAACATCAGCACTGGAAATGTTAAAAATAGATCAATAGACTAGAAGGGTCAGATTGTGCAGACTAGGAAAAATGATTCAGAGGTTGGCAAACACGTTAGCGGAGAAGTGTAGGGATTACTGAAAGGAAGAATTCAAGTTAATGGGTTGTCCTGATTATAAGCAAGCGGTTAGAAATGGGGATAAACGCAACATATAGGGTGGTTATGCCAGAAATAGGTCTGGAGACACTGCGATTCAGTCACATATCTACCCCATAAGAACTATCTTTTACAACATCTAGAACATTATCTTGTAATTCGTCACGTATAATCCTCTATACGATCCACAAGTCCACAACATGTATTCTATGTGTTTAAACTAGATTGACCCATGTCCTGCAAAGACAGTGTTTTACAGGATTTTACCTGGGAATGTTTCAAGAATACTTAACCACCCATGTCCACTTTAAGATCTAAGCAGAGGTTCATAAATGTGTATACTATAACGCCATTTAAGATATGAAACAATGCTTGATGATTATCTTTTAACTCAAAGCAAACACATACCAATTGCAACACACAACTGTCCTTTTTACATCCCTCCCATCCTATCAACATCTGAGCTAAGAAAACTGAATGAAATAATGTACTAATGTACAAAAACATTATAACCTGGTCTGGTGCCCTCCTTCTTGTCCAAGAATTTCATTTTTCACCATAGACACGTGATATTAACCATATCAACTTGAGTGTAGAATAAAAAACATGGAATTTCATCTTCTATTGCACGTTATAACATAGGCCTGGCCTCTGATTTTCCCCAGATTTCAGCTTCATCAGAAGTTTTTATGATTGATCAAAGAAAGATGGCCGTCCCTTTCTTATCCATCCACCAGACACACCCAGTTCCCAGATCATATATTACTATTTCAAATCTATCAAAAATTAATAGAATTAAAGGAAAAATGGGTCCTTTCCAAAGAAAGGGTGGTTTGCAATTCTGATGTGATTTAATTCTGCCTTTAAAAGGGGAGACAAACAAGTGTAAAACAAAAGACCACAACAATAAATTCATGAAATAACTAATTAAACATAAATATAATATGCATTAGAAAAAAGAAATACAGAAATGAGGAAGAAAAATGAATAGATCGACAGACCTAGAATTGGGTTCTAAATGGCGAACAATGAAAGGAGGGCCTTTAACCAAAATCTGAGAAACAGATTCTTCAAAAGCCTTCTGAGGGTTAGCCAAATTCTCCTCTTTACAAAGAAAAGAAATAAAATCCACCATGCAAATTTTCCCAACGCACTCACAACAAGAATATTTTCCGGGTGAAGAATTGGTATGGCTACCGCAGCTCCAGACGCTTACATGGGTCTCACCGGATCTTTTCAATGTTAACAGAGCTTCTGAAATCTTCGAATCCACATGAACCCACCAGTTCAATGGCGGTTTTCCTAAACACAGGTCTGAAATCTCTCGATTAGCCAAGAAACTTACTGCCATACAATTACGGAAGATATGATTCCTCCAAGTAAGGAGAAGAAAATAAATCGCGTTTATGCGGAAGGGAAAATCAGGAGGTGGAGCCGACGAGGAGAAAGAAATGGCATTACAAAGACGAAGCAGAAGCTGATTTGGTATTTATAGATCGGCATTGCCGTAAAAAGTAAAGACTCCCTGTCTCACGGTGAGAATATATCTTTTTTACTCGAGGATATAGGTTGTTTTATTTTTTATTTTTTATTTTCAGATAAAAATAGAGTTTTCAGATAAAAATGGAGTTACCCTAAAATCTAGTATCAGGGGGGATAAGTTACCCTAAAATCTAGATAAGTCTGCATACAATATGATTGATTTTAGTTTTTACTAATTTTTTATTAAATAGAAAAATGTTTGATGAGATGATGATAGTGAAGACATAATCGAGCAAGGTTCCTCTCAAGAATTTAAAGATGTATTTGTTTTTACACATTATCACCAAAGTGACATAGTTTTGAAAAATGAAATCTACAGTTAGATGATTTTCACATTTTGGTGTGTGGTTAGATCTCTTTTACGTGCGAAAAAAATTCTTCAAGTATTTGAGAGAATCCTGGTTTAGACATAATGTAGATTCTAGAAAGTAACTTTTTCATTATCTGAGTATTTTTCACAACTTTGCAAGCGTTTTTGCTAAGCTGAAAAAAAAAAATTCATAATAATAATAAGCCTTACATTTTATTTAGACGGGTTTTATTGGCACCGCTTAACTACTTCTAACATAACATATTTTGATTATTTTTTTACTTACGGCATCATACATGAGGAACGTCAGTGTTTAGTGACGCTCTTATAAATGTCCGTATCATCGACGTTGCTTTGTAAAAATAACATCAGTGGTGGAATCGTTACTCACCAGTTGCACTATTCTATAAAATTAAGTCACTTCCATTGACGTTATTTTTAATAAGTTGCAATATCCCGATCTTTGAGAAATGACAGATGTGTCATTTTGCACAAATTGGAATATTATCTTTATTTATTTTAAGGATATAAGTTTGTTTTAAAAAAAATGAGAAGTTATTTATGAGAAATAAAAGCTCTCATTAATTATGGAGGTGGTGAGAAGTTCAAAATAATAAAAGAAGCAAAGTCCGAACATAGGCTCTAAGAAAGCAGGAAGAAAAACAGAAAAGAGAAAATAAGGAAAAATCTTATAAAATTCTCACAAGGTTCTTATAGGATTTCAGAATCAAGTACAGAATCGAAATCAGCGTAAGAAGAGCTTTCTTTTGGTACCAAGAATTCTAAGTTCTGAAAGGTATTCGTTTTGCCCTAGTTTTAGAATCTTTAAGTTCTGGGCTTGTTCTCCTGTTCTAAGTTGTTTAATTCGTAGAATAGATTGTTTAGAAACCGTTGATCACAATTGATTTAGGTTTAATTGTTGATCAATTAGGTTTTGTTGGAAAAGTTCAAGAGTTACATGTTTGCTTCAAGTTTTGCGTTCAATTTGTTTTGGATTACAAGTAAGTGTTTTAGTTGATATTTGGGTGATGTTTTGTTGCTAAATTTGTGTTATTACTGCTTTGAAAGTGTTTGGTTTTGGTTTGGATTCGGAAAGTACATAAAACTGTTGTTTTTGAGCAGTTCGACCTTTTTGGCACGCACCAAAGGGCTTCAGCGCGCACCAAGGGTGTGCAGAATGTTAACATGATGGCTTTAAGGGTTTTAGCGCACGCTTGATGGCTTTAGCGTGCGCCGAACTGAAGAAAAAACTATGCAGATTGTTCAGACCATTTTCGCGCACGCCGAAAGGGCTTGGCGCGCGCCAACACTTAGCAGAACGATCTGCAATGTCTCTTATGTGCTTCAGCGCGTGCCAAAGAGCCTATTGTGCAGTTTTGGGTTTCTAAGACCCCGAATGATGTTTTGGTTGATATTTCTTGATCTAATAAACTTAAATAAACTTAACAAAGCCATGATTAAGCTTTTGATGTGTTTAGTTCCGGCACCGAATGGATTCTTCCTAAGAGTTGAATTTCAAGACCGTCGGAAGAACATAATGGCCTTGTGCTTTGATGGATTAGTATGCATCAATGTATGTGTATGTGATAGGCTTTGTTAATGTCTTGGTGTCTAAGTGAGGGAGTAGATGTGTAAGTGAGTCTTTCCTTGAAAACACTTAGGTGGCTAGTTAATGATTAATAACTTACATACTTGTGTAGTCAAAAGTATAAACATCAAAGATTCTTGGTAAGGTACAATACAATATCGCGATGTGTGGTGTGGTAATGTAAAGTGAATAATGAAGGATGTAGGATCTTAGATCTAAACGAGTTAGATCTACGCGCAGCGGATGAATCACGACTTATACATCACAATACATAATTAAAGGACTTAAACTACTACAAGGGGTTAAGAAAAACATACCAATAGTAAGGAAGAAAAGCTTTAATCTTAGGATGATAAGCCTTGATCTTCCAATGTGTTCTCCAAACGGTGGTTGGTGGACACCGATTCTTGGAATTGGAACCTCCTTGATTTGCAACCGAGAAAAACCCTAAATTTTTCTCCAACCGACCGGGTGGAGCTAAGGATCGAACTCCTTAGCCTTTTTCTTTATGAATTTCGTGGCTTTCTCTTCTCATAGGGCTCGGGAGAACTCTCTTTTTTATAGGCAAAATCCAAGAGAGAAAACCTATACCCAATCGGTTTAACAAAATAAAAGAGATAATTCTAGTTATTATTATCCAATAAAAATAAGAGATAATTATAATCTTATAATAAGAAAATATAATTATCCTTATAGTTAAGAGATAGATAATAAATAAATTATTTTCTTTTATTTATCCAATTAATTATTTAACAAATAAATAACTAATTACACAATATGTCATTTATCCAAGAAAACTAATTTCTTGGAAAATCCAAGACATATTGGCGCCACACTAAGCCCACGGGGCCCACGAGAAAATGTCTATTACGTGTATTATATTATTTACCCCAACTAAATAATATCCATGCATATCAATTAATTAGCCCGACCAATTAATTATCACCGAGGCCCAAATAACAAGATTATTAGTCCGAATTACGAAGCCACATCGGGGACCATGGACCTATAACCGGTAGCTCCAATAATTAATTATTCATCGAACATAATAAGTACATTAATTATTAATTCCGGGATTACGCCACCATAAACCCGAAACCGAACTCTACCGATTATAGATGTATACTTATACTCAACCCATAGAGTGAATAAGCGTCCATTGATATAATCACTACATACGGATTAACCCTCCATAGATCGTCCATTCGAGTGGGAAGTCTCCGTGAACCCGACTCGAATATCTTATCCTTATTTACCATTAACCCCCGATGATCAATTAGTATGCATATCCGACTAGTAGCTAATTAGTCAAATGCGAAACTCCCGGGATCGATCACTTTCTTAGGGCTAACAAATAAGGGGCTTGTTCGTTTCTCTACTTCCCGCGAGGAAGGAATGGATTCCATGTACGTGAAAATCGAACTACTCACTCATCCGGAGATAGTGCCAATGAGAAGTGGCTTGGAAAACATATTTAAGTGAACCGTAACTAACACATCAAACACTACCCCGGGACAAGCAGCACCCTGTGATCACCTCAGTATTAAGGTTGATCCATATATGATCATCTAATGATTTAATAAGATTCCTCGATTACGGAATTATACCGAGAAATACAGATTAAATCGGTCTAGTCCTATATGAATGCCATCATATATAAATGCCCCACATAGGTACCCTCTACCGACAGTCCGGATAAGACTATCACACCCTAAGGTGTTCTGGGCGCATTATTGGTGTTTTAATCAAGAGACCCTAAACTCTGATTAAGTTCACCACGGACTAACAGTTTAAGCATATCTCCACTAACTCAATCCTCACGTGTAATCCATACACCGAGTTAAGTGGTTACATACGGATATACTTAGGGTTTGCAGCAGTGTATTACTTTACAAGCACAAAGCAAGTAACTAAGGTGAGATAAATTCTGTCATCCAATATCAAAAACAATTACACAAATTGTCTTTCAGGCACTACACCTAACAATCTCCCACTTGCACGAAATGACAAGCAACGATTGTTTTTAGAGCACACCCTTTCTCATCTTATTCACAACACTCTCCCACTTGGTCTAAAAGTAGATGAGACATATTGATGTGGCCCAGATAATACCCGATTCAAGAGGAAGAATGAGTCTTTTATTTAGTCTTTTAATTAGTCTTTTATTATCCCACATTGGTTAATTGTCTTTTATATTTATTATTATTTTTAATTATTGTTATTTTGTCCCACATTGCTAAAATGGCAATTGGACTTGGAGTCTGTAGCCTATATAAGGCATTTCCTTGTATTTGAATAGGTAGCTTATTATTGAATCAAAAAACTATTTTGGTTGAAATTCAGAGATTGAATTTTCATCATAAGAAACTTTCAGAGATTGGGTTTCTTTCAAAAGTTTTCGAGAGATTGGACTTCTTTCAATTATCCTGAGACGGGGTAATTGGTTGGTGTTCCTGAGATGGGATCACCGTAGTAAATATTCTGAGATGGAGTATTTACATATCCTTTTGTTATTTTCGTTATATATATTCAAAAAGCCATAAAAATATACTTTTCAAAGCTGAATCGTTTGATGTGCTTTAATCAACGATCCTACGAGATTCGGTTTACATCAAAATGATGTGGCCCAGATAATACCCGATTCAAGAGGAAGAATGAGTCTTTTATTTAGTCTTTTAATTAGTCTTTTATTATCCCACATTGGTTAATTGTCTTTTATATTTATTATTATTTTTAATTATTGTTATTTTGTCCCACATTGCTAAAATGGCAATTGGACTTGGAGTCTGTAGCCTATATAAGACATTTCCTTGTATTTGAATAGGTAGCTTATTATTGAATCAAAAACTATTTTGGTTGAAATTCAGAGATTGAATTTTCATCATAAGAAACTTTCAGAGATTGGATTTCTTTCAAGAAGTTTTCAGAGATTGGACTTCTTGCGATTATCCTGAGACGGGATAAATGGGTGATCTTCCTGAGACGGGATTATCACAAAGAAGTAGTAATACGAGACGGGTTGCTACATATCCCTTTTCTTTCTTGTTATTTACATTTTATATATTCGAAAAAACCCTAAAAATCGATCACATCGGCCCTAAAAGAGACTTTCGAAATTCATATTGCTTTAATCTAGATCCTACGAGATTCGGTTTACATCAAGTGGTATCGGAGATCGGGCGATTAAAGCAACAACATTCTGTTGCGTTCTTCACGAAATGCGGCGTTTTCTTAGAGTTCCCTGGCGTTCTTGTTCTCCGAGAAACCCTAACCGCAACCTTATATTCGTCACTTTACGCTTTGCATTCGATCCATTCTTGATCATCATCAAGAAGCCCTAATTTGGCCGACCGTTATCACAAGGTAATCAAAGCATCCGAAATAGCTGCGTTCATAATCTGCTGCGTATTTTCTGAATCTTTACGAATTTTGTTCTACTCGTTTCCTAATCAAATCATATCGAAAAATTCTCAAAATTTACCAGTAGATAGAACTCTGTATTGGCTGTCTTTTGTCTCTTTAGCACTTTTTAAATTCGGATTTTATCTTGATGAAATTCGGATCGGAATATTCTGCTCGATTTTCTGGAACAACTTGTAGTCGACTTTGTTTTTAGGGAGTTGTGGTGGTCGGAATTGAATGAAATTTTGTGAGCACATAGGAAATTCATTGTTCTACAACTTTGATTCTTTGAGTTGTTTCAGAGTCCGGACCGGTTTTGCACAATAGTCGACGTCACCTAGTTGATTGTTGTCAAAACCCGTAACCCGAGAGTGATCGTTTACGAATTCAATTTCGGTGGGTTATACCTGTCCAAAAATTCGAAACTTAACGGTTTGAACCAAAATTTCATTCTCTACAAGTTTTGTTCTTTGTGTTTTTCGAATTCCATCTTGTTTGGTTGTGACAAGTGCCGTCGAGAGATTAGGCGATTAAAGCTCTTTGCGTTTATTGGAAGAAATCTGTTGCGTTCTTGAGCACCAAGAACCCTAATTGCAGCCGCACTCAAAAGCTAGGTGCCGAATCTTACAATCTATGCTTGTGTTCTTATTAATTTTCCGAGAAAATTATACATAAAAGTTCATATTTGTTCATCTTCTTTCATGCCCTACACACATCGAAACAATCTGAAATTTTTCCACAACTAGATCACCTTGTAACCTGTATTTTCTCTCTTTACATTAGATCAAAATTCGAAGTGTATCAAATCGAAATCTGCTCCCCAACACGAACGGTCTGTTCTATAATTCTGCAAAGCACTAGATCATTATACGATTTCGATTTAGGTGCTTTAGACGATTCCAAATCTTCGAGAATTTGTGAACTTATAGAAAATTCCCTGTTCTAAAATTTTGATCTTTTGAGTTTTCCAGAATCGTCATCATTTGATCACAATCGGCCATGTAAGTCACTGCTATCAATCTGGAAAATTTTGACGGATTGCACCAAGTTGACAAACTATGGTTGTTTGGTCGACCTATCTCGCCCGAAACGATCGACATTTTTATATCCTCTAGAAAACACATAAATCTACAACTTTCATTTTTATTTCCAGTAGCAATTCATCATTGTTTGGGCTGCACGTGCCAATAAGTGCGAATTAAATTCTAGAAATTGTTGACGACATCTTGCTTACGGTTTGCTCGACTTTTTGATTAATTTGACGGTTACACTTCCCTAAAGCAAGAGTTGAGGGTGAGTGTAAACACGAGAGATTGTGAGGATCCAATATTTTGGGTCATGGCTTCCAACAAATATTATTCCAATTGTGATATGGGCAAAACGTATTTCCGAGGCTCGAGGCGTTTGGAGCAGCACATCATTGCTTTACCCGGCAAAATCAATCGGATTTTTGAGCGAGGCTTTTGATGGATTTGCGACGGTGTATGGGCGGAGTATAAACGACTTTGTGCTATATATGACGGCGAACAAGCAATGAAAAAGGCCACAAACAACACGCCAATTGTGGACAATTGTGCTTCCGTTGTGGAGTTGGCTTGTGCCAATGTGGGTGAGGTAGTTCCCACGATTGAGGCTCATGTTGACCTTCCTGTTGCAGATGTTGTTGTTGTTACTACAGAGGATGAGTTGGTCGTTGAGGCTGAAGTAAGTCCGAAAAAGGTTGAAGTTTCCACGAATGAGGTTGTCATTGATTTTAATGTTACAGAGGATATTGCTGATGCTACTGTGTATGAAGAGGTCGTTGATGTTGAGGTATTTCCGAAGGTGGAGGCATTAGTTGATAAACCTGAAGCGCATGACACTGGGATCTTTGATACACCCAATCCAGCCCCTATTCGTCCTACGGTTGATATTGACATTGTTGAGGGTGGTGGAATACTGAAGCACGAGTTTGTTGACCCATATTTGGAGCAGGTTGATGCCTATCATGATTTACATTTCTATGTTGCATCACAAGACGTCATTCCTATTTCTCTCAAGCCACGTGCATTTTCTCATGTTTCTTTGGTGAAGAATGGTGTGACCCATTACTATGTTATTGATACGAAGTTGTTTATTCGCGTTAATTTTGACCCCGGCATATTTTTGGGGTTTATTGTGGAGTATCATGGTGTGAGGCTTGATGGTGCGGACTTCTATGACATCATGTTGATTCGAGGACGAATCCTTTTGACGAGGGAGGGAATGATGTGGCCCAGATAATACCCGATTCAAGAGGAAGAATGAGTCTTTTATTTAGTCTTTTAATTAGTCTTTTATTATCCCACATTGGTAAATTGTCTTTTATATTTATTATTATTTTTAATTATTGTTATTTTGTCCCACATTGCTAAAATGGCAATTGGACTTGGAGTCTGTAGCCTATATAAGGCATTTCCTTGTATTTGAATAGGTAGCTTATTATTGAATCAAAAACTATTTTGGTTGAAATTCAGAGATTGAATTTTCATCATAAGAAACTTTCAGAAATTGGGTTTCTTTCAAGAAGTTTTCAGAGATTGGACTTCTTGCGATTATCCTGAGACGGGATAATTGGGTGATCTTCCGAGACGGGATTATCACAAAGCAGTAGTAATCTGAGACGGGTTGCTACATATCCCTTTTCTTTCTTGTTATTTACATTTTATATATTCAGAAAAAGCCCTAAAAATCAGATCACATCAACCCTAAAAGAGCAGCTTTCGAAAATTCATATTGCTTTAATCTAGATCCTACGAGATTCGGTTTACATCACATATCCATCAATGTCGTACCCTCCAAGCACTCGACTTGGTACACTGATTAGTTAGGTTGTCGACTCGAGACGATCTTTAGGATTGAAACGTTGCCGGTCCTTCTAATCAGGCGGCACTCTCTCTCAATATGCTTTTGACTTCTTGTGACTAAGAAGATCCTTCTAAGCTATCTCTTCACTGTTTTCACAATGAAGTGATATCGGCTTATCAGACCTGGAATTACTCCTAGACCAAAAGGGAAATTCTAAGCACTATGAGTAAACACTGAGCCCGAGATCAACTTAATGATCATCCTTAATCTGACTATAAGTCAGAATCAGTGTAGTCAACCATATTCAAGTTTGCACTTGAATATACAAGCATATGATTCCTCGTTCTCTAAAGATACTTGAGGACGTACTAAACCGCTATTCAATTTTCGAATCCGAGATTCGACTACTACTGACTTGCCGTTATCCAAGAGAGACTCTATCCCATTTTCTCTTTATCCAAAGATTTAGAGAGTCATTCCTGAGAGGTAGGGTAGGACTACTCTCGTTGAATGTTGCATCCGTATATGCAAGATCATCTTAACCAATAAGACGGAAGGGATAGCCAATGACTCATTCTTGTGAATTTGACCGAATTAAATTCTTAGAATATAGTCGAATTCTCTCATCCAGAGAATCTTGGCCTGTCAGTTTCCGACATCAGATAGAACACTCATTTTGTTTCCAACAGTTTCAGTGTTACCTATCGCGAATACTAATACTACTATCTTACCAATATTGATACCCAGTCTACAAAAGACTAATCAATATTCTGGTCAAGTCCACATATTTTAAAACATACGACTTTTAATGACCGAGATGTTCTCTTACATCCACAAAGGACATAATTCCCCGCAGTCAACCTGCCATTTGTTCTAACCAAGACCCTTCTATTCCGAATGAATCCAGACTCCGTTTTTCGGCAAGAAAGTCTTAGGGAATCACCCCTATTTTTTGCTTTCTAACGGAATCCAGCAAGGCGGAGTGGTGAGAGAGTTCAAGGTCTGGTTAACTCTCTACTTTTTAGGGAATCACCCCTAGACCACTTGGCTTTGTGCTGAAAGTTAAACTTTCCTATTCATTCGACTCTTCTCGACGTAGATCCAATTACTCCCACTGGGCCTGAGACACTCAGGTGGTTCTACAAGAGGCTGAACAGAACTGGAGTACCAAAACTCCATTCACAGGGTTAAGGCTTTCAAACCAACCTCTATGATCGGAATCCTATACAGCCCACAAAGAGCCATAGGTTATCAATCACCCCAGCAGACTGTAAAGTCCACAAAACCACAATTGGACAACGGTTAAACCATGCTCCCACTGCGTTTTAGGTGGATTGACATTCTGATCTAGTAGTATTTATCAGTGTAGTCACCAACAACCGATGTTGGACGTGGTCTGATTAAATCAGATAGTAACTACCTTTGGGTAACCGTACTCCAAGGCTTAAGGCTGTTACTTATAGATTCTATCAGAAGCCTTGTGACAGTTCAACTGTCACATTCTGATCTCAAGTATCTTATAACCAACCTTCACTCGTCTCATTAAGGCATTTCACGAACAGTCAAAATCTGAACATATGCGCAAAATCTCCAGTCCTACCTTCAAGCATTAAATGCTAAATGCCTACATTTACGGAAGTGGTGTGAACCGAAGTCACTCCTTATCCATAAATTCACTAGCATCTTCTTGGTAGACTTATCGGTTTACATAATAATGTTAACCGTTATTTTGCAACCAATTATCTTAATCGAGTTTAGCAGTGTATTGTAGTACATCAATAACTATATAGGGCAAGTCTATGGTTTCTTTCTCGGTGAGAAACATTCCACTAGGAGCGGTGAGCATCGGTCCCAAGACTATGCTATAGCCTATTTACGAGCATGGAATACTCTATTCTCTCGCTAAAATCGAGAGACTCCTCCTCGTATTCTTTTGATAAACTAAATCACGTTTCGAGTAGTTATCAGACAAAATGTCACCACTCAAAAACTCCCACTAGCTTTTGTCTCTCACTAAACCCCGAAGGTCATGATGAACAAGCTATGTCACCCCTTCAAATCTATTACCCTCTCCCGATTGAAAGGAAACTTAGTCATTGTTCCTTTGAAATAGTGTTCGTAGACTGGGAGATAGGAATCACCCTTAGCCAGTCGTCAGGTCTTATCTCTAGGATATATGCACTAATTAATAGATATTGAAAGGTCATTTATCTTAATACGGAAACCTCTTACCTTTAATAGTTTTAGATGTGGTACATGTTGGTCCCTTGAAAAGGCTTTGGTTAAGTTTAGAGGGGGGGGGGGGGGGGGGGGGGGGGTGAATAAACTTAACACTTAAAACTTTTTGGAGTTAACAAATTCGCAACTTTAGCGATCTGCGATACTTCAGAGTCGCGAGACTTCAATAGCTGTCGATAAACGTAGTCTGCGATAGTTGAGTTTTTGAATTTGTGCGGTGAATTATATCAAAATTAAGCCTTAATACTTGTTGTTAAATATGACACTAAGTATTAGATACTCGTAGTGCAAGTGTGTGATTTCAGTTGCTAGATTCAGTAGGTTGATGTGCAAGATAAACTAAGTGCAGAAATTAAATGCTGAAAGTAAGTAGGCAGATTTTATAGTGGTCCAGGTTGTGTAATCCTGTCAGTCCACTCTTCTCCTGTGATGTTGGAGGAAATTCACTAGAGATCTTTGATGTAGCTATTACAAAGATTCCTAAGTTGTTTGTCCTTCACCAATAACTATGTCTTCACAACCGAAAAGCGGGAACGGTAGGATTCTTGCTCCCGAGTCTTCCACTTGGTCCTTGAAGGGTAGGATTGCCTCTTCACCGGCTCCACCACAAACAACGATCTTTCACACCCAATAGATGCTTCACTTGTCTTCGGCGGGTTCTTTATAAAATAAAGATTGAATCAAATAAATGATTCAGTTGCAGCAGCTTGATTAGGATGATATAATCAGCAGCTTGCAGACTTCAAGTGTGTATGCTTGATGTAGCTTGAATACAGAATGCACTTGAAGTAATTTTCTAGATCAGCAGCTTTATGCTCAGTAAGTTCAGCAGGGTGTTTTTCAGCTCAGAGTTATCTCTTAAAGTTTACCCAAAATTCATCCTTTTCTTTCTGAGTTGAAAGTCTTCTATTTATAGGTAGGAATGCATGTGACTTGTATTTGAAATTCAAATGTAACCGTTCCTTGATTTTGTCCCATCTGATCTGCATTCTGTCACTATTCATAGGACTGACACTGTCAGAATTCCTTTTTGACAGTGCAGTCGTCCACCCCTTTGACTTGTATCCAATGGATAAAAATAATGAATCATCCCAACGTTCTTTTAATCTCAGCCTTTGATTTCCTTGATAAGTCAGAGGTAGTTGGATGTCCTTATCCATGTAATCTTCCAATAATCTTGAATTAATCGAGGTATTATATCAGCAGGTTCATCAGTTTGCTGAGATACATATCAGTCAGCTGAACTCCAATTTGCTGTTTATAAAATGCAATGCAGCTGATTTCTTTTATCTAATTTTTATTTGTGAAGTTAGATTACACCTTTTTAAATTATAACCAAGTTCCAAACATCATCCACCTTATGGAACTTAGACCTTCTACACAAGGTATATGTGATCAGTTTAGGTCATCACAGACTTGCCTAAATTCTGATCCCATATCCTTAACTTAAATTACTAAGTTTGATCCCTTAGCCTTCTGTAACTGAGTTTGAACCCTCAGCCTTCAGTCTTCAGTCTTCAGCAGGTTCCTGACTAGTCTACTGACCTATCTACCCTACTGACCTAGACTAGTCTGCGACGACGAAGTCAGCTGACCATTACAGTGCTTGTTTGATCAAACCTATTTATGAATCAAACTCTAATAAACCTATACAATAAATCTAGACATCTTTTTGCCTTTGCACTATAACAGCTAGTCTGGCACTCATCATCAAAACTAAGAAATAAGTCCAACAATTTCCCCCTTTTTGGTGATGATGCCAATACCCTCACCTAACAGCAAAGCAAAAAGATATAAAACAAAAACATAACAAATATAGTCATCTTTCATTATAATCATTTGTTCAAAAATATTACAGTCTAGAATCAGCAAAAACATAAAGCAGTTAAAGTATGCTGATCTACTGTCTTCTTTCTCTCTCTTGTCTGGCCTTCTCAGCTTGTTCTTGGTATTCTCTGATTTCTTTCACCATATCTCTCATCCAATCATTTTCAATCAGAGAGAAGTCAATATGAGGGTTTACATGTTTCCACCAATGCCATGCTTCAGGTAGAGTAAGGGATATTTGATTTACCCTGAAGCCTAACCTCATATACACTTCTTTAAATTCATTCACTGAATCCTTTGCCTTTGTAGTAGGTATACCAATGCCACTTTTACCACCTCTGTGTTTGGCCCTCAAGGATTTGATTCTTGCTTCCCAAAACTTAAGTCCCAAAAATAAGTTCAGACCTTCATGAAATCCCTTGTCATGATAGGGTCTATGTCTCGTTATTGTATACCTTCTTGTATTGTTGGAGAAGCTCATCAGTGAGTGGAAGTACGCAGTCTTTGGTTGTCCGAAAGCATTTGTATCTGCTTCCCATCTCTTTTTTGCAAAGACTCTGGCAGCTTCTTTTGCTTCTGCTGTTGCCTCTTCCCCCTTATTGACATCATCAACAAACCGGGATAGTAGGCCATGCACACTTTCCTGTGTGATAACTAGGTTGCTTAGTTGGCCTTCAATGATTTTAGTCCTAGTATCAATTGTTGTAATCCTTTCTTGCATTGTTTGCTCCAGCAGGGTCATCCTCTCAGTAAATTTAGGATCAGGCACAGCAGGTTGTGGTGCAGCAGCAGGCTCAGTGGGCTCAGGTGTAGCAGCAAGGTTGTCAAGTTTCTGATGGATGGAAGAAAGTTGGTCTTTCAGAAAGTGATCTTTGGCAGTATTTCCAACCTTGATTCCCTTCACATCTAGTATCAGATTGTTCACAGCATTTTGAGTAGATGTGAAGTTTGAAGCAACTGTGGCAGTAGATTGTCTGTTTTCATTTACCATCTTCATTAGTTCTTCAAATCGTTCTTCCTGTCTGTCCAGTTGAGTCCTTAACTGTTGCATATCATGCCTTACAGTCCTCAACTCATTCAACACTTCAACTGGCACTTCACTGGTCATCCTTCCACCAATATCTTCATCAGCAGGCTCCTCAACATTGTATTGTGGCCTCTGATTGCTCACAACCATTGCCCAACTCCTATCTAGACCAGCAGGGTTAGGTCCTTCATATTCCTCCAGAATAGGATCAATGGCAGGTTCCTCAAAAATAGGGACAAATGCCTATGGGGGATTAACATCAATATTTTCTTCTTCAGGCATCTGAAATTCTTCATCACTGAAGTCATAGTCCAGCAGCTGCTCATTCTCATTAACAGCAGTCTGCTGACCATCTTTCCCTTCAATGGTCTTGTCTCCAGTAGGCTCCACTACAGCAGCCTCTTCAGCAACAGGGGTTTCCTCCAAACCCAAAGTTTGTTCCAACCTTTGTCCGAGTCTTGTTTGAGACTCGACGGCACTGTACCTCCTGTTCCAACCTTTGTTCAGGTGCTGTTTGTAGCCCAGCAACCTGTACCTCCTCTTCAATTCTCTGTGGATTGAATATAGCCTCATTATCCACTTGGAATCCTTCTGCATGACCAATCTTGTGCAGGATGATGGCAGTTTTAGTAAGAATGCCCTCAAAGTCAAATCCATCTTGATATTCAATGGACTCATCTGAGCTGGCACTAGGTTCATTGAAATCAGTAACTTTTTATCCATCCAAATCCTCACTCTGTTCGGCTTCATTTTGTGCGTAGGCTCTACAACAAAGAATGTACTTGGTTCATCGGCCGACCTACTAGCACTAAGATTAATTCCTTCATTGATCAATGCTTCCGGATCATCCATGGTGAGATCCTGTAGATCCTCATCCATCTCTCAGTCTGGCGGCCCTCGGCGGACTTACCGATCACGGTGGGTGCAACGCTTCTATGATATCGGTGGCGTTTTGACCGGTAGCTTCGGTTGTTGTTTCTCTAGCCACTCCACCGGTCTCCCCGGGAAACATAGGGGTATCATCATCGAATCGATGAATCAGCATGCGGTGTAAACTTTGGATCTACGAACATAATAGCTCCACTTTTCTTCCCTTCACCCAAAAGATCCATCAGCCTGGATTGCAGCATGCTAGTGTCTATCAAATCCAACAGGCTATCCACACCTAGCTGCTCAAATGCCCATTCTTCGAATCCACTCATTGGATCAGCAGCTGGTTTCTGTCTTTTGTAAAATCCAAACTTCCACTGAAAGTAGTTTTGCACCTTTTTGAAGTTAGGATCTACTTTGCCCTTTTTAGATGCCTTCTCATATGGCATAGATGGCTTTCTAATGGCAGGTTCGGTAGCTTGCGACCCCAAAAGCTTCCACAAGTAAGTTCATGGTTTCTTCAACGGATGTTTGAAAGTCGGTAGGTTCTTTGAGATTGTAAATTTGTGCCTACTACTTCCAACCGTACCACACTTGGTTCCCCCGACTTACATGCTCATCGGCGGGGTTAGCGACGGATCGCTCTTCCCCCGAGTTCTTGCAACTATTGCGGGGTCTTCAACCAACTCTTCAATTACTTCTTCAACTACCACACGGCGGGTTCGGGTTCGGTGGTTTGCGTGGTTCTTCGATAGATACTACGGCGGGCTCGGGGTCGGTAGGCTGCGCGCGTATATCTTCAACAGATTGCTCAACAACAATCTGTCCAGCATCAGTAGACTTGACAACCTCTTCAGGTGAGGAGTCAGTAATCTCCACAAGCTTGATTATGGTCAAGGGCTCAGCCTCAATAGCCTCTTCTTCCTCTACTACTGATGCCTCTTCTTGGGCTCTTTGTGCCTCCAAGCTTTTCAGTTCTTTCCCTTTTCCATGTTTCTGCTTATGGATAATTTCTTTTCTCCTCTTGGAAATGGGTTCATCATCCTTCTCAGCCACAGTAGACTTCCTCATTCTACCGGCTTCCTTCTGTTGTTCCCTCAGAATTTCAACAACAGTTTTCCTTGCAGCAACAGCAGGGTCAGTAACCTCCACTGAACCCTCGGCGGACTCGGCGATGCGTGTGCTTTGTTTGCTTCCTTGTTTTCTTTGAAGGAATTGATACTTCAGTTGTCTTTCTTGTATCTCCACCCTTTCTTTTCTCAGCAGCCTTCTTTGGTGCAGCAAGTTTAACAGATTTCTTTTTAGGTTGCTTGACCTGCTCACCACCAGCATCACCATCATCTCCATCATTATCATCATCGGAATAGGCTTCTCAAAGCAACCTCTTCATCATCATCTAGACCAGAATAGCATCATCAATTTCCTTCTTGTATCTAGATCGATTTATCTTTTCGAGATGCTACATCGGGGATTTCCAAATGATTCTGATTAATGTAAATTAATAGAGTAACTATACAGGCTGCTTTTATTTAATCAACACTTATAGTGACGACTTGAATAAATGCTGCAAATAGGTACGGAACCATCATCAACTCAGTAGACTGATCTCATGGATAAAGGGCAAGCAAGGCCTTGGATTTCCTCTTTTTCTTCCTTGAAAACCTTCTTCATATAATGAATGAAATAACAGTTGACCCAATCAAACTTCATGCTCCTATAAAACGAGATGATTATCATCAATTCTATCTTGGGTCACGATAGAGTATCCATACTTCCAACTAGTCCAAGTATGTTTTTAGCAATGAGTTTGCTCGGCGAGACTATATTCACTTCCAATATGTTTGCAGTTGATGCCTGGAATGGATTTGGTGGCTGCATTTGTTTTGATCGATCAACAAACGCCATCTTGTCCAATCCCATTTCTTAGGATTGTGAGCCATCCACTACTTCTTCAAATCCAAAAACTTCCCTCGGCGAGACTTGAGGAAATTTCTATTTCTTGTCCATTCACGGCGAGTTTTAAATGCTTCGGTTCCTTCTTTTGTATTTGAATGTTTCTCCAGAAACTGACAACATTTGTATAAGAGATTGTCTCCAGTCTTATATTCAACACATTCTCCAGACCGGCATATCTCCTTATTCTTCGACCAATGTTAATGGCCAGTTCAGTTCTATTTGCATCCTCAACAAAACCTCTAACACTTTGGCTTGATTCAATCTGGACATCAACCTTTTCCGCCATTTGTATGAGAAGAATAAGATGAAGAAGATTGATTCTCAAATCTGTGTTCACACAGTGTAGAAATCGCAGTGATAAAGCAGATTTGCAAGTAGAGATTCTGTTTGTATAATAGCTTTGTATAAATAGACGGTGAGTAATTTGTATTTGTCGGTGCACGTACATCCATGTCAACCATGATTAATCGAATAAATCTTTGGTATGACACGTGTTCCATAACGTCGATAACCGTTAGATCGTGTTAAGCTGCGGTTATAAAGGATGAAATAAATATCCCGCCAATTTCGCTTTTTGACTTTAATAACTTTGGCGTGTAACGTTCCATTCGGCGGGGGTAGTCCTCGGCGGGGTGGGCACGGCGGTCTGGCGATAAAGGTGCTTCGGCGGCACTGGCGATCAAGTGACTCTGGCGATCCTTGTTTTCTCCTTGTTTTGTTCAATTGATAATACAAGATGAAGTTTAATACCAATGAGCGATCTGTCAAGTGAGCTCACCCAACATGACAAAGACCAATCCCCTTGGCAACCTCATTTGCTCAATTGTCCAAAAATAAGTACATGGAATTGTTGATACCAATGACTAATCGCTAAGTGAGCTCACCCAACATAGCAAAGACTAATCCCCTTGGTGAATTCCGGTACATTCTTGAATATCGAGTCAACTTTGATAATTCCAAGTTCGGTCCTTAACTTAGCAATTCTTTCACTGTCAAGTGGTTTAGTGAAGATATCAGCAAGTTGATCCTCAGTAGGGATGTATAGAACCACCACATCTTTCTTTTCAACATGATCTCTTGTAAAATGATGTCTCACATCAATGTGCTTGGTTCTTGAGTGCAAAACAGGATTTTATGTGATTGCAATTGCACTTGTGTTATCACACATAATTGGAATTTCCTTTTCTTCAATTCCATAATCCCTTAATTGTTGTCTTAGCCATTGTACTTGTGCACAGCAACTTCCAGCAGCAATGTATTCAGCTTCAGCAGTGGAAGTTGAAATAGAATTCTATTTCTTGCTGAACCTGGAAACCAGTCTATTTCCTATTAACTGACAGGTTCCTGAGGTGCTTTTTCTATCAATCTTGCATCCAGCATAATCTGAATCTGAATAGGATATAACTTTGAAGCTTCCTTCCTTGGAATACCATATCCCTACTCCCAAAGTCTATTTTAGGTACTTGAGAACCCTTTTGAGCGCACCTAAATGACTTTCTTTAGGTTTAGATTGAAATCTTGCACAAACACCTACGGCAAAGGATATATCGAGTCTTACGCGATAAGGTACATCGGACGCCTATCATCCTTACGTATAAGGTCGATCAACATCTTTGCCTTCTTTATCTTCATCCAATCGATATTTGTACTCATAGGGGTTGAGTTTTTAGTGCTATTTTCCATACCAAATTTCTTGGCAACTCCTTGGTATACTTGGTTTGATGAATGAAGATTCCATCTTTCATTTGTTTAACTTGCAATCCCAAGAAGTAATTCATTTCTCCCATCATACTCATTTGAAATTTGCTCTTCATTAGATTTGCAAACTTTTCACAAAGTAAATCATTTTCGAGAACCAAAGATTATGTCATCAACATAAATGTTTGTACCCGGTAAGTCTTGTCCCCTTCACTGATTCTGAAAAGTGTCTTGTCAATGGTGCATTTTGTAAATCCATTGTCCACCAAGAATTGAGATAGAGTCTCATACCAAGCTCTTGGTACTTGTTTTAATCCATAAAGTGCTTTGTTGAGTCTATACACTTTATCTTCTTGATCTTTAACTTCAAATCCGGGGAGGTTCTTTGTACATACACTTCCTCCTCTAGAATGCCATTCAAAAATGCACTTTTAACATCCATTTGATATACTTTGAAGTTCTTATAAGCGCATGTGCCAAGAATAATCTAATAGCTTCCAATCTTGCAATAGGTGCATAAGTTTCATCAAAATCTATTCATACGCTTGAGAATAGCCTTTTGCAACTAGTCGGCCTTATTCCTCACAATGGTACACGATTCATCAAGTTTATTTCGTATACCCATTTAGTACCAATGATATTTGCATGACTTGGCCTTTCAACTAGTGTCCAAACTTGATTTCTTTCAAATTCATTTAATTCTTCTTTCATAGCAATTATCCAATCTGGTTTCGAAATTGCTTCTTCAACAACTGTAGGTTCCATTTGAGATAGAAAACAAGTAAACATAGCTTCCAGTTGTCTTCTAGTCCTAACACCTTGCTTTGTACATTGCCAATAACTTGTTCGGCGGGGTGATTCCATAACCATTGTGGATTACGGTTATTTTGATTATCAGGAACCTCATCTTCAGTAGGGTCTGCTGTAGCTTCTTCTCCAGGGGGTTCAGCAGATCCTTGAACTGCTTCAGTTGTTGCATCAGTAACATTACCAGCAGGGTGTTCAGCAGGGCAGTATCGAAACTTTCAAGTCATTGACTCTTTCCAAAACTTCAACACAATCTGGATCAGTGACTTGTTGATTCTCAGCAGGTTCACAATCTTTATCTTCCATACCAGTAAACTTAGGTTCATCAAACACCACATGTATTGTTTCTTCATGTTTCAGTGACCTCTTGTTCAGCACCCTGAATGCCTTACTGATTGAAGAATCCCAAGAATATTCCTTCATCTGATTTTGGTTGGAATGTTTTCAAGTGTACTTTGTGATTTAGAATAAAACACTTGCTTCCAAATGGATGGAAATAGGATATGTTAGGTTTCCTTCCATTCCAAACCTCATAAGGTGTCTTCGGCGGCTTCTTGTTTCGATGTTTGTTTTGTGTATAGCAATTTGTATTGATTTGCTTGACCCAATATCTTTCGGTAGCAATGCTTCACAAATCATTGTTCTTCCCGCTTCCTTTAAAGTCTGTTTCTTCTTTCGGCAACCCCATTTTGCCGAGGTGTACCGACGGCGGCAAGTTGATGTAGTATACCATTCTGTTCACAATATTCTCTTATAACTTTGTTGAGAAATTCAGTACCCTGATCTGATCTTATCTTTATTATTGTTAAACTTTTCTCATTCTGTAATCTCTTCAAAAGATTAGGCATACTTTGAAGTGTTTCACTTTTCTTGTTCATGAAGATCACCCAAGTGTATCTTGAATAATCATCCACAACCACTAAGGTGTATTTCTTTCCAGTTACACTTGTTGGAGTTATAGGTCCAAATAGATCCATATGCATAAGCTCCAACACTCTATTAGTTGATTGTTTGGTTTTTGATTTGAAGCTTGACTTTATCTGTTTACCCTGTTGACATGCATCACATATGGCATCCTTTTTGAATGTGATCTCAGGTAAACCAATCACCAAACTTCTTCTTCACCAACCGATTAATATCATCAAAGTTTAAATGATTTAACTTCTTGTGCCATAACCAATTGAGTTCGGACTTGGTATGCACAATCGGGCGAGTTTTGGGGCTGCGGTAGACCAATCCACAACATACATGTTCTGTTGTCTTCTACCGACAAGTACAACTTGATCACCTCTTTCACTAATGACAATACGGTTGTTTTTGTCAAAAGTGACCTTGTAACCCATGTCACGAGAATTGTCCGGTGCTCGGCAAGTTGTAGTCCAGTCCTTCCACATATGCAACATTCTTGATTGTAAGTCCATTTCGATAAGTGTGCCATATCCTCTTGTATATCCAGTGTATTCTTGTTGCCAAAATTCACCCTTGGACCATCTTTTGCCACAAAGTTTGACAAACGGTGCTTATTCTTTGTCATGTGTACGGAACATCCCTTTGTCAAAGTACCGGACACCCTACAAAACAAAGTTAATGCATTTTAGGTACCCAAACTGTTTGGGTCCATAGTGGTCGTGGCAAGCATGACCCTTGGTATGTTTCCATAAGGTCTTCTCTGAATGTGTCATACTTTGGTTCATACTTTGGTTCATACATGTATTCCACACATCCATAAGTTCTAACGGTAGGTTGTGTAGGAATCACATATGTTTTACGGCCTTTTGGTTTATAATCTTGTTTAAAGTGATTCTTGGTGTTAACGGCATTAGTATAACCATTTGTTTCTTGTACGTTAGGAACATCCCTGTAATATGGAGTCTGCGAGGTCTTGTGTAAGTCCTCTGTGATCCCATTGCCTAGGTTTTACCACTATTTGCATGGTTATACTTGTTGTTTCTAACGGTAGGTACATGAGTATTCCAATCATCATCGGTGGGAAACGAGTCTACCTTTCCCCCGAGATAAGTATCCCTTGAATGATTAACATTTTTGGGTTTAGAATTCTTATCCTTGGAATATTTACGTTTCTTACCCTTACGTAGTTCGACGGACTTGGTAGCATGTACGCTATCGGCGAGCTTAGAAGGCACGGCGGTCCTATTTTTAGATTTACTCTTTTTATTAGGAGGCGTTGACTTCTTTGACTTACGATTTTGCTTCCTTGAAGCATTCTCATTGGGTTTTCTTGCCTCGGCAACCTCTGCGGGAGTTGGGTTTAGTGCGGTACAAACTTAGGACCAATTACGGTACTAGGTTCGGTTACCTTCTTGGATCCACTCTTGTTAGATTGTTGAGTTCCAAATCCAAGCCTGTTCTATCACCATAAGGCTTTCCGATTTGTATGCGAGCGAGAGGAACAAGATGGTTCGAGCGGATTCGGAAATTTCTTGGATGATCCGCATGAGCTTACAGCGATTCGTCCAACATCTTTTTCCTTACCTTTGAGAACCTTTAATTCGGCATTCAATCTTCCAACTTCTAACTCAAGAGCTTCTTTTTCAGCCTTCACAATCTCATAACCAGATTGTATTATCCTCAGTTGATTAAGGATGGCATCCAAAGTCTCATTATTGTCAGAATTTCTAGGAAAAACCACAAGTTGATTCACAATCACTTCCAGCAGGAGTATTGATGGATACAGTGTTGTATACCTCCTCAGTTTCATCCATATTGGCCATCAAAGCATAATCTTCCATATCAGCAACCAGTGCTGTGTCATCTGATTCATTTCCCTTTTCAGATTCAACTTCATACCCTGATTCATCTTCAGCAACCATAGCCTTCTTGCCATATCTTCTTTGTTGACTTTTGGTCTTCAGTAGGTCTGGACAATCAGGTCTAAAGTGTCCAGGCTTCTTGCAGTTGAAGCATAGATAATCAGGTTCCTTGCTTTGTTTTAACTCAGGACATTCAGGTTTGAAGTGTCCTGGTTTCTTGCAATGAAAGCATAGATAGTCATTATCTTTCTTTGATTCCTCTTTCTTTCTCTCAGTAGGCCTCTTTGTGAAATTTCTTGCAGGGGCCTTTCCAGTCTTCATCATTCTGATTTTCTTGCTCAGTAGGGCAATCTGCTCCTGCATCTCATCCAATGAGATCATCTTGTCCTCCTGATGTTTCTTCTTGATGTGAAGCAGCCAATGCAGTGGTCTTTGGCTCTTCCTTTTCGATCTCGGTACAAGCTTTTTGCTAAATTCATAAGCCTTGAGATGCGAAAACAACTTGAAGGTGTCTTCTTCATGCAACTTCCTCATTTCTTCTATTGCGGTCACCTTCATTTTCCAAACATCTTTTGCGAGGTAGAGCCTCCAAGATTTTGGTGTTTATTTCTTCTTTTGAATAACTTACACTCAGCAGGGTAAGTTCATCCAGGATTGCATTGAATCTTGATTCCATTTGCTCAATGGTTTCATTTGGCAGCATCTTGAACTTTTGAAACCTCTTTCTGGCCACACTGATTTTGTTCTTCTTTATTGCATCAGTGCCTTCACAGATCAGATGTATCTTGTCCCAAAGTTCCTTAGCAGTTTTGCAATCTTTAACCTTCATGTACATATTGCTATCCAAAGTTCTATAAATGATATCAATAGCAATGTTGTTGAGGTTTGCTCTTTTTTCGTCTTTCGCATTCCATTCTCTTTTTGGTTTAGGAATGTACTCGGTTGTATCACCCACTTTATTCTTGCCTTGGTAATCTCCGGTGGTCCATCGGTTAGTACATCCATCAACTCATCATGAGTTGCGGCAAGGTATGCTGCATTCGACGTTTATACTCATCAAATCTATCAAGAGAACACATCAGCATAGTTACTGGGTGTTGTCCATGATGCAAGTCTTTGAAAATCAGTAACTTGAAAGAAAGTTTTAAAGAATTTTCACAAGCACAACAAGTAGGATTACTTAAGAACAGAAGCACTGCTCCGATACCAATTGTCAGGGGTGTACATAGTCCAGTCCGGTCAGTTTTTTGTAATTTTCCGGATTGAACTGTACTGACGGTTTTCATTTTTTCTAAACTGAACTGAATTGCTCGAATTGCTCAATAATCTGAATTGAATTGGACCAATACAGTTCGGTTCGGTCCAGTTTCGGTTTTTCAACTGTTTTTAAATTTCCATAAAAACCTAAAAGCTCTCAGTTGAATCTGTACCCAATCACTTGTGCTTTTCAATAACACATCCGGATGAAACTCGCTATGCCAATATACTAAGCACAAAGACACGTAAGGATCATTTCTTTGATAACCAATAAATACAAAAATCGGCTTAATAACTACTTCAGCACAAATTAAACAAATGATGCTTTTAACGCAACGTGCATTTTTTTTCCAGCACAATCTAAAGCCCTACAATAAAGCATGGAACACAACACTCCCAGCATATATACAACTCTGAAAAAAATACAGGAAAACAAAGAATTGTTGAAAATGAAGTAGGAAAATTTCAGGTATATGATAATGGTGGGATCGCAAAGGGAGACGGATACTTACTCAAAGTATAAGACTGAAGGTGGCCGGAGAATCCGCCTTCCAGAGTGGCGGAACTTGAAACGGCGCACAACAGAAGCCAATGGTCGGGTATGAAGAATTGAAGACTCAAAACTCTGAAAGAGTGAAGAGTGATAGCGGCGACGGCTCAGTCATGTTTAGGTTTAGGGTATTGAAATTATATTTATATAATATACATATATTTAATTATATATTATCTTTCGGTTCGGTTCGGGTTATACCTGGTTTTTTCCTGCAAAACCGAAAATTGGATTATTTGTCCGGTTCGGTTTTTATCCAATAAAAAAACCAATTGGAAAACTGCGGTTTATGATTTTCGGTTCGGTTCGGTTCAATCCAGTCAGTTAGTCCAGTTTTCTAATTTATCTGTACACCCCTACCAATTGTTGGTCCCTTGAAAAGGCTTTGGTTAAGTTTAGAGGGGGGGGGGGGGGTGAATAAACTTAACACTTAAAACTTTTTGGAGTTAACAAATTTCGCAACTTCGGCGGTCGCGATACTTCGGGAGTCTGCTTTGAGACTTCGATAGCTTTCCGATAAACGATAGTCTACCGATAGTTGAGTTTCTTGAATTTGTGTGCGTGAATTATATCAAAATTAAGCCTTAATACTTGTTGTTAAATATGACACTAAGTATTAGATACTCGTAGTGCAAGTGTGTGATTTCGGTTGCTAGATTCGGTAGGTTGATGTGCAAGATAAACTAAGTGCGAAATTAAATGCGAAAGTAAGTAGGCGAGATTTTATAGTGGTTCCGGGTGGTGTAATCTGTCGGTCCACTCTTCTCCCGTGATGTTGGAGGAAATTCACTAGAGATCTTTGATGTAGTTTGTTACAAAGATTCCTAAGTTGTTTGTCCTTCACCAATAACTATGGCTTCACAACCGAAAAGCGGGAACGGTAGGATTCTTTGCTCCGAGTCTTCCACTTGGTCCTTGAAGGGTAGGATTGCCTGTTCACCAGCTCCACCACAAACAACAGTCTTTCACACCCAACAGATGCTTCATTGTCTTCAGCAGGTTCTTTATAAAATAAAGATTGAATCAAATAAATGATTCAGTTGCAGCAACTTGATTAGGATGATATAATCAGCAGCTTGCAGACTTTAAGTGTGTATGCTTGATGTAGCTTGAATACAGAATGCACTTGAAGTAATTTTCTAGATCAGCAGCTTTATGCTCAGTAAGTTCGACAGGTGTTTTTTCGGCTCGAGTTATCTCTTAAAGTTTACCCAAAATTCATCCTTTTCTTTCTGAGTTGAAAGTCTTCTATTTATAGGTAGGAATGCATGTGACTTGTATTTGAAATTCAAATGTAACCGTTCCTTGATTTTGTCCCATCTGATCTACATTCTGTCACTATTCATAGGACTGACACTGTCAGAATTCCTTTTTGACAGTGCAGTCTGTCCACCCCTTTGACTTGTATCCAATGGATAAAAATAATGAATCATCCCAACGTTCTTTTAATCTCAGCCTTTGATTTCCTTGATAAGTCAGAGGTAGTTGGCTGTCCTTATCCATGTAATCTTCCAATAATCTTGAATTAATCGAGGTATTATATCAGCAGGTTCATCGTCGCGTGAGATACATATCGATCGTCGAACTCCAATTTGCTGTTTATAAAATGCAATGCAGCTGATTTCTTTTATCTAACTTTTATTTGTGAAGTTATATTACACCTTTTTAAATTATAACCAAGTTCCAAACATCATCCAACTTATGGAACTTAGACCTTCTACACAAGGTATATGTGATCAGTTTAGGTCATCACAGACTTGCCTAAATTCTGATCCCATATCCTTAACTTAAATTACTAAGTTTGATCCCTTAGCCTTCTGTAACTGAGTTTGAACCCTCAGCCTTCAGTCTTCAGTCTTCAGCAGGTTCCTGACTAGTCTACTGACCTATCTACCCTACTGACCTAGACTAGTCTGCTGACAGAAGTCAGCTAACCATTACAGTGCTTGTTTGATCAAACCTATTTATGAATCAAACTCTAATAAACCTATACAATAAATCTAGACATCTTTTTGCCTTTGCACTATAACAGCTAGTCTGGCACTCATCATCAAAACTAAGAAATAAGTCCAACAGTACACATACCTATTCAGCTTTTCTAAGTGGTTTTGTCTTTATCAAACAAAAGTCTGAGTCTCAGATTCGTACTACAAATGTCATCTTCACTTTGTTTAAGGCAACTGTAGTATCGAGATGAAAGTGAATCCATTTGTTTCAACGAATCGTAAACCAGAAAAATAATTTTTTTCTGTGATATTCAAGGATAGAATCCGAAATTCATTTCCTTATATCACTCCCACTATTCTAGCTGAAATTACTGCCCGTTGTTACTCTATTAATCGTTAATGCAAAGCTCCCTTGTTCTTCCAAAGAACTTAGCTCCCGAGTTGAGTTACTCGGTTAAGAAAGTCGCTGAGGATTCATTGGTTAGTGATCCGAAATCACTTTCCTTATCCAATACTTTCTTTAATTAATATTTCGGTTTAGCCTCAAACTTAGTTTAGATGATTAACACGTGTAGACATTCTTTCCCATTCTTAACTTTCCTTAAAAAGGAAATAGTCTTGAACAAGCAGTTCGTTTGAGTAGACACTACTCGTGAACTGTGAGATGTCTAATGAAAGCGTTACCCAGTGGGACTAATTTTCTAATAAATTAGAAAAACATAAGATAAAAGCTCCCACTAGTTTATCAGTTCCAAATACCGTCTAACTAGCGACACTTTAATTGATTATTCTCCAATTTTTCTATTAGAAAATTTCTCGTGTAGACACTACACAATTAAAATTCACTAGAAGAATTTTATCGTCCCAATCATCTTTCAAACTAACTATGGTTGTCTCTCGTTCAACACGAGTGACAAAATAGTGACATACTTATTTACGTCACTTAAGTCTAGAAGGCTCAAGAGAAATATCTCTTCCGAAAAATTAATCGCATGTAAGATCAATAAGTACAATGTTCTAGTTACTTACCACTTTTCAATGAAGTCATTACTCGTCAATTTTACACTAGCAGTCTAGCACCCTAGAGAGATATATAAATAGTTGTAAATAAAATTGACAGAAAATAAATCCAAATCATACACTACTAATAAATTTTAGGAACTATAAACTAAGTACTTATAGTCTATCCTACCGTTCCAAGGATTTAATCTAATACCTCAGGGCCGCCTTAGGGTAGGTCAAAGAGGTTTCGATTAATATTGAAGATAGAATTGAGAATCAAACATCTCATTTGTGATCGTCAATCACCTTTTCTTTTTCAGCCAAGGTACTACCAAAAATACCCTTTATGAGTGTGACCTACTGTCTCATATTTTTAGGTAGACCCCGAGTGTGCCGCCTTAGGGTCGGTCAGTGACCCGACGAGTACCCAAAATACTATCCTTTCGGAGACCAAGCCTTGAATTTCGATAGCGGTGAAGGCCTTCCTTAGGGAGGCCGGTCCCAGGCCGGCATGAGGCGTCACCATTCTTTCATGTTGCTTGTGTCAACAATAGAGGCCGTGGGGTCGGCTGTCGCCTCTCCCGCTCCCACTCAATATTTTGAAAAAGTGGTGGGTTTAATGATCACGTTTTTGGACTTGATGTTACATTAAGGAACAATAAACCATAGGCCCAAATGTTGTCGGATATGTGGGCTAGCCCACCCGACCTATTCGTTGGAACATATGTGACCGTCGGACGGGTCAAGACCAGGGGATCTCCGTTGAGCCGTAGTGGCTCTTCGGATGGCTCAGCCTTGCCGGACCCCCGTGCAAACGCCACACGTGGAGGGTGAAGTCGATCGAGCCGTAGCTACTGTTGACCACCCAACCGTGGTTAAACCACTTTCAAGCCATGTTTGCCTGTGATTATCCAATCCTTAAACATCAAACTTTCACGTAGACACTACAGAACAAAAACGTAATCTCGTCTAGGTAAGGTGGAATTCACCGAGAATCCAACACCTTAACCACGAGGTTTCGGAATTTTACTCCTTATGCTTTCGCAGAGTGGGATTCACCGAGAATCCATCACCCAACCTTGACGATTGAAAAAACTCGTGTTCCTCGGTTTTTACCCTAATTAGTTTCTAATTAATATCAAACAATTAATTAAAACTAATTGCGTATTTTATACATGCCTAACTAATTCCTCGATTTAATTTCTACATGTATGCATATGGAGTGGAATTCATGATATGATGCATGTCATGGCAATTTTCCGGTTCTACACATACAATCTAAACATGTATACTAGTGCGGAAAATAAACACCGAGATGGACCGTTGACACCCCCGTATCTAATCTATTAGAAAATAAATAACCAAAACCCTAACTAGGGTTTACTTCTTTCTAACATAATCTGCAGCTGTTCAAAATCTTCGACGATCGGCAAACCAAACGAACTCGGATCGCGATGAAACTTTCCAGATCTGTTCCTCACTCCTTGGGCTTCAATATGGACGGTTGGATCAGAGCTTTGACTTGTCAATTTTCTCCAGTGGGCCACCCAACTTGCTGCTGGATCTGACTTTTACAGCAGCGCCTCAAAGACTTCCCGAGGCCGATCGGGAATTGAGATGAGTCTCGATCGACCTGAAATTCTTATGCCACGTCAAAAACTCCATATTTATCGATCTGACCGGTTGGATTTGCGTTTCAATGGTCCAAACTCTCCTAGAAATTCGAGGAAGTCACATGTAGGGATTCTGTGAATCCTGCGTTTTTCTGTTACAGATATCAAAGCGGACTCCGATCGACGCCAAAGTTTTTGGAATTGTTCATCATCTTCCAATCTTGATTCTGACCGGAGAGATCGTCGTTTCAACGGCTCGATCAACGGGAAAAACAAAATAACTAAACAGCTACTAAACAGATCTATTTTCTGGAAATTAAAATTGCAATAAAAATAAATTACATAATTTCCTATACTCATATGAACGAATTTTCATCGTTTATATGAGTTTACAATAGATCTAACGGGTAAACAGTGCCAACCCCCAATCCATCTCTTCAACCATAGCAATTAATCATTATCAAAGCATAAAACAATAAATAAAATTTACCTACATGCAATTCCACTCCTTTAAATCGTTTAATTAAGATTATGACTATATAAACCGTGGAACCTGGCTCTGATACCACATGAAGGATGTAGGATCTTAGATCTACGCGCAGCGGATGAATCACGACTTATACATCACAATACATAATTAAAGGACTTAAACTACTACAAGGAGTTAAGAAAAACATACCAATAGTAAGGAAGAAAAGCTTTAATCTTAGGATGATAAGCCTTGATCTTCCAATGTGTTCTCCAAACGGTGGTTGGTGGACACCGATTCTTGGAATTGGAACCTCCTTGATTTGCAACCGAGAAAAACCCTAAATTTTTCTCCAACCGGGTGGAGCTAAGGATCAAACTCCTTAGCCTTTTTTCTTTATGAATTTTGTGGCTTTCTCTTCTCATAGGGCTCGGGGAGAGCTCTCTTTTTATAGGCAAAATCCAAGAGAGAAAACCTATACCCAATCGGTTTAACAAAATAAAAGAGATAATTCTAGTTATTATTATCCAATAAAAATAAGAGATAATTATAATCTTATAATAAGAAAATATAATTATCCTTATAGTTAAGAGATAGATAATAAATAAATTATTTTCTTTTATTTATCCAATTAATTATTTAACAAATAAATAACTAATTACACAATATGTCATTTATCCATGAAAACTAATTTCTTGGAAAATCCAAGACATATTAGCGCCACACTAAGCCCACCAGGCCCATAGAAAATGTCTTTTTTGTGTATTATATTATTTAGCCCAACTAAATAATATCCATGCATATCAATTAATTAGCCCAGCCAATTAATTATCACTGAGGCCCAAATAACAAGATTATTAGTCCGAATTACAGAAGCCACATTGGGGACCATTGACCTATAACCGTAGCTCCAATAATTAATTATTCATCGAACGAATAAGTACATTAATTATTAATTCCGGGATTACGCCACCATAAACCCGAAACTGAACTCTACCGATTATAGATGTATACTTATACTCAACCCATAGAGTGAATAAGCGTCTATTGATATAATCACTACATACGGATTAACCCTACATAGACTGTCCATTCTGAGTGGGAAGTCTCCGTGAACCCGACTCAGAATATCTTATTCTTATTTACCATTAACCCCCTGATGATCAATTAGTATGCATATCTGACTAGTAGCTAATTAGTCAAATGTGAAACTCCCGGGATCGAGCACTTTCTTAGGGCTAACAAATAAGGGGACTGTCTCTCTACTTCCCGCAGGAAGGAATGGATTCCATGTCTGTGAAAATCAGAACTACTCACTCATCTGGAGATAGTGCCAATGAGAAGTGGCTTGGAACACATATTTAAGTGAACCGTAACTAACACATCAAACACTACCCCGTGACAAGCGGCACCACCCCGTGATCACCTCGGGATTAAGGTTGATCCATATATGATCATCTAATGATTTAATAAGATTCCTCGATTACGGAATTATACCGAGAAATACGATTAAATCGGTCTAGTCCTATATGAATGCCATCATATATAAATGCCCCACATAGGTACCCTCTACCGACAAGTCCGGATAAGACTATCACACCCTAAGGTGTTCGGGTGCATTATTGGTGTTTTAATCAAGAGACCCTAAACTCGATTAAGTTCACCACGGACTAACGATTTAAGCATATCTCCACTAACTCAATCCTCACGTGTAATCCATACACTGAGTTAAGTGGTTACATACAGATATACTTAGGGTTTGCAGCAGTGTATTACTTTACAAGCACAAAGCAAGTAACTAAGGTGAGATAAATTCTGTCATCCATTATCAAAAACAATTACACAAATTGTCTTTCGGGCACTACACCTAACAAATAACTCCGTATGTTCCTAAAACCCCAAGTACAGAGGGACTTCGCCGTACACTCACACTATCAGGACTAGCCCGTGGCTACTAGTGCAAGCCTTACTAGTAGGTTGCAACCATATGCTTCGTGGTAAGCAACTCCATGCGTAGTGCCCTTGAATACTTGGTGTAACAAAGATAAGCTAAGTTAGAAACAAGATAGGATCCTAACGACATGTTGATGAACATGAAGTGAACCCTAGAGTTTGAGTCGTGTTTATAAAGACAACCCTTAATAATAATAAAACATTTACCATTCGTTATAAAACATTAATTATTCAATAGCTTCTATATTTTACTAAGTATGTTTCTACTTATCACTTTTGCATGTTTGTATGCTTGCTTTGTGTGAGAAGATTTGCAAGATAGTCCGGATGTTGATGATGACTTTGAGGATGATGTTTGATCCTTTGATGCCATGCTATGCTAGAACTTTTATGCTTTCATATTAACTATGTTGTACTTTCTATTTCAAGACTTGTTGTATTTATTATAAGACGTGTTGTAAGATAAGTACTTTTGGTTTGGTTTGTAAGAGACGTCATACAATGTAAGATATTTCGTTGCTGTAAGTTCCATTTTCTACCTTTTAAGTTGGATGTCATTGTAATTCTTGTAAATTTTATGGTTTTCACTGGAGTCTCTTTAGCTTCCGTTTGCTTAACCCGATATGACGACGTAGAGGCTTATGTATGATGTTGAATTTATTTAATATTATAAGTTCGGAACGTTCTTTTCCGGATAAGGATTCGGTATCCAGGAACATGGCGTTACAGTTGGTATTAGAGCAAAGCTTCGTTGTTGTCCTGGGCTTCCATCCTTAAGATAAGATTTTATTAGGCCACTTAGTGACCATTCTGATCTTCTTGATCTCTCAGAATGACAGGAACCCGTTGAATTACTTGTGGTGTTAGTGGTGCAGTAACTTCGAGGGCTCATCAAGAGGCTAATGTGATGAACCAGAATAATGGTCAAGCAACAGTAGTGGGTCACTTGAAACTTGTTGATCAGGTACCTCATCAAGAACCACCCCCACCTCGATTTACTCAAGAACAACCCCCACCTTAGTTTCAACATGAACCACCTCAAAACCAAGGTCTTCACAAGCATGTTGTTGGACCAATATCGGTCATTATCGTAGGATATATTCCTTTGGTGTATCTTTCTCCGATAGTAGAAGTCTATCCTCCGCAAGCAAGTGTAGCCTATCCACCTTCTCCGGTAAGTTACCCACCTCAACAGACCTTTTATCCACCACCTACAAGCTATCCTTCTCCTCCCACAGTTTATCCTTCACCGCCACCAATAGTTAAACATTCATACAATTTTGGTTATTCATTTTATGGATCTCACTATCCCTACCATGCCCCACCTCACCATCAAAGATATCATTCATACCTTCAAGAAGTACCCGTAACTCCTACACACCAGCCATATCTACCTCAGTACCCACCTCAAGTACCCATAAGATACCCGCCAGTTAACCCTCTAGTTTATCCTCTAGTGAATCCACCGGTTCAGGGTCAAGCTGTTAGGAAATCTACGCGGGAACGCAGCGGAATTCAAAATTTGATTTCCTTTTACCCAATATCGACTTCGTTTAAGCAATAAACAAATAAGTAATAGACGATGGTTACCTTGGTTGATCTATAAGATCGACGCTTGACCGTCTAAGGAGAGTAGTTCTGCATAGAGCCGCCCAAGTGTTCGGCCTCTACCGCTAGTCCACACGAGCACCCCGCCGGAATCCCATCATGGATTGCTATTGGAAAACTCCGGTTGCTAGACCGGTCTTTTTCCTCTCTCTCCAACTCTCTATAGGATGCTCTCTATTTTACACAAGAACTATGAGCTCTTGCAATTATGATGTACAAAAGAGCTTGACACCCACTTCCTATTTATAGGGAAAGTGGCGCCCCAAGAAGTGTGGAGGAGAAGAAAACATTTTCCCAATAAAATAAGGAAAATATAATTGATTGATTTATCTCATTTATTACAATATCTCATATAAAATAAATCTAGGATATTGTCAATATCTCATATTGAATATTTCCAAGATATTGTCAATATCTAATATTGACTATCTTTATTATATTACCATAAATCAATTTACACATGTGTATATATCACATATATATTACGCAAATAAAATATATATATATATATATATATATATATATATATATATATATATATATATATATATATATATCCACACACGGTGCGCATGCATGCAAATCCAATTTGCATTTAATGTACACACACGCATGCATTCATAACATATATATATATTATTTTATTTTATTAATATCTAATATTAATAATAGGTAATATCATTAATTAAATTGCACAATCCAAGTGTATCTTATACACACACAAATTGCGCCACCTTAGCCAATAAATTGGCATCCGGAATATTCTTTAATTAATATAATATTATTAATATCTTGTATTTAATTTATTCATAATAAATAAATACCACCATATTAATTTACCACTATAACCTTTATAGTCTCGAGATAAACTTTCCTTATTTGGTTATCATCTATAACCACATTTTAATCCGGCTAGATGTTCATATGTGTGTGATCCGATAGGCTTCCGAATATGTTGGCCGTAGACACAAAGTGCAAATTACGAAAATTTCCTCCATGCCTAACGATCACGGGATAGCGTCTAGCAACAAACCGTGACCCCCAATCATCGGAAGAGTCAAATGCAATGACTACTACCTTTCATGTGAAACAGTTACCGTGTAACTTACAATCCTATCGCTGTAATAATATCCATACGGTCGTACGTCGAGTGTCAAACATTAACGACCGTATCTTATAATCTGGATATCATGCTCTCTCAAAGTAACTCGTTTACTCCCACTTTGCAAAGATTCACGAGAGTAAGACATTCCTTATAAGAAGGCCATTTCGGATATTCAATCCCAATCATAGGATACGCGATTCCCAGACGACAAATCATGTATATTCCACATGCTTCAATATCATACCCAATCACTACTGCATGATCGCCCCGTGGCTAGGGGAAACCTCAATAGTGTCAAAGCATGACAATCCACACCGTGATGCCATGAAGACTCCGGTCTTAAGGATAATTACACAACCGTCACATAGTGTGACACTTAACCGTGTAAGTGGGTCAGTCTAACGTACGCATTCTCTAATACACGTCCACGTACAGTCCAAGTGTCTCTACACTTCGATAGACGAGATCTATCTCTGCCCTAAAGACAGAAGACATCTAATACGTGCTAGTGTATACGTACTATCAATGCCCTGTTTAATAGTACATCAGCCTAGAGACATTTAAGAATCAAACTTATTAAAGTGATTAGAGATCTTATCAACCATAATCGCCTATCATGGTTTCTCTATCACAGTTTAATACTAAGAACGTTATCATATAACAATTCACAATTGGTTCTCTAAAAGAGCATATATATGACAACAGAAAAGCCATTTAATATATGTATAAACACAAAGAAATAGTAGAAATGATCCGACCCGGTCGGATCCGGTCCAACCCAATTGGGTTTAGGACACTATTCCAACAATCTCCCACTTGGCCTAAAACCAATCACTCGCACACACAAGACCAAGTTGAAACACAAGAATCTTATGCAATACTCGCAACCAGCTCTAGCCTTAAACGGATCGCTATCCATGGGGACTCAGACTATCTTCATACCATGCTCCAAATGACCAAGTCAAAGGAACTGCCTCAACACACACATGAATCTCTGACGAGACCCTGGTTCTTGCTTCAAGCAATGAATCCACTTACTATATCAGCTATATAGAAAAGGTGGAAGAACCGTACAAGGTTCAGGAATGAACCTTCTAGACTCATGTACTGCTCCCGCCGCGCCTCTAAGGCACTACCTTCTTGTGTTTTGGCCAGTTGTAGAATTTACGGTGACCCATCGCTAAGAACATTTCCCGGCTCTTTGTATCACTTATTCAAAGTGACTGCAAACCCAGACTGTAGCTCCCACTCACCTTCATAAGACTCAGGGTATACGTCTGTATATCTACGTTTATTTAATTCCAAGTTTCAATAAACTAGGAAACTTTCCTCAACTTGTTTAAGGATATTCTCGACATTCACCAGATTTACTTTCATACTTGCTCATGATTGTTCATGGACTATGAACATCCGGCATTACCTTTATGATGGTTCCTATCGCAGTAGCAAAGGAAACCTTTCATAATCATCTTTCACCTTATCTTTAGGACTAACATCCTAACATAGATAGATCTTGAAAACACTGGCTGGCAGTATCCCCGTCGCGACCTATGCTAAAATCTTTTAGCATCACATCTATATAGGTAAACCATAATCTAACAGCAGTTAAATCTATCACTATAGATTCCTATTTCTAAAATAAGAACTGCTAATTCAAGTACTTTCATAAAGACCTTGAACTACCAAACATTAATTGACTGTGACATGGGGTGATAATTCTCGAGAGAGATTTATAATACTTTACTCAAAAATCGTAACACACTCCCACTATCCATCTTGCACATTGGGCATATCCTACTTTTGACTAAATCAAACTCCTTTGATTATCAAACAAAGAAATTGTCTGGAGAAACTTGTTTGAGTCCATAAATGGATCTCGTGGGCTTACATATCATGTTATCGTCTATGAACATCGAGCTGTCTGCCCAACGTCTTCAACACTATCATATAGTCATGATACAAAGTTATAACAAGTATTATCTCGAATAGAGGGCGGGCTCGGCCTTACGGGGACATTCCTCAGGTAAGACGGACTAGGTTCGTAACCTGGTTGTCACTGATGGAATCTAATTCAGATATTATGGCTCATAGCCATATCTCTCAATCTTGCCTTTCAAACATTCTTTCATAAGTCGTGAGATGTTCATTCTTCAAGATGAACATACCAGCAGCCTTTTCAGGCTTGAGGTTATCCACAGACTTATAGAACTTTTGTGTGCACTGAGCAGTGTTCTACACCTCATCGCTATGCGGCGTCTGCTAATGTTCCATTGGTTGAATGTATCTTTGTGGTTCTCAAACTCTTTTGAGATCTGATTCACTCCCACTGTTTCTTTTGGAAGAAACACTTCCTTTAGAAGACAGCATGTTTGGAGACAAACATTTTGCTCCACGGACAAGTAAATAATATCCAGCGTGCTAGCTAAGATATTCCACAAATTTGCATATGTCGTACTAGGCTCCAAGCCTTTCTGACTCTGCCTACGACAACTTCAAATCATCGGTTAAGATAGATTCGACATTATCCTCTTCCATATCTAATTCGGAATTTATTTAACCTCTATTTTTGGAACTCGGTTAAGTATAAGGGCACTATCCCGAAACGGATAAGGGATACTTCGCATGGCTTGCGTCACATCTTTATCATATAAAGTGTTGCTTCCATTCTGGGAACATAATCTAATTGCGTATCCCAAATATGGTATCCTTCAAAGGAGAATCTTATTCCTTTTCAGACGACTTTTGAAACACCCTTCAGGTATTAATTACTTCAATCCAATTGAAGATTAATTCCTAAGTAGCTCATCAATCTCATATTCGTACTAGCTCGAACTTTTCGGGCTTTCCGAATTATGCACTCCACTGAGTACATTTGACTATTTCTAAAAATAGTCATAGAGTCTAATAAATAATTATTTGTGGCATTAATTGTCACAAGCCAACAAACATCGGTATGTTTAGGCCTTAGACAATTTTTCTAGGTTTTACAACCTTTTCATAAAAGGGTATTTTAGTCCTCTTTGGATAAGATACGTATAACCCACATGATTCATAATCATATGGTTCAACATCATCAGAATGACGTTTAGTTGCACGCTTCCCTTCCAGAGAGACTATGTCTAGAACAACCACAAATATTAAGGATAACAGCCATACAAATATTTAGTTGAGACCTCATCACATATATCTACTATATAGTGACATCAATCTAGTATGTTAGATTCAGTGACCTTCCAACTTTATCGGAATAACATTTATTCTTTACAATTGAATATGTCTACTAAATCCTGACAAATAACTGAAAGAATATTCTTCATAAGAACCGGAACATGATAACATTTATTTAGTTCCCTTTCAGTTTACTAGATCCAGAGTGTGGTAAGTGTTACAACGTTTGCTTCACCTTCCATATCTGTACTTAACCTTTCTAATTTTAATCACACTCGTAAGATATCATATATCTAAGAGTTGACTTGAACTTAGATAGAGTTAACTCAACTCACCTGCCTAGAATAGAAACTTCAATAAGTTCTATATTTAAGCACATGCCCTAACTTTCCTTTTAATCATTTATGCACTTGAAAAATGTTTCTTATTGTAGTCTTCATAAGACTTAAGAAAGATCATAAGAGCCATGTCTTTAATTTCCTTTCATAAAGAAAATCTAAAGTTTATTAAATAGTTTATTTAACCTTTTGAATCGTATTCAAAACATTGACTATTTAATTAACCTTTAAGCAATGATAGAATTAAGTAGATACTTAAATCTTACAATTTTGAAAACAACTTTTCCAAAATTAGATGTGGTCATTCTTATCCAACGTTTGAATTAATTATCATCGTATGACAGAATGATCATCTTGGATCGTATCCAATATATGACTAATTCGTTGAAACTTATTTCTAATGATTTAATCATATCATGAGCTTCCGCTTTCATTAATAATTAAAGTCTTGGAGTACTCCATCAAATATGTAGTCTCCTTGTCTCTAACTACTATAACGGGATTGCTCATGTCATTGCTTATTTTAAAAGGATTAAAATTACTTAACCATATTTGAGAACGTTTTTCAAAATTAACAGTCATAATTTGGTTTTACTAATCGAGAATTAAACATAAATATAAAGTTTGCTAAAACTACAACATAAAAATGAAAATAAATGAGTGTTGTTGTTTATACACGCAAAATAAAAAATGGTCTTTTGGTTTATGATTTTGCTCCCACTAGTCAACTACTTCCAATTGACTTTCAAGAATTATTAATTTCTTTAGTGGACAAGATCCCACTAAACTACCGCGACCCCCGCTTTGGCTGGTGGGCCGAAAATAGTCTAATAGGTAGACAACAACTCTTTGTCAATCGTATCTTATGTGACTCTTGTTGTTTGACTAGTCAACTCTTTGACAATTTTCATCTTATGAAGTAGTCAAAGCCTTGCCTCTAAAATCCAAACGACCCCGCTTTGGCTGGTGGCCGAGAGAATTCTTAGTCAAGTCATAACCCCAATATTCGTGAGATCTCATACGATCATATCTCGATAATGACGATATACCCGAGGTAGGTCAACCCCCTGCTTTGGCTGATGAGTTGGATCCGAACAAGGGCTCTTCACCGTCATTATAATATGGGGAGGCAATTTCAACTTGATTCTTTTGAGGTGGAAGTATTTATGTAAATTAATTCACTTAATTAATTTTAATTATGATCTCATCAAGTATATCTATCTCTATAGACATACATCCTACACATTCATCTAGATCGTGCCTAGTCATGCATCTATCGTATCATATAAAATAAATACAAGCACAAAATAAATAAATGCGTAAAGTAACCGGTATGATCATGGACTTTTCCTAGGTGCGGTTTCGAATACAAACTGACGAAACCGCGGGTCGCAATCTAAAGGTAGCTGCAACCGCCAATAGGATCTTTAATGCTCCATTCTCCAATGTGATCTTTATTTTCGTCTTTCTTTGGTCTCATATTCTGCTCTATTCTTGTTACATTTAATTCTATCTAATAAAATAAATACACCCGCCGCACACGGGAGGGAGCCAACGGGAATGGGATAATTGCATAACATAAACTAGGTCACGTTCTTCATAACGGCCTAGGACAATTTTTAAACCAACAGAAAAATTAAATCATTCACATCTATCATATCGGTCGAGTCCATGATCAATCGGGGTCCATATAATCATATTATATCTACTATATCTAATCCATACAATAAAATTTTATGAAAAAGATAAAATTAAAATTTAACTACTTGCGTCTTAATTAATCAATTAATATTTAATCTATTAAATAATTTTATCCAATCAATTAACTAATTAACATTTAATTAATTAAATGATTTTAATCGAAATAAATTAACGATTAATTTTAAACCGATTTTAATTTTAATCTTAATTAATTAGAACTATTCCAAAATAAATCAAAACTAAAATTATTTCTCTTTTATTTCTTTCATTTTGATTCGTAATAAAAAAAGGATGCATTTGGTTTCCTAAACCAAATTTGGCTTAGGCCTGGCCACTTTCCAAAATCAAAATTTTGGAAGTGGCTAGCAAGCTAGGTCTTTTACAAATCAAATATTTGAAAAGGGCCTAGGCCTATTCCAAATCAAATATTTGGAAAAGCCAAATAATTTTGGTTTAGGCACGCCACTTTCCAAAATCAAAATTTTGGAAGTGGCGCAAGCTAGGCTTTTTCCAAATCAAATATTTGGAAAGGGCTAGGCTATTCCAAACAAAGTTTGGAAATGCCATTATTATTTTAATGCCATGTGGCATCCCAGTGGCCCAAACTATTTGAACCATTGGTTAGCCACATGACACAACTAAACAAAAGACGAATTACCAATCACAACTATGAACCATATTGAATCACAAAATACACAAAACAAAAATTTGAAGATCCGCCAGCATTGACCGGTCAACCGACTGCCGGCGCGGCCGCCCGCCGCCGCCGCCGCCGACCGCCGCCGCCGGTGGTGGTGCCGCCGCCAGTCGGCCGAGCACCACCCGATCTACTTTTTTTTTTCTTTTCATGTATCACTTTTGTGAATCAAAAATCTTTCTTCTTTTAATAATGTGATTTAAACGATAAAATTAACTACGCATAATAAACTGCTTATTGCTTAAGCTCGAAGCTCTCTTTGATACCACTGTTAGGAAATCTACGTGGGAACGCAGCGGAATTCAAAATTTGATTTCCTTTTACCCAAGATCGACTTCGTTTAAGCAATAAACAAATAAGTAATAGACGATGGTTACCTTGGTTGATCTATAAGATCGACGCTTTGACCGTCTAAGGAGAGTAGTTCAGCATAGAGCCGCCCAAGTGTTCGGCCTCTACCGCTAGTCCACACGAGCACCCCGCCGGAATCCCATCATGGATTGCTATTGGAAAACTCCGGTTGCTAGACCGGCCTTTTTCCCCTCTATCCAACTCTCTATATGATGCTCTCTATTTTACACAAGAACTATGAGCTCTTGCAATTATGATGTACAAAAGAGCTTGACACCCACTTCCTATTTATAGGGAAAGTGGCGCCCCAAGAAGTGTGGAGGAGAAGAAAACCTTTTCCCAATAAAATAAGAAAAATATAATTGATTGATTTATCTCATTTATTACAATATCTCATATTAAATAAATCTAGGATATTTTCAATATCTCATATTGAATATTTCCAAGATATTGTCAATATCTAATATTGACTATCTTTATTATATTACCATAAATCAATTTACACATGTGTATATATCATACATATATATTACATAAATAAATCTATATATTATATATATATATATATATATATATATATATATATATATATATATATATATATATATATATATATATATATATATATATATATATATATCCACACACGGTGCGCATGCATGCAAATCCAATTTGCATTTAATGTACAGACACGCATGCATTCATAACATATATATATTATTTTATTTTATTAATATATAATATTAATAATAGGTAATATCATTAATTAAATTGCACAATCCAAGTGTATCTTATACACACCCAAATTGCGCCACCTTAGCCAATAAATTGGCATCCGGAATATTCTTTAATTAATATAATATTATTAATATCTTGTATTTAATTTATTCATAATAAATAAATACCACCATATTAATCTACCACTATAACATTTATAGTCTCGAGATAAACTTTCCTTATTTGGTTATCATCTATAACCACATTTTAATCCGGCTAGATGTTCATATGTGTGTGACCCGATAGGCTTCCGAATATGTTGGCCGTAGACACAAAGTGCAAATTACGAAAATGCCCTCCATGCCTAACGATCACGGGATAGCGTCTAGCAACACACCGTGACCCCCAATCATCGGAAGAGTCAAATGCAATGACTACTACCTTTCATGTGAAACAGTTACCGTGTAACTTACAATCCTATCGCTGTAATAATTTCCATACGGTCGTACGTCGAGTGTCAAACATTAACGACCGTATCTTATAATCTTGATATCATGCTCTCTCGAAGTAACTCGTTTACTCCCACTTTGCAAAGATTCACGAGAGTAAGACATTCCTTATAAGAAGGCCATTTCGGATATTCAATCCCAATCATAGGATACGCGATTCCCAGACGACCAATCATGTATACTCCGCATGCTTCAATATCATACCCAATCACTACCGCATGATCGCCCCGTGGCTAGGGGAAACCTCAATAGTGTCAAAGCATGACAATCCACACCGTGATGCCATGAAGACTCCGGTCTTAAGGATAATTACACAACCGTCACATAGTGTGACACTTAACCGTGTAAGTGGGTCAGTCTAACATACACATTCTCTAATACACGTCCACGTACAGTCCAAGTGTCTCTACACTTCGATAGACGAGATCTATCCCTGCCCTAAAGATAGAAGACATCTAATACGTGCTAGTCTGTACGTACTATCAATGCCATGTTTAATAGTACATCAGCCTAGAGACATTTAAGAATCAAACTTATTAAAGTGATTAGAGATCTCATCAACCATAATCGCCTATCATGGTTTATCTATCACAGTTTAATACTAAGGATGTTATCATATAACAATTCACAATTGGTTCTCTAAAAGAGCATATATATGACAACAGAAAAGCCATTTAATGTATGTATAAACACAAAGAAATAGTAGAAATGATCCGACCCGGTCGGATCCGGTCCAACCCGATTGGGGTTAGGACACTATTCCAACACAAGCGAGTGCAACAGATTGGTATACAAGGCTGAAGATGAACCATGATGCAAGATTTCTTTGGGAATGTAGAACCAATAGTGGCATAAATGGGGATCAGAAGCTTTGAGAAAGCATGCCGGAAGGTGAGTGTTCCTGAGACAGAATGGGCATGATAGGAACCAACTTTACAGTACATTTCTGTACAGTTCAGCACACGATTATTGCATTTCTGGCATGTTTCGGGTGAGTTTAGACCCTATCTTGAGTATTAAATGAGGATTTATTGCACGGCGAGTGACTGTCGGATTTCCGTAAACTCGACCTTATTTTAGCATTTTATACTCGTTTTCCCCCGAGCACCCGTAGTTTGCGGGGTTATGCGTTTTCGTGTTGTTTTCATATGGATGCGGGACTAGGGTGTCTCGAGAGCACGAAAGACGAGAAGTATGAGTTTGGACGTGTCCGAGGCGAAACACGGAGGTTGGAGGTGAAAAAGTGAAGATTTGGGCTGCAAAATAGGCTGTCCGGACGGACAAGTTGTTGTGTCCGGACGGCTAACTCTTGGTTTTTGGAAGATTATTTGATGAAGAACCCGTCCGGACGGACGAATAAATATCCGGACGGACGGATCATCATCCGGACGGGAAATATCCGGAGCATCTCGTCCGGACGGACACTTATGCATCCGTCCGGACACACTGGAAAATCAAGACGGTCCGTCCGGACGGGGTGGGCATCCGTACGGACAGCTTACTTTCTATATAAAATTTGCTCATTTTCTCACGGCGACCAAGTAGAGAAAGAGGGGCGATAATATTAGATAGTTTTGGAGATTGTGGGCGATTTTCTTCATCTTTTAGAGTTAGATTGAGTGTTATATATCATTAGAATCCTCTTTCAATCCTCTCTTTGATCTACTAACTTTTAGCTTCGATCCGTAACTTTTCACTTGGCAAAAATTCGATCTTTTGTAAGCACATTTGGTACCTTCTCCAAGTTGAATAAAGTAAGTATGTTCTTTTGTTATTCTATTGTTGTTGTGATGTTTTTCTTCCGTTTGTATTGTTTAGATTCGATTATGAGTAGCTAGATTTGTCGTATGGTCGAACCACGTGAATGCGGGTAAAACACCATTGGAGAGATGAACCGGGAGGTAGTGTAGCGCGTAATTTAACGTTCTAATCGATAATCCACATCACGAAACTTGTTTTGATTGTTTTAATAGCTTTGAATGATATTGACAACATTGTTCATTGTTGCACACACGTTAGCTTATAAATGTATGTTGCGGTGACGTGTGGGAACGGGGTTTTGGGACCGTAGAAGTTGTGGGTTTGAAAGGTAGTCGACACTACCCGTGTACTAGGTTGACGCCCTAGTCATCAAGTCCAGTTCCAATACGGGGTTTGACTATGAGTTTTCGTTAGACGGCATGGTAGAGTAAGGCACACTCCCGGGGTAATCTTTCTGAGGGTAAAGTAATCCGTTGGATCGTAGTTCGGCCATACCTCTTTTAATTGTTAGAATTCCGAGTAGTGTAATCCTTCTTTTATACAATAGTATAACTTCATACCTATCTGTTTGACCTGAAGAGCACTAAGTCAAAACTGTGGTACTCAAAAACCAATCTCTGTGGGTTCGACCTCGGACTCCTAAAGCACTATCCTACAATCGACCCGGTCCACTGCCGGTTAGAAAGTAGATTTTGCTAAGGTTTCGAGTTTTTACTTGTTTAACCGGACCGTAGAAAATCCGCTTATCAAGTTGGCGCCGTTGCCGGGGATTGGCAACACTTTGATATCACAAAAGTTGACCGAAAGCTTGGGCTTAGGTCGTTTTCTTTTATTGTTTTCTTGTTGTTTGATTTGACTTGCGGTGTATGACCCGGAGTTACGGGACGCCTCACAGAGCCTTTTTACCCGGAGATTGATAGGCACGCAAGCCAATTGAGGAAAAGATCGTACGCCTCGGCTTCGGACACCGTGGACGGACAAGAAGCTTCGGATTCTTCTTCAGAGGAAGAAAGTATGATGACAAGCGGAAGAGATAGGTTGAATGGTGATGATACATCTCAAGTTGGAGGATTGGGCCATCTAAACACCCCTCCTCCACGTGAAAGAAATCCTCCTTTGGTTGCAAGGACAGATGGGAGGAATTTGTTCGATCCCGCCTTGGAAGGGAATGTACAACTTCAACAACAAGCACTGGGTCAGGACAATCAGCACTTGCTTCAGTTGGTTCAACAATTAGCGGCACGAGAATCGGCTTCTCCAAGCCAATCGGAATAACGCGAATCAACGGACAACGAGAATGACCCCCCTGCAAATCAAGGGTTTGTTTCGGCGAGAGATTATGTGGTTACTCCATACCAAGGGGTGGCCACAATCCAATCGAATTCCCATTGTCCATGCTAACAACATGGAACCGAAGCAAAATGTCATAAATCTTATCAGTGAGAATGCGGTTTTCTATGGGCAAAGGGATGAGGATCCTAATGAGTTTTTGGACAATTACCTACAAATAATTTCGACATTGAAGTATAATGGAGTGACCGAGGAGGCACTCAAGTTGATGATGTTTCAGTTTGCTTTGAGAGGGGCTGCAAAAACATGGTTTAATACCTTACCAAATGGCTCCCTATCTACTTGGGCGGAAGTGGCCGATGTTTTTCTGAAAAAGTATTTTCCTCCGGCAAAGATTGAAGATTTGAAGCGTGAAATTCATAATTTTAGTGGGAGGAAAGGAGAGACTATGAAAGAGACAGTTGAGAGGTTCCGAGCTTTGATGAAAAAGTGCCCTCCCCACAATTTGAGTACGGTTGAACAAGTCATAAAAATCTATCGAGCCTTGGATAAATCGGATAGAAACCTTTTGGATGCGGCAAGTGGAAAGGGTTTGACAAGGATTGATCCCGAGTTGGCTATGCAACATATCAATGATGCAATTGAAAGGGATGATGAATGGGTCTCAAGTTCAGGGACAGACAACCCGAATGAGTCTCACCAAGCTGTCAAGGCACTTGAAGAACGAGTTGGACAAAGAGGCATTTGCACACAATGAGTTGTTGGCACTTTGCAAACCAAGGTGAAGAAAATGGAAGAAGCACTACGGGTTTGTCGGTTATGTGGAGGTAATCATTCGGCTCGGTTTTGTTCGAATCCGAGTAGGTCGGCTTGTCCTCAACGGTTACCTCGACGGACACCACGGCCGGTCCCACGGCCGATTCCTCAACAACCTATAGCAAGTGTGTCTCGGCCACAACCGGTTGCGGTGGTGGAAGAGTTGGTAGCCGCACTCAACAGATTGGGAGTGGGAAGCTCGAGTGGTAGTAGTCAACAAAGCCCCTGGGAAGAACCCTCGGTTTGGGCAACAACGAGTTTTGGTGGGCCGGCGAATCTAAATAATCGGTGGGGTAATAATCCAAGCTCGCGGCTCCACCATACTATCAAGATTTTGAATCATCAATGGGACTTGGCATGGAAGAAGAGATGCAACCGAATGATGTGAATTACATTGGAAATAATTCGGAGGAAATTGGAATCGGGGCAACAACAACCAAGGAGGCTGGAATCACAACAATTGCGGGAATAATGGGAGGAACCAAAATTTTGGGAATTCATGGAATAACAACCGACAAGGCCAAAGTTGGAACCAAGGAAATCAAGGTGGCCAAGGGAATTGGGACCGAGGCAACCGAGGGTGGAACCAAAATAATCAAGGCCAAGGCAACCGAGGTTGGAATCAGAATAGAGAGCAAGGGAACCCTCAGAATTTCCAAGGTGGTTGGAGAGAGAATAATCAAGGTAGTTGGGGTCGACAACATCAAAACTCCAACAACCAAGGTTATGAAAGCCAAAATCAAAATTCAAGTAATCAGAGTTGGGGTCAGATTCGACAAGGCCAATGGGGCAATAATCAGAATAGAGATAATGGGAGTCGAGAGCAAGGGCAACAAGGCAGCAACCAACAGAATACTCAACAAGCTGGAAATCAAAATTCCGAGACTTACCAACATCCGAATGCCCATAAGCAAAACGGCTTCAATAATCGGCAAGGGGTAGTCCGGGAAGTCAAAGGAAGTCTTCGGAAGAAGGCCTTGATCAGTTGAATAAGCTTGTGATTGAACAGAGAGCGGCCATACGGAATTTGGAGATTCAGATGGGCCAGTTGACCGAGAATAGATCTCAACCGCCTTTGAGTACGGGGCTACCTAGTAACACGGAGAGGAACCCCAAGGAATCTAAATATGTTTGTGCGGTAGTCACCCGGAGCGGTAAAGAAACGGATCAACAAGGGCGAGAACTTGAGAAGATGACACCAAACTCCGAGAAGGAAAAATTCTGTGATTACAGAGGGCCGTTGGGTGAGCAAGAAGGTTTTGATGAGGATGTTGAAAAAAGGGCTGAAAAAGAGAGAATCTCGAGGTTGGAAAGGGAAGTGGAAGAATACAAGCGAAAGTGGGAAGAAGCGTCAAGGCCAAAGTCGGAAACGATAATCATTGATGTAAAGGAAGAAGAGCCATCGCCACCACTCAGGCCTAAAGGTAGTAAAGGTAAAATTCCCCCTCCTCCCCCGGGTTTTGACGTGACCACTTTACCATTTCCTCCCAAAACAACTAAAAAGGAGGTCTTGACCCAAAGTCAAGCCAAATTTTTAGAAATGTTGAGGAAATTTGAAGTGACCATGCCAATGTTGGATATCATTGCTAACATCCCTTCATATTTCAAGTTTTTAAAGAATATGCTTTCAAGCAAAGAGAAAATGCAACGAGATGGTCCGGTTGAGTTATGAATGTTCCGCCATTTTTGAGAATAAAATCCCTCCCAAAATTCAAGATAGGGGCGGTTTACTATCCCGATAACCATAGGAGAGGCTTGTTTTCAAAAATGTGCTTTGCGATTTGGGGGCATCGGTTAGTTTGATGCCAAAGTCGAGTTTATGATAAGTTGGGCTTAGGGAGATTAGAACCAACGGGCATGACTTTGCAAATGGCGGATAGGTCGGTTAGGACACCGCTAGGAGTAGCCGAGGATGTGTTGGTTCAAGTTGATAAATTTGTGTTTCCGAGTTGATTTCGTGGTTCTTGATATGGACTCGATTCTAAGACACCTCTTTTGTTAGGTCGGCCTTTCCTAAAAATGCGGGAGACCTTGATAGACGTTAAGAGGGGGATATAATTTTAAGAGTTGGTCAAGATAGTGTTAAGATTAATGTTTACAAAACCATGAAACACCCGAGAATGAGATGAATGATTGTTTCTCGATAGATGTTATCCACCCGTGTGTTTTGGAGAATGTGAATTTGCGGGGGCACAAGGAACCCTTTGGAGAAATGTTTGATGAAATCATGCAAGGTGAGCGACGACAGCCGGGTGATGCGAGTTTATGCCATGCATCTCGAGGCGGGAGAGTTCATGGAGACCAGCTGGACTAAGAAACTAGATCTCGGTTCGCCAGAGGATATGGCAAGGCCATCCATTGAGGAACCACCGACAGATTTGGAGTTGAAACCGCTTCCTCAACACCTCAAATATGTTTTCCTTGTAGGTAGTGATTTACTTCCAGTTATTATATACGCTTCCGTGACCTTGCGGGAAGTAAAGCTAGTTCAAGTCTTGAAGAAGAGGAAACGAGCTTTTGGATGGAAAATGGTGGATATCAAGGGGATTAGTGCCGACATATGTAAGCACAAAATCATCCTCGAGGATGGGGCGAGACCGAGGCGTCAACCGCAAAGGAGGCGAACCCGCATTTCTTGGAAGTGGTAAGAAAGGAAGTGGTGAAAATGTTGACGTTGGGCATCATCTACCCCGTCTCGGACGGTGAGTGGGTGAATCCCACACGGGTGGTACCTAAGAAGGGCGGCATTACGGTGCTAACAAATGAGCGAGGTGAGTCTTTTTACGTACGCCCATTGCGGTCATCGAGTGCATTGATTTTCGCATGTTGAATGAAAAGACTAGGAAGGATCATTTCCCCCTCCCGTTTGTTGATCAAGAGTTAGATAAGCTTGCTTTGGTCATGCATTTTATTGTTTTCTCGATGGATTTAGTGGTTATTATCAGATTCACATCGATGTCAATGACCAAGAAAAGACCACGTTTACTTGTCCCTATGGCACCTTTGCATTTCGAAGAATGCCTTTCGGGTTGTGTAACGCACCCGCGACATTTCAGAGATGCATGCTTGCCATTTCTTGATTTGATTGATAAGTGTATGGCGGTGTTTATGGATGATTTTACGAGTTTTTGGGGACAGTTTTGATGCATGCTTGACTAATATAGATAGGGTGCTCGCTAGGTGTGAGGAGACCGATTTGATTTTGAAGCTGGGAGAAGTGTCATTTTATGGTGGCGAGGGAATTGTCCTAGGTCATAAGGTTTTTTGAGGGGATAGAGGTTGATAGGGCTAAGGTAGATGCTATTTCTAGGTTGCCTATGCCTACTAGTTTGAAAACATTGAGATCTTTCTTGGGGCATGCGGGGTTTTATCGTAGATTTATCCCTAAGTTTGCCCAAAAGGCTACACCTCTTACCTCTAGATTGAAGAAGGGAGTCAATGTGACTTTTGATGATGAGTGTGTGGAAGCTTTCGAGGAGATTAAGAAGCTTTTGACTGAGGCTACGATTTTGATAGCTCCAAATTGGGAGCATGAGTTTGAGGTCATGTGCGATGCTAGCGATTTGGCAGTAGGGGCAGTGTTAGGACAAAAGGTGGATAAGTTGTTTCGACCGATTTATTATGCAAGTCACACCTTGAATCCGGCTCAACGAACTACACCACGGCGAAAAGAATTGTTGGCAGTAGTTTTTGCTTTCGACAAGTTTAGATCCTATCTGGTGGGGTCTAAAGTGATTGTCCATACGGACCACTCCGCATTGCAATATTTGTTCGCTAAGAAGGATGCGAAACCACGTTTGTTGAGATGGATTTTGCTCCTTCAAGAGTTCGATGTGGAAATTAGAAACCGTAAAGGCTGTGAGAATGTGATAGCCGATCATCTTAGTCGGATCGAGCCAGTTGAGGGTGACGAATCAGAAAGGGTTGAAATAGATGACTCGTTTCCGGATGATCGACTTTTTGTTGTAGACACTATGTTACCGGAAAAACGAGGGAATTTTCTGTAGAAAGGAAAGGAGGGAGCTCCGTGGTTTGCACCGATAGTGAATTACCTGGAAAGTGGATTTATCGAGTCGGAGTTAGATGAGAATCGAGAGGAGGAAGTTAGTGAGTGAGGCTAGATACTTCGTTTGGGAGGATCCCTACTTGTTTCGATTGTGTGTCGATGGCGTTCGAGGAGATGTATAAGTGAGGGCGAGAGATTGAGCGTGCTATCCTTTTGCCATGATAGAGAGGCCGGGGGCCATTTCTCGGGACAAAGGACCGCATTGAAGGTTTTGCAAAGCGGGCTATATTGGCCGACAATTTTTAAGGATGCCTACGCTTATGTAAAAACCTGTGACGCGTGTCAACGTTCGGGGAGAATTTCTAAGAAAAATGAGATGCCTCAACGACCTATCATTGTTTGTGAGGTTTTCGACGTTTGGGGAATTGTCTTTGTGGGACCCTATCCTTCTTCATTTGGCAACAAGTTCATTTTGGTAGCTTGTGATTACGTCTCGAAGTGGGTGGAAGCGATTGCAACCCCCACTAATGACAGACACGTGGTCATTAAGTTTCTAAAAAAGTTCATTTTCACACGATTTGGAGTACCTAGAACTATCATTTCTGACAATAGCACTCATTTTGCGAATAGAGACTTAGATAAGCTACTTAAGTATGGGGTGACTCATAAGTTGGGAACGGCCTATCACCCTCAAACGAGTGGCCAAGTGGAGGTTTCAAACCGAGGTATTAAAAGGATTCTTGAACGAACTGTTGATAGAAATTCTAAGAGTTGGTCTAAAAAGTTGGATGACGCTCTTTGGGCTCATAGAACCGCATTCAAGACTCCAATTGGTATGTCTCCGTACATGATTGTCTTTGGAAAAACGTGTCACTTACCAGCGGAAGTTGAGCATAGAGCGCATTGGGCTATTAAAGAGTTAAATATGGACGAGACTCTTAGTGGAGAGAGAAGGAAGGCTCAGTTAGTTGAATTGGAGGAGTTTCGACTACGAGCCTATGATTGTTCGGCAAGATACAAAGAGAAAACCAAGCTTCTCCACGATCAATTGATAAAGCCCAAGAAGTTTGAGGTAGGAGATGAGGTTCTGTTGTATGATACTCGTTTGCATCTTTTTCCGGGAAAGTTGAAGTCTCGATGGTCGGGACCCTACACGGTTGAGAGGATTTTTGACTCAGGGGCTGTAGAGATAAAGCACCCCAAGTATGGGACTTCAATCACAAATGGCCTTCGTTTGAAAAAGTATGAAAAGTTACCGTTTGATGAAGCTCTCGAAGTGGTGATTTTGGAGGATCCTAAGATAGAGGAAGCCAAGTGTTTAGTCCCGTCATGGACTCCAATGCATGACATTTTCACCTTATAACTCACCATTCGCTCTCTTTCTACACCTCGTTTTTCCTCGCTCGTATCGGTAGTATAATCTTGAAAAAACCGATATAGTATAAGTCACTATGTCGAGCCAACGACATAAAACAAAGGCGCTCGGTGGGAGGCAACCCATCATTTCTGTGTTTTTCTTTGGTTTTGAACTTGTTTCTTTGTGTTTTGGTGTTGAGGATTGAATCCGGATGATCCCGAGGGCCTTCATGCTAAAAAAATCACTTTGCCCCTGTTTTTACCCTTGTCCGTCCGGACAGCATTTCCATCCGTCCGGATATATCATTGGTTTTCTTATTGTCTAAGCGAGCACTGTCCGTCCGGACAGCATTTCCATCCGTCCGGACAGTTCTTCCCTGTCCGTCCGGACAGAAACCTGTCCGTCCGGACACCATCAGAACCTCTTATAACCATCGATTTTTTTTCCTTCTTCTCCATTTCCCTCCTCAACACACACGAGCCGATAACCGCCCCTCTCCACCCCAAACCACCAAATCCTTATTTCTTCACCGTTTTCACCCTTTCTCGTTGCTATAATCACCTTACTACCCCCTCTCTTCGATTCTCCAACCAAAATCGTCAAACAAACGCTCATTGTGGAGAATCAGAGATTTCACTTCAAGTTTTGCTTGCAAAAAAATCCGATTTTTGGCCCATTCGTGGATCGTTCGGGGATTCCATTTGCACCATTGCACTCTCGACACCGATTTTGGTAAGTCTCAACAAACTTTGTTTGAGTTTTGTCAACTTTTTTCTCGGGGTCGATTTTCGAGTCGAGCCTCGATCGAGCTTTTACTGATTTTGTTCCTTTTCTCGTTTTGGTTGTTGCATTGTTGTTGTTGGCGGTGTGGGGTGTTGTGGGTACGTCTGCATGGTTGTTTTGGGCTGGTTTGGTTGTTGGTTTTGGATTTTTGGCTTACGGTTTTGTTGACGGTTTTGGGGTGATTGTGTTGATTGTGTTGTTTGTGGCGGCTTGCTGTGGTTCAGTTGTGTGAGAATGGCTCCTAAAGTCAAGTTTACGACTGGAAAGGGTAAGGGGAAGGCTGTAGAACCCCCTCAGAAAAAGTTAAGGCTTGAGGATATTCCGGTTGATTCGTTGAATCAACCCTTAGTCATAGGTGGAGACGGGGAGAGTAGACTGTTAGAGAGGCTAGGAAAAGGCCCTTGTATGGAGATTTGGTAGATGAGGCGATGGGGATTCGGACGATGATTCGATGATGAGGAGGTACCTTTGGTAGACCCGAGACGGGCCAAGTCTAGTACGAGTGAACCGACTGCGGGTGCAAGTGGGCCTGTTGGGCAGCCTAGTGAGGTTAGGACAGCCCCGGGAGGTCAAGTGGTGACTCCCGAGAGGGTTCGAGTTTCAGATTTGAAAGCTACGGCTAGGAAGGCACCTGGGGGAGTTGTGCCCTATCGAGAGAGGTTTGTCAATGATAGTGCGGAGCTGGCTTTTAGGATGAGGTTTAAGGGGAGAGAGATCCTAGAAAGGGAGGTCGACATGGAAAAGGTTGAGAAGAGCTTCAGGGACAATCTGATAAAGCGGAAGTGGGTTGATTTTGTCAAGATACCGGACTTCAATTTGAGGAAGCCGAATTACACGTTGGCCCGGGAGTTTTTGGCCAATTTAAGTGAGGTGGACCTAGACACGGGTGTCGTTCGAGTTAGAAATGTGGATGTGCCTTTCACCCCTAAGGCTATTTCTGCTTTTTACAAGGCTCCGGTTGTCGCTACGGATTACCTAGATGTTATAAAAGAGAAGCAAGACAAGGGAGAGGATCCGTTTGAGGAGCTTCGGTTAGCAATCAGCCCTGCGATTCCTTGGTCCACGAGACCCCATGGGGCCAACGATATCCGGTATATGCTTAAGACGACTAATTTTTCTCGGGATTTGGAAGGTTAAGGCTCGGTTTGTACGGAATCGCCTACTCCCAAAGGATAATTTTCACAAGTTCATCATGATAGATTTGGCGATCTTTGTATGCCTACACTTTGAGATACCAATTGATGTTGGCCGGGTTTTATACAACGAGCTTACCAGAACTCGAAAGGATCAACGTACGAAGCTCATGTGTATTCATCTGTTGAATGGGTTGTGTTTGCGAGCCGGGGTGAAGGAGTACGACGAGGATGAACGTTATCTGAAGAAGCCCGTTTCCTTGAGTCCTCAGCACGAGTCAGGCCCGGGGAAGTCACCTGTCGAGGGTGAAAGTGAGCCAGTAGAGCCAAGAGTTCCGGAACCTGTTACCGAGCCAGTAGCGGAGACCGCATCTGGTTTTATTCCTACCATCCCCGTCGCTGCTCGAAATCGTTATTTGTTGATGGATGGGGTACGTCGGATGTTAGACCGACGAGAGGGTGCGGATGAACACGGTTATTCGGGGTTTGCGAGGCACTTGGGACACTTGTACCGGCTATGCCGAGCTTCGCCTTAGACACCCGATCTTACGAGTTTGCACCGGTTCTCGAGGAGGCCATAGCGATTTGTCTTGAGGAGGATGCGGTTGAGACGGCTTTTAGAGCTGCCGCACGCTCCGGTTCCGACATCCCGGGCCACTCCGGTTTCGACTTCGAGCCTCCTCTACTACTACGTACAGATAGATGCGGGCACGGTACCGCCTACATCGAAGATCGGACGAGCGCGTAGAGTTTATCTTTGTTCCTTTTGCGTCGTTCCTTAGATTGTCACCCCCTGTTTTTATTGGACATGTCCCCTAGCTTTCTAGCTTGTTTTGAGTTGACTTTGTCGCTACTTTTTCACCTTTTCATACTTTCTGTGACTTTTCTTGGATTTGTGGATTGGTTGCTTTTGTGAATGTTTGAATCATATTTGACTATCTTTGTGACATACTTGTTCGAGTTTTCTGACGTGACGAGGTCGTTCTTTTTATTATCCCCGGAATCCCCCATATTTTATGTTTTGGCACGCGGACCATGTCCCGTGCATGTATTTCTTGGATGTTTTCAATGATTAGGGTTTCGGGATGGACCGCTTTCACGACCGTTACGGGACTTGACCGCACCGTTTTGCCGGGCTCATAAGCTAAGTCTTTCTTTTTTTCCCTTCTCGTTCACACACCGAGGACGGTGCTTCACTTAAAAGGGAGGGGGGAGACGACTTAGCTTATTCGCATGTTCGTAAAAGTATTATGCCGTGATGTGATAAACTTGGTTTTTACTCGTTTCCGAGTCGATTTTTAGGCCGTTTTTCAAATTTTTCCAAGATTTTAACACTACGTTACATGCATGTTTCTCACAATTGAGTGGTGAAAGGTCTTTAGTTTTGTGAATGTTTCACAGTGAGTCTATGTTGTCATGATACAGAACACTTTTTAGTACACGTTTGACGACGGTTATGCTTATCACGATTACTTTACACACCTGTACCCCTAGTTTCGAGGCGAAATAGAAGGATTGGCCTTGGTAGGAACACGGGATGACAGTTTTGGCGTTCTTTTCTTGACCCTACTTTAGCCAAATAAGCCTGAACCGAACTTTTGACATTCGTAGCCCCTCTCAGCCTTGATAGAATGGTCTGACCACCATTCGCTTTATTAGCCGTTTCGTTACTTAGTCAGAAACCTACCCTTGAGCCTCATTTTGGTCACATTCCCTTCATTTGACCCTACGAGTGGACTTAGTCTTTTGTTAAACCACACTTGCCAAGGCAAGTGTGTGGTGGGGGGAGATGTTTTTGTTAAGTCGGGGTGTTGTTTCTTCAGTTTTAGAGCTATAAGGAGAGGAGGAGCTCATTGGGGCTGGATGCTTGGGTTTCATTTCAAAAAAAAAAAAAAAAAAAAAAACAATCAATTGTGCTGTATATAGAAATAAAGGGTTGAAAAAGCAATGAGCTTAAAGCAATGATGATGTTAGGGTTGGGATAGTCAGATAGATACTAAGTATTCGAGCTCATCTCACGACACTTGAAACATAGTCGAGTTTGGTAATGAGTTCGGGTATCTTAATGTCCTATAGTCCCCAAAGTGTTGAAATTGATCAAAAAGGAGTTTGGTGGGTTTGTTTGGTAAAGAAGACGTGGTACGTGTTTGGATTTTGTTCACTCGTATTTCTTTTCTCCAGTTTCCCAAATAACCTTTTTTCGATTAACCGAATTTACCCTAGCCTAACGTTATAACCATTCAAGTCTGTTTGGACCGTGTTTAACCTTGGTTAGTCCCGATTAGTGGAGATTTTAGGAAGGGCAGGATTGTGTAAAGTCATTTGTCCGGTATTCCAAACCCGAAATCGTATTAAGCATGAGTCGTCGTCATTCAACACACACTCACCCCGTGTCATGATCTAGAAGAGTCAAAGTAATGCATTCACTTAACTAAGTTCTTTTCACCTCGATATTTTGAAATACTTGCATGTACCGTAAAGTTGTTTCCTTGGTGTTGTTTGAACGCCTGATTTACTCGAGGACGAGTAAAGGCTAAGTGTGTGGTGGTGATAGGAACCAACTTTACAGTACATTTCTGTACAGTTCAGCACACGATTATTACATTTCTGGCATGTTTCGGGTGAGTTTAGACCCTATCTTGAGTATTAAATGAGGATTTATTGCACGGCGAGTATTTGTCGGATTTCCGTAAACTCGACCTTATTTTAGCATTTTATACTCGTTTCCCCCGAGCACCCGTAGTTTGCGGGGTTATGCGTTTTCGTGTTGTTTTCATATGGATGCAGGACTAGGGTGTCTCGAGAGCCTGAAAGACGAGAAGTAAGAGTTTGGACGTGTCCGAGGCGAAACACGGAGGTTGGAGGTGAAAAAGTGAAGATTTGGGCTGCAAAATAGCTGTCCGGACGGACAAGTTGTTGTGTCCGGACGGCTAACTCATTGGTTTTTGGAAGATTATTTGATGAAGAACCCGTCCGGACGGACAGAATAAATATCCGGACGGACAGATCACCATCCGGACGGACAGAATAAATATCCGGACGGACAAGAGCATCTCATCCGGACGGACACTTATGCATCCGTCCGGACACCTGGAAAATCAAGAACGATCCGTCCGGACGGGGTGGGCATCCGTACGGACGACTTACTTTCTATATAAAAATTTGCTCATTTTCTCACGGCGGACCAAGTAGAGAAAGAGGGGCGATAATATTAGATAGTTTTGGAGATTGTGGGCGATTTTCTTCATCTTTTAGAGTTAGATTGAGTGTTATATATCATTAGAATCCTCTTTCAATCCTCTCTTTGATCTACTAACTTTTAGCTTCGATCCGTAACTTTTCACTTGGCAAAAATTCGATCTTTTGTAAGCACATTTGGTACCTTCTCCAAGTTGAATAAAGTAAGTATGTTCTTTTGTTATTCTATTGTTGTTGTGATGTTTTTCTTCCGTTTGTATTGTTTAGATTCGATTATGAGTAGCTAGATTTGTAGTATGGTCGAACCACGTGAATGCGGGTGAAACACCATTAGAGAGATGAACCGGGAGGTAGTGTAGCGCGTAATTTAACGTTCTAATCGATAATCCACATCACGAAACTTGTTTTGATTGTTTTAATAACTTTGAATGATATTGACAACATTGTTCATTGTTGCACACACGTTAGCTTATAAATGTATGTTGCGGTGACGTGTGGGAACGGGGTTTCGGGACCGTAGAAGTTTTGGGTTTGAAAGGTAGTCTGACACCTACCCGTGTACTAGGTTGACGCCCTAGTCATCAAGTCCGGTTCCAATACGGGGTTTGACTATGAGTTTTCGTTAGACGGCATGGTAGAGTAAGGCACACTCCCGGGGTAATCTTTACGAGGGTAAAGTAATCCGTTGGATCGTAGTTCGGCCATACCTCTTTTAATTGTTTAGAATTCCGAGTAGTGTAATCTTTCTTTTATGCAATAGTATAACTTCATATCTATCTGTTTGACCGAGGCGAGCACTAAGTCAAGCGTGGTACTCAAAAACCAATCTCTGTGGGTTCGACCTCGGACTCCTAAAGCACTATCCTACAATCGACCCGGTCCCCTTTGCCGGTTAGAAAGTAGATTTTGCTAAGGTTTCGAGTTTTTACTTGTTTAACCGGACCGTAGAAAATCCGCTTATCTCGAGTTTTTCATACGGACAAGAGATCTTTTGAGACTAGCCAAGGAGATAGCCAGGGAGCACCGCAACAGATTTTAAAGAAGCTTTCAGCACTGTTAGCAGCTACTACATTAGTAGGCGCACCGGTTTGCCTGAAATGTAAGAAGAATCATTCCGGAGAGTTTTGAGCAAATACAAGAGGTTGTTATTAGTGGAGATGTAGGGCACTATGCTAGAGCTTGCCCTATGAGAAGTGGAAAAGGGAATCAGGGAAACAACAAGGGAAATGCGAGTCGAGCAGCATAATTTTTTTTTCCTTTGGACGCTGTTATTTCAGGTGTCTTTTAAGTCTTGATTGTCTTCCTAAAGTACTTTTATGACACGATTAAATTTATGTCGTATTTGTAATCAAGTAAATGAACTAGATTTTTGGTACAATAATAATGGATAACATAGCTATGTCTGCCTTGTTTGATACGAGAGCATCGAATATTTTTTTGTGTCAACTAAGATAGGGTAATCTAGGTTACTAAGATGTTACCCTAACTTGATCTTCGTGCTGGAAGCTAGCGTTGCAAGAGTGAATTTATTGTTTGGATTCTATAGTTTTTGGTGTGATTCTTGGTATAGGTTGGCTATCTAAGAGTTTTGTCTACTTGGATTGTAAAAAATAGAAAGTATATTCTGGTGATGGATGTGTTGAGTAGAAGTTTGGTTAGTGCAGTTCTGATTCAAGATGTGGTTGATTAGTTGTTGGGTTAAGTATGCAAGGGTCTGGTTAGTTGGGAATCTATAGTGTTTGGCTTCGTTGTTGGCAAGATCAGAGTTGTTAGTTGTTGTCAGTGGGAAACGAGATGATGATACAATATGTTTGTTCTGAAGGGAGTTTCTAGAGAAGAAGCTTACGGTTTGAGTACGTTTCAGTTTCAAGGACAAAATTCCTCTTGAGGGGGAGGAATGTAATATCCCAATTTTTTGGAAAGGGCAGACGTGTCATTTCGCATAAATTGAAATATTATATCTATTTATTTTAAGGATTTAATTCATTTTAGTAAAAGAAAGAAAATGGGATACGTTATTTATGAGAAATAAAACCTCCAATTAATTATGGAGGTTGCCAGAAGTTCAAGAAAAGAAGAAGCAAAGTTCGAACATTGGCTCTGAGAAAACAGGAAGAAAAACAGAAAAAAGAAAACAAGGAAGAATCTTCTAAAATTGTCACAAGGTTCTTATCAGATTTCAGAATCAAGTATATAAATGGAATCAGCGGAAGAAGAGCTTTCTTTTGGTACCAAGAATACCAAGTTCTAAAAGGTATTCGTTTTACCATAGTTTTAGAATCTTCAAGTTCTGGGCTTGTTCTGTTGTTCTAAGTTGTTTAATTCGTAGAAAAGATTGTTTAGAAACCTTTGATCACAATTAATTTAGGTTTAATTGTTGATCAATTAGGTTTTGTTGGGGAAGTTCAAGAGTTCCCTGCTTGGTTCAAGTTTTTCCTTGAATTTGCTTTGGATCACAATTAAGAGGGTCTTCATATTGAACTTTTATTGTTTTATAATGTTTGGTATGTTTAAGTTGATGTTTGGGTGATGTATTGCTGTTGTGAAAGTGTTTGGATTTGGTTTGGATTCAGAAAGTGCAGAAAACTGTTGTTTTTGAGCAATTTGACCCTTTTGGCGCGCGCCAAAGGGCTTCAACGTGCCAATTTGTAGAATGTTAACATGATGGTTTTAAGGGTTTTAGTGCACACTTGATGGCTTTAGCGTGCGTCGAACTGAAGCAAAAACTATGCAAATTGTTCAGACCATTTTGGTGCACGCCGAAAATGCATGGCGTGTGCCAACACTGAGCAGAACAATCTGCAATGTCTCTGATATGCATCAGCGCGTGCCAAAGAGGCCTGGCGCACGCCAAAGAGCCTGTTGTGCAGTTTTGGGTTTCTAAGACCCCAAATGGTGTTTTGGTTGATATTTTTTTGATCTAATCAACTTAACAAATCTATGATTAAGCTTCTGATTTGTTTAGTTCTAGCACCGAATGGATTCTTCCTAAGAGTTGAAGTTCGGAACAATCGGAAGAACATGAATGGCCTTGTGTTTTGATGGATTAGTATCCATCATTTTCTATGTATATGACAGGCTTTGTTAATGTTTAGATGTCTAAGTGAGGGCATAGATGTGTAAGTGAGACTTTTCCTTGAAAATAGTTAGGTGGCTTGTTAATGATTAATAACTTACATACTTGTGTAGTTAAAAGGATAAACATCAAAGATTCTTCATACGGCACAAGACAATATCGCGATATGTGCTGTGGTCAGATAAAGTGAATAACTTCGTAGGTTCCCAAGACCCGAAATACGGAGGGACTTCGCTGAAAACACAGACTATCGATCGGGACTAGCCTGTGGCTACTAGTGCAAGCCTTACTGTTAGGAACATTTTATTATGTTTTGATGATGGCCATACTAGCTATTATAGCAAGCCTGAAATAAGTTAGAAATCTCTGTATAAGTCTTTACTTAGAGTCTGACATGTTGTATAAGTTGAGTCAGACAAGTATTGTACTAGTTGGTAGGATGGCTAAGTAAAACAGAAATCCGGCAGAGTAAAAGCAGCCAAGTACCAGCAGAGAAACATGAAGACATATGGATTGACTTATATCCAAGGAAGTCTGTGATGACCTTGGATAAGTCTAAGTTATATTACAAATGATGAAACTCATTGTTAAATATGGTGTACACTGATCTCACACAAATCAAGATCAGTGAAGTGCATGAAATGCCTGAAAGGTCAAAGAAATCATGAAAGCAGTGAACCGGAAAGTAAACTGTCTACTGGCTAAGTAAAGGAAAAGCAGTGAAGGAAGAACTAATCATCTAAGTCAACAGAAACACTTCACCGGCCAAGTAATAGACAAGTGAAGGAACAACTAAGTAACTCAAGCTTATTCAGAATGTGAAGAAATAAGGAAGATTCATAAGATCAAGCATTAAATACAAAATAAATCAAGGACGTGTTTTATGATAGACGTTTGAATAAAATCCGGATCATTGAAATCAAGGAGGATATAATCAAAGGGGAATCAAGAATTAATTCAGAATTATTCCCATACTAAATAGCCAACGGACAGAATTTCAAATCAAGGATTATCAAGGCTATAAATAGAAGGCATTGACAGACAGGAACAATAATGATTGCAACATTGAAAACAAGCAGAAACTCTGTCAATTTGAAAAGCTTTCTCTTTGAACTTAAAAGGACAAATCTAGAGATCAACTCAGAAATCAGAGCTCAAATTCCACATCAAGCACTGAGATTGATCAACAAAATCTGTGAATCCAATTCACACCAGTCAAGCAACTGAATCAGAGTCATCTGAGAAGGAGTCGTGGTTGTGATAGCTACTGAAGGATTTGCTCTCAAGGAGCAGTGTTGAAGACCGAGTCACTGAAGCTTTTGTAGCCAGGGAGTGATAGTCTTGGAGATTGTGAAGCTTGTGTATCCAAGGACAATCTAACTATTGTATTAGCAAAAGACAATAGTGAATTCCTCCAATCATCATAGGAGAAGAGTGGATTAAGGGATTACACCACCCTGAACCACTATAAACTTTTGTGTCTATTTACTTTTAGATATCACTTTGCCCGTACGAATGCATAGTTTCTATCACGGATTATGGCCAAGTGAACAAATAAGAGTTGAAGCATTGAGCAATGGATGTTTCGCGTTGCTATCACCTGAAGAAGCCGAAGAAAAACTGGAGCAAATTGCATTTACCAGTCAATGGGGAACGCATCAAATTAAGACCGCCAAAGTAGCTGAAAGCGTATTTGGAGAAGATACTTCTCAAAAGATCTTATACCAGCTAATGACAATGAATGAGAAGATAGATGGCATGCAAGATTTCATTGCCAAGGTTGAGAAAGTACAAGACATCGAAGCAACCAACACTGAGGACGTGAACTATAAGGAGGCAAGGAAATCCTTATGGGGGCGGATATCGCCCAGGTTCTCATGACCACCCTGGTTTCGAATGAGTGACCCTACTGGGGGGTTTTCGACAAAGTGATGCAACTGGTGGAGAGAGACCAAGACAAACTGGTGGATTCATGCCTCAATTCAACAAGTCTGGTGGTTGGGAAGCAGCCATGGATAAAATGAGCTCAACTGTGACCGACGCGGTCAATCAACTTAAAAATCCATGACTGAGCTGAATACAAACTTCACCATATATTTTCAGAAGACTGATACAAGACTGACCAATCAGAAAGCCTTAGTGTAGAATCTGTCGCACTAAGTGGGGCAGATCGCCGAACAAGTGTCAGCCCATCCTCTGAGAGGATTTCCAAGTAATACCGAGAAGAACCCGAAGGATGTGAATGCAATCATGACTAGAAGTAGAAAAGAACTTCCTGGACCAGTTATACCGACTGACCAGGAAGAATCAGAAAGCATCAGTAGCAGAACGCAGTAGAATCTGGAGAAAAAGAGGGGCCGGTAAACCGGGACACCACCCCGGTAAACCGAGAGTCTGAAAATTTAGCAGACAAGCAGAGAGTAGCAGCAGCAGTCAGCAGGTAAGTCTTCACGAACTATAACTATTAATCCTTCTACTTTACCCTATCCCCCTAGGAAATATAAGCCGAAAAATGTTGATGCTCATTATAAAAAGTTCATAGAGATGTTTAATAAGTTGCAAGTGAATATACCTTTCGTAGAAGCTCTGGCTAGAATGCCAGAGTATGAGAAGTTCTTGAAAGAAGAAATCTCTACCAAAAGGAAGTTGTTAGACCTTGAGACTATTTGCCTTAACGAGGAATGCTCGGCAGTTTTGCAACGCAAACTGCCTCCCAAGTGTAAAGATCATGGGAGCTTCCTCATACCTTGCATAATTGGAGGAGTATTCCTAAACAAAGCATTATGTGATCTTGGAGCTAGTGTCAATCTTATGTCACTCTCCATCTTTCATAAGTTAGGCATGCAAGAATTGAATGAAACATCTATAACCATTCAATTAGTGGATAGGTCTATGAAGCAACCTTGTGGAGTGATGGAGGATGTTCTGGTAAAAGTTGACAAGTTCATATTCCCCGTAGACTTTGTGGTGCTAGTCATGGAGGCTAACCACGTTGTTCCACTAATCTTAAGAAGACTTTTCCTAGCCAAAAGTAAGGCATTGATAGATATCTATAAGGGTGAGCTGATTCTGAGAGTGAATGAGGACAAAGTAGTATTCAATGGGATGAATTCAATGAGATATGCACAAGATGAAGGAGAAGCATGCTACATGCTAGATCTTATAGATGAGCTTGTTTTGGAATTATATCAGCAAGTGGCACTAGACCCTAAAGCAGCAGAGACCTTACTCCTGAAAGATGACGAAAGTTATGAGGAACCTAGCCTGGGTGTAGCAAAGGTCAAGTGTGAGAAATAGAGCCTATATCTTCAGTGGATTTAGGAGGAACCATTCATAGACCTTCGTGGCACAAGTTTTTGGCTTACAATTGACTGGTAAGTTGTTAAAATCATCACTAGAGGAGCCACCAAGGAACTTAACGTTGAAACCTTTTCCATCTCATATGAAGTACGTGTACTTACAAGATGATACTCTTCCCCTCATAATTTCATGATTGTTATCACCTTTAGAGGAGGAGAAACTTTTATGAGTACTGAGAGAGCACAAGAGAGCGTTTGGGTGGACAATTGCGGATATTAGAGGAATAAGCCCATCGGTGTACATGCATAAGATCTCTGTAGATCCCGAGAAGAAAGTGGTAGCACAACCACAAAGGAGGTTGACGCCACAACCGAAGAATGTTGTCAAGGAAGAGATCATAAAGATGTTGGAAATGGGAATCATTTTCCCGATTACAGACAGTGAATGGGTAAGCCCGATTCATATGGTGCCCAAGAAGGGAGTATTCACTATCCAACCTAATGAGTTTGATGAGTTAATCCCTATAAGGCTAATTACTGGACATCGAGTTTGCATTGATTTCAGGAAACTGAATGACGCAACTCGTAAAGATCATTTTCCCCTACCATAATTGACCAGATGTTAGAAAGATTAAGCGGTCATGCTTTTTAATGTTTCTAAGATGGATATTCTGGTTACTATCAGATCCATATTGCCTCCGAGGACCGAGAGAAGACAATTTTCACATGTTCCTATGGAACTTTTACGTACAATTGCATGCCTTTTGGATTATGTAATGCACCAGCAACTTTCCAAAGATGCATGATGTCGTTATTTGCGGACATGATGGAGGATTTTCTGGAAATTTTCATGGATGATTTTTCTGTATTTGAAGATAGCTTTGATAAATGCTTGGACAATTTGAGTAGAGTGCTGAGGAGATGTGAAGAGACCAACCTTGTACTTAACTGGGAGAAATGCCATTTCATGGTTACAGAAGGAATAGTGTTGGGTCATAAGATTTCAAAGAAAGGAATCGAGGTTGACAAGGCAAAGATAGAGGTGATAGAGAAGTTGCCTCCCCCAACAAACTTAAAGACGTTGTGAGCATTTCTTGGCCACGCAAGATTTTATAGGAGGTTTATCAAGGACTTCTTTAAAGTTTCTAGGCCTTTGAGTGAATTACTTGCAAATGATGTACCTTTTGTGTTTGGAGAAGAATGCAAACAAGCATTCAACACATTAAAGCAAATGCTTATAACCGCCCCAATTCTGGTAGCACCAGATTGGAACAAACCTTTTGAGCTTATATGTGATGCAAGCGACATGCAGTTGGAGCAGCCATGGGACAAAGGGAGGATAAGATCTTTAAGCTTATCTATTACGCCATTCGTACCTTTAACAGTGCCCAGACGAATTACGTGACTACAGAGAAGGAACTCTTAGCTGTTATCTTTGCATTTGACAAGTTTCGACCATACTTGATAGGATCGAAAGTCACTGTATTCACTGACCATGCAGCTCTGAAATACCTTTTAACCAAGCAAGACTCCAAGTCGAGATTGTTGAGATGGATTCTACTCTTACAAGAGTTTGATGTTGAGATTAAAGACAAAAAGAGATCTGAGAACCAGGTGGCCGATCACCTATCGAGATTAACTTTGCTGGAAGAAGAGCAACCGACACAGATCAGGGAAAGCTTCTCTGATGAACAAATTTTTGACGTCTTAGTGGTAGCTCGAGTATAATCTCAGACCCGAAAAAATACATCAAGAGTGGGCAAGGTATACCCTTGGTTTTCAAACATTGTCAATTATCTAGCAGGAAGGTACCTACCGCCGGAATTCACGAATGCTGATAAGAAGAAGTTCTTTACGTATCTGAAGCATTACCATTGGGACGATCCCTACCTATACAAGCTATGACCTGATGCAATTCTTAGGAGATGCGTCCATGATGATGAGATTCCAAGTTTTTGCACCTATGTCATTCTAGAGAAGCTGGAGGTCACTACGGGCTAGACAAGACAGCAGCAAAGCAACTGTAGTGTGGATTCTATTGGCCAACAATTCATAAATCTGCTTATGAGTTTACAAGATCCTGTCATTCCTGTCACATGACCGGTAACATTTCTATCTTAGAAGTGGAGTTATTCGATGTATGGGGAATTGATTTTGTTGGGCCTTTCACATCGTCAGAATCAAATCATTTCATCCTGGTGGCAGTTGATTATGTTTCCAAATGGCCTCACCTACTAATGATGCCAGGGTTGTCCTGAGATTTCTTAAGAAAAACATTTTGACGAGGTTTGGAGTGCCCAGAGCCATAATTAGCGACGGAGGGAGTCATTTCAGAAACAAGTTGTTTGAGAAATTGATGATGAGATATGGGGTTAGACATAATATTGCAGCAGCATATCACCCCCAGACGAGTGGACAAGTTGAGGTCACGAACAGAGAAATTAAGAGGATCTTGGAAAAGACTGTGAATCCCACAAGGAAATATTGATCTTTGAAATTGGATGAAGCTCTTTAGGTGTACAGAACAGCTTATAGGACCATGATTGGGATGTCATCATATATGATAGTGTTTGAAAAAGCATGTCATTTACCAGTAGAACTCGAGCACCGATTGCTGTGGGCTACGAGGTTTCTAAACATGGATGAGAATTTAGCCGGTGAAAAGAGAATGCTAGAGTTGAATAGATTGGAGGAGTTTAGACTTCAAGCGTATGAGAATGCCAAGATCTATAAGGAGAGAACGAAATGCCTGCATGATAAAAGGATTATGAACCACACATTTTAAGTTGGAGATAAAGTGCTGGTATATAATTCGCGTCTTCGTCTTTTTCCTAGGAAACTGAAGTCTAGATGGTATGGGCCATATATAGTCACAAAAGTTTTCAATTCAGGCACATGTGAAGTTAGAAATGAATACTCTGGGCAGACTTTCTTAGTAAACGGCCATAGGCTGAAGAATTACCTAGAGCACAAGTATAACCCTGAGTTGGAAGTCTTTACGTTGACGGATCCAAAGTATGAATAAAGGAGCCCTGTTAGTACAGTGGAGCTGGCGACTATAAACTCAGAACTATTTCGATAAACCCTTATTTATTGCTTTTGTTATTTTGAGTCAATAAAGTAGCATGACAATCGCAAGGTTTTTTTCATCATATATATCTTCTGTCATCCGACTAGAGACATATGTGGTTTTTCCTTCACGATTCTCATGTGATACCCTCGTAAAAGTTTTCGTGTCTTGCTTTGTCCAATAAAAGAATAAAGGGGCTTAAACTGTTTTTGTGTATTCCTCCGGTATGCACACTTACCGCCACTTTATTTTCTTATTGCCCTTCGCATGTTACTCAGTGTTTTTGGAAGTATTTTGGAAAGCAGGTAACAACTTGGAAGAGAAATGACCTAGGAGCTAATGATTCTGGTCCGGGATTCACTTTGACTCAACCGATAATTCCAGAGCTAAGTACCTGTCCTTTTCTTTACTATTTGTCATTGGGGACAATGTGTATAATAAGTGGGGGGTAGGAGGTCTTAGCTGGATAATCGATAAAGGGAATAATTTTGAAAATTGAACACTGTTTATAGCTTTCTTAATGCATGTTTTAGAGTATGGAATCGGTAGAAAAGGATTCCAAGTTCAATTTGAAGTGAGCTATAGCATATTCAATTTAGTATGGAAGAATGAGCATATGTTATGTTGAATGAAGTAGTAACTTATTAATTATTATTCTATCATTGCAATCAATATTTGAGCACATACTCTGAGTGAGAAGTGTTTAAGATCAGATGATAAATTGTTTTAACCATGAATCATTATTTGTATGTCTATATACTTTAACAAATTATTGTAAGACAAGGGAAGCAACTTGAATGCCACAAGAGGTAACCGGGACAAAACGGGCTTGTGAGAGAAAGAGAAAAAAGTGAGGAAGTCTGCCAAAAAAAAGAATGAAAATATATGCAATAAAGGCAGTGAGGGAAGCGAACTCGTGTAAGAAAGGCACGACCCTCGCATAAAAAGAAACAAACGAGGACTTAAGAGAGCGATGCTCAGTCCCCGAGTCCGCCCGACCCGATTAAGGTACCATGTTGTGTAACCGAGTCTGAAGGCAAGGTGAGCGAGTGTATGCACAGGTAAGTAAATATTATGGGGTTAATACAACTTGATTCTCTTCACGAATGCACTATCATGACTGATTCATCACACGACACATTGATGCATGGTAAGTATTGATTAATGGAAAGCTTATAGATTGTGGCTTGATATATGTTTCTGCCGGAAATCTTTATTGAATACGTGGTAGTTGATGGGGATTGCTCTTGGAGGTACATTCCGCCTTGATACTCTGCTCGCGGACGAGCAAAAGGCTAGTGGGGGTTAGTTGATGACAGTTAAAATAGTCCATCCTACGGCATCAACATTCTATCCATTATGAGCTAAAAATAGTTGTTTCGACCTATAAATATGAACCATTCGAGTTAAATATCATATGTTGGGTTCGTGAGTTGAGAATTTTTCACTTAGCGTTTATTTTCCCTATTTCGATATTATTTCGTGCGTTATTTGATTATTTTCAAGATACAAAATATTGGACTGAGCATTATGGACGAATCTGGAGTGGACCGAACGAAAGGATTGGGCCTAGGGTATTCCAGAAAATTCCAAGCTTAGTCGGCAGAAGAAAAAGGACAAAATTGCCCTCGGTTTACCGAGGATAGGCACCGACTTACCGAGGTTCCAGATCTTTCCGAAATGCGTTTTTTAGACGAGGGGTAGAACTAGGTGTTTCTATGTCGGTTTATGTACCTATAAATAAGAGGCTTCGCCTCAGAATTCAATGTACACAAATTACAAGACAAGCATTATGCAGTTCTTTGTTCTTTATTTTATTATTTTATGAGTTCTGGTTGGAGAGACGACGGAGTCGCCGACTAGGGAGAGATCCGAGGGAGATCTAAGCTCATCTTCGAAGGTATGATTTTCTGTCTTTTCCAAGATGTAGATATGTCGTTGTTCTTTTCGACTAGTATGTTTTAATTGCATATTTAGTTTAACTATATAGTAGTTAGTTTATTTTACCATATGTGTTATAAATCTAATTCGTTGGTGAAGAAATCATGAAATAGTGATTGCGTTCTTTAGATCTGCGACGGTCTATATCTGAATACCTAGTAAATTACTAATTCATGATAATCGGCGCCAGCTACGTTCATCAATATATTTAATTTACATGTTAGTAGCTTGATCAACTATTTGCATGTCTTCGTAAAATTAGCATGAAATACGAATAGTGAAGTGTTAATTTGGACATTATCTTGATGGACCCTAGGAGCGTGCTGATCAGTGTCGATAGCTGTCTAGGCGGGTTTGCGGTATGAGTTAGCGCTCAATATCGATAGCTTTAGTTCTTTATGCGTATGGGCTATTACGGACCAATGAAGGAGTGTAGCTTGCATATAGATTGTCTACTACCATGGTCGCAGTAGATAGGGTTAGGAGTTGTACCCGTAGCTAAACAATGAATTAAAATTTACCAATGAGGAGGATTGTTACATGTGTGGGGAGAATAACAAATTACTCATAATTGAACTAATACATTAGAAACTCTTGTTTGCATCCGTGTGAACTAGCGTAGTATTGTTAGTTTGTGCACCAATTTTACTACTGTCTATATTTTAGTTGGTCGTAGACCGTTAATTGTGACAAGCTCAATCTTGATTATTAGACGTTCTTACGAGTCTCCATGGGATCGACCTTGACTCGCCAGTACTCTACTATGATAGACCTAGTCCTATTGCTAGTAAGTGCTTTGCACGCGATCAGTACGCATGCATGCCCACCCACCTTCCCTACCCCCCTCACACACACATATATATTACCTCTACAATACGAAGTAATACATCTCTGCAATGCAAAAGTGATATACCTCGAAACAACTGAACAATTGCAGCTCTTAGCCTAAGTAAGATGATTGTTATCCTTCTCAACTTAGAATTTCACTTGGATATTTATAGAGTTGAATTGTAAAGAAAATATACAGAGAGTGTGAGTGTGAGGGTTTCTATTTTGATAAAAAAAATTACATTAGAATCTGATAATAAAAAAATATTAGAATTAATTTTTATAAATTTTTTGTTTTGTCACTTTAGGACTGCTAAGAGTCAGGGTCTATGATGCACCGACACTTCAATATGGTCGCCGTGCGCCGTGTCCGACACAAGACACGACACGACACGCTCCGACACACACCGTGTCAGACACGTGTCGGCTAATTAAATTAATATTATTTAAAATTTAAATATCCGACACGCTTCCGACACACTGTCGATACTCCCCGACACTCCTGAACCCAATTTTTTAAATTTTGTTTCTTTATTTAAGTTTTCTTCAATGGAAACGTTAAAGTACACGATTTTCATTTGTATAATAATTAAATAAATAATACGTTCTCTCAAGTTTATATGTTTTTTTGTTGATAAACAATCATTTTTACAATTTGTTTTGGCACCGTATAAAGGTCGAATATATATTCTAGATATTCATAGAGTTTATGTAATACATATCTTATTTTGTCTAGTTTTTTCACATGTTTACGAATATTTTTTTTTAAAAATTGAATAATAAATAAATATATATATATATATATATATATATATATATATATATATATATATATATATATACGTGTGTGTGTGTGTGTGTCTATAACGTGTCGGCGGCGTGTCGCGTCCTTAAATTTTAGAATTTGCCATATCGCCGTGTCTGTGTCGTGTCGTGCGACATGTCCATGTCCGTGTCTGTGTAACATAGGTCCGGGTTGATAGAATGATTGTGTCTATAAGATTTTTTTTCATACATAAAGACTTGGCCAATTTTTTTTTATTTAAACATGTAAGCGAAGACCTTGCCAGAACGGTGGGCCATAGGCGGCAGACTGGTCCACCTTATGGCAGGGCCGGCCCTAGTTGTTTTATCAATAGTACTAAAGATATAACGGATATTACCACTAGGTATAACATGGTAAATGACTAGACTTCGATCCCCATTAAGGGTAAAAATGTGTGTAAAACCTTTTGTTTCCGTTAAAAAAAAAAAAAAAAAAAACCTTCATTCAAAAGTTCTTACACCCTTAAAAAAGAGCATTGATCATATTTCAATCAAACACCCTATTCAAATGTTATTACACTCCCTTAAAAATAGCATTGATCCCCTAAAATGTACATGTCAAGAATTGTAGAAAAATTTTCCTTGTATTCATCAATCACATAGGTCCGGTATATATAGTAATATCTAGGGCATCGCCATCTACCAATAATTACCACTCTACCCTTACTAATAGATAATTTCAAAATATATCACAATATATCATAATACCCCCTCAAGGTGGAGCGTGGAGGTCTCGAACGCCCAACTTGCGCAGTAAGAACTCGAACTGTTGTCGTCCCAATACCTTCGTAAAAATATCTGGCAACTGATGTCGCGTGGTTATATAGGAAGGAACAATCAATCCATCTGTAATAGCATCACACACGAAATGACAATACATCTCAATATGTATCGTGCGTTCGTGAAAAATGGGATTCTGTGCAATGTATAGTGCCATCTGACTATCACAAAAGAGTCGGATGCTAGGAGGATGTCGTACACCAAGGTCAGCCAATAGCTGCTTCAACCACTTTAATTCGCATGTAAGGGAGGCCATTGATCGATACTCAGCCTCTGCGGAGGACCGAGAAACCATGGACTGCTTCTTAGACTTCCAGGAAATCGGCGAAAGGCCAAGAAAAACGAACCAACCACTCAAAGATCCTTGATGTAAGTCAACTAGATGATACTTTTTACAATGTTTTATCCCCATTTCTCATGAATTTATTGATGTTTTCGTATCAATTCTAGTCTTTATTTGCTTAGTTTCATCCATATGTGTAGATAGTAATTATTATATAAAATATCACATTTTGATAGATTTTGTACCGGTTATAGTAACCGGAGCGTCGTGTAGGGTTTACGCTTGGTATTTTGGTGTTGTATTGCAGAATTATTGGTTGACCAAGACCCCGATGGACGACATGTGTTGAGCCTAAACACGTCTTTTGAGGGCTAGAAGAGTGTGCCGGAAGCTTACGTGTCCAAGCGGATCATTTGTCGTTAGCGTTTCTACCATAACCTATCTTCAAGCGACATTTGACCCACCTTATATGCATTTTCTGGGGAAGACTTCTGTATGAGAGTTTTAGATCTTCAACCAAGATTTCCAATGCATTTTGAATCATGTCAATCGGAGGTCTACAACTCAAGTTTTGGCCATTTTACCGAACTGCTATGAAGAACCGGCCTATTACGGCGCGCGCCGAGCGTCACAAAAGAAGCTGTCTGTAATATCCCGACTTTTCAGAAAAGGCAGACGTGTCTTTTTGTGAAAAAAATGGAATATGATGTTTAATGATCTACGGGTTTATGTATTTTATGTATACATATATTTCGGATAAATATATATATTTCAGGGTAATTAAAAGGATTTAGTTATTATTTAAAAAGGGTTTGACTAATAACTATAAAAGGAAAATATCTCCTAATTTCTCTTTACAAACTGTACGGCAAATTTTCTGGAAAAAAAATAAAAGGGGGCGACGCATTTAGCAAAGAAAAAGGGAGAGAGATGTCCCGGATTTTATCAATACAAAACAACAAGTAATAAACCGGTTAACCTCAAGTGCAAGGATCGTAGTATGGAGGCTAATGCCGGGTCGATCTTACGGGGAACTAGACTGTCCCTAGCTTTTGTTTTTAACTGATTATTGTCACGAAAACTAACCTAAACAAATATTGCATAAAAGTAACTAGACAGAGGAGATTAATCCAATGCTAGGCAAGATTGAAAGCGATAAAAACTAAACTAAACTAAAGTACAGAAAAGTAAACTAAAGCTAAACAATTCAAGTTTTAAGGATTAAATCAAATTATAACGAACGAACAAGCAATTGATCCACCTATCCTATCAACATTCAATTCTAACTCGGATTAATTCGTGATCTCTACTCAAGTCGTGATTCACCTAATCAAAGGCATAAACTCCTACTCTCGTAGACGAGTTCGTTTTCTAATCTTTTATCTTTCGATGTTAAAGATTACGTCTTTCTAACCTAGGCGTGAAATCTTTCAATTTCTAATCTAGAAAATCAATCTAATAACTCTCGTTTTAGTTAGATCAAAGATCTATTCTTTTATCATGGTGATCTAGGGTTGACATGACTCTCATCACATAACCAATCATCAAAGCAAGCATCTTTCGATTAAACATGCAATAAAACATGCAATAAAACATACAAAACATGATAAAAGAAACGAACTTGAAATAGATACTCACAGATTAATCACGAATCAAAACTGAATTGTTGAAGGAAGGCTTCACAACGCTTGTTCAAAGAGGGATTAGCCTCTTAGCATCCTTTGAAAGCTTGAATTGTTGAATAAAAAGTGCATGAAACTAACTAATCTAATCTAAGAATTAAAGTGCATAAAAGTAGATAAAAGCGTAGAAAAACGCAGCCAAGCTGCCCCCTAGGGTTTAGGGTTCGAATTGTATGATTAGGGTGAAAGAAATCCGCTGCTTATATAGAGTTTCAATGTCGGTCGCTACGGTAACCGCTCCGGACGCCCGTTTGAAGATTCCGGACGCTCGTCCACTATTTTCAGCAACAGCATCCAAACTTGTAACGCTCATATCTCGGGCCTCGTAAGTCGGAATGGAGTGATTCAAAATCCTGTAGAATCCTCTCTTCAAGCCCTACAACTCTTCTCTTGAGGTCCAGAGTCAAATCGGTTGTTATCATATCAAGAACTGCGTTGGAAGTTCAGCGCTACCCGGAATCCTGATTTTCTTCCTCTGGACGCTCGTCCAGTATCTCAGACGTTCGTTCCTTCAGCCTTGAACTTGTGCCAGACGTTAGTTCATCCAGCGTCCAAACTCTCTGTATCAAAATACTTCCCTGGACGCTCGTCTGCTTTATCAAACGCCCGTCCACTCGGACGGGACCCGGACGAACGTCCATATGTCGTAACTCGATTTCTTGATCTTTATCTCCTCCTTCTTCCATCTTTATCCTTCTTTCCTCGTCTCTTTCTTGATTTAGCTCGAATTATATCAACATTTGATCATCAATTCAGCCTCCAACATGTACCTACATGACATCAAAAACACCGCAAAACGTAACACAATCCAAATACTCGTAAAACCATAATTAAAACACATACACAACCTCATTTTGCAAATAAACTAATCAAAATCTTACTTGCTTAATAAATCATTTAAACACTCGTTTTCTATGCAAATTATACAAATACGGAGGAAATCATTATCAAATATAACGTTAAAAACCGCATAAAAATACCCTTAACAACTCCCCCACACTTAAACTTTGCTCGTCCCGAGCAAAACAAAACAAGATAAAGGCTCGGAAGGAATATAGACATCTCAACACATATACCACATGGTCAATAAATTAGAAGTTCACCGTCGTGTGTGTGCATAGCCATAGATAACTTCCACTATATCCAAACTCGAGAAACTCAAAGCAAAACTAGCTAATACCCCCTTGTAGACTAGTAATAAATGACACTCATAAGATGCACCCTACAAACGTGACATATCCCGAAAAGAATGATCGAATATATCTAGGGCCTTTCTGAAATACTCAGAGGATACTCCCTAGAGCATATCTATCAGTTTATACTGGGGATAAGATTAACGAAAACTAAGCCTTATATTCAATTTCGTACCGATTCTTTAGTTGATTTAACTATTTCACTTTAAACACACATTAGAAGAAGCTATTGCCCTCATAGCAGAATAGGACATTTCGAGATAATACCCTACCTTACTCCAATCATAAGGCAGCTTTTTCTAACTGTCGTGAGCTTTTAGTCATCATAGTGGTATAGGACATACGTGGTATACCCTACCTCACTCAAATCATCGACTAGCTTTCGACACACACGAATAATTTCATATTAATTCAACTTTTTCAATTGGACAATAGTTACGTGTACTTATCACATTCAAACTTCTAGATATTCACAGTATATCATACTTCGGAACTAAATACAAACTATCATAAATCTCACGATATGCACGTAGCACTAAGCACATGACTTATAAGATAATCAAAAATCACTAATCCAAAACGGGGTATAACTTTATAAAAATAGCTCATCGTTCACTATGGCTCGTGAAAAAATAATTCGGGTGAATCAACTAACTTACGGAACATATGGCATATAGCATCGATGAATATAACAAACCGAACAAAAACATGCATTGCTCACTCGAGACAAAACAAAAATTTTGAAAATTTAGCTCATTTTAGCATAGAAATAATATCATATGAGCAAATGGTAGATACATAGCGATCATTCCCCTCCCCCACACTTAAAAATCAACATGTCCTCATGTTGTGCAGAATGAAAAAGAAAAAGAAAACTTAGCTGATTGTAGTTCGAATGGGGCAATGCTGGAGGTGGCGTACGTCCAATCCAGAAATGCTTGAGGGAATCGATGGGCGTGGACCATCCACCGGAAAAGCGGCTTCATCTAAAAGCTCGCAATTGCTATCACAAATATCCCGCACACTTGAAAACAAGACAAGATCTCGGGGGACAAAGGGGGAAAATAACATGGCAAAATAGAGATAAAGAGAAGGATAAGGTGAAATCGAATCAACCGACAAGGCAAAATCCACAATTACCCGAATTAGACTTAAACAAAACAAATAAATCAAAGAAAAGAAATAACATAATAGAGAGTTCTAATATAATAAGGGATATCTAGGATGCCTCACAGTGGCGCTTTTGGTTATTGTCGTTAGCTCGACACATTTGAAGCTCACTGGATCGGGCCATTTAACCTTTTCGCCGGCCACTACCTCGTGTAAGCTCGAATCGTAGTGTGGCCGCGAAAAGCGAGCGAACACATGGGGTTAAATCTTTGAAAGTTCTCCATACCTTTTTAAGTTTCCCCATGGTTGCATTCTTTCTTCTCCGGTTCCTCCGATGACGTTTAAGTTGTCGCTCCCTTTCAAACTCTTCCATATCGGCACTACCGCTAGAACATCTTCGATTTAACACAACCGTCATCCTCGGAAAACAAATCGGGTGAAAACTCGTCAAAGTGGTTGACTTCGGAAGTCCCACACCCGAGGATTTCGAGGAATTTAACAATCAAAGGCTTTTCTTTATGTTCACCTATATAGTGCTTGCACCCTCGACCATTAACTCGGAACGGTTGATCACCATAACCTCGTAATTCTAGCACACCTCCGGGAATGATTTGGAGAATCTCGAAAGGACCGGACCAACGTGTCCTCAACTTGCCGGGAAACAAATGCAACCTGGAATTGTAGAGTAACACTTGCTCACCGACCTTGAATTCTCTCTTCTTTATCTTGGCATCGTGGAGGAGTTTCATCTTCTCCTTACTAATCCCGGCGCTTTCGTAAGCTTGGAGTCCGAATTCATCCGGCTCATGCAAGCGCTTTGCAGGCGGTGTTTGCCACGGGATTGGGAATCGAAGTTAAGAAACTTCGTAGCCCACGCCCCGTGCTCTAGCTCGACGTGCAGATGACATGGTTTCCCGTAGACCATTTGATATGGCGATGTACCCATAGGGGTCTTATAGGCGATCCTATATGCCCAAAGTACATCGTCCAACTTCGTACTCCGGTCTTTTCTATGACTATTCACCGTCTTCTCCAGGATTTTCTTAAGACTCGGTTGCTTCGCTCAACCTCGACCACTAGTCATCGGATGATATGGTGTGCCGATTTTATGGTGAACACCATACTTCTCGAGGACTTTCTCCAAGGGTCGGTTACAAAAGTGTGTCCCTTCATCACTTATCAAGGCACGTGGACATCCAAACCTCACAAAGATATTCTTCTTAAGGAATTTCATGACCGTTTTATGATCATTGTGAGGAGTGGCTATTGCCTCCACCCATTTCGAAACATAGTCAACGCAGACTAAGATGTATTTGTTGCCACAAGATGATGGGAATGGTCCCATAAAATCGATGCCCCAAACATCAAAGACTTCGCACTCTAAGATGGGTTTCAAAGGCATGTCAAAACGCCTTGTCAGAGTTCCGGTTCTTTGACAACGATCACAAGCTTTACAGAAAGCTTCTGTGTCTTTAAAGATCGTTGGCCAATAAAAACCGGATTGAAAGATCTTCGCAACTGTTTTCCAAGGACCAAAGTGACCACCTGTGGGTCCACTATGGCATTGCTCGATTATATCGCGTTGCTCGATTCGGGAACACACCTCCTCGGCAAACCATCTTTGCAAATCTTGAAAAGGTAAGGTTCATCCCAAACGAAATATTTCATATCGAGAAGAACTTCTTCTTCTCTTGATAAGACATTTCGGGATCAAGGTATTTGGCATGAAGGTAGTTCACAATGGAGGAGTACCAAGGAACATCGGGAGAACGGCCATCGATCAACATGATGTTTTCTAGAGGAAAGTAAAGATCTATATCATCCGGTTCATTCTTTTCCTCATTTAACATCCTAGACACATGATCCGCTACTACATTCTCACCGCCCTTCTTGTCTTTGATTTGAACGTCAAACTCTTGTAGGGTCGTATCCAACGCAAAGAGGCGCGGTTTAGCATCCTTTTTAGTCATCGATACCGCAAAGCGGCGTGATCGGTCCACACGATCACTTGAGCACCTAACAAGTAACTACGGAACTTGTCCATAGCAAACACTACGGCCAATAATTCCTTTTCGGTTGTCGTATAGTTAACTTGCGAAGGATTCAACGTGTGGTCGGCGTAATAGATAGGTGGAACTTTCCTTCGATTCGTCGTCCTAAGACCGCACCAACAAGATAGTTGGATGCATCGCACATAAGCTCAAAGGGCAAGTTCCGGTCGGGTGAAATAAGAATTGGAGCGAGAGATCGACGATTTTTGAGCTCCTCAAACGCGTGCTTGCAACTATCATCAAAATCAAAAGTAACGTCTTCTTTTAGTAAGGTAGACAGGGCTTGGCGATCCTTGAAAAGTCCCTGGATGAACCTCCATAGAAGCCGACATGTCCGAGAAAACCTCGGACTTCCCGAAAATTCTTAGGATAACTCATCTTCTCAATAGCTTCTACCTTGGCCCTATCTACTTCTATACCTTTGGCGGACACTTTGTGGCCAAGGACTATACCTTCATCTACCATGAAATGGCATTTTTCCCAATTAAGCACTAAGTCCTTTTCCACACATCTTGACAACACCCGATCAAGATTATCGAGGCAATCATCGAAGGATTGACCAAATACCGAGAAATCATCCATAAAAATCTCCATGCACTTTTCAACTAGCCCGTCAAAGATAGCCATCATACACCTTTGAAAGGTGGCCGGGGCATTACAGAGACCAAATGGCATTCGCCTGTAGGCGAATGTACCATAGAAGGGGAGGTGAAAGTGGTCTTCTCTTGGTCAACGGGATCGATGGGTATCGGAAGTATCCCGAATATCCATCCGGAAGCGTAGAATGCGTGCCCCGCCGTACGCTCAAGCATCCGGTCAATGAATGGAAGGGGAAAATGATCTTTCGGTGTGACCTCATTGAGCTTTCGATAATCGATACATACTCGTATCCAAGTAACGAGCCTCAATGCTATCTCTTCTCCCTTCTCATTCTTCTCAATAGTAATTCCCCCTTTTTTGGGGACTACCCGAGTCGGGGAAACCCATTCACCGTCGCAATGGCGTAAATGATACCCATATCTAGAAGTTTAATGATCTCCTTCTTGACTACCTCTTGCATGTGAGGGTTGAGCCTTCTCTCGAGGTCGTCTAACTCGTTTTGCACCCTCCTCGCCTTGATCTTGTGCATACAGATGTCGGGAGATATCCCTCGGATATCTCCCACCGCCATCCAAAGGCTTTTTCATTTTTGCGCAAGACGTTTAACAGTTTAAGCTCTTCTATACGAGATAGCTTGGCAGAGATGATCAAAGGAAGCTTGTCACCTTCTCTTAAAAACACATACTTAAGATGTTTAGGTAACGGCTTCAGTACCAAATCTACGGGAGGATCCTCTAGACTTGATTTAAGATCGCCACTCTTCAACTCAACATCGCTGAGCTTACTTAGTGGTCCTACTGCCAAGGCTTCTTCTCTTAGCTCATCCTCAAAATCAGCTGCTAACTGGTCTAGATTAACCATACCATGATTATTCAGATTATCGATCAATCGCTCATATTCCGCTTCCACAGCCTTGACTTGCTCGTCCATACAGTCATTGAAGTCATTAAATGACTCCTCAATAGAAAAGCCGGTTGGAGAACCAGAGGGTACTTGAATGGATTTAGAGACACTATAGCTCACCTCTTGGTCACCAACTCGAATAGTTACTTGCCCACCATCACAATCGATGAGGGCCCTAGCTGTGGATAGGAAAGGTCTCCCAAGAATCAGGGGGACTTTCTCATCTTTTCCCATATCTAAGACGTACCAATCAACAGGAAAGGTAAATCTATCGATCTGGACTAAAATGTCTTTCAGAATCCCTGAAGCTTTCTTAGAAGATCTATCGGCGAACTGAAGGTTCATGGAAGTGGGTTCTAGAAGACTTTGTAAACCCAGCTGCTCACACACAGACAATGGCATCAGGCTGATGGATGCACCCAAGTCACATAAAGAATTTGGAAAGACTAAGCCTCCCATCTGCAATGTGAGCACGAATTTTCCGGGGTCACCTCTTTTGATTGGTAAGTCTGGATAATTGATCATTGAACAATCCTCACCAATTGCCTGATCCATTTATGCTAACTTCTTCTTCGAAGAAACAACATCCTTGATGAATTTAGTATACTTAGGCATTTCAACCAAAACTTCTGAGAGTGGAAGATTAACCTGAGTATTTTTCAGCAGATTAAGCACCTTTCCGTACTTCTTATCTTCATGCAATGGGATGTTGCTCTTTCTCGGTGGAAATGGAAGCTTTTTCAAATCATCCTCGGAAAATACTTTCTTCGAGGACGAACTAACTCGCTTTGTCTTCCACATCTTTCCACCTCACCGTCTTATCATTCTTTTTATTAGTCGGGGATCGGCCACCGACGATCATTTGATTCATCACTCCTCGGGGATCGCCCACCCGAGGATTCTTAATTGATTCTTCATTCCTCAAGGGATCAGCCACTCGAGGAATCTCAATTCTTTCACCTATCGGGATCGCCCACCCGATGTCTTTCAACTTCTACACCTCTCGGGAACACCACACCGAGTACCGCTTGTAGCCAAGGGGATGATGGGTGCTCGACTTCCCCTCCCGCCTTATCAATGGCGGGGAGGGGCTAGTGGTTTCCCCGAAAGCCGGGGGACCACTCACCGTGTACCGCTTCTTAAACTCATTGTACCGGCTTCCTCTTGTCCATAGTGCATGGTTGGTACGAGGTCGTACATTGGTCGCCGCTTAAATCGGCCCGAGCAACATGACCGCCCTTAGGATTTTTCTCGGTAAACCGGGCAAATGCCCCGGGGGTCTTGATGCTAAGCTGCGTCACCACCGCTGCCTATCTGTCTTTCAAGGTTCTTATTGGTACTCATCAGGAGCTGAATGTTCTTGTTTTGCTCCTCTTTGAATGAGTTCCACTCAGCCTTGAGGTCATTGGAATCCGAGGGGCCTTGAGAATTGGAAAAATTTTGATTTTGTGGCTGGCTGGGCCGATTCTGATAATTGGAATTGGAAATGGAGGGCCAATTCTGATTAAACCTTTGTGTTTGATTGGAAAAATTAGAGTTTGGGTTCTGATTATAACCAGGGTTTCTATTGAAGTTCGAATTAGGATTAAATCCCGAAGACTGATTAAACCCTTGGTTTTGGAAATTGTTCTGGCCAGAGAATTGGTTGTTGAATCTCTGATTTGTCTGGCCAGAGAAAGCATTGACTTCCGCATTCTGCCCAATCATGGGACAGAAGCGAGCAGTGTGCCCCATGCTATCACATACTTGGCATGTGATTGGATTATGTCGTCCATAATCATGAACAAGCATTGACTTGCCGAGCAGAGGGGAAGAAAATTGACATTGGCCGGTCATATGGCCGGTCCGACAAAACAAGCTTCACGTTGACGTAACTTGAGAGTTCGTGAAGGTGAAGGAGCCCGATAACTCGGATTTGAGAAGTTTTGAGAAGTTTGTCATTTGAGAGGTTGCCAATTGCTTCGCAACATGGCAACGAGATTTTGCATAGTCACCTCTTCGACCTTGGGAGGCGGAGGAGGTGCTTGAATGGCTTGATAAGAGGGGGCATAATTGTACTTGGCAATGTCCTCGAACGGCGCCCACCCCTCATCGTGTGTTTTCTTGAGAAATGCCCCACGGAGGAACTATTGACCATGCCCTTGGTGAGCTCGGTCAATCCGCTAAAGAAAGTATGGACTTGCCTTTGCTTTGGCAAGCCATGATGGGGACACTTTCGCAGGAGAGACTTAAACCTTTTCCACGCCTCAAAGAATGACTCATTTTCCAAATTTCGACGGAATGTGAAGATTTCGTTCGACAGTGGGTCGTTTTTGAAGGAGGAAAGTATTGACTTAGGAATTCCTTCTCGAGCTCCGCCCACGCAAAGGATGGATTCAGAGGGGGAGAGAGTGATACCACTCGAGTGCCTCCCCCCGTAAGGAAAATGGAAATAGTTTAAGCTTGATGGCGTCCTCACTTACACCTTGGATACGGGTAGTACCGCATATTTGCAAGAATGTGTGTAAGTGAGTGTGGGGGTTTTCAGATGGGAAACCATGGAAAATTGATGCATGCTGCATCATCTGAATAAGTCCGGGTTTAAGCTCGAAGTTTGGAGCAGTAATGGTAGGCATGACGATAGCCGGGTTGATGGTGACTGTGCCGGGCATGGCATAGTCGGCCAACGTCCGTCTATCTTCCGCTGCCATTATTACTATTCTTTCGATTTCTCCTGAAAGATATTGCTCAAATTCTTGATCTAGAGCGTTTCCTTCGTCGAAACGAAGTCTCCGCTATTGGATCGGACTATGGTCCGCTCGGGGTCAGGGGAATAGATTAGTGGTCCCTTATGACTACGAGTTTGCATAAACCGAACACCAACTTAAGGTGTTGAGCAAGAAAGGATAGAAAGTGACGAAAGGACAGATCAGACAGAGGGAAAGGATAACTAAACCTAGAGGAATCAAAAACTACGAAACTTAACTACGAAAAATTTAAAAACAGAAAAACAGGAAACACCAAAAACGTGTTGAAATCTTCTGAGCCCAAAATGGAAGGGAAAACAGTGGATTTTGACCTCGAAAACGGTGTCGGACGGCCTTTGGCCGTCTGCCACGTCGTCGGCGTCGGAACGAGCTTTCCGAATTGGGGTCCTGCGCGCCAATCCGACACTCGAGCCGAAAGTTATGGCCAAAATACTATCAAGTGCTAAAACGGACCCTTTTATCCTAAAATTTGATCGTGAAAGGTGTGGAGTCAGATGATTCAACCTTAGATGTCCCATAATCAATGTAAGAACGAGAAAAGATAGAAACAGACAGGTAGAAACAAGAAAAGCCACTGAAACAAGAAAACAGACGGGCGTCCAATTAATGGACGGGCGTCTGCCTGGGTTTAGGACTGAACGGGCGTCCAAAAATATGGACGTTCGTTCAAGGGGTCAAAAACGATACAGGATTGAAATTTTCACAGTGAACGGGCGTTCATAAGTATGGACGCTCGTCCAGATGCAAAAATTTCAGAAACAGAACAGAAACGATTGCAGAAACAGAGAGGGATAAGAGAAAGAAAACAGAGCAGGAAAAGGAGGGGAAGAAACTAATCACAAAAACTTTAAAAACTTCAAACCCTAAAAATCTAAACCAAAAACCTAACTACCTAAAGGTTAAACTAAAAACAAACCTAAAAAAAAACGAAACAAAAACAAATCTAAAAACAGAAAACGAAAAAGACAAACAAAAACAAAAACTAGGCAACCGTCCGGTTCCCCGGCAACGGCGCCAAAAACTTGTCCCGGATTTTATCAATACAAAACAACAAGTAATAAACCGGTTAACCTCAAGTGCAAGGATCGTAGTATGGAGGCTAATGCCGGGTCGATCTTACGGGGAACTAGACTGTCCCTAGCTTTTGTTTTTAACTGATTATTGTCACGAAAACTAACCTAAACAAATATTGCATAAAAGTAACTAGACAGAGGAGATTAATCCAATGCTAGGCAAGATTGAAAGCGATAAAAACTAAACTAAACTAAAGTATTTAAAAGTAAACTAAAGCTAAACAATTCAAGTTTTAAGGATTATATCAAATTATAACGAACGAACAAGCAATTGATCCACCTATCCTATCAACATTCAATTCTAACTCGGATTAATTCGTGATCTCTACTCAAGTCGTGATTCACCTAATCAAAGGCATAAACTCCTACTCTCGTAGACGAGTTCGTTTTCTAATCTTTTATCTTTCGATGTTAAAGATTACGTCTTTCTAACCTAGGCGTGAAATCTTTCAATTTCTAATCTAGAAAATCAATCTAATAACTCTCGTTTTAGTTAGATCAAAGATCTATTCTTTTATCATGGTGATCTAGGGTTGACATGACTCTCATCACATAACCAATCATCAAAGCAAGCATCTTTCGATTAAACATGCAATAAAACATGCAATAAAACATACAAAACATGATAAAAGAAACGAACTTGAAATAGATACTCACAGATTAATCACGAATCAAAACTGAATTGTTGAAGGAAGGCTTCACAACGCTTGTTCAAAGAGGGATTAGCCTCTTAGCATCCTTTGAAAGCTTGAATTGTTGAATAAAAAGTGCATGAAACTAACTAATCTAATCTAAGAATTAAAGTGCATAAAAGTAGATAAAAACTGTAGAAAAACGCAGCCAAGCTGCCCCCTAGGGTTTAGGGTTCGAATTGTATGATTAGGGTGAAAGAAATCCGCTGCTTATATAGAGTTTCAATGTCGGCTGCTACAGTAACCGCTCCGGACGCCCGTTTGAAGATTCCGGACGCTCGTCCACTATTTTCAGCAACAGCATCCAAACTTGTAACGCTCATATCTCGGGCCTCGTAAGTCGGAATGGAGTGATTCAAAATCCTGTAGAATCCTCTCTTCAAGCCCTACAACTCTTCTCTTGAGGTCCAGAGTCAAATCGGTTGTTATCATATCAAGAACTGCGTTGGAAGTTCAGCGCTACCCGGAATCCCGATTTTCTTCCTCCGGACGCTCGTCCCGCATCTCGAACGTTCGTTCCTTCACCTTGAACTTGTGCCGGACGTTAGTTCATCCAGCGTCCAAACTCTCTGTATCAAAATACTTCCCCGGACGCTCGTCTCGCTTTATCAAACGCCCGTCCACTCGGACGGGACCCGGACGAACGTCCATATGTGCCGTAACTCGATTTCTTGATCTTTATCTCCTCCTTCTTCCATCTTTATCCTTCTTTCCTCGTCTCTTTCTTGATTTAGCTCGAATTATATCAACATTTGATCATCAATTCAGCCTCCAACATGTACCTACATGACATCAAAAACACCGCAAAACGTAACACAATCCAAATACTCGTAAAACCATAATTAAAACACATACACAACCTCATTTTGCAAATAAACTAATCAAAATCTTACTTGCTTAATAAATCATTTAAACACTCGTTTTCTATGCAAATTATACAAATACGGAGGAAATCATTATCAAATATAACGTTAAAAACCGCATAAAAATACCCTTAACAAGAGACTTCTTCAAAATTCTCACGAGATATTTGACGGTTTTGAGAACGGAATAGAGATTCGGAATCAGCGGGAAAGGAGGATCGTTCTGATAGCAAAAAGATGGAGTTTTACAAAGGTATGAGTTTTAGCCCTAACTATGGATCTGTCATGGTTTGATCAAGTTTGATGTGGTAAAAAGGTTTAAATCGTAGTCCTTTTTGGTTTTGAAGTTTTTGATCATCAATTAATCTAAGTTTGATGGTGATCAATTAGGTGTTGGGTGAAACCTTGGAAAGTGTTGAGGATTTTCTGAAGGTTTTGGATTGGGTTTTTCTTGCTAAAAGGCAAGAGACTTTTCCTACAAATTAATTATGGTTTAGAAAGGTTAGACCGTGTTTTTGATTCGTCTCGTAAAGGGGTGTTCAACCGTATTTAAACATGTTTTTGTTGGTGTATTTACTTTAGTTGTTGCTCTCGTCGTTTGCTGTTCTTTCTTGTTGCCGTAATTGTTATAGGAAGGAAAAAAGAAAAGGGATACAAAATCTGGTACAGGTGATGCGAGTCACTTTCGTTTGCTATACATATTATTTTAATATTATTTGTCTTGTGTAATTGTTGGGTCGAATGGTGAGGAAAAAAGAAAAGAAAAATAAAAACTCAGATGCTGCCTTTGCTTTCGAAAAGTTAAGAAAAATATTAGGTAGTACATTATATTTCCAGGAAACTTTCATAGGATTAGAGAAAATAAAAAATAAATAAATAAATAAATGAACTATGTAGATGGATTTCGAAAGAATGAAAAAAAAGAAGAAGATAATTTAATAAATATATAAGGTATAGTTGTTTGGCATCATTGTGTAGTGTTATTTTTTGTTCTGAAAAAAAATATAAACTATGATTTGGTAGATCGTGAATTTTGTAGCTAATGTTATTGTGATGTTTAGCTTGAATTGTAGTATTGTTAATGAGTTTAAATAAGATTAAATAAACACGAACAAGCCTCGATTGAGTTTCTGATGCGTTTGGTTCCGGCACCGGACGTACTCTTAAAGGTAGTTGAAGTTCGGGACCGTCGGAAGGGCATGAAAAGGCTTGTGTTTTGATGAATTAGTATTCATCAATGTCTGTGAAATTGCTAGGCCTTGTCCGTGTCTAGAGGTCTAGGAAAGAGAGTTGAGTTGTGAGGGAGCTTACTTGAAAATACTAGGTGGCTAGTTAACAACTTAATAATAAACATACTTGTATAGCTAAAAGACTAAACATCATGTCATTCTTGGATATACACAAGTTTATATCGCAATGTATAGGCTTTCGGGTAAAACGAGTAAACTTGCTGGCCTTTCTAGAGGCACCAGGAGTAGAGGGTACTGGTGGATGGATAACTTTGCTGGCCATTAGAGGGCACCAGGAGTAGAGGGACTTCACCGAACGCGTATACTATCGGGACTAGCCCATGGCTATTGGTGCGATCCACCAATAGGTTGCACCTAGATGTCTCGTGGTGGGCAGCACCATGCGTAGTGCCCTTGAATGCGGATGTAACAAAGATAAGCTAAGTTAGAAATAGTTAGTCATGACATGTTGATGGACATAAAGTGAACCCTAGATTGAGTCGGTCTCATAAAGATAACTATTATAATAAAACTTGTTAAAGAGCCTTAGTTAATTTGTAGCTTCTACTTCTTACTATGTACAATGTACTTACCTCAAATTCATGTTTATTTATGTGTTTGAGGGAGAGAAGATGAACAGGTTGACCCTGAGTTTGATGAGGACTTCGATGACGACGTTTGAGGATGCCAGAGTTGGAGCTGTTTTTTTTATTTATTGTCTTTCCTTATTCTTTTGTCACTGTTTTGGATTCAAGTTCTTTAGTTGAACTTGTTGGCTTTGTCTTTCATAGTATTGAGGTTTTCATCTTTCTTTTAAGTTTCATTTGGATTTCTCTTGATGTAATAAGTTACATTTCTACCCTTTAGTTATTCTTTCTATTCTTGGTTGTATGGAGAATTTTACCCGAGTCTTTTGCTTCCGTTTGCTTTATTTGATATGACGTAGTAAAGGCTTACGTGTAATATTAGATTTATTTAATATTATGCGTGCCGAACGTTCCATTTCCGGATAAGGACTCGGTGTCCGGAAACAGTGCGTTACAGTTGGTATCAGAGAGAAGCGTCCTTGTTGTTCTAGGCTTCATTTCCTTTAAGATAAGGTTTCATTAGACCTTTTAGAACGTTTCTGGCCTCTCTTGATCTTGGTGGTAAAGTCTCGTAAGACTAAGAATCCTTAAACCGTGGTTAGGTTGCACTAGGACCAAGTGAAGAGTCTCCTTAAGCAAAGGTTATGTTGAGTTCTAAACACACATCTCTTACGTGATTCCCTCGAGTTCGTTCCTCTACGATCCTTAATAGAATCCCTCTCTTCTTTTGGAACTTTTACACTTCCCTCACATGTTCTTTCTCTTGGGGGATTTAAATATTTTTTTATTTGCTACGTTTGGTCCTAATCACTTCTTTTTGTAACTTGGTGTTATGCAAAACGAGTTAACGATTTTGTTCACATTTCTCTATGCCTTGTAATATCATTTCTGAAATACCAAAAATTCTGTAAATTTTTTGCCACTTAGAAAGTTGTCTTATCTACAATTTCTCTTTTTACATCAATTTAGTTTTCAATATGTATTGTTCACAAATTGTTTCACAAGGAGGGGTACTCTGTTCAGAAAATTCTGCAGCGGTATGCTTACTTATCATTATGTTTTGAATAAGCTAAAAACCTCCAAATGATTTGGATTTTTGATATGTTGTACAAAACATCCTGAACTATAATTTTTGTTTTGGAACCAAGTGCAAATTCGTTTTGGTCTGAGCACAATCTGCAACACACGATAGTTGATGAAGTCCTGAAATTTTTTGACAGCTTATAGCCGTAGATGAAAAGAATTATTTTGACCGACCTATGGCTTCCCAAAATTTTTGATTTTTGAGCATCATATGTAAAACTTATATACTCACAGATTTTCTCTTTGCCTCGTGTTCAAAATCCTTTCCGTTTGTTTTGTACAAATCAATTAGTTCAAGACTTATGTATGCACCTGAATTCCTCAAAACCATTTAAGTCCTCAGGTCAAGAAAGAATAGATGCCTTTCTTTCACCATAGACGTTTGGTAGGTAGAGACTAGGTGTTTTTGTTCTAGGGCTCAGTAAGAAGCGAGTGGTTTGGTTTAGGACATTAGTAAGTCAGTTGGAACGTGTTGATCGGTTTCAGAATCAGGTACCCCACCTCGTTTTGGTAAAAACAATCTGAAGGATCTCATGGTTGTTACGACGACTTTGGATAGAGTAATAAAGGTTGCTAGGGTGTTACTACAAGTTGCTGGTTGATTTGGAATATACCGTGGTAAGAGTAAAGTTACAGTTTTGAATTCTACGGACCATAAGGTGATTCTTGGTATAGGTCGGCTATCCAAGAATTTTGTCTACTTGGATTATAGACACAAGAAAGTATCTTCCGGTGATGGTTGCACCGAGTAGAAGAGTGGCTAGCTAGTGCTGTTTCAGTAACTCGAGTTGTGGTTGGTCAGTTTTGGGTTGAGTGCACGAGGTTTGAGCGGTTTGGGAACCAGTAGCGTGTTGGTTCAGTGGTTAGCAAGATCGGAATCGGTTGCCGTTGTCAGTGGGAAACAAGTGAAGCTTCGGTTTGGTTTGTGTTGAAGAGAGAGTGCTAATAAAGGTCAACGGTTTGAGCATGCTCGAGTTTCGAGGACGAAACTCCTTTTAAAGGGAAGGAATGTGATATCCCGACATTTCGGAAAAGGGCAGACGTGTCTTATTTTGAAAAAATGGAATATTATGTTTAATGATCTACGGATTTAAGTATTTTATGTATATATATATTTCGGATAAATATATATATTTCAGGGTAATTAAAAGGATTTAGTTATTATTTAAAAAGGGTTTGACTAATCACTATAAAAGGAAAATATCTCCTAATTTCTCTTTACAAACTGTACGGCAAATTTTCTAGAAAAAAAAAGGGGGCGACGCATTTAGCAAAGAAAAAGGGAGAGAGACTTCTTCAAAATTCTCACGAGATCTTTGACGGTTTTGAGAACTGTTCGGTAAAAACGAGTTTTACAATTTATAACCGAAACACCCCAAGTATAAGGATCGTAGTATAGGATGTTAACGGGTCGTCCTAAGGGAGTGGAATGTTTATCGGATCAAGGAACAATTATTCTATCGATTATGTCACAAATTGTTATCTAAAGCTAAGGTATATATCAATTATAATCTAGAAACTATGACTAGAAACAGAAAATAGCAAAGAACGGTAGGTAAAGACTAGGGTTTTTAAAATAACTAAACGTAGCAATCACAATTGATACGAACGAATCGGTTTATCAAATAATTAAAACAACGGCAAGGCAACGGGAATCCACCGATCAATCAACCCAACCCCAACTAGACGGCAAGTTAAAGATATAATTTTTAGTAATGATCTATCACGAATTCGATTAAATTTCTCTAAACGAATTCTAGGGTTTCGTTATCTTTTTCAAGTAAAACAAAACGACATGCAAAACACGATCACGAGATTATTTCTAATACTCCTACTCAACTAACTATGATCAATCTCTTGAAACATAATCAATCGCATCAATTGAAAAGGTCACAACTTGAACAATATTTTCATATAAATTCGAAGCATAAAAGATGGTTTCATCGATCTCTCGATTCGAATAAAACGTAAACGATAAAAACAATATCCAATTGATAAAAAAACTATAACTTTACTCACTAAACATGTAGCAAAAATCTCTCTAGTTGGTGTTGATGTTGATCGGTTTCATCCGTTGTCCCACCGCGATGTGCTTAGCCAACAACCATGATGTTAATCGTGATCATTGGATGGGAAGAAATCATCTTCTTATTTGGTATTGATGCGGCTGCTTCTCTGTATCAAAAGTGCGGCTAGAATTGTGTATGCGTGAATGATGAATTAGGGTTGGAACAAGGGCTGCTTTTATAGAAAAGAGAGGCGGTTAATGCTCAAGTCGGCACCGGACGCTAGTTTAAGAATCCGGACGCCCGTTTGGCTGCTTCGGACGCTACATGGACGTTCGTTTGAGGTCAAGTGAACTCTCGTATCAAATTGCCGCCGTGAACGCTAGTTCAAACTCTCCGGACTCAAACTTCTAAAATTCATATCTTGAGTTGTAGACCTCCAAAAATTATGATCCGAATGTCATAAAAAAGCTCTCGGAAAACTCTACAACTTTCATTAAGGACTCTTCTTCGAAAACGCGTTTTGATTAGCCCGTCGTATTACGAGTATATTTCGGGATTTTCCACATAGCAATTTATTATCTTTAAACATCATTTGCTCGGTTTACGAGGATTTTCTATAAAAATCACTAAAACACGGGAGATAATGTTACGAAACAACTCGATAAAAACCATAAAATTAGTCGTAAACAAGAACGGAATAGAGATTCGGAATCAGCGGGAAAGGATTATCGTTCTGATAGCAAAAAGATGGAGTTTTACAAAGGTATGAGTTTTAGCCCTAACTATGGATCTATCATGGTTTGATCAAGTTTGATGTGGTAAAAAGGTTTAAATCGTAGTCCTTTTTGGTTTAGAAGTTTTTTATCATCAATTAATCTAAGTTTGATGGTGATCAATTAGGTGTTGGGTGAAACCTTGGAAAGTGTTGAGGATTTTCTGAAGGTTTTGGATTGGGTTTTGCTTGCTAAAAGGTAAGAGACTCTTCCTACAAATTAATTATGGTTTAGAAAGGTTAGACCGTGTTTTTGATTTGTCTCGTAAAGGGGTGTTCAACGGTATTTAAACATGTTTTTGTTGGTGTATTTACTTTAGTTGTTGCTCTCGTCGTTTGCAGTTCTTTCCTGTTGCCGTAATTGTTATAGGAAGGAAAAAGAAAAGGGATACAAAATTTGGTACAGGTGATGCGAGTCACTTTCGTTTTCTATACATATTATTTAATATTATTTGTCTTGTGTAATTGTTGGGTCGAATGGTGAGGAAAAAAGAAAAGAAAAGTAAAAACTCATATGCTGCCTTTGCTTTCAAAAAGTTAAGAAAAATATTAGGTAGTACATTATATTTCCAGGAAACTTTTGTAGGATTAGAGAAAATAAAAATAAATAAATAAATAAATGAACTATGCAGATGGATTTCGAAAGAAAGAAAAAAAGGAAGAAGATAATTTAATAAATATATAAGGTATGGTTGTTTGGCATCATTGTGTTGTGTTATTTTTTGTTCTGAAAAAAAATATAAACTATGATTTGGTAGACAGTGAATTTTGTAGCTAATGTTTTTGTGATGTTTAGTTTGAATTGTAGTATTGTTAATGAGTTTAAATAAGATTAAATAAACACGACCAAGCCTCGATTGAGTTTCTAATGCGTTTGGTTCCGGCACCGGACATACTCTTAAAGGGAGTTGAAGTTCGGGACCGTCGGAAGGGCATGAAAGGGCTTGTGTTTTGATGAATTAGTATTCATCAATGTCTGTGAAATTGCTAGGGCTTGTCCGTGTCTAGAGGTCTAGGAAAGAGAGTTGAGTTGTGAGGGAGCTTACTTGAAAATACTAGGTGGCTAGTTAACAACTTAATAATAAACATACTTGTATAGCTAAAAGACTAAACATCATGTTATTCTTGGATAGGCACAGGTTTATATCGCAATGTGTAGGCTTTCGGGTAAAACGAGTAAACTTGCTGGCCTTTTTAGAGGCACCAGGAGTAGAGGATACTCGTGGATGGATAACTTTGCTGGCCATTAGAGGGCACCAGGAGTAAAGGGACTTCACCGAACGCGTATACTATCGGGACTAGCCCGTGGCTATTGGTGTGATCCACCAATAGGTTGCACCCAGATGTCTCGTGGTGGGCAGCACAATGCGTAGTGCCCTTGAATGCGGATGTAACAAAGATAAGCTAAGTTTGAAACAGTTAGTCATTACATGTTGATAGACATGAAGTGAACCCTAGATTGAGTCGGTCTCATAAAGATAACTATTATAATAAAACTTGTTAAAGAGCCTTAGTTAATTTGTAGCTTCTACTTCTTACTATGTACAATGTACTTACCTCAAATGCATGTTTATTTATGTGTTTGGGGGAGAGAAGATGAACAGGTTGACCCTGAGCTTGATGAGGACTTCGATGACGACGTTTGAGGATGCCGGAGTTGGAGCTATTTTTTTATTTATTGTCTTTCCTTATTCTTTTGTCACTGTTTTGGATTCAAGTTCTTTAGTTGAACTTGTTGGCTTTGTCTTTCATAGTTTTGAGGTTTTCATCTTTATTTTAAGTTTCATTTGGATTTCTCTTGATGTAATAAGTTACATTTCTACCCTTTAGTTATTCTTTCTATTCTTGGTTGTATGGAGAATTTTACCTGAGTCTTTTGCTTCTGTTTGCTTTATTTGATACGATGTAGTAGAGGCTTACGTGTAATATTAGATTTATTTAATATTATGCGTGCCGAACGTTCCATTTCCGGATAAGGACACGGTATCCGGGAACGGGGCATTACAGTTGGTATCAGAGAGAAGCGTCCTTGTTGTTCTAGGCTTCCTTTCCTCTAAGATAAGGTTTCATTAGACCTTTTAGAACTTTTCTGGCCTCTCTTGATCTTGGTGGTAAAGTCTCGTAAGACTAAGAATCTTTAAACCGTGGTTAGGTTGCACTAGGACCAAGTGAAGAGTCTCCTTAAGCAAAGATTAGGTTGAGTTCTAAACACACATCTCTTACGTGATTCCCTCGAGTTCGTTCCTCTAAGATCCTTAATAGAATCCCTCTCTTCTTTTGGAACTTTTAGACTTCCCTCACATGTTCTTTCTCTTGGTGGATTTAAATATTTTTTTATTTGCTACGTTTGGTCCTAATCACTTCTTTTTGTAACTTGGTGTTATGCAAAACGAGTTAACGATTTTGTTCACATTTCTCTATGCCTTGTAATATCATTTTGGAAAAACCAAAAATTCTGTAAATTTTCAACCACTTAGAAAGTTGTCTTATCTACAATTTCTCTCTTTACATCAATTTAGTTTTCAATATAGATTGTTCACAAATTGTTTAACAAGGAGGGGTACTCTGTTCAGAAAATTCTGCAGCGGTATGCTTACTTATCATTATGTTTTGAATAAGCTAAACACCTCCAAATGATTTGGATTTTTGATATGTTGTATAAAACATCCTGAAATATAATGTTTGTTTTGGAGCCAAGTGCAAATTCGTTTTGGTCTGAGCAAAATCTGCAACACACGATAGTTGATGAAGTCCTGAAAATTTTTGACAGCTTATAGCCATAGATGAAAAGAATTATTTTGACCGACCTATGGCTTCCCAAAAATTTTGATTTTTGAACATCATATGTAAAACTTATATACTCACAGATTTTCTCTTTGCCTCGTGTTCAAAATCCTTTCAGTTTGTTTTGAGCAAATCAATTAGTTCATGACTTATGTATGCACCTGAATTCCTCAAAACCATTTAAGTCCTCAGGCCAAGAAAGAATAGATGCCTTTCTTTCACCATAGACGTTTGGTAGGTAGAGACTAGGTGTTGTTGTTCTAGGGCTCAGTAAGAAGCGAGTGGTTTGGTTTAGGACATTAGTAAGTCAGTTGGAACGTGTTGATCGGTTTCAGAATCAGGTACCCCACCTCAGTTTTGGTAAGAACAATCTGAAGGATCTCATGGTTGTTACGACGACTTTGGATAGAGTAATAAAGGTTGCTAGGGTGTTACTACAAGTTGCTGGTTGAGTTGGAATCTACCGTGGCAAGGGTAAAGTTATAGTTTTGAATTCTACGGACCATAAGGTGATTCTTGGTATAGGTCGGCTATCCAAGAATTTTGTCTACTTGGATTATAGACACAAGAAAGTATCTTCCGGTGATTGTTGCACCGAGTAGAAGAGTGGCTAGTGCAGTTTCAGTAACTCGAGTTGTGGTTGGTCAGTTTTGGGTTGAGTGCACGAGGTTTGAGCGGTTTGGGAACCAATAGCGTGTTGGTTCAGTGGTTAGCAAGATTGGAATCGGTTGTTGTTGTCAGTGGGAAACAAGTGAAGCTTCGGTTTGGTTTGTGTTGAAGCGAGAGTGCTAAGAAAGGTCAACGGTTTGAGCATGCTCGAGTTTCGAGGACGAAACTCCATTTAAGAGGGAATGAATGTAATATCCCGACTTTTCGGAAAAGGGCAGACGTGTCTTTTTGTGAAAAAATGGAATATTATGTTTAATGATCTACGTATTTAAGTATTTTATGTATATATATATTTCGGATAAATATATATATTTCAGGGTAATTAAAAGGATTTAGTTATTATTTAAAAAGGGTTTGACTAATAACTATAAAAGGAAAATATCTCCTAATTTCTCTTTGCAAACTGTACGGCAAATTTTCTGGAAAAAAATAAAAGGGGGCGACGCATTTAGCAAAGAAAAAGGGAGAGAGACTTCTTCAAAATTATCACGAGATCTTTGACGGTTTTGAGAACGGAATAGAGATTCGGAATCAGCGGGAAACGAGGATCGTTCTGATAGCAAAAAGATGGAGTTTTACAAAGGTATGAGTTTTAGCCCTAACTATGGATCTATCATGGTTTGATCAAGTTTGACGTGGTAAAATGGTTTAAATCTTAGTCCTTTTTGGTTTAGAAGTTTTTGATTATCAATTAATCTAAGTTTGATGGTGATCAATTGGGTGTTGGGTGAAACCTTGGAAAGTGTTGAGGATTTTCTGAAGGTTTTGGATTGGGTTTTGCTTTCTAAAAGGTAAGCTCTTCCTACAAATTAATTATGGTTTAGAAAGGTTAGACCGTGTTTTTGATTCGTCTCGTAAAAGGGTGTTCAACCGTATTTAAACATGTTTTTGTTGGTGTATTTATTTTAGTTGTTGCTCTCGTCGTTTGCTGTTCTTTCCTGTTGCCGTAATTGTTATAGGAAGGAAAAAGAAAAGGGATACAAAATTTGGTACAAGTGATGCGAGTCACTTTCGTTTTCTATACATATTATTTTAATATTATTTGTCATGTGTAATTATTGGGTCGAATGGTGAGGAAAAAAGAAAAGAAAAGTAAAAACTCAGATGCTGCCTTTGCTTTCGAAAAGTTAAGAAAAATATTAGGTAGTACATTATATTTCCAGGAAACTTTCGTAGGATTAGAGAAAATAAAAAATAAATAAATAAATAAATGAACTATGCAGATGGATTTCGAAAGAAAAAAAAAAAGAAGAAGATAATTTAATAAATATATAAGGTATAGTTGTTTGGCATCATTGTGTTGTGTTATTTTTTGTTCTGAAAAAAAATATAAACTATGATTTTGTAGACAGTAAATTTTGTAGCTAATGTTATTGTGATGTTTAGCTTGAATTGTATTTTTGTTAATGATTTTAAATAAGATTAAATAATCACGAACAAGCCTCGATTGAGTTTCTGATGCGTTTGGTTCCGGCACCGGACGTACTCTTAAAGGGAGTTGAAGTTCGGAACCGTCGGAAGGGCATGAAAGGGCTTGTGTTTTGATGAATTAGTATTCATCAATGTCTGTGAAATTGCTAGCCTTGTTCGTGTCTAGAGGTCTAGGAAAGAGAGTTGAGTTGTGAGGGAGCTTACTTGAAAATACTAGGTGGCTAGTTAACAACTTAATAATAAACATACTTGTATAGCTAAAAGACTAAACATCATGTCATTCTTGGATAGACACAAGTTTATATCGCAATGTGTAGGCTTTCGGGTAAAACGAGTAAAGTTACTGGCCTTTCTAGAGGCACCAGGAGTAGAGGGTACTCGTGGATGGATAACTTTGCTGGCCATTAGAGGGCACCAGGAGTAGAGGGGCTTCACCGAACGCATATACTATCGGGACTAGCCCGTGGCTATTGGTGTGATCCACCAATAGGTTGCACCCAGATGTCTCGTGGTGGGCAGCACCATGCGTACTGCCCTTGAATGCGGATGTAACAAAGATAAGCTAAGTTAGAAACAGTTAGTCATTACATGTTGATGGACATGAAGTGAACCCTAGATTGAGTCGGTCTCATAAAGATAACTATTATAATAAAACTTGTTAAAGAGCCTTAGTTAATTTGTAGCTTCTACTTCTTACTATGTACAATGTACTTACCTCAAATGCATGTTTATTTATGTGTTTGGGGGAGAGAAGATGAACAGGTTGACCCTGAGCTTGATGAGGACTTCGATGACGACGTTTGAGGATGCCAGAGTTGGAGCTGTTTTTTTTATTTAATGTCTTTCCTTATTCTTTTGTCACTGTTTTGGATTCAAGTTCTTTAGTTGAACTTGTTGGCTTTGTCTTTCATAGTTTTGAGGTTTTCATCTTTCTTTTAAGTTTCATTTGGATTTCTCTTGATGTAATAAGTTACATTTCTACCCTTTAGTTATTCTTTCTATTCTTGGTTGTATGGAGAATTGTACCCAAGTCTTTTGCTTCCGTTTGCTTTATTTGATACGATGTAGTAGAGGCTTACGTGTAATATTAGATTTATTTAATATTATGCGTGCTGAACATTCCATTTCCGGATAAGGACTCGGTGTCCGGGAACGGGGCGTTACACTGTCAGAGATATTTTTACCGGTGCGCGCCAGACATTTTGCGGCGCACGCCGGAGGTCGCAAAAAGCAGATTTCTGCATTACAATCCCCTTTTTGATCGAAGTTTACCTAATTTTCACCCCCAACTTCATCTTCTCCATTTTTCCTCTTCTTGAAGGCTCACCTCCGCCCTAGGGCCCTGTTTGGTTTCGGGTTGGATTGGGGTTGAATGGAATCAAGAAAGAGAAAGTAAAATAAAATAAAGTGAAAAAATGATTATCAAGTTGAAATGTTATGTTGAAATTTGTGTAGTTGAAGAAATGATTGGTGAGAGAAATTTTAATGAAATATTGTATTGAAAAAATAATGGTTAAATAGTGTAATAGGTGAATAAAGTGAATTGATTTATATTATTTTATTTGTTCATGTTGAATGATTGATGAGAGAATTTATAATAAAACAATAGAATTAATAAAATAATAATAAATAAGATAGTGGAGTGAATAAAATATTGGGTTGGATCCAAATGGATCCAACCCCACCCGAAACCAAACAAGGCTATGGGTCCTCCTAGCCAAATTTACCACAAATTTAGCATTTCATCATAAGTGTAATTCCTAGGATGCTTAACTTAGCCTTTGGATAGTTAATTTGGAGTAATGTGAACAACTTTTGGGTGCCAAGCTCCATTGAAACCGTTTCAAGGTGGATGAAGGTCTCCAACCGCAAATTCAACACTTGTGATTGGTAAAATTCTAGTTTTATCTTGTTTTGTTTGTTCTTGTTATTATGAATGCTAATCTTGATATGTTAGTGATTGTAGTAATGAGTAGCTAAATTTTTAACTAGCCAATATGATGTTGTAGAATTAGCCAATCTCTTGTGTTGATTGGGAATGGTTGTTTATGTTGTAAGTTTCAATTGTGATGAATATTTTCCTATTTACAATGTATTGCTTGTTGGTGTTGGATTGATCACCTAGCACTAGCACACACACACTTAGTTGAGACCGAAAGGAGATATTATGTGTGGGAGAAGGAGAGAACCGGAAGGTAAAATCGACCTCTTGAGGCATTCGATTTTTATCCGGAGATTATTGACATTGTCATTGCATTCAAGTGCTTATCATACCAATTCATTAGGTTTAGGACACCTAGGCCAAGGAGGAGGTATAGAGTAGTTTCATACACTCGTATGAGGGGAGACTACTTGCTTAGGAACGCACCGTTTCACACTTTTGTACACCAATGGTAGGATGGAAGGAAATCATTCACATGATACTACGATAGATTAGCTTAATCTACACATTTTTTTGGTTAGGTTTCTTTTATCATTTTATCACCCTTTGTAGTAGTAAATTTTAGATAAATTTACCTTCTTGTTAATTTGCGACTTAGATCAAGATAATAATAGCTTTTTGGTGTTCAACCTCACAATCCTCGTGGATATGACATTGACCACTTACTAGACTACAATTGACCCGGTACACTGCCGGTTAGATTGGACATCTAGGAAAGTCCAATCAAGCATTTTGGAGCCGTTTCCGGGGATTGTGTAACGGTTGATACTTATACTAGCTTAAAAGTCTTGAGAATCAGTCAAAACTTTTTCTAATCTTTTCTTTTTTACTTTTTTGGTGCTTACCTCTTTGGTAGGTCACCAAGTTCTATTAATTGTGTTTTTGTTGTTTTCTATCTTGTAGTTGATAAACCACTCTCGACGTGGTAAGGCCCCCGATACTCATTACATCCCGGATATCTACACTTATACTAGGGATCGTTTGTTTTGAGAGAAAGGTTTGCCAAGCTCGTAGTGAATTGGATCTTGGTGAAGTATCTTCACAAGAGCCATCACACCAAGAAGAGTAAATTAATGAGGCACAAGGAATGCCACAAGGATGGCATAACCATGATAATGCCATTTTTGAACAAAATCCCTTAAATCCAAATGACTATCTCCCACCACCACCACAAGAACTATATCCACAAATTCCACCACCACCACAAGAACTATATCCACAAATTCCACCACCTTCACTCGAACCACCACCACCACCAATTCCTCCACCACCCCAAGAACCATATCCATATGATCCACCCTCAAATCCACCCTACCAAAATAGACCGCTTTGTGAGAAAGCCATTCAAAGAAAAAATAATGTTCATAATCCTATTCGGCTACCTCACATTGATGCAAAAAACTTTTCGATCAAGTCTCATATGTTCGGTCTAGTGGAGAGTAGAGCTCAATTCCATGGAAAGTCCAATGATGACCCGCATTCACATCTTTATAACCTTGAAGAAATATGCAATACGGAATTCCAAAATAGTGCTTGTCAAGAACTTACCCGTCTTGCATTATATCCTTTTTTCATTGAAGGGTCAAGCAAAGGAATGTCACTTCCCCACCATCACTTGCAATAATGGGATGATATATAAACCGAGTTTTTGAAGCAATTCTTTCCACCAGGTAGATATTTGGAGTTGAAGGTAAGAGTTACTAATTTCAAGCAAGATTTAATTGAATCTTTAGACAATGCTTGAGACCGTTTTAAGAAGCTTTTGAGGCGTGTCCAAACCACGATTATACTTTGAACATGCAAGTCCAATTATTTTGTAGAGGCTTGCATAAATTGTCAAGGAAAAAAAATTGATTCGGCATGCCATGGATCACTTATGATGAGCACGGCCCAAGATGTTTATAAGGATATTGAAAGAGTGACAAGAAATGAGAAATTGTGGGATCCCGGTCCAAGTGAAACGGAAGTTGCCATTGGGGATGATCATAATTCGAATGAGGAAGATAAATAAGAAGATGGATGAATTACAAGCGGGGAAGAGAGAGTTGAAGCGTAGAAAATGTGATGATGTGACATTTGGTGTTTTTCATATCGAAGAATTATCAAACTCCGATGTATCTACACAAGAAGAAATGAGTTTATTGAGAAACGTCGGGAGTTGAACAACACTCACACCAATGTTTTTGAACCACATCATTTTTACCAACAAGTTCCTACTCAACAAGCATATGTTCAACAAACTTCTCAATCAACGGAGGATGTCTCCCATTTGAAAATTTTGATGGAAAACTTGATGGGAGTTGTGTCTACTCAAGCCGCTAATATGCAAACAATGATGACTTCTATTGGTATGATGTCTCAAGAGGTCGGTACTTTGAAAACATCTATGAGTGGGCACGAAATGAGAATGAGAACGATGGAGGCATCAATAAGAGTTATTGAAGACCTTTTGACTAGGGAAGGCAAGATACATAATAGTAGACAACCGGGTGGATTACCAAGCAACACCGAGAGAAACCTGAGGGAAGTCAATGCCATTATCACTCGAAGTGGGAGAGATTGTGGAAGTAATGGAGTGGCAATTCATGGAAACAATAAAGTTGAAGAAGACTTGGACAAGGAATTTGAAGACCAAGAGTTGACCGAGGAAGAAGAAGAAATTGTTGATGGTTTCTTGGGAAATGATGACTATGTTGAGGTGGAGAAAGAAGAAGAAAAAGTGAAGGTGCCAAGAATATTGAAGAACCCAAGGGCTAGTGATCAAAGAATTCTATTCAATGAACATGTGAGAGAAGTCATGTTGAAGAAAACTCGGTTTCTAAGGAGCATTTGGTGTTTCCTATCCAACAAGCTCAAAGGAAACCAATGCAAATGTCAAGGAAAGAAAAGCAAAATGACATCAATTGGCGGCCAACCAATGCACAAACATTCAAGGAAGCTTCACCATCTTCATCAAACGACAAAGGTAAGGGAGGTATACATTCTAACCTTACTTTAATTGATCTTGAGTCACTTCCCTACCCCTCGAGAGAGAAAATTAAAAAGATGAAGTTGGATAAGAAATATGCACGTTATCTTGACACTTTTCGGCACTTAAATATCAATATCCCTTTCATTGAAGCACTCACAAATATGCCGGTGTATGGTAAGTTTCTTAAGGACATACTCTCCAACAAGAAACGGTTTGAAGAGTATGAGACGGTGTGTCTAAGTGAGGAGTGTTATGCCGTGCTTCAACACAAGCTCCCTTCTAAGCTTAAGGACCCGGGAGATTTACACTCCCATGTGATATTAGGGGACTTTTGTTTGAGAATGCGCTATATGATCTCGGTGCGAGCATAAACCTCATGTCTTATGATGATTTTATGAAACTTGGCATATGAAAGCTCAAGCGTACGGAGATGACTCTCCAACTTGCGGATAGATCCATAAAACGTCCAAAGGGAGTCAATGAGGATGTACTAGTGAAAGTTGATAAATTTTACTTCCCCGTCGATTTTGTTGTTATGGATATAGAGGAAGGGTACACTACACCCCTTATCCTCGGTAGACCATTTTTAGCAACGGTGGGAGCTGTGATCGATGTTCTTAAGGGAGAGCTTAGTTTGAGAGTGAATGATGAGCAAGTTGTCTTTAACATCTACACTTCATTGAAATATCCACACACTGCACTAGAATCTTGTTCTTTTATGGACACTTCGTGTCCTCTTGTTGTGGATCGTACTAACACGTAGGTAGTTGAAGAAGATGACTCGAGCAATAAAGTGAAGGCTAGCAAACCAATCGAAGGAAAAGGTCAAGAATCGTTGGGATTGGTGGAATTCGTCTAACCTATGTTGGAGACCGGTATTGACAAAAATGACAGATGCGGTGCTTAAGAATGACCCACCATCCATGCATTAAAGAAATATGCCATGCATAGTCTAGCTATAGACTATAAATTTAGCAACAATGGGTACTATCTTTCTTTTTACTTCTTAAGCATTATATTTTGGTTGGCTTTTGTTCTTATTTGCTACATGCTTATGTGAGTAATTGTTATTGGTATCCATGCACGATAATCTGTATAATTTCCATCACTTCTACCGTATAATCCCGTCGAGCAAACGACGTTAAACAAAAACGCTACCGGAAGGCAGCCCGTAAAAGTTTGATATAGTATTTTTGCTCCTTTGTGAGGCCCGGTGTGGCCAATGATCCTTTCGTGTCTACATTTTGGTTGATACTTTGCTAGTATTTGGGATTGCTTGTCATTTCATTTCTTGTCTTTCATGTTCATGCCCACCCACCCTCCCTTTTATGGCATCCCGGTACTTGTTTTGATTCCATTTTTTTCCCTAACTAATTTCTTACCACTCACTTTACATTGGGGACAATGCAAGTTCGTAAGTGGGGAGTGGGAACGTAGTTAGTCCAACAAAAGGTAATGTCATTAAATGTTTGAGAAGCACTTAGCCTTGATAATTTTCGAGCAATTTAAAATTGAACAAACCACCTTTTGTCATGATTTATAGTTTTGCAATTGATAGAGTGAGTACCTCAATGAAGTGAGTAACCTTGGTGACATGTAAGTGCATTTAATCGCGAATCTTTGATTGTAGTGTGAATTTTTTGAGTACATATATTCCGATCTTTTGTTAACATGCAAACTTTTATGCAATCATGTAAGCATGCTTCCATTGAAACTAGAACTTAGGCTTGCTATCCTTTCGAGGTGAAATAGAAAGGTGTTTGGAGTCAGAGTTAGAGATGACGGTCAAGGCATTTCTTTGACTCAACCATAGCCAAATGGCCTTCCCGAACGTATTTTTCACCTGTCCCCTTCTCAGCCTTTGTTGAGTGGTGAGACCCCACTTGAAACTAGCCATTCGTGATTAGCCTCATTATATCCGACCCTTAGCCTAATTTTGGTCTACATTCCCTTGATGTCCCGCAAGTTTAGTAAGTTTGTATGTATTGTGTGGCGACGACATTAGAAGTTCGGTAAGAGTTGGATGACATTATTGGCACAAAGTTGAGATGGTATCTATCAATTTCGGAGTCCATTGGTGTTAGATAAAAAAAAAAAAAAAAAAATCCAAAAAAAGTTTCCAAAATCAAATGAACTTCAATAAAGTTCAATAATTGGTTTGTCAAGAAGAGCCATTTGAAGACTAGTTTATCAAATTCAAGTAACTCAAGCTTTGGGAAATTGTATTGATTTGGAGCGGTGTTTCTTATCTCTTTTGTTCTTTGTTGAAGTGGCCACCTCGACGATTTTTGCAAAAGGAGAAGAGATACCAATTTGACATTTTTGGAAGTGAAGGTGTAGAGTCTTGCTATCTTGATGTTCTCTTTGATATATCCTTTTTACCCTTCGCTTAGCCAACTACCCGGGCCTAACGTTACAAGCTTTCAAGTCCTACCCGATCTAACTTCTTGACTCCGAATGCCTCGATTAGTGGAGATTGGTATCATTCTTAAGCCTATGGTTTGCACTTAATAAGTCTTGCATGCATGATTTCATATTTGAATGCTTGGTAACAAGGTTGGGGAATATTCACACACACACACACACTCCACTACTTTCTGAGATTATGGTTAACATGTGGTTATATGTACAATTGGTTGCACATCTAGTTGGCCTCTTACTTCTTGATGTTGTATGATCTTATCTCTTGACTTGAGTTGTTTTGTCGCTTTATTTGCTCGAGTACGAGCAAAAGCTAAATGGGGAGTGGTTGATGTAAGTCAACTAGATGATACTTTTACAATGTTTTATCCCCATTTCTCATGCATTTATTGATGTTTTTGTATCAATTCGAGTCATTATTTGCTTAGTTTCATCCATATGTGTAGATAGTAATTATTATATAAAATATCATATTTTGATGGGTTTTGTACTGGTTATAGTAACTTGAGCGTCGTGTCGGGTTTACGCTTGGTATTTTGGTGTTGTATTGCAGAATTATAGGTTGACTAAGACCCTGATGGACGACACGTGTTGAGCCTAAACATGTCTTTTGAGGGCTAGAAGAGTGTGCCGGAAGCTTACGTGTCCAAACGGATCATTTGTCGTTAGCGTTTCTACCGTAACCTATCTTCAAGCGACATTTTACCCATATTAGAGTCATTTTCTGGGGAAGACTTCTTTACAAGCGTTTTATATCTTCAACCGAGCTTTCCAACGCATTTTGAGTCACGTCAATCGGAGGTCTACAACTCAAGTTATGGCCATTTTACCGAAATGCTGTGAAGAACCGGCCTATTACAGCGCGCGCCGAGCGTCACAAAAGAAACTGTCAGAGATATTTTTACCGGCGCGCGCTGGACCTTTAGCGGCGCACGCCGGAGGTTCGCAAAAAGCAGATTTCAGCATTAAAATCCCCTTTTTGATCGAATTTTACCTAATTTTCACCCCCAACTTCACATTCTCCATTATTCCTCTTCTTGAAGGCTCACCTCCGCCCCTGGGGCTCTCCTAGCCAAATTTACCACAAATTTAGCATTTCATCATAAGTGTAATTCCTAGGATGCTTAACTTAGCCTTTGGATAGTTAATTTGGAGTAAGGTGAACAACTTTTGGGTGCCAAGCTCCATTGAAACCGTTTGAAGGTGGATGAAGGTCTCCAACCGCAAATTCAACACTTGTGATTGGTAAAATTCTAGTTTTATCTTGTTTTGTTTGTTCTTGTTATAATGAATGCTAATCTTGATATTTTAGTGATTGTAGTAATGAGTAGCTAAATTTGTAACTAGCCAATATGATGTTGTAGAATTAGTTAATCTCTTGTGTTGATTGGAAATGGTTGTTTATGTTGTAAGTTTCAATTGTGATGAATATTTTCCTATTTGCAATGTATTGCTTGTTGGTGTCTCCTAGCACTAGCACACACACACACACACTTAGTTGAGACCGAAAGGAGATATTAGGTGTGAGAGAAGGAGTAGGAGAACCGGAAGGTAAAATCGACCTCTTGAGGCATTCGATTTCTTATCCGGTGATTATTGACATTGTCATTGCATTCAAGTGCTTATCATACCAATTCATTAGGTTTAGGACACCTAGGCCAAGGAGGAGGTATAGAGTAGTTTCTTAAACTCGCATGAGGGGAGACTACTTGCTTAGGAACACACCGTTTCACACTTTTGGACACCAATGGTAGGATGGAAGGAAATCATTCACATGATACTACAAGAGATTAGCTTAATCTACACATTGTTTTGGTTAGGTTTCTTTTATCATTTTATCACCCTTTGTAGTAGTAGATTTTAGATACATTTACCTTCTTGTTAATTTGCGACTTAGATCAAGATAATAATAGCTTTTTGGTGTTCAACCTCACAATCCTCATGGATACAACCTTGACCACTTACTAGACTACAATTGACCCGGTACACTTCCGGTTAGATTGGACATCTAGGAAAGTCCGATCAATCGTCGAGTAAGGGGACAACTGGCCCAATCAGAATCACACCACCCTTCACGCAGAAGAGAAATATCGGATCGCAACAAAATACCCTGACCCCGATGTTTCTTCAAATATCGGATGAGTCGTAACGCAGCTTCCCAATGATCAACCCGAGGTGCCTACATAAACTGAAAGAGAATATGAACCGAATATGCAAGGTAGGTCGCATCACACCCAAATAAATCCACCGCCCCACCAATCGCCGAAATTTTTCTAGATCATCAAGAAGAGGCCCTTCGGCCAGGGCCTGTTTATGATTTTGTTCTATAGGGAAATCGGCCGGTTTGGCCCCAAGTAACACCGCATCGTGAATTATGTCGAGGGCATACTTATGCTTGTTCAAAAAAATCCGGATTTATTCCGGGCAACCTCCAAACCAAGGAAATGTTGTGGATAGAAAGAATAAGGGTGTGGTGCTCTAAAAACAATCATTGCTTGTCTTTACGGGCAAGTGGGAGATTGTTACATATATAGTGTGCCCGAAAGACAATTGTTGCTTGTCCTTACGGGCAAGTGGGAGATTGTTGGAAGTAGCGCCCGAAAGACAATTTATGTAATTATTTTTAGAATTAATAAATGACAGATTTATTCTCATCTTATTACTTACTTCGTGCTTGTAAGTAATACACTACTGAAAACCCCATGTCGTATCATATGTAGAAATTATAATTTAGTGTGTGTCACACATGAGGATTAAGTTTATGGTGATACACTTGAACTATTAGTCCGTGGTGAAGTTAATCAAAGTATGTGGTCTATTGATTAAACCACCATTATTGCGCCCAGAACACTTTATGGTGTGACCGTCCTATCCGGACCGTTGACATTGGTTGTCTAAGTGGGGCATTTATGTATGATAAGGGTCATATAGGTCTGGACCGATTTAATCTGACTTTCTCATTTAATTCCGTGATTGAGAAATCTTATTAAATCACAAGATGATCATATATGGATTAACCTTAATCCTGATGTGATTACAGACTCCTAATGGTTTCAGGATAGGGTTTGATGTGTTCGTTAAGGATCTCTAAGAGGCGCGGTCCGAATCACTTTCACGTTGGCACTATTCTGGAATGAGTGAGAAGTGTGTGTCTCACAGATATGGAATCCACTCTTTCTTGCGGGAAGTAGAAAGACAATCCCCTTATTTGTTAATCCTAGACACTGATCGATCCCGGGAGTTCGTATTGGTTATGAACTAATTGATCACTAGTGGGTTAATGGTAAATAAGGATAAGATGTAATGAAGAAGGTTTACGGAAATAATCCTACTTCAGTACGGATAATATTATACGAGTATAGGATATATGTAATTTAGTTTTGCAATTTATGTAATTTATTTTTTACAATTTAAATTTCATAATAGTAGTTTTTTTTTTTCGGATCCGTCGGCCAAAAGAAAAGTGGCAGAGCAACAATTTTCCATGGAAAATTGAAGTGGCGCTACAAAAGGAAGACATGCGCTGAAAAAAAAAAAAAAAAAAAAAAAAAAAAAAAACACGGCGGCTGAACCGACGAGAAGAGAAGAAATCAAAAGGCATCATTTTTTTATTATCAAAGATCAAAGTTGGTATCCAAGATCAAAGTTGCTGCCGAAGACATATTAGTTTTTTTTTTTAAAAATTTATTTATTATTTTTGCTTTTCCTAGTTTAAATAGGTAAGATACGGGGTACCAACGATCCAACTCAGTGGTTTACTTTTCGCATTTATTTTCTTGGATGATTATTTATGTGATATAACCATGCCATATCATGCATCATATTCATGAATTCCACTCCTAGCATATGCATACATGTAGACAATTAATCGTGATATTAATTAGGCATGTATGAGATGTAATTAATTTAGATTAATTTAGATAATTAATTAAATTAATTTAAACGAACGGAATTTTATCGGGATATAAAATTCACATGATAAAATAAAATTTACTCGGTAAATTTAATTTTCGGATCTAAAATTCATTCGTGGATTTTAATTATGTAGTGACTACATAAAAAAATTTAATAATTGAAAATTTGGAAAATCCGGAAAAGTTGGACACCAACTGAGCAAAAGGTTCGAAAATTGGTTCAGGCGGTCAACAGGGCTTCGGCCCGACTCAACTTGTCCGTCCAAGTGCGATGTTAGCGTCGGGGGTCCGGCAAGGTCAAGCTATCCGGCGAGCTGAGGCTCAATGGGGCAACCTTAGCCCGATTCATCCGGCAGTCATACAATGAGCTAGCCAACGAAGAGGACGGGTCGGCCTAGCCGATCCCGACACCATTCGGTGAACTCGGTTAAAGCTCAAACAGCGTTTAAAACCGATAAGTTGGTGGTTGCTTTTCCTGATTTATTGTTTTTCGATTTATTCAAAAAATTCTACAATCCCAGAACTTTTATCGTGAAATATTAGGACCATAAAATTCATTGATGAATTTTTGTTGTGTAGTGTCTACACAAGAGATTTTCTAAATATTCGAAAAATTGGAAAATCGTGAATTAGGTGTCGATAGTTAGACGGTATTTGGAACCGATAAACTAGTGGGAGCTTTTAATTTTGCGATTTATTGTTTTTGGATTTATTAGAAAAATTCATAAAGTCCTAATGTGTTAGGGTTTTAAAATTCTTGGTGAATTTTAATTGTGTAGTGACTACACAAAGAATTTAAAAATCTGGAAATTGGAAAATCATGAATAAGTGACACTAGTTAGACGGTATTTGGAACCGATGAACTAGTGGGAGGATTAATTCGAATATTCATGATTTATTGTTTTTCGGATGATTAAGAAATTCTGAAAATCCTAATAAGACTACCTATTTTTCAAAATAACGAGTGGGAGCGGGGAAGGTGACAACCGACACCACGGCTTTCTACTGTTGAAACAAGCAAGTGAGAGAAGGGTGACGCCTCGAGCCGCTTTGATTACGCCCCCCTTGTGGATGGCCTTCACCCCTAGCAAAATTCAAGGCTTGGTCTCCGAAAGGATAGGATTTTGGGTACTCGTCGAGTCACTGACCGACCCTGCGGCGGCATACTCGGGGCATACTTTGAGATCTGAAATAGTAGGTCACACTCACAAGGATATTTTTGGAAATATCTTGGCTGAAAAATGAAGGTAATCAACAATTAAATGGAGATGTCTGATTCTTAATTGTTTAATTGTTGAGAGAGATTGTCTTAATTTAACCGTCATTGTGTTGATACCGACCCTGTGGCGGCAGTATGATGTGAGGTTAAATCCTTGGAATGGTAGTATAAACTGCATGCATGACATCACGTTTATAATTCCTAAAATCATTATTTGTTGTAGTGTATGATTTGATTTATATTTCTATCATGATTTATTTTCTACAACTGCATATTATCTCATGGTATCTATACTGCTAAACACGAAAAATTGACTGATGATGACATCGTAAAAGTGGAAAAGTAACAAGAACGTTGAACTCAATTATCGAGAATGAAAATTAATTCTTTGGGAGAGGATGTTCCTCTTAAGCCTACAAACTTAAGTGACATTGATGTGACTGCTATCACTCGTGCTGAGCGAGAGACAAAACAAAATTAGTTCAAAGATGATGAGAATGATTTGGTATCAATCTCACCAGACATCCCACAGTTTACGAGTAGTGTCTACTCTTATAAACTGCTAGTTCAAGGCCATTTCCTTTAAAGAAAGCCAAGAATGGTAATGTAAATGTCTACAAGTGTAAGTCATCTAAACTAAACAAGTTAAAGGCTAAACCGAAATATTAATAAAAGAAAGTATAGGATAAGGAAATTGATTTCGGATCACTAACCCATGAATCCTTAGAAACTTTCTTAACCGAGTAATTTGACTCGGAAACTAAAGTTCTTTTGTAAGAACAAGGTAGCTGGGCATTCATGATGAAGAGTAAACAATGGGCAGTTATTTCAGCTAAGATAATGGGAGGGATATAAGGAAATAAATTTCAGATTTTAATCCTTGAATATCGAAGAAATAAAATTTCTCTTTTCAGAGTCGTTGGAACAAATGGATTCACTTTCACATCGATAATAAAGTGGCCTTAAAGAAAATGAATATGACATTTGTATACGATTCTGAGACTCAGACTTTTGTCTGATAAAGTCAAAACCACTACGTAATGCTGAAAGGTATATATAACACATCATAAACTATAAAACAAATGGTTTCCGTATTTAGATTGTTGGACTTATTTCTAAGTTTTAGTGATGAGTGCCAGACTAACTGTTATAGTGCAAAGGCAAAAAGATGTCTAGATCAAATGTATAGGTTTATTAGAGTTTGATTTTTGAATAGGTTTGATCAAACAAGCACTGTAATGGTCAGCTGATTTATATCAGCAGACTGGTCTATATCAGTAGGGTAGATAGGTCAGTAGACTAGTCAGGAACCCGCCGAAGCGAAGTCTGAGGGCTCAAACTCAGTTAATGAAGGCTAAGGGATCAAACTTAGTAATTAAAGTCAAGGATATGGAATCAGAATTTAGGCAAGTCTGTGATGACCTAAACTGATTTCATATACCTTGTGTAGAAGGTCTAAGTTCCTTAAATTGGATGGTGATTGGAACTTAGTTATTTGCAAAAAGGTGTAATCTAACTTCACAAATAAAAGTTAGATAAAAGAAGTCTGCTGCATTGTGTTTTAAACACAGCAAATTATATTTCAGCAGACTGATAGGTATTTCAGCAGACTGATAGGTATTTCAGCAGACTGATGAACCTGCTGATATATATACCTCGATTAATTCAAGTTTACATTGGAAGATTACATGGATAAGGACAGCCAACTACCTCTCGATTTATCAAACAAATCAATGGCGGAGATTAAAAGGACGTTGGGATGATTCGAACTTTATCCAATGGTTACAAGTCAAAGGGTGGACGGATCGCATTCTCGTCAAAAGGTTTCGACGGTGTCGATCCTATGAATAGTGACAGAAAGCAAGTCAAATGGGACAAAAACCAGGAACGGTTATATTTGAATTTCAAATACAAGTCACATGCAATCCTACCTATAAATAGAGGACTTTCAACTCAGAAAAAGATGATGAACTTCAAGAGAAAAATATAAGAGATAATTCTGAGCTGCAAAAACACCCTGGTGAACTTACTGAGCTTAAGGCTACTGATCCAGAGAAAATCTCCAAGTGTATTCTGTATTCAAGCTACATCAAGTTTACACACTTGAAGGCGCAAGCCGCCGATTATATCATCCTAATCAAGTTACGCAACCGAATCATTTACTTGATTCAATCTTTATTTTACAAAGAACCCGCCGAGGACAAAGTGAAGCATCCGTTGGGTGTGAAAGATCGTTGTTTGTGGTGGAGCCTGGTGAAGAGGCAATCCTACCCTTCAAGGACCAAGTGGAAGACATTGGAGCAAAGCAATCCTACTGTTCCAAGTGTTCGTTTGTGAAGCCATAGTTATTGGTGAAGGATAAGCAACTTAGGAATCTTTGTAACAGATACATCAAAGATCTCTAGTGAATTTCCTCCAACATCACAGGAGAAGAGTGGACTGACAGGATTACACCACCTGGAACCACTATAAAATCTGCCTACTTACTTTCTGCACTTACATTCTACATTTAGTTTAATACACACATCAATCTACTGAATCTAGCAACTCAAATCACACACATACACTACTGAGTATCTAATACTTAGTATCATATTTAACAACAAGTAATAAGGCTTAATTTTTGATATAATTCCGCTGCACAAATTCAGTAAACTTAACTGTCAGTAGACTACTGTGTATCGAAGGCTGCGAGGTGTCGACAGACTATGCGAGATATCAGCAGGCTGCTGAAGTTGCTGAGTTTGTTAACTCCAAAAGTTTTAAGTGTTAAGTTTATTCCCCCCCCCCCCCTCTAAACTTAACTAAAGCCTTTTCAAGGGACCAACATAGATAAATGATTCTTCAGCATATATTAATTAGTACATATATCCTAGAGATAAGATCTGAAGACTGGCTAAGGGTGATTCCTATCTCCCAGTCTAAGAACACTATCTCAAAGGAAAAATGACTAAGTAAACTTTCAATTAGGAAAGGTTAATAGAGCTAAAGATGTATCATAGCTTGTTCATATTGACCTTCGGGGTCTTGTGAATGATACAAGCTAGTGGGAGCTTTTGAGTAATAGACTTTTTTGTCTAATGACTACTCAAAATGCCGATTAGTTTATCTAATATTTTGAGGAATCTCTGATATTACCATAGAAACGAGTATTCCATGCTCATATGTAGCCTATAGCATAGTATTTGGAACTGATGCTCAGCCTACCTCCGAGTGAAACGATTTCACTGAAAGGATAAACCATGTATTGTCTTGTATAGTTATTGATATGCTACATTACACTGCTTAACTCAATTCAGATATTAGTAGCAAAATAACAGTTTACATTATTATGTAATACCGAGAAGTCTATTTAGAAGATGCTTATAAATTAATGGATAAGGAGTGAACTACGTTTACTCCACTTCCGTAAATAGAGGCGTTTAGCACTTGGTGCTTGAAGGTAGGACTAGATATTTTGTATACACGTTCAGATGGTGACTGTTTCTTGAAATATCTTAATGCAATGAGTAATGGTTGTTTATATGATTCTTAAGATCGGATCGTGACGGTTACACTGTTACATCCTTTATAAAAGAATGTATAAATAACAACCTTGGACCTTGAAGTAAAGTTGCTCAAGGAGTTACTATCTGATTTAATCAGACCACATCCAACATTGGTTGTTGGGGATTACGCTGATAAATACTACTGTACTAGATCAGAATGTCAATCCACCCAAATGCAGTGGGAGTATGGTTTATCCATTGACTTGCTGTGATTGTGCAGACTTTACAGACTGCTGGGGGTGATTGATAACCTATGGTTTCTTGGAAGGACTGTATAGGATTCTGATAAAATGAGGTTGGTTTAAATCCATAAACCTGTAAACGGAGTTTTGGTACTCCGATTCGTTCATACTTGTGAGCCTTACCGAGTTCTAAAATCCGCCGCAAAACTCGGTTCCTTTTCGAAAAATGTCAACATTATCTCGAAGTTTCATCTTCTTCGGTAGACTCACAAATTTCGCCTCATCGACCGGGATAATCGAACACTCTTCTTTTACAAATCATAAACTTGATGGTAGCAATTACTTGCTATGGTCAAGGTCTATGAAAATGTATATCTCCGGCCGGGGCAAGATGGGATATCCGTCGGTTCCAAACCCGCCCTGCTCGAAACCGACCCCAAGTTTGAAGCATGGGACACGAGAAAATAACCAAGTCATGACCATCCTCACGAGGTCTATGACAAAAGAGATCGATGAGAACTTCATGATGTATGACATCGCTAAGGAAATGCGGGATAATGCCGAGAGACCTTTACTCAAAGAAGGAAAATACATCCGAAGTCTATGAACTCGAAGCTCGAGATTCAAAAGCTGAGACAAGGAGATATGTACGTAACTCAATATTTCAATCAACTATCTAAGGCATGGCAACACCTAGATATGTTGGAAACTCACACCGGAATGATGTCAAGGATGTCGCTCTATATAAAGACATCATAGAAAAGAAGAGAGTATTCAAGTTCCTCACCGGACCGAATCCTACTCTTGATGATGTTAGAGGTAGAATTCTAGCTACTAAACCTCTCCCAAATCTCAAATCCATGTTTGCCGAGGTCAAACATGAGGAAAGCAAGGAGGAAAGTGATGCTACCGAACTCCCCGCCGACAACCCTACCGAGAGTGCCACCCGCCGACCGTCGGGAACCCTACCGAAGCTTACGGGAAGCCTGCGATAAAGGCGGGAAGGCGTTCCGTGACCACTACAAACGCACAAATCACACCAAGAACACTTCTTTGGAAACTACATGGCAAGCCTAACTCCTCCAAGACCTCAAGACTCGCCAAGGAAAGTCGTGCGGACACATAAGTGAGGAAGAAGATGACAACAAAGGTTGAAATGCAAACTTTGTCGCATTCAAAGCCTTCCTAACTCAACAAAAGGAAGGTAGTCACTCTACCGACACGGCCTCTCATGCCGTACAGGTAAATTCTACTCATCTATTAGTAATGAAACCTGGATTGTTGACTCGGGGCCTCATCCCATATGATTTGGTAATAAAAATCTCATTACTCAACTTATGCCATGTCCCTAAATTCACAATATTAAGACTGCTGATGGATCTATTTCTAGTGCAAAAGGTTTTGGTAAGGTGCAGCTTACTAATAAGATATGCGCAGGATGTCCTATTTGTTCCAAAATTAGATTGCAATCTCATATACGTCGGTAAACTTACTAAAGATTTGAAATGGACTGTTGTTTTTAATGAGAATCGAGTGCACATTCCGGGATCATTCCTCAAAGGCGGTGATTGGGACTGCTAAACCTTGCTCGGGATTGTTTGTGGTCAACCCCGTGAAGACAAGACCGAAGGCGAATCGCCTCGGCCACCGCACTCAAAACCTAGACAATATCATGTTATGGCATTATAGACTAGGACATCCCGAGTTTTAGTTATTTAAAGTCTATAGATCCCGAATTGTTTAAAGGTTGTAATTTGAATGATCTTCAATGTGATATTTGTCAATTTGCCAAACTCACCAAATCTCGTGTATGCAAAATTACCTCACTTACCTTCCACACCATTCACCTTAATTCACGGTGATGTATGGGGACCCTCAAGAGTAAAAAGCATAACAGGGAAGAGGTGGTTTGTTACCTTCATAGATGACCACACCAGAACCACTTGGTTTATTTTTAATGAAGGATAAATCGAAGTTGGATCCATCTTTCAAGAGTTTTACAACATGGTCTCCACTCAGTTTGACACTAAGATCAAAATTTTGAAGACTGACAATGCCCTTGAATATTATGAGTCCTATCTCAATAATTTCTTGATGGATAAAGGGATTGTCCATATCGTAGCAGTCGTGTTGAAACTCCTCAGCAAAATGGGGTTGCTGAGAGAAAGAACAGGCATCTGCTAGAAATGGCTAGGTCTATCATGTTTACCACTAATGTTCCAAAATATATGTGGGGTGAAGCTATATTGACCTCCACATACTTAATCAACAGACTTCCCAGCAGGGTACTAGGCTTCAAAACTCCAATCAAAACCCTACTGACCACACACTCCTGCCCCCATCTTATTTCCCAGTTACCTCCAAAAATCTTTGGTTGTACTGTGTTTGTCTATATCCATGCCCAACACAGAAGCAAACTTGATCCCAAGGCTCACAAGTGCATTTTCTTAGGATATGCAAAGGACAGGAAAGGCTACAAGTGTTACTCTCCTTCTGAAAAGAGATTTTACAATTCTATGGATGTAAATTTTTTTGAAAGGACTCCTACTACAAACAAGTCCACCGAGGCGATCACGATGGAAACCTAATTGAAATTGACCTAAACCCTTTCCCTCGGCAAACTCTTAACCTCGGCGGAGCTGGCGATACTCGGCCCTACTGCGATCCTCGGCAAACCCCCGTACCCGATACTACCGAACGATACTGCGACCCCGAGCACCGGACCACGAGCCTGCGACACTCGGCATACTACGGATCCCCGGCGGTCTGGCGACATTGATGATAGGCCTATTGCTCTCGAAAGGGAAAGAGATCTTGCACCGATCACTCTATTCATACTTATTTATCTTATGATCGGTTGTCTCCGTCTTTTCCATGTTTACACGGGACTTGGACTCTCACTCTATTCCTAAAAATATTCGGGAGGCTCTTCAAAATGATAAGTGGGAAGGCCGTTGTTAAAACGAGAGATGACCGCCCTCCGGATAATCATACTTGGGACCTCACAACTCTTCCAAAAGGCAAAAAGACGATTAGCTGCAGATGGTTATTCACTATCAAATACAATGCTGATGGTACAATTGACAAGTACAAAGCTAGATTGGTAGCAAGGGGATTCACTCAAACTTATGGTATTGACTATAAGGAAACTTTTGCACCAGTGGCAAAACTCAACACTGTCAGGGTTCTGATCTCTCTAGTTGTCCAACTGGACTGGCCTCTACACCAATTGGATATCAAAAATGCTTTTCTCAATGGTGATCTCACTGAGGAAGTCTATATGAATGTACCTCCTGGTTTTGTCAATCCTCACACTCAGGGCAAGGTATGCAAACTCGAAAATCTCTATATGGCTCGAAGCAATCCACAAGAGCCTGGTTTGGGAAACTTACTACGTGGTCAAAGCCGCTTGGATATCATCAATGCAACTCGATCACACTATGTTCATCAAGACAACCAACCAGAGAAGGTCTATTCTTATTGTATATGTGGATGATATCATCCTTACTGGAGATGACTCTACTGAGATTCAAAATTTAAAGACTCTACTGGCAAAGGTGTTCCAAGTTAAGGATCTGGGCTACCTCAAGTACTTTCTTGGTATGGAAGTGGCTAGAAACACCAAAGGCATTTCAGTCTCCCAAAGGAAGTATGTATTGGATCTACTGAAGGAAACTGGCTTGCTGGGATGCAAACCTGCTGTATCCCCAGTAGACCCCAGTAACACCCTACCGCATGGTGACATTGTTGTCAGAAAAGAACAATATCAAAGGCTTGTAGGTAAACTCATCTACCTTTCTCACACAAGGCCTGATATTGCATATGGGGTTAGTCTGGTCAGTCAGTTCATGCACTGCCCTACTGAGCAACATTGGGATGCTGTGAATAGGATACCGATATATTTAAAGTCCACTCCCCGGCCAAGGCCTGCACTTCACCAAGTCTACTGATAGATCAATCAAGGTCTACACTGATGCTGATTGGGCTGGATGTCACATTGACAGACGATCTACCATAGGCTATTGCTCATATGTATGGGGGAACCTGGTTACTTGGAGAAGCAAGAAACAACCTATCGTGTCAAGAAGCAAAGATCTTCGAAGCCGAACTCGTGGCACTTGTCCTTGGCATTTGTGAAGCTCTATGGCTAAAAAGTGTACGGACCGAACTTCAAACTAAACTAATACTCTGTGTCAAGAACCACCTGAGTGTCTCAGGCCCAGTGGGAGTAATTGGATTTACATGGAAAAGAATCGAATGAATTGGAAAGATTAACTTTCTAAGCAAAGCCAAGTGGTCTGGGGGTAATTCCCTGAGAAGTAGATAGTTCAATGGGGGTGATACCCTGAACTCTCTCACCACTCAGCCTTGCTTGACTCTATGGAAAGCAGAAAGATTAACAGGGGAGATGCCCGGAAATTTTCTTGCCTTACAAAGGAGCTTGAATTCATTCGGAACAGAAGGGTTTTAGCTTAAAGCCAATGGCAGATAGACTGCCTATGCTTATATCCATCGGTGGATTAAAGCAAACCTCTAGGTCATTAAAGGTCACATGTTTTAAATGTGTGGGCCTGACCTGAATATTGATAAGTCTTTTGTAGACTAGGATCTCAATATTGGTAAAGTAGTTAGTATTAGTGTTAATGACAAAGATAACACTGCAACAGTTGAGAACAACATGAATGTGTTATCTGAAGTCAAGAACTGACGAACCAAAGCTTCTCTGAATCAGTGAAGCGGACTATATTCTTAGAATTTGATTCGGTCAAATTCATGAGAACAAGTTGTTGGCAATATCCCATCCATCTTATTGGTTAAAGATAATGCATTTTCGAATGCAAAATTCAACGAGAGGTTTCCTACCTAACCCCTCACGGAATAATTCTCTTTGTCTTCGGATATAGAGAAAATAGGATAGATTGTCTTTTGGATAGAGAAAGTCAGGTTATTAAGAGTCGATTAAAGTCGAGTCTTGGATTCGATCATTGAAAGCAGTTTAGTGCATCCTCAAGTATCTTTAGAGAACAAGGAATCATATGCTTGTGTATTTGGGGTGCAAATCTGAGTATTTTTTACTACACTGATTCTAATTATTAGTCGGATTAAGGATGATCATGAATCGATCTCAGGCTCAGTGTTTGCTCATAGTGATGGAGCTACAGTCTGGAGCAATCCAGCACTGCCAATTTGACTATGTTAGTCGAATACATAGTAACTTTCGGAGCAGCTAAAGAGGCAGTATGGCTTGAGAAGTTCTTTGTTGGATCGGGAAGTAATTCCATGTCTCGATGAGCCGATACATTTTTACTGTGAAAGCAGTTGAGAGGTAGCTCATGCAAATGATCTTCGCAATCACAAAATGTCAAAAGCATATTGAGATTAAGTACCAACTGCTCAGATAGACCGTGTAGAGAGGCGACATTTCGGTCCTAAAAGATCGCCTAGAAACCGACAACCTGCTGATCAGTTTAACCAAGTCGCGTGGCATTTAATGTCACTGATAAGCGCTGGCGGGTATGAAATTGGGAGATATGTCTCATCCTCTTTAGAGCAAGTGGGAGAATGTTGTGGATAGAAAGAATAAGGGTGTGGTGCTCTAAAAACAATCATTGCTTGTCTTTACGGGCAAGTGGGAGATCGTTAGATATAGTGTGCCCGAAAGACAATTGTTGCTTGTCCTTACGGGCAAGTGAGAGATTGTTGGAAGTAGCGCCCGAAAGACAATTTATGTAATTATTTTTAGAATTAATAAATGACAGATTTATTCTCATCTTATTACTTGCTTCGTGCTTGTAAGTAATACACTACTAAAAATCCCAAGTCGTATCATATGTAGCCATATAACTTAGGGTGTGTCATACTTGAGGATTAAGTTTATGGTGATACACTTGAACTAGGTGAAGTTAATCAAAGTATGGGGTCTATTGATTAAACCACCATTAATGCGCCCAGAACACTTTATGGTGTGACTGTCTTATCCGGACCGTCGACATTGGTTGTCTAAGTGGGGCATTTATATATGATAAGGGTCATATAGGACTGGACCGATTTAATCTGACTTTCTCATATAATTCCGTGATTGAGAAATCTTATTAAATCACAAGATGATCATATATGGATTAACCTTAATCCTGAAGTGATTACAGACTCCTATTGGTTTCAGGAGAGGGTTTGATGTGTTCGTTAAGTATCGCTAAGAGGCGCGGTCTGAATCACTTTCACGTTGGCACTATTCTGGAATGAGTGAGAAGTGTGTGTCTCACAGATATGGAATCCATTCCTTCCTGCGGGAAGTAGAAAGACAATCCACTTATTTGTTAATCCTAGAAACTGATCGATCCCAGGAGTTCATATTGGTTATGAACTAATTGATCACTAGTGGGTTAATGGTAAATAAGGATAAGATGTAGTGAAGAAGGTTTACGGAAATAATCCTACTTCAGTACGGATAGTCTATGGAGGGTTAGTTTATATGAAATGATTATATCAATGGAAACTTATCGACTCAACTCGACATTTTGAGAATAAGTTATATCTATAATCGATAGAGTCCAGTTTCGGATTTATGGTGGCGTAATTCCGGAATTAATGAGTTGAGTAGAAATATTATGTTCGATGAATATTTTATTCAATTTATTGTAGCTACTGGTTATAGGTCTATGGTCCCCGGGTTGGCTCCTAACACGCGAGTGTTTTCTCGTTTTAAGGAACCTCGAGAATAAATTAAATAGTTGGTCTATTTAATGAATATGCAAATATTATTTATTTGGTAAATAATATGTAAAATAGAAAAGACATTTTCTATTAAATTTGATGACTAAATTGGCGCCATATATGTGGATAGATTAGGAGAAGAAATTATCATAGATTATCTCATATCTGTAATTAATTAATTATCTATTTGTTGGATAATTAATGGAAAATTAAGAGATTTTTTTTGGGAATTATCTCTTATTTTGTAGCAAAAATATCTTTTCCTTATGGGAATATGTTTTGTGGTGTGAAAGAATAACTCTCTTGACTAGTTATTTTCCTATACAAAGAGAGTAATTCCTAGCACAATAAACTACACAAATTTGCGCCAAAAATAAAATAGAAGGAAGAAAAATTAGTTTCTTGCCTTAGTCATTTTGAGAAGAAAAACCTAGGGTTTTTCTTGTGCATATTCGAGGAGGTTCTACGGCGAGGATCGACGTCCACCAGTCGTCGCTTGGAGATACAATCCGGAAGACTACGGCTTCTCCCTTGGTCCGGTTTGGGTAAATCTACTAACCTTCTTGTAGAGATTAATTAGTTATGTTTCATATCATAAATTGCATAAGCTTCCACTGTGCTAAGATCGAGTGTCTCGATCGGTGCTATTACTCCTAGTAGGAAGTACTTAAGCACACCGAGATCATTAATTTTAAAACATCGACTAGATATGTCTTGAACATAGTCATCTCCACTTGGTCAGTACCTACGATGATCATATCATCCATGTAAACAAGCACATTAAGCTGGACACCGTTACGATGCAGGGTAAACAAAGAATAATCTGAATATGAATGACGGAACCCATATGCCTTTGATGCCGATGCAAGCTTCACAAACCAACACCGTGGAGCCTGTTTCAAACCACATAAGGATTTTTGCATGCAACATACTAGGCAAGATCAATTTTTCTCAAAACCGGGAGGGATCTTCATGTAAATCTCTTCCTCCAAATCGTCATGCAAAAACGCATTATGGACATCCATCTGATGAATGTCCCAATTTTTCATAGCTGCCACACTAAGGAACGTACGAACAGTGACCTCTTCGCTACAGGAGCAAACGTCTCATTGTAATCCAAACCCTTCACCTGATGATGACCAAATGCAACCAAACAAGCCTTTAAATGCTGCAACTAGCCATGCTCATCATACTTTTCGGTGTAGACCCATTTACTTCCCAATTCCTTTTTCCCGGGAGGTAAAGGTTGAAATTCCCATGTACCCTGGTCTTCCAATGCCTTAACTTCCTCAGCCATAGCCTTACGCCATCCATCATGTTGCATATCCTCCTTAAATGTTTTAGCAGGAGTCCATGTAGTAATAACAGTGAGACACATGCGGTGCTTGTCAGAAAATAAATTATAATTAACAAAATGCGTAAGATGATAAGGAGTACTTGAGGATGTTGTTGAAGTAGGTGAACAAGATGCTGGACTTTTCTTTCCCACAATAGTTTGAGTTACAAAATCCGGAAACCAATAATTAGGGATCTTATGTCGTCTCCCTATACCCAATTCCTCCACTACAAAGGTATCATGAACATGTTTGGGGTTGTTATGAGGTGGAAGGGGAGCAGGTTCATCAGGCGTAACATTTTCTACAAGGTGAATCCCCCCTCAACCGGTGTAATTGGTTCTGGTAGGGCTACCGGTTGAGAGGAAGATGTAGGAAAACATCATCTTCGTACACTTCATTGGCTACATTCGGGTTGGGTTGATCTGGTCGAGTCACATGGGGTTCAGAAAAAGGAAAAACATGTTTATAAAATTTTACATCCTGAGACACATAAATCTCCTCCGTATCAAGATAAAAAAGAGTCTAACCTTTCTTATCGAAAGTATATCCAATCAACACGCACTTACGACTCCGACTATCAAATTTATTTTTGGAAGGGCGATGATCATATGCATAACACAAGCATCCCAGAACACGAAGCATAGAAAAATCAGGTGGCTTTCCAAACAAACATTTGTAAGGTGTTTTATAATTAAGAATGCTAGATGGATTTTGGTTAATTAGATGCGACGCTGCCAACACACATTCCCCCAAAACCGAAAGGGTAGGTAACCCTCGAAACGAATTGCCTGGGCAACATTCAAGATATGTCTATGTTTACGTTCAACACGAAAATTCTGTTGAGGGGTGCCCACACACGATGTTTCAAAAATTATCCCATGTTGTCTAAAATAAGGATTAAGACACCTAAATTTAGTCTTATTATCACTACGCACACGCTTAATAGTCACATCAAATTGGCGTGAAACTAATGCCACAAAGTCCAAGAACATAGTTTCAACCTCAGTTTTATTCAACAGCAAATAAATCCAAACAGCCACAGAAAAGTCATCAACAATTGTCAAAAAATAAGTGGCCCCACAGGTCGAGGGAGTACTCTAGGGACCCCATAAATCACAATGAACCAGTTCACAAATACAACTTGCACGACTTTCACTCATAGAAAATTGTTCACGTGGCTGCTTTGCTCTAAAACAAACATCACAACCATCCTTATTTAAATTCTTAGAAATAATAGTATTTGGAATATGTCTAAAAACCTTTTTCTAACAGGTGCCCTAAACGCCGGTGCAACAACTCCGTAGACTCTTTTCCATCAACAGCTGAAAAAGAAAAGTCCATCTTTACGTTCACCCAGTCCAATCAACATCCTCGTCACTCGGTCCTGCATAACACATAATAAAGAAGATAGTTGAATGCGACAATCATATTCATCCAAAAATTGAGTGACATAAAGCAAATTGCAAGTCAAAATCGGGACATATAACACATTTTCTAATTTAAAATTTCCGGGTAATATCACAGTGCCCATATGCGATGCAAGAGAGGTGCTTCCATCCGGTAGGCCAACAGGGCATTTCTCAATATCTTCAACATCCATTAATAAATTTCTGCACCCAGTTACATGATAGTGTAACTCCTGTATCGATAATCAACGATGACTAATAATCGATCTCTCGATTTGAGCAAATCAATGACACTTTTCCATTAGGCCGGACTAATATCGGTTAGAGCAGCCCGATCATAACTTCAAGTCGAGCTCGACTCGCCTTCTTGCAGCAAACTCGACATTGCTCCTTCCTCATTCACTCTCGCAGTAGTTTCGTTTCGGGAAGATTAAGAGAGATTGAACCGTCCGAAAACATTTTCCACCGTTTAGATTTTAGAAAATAAATAGACGAACACCCCCTCAAAATTTCGTCACGATCAGAGTCATCAAAAATATTATGCTGAAACTAATTGTACAAGTTTGGTCTCGGTCAATTTCAGAGAAATTGAACCGTCCAAACGGAAATTCCACCGTTCAGATTGTATAAGAAATAATTCCGAAATCGTAAACCCTAGGCAGCGATTTCCAGCAACTGTAGTCTCTTCCTCCCGCTTAATTCAAATTTCGACCACTATCGGGCTCCTCCTATGGAACACGATGTGTTCAATCACCAAGAGGACATCTCAACTCACTACGGGCACGATCCAGGACCACCACGGGACTGGAGAATTCCGAACACTGTTAATGAGACAGTTTGGGGAATACAAAGTGGGGTGGATATTGTTCAACAGCAGAGGTCTGATACGATTTATTACACTAGTAAAGACGAAGACGAGTCCGATATAGCTGATTGGCTGTCACGCCGGAACGATGGATGGGACTAGAAAAAGACATCAGAGGAATCGAAATTCCATTAGAGAGATGTGCAGAGCTTTGGAGGAGACAAGCCTTAATCATCAAACTTCTAGGAAGAACTGCATCGTATAAGGTACTTTACCAGCGTCTTTCAATCTTATGGTGTAAACAAGGAGTCATTCAACTTGTTGATCTTGATCTTGGCTACTTTGTTGTTCGTTTTACAAACAAGGAGGATTACGAATGGGCGCAGATGAACAGCCCATGGGTTGTACAGGGTCACTATCCTGTAGTGTTGAAATTGAGGCCATTTTTCATCCCTGTGAACGAGAGGATTGCATCCACTCTTATATGGATCCGAATACGCCAAATTCCGCATGAAATGTTTGACGAAGATATTTTAGAAGACTTTGCGAAGGAAATTGGTAAGCCGATCAAGCTCGATCTCTACACGCAAGCATCGACCAGGGCAAGGTTTGCAAGAATATGTATAGAAGTCGATTTCGATTGAGTTTTAGAGACTCGTGTAGTGATGAATGGCCATAAGCTTAATATAGAGTAAGAATGGCTTCAAATGATTTGTTTCAAGTGAGGTAAATTCGGTCATAGAAGTGCTGAGTGTCCCTTGAAATGCAGTAGGAACAGGGGAAAACACCCCAGCTAAAACAGGTCCGACTCCTGAAAGACCTTTCGGGCCGTGGATGATTGCCCAAACCCAAAGAAGGACTGCAAACAGAGGAAGATATGGCACTGGTGGCAATGGTTTGCAACAGCAAAGAACAGAAAGTATCGATGACACAAATTACCTGGGAAATGGTCCTCAATTTATGAAGGAGGATAGGCCTACCGGGTCCCAATTCGATGTTTTATCTACGGAAGTAGATGAGCACGATTACACTATGGAAAAAGAGGATATTAATGTTACGGAACATGAAGCTATGAAACAAAAAATGGAAGTTGTGCCCAAGTATGGCTCAGCCCCCGAGCTATCTGCTGCATCAAAAGCTGACATACCATGAGCAATAGGACTAGGTCTATCGTAGTAGAGTACTGACGAGTCAAGGAAAAATCCCCAAAGAGACTCATAAGAACGCAAATTAATCGATATTGAATTGTCACAATAATGGTCTACTACCAACTATAATATAGAAAGAAGTAAAGTGGTGCTAATAAACAAACAAGATTAAGCAAGTTCAAACGGAACACACAAGAGTTTCTAATGAATTAGTCTAATTATGAGTCATTAGTTATTCCCCCCATAACTTGCATTAGTCATCTCCATTGGAAAATTATAATTCATGGACAGCTACGGGTGCAAACTCCTAACCCTGTCTACTTCTATTGTAAGGACATCAGACAATTTATATGCAACTAACCTCCTTCGTTGCCTGTATTAGTTCATACGCAATAAGTTTTAGAGTTGCCGGCTCAAGACCGAAAACCTCCCTAGTCAGCTTTCGACTATGACTAGCACGTTCCTAAGGATCCATCAAGACAAGGTCCTAATTAACACTTCACCTTCCAAGTCCTTCATGCTAAATTACGATGACATGCAAATAGTTGATCAGGCTACTAACATGTAAATTAAATCTGTCGATCAACGTAGCTGGCACCGATTATCATGAACTAGTAATTTACTAGGTATTCAGATCTAGTGATATAGACCGTCGCAGATCTGAAGAACGCAATCACTATTTCATGATTTCTTCACTAAAGAATTAGATCTATACATACATAGGGTAAAATAAACTAACTACTACATAATTAAACTAAATAGGCAATTAAAACATACTAGTCAAATAAAACAACGTCAGGTCCACATCTTGGAAAGATATAAAATCATACCCTCGATGATGAGTGTAGATCTCCCTCGGATCTCTTCCGAGGCGGCGACTCTGTCGTCTCTCCAACCAGAACTCATAATAAATAAAGAACTTTTATTGACTAACACTTGTCTTGAAAAATGTACAATGAATTATGAGGGCGAGGCCTCTTATTTATAGCTAAATAAACCGACTTAAAGATCTAGAACTACTCCTCATCCAAGAAAACGCGTTTCGGAAGATTCTGGACTCTTGATAAGTCGGCGGTACCGCCCGATTAATCGGGGGTATTTTTGCCCTTTTCTTTCTATCGACTTAGCTTGGAAGGTTCTGGAATGCCCTAGGCCCAATCTTTTCGTTCAGTCCGCTTTAGAATTGTACACAATGCTTAGCCCAATATTTTGTATCCTGAAAATAATCAAATAACGCACGAAATAATATCGAATAATGGGAAATAAACATTAAATGCAAAATACTCGACTCACGAACCCGACATATGACATTCGACTCAAATGTTCATAGTTATAGGTCGAAACAACTATTTTTAGCACATAATGGATAGAATGTTGATGTCGTAGGATATACTATTTTAAGCGTCATCAACTACCCCCCACTAGCCCTTTGCTCGTCCTCGAGCAGAGTATCAAGGAAAAATGTACCTCCAAGAGCAATCCCCATCAACTACCACACATTCAATAAAGATTTTTGGCAGAACATACATCAAGCAACAATCCATAAGTTCCCTATTAATCATTACTTACCATGCATCACTGTGTCGTGTGTTAAATCCTTTGTGATAGTGCGTTCGTGAAGAGAATCAAGTTTTATTAACCCCACAATCTTAACTTACCTACGCATACATTCGCTCACATTGCCTTCAGACTTGGTTACACAACATGGTACCTTAACTGGGCCAGGCGGACTTGGGGACTGAGTATTACTCTTAAGTCCTCGTTTGTTTCTTTTTTATGCAAGGGTCGTGCCCTTTTTGCTATGAGTTCGGTTCCCTCACTGCCTTTATTATATCAATTTTTTTCTCTTTTTTTTGGCAGATTTCTCACTCTTTTTTCTCTCTCGTTCACAAGTCCGTTTTGTCCCGGTTTAATTGTGGCATTCAATTTGCTTCCCTTGTCCTACAACAATTAGTTAAAGTATACACACAGACAAATAATGATTCATGGTTAAAAAAATTCATCATCTCATCTCAAATACTTATCACTCAGATTATGTGCTCAAATAATTGTGGTGGATTTTTTTGTAAACGAAACAAAAAGACAAGTATTAAAAAATCCGGTTAGTCGCTCCAAGTGCAAAGCTTGTAGTAAAGCAGTTATGCCGGGTCGATCCCACGAGGAACGTGAGGTTGAATGCGTTTTTAAGTTTAGGCTAAAAGTGTCACAAAACTAATAATTTTAGATTTATCAAATAATGGGGAGAAAAGGCAGACGAACAAGGATCCACAATTCAAGATAACCACAAAGGCTCTTAATTTCCTACGCATGCAAATCAACTAAGGCCAAGATTAACCTATACTAAACGCAAATTACTAATATCTTAGATAATTTGTTTATCAACTTTCATCAAAGATTGATTCTTCCAAAGACGATAGGCATAAATTCTTTCGAACCTATTATCTAGGTTAACAATTTGATAACTTTCGTTTCTAGACAAATTGATTAATCTGATTACTATTGCGGTGATCTAGAATTCATTCAACTATCGTCAAACAAACATCACAGGCTTTATCTATCGATATGAAGCACGAAATAAACGCAATATAAATCTAACCTTTGTCGAAATAAAACGCGAGAAAAATAAAAAAACCGAACGCCTCTCGAATTGCTTCACCCGTTCGTCCAACCCAAGAGTTTAGCTACTCATATTAACCTTGAAATCAAAAGATTGTTTTGATTGCATTCGAAAACCAAAGAGAAAGACAAAGCCGTCTTTGTTTATTTATGAAAGTCGACCGTAGGTCGTCCGATGATGATTTTAGGGTTTAATACAAGTCGCTATATATAGATGAACTAAGGCGGCTAGGTCAAAACTAAGTCGGTTGTGCTTCGCCGGCGGTCGGACGCCCGTCGGTCTTCCCGGACGCTCGTCCACTCTACAATGAACTTCGAATCGGGTGAGCTTTCCTCAAACGCCCGTCCATCCCGCCGTCCACCCCGCGTCCAAACTTGCCGAATGTAAAATACCCTCCCGGACGCTCGTTCAATGTCTCAAACGCCCGTCCACCGGACGGAACCGGACGCCTTGATCCAATATGACCGAATTTCGATTTCTTGATCTTTATCTTGATTTAGCTCGAATTATATCAACATTGATCATCAATTTAGCCTCCAACATGTATCTACATCACATCAAAAACACCGCAAAGCGTAACATAATTCCAATAACCATAAAATCATAATTAAAACATACAAATCCACCAACTTTGCGATTAACTCATTAAAAATGTCATTCGCTCAATATTCCATTTAAACACGTGATTTCCATGCGATTAATACGAATGTCGGGGAAAACATTATAAACTATAACGTTATAAAGCACGTAAATTCACCCTTAACAACTCCCCCACACTTAAACTTTGCTCGTCCCGAGCAAAACAAAACAAGATAAAGGCTCGGAAAGAATATAGACATCTCAACACATATACCACGATTCAAATAAATTAGATGTTCACCCACGTGAGTGTGTGCATAGCCATAACAAACTTCCACTAAATCCAAACTTGAAGAACTCAAAGTAAAACTAGCTAATACCCCTCGTAGAATAGCAATAAATGACACTCATAAGATGCACCCTACAAACGTGACATATCCCGAAAAGAATGATCGAATGAATCTAGGGCCTTTCGAAATACTCGAGGATAATCCCTACATCATATCTTTCGGTTTCTACTCGGGGATAAGATAGACGATAACTTAGTCTTATATTCATTTCATAACAATTCTTAAGTTGATTCAATTGATTTCACATTTAAACACACATCGAATAAGCTATTGCTCATCATAGCGAGAATAGGACATACGTGGTATACCCTACCTTACTCAAATCATAAAGCAAATTCTTCTTTCGATCGTCGTGAGCTTTTGGTCATCACGGTGGAATAAAACATTTCGAGATAATGCCTTACCGCACTCAAATCATCGACCAGCTTCCGACACACACTATTGATTTCATTATTAACTCAACTTTTTCAAATAACATTAGCTACGTATTACTTATCACATTCAAACTTCTAGATATTCACAGTACATCGTACTTCGGAACTAAATACAAACTACCATAAATCTCAAGGTACGTACGTAGCACTAAGCACATGACTTATAAGAAAATCAAAAACTACTAGTCCAAAACGGGGTATAGCTTTATGAAATGTACCTCATCATTCACTATGGCACGTGAAAAAATAAATCTTGGTGAAACAACTAACTCACTAAAAATAGGGTATACAGCATCATTGACTATAACAAACCGAACAAAAACGTGTATTGCCTACTCGGGACAAAACAAAATTTTTAAAATTTAGCTCATTTTAGCATAGAAATAACATCATATAAGCAAATGTGTAGATACATACCGACTAATCCCCTCCCCCACACTTAAAAGTTCAACATGCCCTCATGTTGTGCAGAACGAAAAATAAAAGAACACTTAGCTGATTGCAACCGGTACACGAATCGTCGGTCAGACCGGAGCCTAGGTAGTAACACAATGTAGCCCGGAAAAACTGCTAAAATAGACCTGCCCAATCTTGGAAAAACATGGAAACATCTCGAGGAGAACGGGGCGGGTACCACAGAATGAAGAAAGAGATATCAAAAGCAAGATAAACCAAAAGCGTAAGCATTCAATCCATCCAGGGAAGTGCACGAATGACAGAAAAGAAAGTATGGGTGCCTTATGGCTTACATGATTCAATCAAAATAAATAGTAGCAGCAAAATCAAACTACAACGAACTAGAGAAGTAAAAATGTCAATACAACCATAAAAAAAGACAAATAAGATCAAGGGTGGTCCGGCGGCGCAGAATCAGCAGCTGGAGGGTGAGAGGAGGGTCCAGAAGGTGGTGCCGCAGTCCCGTCTACCGAGGCAGGCTGATCCTCGTCGGACGACTCAGACTCGTGAATAACATCTGCGATAGCCTGCTCAATCTCATCCGAGAAGACGAACTCCATATCACTCTCCCTGAAGATCTGCATATCCCTCGGCTGTTTGCCCTCCACAAGGCACTTGAGCACATACATCATGTTCTTCTGCGTTTCGTGGATATCGCACATCCAATCCCGGATACTGTTGGCCATACTTAATCTCATACGGACCGAGGGGGAGAAAGCCGGAAGTGAGGATGCTCGAGTCTGCACTGAGGATGAACCAAGCTCCTGCGGTGCCCCCGACTCTGGCTGACCCGAAGGCTTGCCCTTCTCTCTCTGTATAGGCCTCGGATTTTTCGGCTTGTGGTCGGCTCCATACTCAGGCACACCGGCATCTATACACAAACTATGGATAAGGTGAGGGACGATCAAGCACCGTGTATAAACCTTCTGATTGATAGATATCTCGTCATACAAAGCTTGTCCCACATCCACATTCAAGCCAAATGTCAATGCATATAACATGCCTAGGTCACCAATATGAAAGTGTGTCAGGTTGTTCTTCGGCAACAATCGACTCTGAATAAAGCGACACTGGACCTTCTAATCCTCCGTCCAGGTCGTGGTAACCAACTCCTTCCGGTCGCCTCCCGGCCTTAACGTCCATGCCACATCCGGGCAAACGCGCAACCGCAACTCCTCCAAGGGATCCTGCCCTAAACTCTGCCTATGTAAAATCTCCTCCTTGTAATCCCTACCCTCAAAAGCTGCCAACCCATATTTTGCATTGATCACCTCCGGCGTAAACGGAACCTGGACTCCTCGAACCACAACTACCTTCGTTTCCAAGTCGGTTTCTGAACAATTGGCATAAAACTCCCGAACCAAGGAACTATTGACCGGGGTAGTTGGAATCGTCATCAAAGCGTCCCATTTCCGATCCCTTAACAGCTTGACAAACTCGGGATCAACCTTTGCCTCCAAAGTGGCCCTTTCTATCAACATTGTTCTCGAGAAATAGTGCTGTTTATACGCATCGTGAGCTCTAGGGTTTACGAATCTTCGAGGCAAGGGCATAGGGGGTACGGTTTTTGCTCTCTTTCTAGGTGGATCAGCCCTAGGTTCAACCGGCACATCTTCCCGTGTAGCTTCTACAACCTCCTCAACCCTAGACGAGGCTTGGCCTTTCTGAGCTCTAGGCATCCGTACTAAAGGAACATCGTCGTCCGTCTCAGAGTCTGAGGTAGGTTCATCGCGTAAGGTTGCCCTAGTTTGGGTGGCTCTAGGTGGTTGCTCCCGAATACTTACACCTTGGTTAGGATTAACCGCGGTAGGATCAAACTCTTTCCTCTTCTTCCCCGCCTCCCGGGCCACTTCCTTACCATGCCGTTTCACGACCGCTTTCTTATGAACCATATTCAAGCCTAGTCTACACCAAACAATCCCAATACGCACAAAAGACACCCGTTTAACATCCAAATCGGGATTTCAAATCAACCAAACCACAATCACAACCATCCATGATCAATAACCAACCCATTCATCATCAACAACATCAACCAGCAAGAGCCAAGAATCAAAAACGAAAGAAGGAAAACAAATAAGATGATATTCAAGTAAACGAGCCGACCCAAAGATCGAACTCGAAAAACGTGAACAAAATCGAGAAAAGTTGTTACTAACTTACCGGGTAAGATGAGTAGATGCTGATTGAGATGAAGATTAGTCCAAACAAGTTCAAATGGCCTCCCAAAATCGGATTTTTCCTCTTAAAAGTCGGACCACAATGGGTGCTGATTCTCCAAAAATATAGCGTGTTGGGAGTTTTGGTTATGAAAATCGAAGAGAGGGTATCAAAAGCGGTCTATAGCACTTAGAATCGCTCAAAATGGTGTAGAATGGAGGAATTTAGGGCAAAAGGAGGAAGAGAAACCGTTTTTCGCGTTTGAATATTCGAAAAGTGAAGGTTCATTCGCGAAAGGGTATATATAGATGTGGTGCGGACGCTCGTCCAACTCAGCGGACGGGCGTCCACTGGGAAATCAGATGAACTGGACGGGCGTCCAGTTTAGTAGACGCTCGTCCGAGATTTTAAATCACATACAGGATTGGAGGGAGATTATCGGACGAGCGTCCAAGCCTCGTGAACGTTCGTCTAAAGTTTAGTCATGCCGGACGGGCGTCCATACTGGTGGACGGGCGTCCAACAAGGCTTAAATGCAAAAATCATACAATTCCATACAACTCAAATTCAAAAGTGCAGTTTCTTATTAACTTAATTGAGATTTTAAAAATACAACTGTAAATCAACGAAGTACCATCAAAACAAAAATAGATAAGTAACAGTGGGTTGCCTCCCACCCAGCGCTTTCATTTTACGTCGGGGCTCGACGGAGGTAAAACTAACTAAGAGGTCACCGGTCGCGTAGATCTCGTCCCGGTCCACTATGCGAATGAGACGTCGAAGCATGTCGATAGCCGGAGGAAAATCGAACTCATCCCGCAAACACCAATCCTCACCGCCTACCTCAAAGACCTCCGAAATGCTCGGCCCGAAGCACCGGTGCCAAATCCGTCGGCATAGGATCATTAAGTATCTTGTACGGACGTCTTATGGTCTCCCGCAACTCCTCGCCGTGAAATTGCGCCTCCCGAACAAGGTGGAACAATGATAACGTATGTGATGGTCTTAACACGAGTACTAATATCAAAATCTACATGAAGAATTATAGTGCCTCCCGGTCCATCATCTACTGTGATCAGCGGGATCCGACTAATGAGTGGAAACTCCTCAGGGCGAACTCCGTAAAGATCCATAACTAGAAAGCAACTACTGACAGATAGAAACATAAAAGCTTAGTAAAACTAACTAAAATAACATACGAAAGCAAAAAGAACTAAGAAAAACTAAAACAAGATTGGATATCTAGGATGCCTCCTAGTGGCGCTTTTGGTTTATGTCGTTAGCTCGACATTCAATTCAGGTCTAACCCGGGTCGGGCCACTTTGGCTTTTTGCCGGTCATCTCGGCAACGAAATTCTTAACAAAATTAGGTCTACAAAAACGTTAGCGGTGCGGACTCGGGATTCGTCCCAACCATTTTTTCCGGAGCCCGCCCGATCTTCTGTCTGACTGGGGATCTCTTCTGTACTTTATGCTTCTTCAAATCCACTTCCTTCCAATATTGTTCCATGTCCCATCTTCCGGCAAAAACTTCAGCTGGTGATTCAGTACTATCATCAGAGAATAGGTCTCGGGAGAACTCATCGTAGTCATCGACTCCTGAAGCGATACAACTTAACAAATCAAGGAATTTAACTACCTCGGGTGATTCCTTCGGTTGGCCAATGTAGTGTTTGCATCGTTGACCATTGACCTTGAAAGGCTGATCACCAATCCCCTTAAGTTCCAAAACGCCGCTAGGAAAGACAGACAGGACCTCAAATGGACCGGACCAACGCGTCCTTAGCTTTCCTGGGAAAAGATGCAGCCTGGAATTGTATAACAGTACCAGCTCGCCCGCATGAAACTCCCTTTTCTTGATCTTTTTATCATGAAGGAATTTCATCCTTTCCTTGCTTATCCGTGAACTCTCATAAGCTTGGAGCCTGAACTCGTCTAATTCATGTATCCGCTTTGGAACCTACGTTCTCCGCAAGCTTGGGAGTCGAAGTTTAGGAACTTAGTTGCCCAATAAGCTCTATGCTCTAATTCTACCGGCAAATGACGGGGCTTTCCATAAACCATTTGGTATGGTGATGTACCCATAGGGTTTTTGTATGCGGTCCCGTAAGCCCACAAGACATCATCCAAACTTCGACTCCAATCCTTTCGATGGGAGTTGACCGTTTTCTCGAGGATTTTCTTTATACTCGATTACTACGCTCAACTTGCCCACTGGTCATAGGGTGATATGGTGTGCCACTCTTATGCTTAACACCATACTTAGCTAACAGGCTATCCAGGGGTTTATTAATGAAGTGCGAACCTTCGTCGCTGATCAGAGCTCTAGGGCAGCCAAACCTCGTGAAAATGTTCCTCTTCAGAAATTTCATTACCGTTTTATGATCATTTAGTGGAGTCGCGACAGCTTCTACCCATTTAGATACGTAGTCTACACAGACTAGAATGTATTTATTTCCGCATGAAGATGGAAATGGTCCCATAAAGTCTATGCCCCATACGTCAAACACTTCACATTCCAATATGGGTTGAAGCGGCATATCATACCGCCTGGTCAAAGTACCGGTTCTCTGGCACCTATCGCAGCTTTTGCAGAAGGCTTCCGTATCTTTAAAAATTCTGGGCCAGTAAAAACCACATTGAAAAATTTTGGCAACGGTTTTCCACGGATTGAAATGGCCACCAGTGGGACCACTGTGACATTGCTTAATAATATCCCGTTGCTCGGATTCAGGGACCGGCGAAGCAACCCATCTTTGCAGATCTTGAACAGATATGGTTCCTCCCAGACATAGTACTTTAGATCAGAGAAGAACTTCTTCTTCTCCCGGTAAGAGAATTCGGGGTTCAGATAGCCGAGTGAAGATAATTAACAATCGAAGCATACCGGGGAGGATCGGGAGTGTGGACATCCATGTTCATAACGCTCTCGAAGGGGTAATAAAGATCAATGTCCTGGGAGTCTTCCTCGCCCATCGGCAAAACTCTCGAAATATGGTCCGCTACGGTGTTTTCACTACCCCGTATGTGCTTGATGTGAACATCGAATTCTTGTAGTGTAAGGATCCATCTCAGCAGTCTCGGTTTAGCATCCTTCTTGTTCACCAAATAACGCAGAGCCGCATGATCAGTCCATACAATCACCTTGGCACCAAGCAAATAGCTGCGGAACTTATCCATGGAAAACACAAGCGCTAACAGTTCCTTTTCCGTAGTGGTGTAATTTGCTTGGAAATTTGGATTCAAGGTATGACTTGCGTAGGAAATAGGTTGGAACTTACCATTAATCCTTTGCCCCAATACAAAGCACCCACGGCGTAGTTGGAGGCATCACACATTAGTTCAAATGGCATGTTCCAATCCGGAGAGATCGGGATAGGGGCGAGAGGTCAAACGCCGTTTAAGCTCTTTGAAGGCAACTTGACGGTCATTATCGAAATTGAAGGTGACGTCATCTTTCAAGTAAAGTTGATAAAGGTTTTGATATTTTTGAAAAATCTTTTATAAATCTCCGTAGAAACCCACATGACCAAGGAAACTTCTTACTTCCTTCGTGTTTCGGGGTAATTCATCTTTTCAATAGTTTCTACCTTAGCTTTATCAACCTCTATGCCTTTAGCGGAGATCTTGTGACCTAAAACAATCCCTTCGGTTACCATAAGATGGCACTTCTCCCAATTGAGAATCAAGTTCTTCTCCACACACCTTTGCGGTGCTTTGTCTAGATTTTCAAGACAATCCGTGAACGATGTGCCAAACACCGAGAAGTCGTCCATGAATACCTCCATGCATTTCTCTATAAGTCCATCAAAGATAGCCAACATACATCTTTGAAATGTAGCCGGTGCATTACAAAGTCCAAAGGGCATTCGCCTATAAGCGAAAGTACCATAGGGGCGGTGAAGGTTGTTTTCTCTTGATCTACCGGGTCAATAGGGATTTGGAAATAACCCGAATAACCGTCCGAAAACAAGTAGAAAGCATGCCCCGCCAAACGTTCCAACATTTGGTCTATGAAGGGGAGAGGGAAATGGTCTTTTAAGGTCACCTCGTTCGGCTTCCTATAGTCTATACGGACTCGTAACCGATGACTAATCGACGCCTACCTCTTCACCTTTGTCATTCTTTTCAATGGTAATACCTCCCTTTTTAGGTACTACCCGAGTGGGGGACACCCAATCGCTATCGCCTATCGCATAAATGATCCCCATATCCAACGACTTAATGATCTCTTTCTTCACCACTTCCCGCATGTGTGGGTTTAAACGTCTCGCGGTTGTCTTATACTCTTTGCACCTTCTTCGGTTCTAATCTTATGCATACGTACGTCCGGAGATATTCCTCTTATATCACCTACTCGCCAACCGAAGGCTTTCGCATTTTTCTTTAGAACGTCAATTAACTCGGCTTCTTCGTCGCCGACGACAAGTGTAGAGGAGATAATCGGAGGTAAGTGCTTACCTTCTCGTAAGAAGATATACTTTAGATCGAGGTAGAGGTTTTAGAATAAGGTCCTCGGGAGGTTCCTCTAAAGCGGTTTTGGCTTCTCCTCGTTTTAGATCTTCCTCATCGATAGGGTCAAAAACTCTTGCCTCAAGCAAATCGACTTCTTCGAGGGTGAAAGAGTTCTTTCGCGAGCACCGTGTCCTCTTCAACAAGCTCTTCTCCATAAGCGCCTCTAGCTCGTCCGAGTGTAGTACGTGAAATTGTCCGACGTCTCAATCACAAAACCCGAGGGATTTTCGAAGGTGCTCGAGAGCTTTACTTACACTGTAGCGTACTTCCTCGTCTCCAACACGTAAGGTGACAAATCTGCATCACAATCTATAGTGGCTCTAGCCAGTAGATAGGAAAGGTCGTCCCAGGAGGAGGGGGGTATCTTCTTCTTTAGTGTCCAAGACGTACCAATCCACAGGAAATGTAAATTTGTCTACTTGGACCAGAAGGTCTCTAAGCACTCCTTCGGCTCTCTTGTAAGATCTATCTGCAAGTTGGATACTTATGGGGGTAGGCTCCAATAGCTGGTCAAGGTGTAGTCTCTTGCAGACAGAAAGAGACATCAAACTGATGGATGCTCCTAAATCACACGAGAGAATTTGGAAAGCTTAAATCCTTGATTTTCGAGTTAAGACAAATTTTCCGGGATCGCCGCGCTTTTCAGAATTCCTCCGTCGGCAATAGCGGAGCATTCCTCTCCCAATTTTTTCTCCATTTCACCCAACTTCTTCTTTGAAGAAACAACATCCTTCACAAACTTGGTGTACTTAGGCATTTCAACCAATACCTCGGATAAAGGCAAATTTACTTGGGTGTTTCTTAATAGGTTGAGTACCTTCTCGTACTTTTTGTCTTCAGATAAGGAAATGTTTTGCTTTCTTGGCGGAAATGGGAGCTTATTCAGTTCCTCTTCGGAGAATACTTTCCTGGGCGAGGAAGCTCTTATAGCTTTGTCCTCAAGATCCTTCCACCTCACTATCTTTTCTGTCTTTTTACTTGTCAGGGGATCACCCGCCTGAGTGACTTTCTCCGGTTCATCATCTTGGTTTTCAATCACCTGAGATCTCTTTCCTGCTTCAATCTCATTTTCATCTTTCTCTTTATCCAGGTCAGGGAACTGCGATTCTTCCCCTCCTACCGAATCGGGGGTAGGAGGGTTTACTCGTTTCCCGGTTCTGTCTGTAACCAGGGTGTTGTTGCAATTGTGTACCGGACCTCAGATTCATAGCATTTGACTCCTCTTGTCCATAGGGGGTAATGGGTGCGAGCTCGGCACAGTGGTTTTTTCTTGCTTCAGCTTGGGCTGCATGATCACTTTTAGGGTTTTTTTTTGTAAAACTAGGTAGCTGACCTTGAGGTCTGGCAGCCAATTGGTCAGCTAGCTGTCCTAACTGTCTTTCTAAGTTCTTCATCGTCCTCTGTTTCTCTTCATACTCTGCCCTTGCAGGGGCGTACCATAAGTTGAGGAGTCCCGATTAGGGCGGTTTTGCCGTGAGTTTTGATTAGTGGGCCGGGTTGGATTTGTTTTTGGTTGAGAATTTGAACTTTGACTCGAGTTGGGGTTCGGTAGTAGGCATTGCGAGAGGTATTCGTCCCGAATTTTGAGTGCGGTTTTGGTCATAACCTTGATTCTGAGCATAATTTCTATTCTGGTTGTAGTTTTGACCTTGAGAGTTATTCTGGTTTGAAAATCTCTGGTTTTGCTGGCCAGAAGAATTGTTTCTCTCATGTCCACCATTCAAGGGGCATGTTGCAGAAATGTGACCTCTAAGCCCACAGGTATAGCAGTTCACAGAATCATACTGCCTCGTTTGTTGGGCAGCATTGGCTTGAAAGCCGGGGGTAGGAGTGTATTGACAATGGTCACTGATGTGACCAGTCTGATAACAATTATCACACGAGAATACTTGTGCAGGCTGATTTTGATTTTTAGTCATGGTCAAAGCAGAAAGTTGAGCCTGCAGGGCTGCAATCATTTGACCATGATTCTGGTTGTTGACTTCTTCGATTTTAGGTACAGCAGGGACCGTTGGTGATTGATACGTAGGTGCATAGTTATACCTAGCTATATCTTCAAATAACTCCCACCCTTGCTGTGGGGTTTTCTTCAAGAAGACTCCTCCGATGAGGAGTTGACCATCCCTTTAGTGGACTCATTTAGACCACTGAAGAAAGTATGGACCTTCCTCTGCAAATCCATTCCATGATGGGGGCACTTGTTCAACAAAATTTTGAAACGCTTCCATGCTTCAAAGAAAGATTCATCACTCAGTTGATGAAAGTTTGAGATCTCGTTAAGACATTGAGCTGTCTTAGACGGAGGAAAATATTGGGCCAGAAATTGACTTTCGAGCTGGGCCCAAGTTTGGATAGATTCAGAAGGAAGAGATTTAAACCATTCCATTGCTTCTCCACGGAGTGAGAATGGAAATAGTTTCACTTAATGATGTCTTGATCGACATCCTTAATGCGAGTAGTATCGCATATACCCGTAAATACATAAAGATGCGTATAGGGGTTCTCAGATTGATACCCATAGAAAGTTGATGCATGTTGCACCATTTGGATGAGGGCTGGTCTTATCTCAAATGGGGCTGTATCGGTAGGGATAACCACAAACCGAACGGATGTTCACATCACCGGGAGTGGCATAGTACGCAAGGTGCGGTTGGCTTGAGCCATTGAATCGTAGTTTCTTCCTCAAAGAAAAGGTTGGATAAGAAATTATCTTCAGAAGAGTTTTCACTCAAACTCTCTTCGATTTCCTCTTCGGGAATCGGAACGGGCTCGGGAACTTTCCGTTTACGGTTTACTCGAACTACGTCTCGTTCAAGCTCAGGTTCAAAAATTAACTGTCCTTGTTTACTTCGTGTTTGCATATAACGAAGTCAAACTAAGGAGAGAAAGAGAAAGGAATCAGGAAGACAGACGGACGTCCAAGGTTATGGACGGGCGTCTGGGTGGGTATTGGGCTGGACGGGCGTTTAGTGACACAAACGCTCGTCCAGTTGGCAGAATACCTGAACGGGCGTCCGAGATCCAGATGCTCGTTTGGTACCGGAAGAACAAAAACAGATGCAGAAATTTGCAGAAAAGAGGCTACTAAGGGAGAACCTTAAACCCTAACTAAAACAGCAGCGAATGATCGACCTAAATCTTATGCTAAAAACACATAAAACCGTGCCAAGTTCCCCGGCAACGGCGCCAAAAACTTGTGGTGGATTTTTTTGTAAACGAAACAAAAAGACAAGTATTAAAAAATCCGGTTAGTCGCTCCAAGTGCAAAGCTTGTAGTAAAGCGGTTATGCCGGGTCGATCCCACGAGGAACGTGAGGTTGAATGCGTTTTTAAGTTTAGGCTAAAAGTGTCACAAAACTAATAATTTTAGATTTATCAAATAATGGGGAGAAAAGGCAGACGAACAAGGATCCACAATTCAAGATAACCACAAAGGCTCTTAATTTCCTACGCATGCAAATCAACTAAGGCCAAGATTAACCTATACTAAACGCAAATTACTAATATCTTAGATAATTTGTTTATCAACTTTCATCAAAGATTGATTCTTCCAGCACGATAGGCATAAATTCTTTGGAACCTATTATCTAGGTTAACAATTTGATAACTTTCGTTTCTAGACAAATTGATTAATCTGATTACTATTGCGGTGATCTAGAATTCATTCAACTATCGTCAAACAAACATCACAGGCTTTATCTATCGATATGAAGCACGAAATAAACGCAATATAAATCTAACCTTTGTCGAAATAAAACGCAGAAAAATAAGAAAAACCAGAACGCCTCTCGAATTGCTTCACCCGTTCGTCCAACCCAAGAGTTTAGCTACTCATATTAACCTTGAAATCAAAAGATTGTTTTGATTGCATTCGAAAACCAAAGAGAAAGACAACCGCTATCGTCTTGTTTATTTATGAAAGTCGACCTGTAGGTCGTCGATGATGATTTTAGGGTTTAATACAAGCTGCTATATATAGATGAACTAAGGCGGCTAGGTCAAAACTAAGTCGGTTGTGCTTCAGTCGGCGGTCGGACGCCCGTCTGGTCTTCCTGGACGCTCGTCCACTCTACAATGAACTTCGAATCGGGCTGAGCTTTCCTCAAACGCCCGTCCATCCCAGCGTCCACCCTGCGTCCAAACTTGCTGAATGTAAAATACCCTCCTGGACGCTCGTTCAATGTCTCAAACGCCCGTCCACTGGACGGAACCTGGACGCCAGTCCAATATGACTGAATTTCGATTTCTTGATCTTTATCTTGATTTAGCTCGAATTATATCAACATTGATCATCAATTTAGCCTCCAACATGTATCTACATCACATCAAAAACACCGCAAAGCGTAACATAATTCCAATAACCATAAAATCATAATTAAAACATACAAATCCACCAACTTTGCGATTAACTCATTAAAAATGTCATTCGCTCAATATTCCATTTAAACACGTGATTTCCATGCGATTAATACGAATGTCGGGGAAAACATTATAAAATATAACGTTATAAAGCACGTAAATTCACCCTTAACAATAATTGACTGCAATAGTAGAATAGTAATTAATAAGTTACTACTTCATACAACATAACACATGCTCATTCTTCCTTACTAAATTGAATATGCTATAGCTAACTTCAAATCGTTCTTGAGCTCTTTTTCTACCGATTCCTTACTCGGAACGTTCAATAGGCAAGCTAGAAACAGTGTTAAAATTTTCAAAATTATTCCCTTTTTCGATTAACCAGCTAAGACCGCCTACCCCCAATTATTATAGGCATTGTCCCCAATGACTAATTGTTAAGGGTCAAATTGTAGTGTTTTATAAGGATATATTTTATATCAATATTCCCCATATATGGATGTTTTTCGTAGAATTCGAGCTTATAATCGATTAATTGAGCAAATGACGTTTTGAATAGTTAAAATGCAAAATCGAGTAAATATCGTGGTTTTGTTATCTATTTTGTATGGTTTTACGTTTTGCTCGGTTTTTTCATCTTTTAGGTGCACAAATGTGGAATGGAAGAGGTCTAAATGATGTTTGATTGAAGATTAAAGTGGAAAGAAAGAGATACAAGAGGATGAAGATGAAATAAAGCTTGGGAAAATCCCGAAAACGACTCGTAATACGACGGGCTAATAAAAAAGGCGTTTTCTGAAGAAGAGTCCTTAATGAAAGTTGTAGAGTTTTCCGAGAGCTTTTTTATGACATTCGGATCATAATTTTTGGAGGTCTAAAACTCAAGATATGAATTTTTAAAGTTTGAGTCCATGCAGTGGACGTGCGTCCATGATTCAGGGCGTCCAACCCAGCCGACTTAAGCAGCCGACCTAAACCTCTATATAAACAGCCGCATGATCAACCCTAATGCTACACAATTCATTCAGCCGCAATTCTCACAAGGCGAGCGGCGGCAACTTGGCTTTTCAAGGCCGGTCACCCGAGCCTTGTGCTCGGGTGATCCGGGTTAGATTAGGATGTCGTTTTTCTTCCGTTTTCGATTCATGGATTCAATCATGTACCAAACTACGTGAGTTTATTTATTTAATTTATTCGGTCATTATTCGTTTTTTATGATCTTTAATTTATTTTGTATCGTTCTATGATTATGATGCTATTATGTGAATTAGATCGAGAGATCAGTTTGCTATTGATACGTTTACAACATACGGAAGTTGCGTAAACTAGATCACCATAGAAAGATAGGATTTTTAATCATTAATGATGACAAGTTAATCGGTTAATTATCTAGGTTGTTAGGTTCTGAAATACGAGAGTTAACTTGAATCTACACCTTCGTTTTGTATGGAATATCGGTCTCAACATTCGAGAGAGGAGAGATTGATAAATTGAATTCACTACGAGAGTAGGATTTCATAGCTTGAGAATATAGATTCACTAAGAGATTAGGGGTTTGTATCTCGTGTAAAGGTGAAACCACAATTTGAATTGAAATCATGAGATGAAATAGGATTGAAATCACTTGGTTTGTGCACTGTTTGATCCCATGTATCTTTAGTTTAGTTTAGGTTGTGTTATTTTATTTCGTAGGTTAGCTTTATTTTAATTGCTTTTTTGTTTATTTTATTTGTTCTTTCGTTTATTCGTTTTTCCTAAGTAACAATCGAAAGGAATTAGTGAAATTAGATTCAACATCCCGATTCCCTGTGGATCGACCCTGTACTTACCCTACTATGCTATCAACTACCCGATATTTGGTCGGTTAGGAGTTAGTTTGCATGTTAAGTATAGGTTTATAAATTTTCTTTTTGTTTAGTGATGCAAAATCCTCCCAACACTAATAATAAAAATAGAAAATAGAAAAAGGTACTTAGCTCTGAAATTGGTCGGCTGAGTCACATGGTGAATCATGGAGCGCAATCATTAGCTCCTAAATCATCCATCTTCCAAGTATTTAACTGCATTCCAAAATACTTCCAAAAACTGTGAGTAACATGTGAAGGGCAATGAGAAAATAAGGTGGCGGTAATTGTGCATACCTCAGGAATGCACAAAAACAGTTTAAGCCACTTTATTCTTTATTGGCCTAAGCAAGACAAGAAACTTTTACGAGGGTATCACATGAGAATCATGAAGGAAAAAACCATATATATCTCTAGTCAGATGACCAAAGATATATGTGATGAAAAAAACCTTGCGAATGTCATGCTACTTTATTGACTCAAACAAAATAAAACAATAGTAAGTAAAGGTTTATATATAGTTTTGAATTTATAGTCGCCAGCTCGACTGTACTAATAAGGCTCTTTTATTCGTATACTGGATCGTCCAACATAAAGACTTCCAATTCAGGGTCATACTTGTGCTCTAGGTAATGTTTCAGCCTGTGGCCGTTTACTATGAAAGTCTTCCCAGAGTATTCATTACTAACTTCACATGCACCTGAATTGAAGACTTTTGTGACTACTAATGGTCCAAACAATCTAGACTTCAACTTCCCAGGAAAAAGATGAAGACGCGAATTATAAACCAGCACATTATCTCCGACCTGAAACGTGCGGGTTGAGAATCTTTTTATCGTGCGACGCTTCGTTCTTTCCTTATAAATCTTTGCATTCTCATATGCTTGAAGTCTAAATTCCTCCAATCTATTCAATTCTAGTAAACTCTTCTCACCAACTAAACTTTCATCCATGTTTAAGAATCTCGTAGCCCACAGGGCTCGGTGCTCGAGTTCTACCGGTAAATGACATGCTTTTACAAACACTATCATATATTGTGACATCCCAATTGTGGTCTTGTAAGCGGTTATGTACACCCAAAGAGCGTCATCTAATTTCAAAGACCAATCCTTCCTCGTGGGATTCACAGTCTTCTCTAAGATCCTTTTTATCTCTATGTTTGTGACTTCCACTTGTCCATTTGTCTGGGGGTGATACAATGCTGCAATCTTATGTCTAACCCCGTATCTCAACATCAATTTCTCAAATAACCTATTACAGAAATAGCTCCCTCCGTCACTAATTATGGCTCTGGGCACTCCAAACCTCGTCAAAATGTTCTTCTTAAGAAATCTCAAGACAACCCGGTCATCATTAGTAGGTGAGGCCACTGCCTCCACCCATTTGGAAACATAATCAACTGCTACCCGGATGTAACGATTTGATTTCGACGATGTGAAAGGCCCAACAAAATCAATTCCACATACATTGAATAACTCCACTTCTAAGATACTATGCAGTGGCATCTCATTCCGCTTAGAAATGTTACCTGTCATTTGACAGGAATGACGGGCTCTTGTAAACTCGTAAGCAGATTTATGAATTGTTGGCTAATAGAATCCACACTACAGTACCTTTCCTGCTGTTTTGTCCGGCCTATAGTGACCTCTAACTTCTCCCAAATGACATTGTCTCAGAATACTTGGAATCTCATCATCATGGACGCATCTCCTAAGAATGGTATCAGGGCACATCTTGTATAGGTAGGGATTGTCCTAATAATAATACTTTATATATGCAAAGAGTTTCATCTTATCGGCACTCGTGAATTCCGGTGGTAGGTACCTTCCTACAAGATAATTTACAATGTTATCAAACCAGTGGTATATCTTGCCCACTCTTGATGTATTTTGTCGGGGCTGAGATTCGACCGGAGCTACTACTAAGACGGCAAAAATTTGTTCATCAGGAAAGCTCTCCTTGATCTCAGTCTGTTGCTCCTCTTCTAGCAAAGTTAATCTTGACAGGTGATCATCCACCTGGTTCTCAGATCCGTTTTATCCTTGATCTCGACATCAAACTCTTGTAAGAGTAGAATCCATCTTAACAATCTCAGCTTGGAGTCTTGTTTGGTTAGAAGCTATTTTAGAGTTGCATGGTCAGTGAATACAGTGACTTTCGATCCTATGAGTTATGGTCGAAACTTGTCAAATGCAAAGATAACAGCTAAAAGTTCCTACTATGTAGTCGCATAATTCCTTTGGGCACTGTTGAGGGTACAACTGGCATAATAGATAGGCTTAAAGATTTTGTCCTCCCTTTGTCCCAGGGCTGGTCCAGCTGCCATGTCGCTTGCATCACACAAAAGCTCAAAGGGTTTGTTCCAATTTAGGGCTACTAGAATTGGGGCGGTTATAAGCATTTGCTTCAATGTGTTGAATGCTTTCTTGCACTCCTCTCCAAATACAAAAGGCACGTCCTTTGCAAGTAATTCCGTCAAGGGTCTAGAAATTTTAGAGAAGTCCTTAATAAACCTCTTACAGAAGCCTGCGTGGCCAAGAAAGGCTCGCAACGTCTTTAAGTTCGTTGGAGGGGGTAACTTCTCCATTACCTCTATTGTAGCCTTATCAACCTCCATTCCTTTCTCTGAGATCTTATGACCCAACACTATACCTTCTATGACCATTAAATGACATTTTTCCCAGTTAAGTACAAGGTTGGTCTCTTTACATCTCTTCAGCACTCTACTCAAATTGTCCAAGTATTTATCAAAGCTGTCTCCAAATACAGAAAAATCATCAATGAAAATTTCCAGAAAGTCTCCCACCATGTCCGCAAATAGTGACATCATGCACCTTTGGAATGTTGCTGGTGCATTACAAAGTACAAAAGGCATGCGATTGTATGCAAAAGTTCAATAAAGACATGTGAAAGTTGTTTTCTCTCTGTCCTCGGGGCAATATGGATCTGGTAGTAACCAGAATATCCATCCAAGAAACAATAAAAAGCATGACTGCTTAACCTTTCTAACATTTGGTCAATGAATGGTAGGGGAAAATGATCTTTACGAGTCCGTCATTCAACTTCCTAAAATCGATGCAGATTCAATGTCCAGTAATTAGCCTCACAAGAATAAATTCATCGAAATCATTATGTTGAACAGTGAATCCTCCTTTCTTGGCCACCACATGAATCGGGCTCACCCATTCACTGTCTACAATTGGGAAAATGATTCCCATTTCCAACATCTCTATAATCTCCTCCTTAGCAACATCCTTCAATTGTGGCGTCAGCCTCCTTTGAGGTTGTGCAACGGCTTTCTTTTATGGGTCTACAGAGATTTTATGCACACACAAAATACTCCTTATTCCTCGAATATCTGCAATCGTCCACCCAAATACTCTCTTATGCTCTCTCAATTCTCTTAAAAGTTTCTCTTCCTCTAAAGGTGATAGTGACAATGAAATTATGAGGGGAAGAGTATCATCTTGTAAGTATTCGTACTTCAGGTGAGATGGCAAAGGTTTCAAAGTTAAATTCCTTGGTGGCTCTTCCAGCGATGATCTTAATAGTTTTCCAGTCAATTGTAAGTCAAAGAACTTATGCCACGAAGTTCTATGAATTGTTCCTCCTACATCCACAGAAGATAGAGGCTCGTACTTCTCGTACTTGACCTTCGCTACACACAGGCCATGTTTCCTCATTCCTTCCTTCATCCTCTTTTAGGAGAAAAGTCTTTGCTAGTTCAGGGTCTAGTGCCACTTGCTGATGTATTTCAAACCAAGCTCGTCTATGGCATCTAGCATGTAACATGCTTCTCCCTCATCTTGCGCATACCGTATTGTTTTCATCACGTTGAACACTTCTCTGTCCTCATTTACTCTTAGAATCAGCTCACCCTTATGAACATCCATCAATTTTTTACTTGTTTCTAGGAAAGGTCTTCCTAGGATCAGTGGAACTTCCTGGTTAGCTTCCATGTCTAATACTACAATGTCTACGGGGAACACGAACTTATCAACTTCTACCACCAGCACATCCTCCACCACTCCATAAGGTTGCTTCATAGATCGGCCAATTGTAGGGTTATAGATGTGTCATTTAACTCTTTCATGCCTAACTTATGGAAAATGGAGAGTGGCATTAAATTGACACTGGCTCCAAGATAACATAATGCTTTATTTAGGCATACTCCTCCAATTGTGCAAGGTATGAGGAAGCTCCCAGGGTCTTTACACTTAGAAGGTAGTTTGCATTGCAAAACTGCCAAGCATTCCTTGTTAAGGCAAATAGTCTCAAGGTCTAACAACTTCCTTTTGGTAGAAATTGCTTTTTCAAGAATGTTGCGTACTCCGGCATCCCGGCCAGAGCTTCTACCAAAGGTATATTTACTTGAAATTTCTTAAACATTTCTATGAACTTTTTATAAAGAGCATCATCATGATTTGGTTTATATTTCCTAGGGGGATTGGGTAAAGTAGGAGGATTAATAGTTACTTCGTGAAGACTTACCTGAAGCTTGTTGCTGCTCTACCTACTCGTCTGTTGAATCTGCAGAGGCACGATTAATCGGCGTGGAGTCCCGATTAACTGGCCCTTATTTTCCTCCTGATTCTGCTATGTTCTGATGCTGACTGCTTTCTGATTCTTCTTGGATAGTTGGTATAACTGGTCCAGACAGTTCCTTTCTGCTCCTATTCATTATTTAATTCACGTCCTTCGAATTCTTCTCAGGTTTACTTGGTAATCCACCAGGAGGACGGGCTGGCACTTGTTCGGCGATCTGCCCCACTTGGTGCTATAGATTCTGCACTAAGGCTTCCTGATTGGTCAGTCTTGTATCATTCTTCTGACAATATGTGGTGAAGTCTCCGTTTAGTTTGGTCATGTATTTAGTGAGTTGATTGCCCGTGTCAGTCACGGTTGAGCTCATTTTATCCATAGCTGCTTCCCAACCACCTGACTTGTTAAATTGAGGCATGAATCCCCCAGTTTGTCTTGGTCTCTCTCCACCTATAGGATCACTTAGTCGAAAACCAGGGTGGTCGTGAGAACCCGGGCGATATCCGCCCCCATAAGGATTTCCTTGCCTCTCTAAATAGTTCACATCTTCGGTGTTGGTTGCTTCAACTTCTTGAACTTTCTCATCTTTGGCAATGTGGTTTTGCATGCTGTCTATTTTCTCATTCATTTCCATTAAGTGGTACAAAATATTTTGAGTTGTATCTTCTCCAAATACTCCTTCAGCTACCTTTACATTCTCAATTTGATGCGTTCCCCATTGGCTTGTAAGTGCTATTTGTTCCAACTTTTCTTCAGCTTCTTCAGGTGGCAGCAACATAAATGCATCAACTCTCATTTGTTCACTGGGCCTCAATCCATGATAGAAACTATGCATTCATACGGGCAGAGTGATATCGTGGTGAGGGCATCTCCTTTGTGCTTCCTTAAACCTTTCTCAAGCTTCTTCAAAAGTCTCGGCTGGTTTTTGCTTGAAATTCATTATGTCTTGTCTCATCTTTAGGGACTTCCCAGGGGCAATACTTATTCATAAATTTCTGCAGTAGATCAGTCCAAGTTTGGATCGATCTTGGTGTTAGAGACAATAACCATATCTTCGCCTTGTCTTTCAGCGTGAATGGAAATAATTTTGGCTTAATGTTGTCTTCAGGTACTCCTGCTGGTTTGACTGTGCTGACTATCTCCAAGAAGTTAGTGATGTGTAAGCTAGGGTCTTCGTTCAATACTCCATGAAATATAGTGTAATTGGTCACCATATGTATCACGTTTGGCTTTGGGTGAAATATTTCAGCCGTATTTTCTGGCTGAACTATCGCTGGCACAAATCGCTCAATCGTTGGCATTGCATAACTCTGTAGAGTTCTTCTATCTCCTTGTACCATAACTCCTGCTCCATTGACTCTCCCGTTTTGCCTATTCTCTGCCACGGTGTTATCTGTATCCTCCAAAAGTGGAATTTATTCTTCCTTCTCACTGTGATATCCTTCGCGTGAACTCAAGACTCAACAAAAAGAAACAGTTAGTAACCTACCTCGACGATTGTTACACTCGCCTGGAAGACTAAAAAATACAGAATCTGACAACTGGCTAGATGTTGAACTTATAGAACCGATTCTGCTGAATCTGGGATGCTCGATTAATCATGGGTAACCCTCGACTAATCGGGTGAATTTTTCTTCCAGATTCAAACAAAACAAACTCTATACGACTCCAGTACAAACAGACTATAAAACAGACTCAAAAATTACAGAAACTAATTATACAAATGCTCAATCTCAAATTAAAAATTATTCTTGACACGAGTCCCCGGAAACGGAGCCATAAAATCTTGATCGCGTGCAAAGCACTTACTAGCAATAGGACTAGGTCTATCATAGTAGAGTATTGGCGAGTCAAGGTCGAATCTCACAGAGACTCGTAAGAATGCAAATTAATCGAGATTGAATTGTCACAAAAATGGTCTACTACCAACTATAATATAGAAAGAAGTACAGTGGTGCCAATAAACAAACAAGATTATGCAAGTTCAAACGGAACACACAAGATTTTCTAATGTATTAGTCTAATTATGAGTCATTAGTTATTCCTCCCATAACATGCATTAGTCATCCCTATTGGTAAATTATAATTCATGGACAGCTACGGGTGCAAACTCTTAACCCTATCTACTTCCATTGTAAGGACATCAGACAATATATATGCAACTAACCTCATTTGTTGGTTGTATTAATTCATACGCAATAAGTTTTAAAGTTGCCGGCTCAAGACCGAAAACCTCCTTAGGCAGCTATCGACTATGACTAGCACGTTCCTAAGGATCCATCAAGACAAGGTCCTAATCAACACTTCACCTTCCAAGTCCTTCATGCTAATTTACGATGACATGCAAATAGTTGATTAGGCTACTAACATGTAAATTAAATCTGTCGATCAACGTAGCTGGCGCCGATTATCATGAACTAGTAATTTACTAGGTATTCAGATCTAGCAATATAGCCCATCGCAGATCTGAAGAACGCAATCACTATTTCATGATTACTTCACCAACGAATCAGATCTATACATACATGGGCTAAAAAAAACTAACTACTACATAATTAAACTAAATAGGCAATTAAAACATCCTAGTCAAATAGAACAACGTCAGGTCTACATCTTGGAAAAGATAGAAAATCATACCCTCGAAGATGAGTGTGAATCTTCCTTGGATCTCTTCCTAGGCGGCGACTCCATCGTCTCTCCGACCAAAACTCATAACATAAATAAATAAAGAAATTTTATTGCATAAAACTTGTCTTCAAAATTATACATAGAATTCTGAGGGCGGGCCTCTTATTTATAGCTAAATAAACCGACTTAGAAAGATCTAGAACTACTCCTCGTCCAAGAAAATGCGTTTCGGAAGATTCTGGACTTTCGATAAGTCGGCGGTACTGCCTGATTAATCGGGGGTATTTTCGTCCTTTTCTTTCTGTCGACTTAGCATGGAAGGTTCTGGAATACCCAAGGCCCATTCTCTTCGTTCAATCCTCTCTAGAATTGTCTAGAATGCTTAGCCCAATATTTCGTATCCTGAAAATAATCAAATAATGCACGAAATAATATCGTATAATGGGAAATAAACATTAAATACAAAATACTCGACTCACGAACCCGACATATGACATTCGACTCAAATGGTTCATAATTATAGGTCGAAACAACTATTTTTAACTCATAATGGATAGAATGTTGATGCCGTAGGATATACTATTTTAAGCATCATCATTAGGCATACCTCTCCAACGGTACATGGTATGAGGAAGCTCCCCGGATCTTTACATTCAGGAGGAAGTTTGCGTTGCAACACTACCATGCACTCCTCGTTTAGGCATATAGTCTCAAGTTTTAACAACTTCCATTTGGTAAAAAATGCTTCCTTCATAAATTTAGCGTACTCTGGCATTCCGGCCAGATCTTCTACGTAAGGTATATTCACCTGCAACTTCTTAAACATTTCTATGAATTTTCTATAACGAGCATCATCATTATTTGGTTTTGACTTCCTAGGGGGATAGGGTAAAGTAGGAGGATTAATAGTTACCATTCGTGAAGACTTACCTACTGCCTCATGCTGCTCTCCCTGCTCGTCTACTGAATCTGCATATGCTCGATTCTGCGCGGTTGTGCCTCACTGAATCGGGCCCCTATTCTATCTGATTCTACTACGTTCTACTCATTACTATTCTCTAGTTCATCTCTGATAACAGGTCCAGGCAATTCCTTTTCGCTCCTTGTCATAATGGCATTCACATCCTTCGGATTCTTCTCCGAATTGTTTGGTAATCCTCCCGGAGGACAGGCTGACACATGTTCGGCAATCTGCCCCACTTGGTGCGATAGATTTTGCACTAAGGCTTCGTAATTGGTCAGTCTTGCATTGTTCTTCTTACAATATTTTGTGAAATGCGTGCTGAACTCGCTCATGGACTTCGTCAATTGACTGACACTCTCGGCCACCATTGAACTCATCTTGTCCATGGCTGCTTCCCATCCACCGGACTTTTTTGATTGAGGCATGAAACCTCCACTTGGATTTTCTCTCTCGCCTCCATCAAGATTTCTGTATCTGAAACCAGGGTGATCGTGAGAACCTGGGTGATATCTGCCCTCATATGGATTTTCTTGCCTTCCCAAATAATTCACATCCTTGGTGTTGGAAGTCTCGATTCTTTGGACCTTCTCCATATCGGCGATACGATCTTGCATGCCGTCCATCTTCTCGTTTACACTAGCAATTGGTACAAGATCTGTTGAGAAGTATCTTCTCCAAATATGCCTTCAGCTGCTTTTACTACCCCAGTCTGATGTGTTCCCCATTGACTTGTAAGTGCAATCTGTTCTAACTTTTCTTCAGCTTCTTCTGGTGATAACAACGCCAAACACTCATTGTTTGATGTATCAACTCTCATTTGCTCACTCGGCCGCAATCCATGATAGAAACTGTGCGTTCTCATTGAGTGATATCGTGGTGAGGGCATTTTCGTTGTGCTTCTTTGAATCGTTCCCAAGCTTCCTCAAAAGTTTCGGTGGCTTCTGCTTAAAGTTCATGATGGCTTGTCTCATTTGCAATGACTTCCCTGGTGGGCAGTACTTGTTCATAAACTTCTGCAAGAGGTCTGTCCAAGATTGGATAGATCCTGCTGCTAGAGACAACAACCATATCTTTGCCTTATCTTTTAATGTAAATGGAAACAACTTAATATTAATATTGTCTTCAGGCACGCCTGCTGGTTTGACAGTGCTGACTATCTCCAAGAAGTTGGTGACGTGTACACTGGGGTCTTCATTTGGTACTCCATGGAACGTAGTGTAGTTGGTCACCATCTGTATGACATGGGGCTTTGGATGAAAAACCTCGGCCGCATTTTCCGGCTGAACAATTGCTGGCACAAATTGCTCAATTTTTGGCATTGCATAGATCTGTAAAGTTCTTCTATCTACTTGTACCCCAACTCATGCTTCATTTCTTCTCCAATTGACACCATTCTGTCCATTAACTACGTTCTATGCCATTGTCTCTTCTGGATCCTCTAGACGTGGAATCTCCTCGTCTTTATCCCTCTCACGTCCTTCATGCGAGCTTGCTTCGTTAGCCAGTCTTTATCCCTCTCACGTCCTTCAGGTGCGAATCGCTCAAGTTTGGCTGTTGAACTCATTGTTGCATACTACAAGACACAAAAAGAGAAAGAAAATGTTAGTTACTTGCCTTGGCGGCTGTTACACTCGCCCTGGAAGACTCAAAAATACCGACTCTGACTCCTGACACGACACTGAATGAACAGAACCGATTCTGATACTTCTGGAATGCTTGATTCATCGACAGCGTACCGTGCTGAATGGGATGCAACTTTCCAGAATCGAACAGAACAGACATTGTTAGAACTCAATTAATTACAGACAGAATAAACTAGACTCGTTAAACAGACTCGATAATACAGAAAATGGAATATATACAAATTCTCAATCTTAAATTAAAAATATTCTTGACACGAGTCCCCGGAAACGGTGCCAAAAATCTTGATCGTGCCCGCGGTGTGATCACAGGCTTCCACTAGCAATAGGACTAGGTCTACTGTAGCAGAGTACTCGTGAGTCAAAGTCGAATCCCATAGAGACTCGTAAGATACGTTTAAATCAAGATTGAGTAGTCACAAAGGCAGTCTACGACCAAATATGGTGAAAGAACAATAACGATGGTGCCCACAAGAGTTTCTAACGTATTAGTCTAATTATGAGTTATTAGTTATCCCCCCATATCATACATCAATCATCCCTGTTGGTAAATTTTAGATCTTTAACAGCTACGGTGCTTATCCATAATATTACGCTGCTTCCATTGAAAGGACAGTAGGTGTCTATGTGCAATTAACCCCATTCGTTGGTTGTATTAATTCACATGCAATAAGCATTAGGACTAGCCGGGTCAAGACCGAAGACCTCCCTAAGCAGCTATCGTGAATTGATTAGCACGTTCCTAAGGATCGATCTAGACAATGTCCGAACTAAAACTTCACTTTATCGTCCTTCATGTTAATTTACGATGACGTGCAAACAGTTGATCAGGCTATAAACATGTAAATTAACTCTATCGATGAGACGATGCTGGCGCCGATTATCATGAATTAGGATGTACTAGGTATTCAGATCTAGCAATAAAGACCGACGCGGATCTGAAGAACACAACCACTATTTCATGATTTCTCCAACAATGATTCAGATATATACACGTATGGGGTAAAATGAACTAACTACTACATAATTAGAACTATTAATAACAATCAAAACATACTAATCGCATAAAACAATGACAGATCTACATCTAGAAAGAGCCAGAAAATCATACCCTCGAAGATGAGCGTTGATCTCCCTCAGATCTCTCTCTAGGAGGCGAATCCGTCGACTCTGTGACTAGAACTCATAAAGAAAATAAAGAACAAAGAACTTTTATTGAATAGAAACTTGTAATATTTTTGGTACTTGGCACACACACTTACAACTGAAGCTGGTGCCTCTTATTTATAGTCGTGAAACCGACTTAGATAACCTTAAAAACTACCCCTCGTCCAAGAAAACATATTTCGGAAGATTCTAGATGCTTGATTCAGTGGCACTGTCTCTGGATAGATCGAGGTTAATTTCATACTTTTTCTTCTGCTGACTTAATCTTGGAAGGTTCTGGATACCCTAGGTCCATTTCTTTCATCCAGACCTCTTCATTATCCATCCTTAACTCATGGCCCAATATTCGTAACCAGAGAACAATCAAATAAAACACGAAATATTACCAATTCCGGAAATAATAATGATAAATACTAAATTCTCATCCCGTGAACCCGACATATCATATTTTATAAAATGGTTCACATTGAAAGGCCAAAACAACTATTTTTAGCTCATAATGGGTAGAATCTTGATGCCACAGGATATACTAATTTAACCGTCATCACCCTACGTTCAATTCAAAGGTTTATCCGAGCAAAACTGAAATCTATGGTCAGTCATTCCTTAAATGACACTATAGGAAGCCCATACATGTATGGAAAACAACACTTATGGGACCGTCGATCTTAGATGGCGATTCAATATGTCGATCGAGTTATCTACATCCCCATCACTTCTTCAACATGAGTTCCTTCAAAACATTTTGCGGTGTCATGCATAGAGTTGATCAAGTTTTACACATGATTTAATTAACCATAGTTAACAATATCGAATTAAAGAGCAGAACGGACAAATTTAGAGTTGTAACAGCATGCGGCAAGACCACCGTGGCACCGGAAGATACATAACTCGAATCTGGCTTTTTTATCACACATACGAATCAACTTCATCCTAGACCGAATATATATATATATATGTGTGTGTGTGTGTGTGTGTGTGTGTGTGTGTGTGTGTGTGTGTGTGTGTGTATGTGGGGCGGGTGGGCGGGCGAGTAGTGTGCGTGCAGCAAGCGTACGTGTGTAATTGTGGATGTTTCGGGGGCGGACCTAGCATGGACAAGGGGGTCCATGGACCCCACTCAAATTTCCGGGCGAACTTACTAATATGCCCCTCAAATAATATTAAAATTGTGTATTTATACTATTTGAGACAACTTCTATTGCAATTATCCATTTATTTCAACTGGTTAGAAACATTATTACTTATCTTAAGGTCATGGGTTCGAATTTTGGAAGCTGAGCCCTTTTTTTGGCATCCACTGGAAAATTTTCATACATACATGATTAGTGATACATCAACTACTCATCTTACCACAACATCCTACACAACACAATCAACATCATTCATTTTGTTGAGACCCATCACAATAAATAATTCATCACTTTAATCTATAGGGATAAAGCATGTAGTGGTTTGTCCACTAAACATTTGTGTAGTGCACATACCATTTTCCTACATACATATATGTATCACCGTGTCATACAGAACATAAACATTAATTAAGCAGCTGATCGAGGGGAGATTATTGTGTGGTGTCTCCACACGGTGCGGAGACACCGTGTGGCACACCACACACCACACACCTTCATTATGTATTAAAACTGTGTGGTTCTGATCGTTTCACCCGTCACTTCACCACAAATTCCCTCACCACACAATAACTTCCCTGATCGAGATGGCATCATATGGATTAATGATTTCTGTACTAAGACAAATATATATGCATGTATTCCTTGTCACTGAATATATGAATGATTATTCTCCTTTCCTAGATAATGATGCATTTCTAACTTGGTATCAGAGCAACAATGGCCGGAACCACTGCTTCCATTGGTAATCCGGTGACCGGAGCTCAAGGAATAGCAACACAGAGCAGTGTCACCACCTCTGTCAGTATTCCGGTAACCGGAGCTCGAGTTACAGCAGGCACTACGCCGAGTTTGTCTCTGGGAAGTTTTTCATCTATTCCGTTCATGCAGTATGCAGCCACTACCTCTCTTCCTCACACTCCACCACCAATCTTCACTAATCTACCACTTGTTTCTCAAGCTCATCTTTCCACTGGTAACCCGGTAACCGGAGCTTCCCCTTCTTTTCCAGTCTTCAATGGAAATCTTCCTCAAATCTGTAGTGTAAAGCTTGATAGATCCAACTACTTGTTGTGGAAATCTGTTGTGATATCCTTTGTGAAGGGCCATCGTCTGGATGGTTTTCTTCTTGGAACAACTGTAGCACCACCCAAATTTGTTCAATCTGCATCCGGCACTGGACTGGAGCTCAATCCTCTCCATGATTCATGGCTAGCTACAGATCAACTCCTTCTGAGTTGGTTGAAGGGTTCAATGACTGAACCGGCACTTCTTGAAGTGATGAACTGCTCCTCATCAAACGAGGTATGGAACACTTTGGAGATCTTGTTCAATAACAGATCTGAGTCTAGAATGCTTTAGTACAAGACTGCGCTTACAAAGACTGAAAAATGATCCAAAACAATGGTTGATTATCTTGCTCAAATGAAAGGATATTCAGATGGATTAGCAGCAGCAGGTTATCCAATTGCTTGTTCGGGATTATGAATCTGTTATAATCTGTTATTATGTTCTAGGAGGTCTTAATCGGGATTATGAATCTGTTATTGTCAATCTGACCTCCAGGATTGGGTCCTTATCTTGGCAAGAAGTCCAATCTTAGCTTGTGACTCATGAACGGCTTCTTGCAAGATTTTCCCCAACATCAACTCTTGATCTGGGTGGACCCTCTGCAAATCTAGCCACCAATCGTCCAGGCCAAGGAAGAGGACAACCAAGACCTCAAGGAAATAGAAATTACCAAGAAAATAATAGAGGTCGTGGTGCAAACAGAGGTGGTAGAAGTGGATATAGAGGAAGAGGAGGTAGAGGAGGATATGTGAATCAAGGGAATGCTAGGCCTACTTGTCAAGTTTGCACTAAAGTTGGCAATACCGCTGCTGAAAGCTATTACAGGTATAACTCTAACTACAATGGTCAGGCCAATAATGGGAATTATGGATCAAACATGAGGCAAAATGGTGGACAACAATTTTCTGGTTATGGACCTCAACCTGCTGCTTACTTTGCCTCTCCAAATTCAGTTAGTGATGCAAGTTGGTATGCTGATAGTGGTGCAACAAATCACATTGCCTCTGATCTTAACTGCCTGCAATAGAGTCAAAAGTATGATGGTTCTGATGGTCTTACAATTGAAAATGGTAAAAGTCTACCTATCCAACACACTGGACACTTTTCCATTCATACTGATAATTTTAATCTTGCTTTTAACATGTTTTTCATGTTCCTAGTATAACCAAAAACCTGCTAAGTGTTTCGAAACTCACATCTGATAATCCTGTTGTTATGAAATTTCACTCAAATTGTTGTTTTGTGAAGGACAAGATAACATGGAAGGTTTTGTTGGAAGGAACCCTTAGAGATGGCCTTTACCAGATGCTTCTTCCTCCCAAAGAGAACTCTCTTCAATCCAAAGCCAATCAAGAACCAAGTTGTCTTATGTCAGTTTGTTATAAGTATGTTAATCAGAGACCTGAGTCTGTTGTTGATCAGTCTGATCTTAGTAGTAATGTTATTATTTGGCATAGAAGGTTGGGACATCCCTCTTCTAAAACCTTGAGTCTTGTCTTGAGTCTGTATGACATTTTTGGAATTAATAAAATTGAGTTTTATGATGCTTGCAAGTTGGGAAAACATCACACGTTGCCTTATCCTACCTCTATATCTAAAAGAAACTCTTGTCTTGACCTTGTGCATGCTGATCTTTGGGGGCCGGCCCCCATTGTCTCCACAAAAGGCTACCAATACTATATAAGCTTTGTTGACGACTTTAGCAGGTTTGTGTGGATCTATCCCTTAGTTCTAAAATCTGATGCTCTTCCAGACTTCATTAAGTTTATATCCTTGATTGAAAAACAATTTGAGAGGAGTATTAAATGTTTACAGATAGATTGGGGAGGTGAATTTAGGTCTTTTGAGTCCTATTTAGCAGAATCGGGGATTGCCTTTAGACATCCATGTCCCCATGCACATGGTCAGAATGGAAAGGTTGAAAGAAAGCATAGGCATATAGTTGAAACTGGTCTAACTCTCCTAGCTCAAGCTCAAATGCCCCTAAAATTCTGGTGGGAAGCCTTCTCAGTACTCCACACACCTCATCAACAGGCTTCCCACACATGTCCTTCAATCCCTCTCACCAAATAAAAAGTTGCTTAATCACAAACCGGACTACAAACTCCTAAAGAATTTTGGCTACACATGCTTTCCTTATTTAAGACCCTTTCAAAAGCAAAATTTTCAATTTCACACCACAAAATGTGTTTTCATAGGTGTCAGTCCATCCTATAAGGGGTACTTGTGTCTGGATGTCTTTGGCAGGGTTTATGTGTCTAAAGATGTCATGTTTAATGAAATGGAGTTTCCCTATAAGTCCTTGTTTCACCCCTCTTTGCCTGTCCACCCTCCAGCTACCAATGACAGTTCAACCATACTTGCTTCAAACCCCTTCTTTGCCCTACAATCTCTTGATCCTAAGGACAATGCTATTGATAACACCCCACCTACAACCCATTTTGCCCCTAATCAAATCATTAGTCCAGCACCATCCTCCTGCTCTGCCACTTCTCCATCTCCTCATATGCATTATTCACAACACTCCCCATCTCCACAAATGCATCCCTCACATGCATCTGTTACTCAGTCCCCCCACAGTACCAGTCCCACTGTCTCACCATCACCTTCTCCAGCACCACAAGATCCTACTAATCACCACACTATGCAGACTAGAGCCAAGAGTGGTATTTTTAAACCCAAAACTTATTCTTACCTAGCCTCTAAAGACTCTGTCCAACGTCAATTAGAACCAACAGGACCATCAGAAGTCATTGCCTCCCCTCAGTGGCATGCTGCTATGACGGAGGAATTCAAGGCCCCCGTTACTAATAATACTTGGGACCTTGTACCACCTCACCCTCAACAACACTTAGTAGGCAATAGGTGGGTTTTCAAACTCAAGCCCAAGCCAGATGGTTCCATCTTGAAGCATAAGGCAAGATTGGTGGCCAAGGGGTTTCATCAAACCCCTGGACTGGATTATAGTGAGACCTTTAGCCCTATAGTAAAGGCCTCTACAATCAGAGTTGTTCTAGCCATAGCAGTTTCCTTAAATTGGCAGATTAACCAGATTGATATTAACAATGCCTTTCTAAATGGTACTTTGTATGAAGATGTCTTTATGCCACAACCTGAAGAGTTTGTTGATCCTGCATAACCTACACATGTTTGCCACCTCAGGAAGGCCCTATATGGGCTCAAGCAAGCACCAAGGGCTTGGTTTGATGAACTGAGAGTTCAGTTGCTAAAGTGGGTATTTCATCAGTGTAGATCTAATACTTCACTGTTTATTTTCTATGACCTGGGTACTAATGTATGTCCTTGTCTATATAGATGATATCTTGATCACAGTAAATGATACACATTTAATACAGAAGTTCATCAACATGTTGCACTCCAGATTTGCTCTGAAAGATCTTGGATCTTTGTCCCAAGTCTTGGGTATGCAGGCACATAGAGATGAGATAGGTTTGTATTTACATCAACAGCATTATGCATCTCAGCTTCTAAGTAAACTGAAATTGGAGCATCTAAAGCATGTACCAACTCCTATGACTACAACAGCAGATCTCACATCCACCCAGTCATATTTTTTGCCTAATGCTGCACAATATAGGCAAATTCTGGGAAGCCTGCAGTACCTTACATATACCAGACATGACATCAGTTATGTTGTCAACCAGTTGAGTCAGTATATGCATGCTCCTAGGGAAGTTCACTTGTTTGCTCTCAAAAAATTGCTTAGATATGTAAAAGGAACTCTTGCATACGGCCTCCACTTTCAACCAAGTCAGGCACTTACTATTACAGGATTCAGTGATGCTGACTGGGCTTGCAATATTGTTGATAGAAAATCTATGGCAGGATACTGTGTGTTTCTAGGAGGTTCCCTGGTTTCTCGGGGCTCTAAAAAGCAGGAGGTTGTGGCAAGATCTAGTACAGAATCCGAATACATAGCCTTGGCTAATGTAGCTGCTGAAATCAAATGGTTACAGTCCTTGTTGTCTGAATTACATATTAAAGTTGAAGCAAAACCTGTTACATGGTGTGATAACCTTAGTGCAGCTGTGATAAGTACCTAAAAAGTCGAATAATTATAGATGTTTTGGACTCAATTTGGTGTCGTGTGTTATTATTTTGTGATGTTTTTTATCCTTTTTGGGCAAGATTACTGCGGATGATTGAATTATTGCAGGATGATTCGAGATTGGAAGAAAAAGACCAAAAAACGGAGCTAAAGTGGAAGAATTCAAAAACCAGTCTCTGTCACACCCAGGGTGTGACAGTTTCCAGAAATCTGATCATGGCCAACGAAATGTTCTGATTGGTCGAAACATTCACCAACGTGATTTCTAGTATATTGGCGTGTTTTTCAATGCAAAAGAGGAGCCCACACACTAGAAGAGTCCAAGATTGATAGATATTTGATTTTAGAGATTTTCTTGATTAAATGAATTATGGAAACTTATATTTATGATGTAATTATCCCTTTTATACTCCCCTAAGTCGTACAAATCATCATTCACACTTCCCCATCAGTTTTGAGTCAACTATTTTCCCCTCTTCATCATCATCATCTCCCATCCCCAAGAACAAGGATTTTTAGGTTCAAAAAATTCAAGAACGAGGCTTTTTCGATGTTTGATTATTTATGCAATACTTTGACGGTTTCTTTCTATCTCCTTTCTCCTTTATTCTATTTATTTATTTTTCTTGTCAAAGTATGAATTATATGGTTGAATCTTGGAATCTTGATATGTTACGAGAGTAAATATTGGTATCTTGGATTAGGAAAATCCTGGCGATAATTATATAGTTTTAAAGATACAATATTTTCATTGATAAAGGATTTTCGTCATGTTTATGAATTTGATCTTGTATGCTTATTCATGTATTTTTTCGGAAATAATATCTCGAAGGAGTGAATGGCCGTATGATTGCATGAGAAACTTCATTCGATTAATTGATGACAGAAAAAGTATTAATTAATCGATAACCTAGAAACCAAGATCAAATCTTTAGGGATTTCTTCAATGAAAATTAGGTTATACCTAAAGTGGCCCATAATTATGGTATTTCAATGCATCTAATTTTATTCTTCATTATAGGAAACTAAATGTAGGATAAAACTAGGTATAATCACGATAATAGTTCGAAAGAATGTTTACGTGTAATATTTGATAATTGGTCTTCATAAATGGAAGATTCACATTGATAGAAAGATTGTTGAAATTCTGTGTAGACAACGCCGTGGTGGATCCGAAATCCAAGAAATGCCTCTAAACATTGAATCCTATTACCTAAATCTGGAAGTTCTTGGCTATTAATTAGATTTTCTTTATTTTCTTTAATTTTAGGATTTTAAGATAAAAACCTCCAAGATTTTGATTCGTCTAGCTAATAAAAATCAGGAATTGTTTGGTGATTGACTACAAGTCCCTGTGGGATCGACATCCTAAGTACTACTCGATAAGCCGTGCGCTTGCGGTAGGATTTAGTGATTATATTGAAAATCACAAATCCTACCAACACACGAGACGAGTCATGGATTTCCCCGGCAACGGCGCCAGAAAACTTGTTGTGTGATTTTCAATATAATCACTAAATCCTACCGCAAGCGCACGGCTTATCGAGTAGTACTTAGGATGTCGATTGATAACGGAAAAATTCACTGTTATTTTTATAACTTTTCAACCCGTTTCTGATATCATTTCGAGTATTTTTATATCAGTTCGAGTCATTAATTCCTATGTTTCATCTAAATATGTAAGTAGTAGTTATTTTATAAAATATCGTATTTTTATCATGTTTTTGTAGTTTTTGTACCGGTTTAGTAACCGGAATGTCGTGTCGGATTTACGTTTGGTATTTTGGTGATTTATTGCGTAATCATAAGTAGACCAAGATCCTACGTAAATACATGTTTTGAGCCCTTAAAGAGGTGTTTAGAGGGTTAGAAGAAGGTGCCACAAGCTTACGAGTTCAAAAGGGGCGTTTTTCCTAAGTACTTGAATCGTTACATATTTTCGACGGAGATTTGACCCAGCTTAGAGGCATTTTCAGGGGATGACTTCTTAATGAAAGTTGTAAACCTTCACATAAGCTTTCCAACGCACTTTGAATCATGTAAATTGGAGTTCTACAACTCAAGTTATGCTCAATTGACTAATCAATTCGGATTAGTAGAAATCCCGAAATATCTTCGTAATACAAATGGCTCATCAAAACGACATTTTCTGAAGAAGTTTCCTTCATAAAAGTTGTATATCTTCCAGAACGCTTTCCAATGGATTTTGAATCAAGTCAATCGGACTTCTACAACTCAAATGGTGGTCAAGTGGCTAATTGATTCAATTTCGTAAAAATCCCGAAATATCTTCGGAGGAACACGAGGTCATCAAAAAGGCGTTTTCTGAAAACGTGTCCTTCAAGAAAGTTGTAGAGTTTCTCGAGACCTTAATTTTGGCATTTCGTTTGCAATTTTTGGAGGTCTACAACTCAAGATATGAATTTTAGAAGTTTTATTACAATATAAGGGCTTCTAGAAGGAAAAACGGTTACAGATGTAATCATTGAGTTCGGATCGATCCGACTCCTACCCGGATCGATCCGGCCCCCTTTTGTAGCCTATATATACAGAGGATCAGCAGCAGCAACGGTTGCCCCCTTTTCTCCTCTTCTCCTTCATCTTCTTCCATTTTATTTTTATGTTTTGGGGGCCTATATGTAGTAATATATGTCGTTATAATGTCGGTGTAATAACCCGACTAGTTATCATTTTAATATAATTTCGTTTCCGTTTTTATTGCTTTCTTTTATTTTATGCAATTAGTATAAATATATATATATATATATATATATATATATATATATACGTATATTATATATATCTATATCTATATATATCTATATATATATCTATACGTATATCTATATATACGTAGTTATCTTTTTCGTTTTGTTATTTTCGTTGTTATTTTCGTTAATATGAGTAGTTAAACTAAACATAGCCGAATTATGTGAAAACGGGTAAAATTGACCCTCGGGAGACGAGATGGGAGTTGTGTGCGCGTAATTAAACGTTCATATGATAAACTCATGTTTTAAAACCCGTTTTGATCATTTTCCTAACTTTGAATAAAATTGACAACTTTGTTCACGGTTACATCGAGCTTATAAATGTATTTTGCGGTGAGATGTGAGATATGGATATCACTAATCATAGTCCTGATTGTTAGATTGACAATCTAAGTGACAGATCTGGACTATGTCTAAGTGAAATTCTTATTTTTACGAGATGAGCGAAACATGTTTTAAAATCACTAAACCATAGTCTTAATCGTTAGATTGGCAACCTAAGTGATACGTTAAAATTATGTTTTTGTGAGGTTTTTCAACGGCTTTTTATTCCGGTCAACCATGTTAGGCGAGTTAGCTCTCTAAAGGGAGGGTTAATAAACCTAGTGTGGGGGTTAAGTGAGAGCCGTTCGGATCTTAACGTAAGAATAAAGAGTTGACTCCCGTGAATATCATATGAAGCGAATCGATAAAACACACTCCTTATCAAGTTTTTCCCGTGGGGAGATAACTGTTGGATCATGGCTCGGCTATGCTTTTTAATCACCTAGTTAATCTCGTTAGTTAAAATTTATTTTTCGCATTAGTATAAAAACTCCACCTAAAACTTTGATCGCCTAGACTAAGAACCACGTTCGCTTTGGTACTCACAACCACATTTCTCTTGGGACGACCTCGTACTCCTGTAGCTATCCTAGCAATCGACCTGGTACTCTGCCAGTTAGAGAGTTGGTTTACCCACAGTTGCGAGTCTTTATAAATGTATTTTTAGTGGGTGAATTTTTAGCTCATCAAAAAATTGGCGCCGTTGCCGGGGACCAATATTTTAGTGGGTGTATTTTTCTCTCATCATCGATCCCACAGGGACTTGTAGTCAATCACCGAACAATTCCTGATTTATATTAGCTAGACAAATCAAATGTTTGTAGGTTTTTATCTAAAAATCCTAAAATTTAAGAAAATAAAGAAAGTACAACTATGAACCAAGAACTTCAAGATTTAGGTAAAGATCCAATGTAAAAGCATTTCTAGGATTTCGGAGTCACCACGGAATTACCATATGACTTACCAACAATATTTCCCCCAAGATACGAATTTTACACTTATAAAGGCAATTATCAAATTTTATCACAAAAATATTCTTTCAAATTATTTTCGTGATTGTACCTAGACTCAAACTACACCCGGTTTCCCACGATGAAGAATGAATTTAGACCCCTTAAAAAACCATAATTTCATGTCATCTAGGTTTTTACCAAATTTTCATTCCAATAAAACCCTAGATTCAATTCTTGTTTCCTAAAGTATCAATTAAGTAGTACTTTCTTCGGTCACTAATTAATCGAATAATTTCTCTATGTAGAATTGCGATTATTCACCCTCTCAGGCTATTAATTTCAACAATAAAACAAGAATAGCACACAAGAATCAATTTATAAGAATCAAATTCATAAAACAAGGGAAAGATTGGGTTTTTACATCATATATTCATATCCGGGTTCCTCCTAATCCTAGAAACTGATATCTACTCACGTTCCATATCAAAATTCCAAGATTCAATCATAGAATACATACTTTGACAAGAAAAATAAATAAATAAAGAAAAGGAGAAAAAGGAGAGACATAAACCGTCAAAGTATTGCATAAATAATCCAACCTCGAAAAAGCTTTGTTCTTGAATTTCTTGAACCTAAAATCCTTGTTCTTGGGGATGGGAGAAGATGATGATGAAGAGAGGAAAATAGTCAACTATAAACTGATGGGGAGGCGTGAATGATGATTTGTACGACTTAGGGGAGTATAAAAGGGATAATTACATCATAAATATAATTTTCCATAATTAATTTAATCAAGAAAATCTCTAAAATCAAATATCTATCAATCTTGGACTCTTCTAGTGTGTGGGCTCCTCTTTTGCATTGAAAAACACGCCAATATACTAGAAATCACGTTGGTGAATGTTTCGACCAATCAGAACATTTCGATGGTCAGGATCAGATTTCTGGAAACTGGGTGTGACAGAGACTGGTTTTTGAATTCTTCCACTTTAGCTCCGTTTTTTGGTCTTTTTCTTCCAATCTCGAATCATCCTGCAATAATTCAATCATCCGCAGTAATCTAGCCCAAAAAGGATAAAAACATCACAAAATAATAACACACGACACCAAATTGAGTCCAAAACATCTAGAATTATTCGACTTTTTAGGAACTTATCAAGCTGCTCTTGCCTATAATCCTGTGTTCCATTCCAGGACAAAATACATTGAGATAGATGTTCACTTTGTGATGGATCAAGTCCTCAAAAATCAACTTCAAGTGGCTTTTGTTCCTTCTTGTGATCAAGTGGCTGATTGTTTCTCAAAGACACTCTCTAACACTCAATTTCAGACAAACAGACACAAACTGAATGTTGTTGACACTACCATCAGTTTGAGGGGGATGTTAAAGCAACTGCCACATGTTAGAGTATTGGTGTGCCACGTGTCAATCTTATCCTAGAATAGATTTGCTACTAGATTTTCTAGTACTCCTTTATGTTGCTAATTTCTGTACTAAGAAAAATATATATGCGTGTATTCCTTGTCACTGAATGTATGAATGATTATTCTCCTTTCCTAGATAATGATGCATTTCTAACTGTACTGATCATTCTCCTCTGCACGAAGTTCAGAGTAATGCGACGAAAATTCTACCGAGCACAGAAAACCGAACTACAGCGGACGTTGGTAATAATCCCACTCCCTCCGTTGAAGATCAGAACCAACTTAGAGGCACTTCCCTAAAGTTGAAAATAATAAAAATTGTAGTTATAATAGTGATATGGTTCGTTTTGTGAACCATTAATTTACTTATGCATATATATTTTTTGTTTGTACTTCAACATAAATATTATTAAATATTTAGAGCTGGCAGAAGTAACTATGAAAAAATAATTACGAATCAATGAATTAGTTGTTGTACTGCACATGACATTCACGTGGATGTCAAGTAAATATCAACTTTTAATGGCGAAATAAATATTTTTTCTTAAAAAAATGTTAAACGCTAACCTTGAGGGTCCCACTCGCCCGATCCCACAGAATGAGTAGAGATGTTAATCAGAGAACCTAGCAACTCAGAGTCGAGGGCTGCCTTTTTATCAAGAAACTGAAAGAAGTCGTCAATTTACGGCATTCGAACCTCCTGGCCCAGTTGTCACTACAACACCCAAACCATTTACCACTTGGCCATATCCAGGGAATAATAAATACTTTTTCTTAATTTGATTTCTTGTAGTATTAATAATATTTTTTGAATTCCTACGGCACCAGCAGATCATTCCCATCTGCTATTCCGGCTCCAATAGAGTATAATGATTCTCCTCAACACGAAGTTCAAAATAAGTCTATGGAAATCTACCTAGCTTAGAAAATAGAACTGCACTTGGGGATAATCTCACTCCATCGGTTGATTAGAGAATCAACTTAGAAAAAATCCCCGAAGGTTGAAAATCATCCAAATTACAGTTAAAGTAGAGATAACTATTTTGATATGGTTCATTTTTGTACTTTCATAAACCATTACTTTGTAAGACACGACACAGTGAAACGGTGATACAAAAATACATGTATGTATGCATTGAAACCCCCACATGTACACACGTACGCACGCCGCACGCACGATACTAGTCTGCTTGACTCCCTCTCGTACATTATATGCACGCATGTCCACCCGCCCACACGCACATGCGCACGTGCGCGCACACAGAGCTCAAACTGAGGATTCTGAGACCGACCCCGATGTTTTTGAGTGGAAATATCAAAATAGGAACGCACAATATCACCTCCTAGGGTTCCCAGGGGATACACTTGTCTTGACCATGAGGGATTTCGCCTAAAGACTGAATTATGTGTGTTTGACGGAACTTTACCAATTGAGGACTTCATGGATTGACTTGAAATAGTGGAGGACTACTTTAAGGGCATTAATCCTCCGTATCTCATCATATGTAAGTTGGTGTGCTAAAAAATTAAGGGAGGGGCCAAGTCTTGGTAGGACCAGCTACAGAACGATAGGGTTCCGAAGGAGTTGAAAGCGAATTCATGGCCCAAGATGAAGTGGCTGCTCACCACCAGGTTTTAACCCTAAAACTACTCGAAAACCTTGACACTACAATTCTTCAACTGAAAACAGAATGGCAAATCAATAAAAGAGTACACAAATGAATTTTATAGAATGGGATCCAAGATAAGAACCCTAGATGATGTTCAAATAGCTAGGTATGTGGGTGGACTCAGTGACGATCTGCAAGAGAAGATGGAACTTCACCCTATATGGATTCTGAATGAGGGAGTTAACTTAGCTCACACCCTTGAAATATAATATTTTCTAGTGAACAATTTCACTCTTGCTTTGCAAAGATTCTGAGAATAAAATATTACTTTGTAAGACTGTTATTTGACAACGAGAAACGCAAATCATGGACGAGGGACATAATTCAACATCACGTCCACTCACTAGTGGAGAATTTCTAAGGAATTAGAAAGAAAAAACTAAGAACTGAAAACGTTTTATTATTATTGAATCAAATTGATCATTCTAAGTACATAATATATATAGATTGTTGATGTAAATAAAAGATATTAACAAGTACGGAATTTATCCTATTTTAAACCATTTTTGAAAGTAAGCAGATTTGAACTATTTTGAAAGTAATCTTTAATTAACAGACTCCCTGCGTCAGGGGCGGACCCAGCATGATAAGAGGGTCATGCCTTCCCTCAAATTTCGTTACAAAATTACTAGTATACCTCTTTAATAATTTTAACTTTATGTATTCGAACATGTTAAACTAAAATGTCATTTTAGCTCAATTGGTAAAGTTCTTAACTATTTACATTAAGGTTATGAGTTTTAATCTTTGTAGCTACATTTTTTTTATCCTTTTTTTTTTTGGTTTTTAATTTTCTACATTTTTTATCCCTTTTTTGATTTTTTTGTTTTCTTCTTTCTAGTGTTTGTAATTGATGTTGTATTTTCTCTTTTTAATGTTGGCAATTTATGTTTTTCCTTTTCTTTTTAATCTCTTTTTTTGGTTGGTTTTTTATTTTCTTTTTTCTAGTGTTTATAATTTATGTTTATTTTATCTTTCTAGTGTTGGTAATTTATGTTTTTCCTTTTCTTATTAACATTTATGAATTTTTTAAGAAAATTTTGTGCTATCATATTTTAGTGAAAATTCGACTCCCCTAAAATAAAATCTTAGTTCCGCCACTGCTCTGCATGGACTCTAACTCTACATAGTTTGGTGACTCCTTTTGGACTGAGACAAAGATATAAATAATAGCCCAAAATTCAACAGCAGCATCAGCTTGCTTTCTTTTTTTTTTTTTGGCCTTTGATTTGCTGCTTAACAATCTCCTTTGTGAACAATCTTGGTGCTATGCCCATTGACATTAGCTCTTGGATTGGCAACTTGAATTGTGATATCATCAAAATCAAGGTTGAACGAGAGATTGGATAGTGTCACTCGCTGTGTCAATTTGATTGTGCCTATATCATTATTTTTTTTTTGGTTTTTTCTTTAGTGAGGTGAAGTGTCTTCTTCAATAATTTTTCGTTTTTTTCTTTGCAATAGTAATTAAATTGACCTATCTCCTTCCTTTAGAAAGGAAAATAGAAAACACATTGGAAAAAGCACATACATATAATGGTAGATTATAAAAACGAAAAAAATCCTACATGTCGATCGAGTTATCTACGTCCTAATTACTTCTTCAAAATATTTTACGGTGTCATGCATAAAATTGATCAAGTTTTACACATGATTTAATTACCCATAGATAACAAGAATAAAAAGCAGAACGGACAAATTCAGACTTGTAACTGCCGGCGGCAAGACCACCGTGGTGCCGAAAGATACGAACTCAAATCCGCTTTCGATCACATATACAAATCAACTTCATCCTAGACCGAATATATATATATATATATATATATATATATATATATATATATATATATATATATATATATATATATATATGTGTGTGTGTATATATATGTGGTGGGCGGGAATGCGTGCGTATGGCGTACGGAGGAGGGCATCAAGCTCGTGCGTGCGGTGTGCGGTGTGCGGTGTGCGGCGCGGCATGCGTACGTGTGTACATGTGGTTGTTTCAATGCAAACATACGCCATACGCACGCATTCCTGCCCACCACACATATATATATATACACACACACACACACACATATATATATATTGTTAAGGGTGATTTTATACGTTTTATAAGGATATATTTTATATCAATATTCCCCATATATGGATGTTTTTCGTAGAATTCGAGCTTATAATCGATTAATTGAGTAAATGGTGTTTTTAATAGGTTAATTGCAAAATGTAACGATTTATGTGCTTAAATTGTGATTTTATGTTATTTTGGGATTGTGTTACGCTTTGGTATATTTTCCTATATTGTAGATACATATTTTGGCATGCAAGAGGATTAAATGATGAGGTTTTGCATGGAAGAGAAGTGAAATGGAAGGAAGATGGAGATAAAGCTTGGAATGAAGCTTTCAAGCAGCCGAACTTCCGATGCAGTTCTTGATATGATATACACTGATTTGACTCTCGACCTCAAGAGAAGATTTGTAGGGCTTGAAGAGAGGATTCTACAGGATTTTGAATCACTTCATTCCGACTTACGAGGCCCGAGATATGAGCGTTACAAGTTTGGATCGTTCTTTGAAAATAGCGGACGGGCGTCCGGATCTTCAAACGGGCGTCCGAGTTTTTACCGTAGCAACAGACCTGAAAATTCTATAAATACAACAGCGAATTGAACCCTAAACATAACATTATTTTCAGCCGACTTTTGACAACAAAGGGCGGCCACTCGAGCGGTTTTCGGGGCCGATCACCCGAGCCTTGTGCTCGGGTGATCGGGGTTAGATTAGGTTTTATTTTTCGTTTCTTTCATTCCTTTTGTTCGACCATGATGATCTTTTGAAACTTTGAAACATGGAGCAGCCATGGGAGAGGCATTTGCGTAGCGACTTTTATTTTCTTTCTATGGATGTTTTGTAAGTCTTTTTAATTAAAGTTCGTTTCTTTCCATGCGTTTATTTGTTAATGCAATTTATATCGAAAGATGTTGTTATTGATGTTTACCGTAGGACGAAAGTCGGTGTAAACGCGAGATCACCATAGGAAAGAATAGACGTTTTGATCTATATCAAACGAAAGTTGATAGGTTGAATGTCTAGGTTGTTAGATCTAGAAAATCTTGCACCTTGGTTTATTTTATGATGCGTTAATCTCCGTAAATCGAAAGATAGAGATTGATAGGCGAATTCATCTACGAAAGTAGGAATTCATACGTTTGATAGGTGAAACCACAACTTGAATTAAATCACTATAAGATAATCTAGGGAAGAAATTAAGGGTTGCGGGATGGTGGATTATGGTTCGTTCCATGTTTGATCGCTTCAGTCATTATCATGTTCGTTAGATAGATTTATTGTTGTAGTTTATATTTATTTTATGTTGATCGCAATTATCCTTCCCGGCTTTGGATTAACAATCCTCTCGTCCGATTTACTTTTCCGTTTTAGTTTAGGTTTAGGTTAATAAAGAAGAATTAATAAGTTAGATTCGATGACCCAATTCCCCGAGGATCGATACCCGTACTTATCCAACTTTACTAGCAACTACCCGGTATTCGGCCGGTTAGGAGGTAGTTTTACATGGTAGTATATGTTTTATAAATTTTCTTTTGTTTTAATGATACAAAATCTCCCCAACATATATATATATATACATATATATATATATATATATACATATATACATATATATATATACATATATACATATATATATATACATATATACATATATATATATATATATATATATATATATATATATATATATGTATGTGTGTATATATATGTGGTGGGCGGGAATGCGTGCGTATGGCGTACGGAGGAGGGCATCAAGCGGGCGTGTCTCGTGCATGCGGTGTGCGGTGTGCGGCGCGGCATGCGTACGTGTGTACATGTGGTTGTTTCAATGCAAACATACGCCATACTCACGCATTCCCGCCCACCACATAATATATATATATATATATATATATATATATATATATATATATATATATATATATATATATATATTTGTTTTTTTTTCAATGGAAAATAATTTCTTCACAGTAAATGCAATAATTAAGGAAGATATGACAGACAGATTCAGGGATTCAGGGTTTTAAGGAGGGGTGTATACATGCTTACTATGAAAGAATCTTCTATTCTGATACATAGATCCCACACTCTAATTTAATCAGGGTATCAGTTCACATTCTGGCTTTAGTTCATGATGTTAACATTTGTTAAATTAACATTAATGGGAAATGTTGTCATAAGCCTAGTTGGTCATTATTCAGGGTTTAATGTTTTAAGGCAATTACCCCCCATTTGGAACGAATGAACCGGACGGATCTTTAATCAAAGGTCGGAATCAAAATGTTGACTTGGTCAACGATGAATAGTTAGAAAAATACAAAGGGTGAATTTTAGTAAATAATTTAAATAAAATAATTTATAACGATATATATATATATATATATATATATATATATATATATATATATATATATATATATATATATATATATATATATATATATATATATATATATATATTTATATATGTGTGTATATATATGTGGTGGGCAGGAATGCGTGCGTATGGCGTACGGAGGAGGGCATCAAGCGGGCGAGTCTCGTGCGTGCGGTGTGCGGCGCGGCATGCGTACGTGTGTACATGTGGTTGTTTCAATACAAACATATATGTATCACCGTGTCACTGTGTCGTGTCGTACGAAGTAATGGTTTACAAAAGTATAAAAATGAACCATATCAAAATAGTTATCACTACTTTAACTATTGGATGGAGTGAGATTATCACCAATTGCAGTTATATTTTCTATGCTGGGTAGATTTTCCGTAGAATTATTTTGAACTTCGTATTGAGGAGAATCATGACCATCCATTGGAGCCGGAGGAGCAGATGGGAATATCTGCTGGTGCTGCAGAAATTCAAAGAATATTATTAATTTTGATTTCTTGTAACGGATATTATTGATACTACAAGAAATCAAAATTAAGGAAAATTATTTATTTCAAGTTGATAGTTAACTGACATCCACGTGAATATATGTGCACATGGTTGTCAATTAAATAATATATGTACATATGGCTGTCAATTAAATAAATAAGATGTACAAAGCTTCATTCAAATGCAAATTATCATGTATTCCTTTTTCACTTTGGTCTACAATATATTGATAAGCTCATGTGTATATATATATATAAGTTTAACTACAAATATATAATATAAATGCAGAAGTAAATGGTTCACAAAACGAACCATCTCAAAATGGTTATCAAAATTTTAACTGCAGTTTTTATCAGTTTCAACCTTAGAGAATCGCTTCTAAGTTGGTTCTGATCCCCAGCCGAGGGAGTGGAAATATTACCAGTTGCAGTAGTTCTGTTTTCTACAGTCATCGGTAGATTTTCCGTAGCATTATTTTGAATATCGTGCAGAGGAGAATCACTACTATAGTCCGTTGGAACCGGAGGAGCGGATGGTAAAGGTCGGCCGGTGGCGGTGCTGGAATTCAAAGAATATAACTACTGATTAATACATACTCAAGTAGAGAAATGAAAGTATAAGAAAATGTATTTATTTAATTGGTCATTACAAGTTGAAATCGATTAATTACTTGACATCGACGTGGATGTCTTGTGCAAATAAGGGCATGAGCAACATGCAAATCACAATTATGATTAGCATTAATCCCTGAGCCGCCATTTAATTGAAAGTGAAAAGTTTTATAAATCTGAATTTTTTTTAGAGTACAAATCTGATTTTCGATATTTCTTGATCTCTTTTCGGTCTGGTACTTATAGCCGTGTAGAAAGAATAAATAATCCATCAATGTTTGGCTTTCATAATAAATTCCAAATGACCTACAACGAAAGATAGATAAGCAGCCATGCATGGCTTTAATTAATGCATAACTCTGACTTGCCCTGCAAGAAAAACGAATAAATAGCCATATTTGGCTTAATGAGTCACTTTGAGAGACATAAATCTTACGCATGTTTCAACATTACGTCTAAACACTAAGAATTTCTAAGGAATTGGAAAAAAAAAAACTAAAGTGTTTATTGCTATTGAATCAAATTGATCGTTCTAAGTACATAATATATATAGATTGCTGATGTTAATGATATTCAGAAATGTGATGAGGTGTAACGCTCCGCTCCCGGATACCGAACCCTTATCCGGAAGAGAAACGTTCGGCGCGTATAGCATTAAATAAATCTAATATTATACGCAAGCATCTACGTCATTGTATCAAAATAAAGCAAACGGAAACTAAAAAGACTTGGGTAAAAATATAAATGCTACTATGAATAGAAATTAACCATACTAAAGATGGATAGTTAAATTACAACGACGAAAAACCCAAATACTTATACAATACGAGGTCTTAAAAGTACCAACCAAACTTACAAAGATCTTAGAAGTAGAATTACAACAAGTCTAAGAGAAAGAATACAACTAGTCTAATACAACATTTACAAGGAAATAAACTAAAAGCTTCGTCAAGGCATCAACGTCCTCAAAAATCGTCATCTACGCTTGGTATACTTTTGTAGTCAACCATTTATTAAAAAAAATGAATAAACTTAACACAAAAGAAAAAAAAAAGAAATAACAAAGGAGGTAAGCATACAAAAAAGTACTTAGTAGTACAAAGAAGAATGTGAATGAAATGGAAAGTAAATCCAATAGCTATTCATGATCTTGCGGACAAAGAAGAAATGGAAAGAGAAGAAGCATGGGTGAGAGATTAGATAAATAAAGATGCACATGGGACACATCCTGAAGACATCTTTTTAGATATGTTTGATCCTTGGAAGCTGCTATACATAACGTCCTCCGTTTTGTCAGCGATGCACTAAGGAAATCTCAACCCAGAACCTAATCCTCAAGGAGATGATGAATCGATGATGATGATGATGATGACAGTGATGACTCTAATGATGATGAAGTAGGTTAGGTTTGAGTCGGAGAAGGTTTTTTACTCGTTCACCACTTAGGTGAAGTAGGTTAGGTTTGAGTCGGAGAAAGTACAAGGAGAGCTGGAAAATGGATAAGAAAGAGTCAGTATGGAGTGGTAATTCTTGAGGATGCAGTGAAGGACTAAGCAGGATCGAATCCTGAAGGAATCTGGAAGGGAGAAGCTCTCCCAATTACAAGGTCCCATTCGCAAAAACGAGCATGCCTGGACCCATTTCCCGAGGTTTGAACACATTATGGGCCCCACATCGCAAGCACGTGTCTGGCATGGCAGTAAGTCGTCCCATCCACTCCTTCCACTATCCCACATTTTCCTCCTTCATTACTCCACCCACCTCAATCCTTTTACAATCACCCTCAATCACTCCACCCCCATTACTCCTTACCCATTTCCCCACTTAAACACTTCCACCTTCACCTCACTTCTCCTATTTAAACTCTCATTTCCACCACCATTTTATTCACTCTCATTTCACAAAAAACGCCAAAACTTCTCCTTCTTCTTAATTTTTCTGCAAAAATCCGGCAACCACACCACCACCACATCCTTCCATTTCCACCATCACATTAGCCATACAACCACCAAAAGCCAACCCATGACCCACTGCTGCTATTTAGTTCAGGTTGCACCATTTCTGCAACTTGTTCACCATCTCTGTTCATCTGAAGTTGTAGAAAATCCCCAGAATTCGAACATGTAGGCTCTCAAAATTACGAGACCCTACACCGCAACAGTTAGCCCAATCCAGTCAGCAGCTAAAGCGTTACCGTTCCTGATTTTCTGAGAATTTCACTTCGAAATTGCGAGGTCCCCTTTCGCAATTGCGAAACTGAACTTCCAAAAACAATAGTCATTCCTCACTGAACTCTCCTAGTATCTATGGCAAATAGAGGCAACAGAGGTCCTAGAAGACTCGGTGGGCAACAGAATGTACAAGGAGCACGACAAGAAAATACTACTTCCGTCCCATAAAAAGTGTTCACTTTTTGTGGTGCACACATATTAAGGAAACAATTAATGTGTTGTATTTTAAACACTAATGGACATATTTATCCCTATTTTATAATAAATGCTTGTTTTAGAATATGAAAAGAGTATACAAACATTAAATGTATGATAGGGGTATGTTTGGAAAAGATGCATTTTAAATGATGCATTGATTTTCTAAACGGACACAAGAAATCCATCACGAAAGCCACAATAGGAATATATAAATAAGATAAGAAAAGGGAAATTTCCATTGTCCTACTTTGGATCTTGGCTGAGGCATTGGAAAGGAGGGTAATAACTAGGAAATCTACTTATGGCTTGTAGTAATGATGGTTCTTGTTTGTTGATGTATGCACTGTAGGAAAGTGATGGATTGATCAACTTTGAGTGATGATTGTTAAAAGTGATACTACAACGGTATAGCGCATGATTTCTTCAATCAATATGGTATGTGCTCATTACCTCATAAGTTGGGAGGTATGGGATCAATCCTTGCAACCAACATTGTGCCGGTCCCCAATCTCATATTCAAAGCTTCAATTTCTCCTTCATTTCTCCTTCACGTATTTGTTTTTCTGAATCAGTTGCATATTCAATTCAAATTTGAGCACCTTAATCTGCTAAAACGCTACGTTGGTGAGAAATCAAAACCTCCTCTTCCTCTTCTGAGCATGTTGAGTGAATTGCCCTTTATATGCCTTTGTGTGCCATGTTGGCTTATTCTTGGTTATTTGTAGATTTGATGGAGGAGTATGATGAATGGTTAAAATTTTGATATAAGGAAATATAGTATCAGTTCTTTTACTAACGACCTATTTTTGAGACATTGGGGTTTTTATTTTACAATGTAGTAAGATTATGGCTTGATCCTAATAATGATACATCATATTACATCTCTATATTGTAATATATTAGAAAGAGTACCAAGAATTTTAGCTGGAGTTATATGCTGTAGTATTCTTGCAATAATTTGTTATTGCAGATGATGTCAAAGCGTTTGATGAAGGTTTTGTACCGGAAACTGTTAACCTAGTTTTATGGACTCTGTTTGCAAGCTAGGCTTTAAATGTGGCTAAATTTTCCTTGAATTTTTTGTTGAGATAATAGTAAATTGTTCTTCTCCCCTGATCATCTCTCATTGATGTATTGGTAGTGTGTGATTCCTAATTTGTGTTTGTTTTCAGAAAAGCAACAAGTAGAGGCTTCACGCATCAGGGATGAGAAGTATATATCCTGATAGAATTGAATTCCGGTATATATACATATATAAAAACAAATTCTTGCAAGAATTTTAATTATTTCCTCCATGTATTTTCAATCATGTGGTGGTTCTCTTTTGCTAAGAGGGATTTTTGACTTGCTCATTTTGCATCAGTACATAAGGAACTATTTTCTCTAAATTGTTTTGCAACTTAATGTGGACAAAAATGTGCAGGTTGCCTGGCTCTACAATATCTGTGGATCGGATGTATCTTACTGCCCCGTAGTCCATGCATTTGCTAACTTCAGCCTTCTTACTATTTACCTTTTATATTTTGGTTATCATGTCCTTTAACTACACATTACAAAGTAGCTAGGTTTCTCTTCCTAATGCTTTGAGCTAAATTGATGACCAAGTTGAAATGGTAGTAGGCTTGTTGTTTATGCATTTTTTGAGCCGGACCAATTGTATGAAAATGTTATAGATTGTAAGGATCTTTTCAAGACCTCAATTTGTGGGCTAGCCTGGCTGGCTATATTTGTTGTATTCCAATTTATTGGTTGGGGTTTACTAAACCACTTACCCAACACATCTTCCCTACTCCCATCAAAACGAAGTAGTATTAATTATAGGTATACTAGCGGGGTTTCGGCCTTGCAACGCAATGCCCTTTTAATAATATTAGAAATAGGCTAAAACCAGACTGAGAGTTCATCAACTTGTAAAAAAACAACAGGTCTCAACAAGCAAGTGCACTATGATCACCTGATTCAACCCAAAAATGATGCCAAAATGAAGCAGCAAAAAGCAATCCTCAGCAGCTAAATATAAGCGCAACAACTAAAGAACCAAATGCAGCAACTAAACATGGCCTCAACATATTCACAGCAGCCAAACATAAGCGAAATAACATCCATATTGACAGCAAGCAGCTCAAAAATCAGAAAAAGAACATCTGCCTCTAAAAAATGGTTCCCCAAAAAAAACATGAGAACGCTTAAGCTCCAAATAAACCAGATATGCAAATGAATAAAAGAACCACAATAAAAAAAATAACCTAATGAAGAATAAGGGGGAAAAACATCTTAAAAGCATCAGATTTATATATTATATACATAAAAGTTCATAACAATATTGAAATACTACCTTCATAATAACAAAATGATCTGATAAGCAAGATTAACATGTTATCATAACTCCATCAACTTCTTTTGCTAAAGAATGTGATGGCTTCAAAAGCAAGATCCAAAATAAGTAATAGTTAAACCTTCAGCTGAGGTAAATTACATTAACAAAAGGATAATTCTTAAGCATGAAATGAAGGCAACTTAAACATCTTCATTCTTGCCCTTAGCCTTCTTAGATGGACTTTTCAACATATGCTGAACTTCAACTTCAGCGGGAAGGAATTGTATCCCTTCAATGTCCTCATCAGTAAACCTTCCGAAATTAATTATTCGTTTTCCACTTGCAGGCTGTTCTTTGCTTGTTTCTCCTAGGCCAGTCTGTATCGCAATTTCCTCAATGACTTTTTTCGTGGTTGGAGTGAACATCTGTGGGTCAGTAGTTTCTTTTGTTTGTTGAGTAGGAAGAACTTCTTTCTGTGTAGCAGGTTCAGGCAAAACATCAACATGTTCGGAAAGAGCTTCATGTTTTTCTTCTGGCAAAGTGTTCAGTTCTGAGTCGGTATACACCTTTAGAACATGATACCTTCTGACAATCTCACCATTTATCTTTTTGTCATATCACTTAATGAAGCAGATAACATTTGTGTTGTCCATTGCAACCGAAATCTGGTCCAAGACTTTTTCACCCTGCAATATCATTTAACAAGTTTATTATGTTAAATTGCTGTGTTGTGCAGTGACCAATTTGTGTCCAGATAAACCCAAGGAACCCTTGAACTTTTTGTGAATTATTCAATAGGCATAAATAATGGAAGAACAATATCATACACCAAGACATGTATGAAAATAATCATCTAAAAGAAAGGAAACTCATAAAATCAAAGCTATAAGTACAAAAGAGAAATAATATACACAGATAATTTCATTTTCTTTCCTTCTTTTCAAATCATATTCAGAAAGAGTATCATCATACTTGATTCCAAAAAACACTAATAAGAAAAACACCAAGTACTGGGGCACAAAATCTGGATGTAAAACCTAGAGTATGAGTGAAAAACAAAATAAAAAACCTAATCAATAAAAGTGGATTAATCTTAATCTAATTGTACCCAAACTGAAAAAACTACTCAAATCCATCTACAACTATATGTAAGCTACAAACAACATCATAAACAAGTAGTAAACTAAAATATTCAGCAATTTGATGTTTCATGGATGCTGCAAGCTCTGACTGAAACAACTATTGGATATGCAATTTAATCTAGCAAGATAGTGTTATAGCTCTTCATAAATTTGTTGTAGTTGGGCAGCGGTAAACGGACAGATTTTTTCTGCATCAGGTGAGTTTATAACGGTGTTGAATTTTTCTGATTCATCAAACAAAACAACTGGCAGTTTAATGCTGTAGAGAAAGAATAAATGAATTTAACAATATGGACAAACAACATGTTTTGTTCAAAAGTTACCAGAAAAAGAAAATTGAAATTATATTTTTACGAATTACCTGACCTCCAGCGGAGAGCTAGTGTTGCATCCAGTACATGTTAAATTCCATTCATTGTTTGCTTCTGTTATTTTTGAGCAATTAGAACACGACACAGTGTACAGAGCATTAAGTGTGAAATTGAATTTGACTTTTGCCTTCACCCACGCTGTTTTTGTCTGCATAATCAATCCCAAGTAAGTAAAGAATCTGGAAAATCTTATAGCTATTAAGTTTAGAAAGAAATATAGATATATTACCGTGTCAATGGTGGACATAGAAGTGCTGATGTCCAATGTCTGTTCTGGTTCAGGATGAACAAAAAACTTTCCAGCATCCTTGTAAGCTTTTGTTTTCACCCAATTGTTTACCTTTGATTTATTATCAGCATACCTAGTACATTGAAATAGTCACTTTAGACGAAGAAACCAAAAAAACGGTCATATAGCATGACGAACCATTTCATGGCTGCCCAGTGGTGGATCTTGTAGCAAGTAAGTATTTTACCTTGAAGCTAAAGACAATCCTGAACATAGATGTACCAAAGTAAGAGGCAAGATACACACACACACACACACACACATATTGTATTTTACCATATTGTAAGACTATAGGGTAAACTTACCATGATATGTATTAACTTCCAGATTTGTGGCAATGATCGTGACTGAACCTTTATCAAGGTTATCAACGTTAGGGTCATAATCTGTCAATAAGTCTTTCTAGAGTCTCGACACCATAGGTATTCCTCTATATCGCCAGAAAAGGAAAAAGAAAACATGTGAGTACATGACTGTATCACACAAACTGTTTAAAGATTCAAGCGCAAAAATTTCTTACTCTTCATTCACCACCATATAATCCTTAGCACACTTTGTATCTCCAATGTCCATAACAGGAAATCGATGAATGACCAAAGCTTTAATAGCTAAAATCAAGGCAAATAAATTTTATGTTGGAACTACAAATGAATAAGTATAATATTCAAGTGAACAAAAAGTTGATTGAATAGACTGCAATGTGTCCTTAATTATTAAAGAACAGAACATCTATTATTTAGCTTTTTATACCATTGCATAGAGTAGAAATGTGAATATTACCAATATTGTGATCAGATCCTACGAACTTGTAAAGTTCTGAAAATGGACACACATTATATCGGCATGGAAGTGCATGAGGTTGATCGTCAACGATTTGGTCAACTGGTGTTTTATAAGTGATTGTCCATGAGTACATGAAGCCTTCAATGCGATATTTTTAGGAGCAACGGACACAAGAGCGTTAGATATTGAATATCTTTTGAAGGGTTGGAGTGACCGTTCAAAGAAGTCCACATCTTTATCATATACCACATCAGTGAATTTGGTTCCCTGATTTTAGTGAATCACAGAAAGATGATTAGTTCATAAGGTTGATATAATTGTGGATAAAAGAAATTTAAGTAAAATATAAAATACACAACATGCCTTCATATCAGTTAAGACATGGTGCCTAAATCTTTTTTGGAAGGGGTAGTGGTCAAGCTTCTTGTAGAGTACTGGATGTTGATCGCGTGTAACTCACTAACGTCGATATTACTAGCAAGAATACTAGGTACATCGCAGTATAGTAAATGCGAGTCAAGGTCGATCCCACAGAGACAATGCAACTTATACATATAAACGACTATAACCTAATTAAGAAGCAACATATAGGCGGTCATTGACCAACAATAACATAAGAGAAAACAAACATGGTATACCTCTCCCTCTCCTCACCGATCTACTAACTTGGATTAGTTAATCGTTATGTTTACTTCCCCACATAATTTTCTTAGATTAATCGCGAGCTTTTAATGATTATTATCATATTTATCAGCTACGGGTGAAATTCCTAACCCTATCTACTCCGACAATGGCAGTAGACAATCTATACGCAAGGTACCCTCCTTAATTGGTCCGTAATAGCCCATACGCATAAAGAACTAGAACTGCCGATATTGAGCGTTACCTCATACCGCTAACCCGCCTAGACAGCTGTCGACATTGACCAGCACATTCCTAGGGTCCATCAAGACTATGTCCTAACTAACACTTCACTTGCGGTCCTTCATGTTAAGTTATGAATTACGAATACTAGATTGGCCAGACCTATTACTCGTTTTAATTATTCCTGCCGATCAACGTAGCTGTAGTGAATCCCAGTTTAGGTTTTCTAAAATATGCCTCGGTAAACCGGTATAGACCGCCGGTTTACCGGGGGCGGCTTTTCTAAATTTCTGGATCTACATTGCTCAGTACGATTAAAATAAGTAAATTATTGGGTTGTTAAACATGCAGAATAACTAAAACACATAAATACGAACAGATCTACCATATTGAAGATAATAAAGGAACGTTCAAAGCTTCATACCTTCAACAATGGAGATCTAGCTCGATCTACTAAAGCTATAGATGATTGAAGAAGGGAGGAAACCAAAAGAAACTCTCCAAAGCTCAAGAAAACTTTATTGCATAATATATTTTGTATTTGTAACACTAATCAAAAGTTATACAATAATCTGTAATTGCGGCCTTATATAGATACAATGACCGGCTTAAGACTCTGTAAAACCCTAACCGACGTAGAAAATACGGCAGAATAAATTTCGTGTTGAATAAGTCACCGGTTTACCGGGCCTAACCCTCGGGTTACCGGGCCTTCTATTCTTCTTTTTCTTCAGCAGGCTTCTTCTTGAACTTCAATTACTCAGCCCAATGCATTCCTTTTGGTCCAGATCCGTTCTCCAATGCTCCAGAATTGGCACATCCTATAAAATACACAAAACGAGACAAAACAGTACCAAAACATCGGGAAAATAGCGTAGATGCAGAATTACGATCCTGGAAACACTCAGCATTTAACACACATTCTAAGCAATAACGAGCCTATATATCCTCTTTGAACAGAATTCAGGGTGAATATAGGTATAATTATTGGTACCATTTAGAGTGTCATCAACTACCCCCCACTTAGCTTTTGATCGTCCCGAGCAAAAAGGCGAAAAGAAAATAACACTCTGAGCAATACACAAGTTAATTAAAAACAACTATGCCTTACTAAGCCAAGATCAAGATCATGCCACTCATATCCATTAGTAACATATTAAACACTATTCATGTCATGATCCAATGTGTGTGTGCAATAACTTTCACAACCGCTTAGAAATGCAGACAATCTCACATTACGTCAACCTGTAGTCGAACTAACCAGTCTCGAACATGTATTTGTTAATTAATTGAGCTGGAAAGGCGGATCGAGAACCGAGCATATTTTACTCTTAGCCTCACGTTTATCGGTCTATGCAAAAGTCGTGCGTCTTACGCTCCATCGACTAAGATATTGCCAAAGAGATTATAAATGTATATATTTCAATGCACTTCTCTTTCTTGGCGGGTAAACTCTCATTGATTTATCTATCCTCAAGGCTGATGACGGTCAAATTATACCCATAAAAGTCATCAACGTTGTCCTTAAATCGAGCTTAATAATGTATATTTTATATTAAATCACATGTTTATAATGTTTATTTAATGTTATGTGATTTATAGAATATAATTTGGTATTTATCTATTTTTATTATTAAAATATGATTTATTGTGCGATAATTATTGATTTTATAGATTACGGTGAATCGGAGGATATCTACCAACGAAGGAAGTAAATCTCAAGATAAATCGGAGCGGAATCGGATTGCATTAAAGATAAATATCAAAGTAGCACGAAGAGTGGAGTGTGGAACAAGAAAAGCCAGCGAGCCAATCAGAGCAGAGAGGACTCGCTGGCAGCGAAGTGAGGGCTCACTGGGGGCGAGTTCAGCGAAATCATCGGATCGGCTCGGAGTTATCTCGACGTGTTTTCGACTCCATTCGGGTTTAGGAAACGTAAATTAGGTCGGCTGGAGTTTATCCTAAGTCGGTTTTCCAGCCTATATATACTTATTTTCATTGTATCATCTTGAATATCACTTTTCATAACACAAATTCTCAGTTTCTCAGAGCAGTTTTAATACAAGTTCAGCAGCAATTATGTGAGTTCTTGTATTTATTTGTTCTTTGTTCTTTGTAATTAAGTCCCCCCAATTATTGTTTATCGTTTGAGGTTGTTCGTTCTTCACCGAACGATGTAGATTTAAGGATACGATATGAGACAGTGGGGATTCCTTGTCTATAAGGATCCACACGTCCAGATCTGTTATCCGGTGACCTATAGATGACTTTGGTATGATCGACAATCGTGTTTTTAGTAGATCTATATAATTGATTTATGAATCTCTATTTTATCCGTTACGTATGTAGAAACGCTAAGGTTTAGGTTTTCACCACGTCAATCTAGGCACGTCTTTATGGTGTGATTGTCCACCTAGAATTTCTTGTCTTAGTAGGTATGGCTATGGCTACGTTGCTCGTCTGTTTTAATTTGCGTATGATTAGAAAATACCAATATAGGGCTCCTAGGTCAGCTCATGAATTGATCTTCCGGGACTTTCAGCGAGATCTAGATCTGTTCTGTATTAGGGAATTGAGCTCATCTAGTTATACGTAAATCGTAGATTAACATGAGACCGTGCATGTAATTGTTAATGGGACTGAGACTGATGCGATCACTTAGGAAGTACACCTAACCACAGGAATGTTGCCTAGGTGAGGAATACGGTTAATATCGGCATCCCTATTATTTTAAGCGTGCAAGTTATATGAGATGGAGACCCAAAAGGTGAAGTCACGTAATGTAGCACAGTGATCTAGTGTCCTACCCGGAACTAAGTCAAGTTTAGGGGATGACTCCCGTAGCCAATATAAAATAGATATGAATAGGATTAATAGTTGTCGAGTCTAGCTTAGTTATATAGAATCTTTAGATCCAAACGATAACATAGTAATTGGGAGGTTAATTACTTGCATGTTATGTGATATGTCGAGTCGTGTCCTTTATCTTTTCTTGTCGTTTGTTGGTCGTAGACCGCCTTCGTGTGCTCGGCATGAATGATTAATTGTTTGTATATAAATGATCCACAATAGGTTCCCTGTGGGATCGACCTTGATTCGCTATAGCTATACTACGATGGACCTAGTCCTCTTGCTAGTATTGGTTTATGGTGGTCAAGTATTTTATTATCACTTGATCTTGTCATCAAGTTTTTGGCACCGTTGCCGGGGAACCAACGGTCAATTTTATATATAAATAATTTTTTAATCATGTTAAGTTTTCTGTTTTAGAGTCTGTTTTTACGTTTTTGAGTCCCTCTGGTTGTCTGCTCTGTGTAAAAATTCCAGAATCTAGAACAGCTGGTTTCACTCCCAACGAGACTGCCTCTCGCTGCCAGCGAGCCTGGTTCTGATTTTAGGACTTCGCGTGTCTGTTTATCTCCGTATGTTTAATCCGTAGGTTTGATAGCAGCATGGGAAACCATGTTAAAGTCAGTCTACGGTCTGTTTGTTTTTTGTTTTTCTTCTGTTTGTAGAAACCAGGGAAACAATAATCCGAGTCAGTAATTTTTCGCGGGCGCTGAGAAAATAACCCAGCAACATGTGGAGCTACGAATCTACGATGGGAAAAGCGATGGAAGCAATACCTTTAAAGCACCAAGATGGCTCCGGAAAAAAAATTTAAAGGCTTAAATTCTTCGTGGTATAATATTGAAGGCAATGTACTACCTTTTTTTGCTTATGTTTTACTATCTTTTGTTTTTTTGAACATAAGTTAGCCTATACATGAACCTGAGTATGAATCTTAGCCCAGAGTTGGTTTGTAAGATTAATTTTATTAGTGTGGAAGGTTCTGCCCCAAATCTATCTCATCTAGAGGGTGTAAGGAAACATGTAGTAGTTGAAGGAAGCAGTGAATAACGAGTTCCTCGTAATTCTGTTAAAATCTCATTGTCCTATGCATGAGATTGCTTCTACTGGCCATGGGAGCAACAATTTGTGTAGTTTTAAGAATTCACAATCTAAAGAAGACGTTGAGTTTTGAGAGAGCATAATGAAGTAGCATTATAGAGGATATGATTAAAATGGGTCCCTAGGACTAAATCTTCTTAGAATTCACTAGTTCCTAAAACGAGAGCCGAGGTAAGAGCTTTGTATAAATGGTATGGATAGATGTCGTTTCCTAGGTCTCACAACCAAGGGAAGGATATTAATCCGCAAAAGAACGAGCCCACCTCATATAGTGCTCAAGGGGTCAATATCTGGCGATCCAAGAATGATAACTGATAAGGATAATTTTTGGAAAGTCGAGCTGAGGTCTTTAAACTCAGAACTACTTCTAAAACCCTTAGGATTTATTTTTAGGATTTTAGGTTTTGTTTTCTTTGAGTCAATAAGAGTAACGTGACATATGTTGAGGTTTTTTATTTTGCCGTGTTCCGATGGCCATTAGGCTAAGGATGTGCAAATTTTTTTACTCAATATAGGCCACGTGAAGTAGAGTTCCGTAGGAGAGTCGAGAAATTGCTAAAGAAAAGGAAATTTAGCAATCAACCTTAAGATGGAAGCATTAAGAGAGCTTGAGAATTATTGCAAATGTAACAGAGAATGATTGGTGCGAACAAGAACAATTTTGGTCAACTTCCGAAACCTTTTAGAATGGTGATCCAAGTGAAAATCCAAAGTGGTGTGCAGTTCATTCTGCAACTATCCTTATCTTTCCCTTTACACTTTTTCACCTTCAAACTTTTCGATCTTCTCACCAATCTGCCCCAACAAATTCACATTTCTAACCATTCTTTCATCGCCTCTCTTTCTTTCCATCTGTTTCACTCTACCACCCAATTCCAATCCCTTAAACAATAACCACCCTAACCAATCCCTTAACCAATACCCACCCAAAACACAATTTCTTACCCACCCTTTTATCTTTTCTTACCATTCTTATAAATATCTTTTTCTCAACCCATCATACTCTCAACTTCCATTTTCTTTACAAGATACGCTTTTGTTGCGGTATTTGAACATTGCTAAGTTTTAATGACTATCTTTCCTCATTCTGATTTTCATGGTCCTAGCTGAGGTACGTGTAGCTCTGACCCTTGCTAGATTTTAAAAGATTTTAGTTCGATCAAAATACAACTTATCTTTCTACCGGAAGTTTTAAATTTCACACTTTTACGCCTATTCCGGCATTTCTAGATGATGAGTTTTGTTCTATAAGTATCCAACCGATCCGACCTTGTTGATGACGTTGAGAACTTCCACGTGCTAAATTGGGTACTTAGTACTTTTGAGGAGTAGCTACATCTCCCTAAGTTGTTGATATTTGTTGGTCCCTTGAAAAGGCTTTGGTTAAGTTTATAGGGAGGGGGTGAATAAACTTAACACTTAAAACTTTTGGAGTTAACAAACTCAAGAACTTCGGCAGCACTTTCGCGATTGCTCGCAGTCCGTCGACACTCGCAGTCCGTCGACCGTTGATTTTACTGAATTTGTTGCAGCGAAATATATTCAAATTAAGCCTTGTCACTTGTTGTTGAAATATGATACCAAGTATTAGATACTTAGTAGTGTATGTGTGTGATTCAGTTGCTAGTTCAGTTGATTGATGTGCTAAATATACTAAATGCAAAATGTAAGTGCAGAAAGTAAGTAGGCAATTTTTTTCGTGGTTCCAGGTGGTGTAATCCTGTCAGTCCACTCTTCTCCAGTGATGTTGAAGGTAATTCACTAGAGATCCTTGAGGTAGCACTTACAAAAATCCCTAAGTTGTTTGTCCTTCACCAATAACTATGGCTTCACAAACTGAACACTTGGAACAGGTAGGATTGCTGCTCCAAAGTCTTCCAGTTGTCCTTGAAGGGTAGGATTTCCTCTTCACCAGCTCAACCACAAACAACAGTCCTTGACACCCAAATATGCTTCACTATCTTCAGCAGGTTCCTTATAAAAGAAAGTTTGAATCAAGTAAGTGATTAAGCTTTCAGCAGCTTGATCGGGATGATATGATCAGCAGCTTGGATTCTTCAAGTGTGTAAAGTTTGGATTCTTCACAAACTGAACACTTGGAACAGTATGATTGCCGCTCCAAAGTCTTCCACTTGTCCTTGAAGGGTAGGATTGCCTCTTCACCAGCTCCACCACAAACAACAGTCCTTGACACCCAAATATGCTTCACTATCTTCAGCAGGTTCCTTATAAAAGAAAGTTTGAATCAAGTAAGTGATTAAGCTTTCAGCAGCTTGATCGGGATGATATGATCAGCAGCTTGGATTCTTCAAGTGTGTAAAGTTGATGTAGCTTGATGACAGATTACACTTGTAGAAGTTTACTGGATCAGTAGCTTTAAGTTCAGTAGGGTCAGCAGGGTGACTTCTTAATAAGAATCTGAAGCTCAAGATTTTCTGTTATTTTTCTCTCAAAAATCATCATCAGTTTCTATAACAGGTGTCTTCTATTTATAGGTGAGACTCCTTGTGATTTATGTTTGAAACTCAAACATAGCCGTTTCATATTTGTCCCATCTTGACTTGCTTTCTGTCCCTGTACATAGTACTGACACTGTCAATTTACTTTTTGTCAGATTTCAGACTATCCACCCTTTGACTTGTATCCATTCGATAAACCTCTGTTTCTTTCCAACGTTCCTTTAATCTTAGCCATTGATATATTGACAAAACCAAGAGTTTTTATATGTCCATTTCCTTGTAAACTTCCAATGTAACCTTTGATTAACTCGAAATATATGTTCATCAGGTTCCTGTGAATGTAAGTCTGCTGAAATACATATCAGTCAGCTGATATAAAGTTGTTGTGTTTATAAAACACTGCAGATGACTTCTCTTATATCTAACTTTTTATTATGAAGTTAGATTACACCATTTTGATCATAACTAAGTTCCAATCTCCATTTAACTTATGGAACTTAGACCTTGTACACAATGTATATGCAATCAGTTTAGGTCATCACAGACTTCCCTAAATTCTGATTCCATATCCTTGACTTTAAATACTAAGTTTGATCCCTTAGCCTTCAATAACTGAGTTTGAGCCCTCAGCCTTCAGTCTTCAGCAGGTTCCTAAACTAGTCCACTGACTCAGGTACCCTACTGATCTAGACAAGTCTGCTGATGAAAGTCAGCTGACCTTTTACAGTGCTTGTTTGATCAAACTCTAATAAGCCTATACATTTGATCTAGTCATCTTTTTGCCTTTGCTCTATAACAGCTAGTCTGGCACTCATCACTAAAACTTAAAATATGTCCAACAATTTCCCTATTTTTGGTGATGATGCCAATACCCTCCTTACAGGAAAGAAAAAAGAGTAAAACAAAAATAGAACAAATTCAGTCATTTCTCATTATAATCAGTTGTTCAAAAGATATTACAATCTGATCTAGTTCCTTCTTTCTCTTTCATGTCTTTCCTTCTCTTGCTGCTCATGAAATTCCCTTATTTCTCTAACCATATCTCTCATCCATTGATTTTTAATAAGGGAAAAATCAATATGGGGATTCACTTCCTTCCACCATTTCCATGCCTCAAGTAGAGTAAGGTTGATTTGGTGTACTCTAAAACCTAAACGCATGTATAACTGTTTAAACTCATCCAGTGAATCTCTTGTTGATGTAGTAGGTAGGCTCCTTCCACCTTTACCACCTCTTCCACCTCTTCCACCTCTGTGTGAAGATCTTATGGCTTTAACTCTTGCTTCCCAAAACTTAAGCCCTAAAAAGGAATTTAGTCCCTTATGGAAGCCCTTGTCATGGTAAGGTCTTCTCTTGTTATAGTAAAGCTTATTGTATTCCTTGAAAAGATCATTAGTTAGTGGAAGTCTGCCAGGTGCTGGTTCTCTGAAAGCATTGGTGTCAGCCTCCCATTTCTTCTGTGTAAAGATTCTAGCAGCCTCTACCGTCTGGATCTCTTCCCCCTTATTGACATCATCAACAAAACGGGACAGCAGACCTTGAACACTCTCTTGTGTGATCACCAAGTTGTTCAGTTGACCCTCAATGATTTCAGTTCTAGGGTCAACTACAGTGATCCTTTCTTGCATTGTCTGCTCCAGTAGATTGATCCTCTCAGTAAACTTAGGATCCAATCCAACAGGGTGAAGTGTTCCAGCAGGTTTAGCCACAGCAGGCTTGGGTGCCTCAGCAAGTTTATCAAGTTTCTGGTGAATGGATGTAAACTGATCTTTCAAGAACTTATCCTTGAGTGTATTGCCTTGTTTTATTCATTTTACATCTTGGTCAAGGTCAGCAAGAGCATACTGAGTGGAAGTAATATTGGAGGCAACTGTTTCAGTGGTTCTCCCTCTTTTTTCCACTAGATTCATCAAATCTTCAAACCTTTGCTCTTGCCTGTCAAGTTGAGTTCTTAACCTTGTAATGTCACTTCTGACAGCCTCAACTCATCCAACACTTGCACTGGTACCCCACCAGCCATTCCTCCAGCCATATGTCCAGCAGATTCATCAGTAGGCTCTGCCACATTGTGTTGTGCCCTCTGTCTGCTGACAACCATGGCCCAACTCATATCCTTTCCAGCAGGGTTAGGACCTTGGAACTCCTCCAGGATTGGATCTAGGGCAGGTTCCTCAAGGATTGGTACAAATTCCTGTTGTGGTTCAACATCAATAGGTTCTTCCTCAGGCATTTGAAACTCCTCATACTGAAGTCATAGTCCAGCAGCTGTTCATCCTCATCAATAACAACAGTCTGCTGACTATCCTTCCCTTCAGTGACCTTTCCTCCAGTAGGCTCTACTACAACAGCCTATTCTTCAACCATAGCAGGGGTTTCCTCCAAACCCATTGTCAGTTCCAACCTTTGTCCAGGTGATGTTTGGTCCTCCGCAACCTGTACCACCAGTTCGACCTTTGTTCAGGTGCTGTTTGAGCCTCAGCAGCCTGAACCTCCTCAAAATATAATGGTGATTCTTCAAATCCCATCACCAAGTCCAACCTCTGTCCAATCACTGTCTGTTCCTCAGTTAGTAGGACTCTTTCTTCCACACAAATAAAAGGAAAAGTTGCCATGTTTTCCTTTAGAATTCCTCCAACATCAGCAATCTTCTGTAGATTCTCAGCAGATTTAGATATAGTGCCCTGAGTATCAATCCACTCTTGATATTGAACTGAATCTTTAGAACTGATAACAGGCTCACTATGTTCAATAACATTCTCTTCATCCAAATCTTCAATCTGCTGATCCTCAGGATTCATATCAGCCTCCACAACCTTGAATGCATCAGAAGTGCCAACCATCCTGTTACCTCCAAGGTTTATACCATCGTTGATTAAAGCCTCCAAATCATCTATGGTGAGATCTTCCAGATCCTCATCCATTTGACTAGTCTGCTGGCACTCAGCAGACTTGCCAGCATCGTGGACTGTTTTACACTTCGTTCATTTATCATAGCAGTTCCACCGGCTTCTCCTTGATGTGGGGGATGATCATCATCAGAATCAGATGATGATGAATCATCACTATCTGGTCCATCCCTAGGAGTCTTGAACATAATACCTCCTTCTTTCTTTTGTTCACTAATGAGTTCCATCAATCTCATTTTCAGTAAAGAGGTATCAACCAAGTCTAGCAAATTATCCACTCCTAACTTTTCAAAGGCCCACTCCTCAAAGTCCGTCATAGGCTCAGCAGCTGATTTTTGTCTTTTGTAAAATCCAAACTTCTATTGAAAATAATCAGCAACCAGCAGGAGTTGAGGATCAACATACCCTTCCTTCCTTTTCTTTTCTTTCCTTTCAAAGGGCATAGATGGCTTTCTTGCTTCAGCTTGTTTAACTTGTTGTCCTCCGAAGGTCTCAACAAGTAGATTTAGAGTTTCCTCAACAGATGCTTCTAGGTCAGTAGGTTCTTCTGGTTGTATGTTTGTACCTACCACCTCCATATGTTCCACACTTGGTTCCCCTGACTTACATGCTCATTAGCAGGGTTAGCAACAGATTGCTCTTCCCCCTGAACTACTGCAGAAATGGCAGGGTCTTGTACTATTATATCAATATCCACAAGCAGGTGCAGACTCAGTAGTCTGCCGTGGTTCTTCAGTAGGTTCAGCAGGTTGCTCAACAACAACCTCTCCAGTTCCAGTAGGCTTAACAATTTTTAAGGGCTCAGCTTCAATAGCCTCTGCTTCTTCCCTTTGAGCCTCTAGAATCCTCAGTTGTTTCCTTTTTCCATTCTTCCTTTTCTGTGTAATTTCCTTCATTCTCTTGGAAAGTTGCTCAGATTCAACTTCAGCAGCTTTCCTCTTCCTTGTAACTTCAGCAGGGTCAGTAACTTCAACTTCAACTTCAACTGGACCCTCAATAGACTCAGCAGTCTCTGCTGTCTGCTTCCATGTTTTCCTAGGCTGTAACATCTCTGTGATTTTTTTGGTGTCAGCAGCCTTCCTCTTCTCAACAACTTTCTTGGGTGTAGCAGATTTAACCACTTGCTTAACATGCTCACCTCCAGCATTATCATCTCCATCATTATCACTCTCAGTGGCTTCAGCATCCACATCTTCATCATCATCCAAACCAGGGATGAGATAGCCAATATCTTTCTTATATCTGGACTTGTTAATTTTCTCAGGTGCAACATCAGCAATCCCCAAATGATTCAGCAGGGCCTGAACCATCAAACACAAAGGTAAAGCCTTGGACTTCCTTGTCCCTTCTCTTTCCTCAGTATCACTTTCTTCATATATTAGATAAAGAATCCAGCCCAATCAAACTTCATGCTTTTGCAGATGATGATTAACAATTCAATTTTGGGTCCTGATAAAGTATCAAGGCTTCCACTGAGTCCCAAGATATTCTTTGCTATTATCTTACTCAGCAGGTTGTACTCCATTCCTATATGCTTCACATTGATGCTCAGTGATGATTTAATAGCACCATTGGTCTTTATTCTGTCAACAAAATCCAATTTTGACAGTCCCATTTCTTCAGGATTAGTTGGAGCATCATTTACAGGTGCAAAACCAAAAGCTTCCCTCAGCAGGTTTGAGGAAACTTCAATCTCCTGGCCATTCACTGTTGTAGTAAATGCCTCTCTACCTTCTCTTATCACAATGTTTCTCCAGAAATTAACAACATTCGTGTAAGATATTCTTTCCAGTCTTATATTGAGTACATCTTCCAATCCTTCGTATCTTCTGATTCTTCTACCAATATTGATAGCCAACTCAGTTTTGTTAGCATCAACAATAAAGCCTCTGACACTTTGGCTTGTTCCAATGTGAATATCATCCTTATCTGCCATTATTGATGAATAAGATGAAGAAGATAGCTTTCAATTCTATGTTCACATGGTATAATTGCAGAGAAAATCAATATGAGTTTTGTAAGTATCCTCTGTGTATATGTCTGTATATATAACAGAGAGTAATGGGTAGAAACTGTCAGATAGTGCACTGTAGCATTAACCACGATTAAATTTGGAATTAATGAGATCTTGCCACGTGTCCCATAACTTATCCATAAAGAGTTGTAACCGTTCGATCGTGTAACTGCGGTTACAAAGATAGAATAAATATCCCGGTCTTTTGCTTTTTGACTTTTTAAAGTTTGACTGTGTAACATATGTCTCAGCAGCCTTTGCCATCAGTGGACTTGGCTCGGCACCTGCGACAAAGATGCCTCGGCGGTACCGCCGACAATGTTACTCGTCGATCTTCAATTCTTCTTGTTTTGTCCAATTGATAATACAAAATGAAGTTTAATACCAATGACTGATCTGTCAAGTGAGCTCACCCAACAGGACAAAGACCAATCCCCTTGGCAACTTCAATTGCTCAATTGTCCAAACATAAGTAAGTACATGGAATTGTTGATACCAATGATTAATTTGCTAAGTGAGCTCACCCAACATAGCAAAGACTAATCCCTTTGGTGAATTCCAGTACATTGCTGATCATAGGTCTATCAGTCAAATTTTATTATTCCAAGTTCAGTCCTTAACTTAGCAAATATTTGACTATCCAATGGTTTTGTGAATATATCAGCAAGTTGATCTTCAGTAGGGATGTAAAGAACCACCACATCTTTCTTTTCAACATGTTCTCTTATAAAATTATGTCTCACATCAATATGCTTGGTTCTGAGTGCAAAACAGGATTTTCTGTGATTGCAATTGCACTTGTGTTGTCACACATTATAGGAATTTCTCTTTCTTCAATTCCATAATCCCTTAATTATTGTCTTAACCAAAGTATTTGTGCACAGCAACTTCCAGCAGCAATATATTCAGCTTCAGCAGTAGAAGTTGATATAGAATTCTGTTTCTTACTGAACCAGGAAACCGCCTATTTCCCGTCAAGGCGACGGGTTCTGTGGTGCTTTTTCTATCAATCTTGCATCCAAGATAATCGAATCCGAGTAGGATATAACCTTGAAGATTCCATCTTTTGAATACAAATTCTACATCCAAAGTCTATTTTAGATACTTGAGAACTCTTTGATTTGCTTGACTGCAGCTAAATGACTTTCTTTTGGTTTAGATTGAAATCTTGCACAAACACCTACAGCAAAGGATATATCAGTCTGTGGCAGTAAGGTACAACAGATTGCCTATCATCCTTCTGTATAAAGTCTGATCAACATTTTTGCCTTCTTTATTTTCATCCAATCTTATGTTTGTACTCATAGGAGTTGATACATTGGTGCTATTTTCCATACCAAATTTTTTCAGAAGCTCATTGGTATACTTGGTTTGATGAATGAAGATTCCATCTTTCATTTGTTTGACTTGTAATCCCAATAAATAGTTCATTTCTCCCACCATACTCATTTGGAATTTACTTTTCATAAGATTAGATTAGCAAACTTCTCACATAGTAATTCATTTTCAAAACCAAAAATTATGTCATCAACATAAATTTGTACCAGCAGGGTGTTGTCTCCTTCATTGATTCTGAAAAGAGTTTTGTCAATGGTACCTTTGGTAAAGCCATTGTCCACCAAGAATTGAGATAAGGTCTCATACCATGCTCTTGGTGCTTGTTTCAAACCATAAAGTGCTTTGTTAAGTATGTACACTTTGTCTTCTTGATCTTTAACTATAAAACCAGGAGGTTGCTGAACATAGACCTCCTCTTCCAGAATGCCATTCAAGAATGCAATTTTGACATCCATCTGATATACTTTGAAGTTCTTATATGCAGCATGTGCCAAGAATAATCTAATAGCTTCCAATCTTGCAACAGGTGCATAAGTTTCATCAAAATCTATTCCTTCTGCTTGAGAATAGCCTTTTGCTACTAGTCTGGCCTTATTCCTTACAATGGTACCAGATTCATCCAATTTGTTTCTGTATACCCATTTGGTTCCAATTATATTTGCATGATTAGGCCTTTCCACTAGTGTCCAAACTTGATTTCTTTCAAATTCATTCAGCTCTTCTTGCATAGCAATTATCCAATATGGATCTGATATTTCTTCTTCAACAACTTTAGGTTCCATTTGAGATAGAAAACAAGTGAACGTTGCTTCCAGTTGTCTTCTAGTTCTTACACATTGCTGTATATTGCCAATAACTTGTTCAGCAGGGTGATCCCTTAACCATTGTAGATTTTGGTTAGATTGAATCTCAGGAACATCATCTTCAGTAGGGTCTGCTGTTGCTTCAGCAAGGTGTTCAGCAGATCCTTGAACTGCCTCAGTTGTTGCATCAGTAGTGTTACCAGCAGGGTGTTCAGCAGGGGCAGAGTCAGAAACCATTAAGTCATTTATCCTTTCCAAAACATCAACACATTCTAGATCAGTGACTTGTTGATTCTCAGCAGTCTGAAGCTTCATCTTCCATTCCAATGAACTTAGGTTCATCAAATACAACATGTATTGTTTCTTCATGTTTCAGTGTCCTTTTGTTCAGTACCCTGAATGCCTTGTTGACAGAAGAATATCCCAAGAAGATTCCTTCATCTGATTTTGGTTGGAATGTCTTCAATTGCTCCTTATGATTTAAAATAAAACATTTTCTTCCAAATGGATGGAAATAAGATATATTAGGTTTCATTCCATTCCAAATTTCATAAGGTGTCTTCAGTAGCTTCTTGTTCACTGAGGTCCTATTTTGTGTATAGCATGCTGTATTGACTGCTTCAACCCAATATCTTTCAGGTAATATTTCTTCACAAATCATAGTTCTTCCTGCTTCTTTTAAAGTTCTGTTTCTTCTCTCAGCAACCCCATTTTGCTGAGGTGTACCAGCAGCAGCCAGTTGGTGTAGCACACCATTTTGCTCACAATATTCTCTTATAACTTTATTAAGAAATTCAGTACCCTTGTCTGATCTGATCTTCACTACTGTCAAACTTTTCTCATTTTGCAATCTCTTCAAAAGTTCAGGCATCTTTTGAAGTGTTTCACTTTTCTTGTTCATGAATACTACCCAAGTGTATCTTGAATAATCATCCACAACTACTAGAGTGTACTTCTTTCCTGTTACACTTGTTGGAGTTACTGGTTGAAATAGATCCATGTGCATCAGCTCCAAAACTCTTTTTGTTGATTGCTTAGTCTTTGATTTGAAGCTTGATTTTGTCTGTTTACCTTGCTGACAAGCATCACATATAGCATCCTTTTTGAATGTGATCTCAGGTAAGCCAATCACCAGTTTCTTCTTCACCAATTGATTGATATCATCAAAATTCAGATGATTCAACTTCTTATGCCATAACCAATTGAGTTCTGACTTGGTATGCACAATTAGGCATGTCTCTAGAACAGCAGTAGACCAATCCACAACATACATATTTTGTTGTCTTCTTCCAGCCAACACAACTTGATCACCTTTTTCACTAATGGAAATACATGTGCCCTTGTCAAAAGTGACCTTGTAACCCATGTCACAAAACTATCCAGTGCTCAGTAGGTTGTAGTCCAGTCCTTCCACAAATGCAACATTCCTGATTGTTAATCCATTTCTCACAAGTGTGTCATATCCTCTTGTGTATCCTGGTGTGTTCTTATTGCCAAAATTCACTCTTGAACCATCATTTGCCACAAAGTTTGACAAACAGTGCTTATTCTTTGTCATATGTCTGGAACATCCACTGTCAAAGTACCAGACACCCTACAAAACAAAGTTAATGTATTTTAGGTACCCAAAACTGTTTGGGTCCATGATGGTCAGTGGTAAGCATGACCCTTGGCAAGTTTCCATAAGGTCTTCTTTGAAAGGTTTCATACTTTTGTTCATACATGTATTTTACACATCCATAAGGTCTAACATTTGGTTGTGTAGGACTCACATATGCTTTCTGGTCTTTTGGTATGTAATGCTGTTTGAAGTGATTTCTATTGTTAGAAGCACCAGCATAACCATTAGTTTGTTGTACGTTAGGAACGTACACGTAATATGAAGTCTCGCCGAGGTCTCGCCGAGGTATTATATAAGTCCTCTACTGAGTCCTCTGCTGATTCCATTGCTGAGGTTTTACCCTAGTAGTATGGTTATATCTGTTGTTTCTAGCAGTAGGAGCAGGAATATTCCAATCATCATCGGTAGGGAACAGTTTACCTTTCCCCCTGATATAAGTATCCCTTGAATGATTGACATTTTTAGGTTTAGGATTCTTATCCTTGGAAGATTTTTGCCTTTTTGTGGTCCAGCAGACTTTGGAGCATGTCTAGAGGGTACAACAGTCCTATTTTTGGATTTATTCTTTTTGTTATGTGTTGTTGACCTTTTTGACTTCTGATTTTGCTTCCTTGAAGTCTTCTCAGTAGGCTTCACTGCCTCAGCAATCCTTTTGGGAGTTGGATCTTGTGCAGGCACAAACTTAGGACCAATTCTGGTACTAGGTTCAGTAAACCTTACTGGATCCACCTTGATTAGATTGTTTTGTTCCAAATCCAAGGCCTGTTCTATCACCATAAGGCTTTCCAGATTTGAATGCAGTGGAGGAACAAGATTGTTCAGTAGATTCAGCAGCTACTGAATGTACAGCAGGATTATGCCGATTCTTACTAATCTTTTTTTCCTTACCCTTGAGATTTCTTAATTCAGCTTTTAACCTTTCAACTTCTGTTTTAAGAGCTTCTTTTTCAGCCTTCACTATCTCATAACCAGATTGTATTATCCTCAGTTGATTAAGGATGGCATCCAAAGTTTCTTCATTGTCAGAATTTTTAGGATTTGAACCACAAGTTTATTCATAATCACTTTCAGCAGGAGTGTTTATAGATACAGAATTGTATACCTCCTCTGTTTCATCCATATTTGCCATTAAAGCATAATCATCCATATCAGCAACAAGTGCAGTATCATCAGATTCATTTCCTTTTTCTGATTCTACTTCATATCCTGATTCATCTTCAGCAACCATAGCCTTCTTGCCAAATATTCTTTGTTGACTTTTGCTTTTCAGTAGGTCTGAACAATCAGGTCTGAAATGTCCAGGTTTCTTGCAATTGAAGCAAAGATAATCAGGTTCTTTCTTCTGTTTCAGTTTAGGACAGTCAGGTTTGAAGTGTCCTGGTTTCTTGCATTGATAGCACAAGTAATCATAGTCTTTCTTGGATTCTTCCTTCTTCTTTTCACTAAACTTCTTTGTGAAATTCCTTGGAGAACCCCTTCCAGTTTTCATCATTCTGATTTTCTTGCTCAGTAGGGCAATTTGTTCTTGCATCTCATCCAATAGATCATCTTGAGCTCCTGATGTTTCTTCTTGATGTGTAGCAGCCAATGCAGTGGTCTTTGGTTCTTCCTTTTCAGTCTCAAGTACAAGTTTCTTACTGAATTCATAAGCTTTGAGATCTGAAAACAATTTGAAGGTGTCCTCTTCATGTAGACTTCTTATCTTTTCTATGACAGTCACCTTCATTTCCCAAACTTCTTTTGCAGGTAAAGCTTCTAGAATTTATGAATTTGTTTCTTCTTTTGAATACTTCACACTCAATGAGGTGAGTTCATCTATGATTGCATTGAATCTTAACTCCATTTGTTCAATAGTTTCATTTGGTTTCATTTTGAACTCTTGGAACTTCTTCTTTGCTACACTGATTTTGTTCTTCTTGATTGCATCAGTGCCTTCACAGATTAATTGCAACTTATCCCAAAGTTCCTTTGCAGTCTTGCAATCTTTCACTTTCATGTACATATTGCTATCCAAGGTTCTATATATGATATCAATAGCAATGTTGTTGAGATTTGCTCTTTTTCTATCTTCAGCATTCCATTCTCTTTTTGGCTTTGGAATGTATTGAGTTTGATTATCCACTGTTATAGCTTTTGTAATTTCCAGTGGTCCATCAGTCAGCACATCCATCATCTCATCATGTGTTGCAGCTAGAAAGGCCTGCATACAACGTTTATACTCATCAAAACGATCTAAAGAACACATTAGCATTGTTCTAGCATACTGGTTGTTATCCATGATGCAAAGCTTTGAAAATCAGAAATTTGAAAAAGTTTTCAAAGTATTTTCACAAGCACAACAAGTAGGATTACTTTAGAATAGAAGCACTGCTCTGATACCAATTGTTTGTCCCTTGAAAAGGCTTTGGTTAAGTTTAGAGGGGGGTGAATAAACTTAACACTTAAAACTTTTGGAGTTAACAAACTCAACAACTTCAGCAGCCTGCTGATTGCTCAATAGTCTGCTGACTGTTGATTTTACTGAATTTGTTGTAGTGGAATATATTCAAATTAAGCCTTATCACTTGTTGTTGAAATATGATACCAAGTATTAGATACTCAGTAGTGTATGTGTGTGATTCAGTTGCTAGTTCAGTTGATTAATGTGCTAAATATACTAAATACAGAATGTAAGTGCAGAAAGTAAGTAGGCAATTTTTATAGTGGTTCCAGGTGGTGTAATCCTGTCAGTCCACTCTTCTCCTGTGATGTTGGAGGTAATTCACTAGAGATCCTTGAGGTAGCAGTTACAAAAATCCCTAAGTTGTTTGTCCTTCACCAATAACTATGGCTTCACAACCGAACACTTGGAAAGGTAGGATTGCTTTGCACCAAATTCTTCCACCGGTCCTTGAAGGGTAGGATTGCCTCTTCACCAGCTCCACCACAAACAACAGTCCTTGACACCCAAAGATGCTTCACTGTCTTCAGTAGGTTCCTTATAAAAGAAAGTTTGAATCAAGTAAGTGATTCAGCTTTCAGCAGATTGATCAGGATGATATGATCAACAGCTTGGATTCTTCAAGTGTGTAAACTTGATGTAGCTTGATGACAGATTACACTTGAAGAAGTTTACTGGATCAGTAGCTTTAAGTTCAGTAGGGTCAGCATGGTGACTTCTTGATAAGAATCTGAAGCTCAAGATTATCTGTTATTTTTCTCTCAAAAATCATCATCAGTTGCTGTAACATGGGTCTTCTATTTATAGGTGAGACTCCTTGTGATTTATGTTTGAAACTCAAACATAGCCGTTTCATATTTGTCCCATCTTGACTTTCTTTCTGTCCATGTACATAGTACTGACACTGTCAGTTTACTTTTGTCAGATTTCAGACTGTCCACCCTTTGCCTTGTATCCATTCGATAAACCTCTGTTTCTTTCCAACGTTCCTTTAATCTTAGCCATTGATATATTGACAAAACCAAGAGTTGTTATATGTCCATTTCCTTGTAAACTTCCAATGTAACCTTTGATTAACTTGAAATATATGTTCAGCAGGTTCCTGTGAATGTAAGTCTGCTGAAATACATATCAGTCAGCTGATATAAAGTTGTTGTGTTTATAAAACACTGCAGATGACTTCTCTTATATCTAACTTTTTATTATGAAGTTAGATTACACCATTTTGATCATAACTAAGTTCCAATCTCCACTTAACTTATGGAACTTAGACCTTGTACACAATGTATATGCAATCCGTTTAGGTCATCACAGACTTCCCTAAATTCTGATTCCATATCCTTGACTTTAAATACTAAGTTTGATCCATTAGCCTTCAATAACTGAGTTTGAGCCCTCAGCCTTCAGTCTTCAGCAGGTTTCTAAACTAGTCCACTGACTCAGGTACCCTACTGATCTAGACAAGTCTGCTGATGAAAGTCAGCTGACCTTTTACAGTGCTTGTTTGATCAAACTCTAATAAGCCTATACATTTGATCTAGTCATCTTTTTGCCTTTGCTATATAACAGCTAGTCTGGCACTCATCACTAAAACTTAAAATAAGTCCAACAATATCCAATCCAAGCGAGAAGTTTCTGCACGAAGTATCTGATTAATTCTTTAACCAATTGGTTCCCTGTGGGATCAACCTTGATTCGCTATAGCTATACTACGATGGACCTAGTCCTTCTCCACCTGGTTACAAGAATATTTATGTGGTGGAGGATATCGATAAAGACTATCATCTTTAGTTGCTTGTTTATTTTTCTTTCATCTCGCCTTGTTCCGAGTCTAAGTTCGGACCCAACGGGTTTTTCCTTGATAGCTGCCATGTGAGTTTTGTAGTTTTTAACCCTTTGGTTTTACTTGTCATTGGTTGTATGAAATAAAGTGACTTAATTTGTTTTTGGATATTTTCTATCTAATTACTAACACATTATTTTATAACTTCCATTGACATGTTATTAACGGTTTCGTGGAGTTTCTGTTTGGTTTGCTTAAACAAGTTTTCATTTGCTTCTTCATGACGTGCTTGGATTACTCCGATTCTCTAAATCTACTTGAGAGCCGTTTCCAGAGCTAAGTCTTTTTCTTAATATCTCATTTTTATTTGTCATTGGGGACAATGCCATGTTTAAGTGGGGGGTAGGAGACTTAGCTATGATGTGTTATAATTGAAAATTGAATGAAACGGTGAAAATTTGAAAATTGGAACAAACGCCAAAATTAATTATCTCGTACCCTTAGAATTGTGAGTTCTAAAACATGGTTGATAGGAAAGGAACCAAGTTGCATGAGTACCTGATAATTTTATACTTATGTGAATGAAAATTTAAGGATATTCATGCCGACTGTTTCAAGTAGTTATTTATTATTCGATTACTCAATCTTTGAATCGACGGTTACCGCACGAATTATAATAACTTAAGAAATATTGTGTACATTGCGTAGATGATTGGTTATGTAGACTTAGTGTCGATATTTATCTGCTGATGTATCCCTATCTTCTGGCCATCAAAGCGGAGTAATAAGCTTGAGAATTATCTGTGTTTTAACAATGCGTTAAACAATGGGCTTGTAGTAACATTACCAAAGTAGCCCCGAGCTTGTGGTAATATTCAATGCTATTGACTAATCCATGAGAGGAGGATTCTTGCAATGCATACTTTACTTTTAAAGAAAGTTTCTTTCTTGAGAGGTGTTAATACTTGAAATTATGAAAATGCGAAGAAATTCAACTTTTTAAGAGGCTTTGAGTATTTCTCGGTCTCCGAGTCCAAAAACCTTTTGGATAACGCTCTTGCTTATTGCACCATGTCTTTACCCATTTCGAGGCTTAAGAAGTGGGAATGCTGATGTTGGTAGGTTAAGACTGCAAAGTTAGCATAAACTTTAATCTTGCCATGAATATATAAAACTGAATGCACATGAACACATCACTTCGATTCATAGCGAATAGTGAATAATGGATACCTTATGAGCATGAATGGCATGAGTTGACTCGAGTTTCTTGTGTAAGTATGATTTAACCATTGGAAAATGTTATCTTGGGGAATGACTTATTGATGCTTTGTTCGGGACGATCAAAGTCTAAGTGGGGGTAGTTGATGACGGTCAAATTATACCAATAAAAGTCATCAACGTTGTCCTTAAATCGAGCTTAATAATATATATTTTATATTAAATCACATGTTTATAATGTTTATTTAATGTTATGTGATTTATAGAATATAATTTAGTATTTATCTATTTTTATTATTAAAATATGATTTATTGTGCGATAATTATTGATTTTATAGATTACGGTGAATCGGAGGATATCTACCAACGAAGAAAGTAAATCTCAAGATAAATCGGATTGCATTAAAGATAAATATCAAAGTAGCACGAAGAGTGGAGTGTGGAACAAGAAAAGCCAGCGAGCCAATCATAGCAGAGAGGACTCGCTGGCAGCAAAGTGAGGGCTCGCTGGGGGCGAGTTCAGCGAAATCATCGGATCGGCTCGGAGTTATCTCGACGCGTTTTAGACTCCATTAGGCTTTAGGAAACGTAAATTAGGTCGGCTGGAGTTTATCCTAAGTCGGTTTTCCAGGCAATATATACTTATTTTCATTGTATCATCTTGAATATCACTTTTCATAACATAAATTCTCAGTTTCTCAGAGCAGTTTTAATACAAGTTCAGTAGCAATTATGTGAGTTCTTGTATTTATTTGTTCTTTGTAATTAAGTCCTCCCAATTATTGTTTATCGTTTGAGATTTTTCGTTCTTCACCGAACGATGTAGATCTAAGGATACGATATGAGGCAGTGGGGATTCCTTGTCTATAAGGATCCACACGCCCAGATCTGTTATCCGGTGACCTATAGATGACTTTGGTATGATCGACAATCGTGTTTTTAGTAGATCTATATAATTGCTTTATGAATCTCTATTTTATCCGTTACGTATGTAGAAACGCTAAGATTTAGGTTTTCGCCGCATCAATCTAGCCACGTCCTTATGGTGTGATTGTCCACCTAGAATTTCTTATCTTAGTAGGTATGGCTACGGCTACGTTGCTCGTCTATTTTAATTAGCGTCTGATTAGAAAATACCAATATAGGGCTCCTAGGTCGGCTCATGAATTGATTTTCCGGGACTTTTAGCGAGATCTAGATCTGTTCTATATTAGGGAATTGAGCTCATCTAGTTATACGTAAATCGTAGATTAACATGAGACCGTGCAGGTAATTGTTAATGGGACTGAGACTGATGCGATCACTTAGGAAGTACGCCTAACCACAGGAATGTTGCCTAGGTGAGGAATACGGTTAATATCGGCATCCCTAGTATTGTAAGCGTGCAAGTTATATGAGATGGAGACCCAAAATGTGAAGTCACGTAATGTAGCACAGTGATCTAGTGTCCTTCCGGGAACTAAGTCAAGTTTAGGGGATGACTCCCATAGCCAATATAAAATAGATACGAATAGGATTAATAGTTGTCGAGTCTAGCTTAGTTATATAGAATCTCTAGATCCAAACGATAACATAGTAATTGGGGAGGCTAATTACTTGTATGTTATGTGTTGTGTCGAGTCGTGTCCTTTATCTTTTCTTGTCGTTTGTTGGTCGTAGACCGCCTTCGTGTGTTCGGCATGAATGATTAATTGTTTGTATATAAATGATCCACAATTGGTTCCATGTGGGATCGACCTTGATTCGCTATAGCTATACTACGATGGACCTAGTCCTCTTGCTAGTATTGGTTTATGGTGGTCAAGTATTTTATTATCACTTGATCTTGTCATCAACGGCCCCACTCATGATAAACTACCGAATCCGAAATTCCATTGCCTTTCTAAGCGTTGGTGAAACATGATTCGTGATAAAGCCTGGGTCAACTCTAGTCAAAGCAATATGCTATCGACTACACACTAAGGGAAGTGAGTTATACGTGCTTAAAATGGTGGCTCATAACAAAATATGCGCTTAATACGCCACTACTTCAGAAGTGGACACTTTCTCTTACTCGTACAAGGTAAAACAAAGATGAAGTTAATTAACTCGAAAAGATCAAAGATATCATAATTTTTCGAAATTCTGTCAAAAGGAATCAAAGTCTAAGTGGTGAATCGTGCATTAAAGAGAATCAAGACAATCACGCAATTCATGGAATATAATGCTAAAAAGCTAAGTGACGTTCTTCTACCCCCCACTTAATCGAAACATTGTCCCCAATGTGTAAGATGAGAAATAATAAATGGAAAGGAACTTAGCTTCGGTTAAGGGCAGAACCAAAGAAGAAACGGTTCATCGTATAAATCATCGGGCTATTGTAAGTAGTCCATGAAGAATCCGTTCTAAATATCTCAAGAAAAACCAAGAAGAATAGTGGTGACAACAAACTGTATAATAAAAATGCGGCAGTAAAAGAGAAAATAATATACTCCAAAACAAATTTAGCCGACAAAATTATTATAGAAATGTCATTCTGCTACATCAACGAAGTAGGAAAACAAAAAAAACAAAAGAAAAACAAAAAAAAAAACAACAATAAAAAGAAATAAAAGCTAGTCCTCATCAGAATCACCCTCCCAGTCGACTCTATGCTCAAAATCGCAGAACTTGAGGCGGCGGTGGCTGAAGATGATGCTCTACGATGTGGGGCAGTCCTAGGTGGCGGGGTAGCAGGCGGAACTCCTAGAAAATCAATAATCCGATCCATCTTGCGATGCAGACTCACAATCTCTCGTGAGTGCTCCTCAAGCAAGGCTCTCTGAGTCCTCGGTGCTCCAAGCACCGGAGTATGCTCTCTCTCTCGCTCTAACCCGTCTCTGAACTTTCGAAACTGACTGTGAACTGAGCTGTGGCTCAGGGTCTTCCCAATCGTCACTAACAAGCATCTTCACCTCGCCCTCTAGAGCAAACATATCAATCATCGGCCCGTAAGGTAGCAGCTCTCGCTCAGAAGTGGTGGCAAGCTCATGAATACGGCTATGCATCAGTAGACCGATGTTGATCGGGGCACCAATCTCTAGGTAGAACATTAACTCTGCCCTTGAAGTGGTGACAGAAATAGTGTGCTTCGTCGGAAGAAGGCGTGCATAGACGAATCTATTGACCATCTTCCTATGCCAAGATAGCTCATTCTCTAGGAAGATGGTGGGGGCTCCAGCAGGATTACGCTTTTATTGCACCCCTAAGAAATAAGCAACCATATCCATCCTCTCGAGATCGGCAATGTTGCTCGAGGATGTGTACTCATCCGGGCCCACCGGTGGATTTATAACCCAAAATTATCGTTGATCCGCTCGATAGAGAAATCAACCTTAACTCCTCGGACCATAGCAAATGTGGCTCCGGTGTTATGCGAAATGTAAGCATAGAATTCTCTTACCACCGTGGCGTTGAATCCTTCCGGTGCCTCAGCCATGTCCAGTAAATCTTGTGCTTGTAGGGCCTCCGGCAATTTCGTCCTGCAGTCGTCCAAATCTCGAGCCACTGGTCTTGCGTTCCAAGGGCCTCGGAACGACTCGTAAATAGCTAGAGAATGGAACTGCGCAACCCCGTCTATCAGCGGATTGGCATCTCCATAGACAGTCTGATAACCACTTGGACGAACATAGCTGACCTTTAACGCTTAGGACCCATCCTAAATGAGTATAGAACCTGATACAGAAGTTGTTTCTGAAAATGAACCCTCGGTAAACCGGAGGTAGGGTTAGGTTTACCGGCCTGAAATTTTCTGATTTTCTTTCAGGACTGTGCCTCTGATGATAGAAGAAGAAGGATTGTAGCACCTCACCATATCAGCAGCACTACATAACAGCAACAGGGTTGAAAGAGGTGGTGTTTAGGGTTTGGAAAATGGAAGGAAATTGGTTTGGTTATGGTGGTGTTTTGGTGGTGATAGGGTGGTGAGGGTGGTGATGGTGGCCGGATTTTAGAAAGGAAGAAGTGGAAGAAGTTTGGTAAATGAAAGAGATGAAAATGATAAGAATGATGATATTGGTGGTGAAGGGGTGGTTTAAATAGGAAGAATGGAATGAATGTGGATGGTTTAGTGGGATAATGGGTAGAGAAGTTATTAGGGTGAGGGATTTGAGGAGGTGATTGATGGGATTGAGGTGGAGTTATGGTGGAGTGTGGGAAAGGATGAAAATTTGAAAAGAGGGGAAAATGGTTCGGTTTCTGCTGATTGACCGTATATGGGGCAACGTGTGTCCTCCACGTGTCTCTAAAAATTCAGCTTTATGAACCGACTTTCAGAAATCTGAAAATCAAGCCTCGGTAACCCAGAGGTTACCCTCGAGATACCGGGGGTATCTTTTCCCCAGATTTTGATCTGCCTTTCGCACTTCTTACTCAACCTTTCTGCTCAATTCTGACCTCAAATTGACTACCCTTTTATTCTTCAATTTTCATTTCCGACTCAAAACCTAACCTACTTCACTAGAATCCACAACGAGGTAAAAAAAAACCTTTCCACAACCATTCGGTTTCAAGCCTAAGTTTGTGGTAGGATGAAAAAAAAGCTCGTCCCTTCATCTGGCTACTTTTATTCAATCCTAAACTACCTAAGGGTTTAAAGAATTAGTTCTGAGTTTATAGTCACCAGCTCGACTCTCTTTAGATCTCTAATCAATCAAGGGTTGGAGCCTTAACTCGCCAAACTTTCGCTCCAGAGGTTTGCACTTTCAAAGAACCTTTTTGAGCCCTCTTCCTAGCACTCCTCTCTCTCTTAGCTTGTGTGCTAGGTCTACCTCTGCGTCGAGATTTATACTTAAGCTCAAGGACTCCACGCTTTCCACTTTTATCTCGACTCGTTCACTACGCAACACGGAAGGACTAGCTTCCATGAGCATCCTGTCATGGTCCTTATCTTTTTTCTCTCTCAGCATTAATCTCATAAACTCTTGCTCAACGGTCTCTATGACAACCTCTCCATGTTTATGCCCTTCGATTTCCAAGATCTCTACCTTCCTTGAAGCATACGTCATCTTACAACTCTCCGGTCGGTTTTCTAGGGGTTCTAAAATCCTAAAAGATACAGCATCATTATTCATCCTTAGAGTGATCTCCCCCTTATCAAAATCCATAACCGCCCTGCTCGTTTCTATGAAAGGTCATCCTAAAAGAACTGGGGCACTAGGATCTTCAGGTACATCTATGACCGTGAAGTCAATAGGATATGTGAACCCTCATGCCTTAATTGTACACTTTCTAAGCAAACCAGCAGGCATATCTCTGGTTCTATCTACGAAGGTCATGGTCCTGGTTTGATTCATCACGACCGGAAGTTTGATCTTTTGACAGAGGGAAAAAGGAAGAATATTGCAACTCGAGCCAGAGTCGCAAAGACCTAATCCTACGGATATTCCATTAATAGAGATTGGGAGTCTGAACGTGCCAGGGTCTCCTAACTTCACCACGGTGTCTGAGTCTGGGTAATCCTCGGGCTCAGAAAACATCGTGTCAGGATCCTCTTTAGGATCATCAGAATCATAATTTGAATATGATATATCAATTAATTCGCAAGGAAACTCACCCCGGACGATACATGATGTACTCTTTCAGGTCATCTTCAGGCTCTTGCTTGATTGTTTTCTCCTCTTTCTCCAACCGTTTCTTTAGAGTCTCATAATGCTTCCGTGCTTCAGTTCCGGGATACATGGAAATTGGTGTGATGTTCAAGATTGTTCTAGGCATATTGTTTGACTTGTGTGTGCTTTTTCAACTCTGAATCGATCAAATTTCTAAAGTGTTCTGATCAATCTTCAAAAAGACAAAATAAAACAAAGAAAAGGTTAGCAACTTCCGCTTCAGCTGGGTGTGATCCCAACTGTTGCGGACCTACTAACTAAAATCATTAGGGAATAACACAGAATAACAGGAACTGCTCAGAAATCGATTTTCCAGGCCTCGGTAACTCGGAGGTTACCTTCGGGATACCGACCCTGAATTTTCTAATTCTGGCAGTTTAACATGTGAAGGATTGATACAGAACGACTAAAGACTCAAAATAAAATAAAATAAACTAAAAACGACTTCTTAATTAGAATTAAAACGTTTATATTTAAAAATTGGCCATTGTCCCCAACAACGGCGCCAAAAATCTTGATCGCGTGTAAGTCACTAACGTCAATATTACTAGCAAGAATACTAGGTACATCGCAGTATAGTAAATGCGAGTCAAGGTCGATCCCACAGAGACAATGCAACTTATACAAATAAACGACTCTAACCTAATTAAGAAGCAACATATAGGCGGTCATTGACCAACAATAACATAAAAGAAAACAAACATGGTATACCTCTCCCTCTCCTCACCGACCTACTAACTTGGATTAGTTAATCGTTATGTTTACTTCCCCACATAATTTCCTTAGATTAATCGTGAGCTTTTAATGATTATTATCATATTTATCTGCTACGGGTGCAATTCCTAACCATATCTACTCCGACAATGGCAATAGACAATCTATAAACAAGCTACCCTCCTTAATTGGTCCGTAATAGCCCATACGCATAAAGAACTAGAACTGCCGATATTGAGCATTACCTCATACCACTAACCCGCCTAGACAGCTGTCGACATTGACCAGCACGTTCCTAGGGTCCATCAAGACTATGTCATAACTAACACTTCACTTACGGTCCTTCATGTTAATTTAGGAATTACGAATACTAGATTGGCCAAACCTATTACTCGTTTTAATTATTCCTGCCGATCAACGTAGCTGTAGTGAATCCCAGTTTAGGTTTTTTAAAATATGCCTCGGTAAACCGGTATAGACCGCCGGTTTACCGGGGGCGGCTTTTCCTAATTTCTGGATCTACAAAATAAGTAAATTATGGGGTTGTTAAACATGCAGATTAACTAAAATACATAAATACGAACAGATCTACCATATTGAAGATAATAAAGGAATGTTCAAAGCTTCATACCTTCAACAATAGAGATCTAGCTCGATCTACTCAAGCTAGAGATGATGGAAGAATGGAGGAAACCAAAAGCAACTCTCCAAAGCTCAAGAAAACTTTATTGCATAATATATTTTGTATTTGTAACACTAATCGAAAGTTATACAATAATCTGTAATTGTGGCCTTATATAGATACAATGACCGACTTAAGACTCTCTAAAACCCTAACCGACTTAGACAATGCGGCAGAATAAATTTCGTGTTGAATAAGTCACCGGTTTACCGGGCCTAACCCTCGGGTTACCGGGCCTCTATTCTTCTTTTTCTTCAAAAGGCTTCTTCTTGGACTTCAGTTACTCAGCCCATTGCATTCCTTTTGGTCCAGATCCTTTCTCCAATGCTCCAAAATTGGCACAACCTATAAAATACACAAAACGAGACAAAACAGTACCAAAACATCGGGAAAATAGCATAGATGCAGAATTACGATACTGGAAACACTCACATAGCATTTAACACATATTCTAAGCAATAACGAGCCTATCTATCCACTCTTGAGCAGAATTTGGGGTGAATATAGGTATAATTATTGGTACCATTTAGAGTGTCATCAGATGCCTCTCAAGCACTTGAACAATGACAGTCCATTTTTTGTTTCCTGGATGTATTTCTGGAGCATCATAGTATTGTCTTGACATTGCTGGTAATGAATCAGAAATTCATATTACTTTATTTTAACAAAAAGAAGCTAAAGTTCAAATTTGATAAGCTTTAAAGAAAATGTTCAGCTAATATCTAATTATCAAAACAAGAATGTCATTATACATAATAGTGTAGGAAACATAAAAAAGTGCAATTGTATACATTGTTTATTAATAATGCTTTAGTATCAACAATTGTAGCTGTAGAAACTTTTAGGATTATATTTTAAAATTCATAAAGTGTTTAACAATAATTGTTACAGTTCAATAGCTTGACAATACATGTTTGCACACAACAATTTTTGTTTGGCCTAGAGGTAAAAATTGAAAGCATGAATCTTTAATAACAACTTTAACACAAGCAGATGTTTTCGCTCGTGATAACGCGACATACAACTGACCAGGTGAAAACACGGGTTCTTTTAGATATATTGCTACAAAATCTATTGTTTGGCCTTGAGCCTTGTTTATAGTCATCGCAAAGCACAAGCGTACATGAAACTGAATTCGTTTAAATGGTACTGGGTAATGATCATCACGTGGAGGCTGCAAAGGAATTCTATTAATAAAGACTTGCTTCCCTGCAAAATCTCCCACCAAAATCAGACGTGTTTCGTTGCATAAACCTTCAGTTGGATCTAGGTTTCTTAAAAGAATTATTGGTGCACTTACTTTCAGAACAAGTTTATGAGGCGGCAAACCATTTGCCGTCAAACTGTTAATAATGTATTCATATTGTCCTTGATCATTAATATTCAAAGTTTTGTCAAAGCTTAAATATTTAGTCTTTTTGCCTTGAAATTTGTGTATCATAACTTAGTTTCTTTCATCCACAAACTGATTTTTGGTTGTTAATAAAGCTCTGTTTATGTTTTGGCATATTGTTGAACATGTATTAAGGTCGGGGTAAACTAAATCAATTAGTTCATCAAGGGCATTGTCTTCATTCTGGATATTAAGAAGTATCGACATTGGGAGGTTGACATATGCTTACCAATCTGAAGTAAATAGTTTGCAAACTCAGGATCATGCAAAGCCCTCATATTTTCCATAAGTTGGATTTTTTCTAGTTTTGACCACAAACTCGAACTAATAATTGAAGAAAGGATGGTTTCATTCATTGTTGCATGTTTAACCACGGGTAATGTTTGCCTAAAATCTCCTCCTAAAACAACTACTTTTCCACCAAACATTTCTGTTTTTTCCATTAGATCTTGTAATAAATCGTCTAAGGCTTCAACAGCATGGCACATAGCCATGGGGCCTTCATCCCAATAATTAATTTGGATTCCTTTAATAGAAGACCAAGACCACTTTGTTTACTAACTCTACATGTTGACCCATCCTTGTAATCTGAGGGAATTTTAAACCGAGAATGTGCGGTTCGACCACCTGGAAGGATTGCAGCTGCAATCCAAGAGGTAGCAGTAGCTAAGGCTATATAGCCTTTGGAGCGAATTTCTGCCAAAAGTGCTCTGTAAAGGAATGTTTCGGTCAATCTCTTTCGTATCCCATTATTAATCATCAAATACAATATTTGTAGCTACTAGTAGGGCTTTTACACCAATACAAAATTACTAAACTACACTTACTACTCTAAAGACAAATACGTCTATATTTCCATAACACAATATTTTCCAAAAATCATCTCTATCGTAATACCCCCTCTCAAGTGGGAGCGTGAAGGTCTTGAATGCCCAACTTGCATAGTAAAAACTCAAACTACAGATGACTTAGCGCTTTCTTAAAAATATCCACCAACTGATGCTTCCTAGGAACATACGAAGGAAGAATCAAACCATCCGTGATAGCATCACGCACAAAATGATAATCTGCCTCAATATGCTTTGTGCGTTCGTGAAAGACCGGATTCTGGGTGAAATACAATGCCGATTGACTGTCATAAAAGAGACGGATCCCAGGAGGGTGACGAACACCGAGCTCAGCAAGTAACTATTTCAACCACTTCAATTCACATATAATCGACGCCATAGATCGATATTCCGCTTCGGTCAAAGAACGGGAAACCGTAGTTTGTTTCTTGGACTTCCAAGATATCGGCAAAAGACCAAGAAAGACAAACCAACCGCTCAAAGAACGGCGAGTCAGGGGGCAGCTCGCCCAATCAGAATCGCACCAACCTTCAAGAAGAAGAGAACTGTCAGAGCACAGGAGAATGCCTTGACTCGGATGTTTCTTCAAGTACCGAACGAGATATAAAGTTGTGTCCCAATGGTCAACTCGAGGAGCCTACATAAACTGAGATAACACATGCAAGGAATAAGCCAGATCGGGTCGAGTAACTCCTAGATAGATAAGCCGGCCAATCAGCCGACGATATGGCCCCGGATCACTCAATAACGGGCCAGTAGCAGGGGCCAACTTGTGATTCTGCTCAATCGGGAAATTAGCGGGCTTGCTCCCAAGTAACTCGGCTTCACAGATAATATCAAGGGCATACTTGCGCTGATTTAAGAAAATTCTATCCCTGTTCTCTAGCCACCTCGATCCCAAGAAAATATTCCAGAACCCCAAGATCCTTCATCTTAAAACATATTCCCAAATAGTCTTTAAAAATCGTCATCGCAGTCTTATCATTGCCGGCAATAATCATATCATCGACATAAATGAGGACATGGAGTTGAATCTCACCATGAGTCAAAGTAAATAAGGAATAATCGGAGTAGGATTGATGAAAACCATACTCACGTAATGCAGAAGCAAGCTTCGCAAACCAGCATCTTGGGGCCTGCTTCAACCCGTACAATGACTTACGCATCCGGCAGACTAAGTTTGAACCGTTCTTCTCAAAACCCGGAGGGATCTTCATGTAAATCTCCTCCTCCAAATCCTTGTGCAAAAATGCATTATGCACGTCCATTTGGTGAATATCCCAGCCTTTCACCGCAGCAACACTAAGAAAAGTGCGTGAAGGATGCAGGAGCTCAGATCTTTACAGAACTGATCTTTGCGCAGCGGATGGATCACGATCTATAAACTACAATACATAAATAAAGGATCTAAAATCCTACAAGGGGGTTAAGTTTATCTTACCAATAGTAGGAAGAGAAGCCAAGGTCTTCCAATGTGTTCTCCAAACGGTGGTTGGTGGACACCAATCCTTGGAATTGAAACCTCCTTGATATGCTTCCAAGAAAAAACTCCAAGTTTTTCTTCAACTAGAAACCCAAGATAAGAAACAAGTTTTTTCTCTCTTTATTTGTGTGTATGGGGCGAAATTTGCATTTCTCATATGTCTTGGAAGAGCTCTATTTATATAGGAGAGTAAATCCTTGGCCTCCAAGTTTCTAATTAATTAAATAAATAATTAAAAAGAAATCACAATAAAGGATAATTCCATTTATAAAAGTTTGTGATTAATCAATCAATCAATTACAAATCAATTATCATTTATTAATTAATTACTTACCAAGTAAATAATTAATCACACAAGAAAATCAAATCTTGCATTTAAGGAGGTAAATGGCGCCACACACTAGGGATTAGGCCCACAGAAAGTGTCTTTTCTGTGTATTATATTATTTAGCTCAACTAAATAATATTTCGCATATCAATTAATTAGCCCAGCCAATTAATTATCACTGAGGCCCAATAACAGAAAAAACACTCGAATTACAGGAGCCACATTGGGGACCATGGACCTATAACCAATAGCTCCAATAACTAAGTAAAATATTCATCGAACAGAATATTCATACTTAAATTATTAATTCCGGGATTACGCCACCATAAACCCGAAACTGAACTCTACCAATTATAGATATATACTTACACTCAACCCTATAAGTAAATAAGCGTCCACTGATATAATCACTGCATACGGATTAACCCTCCATAGACTGTCCATTCTGAGTGGGAAGTCTCCGTGAACCCTCAGAATATCTTATACTTATTTACCATTAACCCCCTAGTGATCGATTAGTTCACATATCTGACTAGTAGCTAATTAGTCTAACATGAACTGGGCCCATCGATCATTTTCTTAGGGCTAACAAATAAGAAGACTGTCTCTCTACTTCCCGTAGGAAGGAATGGATTCCTTGTCTGTGAAAATCAGAACTACTCACTCATCAGGAGATAGTGCCAATGAGAAGTGACTTGGAACACATATTTAAGTGAATCGTAACTAACACATCAAACACTACCCCGAGACAAGTAGCACCCTGTGATCACCTTAGGATTAAGGTTGATCCATATATGATCATCTAATGATTTAATAAGATTCCTCGATTACGGAATTATATCAAGAAATTCATATTAAATCGGTCCAGTCCTATATGAATGCCATCATATATAAATGCCCCACGTAGGTACCCTCTACCAACAGTCCGGATAAGACTATCACACCCTAAGGTGTTCTGGGTTCATTATTGGTATTTTAATCAAAACCCTAAACTCTGATTAAGTTCACCACGGACTAACAGTTTAAGTATATCACCACTAACTCAATCCTCATGTGCATGCCATACACTGAGTTAAGCGATTACATACTGATATACTTAGGGTTTGCAGCAGTGTATTACTTACAAGCACAAAGCAAGTAATAAGGTGAGATAAATTATGTTATCAAAAACAATTACGCAAATTGTCTTTCGGGCACTACACCTAACAGTGCGAACAGTAACCATTTTCGCCACAGGCGCAAATGCCTCCGTGTAATCGGGCTTTTGATGATGCCCAAATACCACTAATCGGGCTTTTAACCGCTGCAAAGTCCCATTCTCGTCATAATTTTCTCTATAAACCCACTTACTTCCTAATGCTTTTTTTTCTCGGGAGGAAGGGGTTGTAACTCCCAAGTACCCTGGTCTTCTAGGGCCTGAATTTCTTGAGCCGTTGTCCTACGCCAACCTTCATGTTTAATTGCCTCCTTATAAGATTTAGGAGGGTTCCCAACTGTGATAGCTGCCAGAAACTTGTGATGCTTATCAGGAAAATTTTCATAATTTACAAAATGCATAAGAGGAAATGGAGTACTTGAGGATGTCAAGGAAGTGGAAGAGCGTGGAGTATGACTTTTTGGTGCAACCAGAGTATGTGTCACGTAATCCTAAAATCGAGAATTTGGGGTCTTCTGTCGTCTACCTTGGCCTAATTCTTCCACACCGTCACCAGTTTGTCAAGGTTGTGGTGAGGGTGCAATATCATGTGCAAGATCATCTGTCGAATTGCATGTATCATCATGCCCATGAATCCCTCCCTCAATTTGAGGATCCAGCAACTGTGGATCCCGAGGAAGAGAAGAAGAAGCCTCGAACCCAGTATCTACAATGTCAACCTCCTCGAAAACAGGATAAGGGATGGGAGGAGACACACTACCATCGGTCTGGTGAGAAAAAGGGAAAACATGCTCATAAAATATTACGTCTCGAGATACAAAAAATCTCCTCCGAATCAAGGTCATACAGGGTCCACCCCTTCTTCCCAAAAGGATACCCTAAGAACACACACTTACGACTACGGCTGGAAAATTTATGCGAAGGACGATGGTCATAGGCATAACACAAACAACCCAAAATTCTAAGCATCGATAAATCCGGTTTTTTGTGAAATAGACACTCATGAGGTGATTTGTAGTTCAAAATACTCGAGGGGGTTCGGTTAATTATATAGGCAGTTGCCATAACACACTCTCCCCAGAACTTAAGAGGTAAATGGCCGTCAAACCTGAGGGCTCGTGCAACATTTATGATGTGTTGATGCTTACGTTATACCCTTCCATTCTGTTGTGGAGTCCCAACACAAGAAGTTTCAAATATGATCCCTTCGTTTCTAAAATAAGGAAGTAAAGGCCTAAACTCAGTCCTATTATCACTACGAACTCGTTTAATCGTGACCTCTAACTAACGAGAAATCAAGGCGACAAAGACCAAAAAAACAGTTTCAACCTCCATTTTATTTAACAACAAATAAATCCACACCGAACGAGAGTAGTCATCAACAATAGTTAAAAAATACGTAGCACCACATGTCGAGGGAACACTATAGGAACCCCACAGATCACAATGTATCAACTCAAATATCGACTAGTTTTATTGTCACTAAGGGGAAAAGGATCACGGGTCTGCTTTGCCCGAAAGCAAATATCACTTCGATCTTTATTTAAATCATTGGAAATGGAAATATTAGGAACCTGCCGAAGGACCTTTTATGATGGGTGTCCCAAACTCCGGTGCCACAAATCCGCAGTTGGCGCACCATCAATGGCAAGAACCCGAGCCTCTGGAACGCCCACAAACCAAAAAAGTCCATCCACACGCTCACCCAGTCCGATCAGCGTCCTCATCACTCGGTCCTGCATAACACATAAACAATTGGTGAGCTGCATCACACAATTATGATCATTCAAAAATTGGGACGCCGATACCAAGCTGCAATTTAATTCTGGTGCATATAAAACATTCAAAAGTCGTAAATTCCCCGACAAAATAACCGTTCCCGAATGAGTGGCAAACAAGGAACGTCCATCCGGTAACCCAATCGGACACTCCTCAATCGGTCATAGTTGCACAAATAACGTTCGGTCACCCGTCACTTGGTGAGTTTCCCCGGTGTCAATAATCCATGTGTATTTACTAGTCAAACGATCACACGATTTAGAGACATTCAAAACATCTAAAATGCCCTTCCATTGAGCTTCGGTAATGTTAGAAAGTCCTGATTCTTCCAAATTTTTAGAATGAGCTGGAGCAATGGGCTGAGCCGAGCTCACCATGCCAATCGGCTCTGTTTTATTCACCTTTCTCTGACCCACAGCAAATTCACATTGAGCTGCACCTCCCTCACGTCCTGAAGCACAAGTCCGGTCCCCGCTGCTCCCCTGTCAATTGCCTCGCCCCCCACGGGGAGGATCACCCCACCGCTCCAGGTATCCGTGGAGCTGGTAGCAGAAATCAACATCATGGCCATCACTATGGCAATGGGAGCATTTAGAAAAGGGCTGCTTTGCCCGAGTTCGTCCGTCGGAGCGTGATCGGACTGCCATCACCGGGTCGTCTTCACGCTTTTGGAGCCTATTGGAACCACCACGCAGGCTCTCTTCTTGATCCAATAACATTTTCTTAGTCTCTTCAACAAACGCCATGATCTACTCCCTCTGCGAGGATGACGTTTGCCCTAAAGGATTGCCGTTGAAGACGACATGTTGTTGTCTAATTTTTGATTTTTTTTCAATCAGCTAAGCAACCTGTAGCTATAATTTATTTTGAAAATCTTGATCAATGCTCCTGTACTTCTCCACTTCGAGCTGCCATCGGCAAAGCTGCACCAAGGTTGAAGACAATGGTTTTTTTTTTTTGTGTCGTGTGCTAAGGTAAACCTCGCTTCTGATACCATGATAAATTTTGGTCAATCTCTTTCGTATCGCATTATCAATCATCAAATATAATATTTATAGCTACTAGTAGGGCTTTTACACCAATACAAAATTACTAAACTACCCTTACTACTCTAAAGACAAATACGTCAATATTTCCATAACACAATATTTTCCATAAATCATCTCTACCGTAATAGGTACCACCAGGGCCATCAATAAAGAAAGCCCCATTGCCACCATTATATATCCTCTGAAGTATTAACTTGAAAATTTCTTTCTGTTTTTTATTTAATCTGTGTATTGATTGTAAGTCATTATGGGACACTTTTATATTTTTCTCTATTAAGAGCTCTTGGTTAAATCATCAGAGTTGTCATAAAGTAATGTTTCATCTATTATGCCATAACTCCTTATATGTTTACCCATTGATTCAAGAAATTGATTAATTTGCTGCAGAACCTTCATGCAAATTTCGTGTGGAGTCAGTTCAATATTTCTATGGTAATCTTCAGATAAATGTTTTTCAAATTGTAGCCAGAGTTTTTTAGGATCATTTGGGCATGAATATACAAGAATTCTAGCAAAAAGCCGCCTTAATTCATATGGCATGTTAAAGTGAGAAGCCTCTTCTAAGCAAATTTCTTGACTATCATCAGCTTGTAACAAACCACGATTTAATGCAGTCTCCCTAAAACTATTACTTTTAATTCCATTATGAATCATCAAGTGGTCATATGATTCTGGACATCTTATGTTGCTTAGTAACATCATCATATAATATCTCTCTCCTTCGGAAGGATGTGCATATACTATCCTTCCTATTGATTCACCTTTTCCCTAAGTTTCCACCGTTTCTCATTTGATAACCAAACAAAGTGCTCCGGAAACTCGGCATAAGTACAGTTTAATTTTTTTGCATCCAATGATGTTTTATTCGTATAAAAAACTCTGTTAACGTTGTTTTACGTTGTATTGGATTGTTTAATACATCTGTTAATTTTTGTTTTCTTTTAAATACAAAAGGTTGATAATTTTCTAAATGTAGAGGAATTCTAATTAACTACAGCAGGTTTCATGTCACTTGTTGGAAACTTAAAAATCCTCCACAATGCTTCAGGCGCGGAAACCCAACGGCCTGAAACGAAATGTTCAATCTCATCTATTGTTTCACTGTTACATTCTCCGGACACCCTATAAAGGATTTTGTCGTTACCTTTACATATTTATTTGTATATGTATTTGATTGCCTTAATGGTTGAACAGATCTCCAAATTGATATGGCAGTCAAATTTGGCAACTAAATAAGGTGGATAAACAACCACCCATCTGTTATCAAGATAAACACCATAACCTTGACTCACCTACCATCATCAACACCTACCATCATCCCAACGCCAATATTCAGGATAAGCATCATTTGATTGTGTTGTTTCTTCACAAAACTCTTTATGATATGAGCTTCTACAACCAGTTTAGTTTTCATACATATGTTGGATGGGTTAAGGTCTCCACATGGCCCATGCATCATATGTTTAACCACCAACCCATGAAGGTAAGGTTGTAGGTTCTTATCAGGTATTTCTGCATAAACAAGTTTATCATATTCTTCTGGCCTATAAAGTTTAAATTTAGCTTTTAATATAAGCAAGAAATGTGCACGTGGTAGTCCTCTTTTTTGATATTCAATAACATATGTATATGCTGCAACCTCACCAAAACAATGTTTTTTAAACATTTCAGACTTTATTTCTTCTAGTTTAGCATGAAAAACTCGGACAATAAGGTCAGGTCTATTTTGTGTTTCTTCTGAACTAAGCATGTGTTGTTTTATCTCCGGCCAATTAGTGTTACAATTTATTGTTAAAAACAAATCTGGTTTACCATGTTTTTGTACCAATGCCATAGCTTCTATGTATTTTCACCTCATATGCCTAGGACCATTAGTAAAACTTGCTGGTAGTATGATGCGTTGCCCTATTTTCCCTGAATCTGTTTCCCCGGATGCAATCGCATCAGCAATGCCTTGTGAATACTCTTGTCTTATTTCATTTTGTTGTGCTCTATAAAAGTCTAACCGGTGCGTCTCTAGTTTAACATACATGTCAACAACAAATTGCTGTAGCAACCGTCCAAAGCGTAAGATATATGACTCATCATTATCCCTTATTTGGAATTTGTAGCAATAATACTCCCTCACCGACACAAAGGTGTTATCCTCTACAAATTCAGTCATAACTGGATAAAATAAAGCAAGTATGAGTGAGATAATTAATCGGTTAAAGATAAAATGTATGGACAGGTAAAACGTCTAGAAAGTAGTAATTTACCTGATTGTTCATTGCCTAAGAGTTCATCAGCAGTAGAAACAACTGAAGGGTTAATATTTGTGTTCTGATTATTTCTTTTTCATTTCTTTTTTAGAAGTTTCAGAGCATTTTTTTTCTATGCCTTGATGCCAACCCATTTCTCCACATGGAAACAACAAAAGGGTACTGCAATGGGTCATAACAGGCATAATAATAGTTTATGGATTTTGAGCTTCCACTTTGGGTGTAAACCCTGATATTTCTTTTAGAAGATGTTTTATCATCCATCGATTCATTTAATATTGCACTAACTTGCTCAACAGTGGGTTTGTTATACACCTTTTGATTAAGAGAGGGATTACTATGCAAGAAGATATACTTAGTTTCTAGGTCAAGAACATGCCTTAGGCTACGGAAAAACCGAGCATACGGATTCTGTTCGTTAATTTTTAGCAATGTTTCCAATACACTTTCAGACAATCTTGAGCAGACCTCTATCCTAGTTGTCACCTCATAGGCGGTATCGTAGAAGTAAACCTGCAAGTTTTGTTTATTGCCTACATTAAGAACCAAACCATTTAGGAAATGATAGACCTTCCCCGCACTCTAAAAGTGTACACACCTTTGTTTCTTTTCGATAAATTTTTATCATATCTTACGCCTAAAAGGTATAAGCTAGGTGTTATTGTAGGTTCATATTGAAGCTCTAAATAACTTAGCATCAACCACATTCTCTGTCAACAAGGATTTCAACACATCAGGAACAACATTAGATTTTAATGTTACATCTCCGTCAGATCAACAAAAATTTGCAGTTTCATGTTGGAATTTTTTCGCCCCACAATGAGTACAATCTTTTTCATGTTTAAGTTCAACAACACCAGTAGAAATGTTATTTAAGAGATGCAAAATAGTATTATCCTTTTGTTTTCTCAAGGTTCTCTTTCTAGGAACAACATGAACCTTTTTTTCCGATTCAGAACATCATGTTACCTATAATCCTGTTTTTGTTTTCTTTGTGAGGAAAGGTACGGCGACAAGGTAGGGTCAGAACTGGAAGATCCTAGTAGGGTATCACAGTTAAGTATGATATGAGGTTCCTTCAATAGTTGATTATTTGTAGAGTCAATGATTGGAGACACATGCCTGCAATATGAAGGCGGAATGGTAGTGCTTGTTGAAGGGTCAGTAGGAGCAACAAAGCCACCTAGCAGGACAAGCTGGGAATGGAACAGTATTTTCTATTTGATTATCTAAAGACATAACAATTTCATCATCCTGTACACCACTATCACCGAACAAAAAAGGGCTACGCTTTGCTGGTTTCTTAGAACGCATGTTGTAAAGAAAAGAAGAGCCAACAACAGAGAAAAAGAGAAGCAGAATTCTTAAACACAACCCAAGCAAGCACAAAGCTTAAGAAAAATAGTTTGCCAAACAGTAGGAAAAGCAAGAAGTTAAAAGGATAACATTAATAGCTGAAGAACACATATGAAAGTAACAGGGAAGTACCTGAATTGAAAAAGACGCAACACTTTCACCCTTGAATGTTCCAATAGTTCAACAACAGATCTGCAAAAAAGAAATCTTCAGTTAGTAAAACTGAGTTTAAAAGATGAAACAAAGAACAAGGGTATATATCTGAGATGTGCTTAAATTATTTCAAGACAGTATGATGCAAGTGTTTTGCACATGAAAATTACGATAATGTCGTGCATCACAGAGTATAATTCAAGTGATCAGGAAGCTATATAGTCATAAGAGATAGAAATTTCAGCTACAAGAAGTGGAAATTTCAGTAGAAAAGAGAGCAACACAAAAGAAACGGTGTAAATCAAATATGTTATAATGGAAGACAATCATAACATAGCTATTATAAAAAATGGTTTGATAAATAAGGTGATCTCGTAAAGGTAAAATGGTCTGTTAAAGAATCTTAACATAGCTACACTGCCTACACAAAAGAAATGGTTTGATAAAAAATGGCTTCACAACATCTTAACATAGTTGTTATAATGGAAGACAAGCTACAGCAAAATCCAAATATACCTTTACTTCTTGAAACTCAAAATCCTTAAAACACCGGTTCATAACAAGCCTACTATTGTTATATATGCCATTAGTTTACATTTCTAGTTCTATACTTATTTTACCGGTTAGTATTCAAGAACATGAAAACTACATTCGCAGAATGACAACAATGAAAGAATACAATACAAATTCAAGTTAGGTAAAACGACTACTTTTATATAGAAAGAGCAAATTTTTTTTTACTCATAGTGTTATAAGCTGATGAAAAAGCACTAATTTTCTATTATAGGCATTAACAAACAACAAATCAAAGAATAACATGCAAACAATATATAAACAGAACAAATCATGCAGATCAAAAAGCGAAGAATGAACAACAAACCATGGCAAACAACAAGAATATATACCTTTGCTACTACCAGTCAACAACAACACTTCAGTTATTGCACCAGCTGCTTCTTCATTTATTTCTCTAGACAAATTATGAAGTTTAGATGGAAATAATGTTAAAATCAAAGAAACAATTAAATAGAGCCTAAAAACCACCGTGAATCACTTGATTGACCGCTGAATATCTTGTAGGATTTAGTAGATGAAGATTAAGTACAACAAGCTGTGTTAACATCAAACCTTACAAAGATTGTGGCTTTAATCTAACGGTTAGGTCAAAAAAATCTTACCTCGATAGAAGAAACAATCCAGTCAATTGTGAATCTAGAATACTTTATAAGCCCCCGCCAGCTTCCTTTGTCTACATCGTACCACATGCAATGATAGTCTACCAACATAGCCAGTCGATTTGTGTTGGTAAAGCCAATAAAACCTTCAATTGAAGGTGAAGAACTATCCAGCGAGACGAATGCATCGACAGAAGAGGGTTTTCTTATGGGGAGTAGCAGAAAGAACCGGCAAGCTTTTTCTCTATACAATTAAAATAATTAAAATAGTAACTGATAAACAAAACTAAAAGTAGAAAATGTAAAGTAGTCTTTTTACATGTAAAGTAGTCTCTGAATCCTTAAAAAATAAAGTCTTTCCATGGGCCGAAAAAAATTTTTTTCAACAACCAGTTTCTGAAATTATATATATATATATTTTATTTTTTTATATATATATATATATATATATATATATATATATATATATATATATATATATATATACCAATGAGCCATAAGGGATAGTTATACTATGGGCAAAAATAAGATTAAAATGCCAATAGGCTTGCTCTCTTATTGCTTGGGCAAAAACACTCAGCAAATATGAATGTCTCTCAATGGGGGTTTGGACAATATCTTAAGTATAACTATCCCTTTCGTGTGGCTCCGATACCAATGAGCGTCCAGGGGATCAACGAAAGGATTGTAATATACAAAGTTAAACAAGAATTAAGGACTCAAACAAAACATATGTGACAATTGTATGGTGATCAAATAATATAATAATGGACGGCAAATAATATAACAATTCTAAAGATATAAATTGACGGCAACAATGAATGAATAAGAATGTTGAAACAAAGTAATGTACGGTAATGAAATATGCTAAAATTTTTTCAAAGGAAACATGTAATTTTATACCTTAATTAAAAGGTTTGATATTGAGAAACAAATTGTTGAATTTGAAGATACAAATTGTTGGAACAGAACTCCCGTATTTGAATGAACTTCCTTGAAATCTATTTGCAGAGAGAACTTTAAAAATGAAACTTGTAAATTGTATTCTAGTAATCTGAGGAGTCTGAGAGACTGCCCTCTTCCCCTCTCTATTTATATTCAAGATAGAATAATTGTAGTGGTGTAATAATGTGGAGTCCTGTTTGCTTTTGTGAGTGGTGTCTGCCATAATGGTATGACTGAACTGTTGTTTTGTCGTCTTGCTTGAAGTGATGCCCATTATTTGCGAGTGGTGTCTTGTCTTGTCTTATCATGTCTGCCATTGCATAGTGGAAGACTTTTGCTGAGTCGTCGTTTGTCGTTTTGTGATGAATAATCTTCTTTAATTTTTTAGTGACGTTGTGTCATGTCTGCCATATGTTGATTTTTGCGAAGCTGTGTATTGTCGTCTTCTGGAAAGTGTTGCAGCGTAGTTTTTGCTGAGTCTTGTGTAACCGTGTGTATTTCGTACATATATAATTTATATGTATTTGTAGATATATAATTGTATATATATATATATATATATATATATATATATATATATATATATATACAAATAATTATATAATTTGTAGTGATGTGTGTGTTCATATATACGTGTGTGCATAATAGACTAATGTATATTTGTTTATTAGGTGGAGTAGTTTGTGTGCATGTGAGTGTTTGTGAGAAAGTAAAGTGCAGGTAACTCTTTTGTCCTTTTTGATTTTTTTTTTTTAGAGCAATGGTGAATAATCTTCATCTTCCTCATCATCGTTAACTGATGCGGTTGAACTGATAGGTGATGTTTGTGAAGTAGAGGCATATTGCGATAGGATTTGTTGTAACTCCTCATCAGTTTTTGATGCGGCTAACAAGGCTTCCATTTGTGCTTTTCTTTCTGAAAATCTTGTAGTTGCAGTGGGTTGTATCTTATTTTGCTGATGTCTTTGTAATGTTTGTAACCATGCTTCCATGTTTGATGGTAGTAAACTTTTGATGATATTGCATTTCTCCCACCATCTCACCCTAAATCTTCTTCGGATAAGTGGCATAGGATGATCAGAATAATCTAAATATCAGTTTACGATCCATGGTAAATAGAATCCTGTACAAAATGTTGCGAATGCGTGAAATCTTTTTTCTGCCTCGGAAGGTTTGTACTTTGCTTTGAAAATGTTGAAGGATTTGAGCACAGTCGTTTTTTGTATTTCTGGTACTGAACCGAAACATTCCCACCACTGAACCCACCATGATGGAAAGTTTGAAATTTCGGTTGTCTTTGTATCGAAGTGCATCAATCAAGTATGTTGATTGTTTTGGCTTTGTATGAAGAATGCATTAAACCATGCCTGCTGATACTCCCAATAGTTGAATGTAATTGTATAAAAAGGCTGTTCTTTGTATTCTTCTGGGAATGCAATAGGCGCCGAAGGAGCAGCATACCAATCTTTTGGGGAATAACTCTATGAATTTTGCATGTTGAAAATACAGGTGTCGTTTGGTTATTTTCATAGTATTTGTGATCAAAACTTGCTGACTGGGAAACTTGTAAGATTGTTTGGTAAAAAATTGGGGTTTTATGTAAATCTCCGTTTGGTTTCGGACTGACTGGATCCATTTGGATCCAAGAAAGAGAAAGAATTATAAAATATAGTGAAGTAATGATGATAAAGTTGAAAAGTTGTATTGAAATTTGTGTATTTAAAGTAATGATTGTTGATTTGAAATATTATATTGAAAAAGTAATGGTTAAATAGTGTAATGAGTGTATAAAGTGATGAATTAATATTATTTTATTTGTTGATGTTGATTGATTGATGAAAGAATTTATAATAAAATAATAGAATTAATAAAATAATAATAAATAAGTTAGTGGGGTGAATAAAATATTGGTTTGGGATCCAAATGGATCAACCTAGTCCCAAACCAAACAAGGGTTTGTAAAACCATCCTGTTCCAAAATATTGTTGGATGGATTGGAAAGGATCTTGGCATTGGAAACCGGCTTCAACCATGGTAATATTTTGTGAGTATGGTTTAATTGTGTAAACTGTTTTTTGTGTTCTTGTGGTTTGTGTGGTAGAAGGTTTTGTGAATGGTTGGAATGAATTTGAGGTCAAAAAAATGGGTTTTGTCGATGATGATGCTTTAGGTCTTGGTGATGATGATAATGATAGAGGCAGTTGTAGGAGCTTTTGTGTGTTTGGTGGAGTTTGGGATAAATGCATTTGTCTAAATCCTGTTTCTTCTATGTTGGCGTCCTGTTCTTCTTTGATTGCGATGTCAGCCCAAGACATTTTTGGTTTTGTAACATTTGTATTTGCTGTGTTTTTCCGTTTGTCAAATTTTGGGGTCATCGGATCTGTCTTGTAGGAATTCGCGGGTAAGAAAATCTGGGACTGAATTTGTATCTCCGTTTATGAATTCAATATCAAAATAAAAAATGCTTAAAATTGCTTGCCATCGTGCAAATATTTGCTTTGATGCAAGGTTTTGTACATCTTTTTGTAAAATTTCTTTTGCACTTTTACAGTCTATGCGTAATAAAAACTTTTTGTTTAATAAATCGCTTTGAAATTTCTGAATGCATAAAACAATGCTTAAAATCTCCTTTTTAATTGTGGAATAATTCTTTTGGGTTTCATTCCAATGTGCAGATGTAAACTGAACAATTAATTCTTTAGAATCTTGAATCTGCTTTAAGATTCCTCCATAACCAATATCAGAAGCATCAGTTTCTACTATTTTCTGTAGTGCCGGATCTGCTAAGTGTAGACAAGGAATTTGTGTGACGTGTTTCTTAATTTGTTGGATAATTTTTGTATGTGTTGTATTCCAAGGTATAGGGTTTGTTTTTAGACGGTCGTGAAGTGGTTTTGCTATTCTGTTTAGATTTGGGTAAAAGTCTAGGACATAATTTAAACATCCTAAGAACCTTTGCAGCTATTTTTTGTCAATCATTTTATCTGGAAATTTTGAGGTGAATTGTAGAGATCTTTCGATAGGTGTAATTGTTCCTTGAGTAATATAGTGCCCAAGAAATCTTATTTTTGTTTGGAAAAGTGACATTTTAGATTCGGAGACAACTAAACCGCTTTTTTCAATTACATATAAGAACGTTTTTAAATGTTTGAAATGTTCATCAATAGTTTTCGAAAATATAAGCACATCATCTATGCATACAATGCAAAATGTTGAGTAATCATTGAATATGTCTTTCATAATTCTTTGAATTTCCGAAGGAGCATTTTTTAAACCAAAAGGCATTACATTCCATTGGTATTGTCCAAATGGAACTGTAAATGATGTCTTATACCTGTCTTCAGGTTTTATTTGTATTTGCCAGAAACCTGATTTCATATCAAATTTTGAGAATATGAAGGCATCATGGAGTTTATTAAAAAGGTCTTTCTTATTAGGTATGGGGTAGCGAATCCATTTTAACGCTTTGTTAAGTGGTTTATAATTAATGACTAGTCTGGGAGTTCCTCTTTCAATCTCAGAGGCTTTATTAACATTAAAAGCAGAACAACTCCAAGGTGATCTGGCTTTAAAGATTAATTTTTTGTTTTCAAGATCTTGTATTTATGTTCTACAATATTGTTTAAGGTCTTTATTCATTTGTATGGGTCGGGCTTTAGTAGGTACATCTTTTTCATGAAAAGATGTATCATAGGGTAAATAAACCATATGTTGTTTTCTATTCTAGAAGGCATTGGGTAGGTCAGCACAAACTTTTGATGTAAATATCTTTTGTAAATCTTAGTATTTTTTCTTTTATAGTAGGTTGATTTAGTAGTTTTTTTTTTTTTTTTTTTTTTTGTAAAACTCGAACTTTTATTAAAAGAAAAACTTTTACAGCCAACCCCCGATGTAAATATCTCAATTTGTAATAAAACCTTTAGTACCCGGGTGCTTTTTCTTTTATAGAAAAACTAGAGGTTGATTTAGTAGCTTATTTATCCTTTGTAAGGAGGCATGTTTTTGTAATTCATTGAGCTGAAATTGTTTGTTGTGTATTATATTATTAATGTTGTTTTCATGTATTGATGAAGCTTTTAATAAATTTAAACTTCTAGTTCTTGGTTTTACTAAGAATGGAAACTTATGTTTTTTATTATTTATTTTGAAGGTAATGAATCGGACAAACCTTGTAAGGTGTGATAAGGTTTATGAAAGGAGTGCCAAGGATTACGGAATGATGGATGTCATTGACAACCACAAAGGATGTCATCGAGAGAGATCCCATTGTTGATTATGGAAGCTTGTCTTTGCGAGAGATGACTATTTTTGATTCGTTTTCTGTCGAAATTTTTTCATGGGTTTGTTGTAGGAATTTTATAGGGACAAACCCTTCTTTTATACAATTTAAGTCGGCTCCGATGGTATGAAGTGTCAAATAGTGCGATGGTATGAAGTTCGAAATCATTTAAAATTTTTATTGTAATATTTATGATATACTTTCTTGATGTAATTTCTTTTAAAACAAAAAGGAAATCGGTTAAATCAATCGGAATAATAGGGGCGAGATATGTTGTAATATTTTGTAATTGTTGAGTAATATCTTCATTTTCGTCTTGTATGCGTGTCACTATTCTCTTTTATTGTTTCAATAATGGTTTTGATTAATGAAGAATCACTATTAACTTTTTCTAGACAAGGTAAATAGTTCATGTTTCTCTTTTAGTTCTCTTAACTCATTTTTTATTTCTTTAATTTGTTTTTGGAGATCGTGATTTGTAATTTTATCTTTTCTATTATTATTACTCCTATTTAGGATTGTTGTTAAAGTATGGATTGGTTGTTCCGCAACCCCAATATTTAATCATTTGATGCACGTGCAATTTTTGTTTTGGGGTTTTCGTCTACAAGACGAATCTCTTTAAGAGATTTCATGAGTGATGAATATCAATAATAAATTGATCATTCTTCCGCGGATTTTTATCTTTAACACCGATCGGTCTTCTACGCTTCACGGCGTAGCGAAATATCTTTAATCATCATCTTGTTGGTGCATTTATAAATAATCACTCATTTAATTTCAATATAGGCATACGGCATATTACTTGTTAAATACTACAAGTAAGATTATTTTCAGCGATTCGTTAAGCGATGCGTGGAAGATCGTTTATCTTGTTAAAATTTCTCGGCATTCTTTTATTCTAACATGAGATTTTCTTTATCTCCCCCTAATGCCGAGAATCGATCTTCATCGAACATGTAGCACCGAGCTATACATTGATGCTTTTTTTTATTCGCTTCATGCGATTTACACATATAAAACATAGTGGTTTCAATTAAATATCTCATTCTATGAGATTTTTGAAAGCAATATCTCTCTTGCGCTTCATGCGTTTAATATATCACTATGTGATTTTAGATTCTTCAAGAATCGTTCGCAAAAAATTCACGTTATATTTAGAGAAATCACTAGAATGAGACAACGAACTTTTGGTTCGTTTCTCCCTCTTTCTCGGAAAATATTTGATATATGCAAAATGTGCATAATCTACCCTTCGTGGGTTTCATGTAAATGAATAATATATGAACTCATGGTTCATATATGTCCATATTTGTCACGAGATATAATGGATTTTCCTCCTCTCATGCTCGGACAACACTTTTTCACTATCGGTATCTAGAAAATTTGCAATTACCCGTGACGGATTCAACATTTTAATGTTAGAGATCCTCTTATGCGGGTATCAACAAATTTCTTTAATATTTTCCGATTTGGGGAGAAGCATTATCTCCTTTAGAGATATTTTATCAATTCTCACAATGCTTATTAGGATGAATCATATGTACTTCACTCATTTATGTGAATTTCATGTCCACTTTCGTCAATTCTCGAAGTACTTGTTGCTAACGGTTCATGCTTAAAAGTATCCAATAATTTTTCGAGATATTTTTGTTGTAGAATCATGGGTCATTAATCCCTGTTGTAATATATCAATAAAGATTTGTTGTTCTTTGGAGATAACATTTATCATTTTCTCATTGTCTCTTTCGGATTCAAAAGTATTTGTTAATGTATCGTCTATTTTTGCTATTCCATTGTTATCTGTATTTTCTTCATTAGTTGTGTCACTATCAGAATCTATAAGTAAGTTTGATATTTTGTTCATAATGTTCATAATGTCGTCTTCTAGACTTAGTTCATTAAGCTTTCTTTTTAATTTACAGTAATTTGCTGTATGTCCTTTTTTGTGGCATCTATAACATTCAATGTCTTTTTTCCAATTTGGTTTCGACGTATTATATTTTTTATTTTTGTAGAAATTATTGTTCGAGGGTCGTTTTATTTGCTTTCTGTATAAATTCCTATTAGACTGATATGGTTTTTTGTTTTGAAAAGTGGGTTTTTTGCAATCTCCTTTACAAGAGGAAATATTTTAAAAGGATTGTTGTCAAATTGTTGACAAAAGGTTCCAAGCTCTAAATTAGCCTTTTTCATTTCCCATTTTATGTGTTTCTGAAGTTTTAAATCTTGGCATATTTTCATTCCTTCTTGTTGAATTACACTTACGAGTTGACCATATGTGTATTGATCGTATGCAATAATTTGTGTACCTGAATTCTCACGAATTCTATTTCTAACTTTTTCCCCTAATAAGGTTGGTAGTCCTGCTAGGAATTTCTCCTTCCAAAAAGGTTGATTGGAATCATCCCTTTGCATTAATCTTGTGAGGAAATTATTTTTATACCATTGGAAATCACTAAGTTTCTTACAGCGTAGGTTTGAAAGTAGTTCAGTATTTCTTTCTTTTAATTTTGCCGGATCTCCAAGAAAATGTATTGAAATAGTATGTATTAGAGTGGATACAACATCTTGTAGAGGTTCTTGTTGGTCATCAAGAATCAGATTTTGTTCTTCATCATATTTTAATGAATTAAGTATTTGGTCATGTTGGTCAGATGTTAAATAAAAGTCCCACCATCCTTTTAATTGTCCTGAAAAGCCTGCAATTAATAGTTCCGCGGTAGTCCTATCTTGGACTCCGTCTTTGCGTTCGTATGCATTTGCGGCCATAGTCATTTCTTTGTAGGAATGATAGAATTTGATATTCGTTCATAGTGTCTAAGTTCCAATTGTAAACAGAGGATGCATTAAAACGGTTTTGAGTTTGAGTTTCTACTGGTATTATGCCCAGAGGATTGTTCGGAACTTGTTGTAAACTCCATCCTATTTTGTTTAGTTGATTTTTATCTAGTGATATATCAGTATCTGTGTGTGAGTCATAATCATATTCTTTCCCAATCGTATTAATATGAAGTGTTGTTGTGGGGGTCATTGCGGGGGTATCCGGTGCTATCTGGTTTTCAGAAGATGAGCTCGCTGTCATTTTTTGTAGTTTGTTTTGTAAATCTTTGAATAAATCCGATTTTTTCTTTTGTATATCTTTGATGGATGAAGAAGATACTTGGTATGGTTTGAAGACTGGGGTTGTTTGGCTTTTTATATTGGAATCATTAGTTTGAGGATTCTCTATTCGACTAATCTTCATTTGTTTTTCCATTTTCTCTAATTGTTTTCCGATTGTATGGAGATTAGTATTCGTATAATTATTTTGGGAAATAATATTTTTTTATATTTCTCTTGTCGTCTTCTCCAGGTAGTTTAATTGGATAAGCTTCTACAAATTGATCTTGGTGTTGTATTTTTATTCCCTGGAATGGTGGGTGAGTAGATATTATTTTTTCAGAGTTTAGAGTAGTTTCCCATTCCGGATTCTTATTTCTAATGATAATAGGACTAATTATGGTTGTGAAAGGATAATCGATATGATTTTCGAGGGAGTAAATTTCAAACCGAGTCAAAGAAATATATATGAATTTTATTTTGATTTACAAAGTCATAGTATTTATTTTGAATTTCTTGTCGTTTTAACATAAATTTGTCAAAGAACCAAGTCCTTTTCATTATATTTCTTTCGAGTAAAAGTCATTTTGAAGAACTTTTTTGTTAATTGTAAACTCTTTTTCAATGATATTTAGTTCATTAAGGTTATCGGTAATGGCCGAAAATGAATTTGGTTGGTTCAGAGTGTTTGTTGGTTCGAAGTGTTTGTGTCATTGCTTCCTACGTTTTCTGTATGATAGAAAGATCTTGGAATCTGTGAAACCTAATCTACGTTCCTTAGTCTTGTAACAGGGATATTGGAGATCGAATTCCTTGGGTTCGAGGTACCTATAACTGATGGTATTTGAGATACTCTGCCTAGATCAATTGTAGCAGAAGTATCTTCGGATGCGAGCTAGAATCGGTGTATCCGGCACTCGTACTTCTTCTTTCGTCAAAAGAAGTTTTACCTTGCCATCGGTGAATTGAGTAACATGTCTTAGTTCGAATTTGGTTCGGAAACCTATTTTGTGTTGGGACTATATTTTCTAAGACCCATTCATCTGGAAGAGTAATATCTTTCCATTTGATGGTTCTAGAAGTACACTTATTAGACCTTGAAAGATCTGTTTGTAGGAGAAGTGTTTCTCCTTTTGGACTATAACATCTTACTTTTGTAGAAAAGGCTGAAATCATGGCCTTATAGTGTAATCTAAAAATAATAGTAATAGGAATTGATCCTTCTAACATTTTGTAATTGTGCGTTTTTATTTGAAGCACCAGAGATTTGAGGATGTTAGGATCATTTAGAGAAATAGAAATATTAGGCCAACAATCAAAAGTAATTGGACCCGTACAAAGACTGGATTCAACAGAACTTAAAAGTGAATCTTCAAAGTCTAAGTGTCTTGTGTCTCTAAGAACAGCTAAAATGGAAGTGTTTAACCCTTCTCTGGTTAGAGGTTTTATATATATATATATATATATATATATATATATATATATAAGATAGAACATAAAAAAAAAGATGGATAAGAGAGAAAGTGTGTTGGGTATTTTTTATTTTTTTTGAACAAATGCGCTAGAAAATTTTAAAAAATAGTTTTGTAGAAATGTGATGGGATGTATATAAATTTTTGTTGGGCTGCACATTAGAAGATAAGTTAATGTTAGTTTACAGGACTGGGCCGGAGATGAACAGTAAAAAGAAAAGAGCATATCAGAAAGAAAAAAGAAAAAAAAAAAAAGCAAGTGTCGAGGAGGGGTTAAACCCCTTCCTTTCTATTAGATTTTTATATATTTTTTCCATTGACTCGGACACGTGTCCAGAAGGGTTAAACATATAAAAAAAACATATGGATAAGAGAAAAGTGTGTTGGGTATTTTTTTTTAAAGAAATGCGCTAGAAAAAATTTAAAAAATAGTTTTGTAGAAATGTGAAAACAGATGAATAAGAGAGAAAACGTGTGAGTTTTTTTTTTTTTTTTTTTGGAAGAAATGCGCTAGAAAAATAAAAAAACAGTTTTGTAGAAATGTGATGGGATGTATATAAATTTTTGTTGGGCTACACATTAGAAGATAACTTAATGTATGTTTACTGGGCTGGGCCGGAGAGGAGATGAACAGTAAAAAAAAAACAGCCAATGAGAAGAAAAAAAAAACAAGTGTCAATCAAGGGTTAAACTTCTTCCTTTCTATTACATAGGTAGATATTCAAAGCACTTTTTTTATATTTGGGATGATCTGATTTACAGCGTGCATTCTGCACATCGTTAATTTTACCACGTACATTATGCCTGTCATAATTTTTTTACGGCGTGCATTTTGCACATCGTAAAATATTTTATCACGTACAATTTTCACATCGTAAAGCTTTTACGACCTACATTTTACACGTGAAAATTTTTACACTTTCACTATGCAGGTTCATACGACGTGACCATGCACGTCGTAAAACACAAATTACGTGCTTTGCATGTCGTAAAAACGAGAATTTTCTATAGTGGAGATGTGATTCCAATAATCAACAGGGTTCTCAGTTCGAATCTCCGGAGCTATACGAGTCATTCCGTACCCACTAGAATGCCCGTGTTGTTTATGGAGAGAGACGTCGACCTCCATGATAGTGGTGAGCTTTTACCGCGTATTCTTTGTCACCACGGATTGATGTAGATGGCCGAGATTCCGGCCTCGTTCAATGCCACAATCATCCGGTAATTCTACGCATATGTGGCGCATAACCCTACTGCTCACTATGCTATCTTAGAGGGGTTTCCATTGACTTCTATATTGAGAGGATAATGCATATTTTGGCATTGAGAACACGCCGTTCAATAAGGATCGACATTACGACATTGAGTGGTAGTCGGACGTCAATGATTTCCCGATGATCTTTTATTCAAACGACCTGACGTGGGAGAGGTGCATGCTACATCGGTTTGGCATTTCCCATCTGCTTCCTAATACTCATCATGATTCCATTACACCTCGGCAGGCCAAGCTCGTGTTCTTTCTCAATGTCGGAATGCCGGTTTACTTATGAACACCTGCATACGGGAAGTTGCCCGGACCTCTAAAGAGATATTGCCGTATGGGCACATGATTGATTCATTGGCGATGGAGCTAGATTTCCCAGTGTTAGTTGTTGTTGAGCGAATAGAGCAGCGGCCGATTCTTGACAGTAATACAGTGACTGTCATTGGACGGCATAGAAGGCGTCCTGCACAAGATAAGGAGCGCACACCGGTTCATTGAAGGGTTAGATCTCAGTAGGAGATCAATGAAGGGTTCTCCAGAGACATTTCTGCCCTAAACGAGAAGATGGATCATCTGATCAATCATCTCGCCGTTCCACCATTTGCCCCGCCACCTCCACGTGCCCCCCCCCGACATGCCGCATCTTCTTCAGGTGCTGGACCTTCCACCTCTGCACCGCCTCCCGGTTTCGAGAGATCACCATCCTCCGAGGCAGAGGACTACTACATGCTCGATTCAGATGGCTAGCCATTTTTCTTTTTCTATTGTTATTTTCCTCCATTGTTGTCATTATTTTTCTTTTTTTTATTTTATTTTATTATTCCGACTTTGCAACAACCGTGTAGTTTCTTTTTATTAAAACTATGATGAATTTTGTCGGCTTAAATTGTTTGAAGTTTTATTTTATTGCTTTCTTACTGCCGTAAAAATTTATTATGTCATTTGTTACCCCGAGACGGTTCGCCTTGTTTTGTATGTTAGAATTATTGCAGATTTCGAGGATTATTTCATTTGCCCGATGTTTTGACGATACGGATTCATTGCCCGCTTTGCGCTTTCCGAAGCTAAGTTCCTTTCTTGTATTGTTTTTTTCATCATTGGAGATAATGTTTCGGTTAAATGGGGGTAGGAACGTCACTTAGCTCTCGGTTATGTGTTTCACCAATTTTTGACTATTTCGATTCTGTTTTATGCACTTTTCACCACTTTATCTTTTTGAGACGTATTCGAATGTGATAGAAAAGATATGAAGTATTTGATCTTTTGGAGCTAATTAATTACACCTCTATTTCACAAATGAACGGATGAAAGTCGTGCCAACTTTGAAGTAGTTGCGTATTAACCGTATATTCTATTTATGAACCGCCATTTAAGCACATATTACTCACTTCTTCAGGGTGCCTTTAGATGACATATTATTTTGACTTGTGTTGACTCTAGTTTTTCCGAGTTTTGTTCTACCTATGGTCATTTAGGTCAAATTTTGGATCTCATAAGGGCTAAGGATTTACGGATTCGGTAGTTTATCAAATTGAGCGGACCGTGAGGATAGATAGATTTTTTAGAGTGTCACTTTGCCCGAAAAAGAATAAAAATTCTTTGGCTAGAGGGTAGCAAGTTCAGTGCTAGATTTGATAAACTTCTTGTTTGGCAGCCACCATTGCAAGTTTCTCCCTCGCGCAAAAATAATAAATAATAAGATAAACACGAGCCTTGGAGTAGTACTCAGTTCTAAATCCGCCTTGCCCAGTTGACTTGACCTACAAGTTTAAAATAAAATCAAAGTTATAAAATCAATGGCGTAAAGGGACAAACATTCTCGTGATTTGCTAGTTAAACCCTGAGTTGATATAATGTGATTATGTCTACATTACTAAAGCTTGAGAGTTATTTCACACACACCGGTTCATGAATTGAATAGTGTATAATGCGTTACTTATGGATAATAGTTGACGTGATTCTTATCTTGACTTAATGCGCATAGCTGTTTTTAATTAACTTGTATATTGGTCCGAGAGTTCATTTTCTTTCGCCTTTTTGTTCGGGACGACCAAAATCTAAGTGGGTGTAGTTGATAACACTATATTTAGTACCATAAACTATAGCATTATTTACCCCTAATTGTGCTCAATTGACGAGAGATGGTTTGAGTATTGTGTGAAATACATGGCGATTGCTTAGTGCTTGTTCCTTGATAGAGAAGTATGCATTTACATAATTATCCCTCGTATATAGTACTGTTCTGCCTCGTTTTTTGTGATTTTCAAGTGTATCATATTCTGGAGCAATAAAGATGGACCTGAGCTGTGAAGAGTCAGTGGGCCAAGACAAGAAAGTCCACGAAGAAGTCTGCTGAGGTGAAAAAGGCTTAAGTCGGGCCCGTAATTGCGGAAGCCCATTCACAATTGCGAGAACTTAGGGAACACGAAATCAGAAGTTGTGTGTTTTACATTAAGTCGGTTAGGGTTTAAAACACCTAGGTCGGTTACAGTGCTTATAAATAGCCTGTACCAGCCCCATTGTAACATGCACAAAAATTATATCAAGTTTATGAAATAAAATAGTCTCTTTGGTATTGCTTTGAGTTCTTTCATAGGTTTCCTCCTCCAAGCCATCATCAACTAGCTTGAGTTGATCAAGCTAGATCTCCATAGTTGAAGGTATGAAGCTTTGGACATTCCTTTATATATTCGTTATGGTAGATTAGCTTAGATTTATGCGATGTAATTAATCTGCATGTTTAAACAAACCGTAATTTACCAGAATTAATTAGAACAGAACTATGATATTCCGAAGTAGGAACCGTCGCACTCGCAATTGCGAAGGTCTATATCGCAATTGCGAGGCACTTTTAGGTCACCCTAAATCTGGAGATTCAATGTCAGCTACGTTGATCGACAGGTTTAATTAACGGTAGGTTGGATATGGCCAATCTACTTGTCGTACATCGTAAATTAACATGAAGGACTTACAAGGTGAAGTGTTAGTTAGAACATAGTCTGAATCAATCCTTAGGAACATGCTAGTCAATCCATTATAGCCACTTAGGGAGGTTCTCAGTCTTGAACCGGCACTTTCTAGAACTTATTGTGTGTGGGTTAATACAACCAACGAAGAAGATTAACTGCATATAGACGTTTACTATCCGTCACATGGAAGTAAAGAAGTTTAGGAGATTGCACTAGTAGCTAAACTTGATTAAAACATACATTCTGATTGAATCAGAAAATTACGAGGAAAAGTAAACATAAAGATTAATTACACCAAGTTAGAAGATCGGTGAGGAAGGGAATACCAACTATATTTTCTGTCTTTATGTTGGTCAAAGACCATTATGTGTGTTCTTAGTTAGGTTAATACGTTTACTATCAGTGTTGTTGTAACAGCCCAGTTCCCTACCCTCAAGGTCCATTGGGGGTCGATGTGGGAGCCGCCTGCGAAGCTCATGTCGTGACTTCAGACATAAACTAATATCCATAATAAGGAAATCCATAAATGATTTAAAATATCTTACTTACAAGTTCCATTAGAACTACAACAAATTAGATACAACCGTTCCATCTAACTTAATGGGCTCAGCATGATCTAATCCTTAGTTGATGACATCATTCCTATCTCCTTCCTCTCCCCCAACCAAACACCTGGAAGCCTCTCTCACTAGCCAACTATACATGTAAGACTAAAAGGTTTTTGCAAGAGCTGTGAGCTTTAACTCAGTGAGGTTCAGTGTGTGCTTGAAGTGCAGCTTCACAAATATCATACTTTTAAAGTACACATAACAGATATATAGCCACTGATCGATACATAATATATTAACATATATATTAGTGAAGAAGGCACGATAGCAGTAATAGTATCACATAAATAGTAACATCATGAGCATATAAGTGACATTAGAACTAATTACACATAACAGAAAGTATCAGACTAACAGTTCAATGCACATATTATAGGATATAAATAGGTAGAGAACCTCAAAGTGATATAGACGAAGACAGTTGTATCACAATTGATATCAGTTCGACATAAGTTCCTTTCACGATGCTATTAATCGAATATTAGTTGTCACTCTACAGCAGCCCAGGTGTATAATAATTGCTCCAAAATAATAACATTTATTTCTAATTTATAAAATACATAATATATATACATATACAACCTGCATGGCTTTTATAGCCACTACCTGTTAAGTTATTAAGCCCTTAGGTGGCAATTGCGAAACCATCTTTATCTCAAGTATCCACCCCGCAAATATCAACTTAACCCACGTCTACATATCAGTGGCTTTATGGATGAATATGATGACAAACCCAAACATGTTAATCTATTCACGCGTGGATTTATTATGGGATTAAGAATGTGTATATAATGATTACGGGTTGAATAGAAAACTGGCAATCTTATATAACAAGGTTTTGATTATTTCTGGCATGAATAAAAAGCTTAGCCTTTTGTAGCCGTTTATACCCGCTTTTAGCCCAGGTGTGTGATGTATGAAAAATATATGATCAAATTATAAGACTTTTTATTATTATTTTATGATATTTTAGTATAATTTCATATAAATGCATCGAAAACTTATAAAAATCATAGTTAGTTATAATTAGATGCATAAGTTATAAAAACGATAAAAATGATGTTTTTTTGTCAGATTTACGTTTGGTGTTTCATTGATATTATTGCAGGATCAGATGTTTACCGAGATCCCAAAATATGACATACTTTGAAGTATAAATCATGAGTTTTTGTGGTATAAAAGATTATGCCAAAATCTAACAACTTTGAACAGATCAACTGTCCTTAATGTTTCTACCGTAACTCATCTTCAACGGACATTTGATCTAACTTAGAGGCATTTTCAAAGAAAAAGTCCTTGATGAAAGTTGTAGGCCTTCAAGAAAGCTTTCCAACGACTATCAAATCATGTCAATCTGAGGTCTACAGCTCGAGATAGGTTTTTACGAACATCAGATATGTTGTATGTCCGGCACGCGCCGGAGAAGGCCGAATATTGCAGAAAAATCTCTGAAACTGGGCCCACAAATCTCTGACAAGGGAATATATACTGTGTAGCCGGCACGCGCCGGTTGGTGTCCGGCACGCGCCGGCCTTGTGATATGGCCTATAAAAATAGACCTCAATTGCAACCATTTTGAAGTGTACCAATGCATATATCTCTCTTCTATATATCTCTATAGTTTCGTTTTGTTGTTTTTAGTTAAATAAAAGGCGTAAACGGCACTCGCCGGAATAATGCTTTGTAGTATAAAGTCTCGTTATAATGCTTAGAGGATGTATCAAGGCTCATTGATGTCAAGGAGTTGCTATTTCCGGATGATACAACTCGAATGCTTCAATTGTAACCCGGTAACTTTTCTAATGTATTTATGTTTATGTATTAATTATAGTATCTATATTTTAGTTATTATGTTGTTAGGCTAAACTTAGTATCTAGCCAAGATATGAAATTGGATTAGTATTATCTTTTTAGGGAAATGGATGATGACTATACTAAAATTGGATAAAATCGGTTATAATGAATCTCTTTCTATATTCGTATTGAATTAGCTACTTGATATGAAAGAATTCATAATCTAATTATGAATTGACGCCTCGTAGTTAGGTTATGAACTCGTTAATAGAAAGACCGGAGGGTAAAATTGGCCGAGTGAAAACGTGACAACGGAATCCGATTTCCTAAACCGGGGGTAGATTTGTTTCGGGAGAAACAAACTCTTATTGACATATGTACTCAAGAGATTATTACGTTTAATTCGTTTGTTTAATTGACATACCTTAAAATTGGCCGAATGACAAAACGGGAGTGACCCATGCTTGAGGATGACCTTGGACAAATGATTGGACATATGACAATTTCAGATGCTCGTGTGAGGATGAATTGTTTAGTTTAGGAGTGCACCGTTCCGTATAATTGATTTAACTTAAAATAATGATCGAGCACATCTAATTTCCACTAGAAAGATATAATCATTCAATAACATATTCTTGGCTAGTCTCTAATTATAATATCTATCTCCCTCCCTAGATATTGTTTTGGTACCTATATATATTTATATCTATATATATATGTATTGATATATATATATATTTATATACTTATATATATCTCGTTTTAGTTTTATGCTTTGTTAGTTTAGAGTTTGGTTGGATGATAAAATTGCGACTTAGATTGAGATAATAATAGTTTCTCGGTGTTTAATCACACGGTGAATTACCAAGTTTTCCCTGAGGATCGACACCTGACTCACCATACTATCACTACAATTTGACCCGATACACTGCCGGTAAGGATCGTAACACCTAGAAAAGGTCCGTCAGCTTTCTGGCGCCGTTTCCAAGGTTAGGTTTAGGTCTGTCAGTATTTTGGCGTCGTTGCCGGGGAGCGACGCTAATTCATTGTGTTCGAATGATTTCTACTTATATTAACTCAAAAGTCTCGAGGATAAGTCAACACTCTTCTTACCCCATTTCTATTTTCTTTTTCGTTGGTACTTACCTAATAAGTAAGTTACCAATCTTTACTTTTATCGATTTCAACTATTTTCGATTTTCGTTAGTTGATGACCGTAAAGAGTAAGGCCCCACTTACTCCTTATAAGCCCGACATAGATACTTACGAAAGGCGAGTTAAGAGCGAGAAAGAAAACAAGGTCATACTAGTCGTGAAATCGACGACGGAGAATCATCATCAAATCAAAATACGAAAATGGCCGAAAACGGTGATGAAACACACGAACAAGGGCTAGATCATGCTCAAGGGCATGGCCAAAATCTTAATCAGATCTACCAATACCAAATAACGAGAATAGAAATAATCAAAATCGGAACCGAACAATCGTAATAATAACCCACCAAATCCGAGACCTATTTGTGATCGACCTTAAGAATAAACCAGACTAATAATCCGGTTCGTTTACCCAATGAAGGAGCAAATAATTTTGAAATAAAATCTCATCTTTTTGGTCTAATTGACGCAAGAGCCCAATTTCTAGGAGAGGATGATGAGGATCCACATCACCATCTCTATCTTTTCGAAGAATTGTGCAATCTGCCAAAAGTCAAGGTACTCATCGTGAATTAACAAGGATGTCTATGTTTCCTTTTTCTTTAAAAGGAAGAGCACGAGATTGGTTTATGTCACTCCCACATCATTCATTGACTAGTTGGGAGGAGATTCAAACCGAGTTTTTAAAGCAGTATTTTACTCCGGGTAGAAATTTGGAATTAAAGGTCGAAATTGCCAACTTTAGACAAGGATCCGAAGAAACGCTTGGGAATGCGTGGGAGAGATTTAAAAAGTTGTTAAGATCCCGTCCCGATCATGGTTATTCCTTAGATATGCAAATCCAACTTTTCTCGTCGTAAATTAAGGAAAGATTCACGTGCGATGTAGATCATGCATGTGGTGGTTCATTAATGATGAGTGAAGCCCAAATAGTTTACGATGCTATAGAAAAGATTTCCAAAAACATAGAATGTGGGAAACCGGTTCTAGCACCAGGAAAGTAGCATTTGCAGGAGAATGCACATCGAATACGGAAGTTCTAGCACACTTGGAGAATTTGAGTAGAAAGTTTGACAACCTACAAAGCTAGTAGGATCGTAAAACCGTAAACTATCATACCAAATGACTACTCAAGTCATGATAATGTGTCATTAGGGATAGAAGAACCAGAAGGATACTCAAGGGAAGAGGTGAGTTTTTTACAACAGCATAGGAATTTGAACAACGCGTATTCAAACTCCTTTAATGCTATTAGAAGAGAGCACCCAACTTTTAGATGGTCCGAAAACCCTAATAAGCCGGGACAACCGCCATATCCGGTTCAAGTATAAGAATCCATATAGTAATCAAGTTCATCAAGGAAATACATCAAATCGAACCTACAATCGTTACCTAAATCTTATCCACAACATACTACTCAAACTATACCAATCACCCAAAGTTCAACCCAACTTTGAAGGAGTTGATAAATGGGATAAATTAATGGAAAATATGATGGGTGTAGTATCTACTCAAGCTCGAATATGGAAACTATGATAACTTCTATAGGTTCGGTCTCTAAGGATATGACTATGTTGAAAACGTCTATGGGTGGACATGATACGAGAATGAGAACTATAGAAGCATCATTAAGGAATATGGAAGATCATTTGAGTAGAGAAGGAGAACGTAACAACAGTAGACCTCCATGAGGAATACCAAGTAATACTGAAAGAAACCCGAGAGAGGTAAATGCTGTGATTACAAGAAGTAGGAAATATTGTGAAGATACTAGAGCAGAGAACGCAGAAACAATGAGGTAGAAAATGATTTTGATAATATCGTAAAGGAAAAGGACGAACTTGAATTTACTGATGAAGAGGAAGAAATTATCGAAGAATTCTTAAAACAGAATGATGTTGAACCTGAAATTGAAGGTGAAGAATGGGTAAAAGTCCCTAGAATTCTGAAAGATCCTATGGATAAGGACCTGAGAACCCTATTTAAGGAACATGTCAGAGAAAATCAGGGAGAAAAACAGGAAGATTTAAAAGTAACTGAGAAGGATAAAGTTGATACAGGGAATGTTTTAAAGGAAAATTCTCAAGATAATGAAACTTGGCAATCAAGTAATTCTCAAAGATTCAAGGAAAAAGGAAAAGAGAAAATGACTTCAGAACCAAAGGTTATAGATTTAGAATCTTTGCCTTATCCACCGAAAGATCAAATTAAAAAGATAAAACCGATAAGAAATATGCTCGTTTCCTTGACACTTTTCGTCATATTCATGTCAATATCCCCGTTATAGAAGCTTTAGTCAACATGCCCGCCTATGGAAAGTTTCTTAAAGATATCCTATCTAACAAAAAACGATTAGAAGAATATGAGAATATATGCCTTAATGAAGAATGTTCTCGCAATACTTCAAAGATCGGCTACCTCCTAAACTTAAAGATCCCGGTAGTTTCACTATCCCATGTGAAATTGGAGGATTTCGTTTAAGAAAGTATTGTGTGATCTAGAGCAAGTATCAATCTCATGTCTTATGAGGATTATAAGAAACTAGGAATAGGAGAGCTTACGAATACCGAAATGACCCTTCGGATGGCGTATAGATCAATTAAACATCCTAAGGGAATAATCGAGGACGTGTTGGTTAAAATTGATAAATTTTACTTCCCAAGTAGACTTTGTAATAATGGAAATGGAAGAAGGATATTCAGCGCCAATTATTCTAGGTCGACCATTTCTAGCTACAGGAAGAACTTTGATAGATGTTCAAAAAGGTGAACTAATACCGAGAGTTAATGAGGATAAAGTTTCATTCAATATCTTCAAAGCTATAAACCATCCATACAAAGAACCGTAATCATGTTCTTTTATAGATGAATATTCTACTATGTGGGATGCCAAATTTAAAGATTATGAAAATAAATTAGAAGAATGTTTGGCATTTTCTATCTATAAAGAAGATGAAGATGATACTGAAATGAAAGAAGTAATCCTTTATTTAGATAAAGGAGGGTTTCTTAAACATCCATGGCATCAAAATTTGAAATTGGAAATGGAAGGACCAGTTTTAAAACCATCGTAGAAGATCCACCAAGGAATCTGGAGTTGAAACCACTTCCTTCGAATTTGAAATATGCTTTTCTTGAAAATAATAATCTGTTACCAATTATTATTTCATCAACCTTAACAAATGAACAAGAGGATCAATTATTAAGAATGTTAAGACAACATAAGAAAGCTTTTGGATGGACAGTGGCAGATATCAAAGGTATTAGCCCTGAGATTTGTGTTCACAAGATTATTTTGAATGAAGAAGCTAAACCTTGTATTCAGCCACAACGCCGCCTCAACCCGAATTTGCAAACAATCGTTAAGAAAGAGGTCATTAAGCTATTAGAAATGGGAATAATCTTTCCCATATCGATAGTGAATGGGTAAGTCCGACTCAAGTAGTTCCAAAGAAAGGAGGTTTCACAATAAAAGAAAATGATAAAAATGAATGGATTCCGACAAGGGAAATTACGGGATATCGAATGTGTATTGACTTTCGGAAACCGAATGATCATACTAAAAAGGATCATCATCCACTTCCATTCATCGTGCGATGTTGGAAAGATTGAGTGGACATAAGTATTACTTCGCTTTTTAGATGGTTATTCGAGTTATTTACGATATTCATTGCAGCGGGAGATAGAGAAAAAACTACTTTCACTTGTCCCTATGGAACTTTTGCTTATAAAAGAATGCCGTTTGGATTATGTAATGCACCCGCTACATTTCGGCGATGTATGATGGCAATATTTTTCGATATGATCGAGAAATTCTTAGAAATCTTTATGGATGACTTTAGTGTTTATGGAGATTCTTTTGATAAATGCTTATCACACTTAGAACGTGTTTTACAACGCCGTGAAGATACCAACTTGGTTCTAAAGCGGGAAAAATGTCATTTGATGGTATCTCGAAGGAATTGTACTAGGTCATAGAATCTCGAAGCGAGAATTGAAGTTGATAAAGCTAAAGTCGAAGTAATTGAAAAATTACCCCCACCAATTAATTTGAAAACGTTAAGAGGATTTCTTGGACATGCAGGATTTTATAGAAGGTTTATTGCAGATTTCTCAAAAATAGCAAAGCCCCTGAGTCATTTGCTAGAAAAATAAGTACCTTTTAACTTTGATGATAAATGTATGGAAGCCTTTAAGACCCTAAAAGCGAAATTAACTACCGCACCAAGTACTAGTAGCACCAGATTGGGAATTGCCGTTTGAAATTATGTGTGATGCAAGTGATTTAGGCATTGTAGGAGCTGTTTTAGGTCAACGGTATAACAAAATTCTCAAAGCTATCTACTATGCTTCTCACACATTAAACGCGGCTCGGCTTAATTATGCAACTACCGAGAAAGAACTCGTTGGTCGTAATATTTGCCTTAGATAAGTTTCGATCATATATTGTTGGTTCTAAGGTAATAATCTACACAGATCATTCAGCTCTGAAGTATCTTTTAAGTAAGAAAGATGCCAAACCGCGTCTTCTTAGGTGGATTCTGTTACTTCAGGAATTCGATATTGAAATTAAGGATAAAAAAGGAAGTGAAAATGTAGTAGCAGATCATCTAAGCAGGATGGATAATGATGAAGGAAAAGGAAAAGAAATTCAGGATTCGTTTCCAGATGAGAAACTGTTTAAGATAGATACTCCCTCAACCATGCGATTATTAAAAAATAGAATACCATCAAAGGAAGATTCGCCATGGTTTGGGGATATTGTTAACTACATTACCTGTAAGTACATCCCACCTCATTGGACTTGGCAACGAAAAAAGAAGTTCTTTTACGACTTAATGTTTTATTATTGGGATAAACCGGATCTTTTCCGAAGATGCTCAGATGGAATAATTAGGAAATGTATTCCCGATAATGAAATTTTAAGTGTATTATCATTTTGTCATGATCGTGAGGCAAGTGAGGTCATCATGGAGGATGGAAAAGCTCGCTTTCAAAGTTTTACAATGTGGTTTCTATTGGCCTACATCGTATAAAGATGCATATAAATATGCAAAATCTTGTGAATCATGTCAAAAATGGGGAAATATATCGAAAAAACATGAAATGCCTATGCAACCAATTTTAGAATGTGAGCTATTTGATGTATGGGGCATAGATTTCATAGGACCTTTCCCTATATCTTTCGGAAAAAGATTTATTCTAGTGATGGTTGATTATGTTTCTAAATGGGTAGAAGTGAAGCTCTCCCTACTAATGATACCGAGTAGTGCTAAGGTTCCTTAAAAAGAATATATTCACACGATATGGCATTCCGAGGGCTATCATTAGTGATAGAGGTTCACATTTTTGTAACCGACCATTTACTAAGGTAATTGAGAAATATGGTGTAACTCATAAACTTGGAACACCCTATCATCCACAAACTAGTGGACGGGTAGAGGTGTCTAATAGAGAAATTAAAAGAATCGTGGAGAAGACAAGTGGACTCGAATCGTAAAGCTGGCGGGAAGACTTGATGATGCATTATGGGCATACGAAACGAGCCTTTAAAACACCGATTGGTCGTTCTCCTTACAAATTAGTATTTGGAAAATCTTGTCATCTCCCCGTTGAATTAGAACACCGAGCTTTATGGGCTATTAAATTTCTAAACTTTGATCCTAAAGCTGTCGGTGATCATAGATTACTTCAGTTAACAGAACTAGAAGAATTTCGACTCGATTCTTATGAAAATGCTCGAATCTACAAGGAACGCACGAAAGCTTTTCATGATAAGAGAATCTATAGTCGTGAGTTCCATGTAGGTGATCGAGTACTTTTATATAATTCCCGTTTGAAGTTGTTTCCAGGAAAGCTTCTAGATGGACAGGTCCATATGACGTAACAAAAATCTATAAGTCTGGAGCTGTTGAACTAACTGATGGAAAGACAACTTTTATAGCCAATGGACACAGGGTGAAATTGTTCGTGGAAACTGAAGGGATACCTCAACCAGAAGAAGTATTATTACTTATCGACCCTCCAACGAATTAAGAAAGCAGAATTTTAAACTTAGCCGATTACAGGTACTATCTTTCTAATTCACCTTTTAATATGCATTTTAAAGTAGTTTCGTCTTTTACCGGATAGACGTAAAAGAACTGGATGCCTTTCATAGATAGAATAAGAGTTTTTATTTTACTTTTAAGATTAGGTCTGAATAAGGATGTCGCGTTTAAGATAGAAGCCTTAGTTTCTAAATTAAATAAGGAATTGCTAATCGAAGTCAGAGAAAGAGAACTTTGTAATGGAAATTCAAGGAGTGCAATAAAAAGAAGAGCAAGGTTTCTAATGAGATGTAGAATGTGGAAAAAGTGAACATGATGGACAATGTGGAAGAAATACAACCATATCCCCGGGATGAGTGTTTGAATGTTATTAAGAAGGGAACGATTAGGTGGTTATCCGAAAATCCCGAGGGAATACAAAGAGATAATTCAAACGCATCACTCCTAGGAGAAAGGTTAAGGGACCGTTATGATAACAATCTTGAGGATCTGAGATTGAGGGAGTTAGCAAAAAATCCTAAGAATTTCAGTGTGTGTTTTAATTTTTCAAATTTTAATTAAATTTCGTATTTTTAAAGTTATTTTTCTAAACTTAAAAAGAAAAATATTTTTATGAAAAATTTATAATAAACCTATTTTATCATGTAAAGTAGGTATATTATATCAAAAATATGTGATTTCAATATTATATTAGTTTTTATATTTTATCAAGTTTTATATAGAAAAATCGTATTAAACTTAGATTATATAACATAAATCATAGGCTTAACATCAAATGATTTTTATGTGATATAATTCCGGCGACCTAGCTTTTCTTTCTAGCATATTAAAGTAATAATATATATATATTTCAATTTTTAGTTAAATTTCTGAAATTATTTTGAATTTATTTTGATTTTATAGCCTAAGTAATTGTTGGTTCTTGTTGTTGGTGTTGTTTGTTTGTGTTGTTGTATTGTCATACCACTATCGTAGATGGCCTCATCATCTAGAAGTAATCCTAAGAGGAAAAAGACTGAAGTACCCATCGTAGTACCGGTAGTTCAAACTAGGCCTTTAACCAAAAGGGAGAAAACTTTAACCTTTGAAAAAACCGCTAGTGCCGAAGCTAAACGAGCACATAATGAGTACTTTAGTAAAAGTAAGGTTTGGTTAGAATGAGGGATTGATTTTTCGAAGATTGGGAAAGAAGTGAAAGAAATTTTCAAGGATAGAGGATGGTTGGATGTAGCTATGGATAGGAAAGATAAGATTAACGTTTCTTTGGTATCAGAGTTTTATTCAGTATTATCTACTTATGATGCTGATACGGTTGAGGAGATCTATATCCCTCTAAGAAGTGTTAATGTTACTTTTTACCCTGCTATGATTAATGTATTCTATGGCTTAACTGATATACCAGAAGAGGAGGATTATCACAATGTATGGGGTTTAGAACATCCTATGGCTCTACAAACCAAAGCTTATGAAGCCCAACAAGCCTTTGACCCCACTGCTGAATGGATAGAAAATAGGTTTGCTTATGGGAATTGTATTAGGGACATAAGGGCAATAAAAAGCAGTTCTTAGGCCATAATGTATGTCCTTCCACACATGTTTGTGCATTTGGTCGAGAGGAAGTGGTTATTGCTTGGGCCATGGTTAATGATATTCCTATAAATGCGGGGAAATTGATCTTTTCTAAGGCATGTGAGTTTGCAAGCACTCGTTATCGAGAGGGACGTCTCCCGTTCCCTAGTCTCATTTCTCGCCTTATGTGAGCTTGCAGAAGTCCCTGTCTTACCCTCGGATAGAACTGTGTCTCCCTACATTCCTCCCATTGGTCTTAAGCTGAGAGCCTTACCTACTGGAGTAATAGATTACAATAATCCTAATCGTCAACAACAACAACCACCACCTCCACCTCCTATTCACACTCAAGTACCTAGACCACCGAGACAAGTCCACATCGGCCACGGCAGAGCCAAGTTGAGGCTATGTTTCAAACATTTAGTTCAAGCTCGGGCTAGAACCGATGCTAATATAGCTTTAGCTTTGTGAGAAGAATAGACATTGGGGTGAGGACATTAGAGTTGGTCGAGAGGATTTCGGGATGCTATGAGTGAGTTTGATCCTAGATTTGCCGAGATATCGCTAGACACCCCTATAGTCGGCTGAACCATATACTATGCCGATTGGATTCTGCCGATTCCACCACCTGTTATTTATCGGGACTATACGCCGTCATCCATAGGACAGGGTGGTATGTTTACAGGTACACCAGGGACACCCTTGGGCATGGGAGGAGTGACTTCTGTAGCAGATGTGACAGCAGGATTTGGTTCATTTGGTCTTCAGGGATCAGTTTCTATGTCGACGATGAGGACTGAGACATCATTTCGAACTTCTGTATCGGATCCACAGCAGTTCAGTTATGGTATTCATACGACACAGTCGCAAGGAGCTGATTTTACTTCGTTACTATCTACATTTGGATCATCGTCATCTCAGTACGACCTTACTGGTGACATTGATCTTAACTATGATGAGGACGAGTGATTTCTTTCTTTTTTGTATAACTATCTACTTATGGTTTGCCTTATAATCTTTTATATTTGTTGTGTACGTTAAACGTTTGATGCACTCTCGGGGTAGTGCACGTTGTTACGTTGTTATCTTTTTCGTAGTTTTCGGATGTTTTTAAATTTTTTCCCCCACGTTTTAGAAATATGCAGAATCTATTGTCAGAAAATAAAAGCTGGATCAAGCTAGAAATTGAAATATCTCTGACTGAGCACTATTTGACCGGCACGCGCCGGTTGGTGTCCGGCACGCGCCGGTGTAGTGGGCTGCAGGATCTTCTCAGGATATTTCCATTTCAGTCCAGCTTTGCCTATAAAAGGAAACAGATGCAGCATTCCTAAAATGCTCATTCCCTTCCTTTGCCTTTAATTCTCTTGCTATAAAGAGTTTAAAATGTCCGATCGTTCGTCCGTAAACAGTTATTCACCTCCACATACACCAAATTCTGTCATTCCAAATCCATTTTTTCATCAAATCCCTTACGAGCCTATGTATGCTTCGGTTCACAACCCTTATATAAGTAATTTCAATCAATCACCGGTATTGATTGAGAGAGATTTAAATTTCAGAAAGGTTGACAACTGGGCATTTACGAGGATGGATATAGATGGGTGGGACTATTTTTGTCGTATGCCGAGAGGTAGGATTAACGTTACTGTGGTAAGAGAATTCTATTCAGTACTTTCAGAAGCTCATACTGTGCCGTTAACACAGTCTGTTACAGTGAGAGGAGTTGTTGTTCCTTTCACTTCTACCAACATAAATCAAATTTTCTTGATTCCACCGGTCAAACTTCACCCCGGTCATTTTGAGTACCAATGGAGATTGGATACCGCTAACGGTTTTATTACAAAATATTCGGAAGCTTGTTCACTCTTGTTCTACAATTATGATATTGATCAAAATGTCTCTACGATCGCTTTGCTTCCCCATCTTAGAACGTGGAAGCGATTCATCAATTCACGTGTTTATCCAACTCGTTAATTTCTCGGAAGTTAGTGATGATGAATTGATGCTTCTATATGCGATTACTACGGAGTCGTTATAGATTGGGGAGTGCCGATTCATAAATCGGTTTGTGAGTTTTACGTTCGGGAGAAGACCGAATTATCATCCTTTACCATTTGGATGGTTGATTTCTAGGTTATGTGTTCGTTTGGCAAGGGTTCCGGAAAGAGCGACAGATGAATATTTTCCAGCTCGTATTCCTCGTGTTGGGCTTTTACCAGTCGATATTCCGGGAGGATCGTCAAGTGGTGAAAATTAGATAACTATGTTGGTAGAAAAGAAGGAATAAAAAATCATAAAAGTAGTACGGTACGTTAGTATAAGTCACAATAAATTAAAATAACTTAGTTTAAAAAATTAGTTTAACTTAATTTATGGTTTTCTAGTTTAACACTCCTAGTAGTTTTAAGTTGTGTTTTAGTATTGTAATATATTTGCATGTTTTTAATTTATGTTTTTAAATGTTTTTCTTTTATATTATATAAACGCTCGTCTATTTGACACCTAAAATAATCTACCATGATAGAATTCATTTTATTTTCTAAATCCAAATTTTTACTACTCATTAGCCATCGGGACGATGCCAATTCGTAAGTGGGGAGTAGAGATTGGTTAGTAAATAAATTGAATTTAATACATCAAATACTTACACACTTAGTTTAATAAGCAATAATATATAATTATTTGATAAAAATGATATATTTGGATAGAATAAATTTTTAATTAAGTAAAGTAATCTTGATATATTATTCTTATATTAATTATGTCTATTTTAGATTTTTAATAAGATTTTAAGTATATATATCTTGATAAATATTATGAAATATTTTTTTTATGAAATTAGACAAAAGTTACTTATAATTATAATGAAATTTTAGAATAATTTTCTTTTCAAGGCAAAGTATGAAATTGGAATCGGATTAGGGATGATGAGATTTTTGGCATAACTTTGATAAACCAGAGCCAAATAAGCCTACCCGAACATAATTTCCAATTTTTGTCCCCACCTCAGCCTTGTAGAGTGATCAAGACCTCACTCGAAATAGCCATTATTATTAACTAGAAATTACTAACCTAACTTAATAATGGTCTACATTTCTTTGAAAATCCCGCAAGTTTAGTATGTATTTATGGATAGCGGTGACAACATCGAAATTTGATATATGCCGAGATTGAAATGAATGTTATTCGGAAGGCAGTTTGTTATCAAATATGGTTATTCTCTATAAAAAAATAAAAATAAAAAAAAATAAATAATAATAATAATAATAAAAATAAGAACAGAGTATTATAGGTATCTTTTCTGTTTTTGATCGACAACCCAAAAATAAAATATCAGATAAAGCTGCCTGATGATAGTAGTCCAGCTAGGGTATTATCACGAAATGTCATATTGCTGGGAATGAAGGTATATGCTATAAATCTGATAAAAAAGAAAAAGTCGAATCAAAACTATCAAGAGTTATCACGAGTTTAAGGAAACCGGATTCGTGATTTTCGATCGAAAGAGTAGTACTCCGATCAATCTTGATAAAGCAATGCCTATGTTCTTAAGTTCTTATTATTAGTATCAAAAAAAAAAAAAAAAAAAAAAAAAAGAGAAACCATATTTTGGAAGTTATTAAAGTTGAAAATTGAAACCAGTGTCAGGAGTGTTACTGATTGAGAAATTTTTGATCAGAAGATGAAGGTGTAAGTACGTACGACTTGCTTCTATCTCTTTTGAATTCCCTTTGTTATCCTTTTCGATTAGCCAACTACCCTGAGCCTGAACGTTACAAGCCAATTTGCCAACTACTTGACTTAGTCATTGATTCCGATAAATCATACAGTGGAGATTAAAAAGTTGTTCTAAATATTTTATTTATACTTATAAAGTAATTCATGAAAAATTTCATTTAAAAAATATTTTATAACTAGTTTATTACGTTATATACATTTTTTTATCTTCTTAATATCTTAGATAGATGAAAATAATATAATTATAATATTGACAGCATACGTTACTAAGTTAGGAATTTATTCTAGAAGAATTATATTATCGCTTATTTTGCTCGAGGACGATCAAAAGCTAAGTGGGGAGTTGTGATGTATGAAAAATATATGATCAAATTATAAGACTTTTTATTATTATTTTACGATATTTTAGTATAATTTCATATAAATGCATCGAAAACTTATAAAAATCATAGTTAGTTATAATTAGATGCATAAGTTATAAAAACGATAAAAATGATGTTTTTTTGTCAGATTTACGTTTGGTGTTTCATTGATATTATTGCAGGATCAGATGTTTACCGAGATCCCAAAATATGACATACTTTGAAGTATAAATCATGAGTTTTTGTGGGATAAAAGATTATGCCAAAATCTAACAACTTTGAACAGATCAACTGTCCTTAATGTTTCTACCGTAACTCATCTTCAACGGACATTTGATCTAACTTAGAGGCATTTTCAGAGAAAAAGTCCTTGATGAAAGTTGTAGGCCTTCAAGAAAGCTTTCCAACGACTATCAAATCATGTCAATCCGAGGTCTACAAAGCTCGAGATAGGTTTTTACGAACATCGGATATGTTGTATGTCCGGCACGCGCCGGAGAAGGCCGAATATTGCAGAAAAATCTCTGAAACTGGGCCCACAAATCTCTGACAAGGGAATATATACTGTGTATCCGGCACGCGCCGGTTGGTGTCCGGCACGCGCCGGCCTTGTGATATGGCCTATAAATAGACCTCAATTGCAACCATTTTGAAGTGTACCAATGCATATATCTCTCTTCTATATATCTCTATAGTTTCGTTTTGTTGTTTTTAGTTAAATAAAAGCTGTAAACGGCACTCTGCCGGAATAATGCTGTAGTATAAAATCTCGTTATAATGCTTAGAGGATGTATCAAGGCTCATTGATGTCAAGGAGTTGCTATTTCCGGATGATACAACTCTGAATGCTTCAATTGTAACCTGGTAACTTTTCTAATGTATTTATGTTTATGTATTAATTATAGTATCTATATTTTAGTTATTATGTTGTTAGGCTAAACTTAGTATCTAGCCAAGATATGAAATTGGATTAGTATTATCTTTTTAGGGAAATGGATGATGACTATACTAAAATTGGATAAAATCGGTTATAATGAATCTCTTTCTATATTCGTATTGAATTAGCTACTTGATATGAAAGAATTCATAATCTAATTATGAATTGACGCCTCGTAGTTAGGTTATGAACTCGTTAATAGAAAGACCGGAGGGTAAAATTGGCCGAGTGAAAACGTGACAACGGAATCCGATTTCCTAAACCGGGGGTAGATTTGTTTCGGGAGAAACAAACTCTTATTGACATATGTACTCAAGAGATTATTACGTTTAATTCGTTTGTTTAATTGACATACCTTAAAATTGGCCGAATGACAAAACGGGAGTGACCCATGCTTGAGGATGACCTTGGACAAATGATTGGACATATGACAATTTCAGATGCTCGTGTGAGGATGAATTGTTTAGTTTAGGAGTGCACCGTTCCGTATAATTGATTTAACTTAAAATAATGATCGAGCACATCTAATTTCCACTAGAAAGATATAATCATTCAATAACATATTCTTGGCTAGTCTCTAATTATAATATCTATCTCCCTCCCCTAGATATTGTTTTGGTACCTATATATATTTATATCTATATATATATGTATTGATATATATATATATTTATATACTTATATATATCGTTTTAGTTTTATGCTTTGTTAGTTTAGAGTTTGGTTGGATGATAAAATTGCGACTTAGATTGAGATAATAATAGTTTCTCGGTGTTTAATCACACGGTGAATTACCAAGTTTTCCCTGAGGATCGACACCTGACTCACCATACTATCACTACAATTTGACCCGGTACACTGCCGGTAAGGATCGTAACACCTAGAAAAGGTCCGTCAGCTTTCTGGCGCCGTTTCCAAGGTTAGGTTTAGGTCTGTCAGTGTGGCGTTTTAGGGTTTTGGCTTTTGCAATGGCTTAAGATATTTATTTGTAGACGGAAATTAATCAAGTAAAAATTCCATTTTGTTATATAATTTAAGACGGTTTTCCTTATGTTTGTAAATATGCCCATTGTGATCATATATGTATACACGCTTCATTACCAAATCAAGCGTGTATACATATATGATCACAATGGGCATATTTACAAACATAAGGAAAACCGTCTTAAATTATATAACAAAATGGAATTTTTACTTGATTAATTTCCGTCTACAAATAAATATCTTAAGCCATTGCAAAAGCCAAAACCCTAAAACGCCACACCTGGGCTAAAAGCGGGTATAAACGGCTACAAAAGGCTAAGCTTTTTATTCATGCCAGAAATAATCAAAACCTTGTTATATAAGATTGCCAGTTTTATGTTCAACCCGTAATCATTATATACACATTCTTAATCCCATATAAGACCATACAATGTATTTAAATTTACCTTCACATTATATTTTAACACTTAAATTCTTTTAGCCTATCATTAGGCTAATATGAAATATTAAAATAAAAAATTAAACAAAACAAAAATAAAAGTAACTTACAAAATCACAAAGTTGTAACCAGTAGAAGTACAATTTTATTTATCACACTAAAGAGTTTATTACAAGAGAAAGAAAGAAGGGGCGAGAAAGCTCTCAAGCTTGTTCTCCTTCGTTTCTGAAAACTAACTTATATAGGAGGGGAAAACGCGTGCAAACAGTAAAAAGAAAAAGCAAACAGTAAAAAACGCATAATTGGCTACAGTATTTACTGTTCATGTCGGCCAAATAGTGCCAGATATTATTCTTCCGATGACGTCAGTGCTAACTTCAATGCTGATGTCACTGCTGATGCAATTGCTGATGTCGTTCTTTAATCCTTGTCAATTTCTTCTAATTGTTTTATAAAATGATGAATATCATCAATATCTTCATTTGGGTGTTGTGCATCTTCTGCCATATTTGTTGAAGATGTCATCGAGATATCTGATTTGGAGTCATCTAATTTATGACCAAAATTCTTCAATAAATCTTTTTTCAATTCTGTCATGTAACATTGTAAAATTTCTTTTTTAGAAATAATTCCCTTTACTTTCAATTTTCCTGAGATGCTCTGGAACGGACTTTGAGTGCAATCCGTATTTAAACTTTCCTCTTCAAAATTTTCCATTTGACAAATTTTTGCCTTGATTTCTTGAAATAATTCTTCACCAAATATTTTTCCAGTTTGTGGATCTTTCTTTGACAATTTTGTCCAAAACTTAGAAAAATATTTTCTCTTTATACATGGTATATTATCTGTAGTTATATCTACTATAGGTGACCATTTCAAAATCCATGGAATAGAAAATTCCAAAAAGAAATACATTGAACCAGAACATTCTATTAGATGTCCTTGTTTACTTAATTCAGATATTTTGGGAGATATACCTACCCAATGAATATATAATTCTCGGTACTCTTCTGGTAAAATTTTTATAGAAGGTCCGTGTAATAACCACCATTGTTGGAACCAATTTGGTATATATTCCAGATGTTTATATACTTCTGGACATACTTTTACAAACCAAGTATGTTTTTGCTTTTTATTTTCATATAAGAAAATATTAGTAAAAGCTTGGATATAATCCCAATAATTATATTTTATAGAAATATTTTTTTCTTGAAAAAGATATTCTTTTTCTTTAAATAAAGACAATCCCCATTCATTTGGAAGATAAATCCTTTTTATAATAATTTTACTGAAGGTATATTCCTTCTGATCATTAGCCATGAAATGTGTTATTTCACATTCAGAAGCTTTTAACAAATTTTCATAATATGAACGCTGCTTATATGCAGTTGCTGGATATGGATTATTATCCAAATATTTTTCCATCAATGACCATGGGTCATTTTTCTTTTTGATATAATCATCATATTCAATATGGAATATAATTCCTTGTCCTTCATTTTCTTGGTAAGAAGTTATATCTTCTTCCTATGATATTACCACATTTGCATATGAGGGTATTTCCTCATTGTCTTTAGCCTTTCCTTTCATTTTTTTATATTTCAGGAATTCCTGGTATAAATTATCAGAATTATTATTCTGACTTGAAGAAGATCCAGAGATATTTTCTGAAATCAAAGTTCTGTTACCATGCTGAACAAGGATATTACCTCGTCCACCTCTACCACGATAAGAGGATAAACTTCTTCCTCTTGAAGACATACCTGCACACATTAATAAAACTAATTATGTTGTAGATTATTTCTACAAGTCCAACAATCCCATTTGTAAGATAAGGATTCCTTCATTGGTCTCCCTGTTATTTCTCTGGCTATTAAATTCTTATGGAATTTTCCCTTTTTACTAAGGAAGCACATATCCATCTCCTTTAACCATTGTACTAAGCAGAAATCTTTATTATTGCTAGACATCATTCCTGCAAATATTCACGAGTTAAAGAATCAAGGAGACTATTGTCATCACCTTTTATATGAATAATATCAAAATCAAAAGGGGCTAAATGAGCTTGCCACCTTGCAAACATTTGTTTGGAAACATCATGTTTAAAATCTTTATAATAAGCAGATACATAATTTAAACTGCCTAGAAATCTTTGTAATTGAGTTTTATCCAGAATAATATCTGGGAATTTTGAGGCGAACTCAATGCTACGTTGTATTGGAATAATATTTCCCTTCTCAATATTATGTCCTAGAAATCTAATCTTTGTTTGAAACAAAGACATCTTAGGTTTAGATATTACTAACCCATTTTGTATAACAATTTTTCTAAAAATTTCTAGATGTTTGAAATGATTTTCAATAATTTTTGAAAATACTAAAATATCATCAATATAAACAATGATAAACTCACTATAAGGAATAAATATATCATTAATGATTTTCTGAAATTCAGAAGGAGCATTTTTTAATCCAAATGGCATTACTCTCCATTCGTAATGTCCAAAAGGAACATTAAAAGCTGTTTTATATTGGTCTTTTTCTCGCAAGACGTGGCCTTTTCTAGTGCTAATATACATCCTTAACCGACAAGTGTATCGGGTCAAACCGTAGTGCTAGTATGGTGAGTCGAGTATCGTATCCTCGTGGAACTTTGTAATTCTTCTAAGTGTGGTTAAACACCAAAGAGCTTTTATTAACTCGATCTAAGTCGCAGCTTTATAGCACGTATAACTACTATTTTACTTAACATAAAATAAATGCGTAAATTAAAATTTATTCTAATATAATATATATAGATATATAAATATATATAGATGTGCATAAGTTGCAAAGTATATATATAGATATAAATATATAGATGCCAAATATATTATTAGAGAACTAGCCAAAGTTTATATAATTGATTTATACGATCTTTTCAGTGAATGGAATGTGCTCGATCTTTAGGTTCAATTGAGTAAATGAAACGGTGTACTCCTAAGGTTAACAATTCGTCCTCACATTAGTGTGTGAAATTGTCATATGTCCATTGTCATCATCCAAAGTCCACAACTCGTTACGGTTTTTCCGAACAGTCCCGAGTACGATTCTACCTTTGAATAAAAAGGAGTCATTCCGTTCGTCAAACGGTCAATTTTATTTAAAGGCTCCGGTTGTCAAGGCCGGGCGATTCAACTTTCCGGTTTAAGTTTCAATTAAACCGATGAATTTAACATTATTACGATCTTGAGTACAAATTTTAATAAGATTCATCTTTTTAGGACAAATCGCCCCCGGGTAGAAACTCGGGTTCCGTTGTCACGTTTTCACTCGGCCAATTTTACCCTCCGGTTTTTCTATTAACGAGTTCATAACTTAATTACGAGGTGTCAATTCATAATTAGATTATGAATTCTTTCAAGTCAAACTTTATCAATAGGAAAAGATTCAATTAACTCAATTTTATTCAATTTTACTTAGACAGCATTCCTTTACCGAAAAGATCGAAATAAAACGATTACATAACTTTGGCTAGTTATTAGATTTAGCCTACTAACATTATACGAAAAGATAAAAAGACAAAACAAACATAAATACTTTAGGAATTTTACCCGATTACAACGATTGAATCAGAAGCTGTATTCTTCCGGATGCTACAACAACTTCAACAACATTGATCTTCTGATAATTTCTTGAGCATTATAATGATACTACTTTATTTATGGCATAAGGCCTATATATATACATACTACTACTACTAAAAAGAGGTGAAGAAAATATATTTGGTACCCCCTTTATGTGCCTGCAAGCTGCTCTATTTATAGGCATATTTTTCAAGCCGGATCGATCCGAGAAAGGGCCGGATCGATCCGGGAATAAAAATCTTATCCCAGGATTATTCTCTCGCAGGCCACATGCCGGGTAATCATGATGTTTCCTCGGATCGATCCGAAGTAAATCCGGATCGATCCGGATAGATTTTTTCCAATCTTAATCCGAAACTTGATAAAATCATAACTTGAGCTCGGATCTCCAAATGACATAATTCAAGATGCGTTGGAAAGCTCTTGAGGAGATCTATAACTTCCATGAAGACTTCTTTTTCAGAAAATGCCTTTTTGCTGGGCCATTTGTTCGTCGAAAATATAACTTGATACGGCGTCACGAACCATTGATCCACTTGAACTTTAAGTCTCGTGGCACTTCCTTTATTCCTTCAAAAGATATGATTTTACTCCACAAAATGTCATCACTCGGGGTCTTGGTTTACCTAAGGTCCGTAAAATACCAAAAATACCCACGTGAATCGACACGACACTCCGGTTATTAACCCGGTACAAAATTTATAACTTTTTATCATTTTTACTAGATTTTTATAGTATTTAGATTTATTCATAGCTATTAATATTTTATAAGATTATCTCGTTATAATTACTTATATTTTATATAAAAATAGTCGATAACGTATATAAAACATCGTAATTTTTATCATATAAATGTTACACATCAACTACTCCCCACTTAGCTCTTTGATCGTCCTCGAGCAAAATAAGCGGTAATATATAAAAATTACGATAAAAATAATATAAGTGGTAGATAAAATTTTAAATTAGTAAAATATCATTTCAATATTATAAACATATTAATTATATCTTTCTTAGAAATTAATAAGATAAAAAGTGTAGATAACTTTGATAAATTATTTATCAACTATTATTCAAATGAAATTTCACAAAATCTACTCAATAAATATAATTAAAATTCTAGAATTATTTTCCTATCTCAACTTATATGAAATATTTGGAATCAAAGACTAAGTCAAGTAATTGACAAGATGGCTAATACTTTTTAGGATAGGACATTGGTTAATCGAAAAGATAGAAAAAAAATCAAAAAGAGAAAGAAGCAAGTCGTACGTACTTACACCTTCACGTTTGATCAAAAACAGTTTCGATTAATAATATCTCCTTTTCCAACTATTTTTCAGATTTTCTCTCTTCTTCTTTTTTTTTTTTTTTTTTTTTTAATATTAAGAACTAAAAGCGTGAATGTGTGTAGAAAATCAAATTTACAAGCATTGCTTCATCAAGATTGATCGGAGTAATACTCTTTCGATCTAAAATTACGAGTCCGGTTTCCTTAAACTCGTAATCATTCTTGAGATCTTATGATTCGAATTTTTATCGGGAGCTTTATACCTCATAGTGATATAGACGTTTCTAGATAACACCCTACCGCACTCAAATCATTGGAAGCTACTACCGATATCCGTCGATCAAAGATAAGGAAGATACCCGGTATTCGATTAATTCTTTGTAAATATGGTGCTTCGTTCTTATATATATCCCTTTTTTTTTTTTTTTTTTTTTTTTTTTTAGCATACACCATCCTTAGCTTCGTGCTATCATCTCCTTTCATAAGTACGTACAAACTCGTGGGATTTTTAGGAAATGTAGACCAAAATAAGCCAAGGGTCGGTTATGATCAAAAAAATGGTTATATCGAGTGAGGTCTTGATCACTCTAATCAAGGTTGAGGTAATTTTTTATGGTGTCAAAAATCTCATCATTCCTAATCCGATTCCATATTCATATTTCGTTTTACAAAGAAAATTATTCTAAAAAAAATTCATTATAAATATAAGTATATTTGCTAAAATTTCATAAGAAACTTACTTGATAATATTTATGTATAGTTACATATACTTAAAATCTTATAAAGATCTAAAATTGACATATATAATATACTTATAATATATCTAATTTATTTTACTTAATTAAAATCTATTCTTACCAATTTATATTGTTTTTATTCATACTAATTATATACTATCTAATTATTTTGTTCCAAGAAAAATTAAACTAAGTATTGAGCAATTAAGTATAAATTTATATAAGAAAATTTTAATTTTTATTTACTAACTTACTTCCACTCCCCACTTACGAAATGACATCGTCCCGATGTTTAGTGAGTAAATAAAAAGTAGTTTGCAAATAAAATTAAAATTTTATATGATTTTGATTATTATTTATTATTTTTAGCAACCATATATTATTTTGATTAAAGAAAATGACATATATATTAAACACTATTACAAACTATAAATAAAAGTAACAAACAACAACAAACGATTAAACAACTAATTTAAACAACTACCAACTTAACAACATAACTTCTAACTGATTATCAAACCGTAGATGAACATCCGGGAGTATCCACCGGAAGTAATCCTAACTGAGAATCACGAGATGGAAAAATCTCGTCGCAAAGCAAATTCAGTGCACGTGATTCAGCTTGGATACAAAGGTGAGAGATAACCCAGTGCAAATGGTAGCGGTTTTCCCCTATTACGTCTTTCTACCGCAAAATTAATTGCGCCTTAAAAATCAAAACTCCCCAATCAATGTATGCTCCCACAGCTAATGCATATAACAAAAAAGCATCTCATCATCCGTAACCCCATAAAAATCTCTAGTTGGATAGATCCGAGAATTAATGAAGCGTTTCCACGCCCTTAAACGAGGGGTAAAGCCGTAGCCGAGGAATCATAGTTATGATCAAACAACGGAAACACGAACCGAAAGGCTTCGCAAGACGATTTACAACATTATACGCATCCCCAAGTTCCCAAAGAAACTCGAAGTGTGGGTTTCGATCAAAAGTACATGGTGGAATTTGATAGATTTGATTTATGATGACCGGTGAAAATGAAATAACGATTCCCCTAATCGTAATAAGTTGAGACGAGGCTACCGTCGTTATCTCGTGGAGAGACGCAAAGAAATCTCTAACAATCGAAATGTTTATTCGACCTCCGGGAGTCCTTATCAACTTTTTCCACCCGCAACCTCGGATTAGATTACGTCCCCATTGATCAATTTTTTCGTTGTTTAAGCCTTTCTCCATCGAATAGAGAACGGACGAAATTTAGATGTCTCGGGACGTTATTATGAAAACAAGAGGCATGCCCTTCGGGAACCACACCATCAAAGCGTATGTGGTTCGTAACTATTAACCGAGGGAGAGGAGCGGTTAGACATTTCGACAAAGAGATTTAAACTAAGCTAGATAGAAGGAAAGAAAGAATGAGCAAAGTTCAAGGCTGCTGCTCTTTCCTTTTATAGAAATAAATCTATCAAGCAAAAGTAGAAAAGATCTCTTTTCTGCGCGTTTTTGTACTTGCCGGATCGATCCGAGAAAGGGCCGGATCGATCCGGCCTCTGAACTAGTAATGCCGTCGTGTCGGTACTTCAGTCGGATCGATCCGGTAAAAGGCCGGATCGATCCGGAACACTACTGTTCACGGACAGAGTTGATTTTGCTTGTAAAATGTCTAGATTTTTCTAGGGGACAAGTTTTCTTCCTATATATTTTTTTTTTTTTTTCATTGTGTTATAACGATAAATTTTACTACACGATACGTAATACCAAAATATGTAACGAAAACATGAAGATCGTATTAAAAATAAAATCCAACCAAAATCAAAATAACCTAAAATTTTACGAAAACGAAATTGTACGAAAAATAAAATGTTTCAATGTCAAAAATCATGGAATGTTTAAAAATCACTCCTCTTCATCACTCGCCTCGACGTGGCTTGAACTTGGCATAGCTTGAGAACGGGTCGATTCTTGGGATGGATCTTGAAAATAAGTTGACATCCGCACCGAACTATCTAGTCCCATCGAGCTCATCTCTCTCGTGATATCGTAAAAAGTGCTTCCCCATCTCGTCGTGGTATGGCCAAATGATCCGCATCCAAATCCATTCGATGTCGCACTCGCCGTAGTACCCGTCGAAAAATCTCCTACACCACTAGTTTGAAATCCAAAAGAATGTGGCATTTGTTGGAAGTCCGAGTGAGGTGGCATCGGTGGAATGAAATCGGGCAAGGTATAAGGCCGGGTTTGGCATTGCGGAATATCCATCTCGGCATAGGTAGGGTTTTGCAAGATATTCATTTGATATAAACCTCTTATGCCTTGACGTAAATCTTCGTACCATAATTTATTCCTTTCCGCAAAAAAATGCCCATATTGGCATTAGCACGATGAACATCATAGGCCATGGATTGAAACATGTCGTAAGTGATGGTATTCGGAAATTGAGTTTGAGTTTGACTCGGATGAAGCGAGGGACAAAGAAGTGGATGGAGTAGCCGAGGTCGTTGACGGTTGTGGTCCAAAAAGTTTATTCTTCCCGCCGGCCTAAGTGGTAAACCAGACCTATAAGTGTGTCATCCACCATCATCAAATTATCACTGGGAGCTCAAGAACTCCTATCCGACGACACAAGGAAGAAATAAAACACGGAAAAGGCATGTGATCGCTCGGGTCTAGCAAAGCCGTGGCAAATTCCTTGGCCCTTCTACACATTACTCGCCTATATCCACAGTACATCATTAACTATAGCCCAAGCAATGCACAAATCCTCTTTACCAAAAGATGTAAAATGCCGAGTCGGGTAAAGAGTGTGACCGATAAAACGTTTAATGGCTTTCATATCCCGGATACATTTCCCATAGGAAAACTCCGTTTTCATGCCGACGGCAAAGTGGGATCTAACTCATTCCGGGCTACCGCAACAATATGATCAAAATCGCCGGCTCATCCAAATTCCAAACCGTATAATAATCCTCATTCTCCGGTATATCGTGAATACCATAAATAGCATTAATAATGTGAGGAGTAAACGGCACCGTCCTAGTTCTCAAAGTTGACAGAGGTTAACTCACCTTCATCCGTAGCATTACGAGTTGCTACCAGAGAATAAAAAATTCAAACTACTAAGGTGGTGTTAATTTCTCCCGACCTTAAACCGGCTAATTCCATCCAATGCCTCCTTTCAAAAATATCTTTTACCTCCCTTCCCAAATCTTTGAAGTCTAAGCCCCTCTCTATTGCAACTAAACACCGTCCAAATTTATTTTTCAATGCTTTCTTAGCCGCAAAGCAGACGCGGTTCTTTCAAAACTAACTCGCCAATTCTTCTTCTCGTTAAAGGCCTAGTTTCTATAACTCGGAATTTGGGGTAGGATATGCGGTTTGCGTTTTTTACTAGCTTTCGATGATTCGGCCATTCTACGATAATGACAAAATAACAAACAACACAACAACAAAACGATACAAAACAACAAGACAAATGTGAGTGACAAAACAGTTGAAAATAAAAAATTGCATAAAATAAAAAAAAACGAAATTAAGAAAATAAGTGACTACAATGTTACCTTAAAAAAAGGTTGAAATTTGGCCGGAAAAGATGGAAATTTTGCCGGAATAAAAGTTGAAGCTTCCCTTGAAAAATTCTTCAATTTAGATGAAAATTTGAAGAGAGCAGAGGAAAATTAGAGAAGTTTAAGAGTTGGGGTAATTTTAATGGTGATGCTGTGTGATGATTTGAAGAAAAAATATTCGAGTTGGGGGGAAGAGGGGAGGGGCGGCTGTTTTGAGAAAAAGAAAAGAAGAAGAAGAAGAAGAGACCCCGTCCCTTTTTTAGGTTTTTTCAGGTTCCGGATCGATCCGGGGTTAGGTCGGATCGATCCGACCACTTTTTTTTTTTTTTTTTTTTTTTTTTTTTTTAAAACTTAATAAAACTTCTACAAAAATAAAAAAAAAAACTTTTTATAAAAACTTTATAAAACTTTTAAGTAATTTCATAAAGATCCTATTTATAAAATTTTCAAAAGTTATATAAAAATTTTATAAGTATTACAAAATTCACGAGGGTCCTAATTCCAATACTTCTAAATCTTCCGTAGTTTCGATGTAACGTTCTATCAACCTAACCTTAAGAAATGAGGCGTTCGAATTTTCCCTTTGATCTCCATCGGGATTTTCGGATAACCACCTAATCGTTCCCTTCTTAACAACATTCAAACACTCATCCTGGGATTTGGTTGTGCTTTCCCTACATTTCCCTTCATGCTCACTTTTTCCACAAGCCTTCTACACCTTCTTAAAAACTTTGCCCTTCTCTTTATCGAACTTCTCGATTTTCCATTACATATTTCTTTCACCGATCTCTCTCAACAATTGCTTGTTTTTCTCAAAAACCGAAGCTTCTATTTTAAACGCGACATCTTTATCCAAGCCTAATTTCAAAAGCAACATAAAAATTCCTATTCTATCTAAAAGACATCCAGCTTCTTTTACGTCTATCCGGTAAAAGACGAAACTACTTTAAACATAAATAAAACACATAAAAGTAGAGTAAAGATAAATAGCACTCGGTATGCGGCCGAGTTTAACTCCTCTCGCTTTTCGCTTTCTTGATTTCTCTCGCTTTTTCACTTTGTCGGAGGATCGCTAGTAGCATTATTTCTTCTTTCAAAGGCGGTTCCTTCTCCTTCCACAAATAACTTTACTCTATGGCCATTGGCTATAAAAGTTGTATTTCCATCGCTAGTTCAACAATGCCTCCGCATTTGTAAACTCTCGTTACTTTAAATGGACCCGTCCATCTTGATTTAAGCTTTCCCGGAAATAACTTTAAACGTGAATTGTACAAGAGCACTCGATCACCTACATGGAACTCACGACTATAGATTCTCTTATCGTGAAAAGATTTCGTGCGTTCCTTGTGCATTCGAGCGTTTTCATAAGAATCGAGACGGAATTCTTCTAGTTCTCGTCAATTGAAGCAATCTATGATCACCGACAAATTTTAGGATCGAAATTCAAAAATTTAATAGCCCGTAAGGCTCGGTGTTCTAACTCAACTCGGGAGATGACAAGACTTACCAAAAACTAACTTATAGGGAGAACAACCAATTGGTGTTTTAAAAGTCGTTCTATATGCCCATAATGCATCGTCTAGTTTAATCGCCCAGCTTTTTCGATTTGAATCCACCGTCTTTTCTACAATTCTTTTGATCTCTCTATTAGACACCTCTACCCGACCACCGGTTTGCGGATGATAGGGCGTTCCTAACTTACGCGTTACACCATATTTTTCAATTATCTTGGTAAATGGTCTATTACAAAAGTGTGAACCTCTATCACTAATGATAGCCCTCGGAATGCCATAACGTGTAAATATATTCTTTTTAAGGAATCGTATGACAACTTTGGTATCATTAGTGGGAAGAGCTTCAGCCTTCTACCCATTTCGAAACATAATCTACCATTACTAGAATAAATCTTTTTCCAAAAGATATAGGAAATGGTCCCATGAAATCTATACCCCAAACATCAAATAACTCACATTCTAAAATAGGTTGCATAGGCATTTCATGTTTTTTAGATACATTTCCCCATTTTTGACAAGATTCACAGGATTTGACATACTTATAAGCATCTCTATATAGCGTAGGCCAATAAAAACCACATTGTAAAACTTTAAAAGCAAGCTTTTCCAACCTCCATGATGACCTCCCGCCTCACGATCATGACAAAATGATAAAATACTTAAAATTTCATTATCGTGCACACACTTTCGATTATCCCATCCGAACATTTACGGAAAAGGTCCGGTTCCTCCCGCAATAAAATTTTAAGTCATAAAAGAATTTCTTCTTTCGTCGCCAAGTCCAATGAGACGGAATATAATCACAAAGTTAAGTAATTAATGATATCTCCAAACCAGGGTGACATTTCCTTAGAAGGAATTCTATTCTTTAATAACCGCATGGTTGAAGGAGTATCTATTCTAAAAAGTTGTTCATCAGAAATGAATCTTTAATTTCTATTCCCTTTTCTCCATCATTTTCCATTCTACTTAGATGATCCGCTACTACATTCTCACTTCCCTTTTTATCTTTAATTTCAATATCAAACTCCCGAAGTAAGAGAATCCATCTAAGAAGACGTGGTTTCGCATCTTTCTTACTCGCAAATACTTCAAAGCCGAATGGTCCGTATAAATTATTACCTTAGAACCAACAATATACGATCTAAACTTATCTAAGGCAAAAATTACAACAACAGCTTCTTTTTCTCGTAGTTGTATAGTTCAGCTTGAGCCGCATTTAACGTATGAGATGCATAGTAAATAGCTTTGAGAATTTTGTTATATCTTTGTCCTAAAACTCGCTCCTACAACCTAAATCACCGGCATCACACATAATCTCAAACGGTAAATTCCAATCCGGTGCTATTAGCACCGGTGCGTAGTTAATCTTGTTTTTAAGGTCCGAAAAGCTTCCTTACATTTACTATCGAAGTTAAAAGGTACTTCCTTTTCAAGCAAATGACTTAGAGGTTTCGCTATCTTTGAAAAATCTCGCAATAAATCTCCTATAAAATCCCCGCATGTCCAAGAAATCCTCTTAGAGTCCTTAGATTAATCGGTGGTGGTAATTTTTCAATTACTTCAACCTTAGCTTTATCAACTTCAATTCCTATTTCGTAGATTCGATGGCCTAGAACAATTCCTTCGATACCATTAAATGACATTTTTCCCAATTTAAAATTAAATTGGTATCCTCGTTAGCCGTTGCAACACTCTTTCTAAGTGCGATAAACATTTACCAAAAGAATCTCCGTAAACACTAAAGTCGTCCATAAAAATTTCCAAGAATTTCTCAACCATATCGGAAAATATAGCCATCATGCATCTTTGAAACGTAGCGGAGCATTACATAAACCAAACGGCATTCTTTTATACGCAAAAGTTCCATAAGGACAAGTGAAAGTAGTTTTCTCCCTATCTCCCCGCCGCAATGAAAATCAGAATAACCCGAATAACCATCTAAGAAGCAAGTAATATTTATGACCACTTAACCGTTCCAACATTTGAACTATGAATGGAAGTGGATGATGATCTTTCTTAGTATGATCATTTAGTTTCCTAAAATCAATGCACATTCGATAACCCGTAATTTCTCTTGTTGGAATCCATTCATTTCTATCATTTTCTTTCACCGTGAAACTTCCTTTCTTTGGTACCACTTGAGTTGGACTTACCCATTCACTATCCGATACGGGAAAAATTATTCCCATCTCTAATAGCTTAATGACCTCTTTCTTAACAATTAACCGCAAATTTGGGTTGAGGCGGCGTTGCGGTTGAATACAAGGCTTAGCATCTTCTTTCGTAATTATCTTATGAACGCAAATCTCGTGGCTAATACTCGAATATCAAGAATCGTCCATCCAAAAGCTTTCTTATGCTTTTTCAACATTCTAAGTAATTGATCTTCTTGTTGCTCGCTTAAAGTTGATGAAATAATAATCGGTAATAGATTATCGCTTCAAGAAAAGCATATTTCGCATTTAAAGGTAATGGTTTCAAGTCCAGGTTCTTTGGCGGATCTTCTATTGACGATTTAAGAACTCGGTCCTTCTAGTTCTAATTCCAAGTACTTATGCCATGGTGGTTTAAAGGTAAAACTTTCGTATCTAAAGAAAGAATTATCTCTTTCATTTCAATGTCTTCCTCATCTTCTTTATAGATAGACAGAGTTAAGCATTCTTCTAATCTGTCTTCAAAAGTTGGTAATCGATTATCATAGACGTAATGAATATCTTCTATAAAAGAACATGATTCGATGATGCATGATTCATAGCTTTGAAAATATTGAAAGTAACTTCGTCTTCATTGACTCTTAAGATTAATTCTCCTTTCGAACATCGATTAAAGTTCTTCCCGTAGCTAGAAATGGACGACCTAGAATAAGAGGCGCCGAATAACCGTCTTCCATTTCCATAACTACAAAGTCTACCGGAAAATAGAATTTGTCTACTTTAACCAATATGTCCTTTATAATTCCTTTAGTGGTACTTAATCGACCTATCCGCCATTTGCGTAGTCATTTCGCCTTAGTAAGCTTTCCTATGCCTAACTTTCTATAATCCTCATAAGACATGAGATTTATACTCGCTCCTAGATCACATAAGACCTTCTTAAACGTAAATCCTCCAATTTCACACGGAATGGTAAAACTACCAGATCTTTCGCCTTAGGTGGTAACTTATGCCGCAGTAATTGCGGAACATTCTTCATTTAGGCATATGTTCTCATATTCCTCTAATTTTTTCTTGTTTGACGTAATTTCTTTCGTAAATTTTCCATAGGCAGTATATTAATCAAAGCTTCGATAACAGGGATATTAACTTGAATATGACGAAAGTGTCCAGAAACGAGCATACTTCTTATCGCTTTTGCCTTTTTGATTTGATCTTTGTGAGGGTAAGGTAAAGATTCTAGATCTATGACCCTTGGCTCCTTTGTCGCTTTCTCTTTTCCTTTTTCCTTAAACCTTTGAGTATTACTCGCCGCCATGTTTCGTGTTCTTGAATTCTTTCTTTTAAATTGTTCCCCGAATCAATCTCTACTTCGCATCCCCTCATTTCTTCCCGTTTTTCATCCTTGTTTTCATTATTTTCCATTCTAACATGTTCCTTAAATAAAGTCCTTAAATCTTTATCCATGGGATCTTTCGTAATCTTAGGGATTTTTACCCAATTTTCCCTTTCACTTTCGTGTTCCGAACTTTTATTTCTTTTCAAGAAGTTGTCTATAATTTCTTCTTCCTCATCCGTAAATTCAAGTTCATCTTTAGTTCTATCATTCTTACCATCTAAGTCATCTTCTACTTCATTATCCCCAAGGTTTTCAACTCCATTACTTCCACCGAGCTTCCTACTTCTCGTAACTACAACATTTACCTCTCTTGGGTTCCTTTCGTTGTTACTTGGTAATCCTCCCGGGGGTCCGTCGTTATTACGTTCACCCGCCCTACTCAAATGATCTTCCATATTCCTTAATGAGGCTTCTATCGTTCTCATCCCGGTATCATGTCCACTCATAGATGTTTTCATTGAACTCATGTCCTTAGTGATCGTACCAATAAGTCACCATCGTTTCTATATTTTTAGCTTGAGTAGATACTACACCCATCATATTTTCCATTAGTTTTTCCCATTTTTCAACTCCTTCGCAGTTGAGTAGAACTTTGAGTTACCGGTATACTTTGAGTGGTATGTTGAGGATAGGATCTAGGTAATGATTGTAAATTTCGATTAGATGTGTTTTCTTGATAAACTTGATTATTATTCAAGTTCCTATACGGAACTCGGATATGGCGGTTGTCCTTGCGTGCTGTGGTTTTCGACCATCGATAAGTAGTAGGTGATCTCTTCTAATAGCATTGAACGAGTTTGAGTAAGCATTGTTTAAATTTCTATGCCGTCGAAGAAAACTCACCTCCTCTCTCGAGCATCCCGTCGGTTCTTCAATCCCTAGTGGTATTTTATCCCGATTTGAGTATTCAATTGGTGCACTATTTTCTCGAACTTTGGTTCTTATTCTCGTTGTAATCCATCAAATTTCCTACTCAAATTTTCTAAATGTGCTAGAACTTCCGTATTAGACGTACATTCTCCCGCAAAAGCTACTTTTCCGGTGCTAGAACCGGTTTCCCACATTCTCGTTATTTTTGGAAATCTTTTCGATGGCATCGTAAACTAATTGAGCCTCACTCATCATTAAAGAACCACCACATGCATGGTCTACATCAAGACGTGAATCTTTTCTTAATTTACGACGTAAAAGTTGAATTTGCATGTCTAAGGAATAACCATGGTCGGGACACGCTCTTAGCAATTTTTTAAATCTTTCCCACGCATTCCCAAGCGTTTCTTCGCATCCTTGTCTAAAATTAGCAACCTCGACTTTTAATTCCAAATTCCGTCCAGAGTGAAGTATTGTTTCGTAAATTCGCTTGAATCTCCTCCCAACTTGTAAGTGAATGATGCGGAAGAGACATAAACCAATCTCGGGCTCGTCCTTTTAGAGAAAAAGGAAACATAGTCATCCTTGTTAATTCCTTGCGAGCACCTTGACTTTTGGCCGTATTGCACGCTTCTTCAAAAAGATAGAGATGATGATGCGGATCTTCATCATCTTCTCCTAGAATTGGGCTCTTGCGTCAATTAAACCAAAAAGATGAGATTTAATCTCGAAATTATTCGCTCCTTCATTAGGTAAAAGTATGGGATTATTAGTCCGATTTCTTCTTACGGTTTGGTCACGTATAGGCTCTTGGGTTTACCGGGTTGTTACGATTATTCGGTTCCGATTCGATTATTTCTATTATTATTATTATTTTGATTATTAAGGTTAATGTGGTTTTGTCCATGCCCTAGAGCATGTTCCAGCCCTTGTTCGTGTGTTTCATCACCGATTTCGCCCATTCTCGTATTTCGTTTGAAGATGATTCGTCAGATTTCCCCGACTAGTATGACCACGTTTTTCTCTACTCTTAATCGCCTTTCGTAAGTGTTTATGTCGCTTATAAGGAGTGAGTGGGGCCTTACCACTTCGGTCATCAACTAACGAAAATAGAAAATAACACTAAATTGATAAGTAGTAAAAAAAAATTTGGTAACTTACCTTTAAGGTAAGTACCAACGAAAATAAAATTAGAAATGAGATAAGAAAAGTGTTGACTTATTCTCGAGAATTTTGAGCTAATATAAGTAGTAACCATAGACAAAAAAAAGAAATTAGCGTCGTTCCCCGGCAACGGCGCCGTAAAGCCGACGTGGCCTTTTCTAGTGCTAATACAAATTCCTTAACCGACAAAGTTGTATCGGGTCAAACCGTAGTGCTAGTATGGTGAGTCGAGTATCGTATCCTCGTGGAACTTTGTAATTCTTCTAAGTGTGGTTAAACACCAAAGAGCTTTTATTAACTCGATCTAAGTCGCAGCTTTATAGCACGTATAACTACTATTTTACTTAACATAAAATAAATGCGTAAATTAAAATTTATTCTAATATAATATATATAGATATATAAATATATATAGATGTGCATAAGTTGCAAAGTATATATATAGATATAAATATATAGATGCCAAATATATTATTAGAGAACTAGCCAAAGTTTATATAATTGATTTATACGATCTTTTCGTTGAATGGAATGTGCTCGATCTTTAGGTTCAATTGAGTAAATGAAACGGTGTACTCCTAAGGTTAACAATTCGTCCTCACATTAGTGTGTGAAATTGTCATATGTCCATTGTCATCATTCCAAAGTCCACAATCGTTACGGTTTTTCCGAACAGTCCCGAGTACGATTCTACCTTTGAATAAAAAGGAGTCATTCCGTTCGTCAAACGGTCAATTTTATTTAAAGGCTCCGGTTGTCAAGGCCGGGCGATTCAACTTTCCGGTTTAAGTTTCAATTAAACCGATGAATTTAACATTATTACGATCTTGAGTACAAATTTTAATAAGATTCATCTTTTTAGGACAAATCGCCCCCGGGTAGAAACCGGGTTCCGTTGTCACGTTTTCACTCGGCCAATTTTACCCTCCGGTTTTTCTATTAACGAGTTCATAACTTAATTACGAGGTGTCAATTCATAATTAGATTATGAATTCTTTCAAGTCAAACTTTATCAATAGGAAAAGATTCAATTAACTCAATTTTATTCAATTTTACTTAGACAAAGATTCCTTTACCGAAAAGATCGAAATAAAACGATTACATAACTTTGGCTAGTTATTAGATTTAGCCTACTAACATTATACGAAAAGATAAAAAGACAAAACAAACATAAATACTTTAGGAATTTTACCCGATTACAACGATTGAATCAAGTCGTATTCTTCCGGATGCTACAACAACTTCAACAACATTGATCTTCTCGATAATTTCTTGAGCATTATAATGATACTACTTTATTTATGGCATAAGGCCTATATATATACATACTACTACTACTAAAAAGAGGTGAAGAAAATATATTTGGTACCCCCTTTATGTGCCTCGCAAGTCGCTCTATTTATAGGCATATTTTTCAAGCCGGATCGATCCGAGAAAGGGCCGGATCGATCCGGGAATAAAAATCTTATCCCAGGATTATTCTCTCGCAGGCCACATGCCGGGTAATCATGATGTTTCCTCGGATCGATCCGAAGTAAATCCGGATCGATCCGGATAGATTTTTTCCAATCTTAATCCGAAACTTGATAAAATCATAACTTGAGCTCGGATCTCCAAATGACATAATTCAAGATGCGTTGGAAAGCTCTTGAGGAGATCTATAACTTCCATGAAGACTTCTTTTTCAGAAAATGCCTTTTTGCTGGGCCATTTGTTCGTCGAAAATATAACTTGATACGGCGTCACGAACCATTGATCCACTTGAACTTTAAGTCTCGTGGCACTTCCTTTATTCCTTCAAAAGATATGATTTTACTCCACAAAATGTCATCACTCGGGGTCTTGGTTTACCTAAGGTCCGTAAAATACCAAAAATACCCACGTGAATCTGACACGACACTCCGGTTATTAACCCGGTACAAAATTTATAACTTTTTATCATTTTTACTAGATTTTTATAGTATTTAGATTTATTCATAGCTATTAATATTTTATAAGATTATCTCGTTATAATTACTTATATTTTATATAAAAATAGTCGATAACGTATATAAAACATCGTAATTTTTATCATATAAATGTTACACATCTTAAATAAGTAATGTTCTTTAAAGAAGTCAAGAATCGTGGAGTAGAAAACATTTAAAATACGATAACATAGGCATCTAAATTCAACGTAAAAAAACATTGTTTATGAAATACAAACCTATAACGAAATCTTAAAAAGGAGTAATGAGGCAAAAGAACAAAATTATTTCATTAATTAGTAAATAGGACAAGTTTGAAAAAATATTGCATAAAGGACAAAAATATAACTAAAAAGACACTTTTACCCATCATAATAAAACAAACTCTGCTTTAGAGAAAAATGACGTCTTCATCCCAAAATTGCTCTCAACCAAATCCCCTGCTCGATCATCCATAATTTCTATGATTTCTAGATTCACCCTCTTATGGCAGCTCCTTCACAGCATTCAACTACAACAAAGGCTCCAATCAACACATTTCTTCCGGCTGCAAATCCCCAAATTTCTCTCAACAAAGGCTGTAAATCTTCCGGCTCCCCTAAAATTTATTCACATCACATTTAAAGGTGAGCCGGCAATTACTATCCCACGGGAAATTGATGCTTCTCTTGCAGCGAAATTCCAGAATACATTGGTAGGGAAATTCTCTCAAGTAAAACTGGGAATGGATTTGATCCGCAAGTTCATTTCTACAGAATTTTAAAGGTACTGTTCTTCGCTTTGAAATCACTAAGGATTATGTGCGATTAGTGAAATTTTGATTGTTTTCTCAGTGAAATTCGATTTGAATGCATATTTAATACTTGGCTTAGTGAAATTTTGATTGTTTTCTCAGTCAATATTCACTCAAATTCACTTTAATATGCATTCATTGTTCATAGAAGCAAGGTTTAGTACTAACATTCATAATTGGACAAATTCACTGCTTTGCTTCCCTTTAATTAGTACCAACATTCATAATTGGACAAATTCACTGATTTGTTTTCCTTTATTTAGTGAATGTAATATCTATCATTTCGATTGTTTTTTTAGTGTGAACAATCAATGTGTTTAATGTATATCCCAGCTTCTTGTACATATAAAGATTAGTTCACTTGTTAAACATTAATGTAGCTTTTTGTCCTACCTCTGTCTCTCAATTTTTTTTTGTTATAGTTCATAAAAGTCTGATTCACTGAGAAAATTCACTAAGCCAAGTATTGAATATTCACTCAAATTCATTTTAACATGCATTCACTATTTACATGCAATGATGGTGATGGTGTTCAGCTTTCTTACAGCACCAAGTTTTGGTTCTTTAAATTCAATTGATTCCTTACTTATCATGTCAACTTTAGCTTTACCTGCTTGCTTATTAGGCTCATGGTTAACTGTTTTCTAGTACTTATGTTCCCGAAAAGTTTGATTCACTGAGAATATTCACTATAGTGAATATTGACTAGTACATGTATGTTAATGTCATATTCACAGTACTAACCTTGATTCAGGAGCTAAATATATTAACTAACAAAAAAATGTGTTGTTTGCATTCATATTTTGCAGGTATGATCAACAGCATCACATACCTATTGGATGTATATGACATCATAAGGGGAAAATTACAAACATTCACATGACCCTTATTCAAGAAACTCCTTTCAAGCTTCTTCAAAGTTATTGAAGAGAAGAGGATATGTGCCAACAAGCGAAAAGACCAAGTGTTGGACAATATCATAACATCATACGTACCAGATAAAAAGGCATTCACAACTTATCTTCATATGTAGGCCAAACATCACTGTTAATGTGTAGATGCCAAGTGAACACCATGGCTTATTTTCATATGTATGTTCTAAATTGAAGTGATTTTAATTATTGGAGAGAAGGAAACAACTATTTTAATCAATGTTTACATATTTAAATTATTATATAATCTCTTTTTTTGTCTCTTGGTTCATTAGTACATGTATGATTTTAAGTCATAACTTCAATAACTACAATGCTAATATCAAAAATTACGTTTGTTCGAAATTCATTATCAAAATTCACTAGTACATTTCAACAGTGAATCTCATGAAAATGGAATAACACTATCAAACCAACTCCCAAAACGAAACAAAGACTATTAAAACAAGAGTTTGATGAAATTCTTATCACTTTTGATTGTTTGGCTGCATTATTTTTTTACATAACATATAATACAATAATGAACATAATTCTACTAACCCGTAAAAACAGAACCTAAAAAATGCATAATTTTAGCTGGGTTGCGACAACCAAAGACTCGTCAGTGTAACGAAGCTTGTGATGGATATCATACCGCTCTCGCAACCCTTTCAAAATCTCAATAGTCATATCCACAGAGGATTCCGGTATCTTAACCGGCTGGATTCTTCTCTCTAATGTTGTAGTTTACTAAATGTGCTTTCCATGCATTGGAATAAATAACAAGGGAGCTAAAAACCCAAAAACAAAAGGGGAGAAAAATGTAAACAGACAAAAAAAAACATGCTAGATAAAGAAAACAAAACAAGAAAAAAGCAGTAGCTTCAAGAGTTATGAGCCCCCAACTTTATATAGCCAACCAAGAGAATTTAATTTTGAGAAGAAAGCAGCAGCATCAAACAGCAGAAAGCAGCAGCCCCAACTAGGATCTCCCCAACATCTGAAAAACCAGGAAAGCCAACAGCAGGCACCAATAGATACTAGAGACCGAATGAAGAGCAACAAGATGTTAAAAAAGAACATGCTTGCACTCTTCAGAAATGAAGAGTGCAGTCCAAGTAAAAAAAGCCATTTTGAAACAAGATATCCGCATTTACACAACACCAAGATTTCACTCCAAAAGCCTTCAACACCTACAATCATCGGAGGCTAGAAAGAGCCTGCTCTTGAATCAAGGGAAACAAGGAAAAGAGATAAAAATGAGGGTGCAAGTGCTGCAACAATTAGTAGGGTTGAAGCTATCACCAAAATGAGGCACTCAACTTTACCCTTCATATACCTAGACTGTCCCATATTTGTTGGTAAGGCTAGAGCATCTTATTCACATCCTCTTATACATAAATTTGAGAAAAAGCTTCAAGTTTGGTACTCCGAACTTATCACACCATGGGGGAGAATCATTTTGATCAAGCATGTGCTATCTTCTATTCCTGTAAACCTTATGGCAACAATGCAACTCCCATCCAGCGTCAGGGATAAACTAGAAGTCGGGTATGCAAGCTTGACCGCATAATCGACTTTAAAAAAGTTGATTAATATAAAAAGTCAGAACATTAGTGCAATGCCTTGATAGTGTTGCAACACATTAAGTTGATGTGCTGCATTTAAAACCCCTAACATCATTGTACAGTAAAACTATGGTTACATGTTAACTCATCATCTCAAAACATGACTATCAGAATCATAAACATCATTACAAACCCAAATTCTGAATCCATGCAAAAGGTAAAGAGAATAACGAAATAAATATCACATTGAAGAGAGAAGCAAGAATAGTGAAATAATGTATCAATTGGTCACTATATAGTACCTTCTTCCCCTCAATTGTCTCTGGAACATCACCATTGGCAATGCACTGAGCAATGCCCTCAACGATAGCAGTTTTTCCAACTCCAGGCTCACCGATAAGGCAGGGATTGTTCTTTGTCCTACGACCTATATTTGAGTATCACGTTCGATTTGCTCATGCCTTCCGACCGCTGGGTCTAATTTTCCCTACGAACAGACACATGAATAGATAAATAGGGCACAAGAAATTCAAATGTTACTATTAGCACAACAAGTACACTAAAAATACAATGTAATCAGAGAAAATCAAGTACAGTAGAAATTCAAATGTTACAACTAGCACAACAAGTACACTAAAAATCAACAGTGAATCAACAAAGTAATCAGAGAAAATCAGCAGTGAATCACGCTATTTATGATCAAACATAAAGTATTAAGAAAACAAACATCAAACTCATGATAAAGAACGAATTAAACTTAAAAAGCTTAGATTTATGTTCAAATCATTAGAAAGATTGAAATTTAATCTATAAAACTCAGATTTATGATCTTCAAATCATTGAACAATAAGCAACTATATATATAGAAAATTAGGGATTAATACACTAGTTGAATCGTTGATCTACTGAGAAAGAATCCTTTGAATTCGATATCATTTGAATTCGATGATCAATCATGTCAATTTGGAAGAAAATCAATCAATCAGAGAGAAGTTCGTAGCATATATTTTGGCAAATACACCTGTTGAATCGATGATTTGTTGAGAAAGAATCCTTTGAATTCGATGATCAATCATGTCAAATTGGAAGAGAATCAATCAAAATCGAAGTTTGAAACAAGTTCTCGTCAGTGTTCCACGTTTGACTTATTAAAAGCGAGGTTAAGCTGAAAATTACAAATACATTAACTAAGGGCAATTTAGTCATCTAATTATAATTTTGTCCTTCAACCTATAAAAATGTTAACTATGACTGTTAATTAAAAAAATGTGTAAAGTGTCCTAATCCCTAATTTTCCATAAAAAAATCGGGGTGTCACAATAGCAGTGTCTCTATGGGATCAATATTGACTTGCCCTATCTATACTACGATTGACCTAGTACTCTTTCTAGTAATTCGTGGGTAGCACGCGGATCACCAATCAATTATTTTCAAACCCTAATCCGTATTCGTAAGTGATTTCGATCTACTCTAATGGTCTTGGCATCGCTGAAGGGTGTCGTCTCCTAATCCAAGAACTAGACACCATGTAATAATCTAGCCTCCTATGTTAGGTTCAATAGTCTGCTGACCGGATTTAACTGACCTAACACGGTATGCGCTCGATGAAACTCTCAACAACGTTGATATAAACCTCACTCACGAAACCGAATCTAGACAACTTAGTCGGTTTTACAGGGTGATTCTAGAACCCCGGTTCTCATACCTTCTCAAAGAATATATCAATAAAGACAATACGTTTAATACGAATATCGAGTCGTGAATTCAATAAACACGATCAAGCATAAGTTCTAGAACAACAATAACACAAAGAATCAACAAATCAAAACATCAAGAACACCTCAATCAACAAGCTAGGGTTCGATTTCAAAGATTTTCACATAACTCAGCTATGAAACGATTAACTACTCATTTTATCAACACAATACAAGAAATCAACAATAAAAGTAACAAGTATCAAGATCAAAACAAGAAATCGAAATTACCAAAAGATGGAGTTGAAGAACACTGGAAGAAGAACGAAATCCAAACTAAAATTACGATAGCTTAGCAGCACGAGTCTTCAGATTACATAAAATTAACCTAATCTAAGCTAAGTATGTACGAAACTAAAATAATCTAAGGAAAAGATAAAAATTTGCGGAAAACGGCTGAAGGAGACGTAGTTTTTTTGCGGTTTTATCACCTAGAAACCTATTTATAACGGAATGGGGAAAGTGGAAACAACACCGTAGGCACGCGCCCACGGATGGGGAAAGTGGAAATAACACCGTAGGCGTGCGCCAATAAGTGCTGAGAGTTTGGGAAATGAAACATTTTCACTAAATCAGCCATAACTTTGTGTGTAGACCTCCAAATCAAGTGATTCAAAATGCGTTCGAAAGCCAATTGTATACAACGTTCATGAAGATGTCTAGCCCAGAAAATGCCTCTAGTATGGACCAAACTACAGATGAAATTAAGGTAAGGTTACAACACCGATGAATTTTGATCTTTTTGTGCGTTTAAGCTTCGGACACACGCTCCAACCCTTGTAACTCACCTTCCTAGCCATCCCTAACACCTAATTCCTATAAATAACCACAAAACATATCGTACGTAACCCTTATAGGACACTAGGGTGACTGAGAATGCATCAAAAATACTTAAAACATCGAGATTTTTGGACATTCTCGTAAATACAAACCATGGTGTAAAATACATAAAAATACAACGAAATGTCTCCGGAAACATATAAAACAAGGTATAAACGGGGTATAATCACATAGAAATTGATAGCCAAATTGACTCTCATCACAGGTGTGGGAACAATCAAAGAGGGTGGAGTATCCTCTAAAATCACCACTTCAGCAGCAGGCACTATATTTTCAGCAGCAGGAACAACAACAACCTCAGCAGCATTTGGTCCACCAGCAATAGCTTGCAATTCATTTTCATCATCCAAAATTACTCTTCTATGCACAATCAGTTGTTGTGTGGCACCAGTCAATGTTTCACCTGTATTGATCATTGTCTGAAAACTGGCAGAGCTGATCACCAACATCCACTGTTTATTCATTTCTGATTACTTATCTGAATCACCCAATGTATCTCCTTTCAAAATTGAGATTGTCTCAGACTTTTCAATCTCAATTTCAATATCAGTTAGACCAATAGCAGTTTTCTCTTCAAAATTCTTCCTTATGTCTTCAACAGCCAGATTTTCAACAACTTTTCTATCATCAGTCTGCTGACCCTCTCCACTCTAGTTAGGGTCTTTAGCAAGCTTTTCCTTCTCAGCTAATATGCTCTTCTCAACAGCAGCTGAACTTGATTATCCAACATACTCGTTCTGCTTAGGATCAACATTATCATCATCATCATCATCTAAGGATGATGAATTATTAGGCTTACCAGTTGGTTATTTGAACACAATACTTGATTTCTTCCTTTTCTGCTCCTCAATAGCAGCAAAAGCATCTATAATCAACTGTGTACTATCCAATACATTCAGTAAATGATCAGTCTTAGTAGCTTGAATGCCCATTCCTCACCATGTATCATGTCATCAGTAGTATCAACATGATCAACATACTTCCCAAACTTCCGGTTAACTTAATTCAATTTTTTCTTGACGAGGATATGTTGTTGGAGTAGGACTTGCAGAAACAATAGGATTTACTGCAACATTTTTCAAAGATTGTTCAACAGTGTGAAATGTATCTGCAGTCTGCTCTACTAAGACTATCTTCTCAAGAAAGCTTGTCCCAAAAATTTCCAATTGTATCCCACTATCTTCCCGTGTCTTTTCAGCAGGTATAGACACCTCCACATTCATCTTCTGAACATCTTCAACAGGTACTATCTCAGGCACCAAGGAATTTTTTGGGTTTCTGTGTCTTGTGTTGATAACGCTCTAAATGATACCAATAATTATACCTATATTCACCCCGAATTCTGAGGATAGATAGGCTCGTTATTATGTGGAATATATGTTAAATGCTATGTGAGTGTTTCCGGGATTGTAATTATGCATATATGCTATTTTTCCGATGTTTTGGTATTGTTTTGTCTCGTTTTGCGTATATTATAGGATGTACCGAGACCGGAGCATTGGAGAACGGATCTGAACCAAAAGAAGTACATTGTGCCAAGTGATTGAAGCCCAAGAAGAATCCTGCTGAAGAAAAGGAAGAAAAGTATGACCGGTAACCCGGAGGCTAAGCCCGGTAAACCGGCGTCTAAGGAACACGAAATTGATTCTACCGTATTATCTAGGTCGGTTAGGGTTTTAGAGAGTCTTAAGTTGGCTCTTGTATCTATATAAAGCTGTATATACTGAAAGTTTTCATAAGCACTCAATTATATTCAATTTTATTATACAATTATTATGAAATAAAGTTTCTTGAGCTTTGGAGAGTTGTTTTCGGTTTCCTCCCTTCTTCCATCATCTCTAGCTTGAGTAGATCGAACTAGATCTCCATTGTTGAAGGTATGAAGCTTTGAACGTTCCTTTATTGTCTTCAATATGGTAGATCTGTTCGTTTTTATGTGTTTTAGTTAATCTTCATGTTTAACCACCCCATAATTTAGTTATTTTAATCGTACTGAGCAATGTAGATCCAGAAATTCAGAAAAGTCGCCCCCGGTAACCCGGCGGTCTATACCGGTTTACCGAGGCATGTTTTAGAAAACCTAAACTGGGATTCACTACAGCTACGTTGATCGGTAGGAATAATTAAAACGAGTAGTAGGTCTGGCCAATCTAATATTCATAATTCGTAAATTAACATGAAGGATTGTTAGTGAAGTGTTAATTAGGACATAGTCTTGAATGGACCCTATGAACGTGCAGGTCAATGTTGACAGTTGTCTAGTGATGCATGTCAACCGGATGATAAAATTCTACGATGTTTTTATCCCTTTTTCTTAGTATATTTAATAATTCGTATCGATTATAATGAAATTAGTTATAAATCGAATCGATTTCATTTCATAATTTTATATGATTAATATCTAAACTTTATTAATAAATGTTAAGCTAGTCATCTATAATTTATTATCAAAAGTTATTAGTTGTTGTGATTATGTCTGTTTTGTAGTGATGGAAGAGGAACAGAAAAGAAATTGAAGGAAATTGGAAAGCATTCGTTTTATTTCATGCAAGATTCATAATTGTTGATGTCATGGCGCACACCACAACATCAAAAGTGGCGCAAGCCACAACATCAAAAGTGGCGTAAACCACAACTTAAATGGTGCAGGCCATGATATCAAGCTATCACATGCGCATTAAATGCAGAAGTCATATCTCAACTACTTTGGTCACACATGGCTTAAGCCACACCAAAAGTGGCGCAAGCCATTGAAAATTGCAAAATTGGCCAATATACTATTGCTCATCAGTGGAGAAAAAAGGGTTTTCGACAGATAGTGTTTTTGCAGAAGCTTGAAGGCAATATCACCAAAAAGGCTCTCTTAGCCAAAAATCTCCATCATTTTAACATTTAATCCTTGTAATGTCTTAGAACTATCATTTTGAGAAGCTCAAGTCTTGAGGTGGATGTATAGAAAACAATTAGTTGTGCCCCATTTTCATCAAAACTGGAGTAGATGAATCTCACCTTGGGTTCATCATTCGAATTTGGTAATCTATTAGCTTTTACTTTGATCTAAGTGTTCTTGTTATTATGAATGCTAGCTTTAACTTGTTAGTAGTTATGATGATAAGTGGCTAGTTTCTTGTATTGACTAAGATGATATAGTAATGATAGTTGATCTTTTGTTGTTGGAATTGATCATTTTATTGCTAGCTTCTATTGTGTTGAAATCCTCTTGCTTGCTTGATTGTTAATGTGTGTATTGGAGTAATTAAACATTGCATGCGCCTACATAATTAATAGAAACCAAACAGAGACGTTAGTTGTGAGATAAGGGTAAGAGGAACGGAAGGTAGAATCGACCCCAGTGGAATTCGATTCCTTATCCGGGGAATATTGCATTCGTGTGTTTATCGTGTCGAGTCATTAGGTTTAAGGTGCTTAAACCAAGGATAAGGCATAGTGTAATTTTATACACTCGTATGATGGAAAATTACATGTTTCGGAATGCACCATTCACACAATAGCACACCCATGTTGATCGATTCCAATCAATTTAAGGGAATTGACTTGAACTATAAACCATCTTAGTCAATTTATTTTATCGTTTGAACAATCTTTGTAGTTAATTATTAGTTCTTTTAAACAAAACTGCGATTCGGATCAAGATAATGATAACTAATCGGTGTTTAACCACACATTTCCCTTGGGAGACGACCTTGACCACCACGCTAGACTACAATTGACCCGGTACACTGCCGGTGAGATTGGAACCTTAGAAGGTAGACATCATCTAGCAGGTTAGCGGTATGAGTTAGCGCTCAATATCGGCAATTCTAGTTCTTTATGCGTATGGGCTATTACGGACAAATTAAGGAGGGTAGCTTGCGTATAGATTGTCTGCTGCCATTGTCGGAGTAGATAGGGTTAGGAATTGCACCCATAGCTGATAAATATGATAATAATCATTAAAAGCTCGTGATTCATCTAAGGAAATTAAATGGGGAAGTAAACGTAACGATTAACTAATCCAAGTTAGTAGATCGGTGAGGAGATGGAGAGAATACCATGTTTGTTTTCTTTTATGTTATTTTTGGTCAATGACAACCTTTATGTTGCTTCTTAATTAGGTTAGAATCGTTTATACTTATAAGTTGCATTGTCTTTGTGGGATCGACCTTGACTCGCATTTACTATATTGCGATGTACCTAGTATTCTTGCTAGTAATATCGACGTTAGTGACTTACACGCAATCAAGATTTTTTGCGCCGTTGCCGGTGACAATGGACAATTTTTAAATATAAACGTTTTAATTCTAATTAAGAAGTCGTTTTTATTTTATTTTATTTTATTTTGAGTCTTGAGTCATTCCGAATCAAACCTGCACATGTTAAACTGCTAGAAAGAGAAATTTCAGGGCCGGTTTCCCGAAGGTAACCCCCGAGTTACCGAGGCCTGAAAAATCAATTTCTGGACAGTTCCTATTATTCTGTGTTATTCCCTGTTGATTTTAGTTAGTAGGTCCGCAACAGTTGGGATCACACCCAGCTGAAGCGGAAGTTGCTAACCTTTTCTTTGTTTTATTTTGTCTTTTCACAGGAAGATCAGAACTCTTTAGAAATTTGATTAATTTCGAGTTGAAAAAGAGTAAACAAGTCAAGCAAAATGCCTAGAACGATATTGAACATCACGCCGATTTCCATGTACCCTGGATCTGAAGCACGAGGAAATTATGACGCTGTCAAGCAACGGTTGGAAAAAGAGGAAAAAGCAATCAAGCAAGAGCCTAAAGATGACTTAAAGGAGTATAGCACGTATCGCCCAGGTGAGTTCCCTTGCCAATTAATTGATATATCATCTTCGGATTATGATTCTGATGATCCTGAAGAGGATCCTGACACGATGTTTTCTGAGCCTGAGGATTACCCATACTCGGACACCATGGTGAAGTTAGGATACCCTAGCACGTTCAGACTCCCAATTTCTATTAATGGAATATTCGTAGGATTAGGTCTCTGTGACTCCGATTCGAGTTGCAATATTCTACCTTTTTCTCTCTGTCAAAAGATAAGACTTCTGATAGTAATGAATCAAACCAGGACCATGACCTTCATGGATAGATCCAGAGACATGCCTGCTGGTTTGCTTAAGAAATGCACAATTAAGGCAGGAGGGTTCACATATCCTATTGACTTCACAGTCATAGATGTACCTGAGGACCCTAGTGCCCCAATTCTCTTAGGAAGGCCGTTCTTAGCAACGAGCAGGGTGGTTATGGATTTTGATAAAAGGGAGATTACTTTAAGAATGAATAATGATGTTGTATCTTTTAGGATCTTAGAACCCCTAGAAAACCGACCGGAGAGTTGTAAGATGACGTATGCTTCAGGAAAGGTGGAAATTTTGGAAATCGAAGGGCATAAGAATAAAGAGGTTGTCATAGAAACCGTTGAGCAAGAGTTTATGAGATTAATGCTGAGAGAGAAAGAAGATAAGGACCACAATAAGATGCTCACGGAAGCTAGTCCTCCCGTGTTGCGTAGTGAACGAGTTGAGCTGAAAGTAGAAAATGTGGAGTCCTTAAGGTTAAAGTATAAATCTCGACATAGAGGCAGACCTAGCACACAAGCTAAAAGAGAAAGACGTGCTAGAAAGAGAGCACAAAAGGTTCTGTGAAGGTACAAGCCTCTGGAGCAAAAGTTTGGCGAGTTAAAGCTCCAACCCTTGATTGATCGGAGATCTGAAGAAAGTTGAGCTGGCGACTATAAACTCAGAACTAATTCTTCAAACCCTTAGGTAGTTTAGGATTGAATAAAAGTAGCCAGATGAAGGGACGAGATTTTTTTTCATCCTACCACAAACTTAGGCTTGAAACCGAATGGTTGTGGAAAGGTTTTTTTATACTCATTGCGGATTCTAGTGAAGTAGGTTAGGTTTTGAGTCGGAATAACAATTGAAGAATAAAAAGGTAGTCAATTTGAGGTCAGAATTGAGCAGAAAGGTTGAGTATGAAGTGCGGCAAAGGCAGATAAAGAATTTGGGGAAAAGATACCCCCGGTATCTCGAGGGTAACCTCCGGGTTACCGAGGCTTGATTTTCAGATTTCTGAACGTCAGTTTATAAAGCTGAATTTTTAGAGACACGTGGAGGACACACGTTGCACCAGATACGGTCAGTCAGCAGAAACCGACCCATTTTCCCCTCTTTTCAAAATTTTCATCCTTTCCCACACTCCACCATAACTCCACCTCAATCCCATCAATCACCTCCTCAAATCCCTCACCCTAATAATTTCTCTACCCACAATCCTACTAAATCCTTCGGCACTCAATTCTTCATATTTTAACCACCCATTCATCACCAATATCATCATTCTTATCAAATACACCTCTTTCATTCACCAAACTTCTCCCATTTCTTCTTCTTCATCTAAATTCGGCCCACATCGATCACCACCATTTCCTTCAATTTTCCAAACCCTAAACACCCATTCTCCACCACTGTTACTGATCTGTAGTGATGCTGCTACGGTAGAGTGCTCAAATTCTTCTTCTTTTATCATCAGAGGCACAGTCCCAGAAAGAAATTAGAAAATTTTAGGCCGATAAACCATACCCTACCTCCGGTTTACCGATGTCTCTTTTCTAGAAACTACTTCTGTATCAGGTTCTGTATTCATTCAGGATGGGTCTTAAGCGTCAACGGTCAGTTGTTCGTCCAAGTGGTTACCAGACTGTATATGGAGATGCCAATCCCTTGATATGGGGTTGTGCAGTTCCATTCTTTAGCTATTTATGAGTCATTCTGAGGTCATTGGAACGCAAGGCCAGTGGCTCGAGAACGAGGGGTAGATTTGGATGATTACGGGTCGATATTGCCGGAGGCCCTACAAGCACAAGGTTTATTGGATATGGCTGAAGCACCGGCCCGATTCAACGCCACGGTGGTAAGAGAATTTTATGCTTACGTTTCACACAACCCCGGAGTCACATTTGCTATGGTCAGAGGTATGAAAGTTGATTTTTTTATCGAGCGGATCAACGAGCATTTTGGGGTTAGAAATCCACTGGTGGGCCCGGATGATATGATTGCTAATTTCTTAGGGGATATGATTGCTAATTTCTAATTTCTAGTTGTCTAGGTGGGTTAGCGGTATGAGTTGTCTAGGTGGGTTAGCGGATCAACGAGCATTTTTTTATCGACAGTTGTCTAGGTGGGTTAGCGGTATGAGTTAGCGCTCAATATCGGCAATTCTAGTTCTTTATGCGTATGGGCTATTACGGACCAATTAAGGAGGGTAGCTTGCGTATAGATTGTCTGCTGCCATTGTCGGAGTAGATAGGGTTAGGAATTGCACCCGTAGCTAATAAATATGATAATAATCCTTAAAAGCTCACGATTAATCTAAGGAAATTATGTGGGGAAGTAAACGTAACGATTAACTAATCCAAGTTAGTAGATCGGTGAGGAGAGGGAGAGAATACCATGTTTGTTTTCTTTTATGTTATTGTTGGTCAATGACCACCTTTATGTTGCTTCTTAATTAGGTTAGAATCGTTTATACTTATAAGTTGCATTGTCTCTGTGGGATCGACCTTGACTCGCATTTACTATACTGCGATGTACCTAATATTTTTGCTAGTAATATCGACATTAGTGACTTACACGCGATTATGTGTCTCAGTAGTTTCTACCTCTTTATCTCTTTGTTCTTGCAAATTCTAACATCCTTCCTTTTTCCATGAGTTTTCTTTGCTTTCTTTATCTTAGCTTGATTCTGACTCTCAGTGTTGGAAAACAGAATCTTTTCCAGGCTGTCTTTATCAGCAAACCTTCTTTTCTTGTACACTTTCCCATCTGTTGAATCGGTGGGTTCAGCAGATACAGTTGGGTCTACTAACCTCCTAGGCTCAGCAGGAACTTCAGCAACCTTTTCTAAATCAAGTCTTCTCTTTGTTCTTCTTTCCACCTTAACTTCTTTTAGCTCTTGTTCATCTAAAGCACTTGTCCTTGATAAAGTGCTTTTCAAATATTTGAACTTTGCAATATTAACAGGCTTGGCATCAGTATATGGAACTCCAACATGATTTAAAATAGTCTGAATCATGAAATCCATTGGTTTTCTTGTGTAGAAAATACCACTTCCAATGGGTTGAGTCTTGTTCTCTTTCTTTTTCTTTCTTTCCTCAGCCATGACCTTCTTTATGTAGAAGATAAATAATCCAGCCCAATCAATCTTCAAGCTCTGAGAAATGATTATCATTAGATCTATCTTAGGTCCTGATAATGTATCATAACTTCCGATCAGTCCTAAGATGTTCTCTGCAATATATTTACTCAATTTATCAAATTCACATATGATATGTTTGACATTAATCCGTATTGAGATTTGTGGAAATATTATGTACGTTACTTTAGTGTAACATATTAATTGTGAGACACATTAATTGTAAGACATATTAATTGTATTGTATAAACAATTAATATGTCATAAAGTCATAAAGTAACTTCTTTTGTCTTATTAGGTAATAGACATATCTAGCAATTAATACTAGCCGACTCTAGTAATTAATTGCTCTCTCCTAGCTTATACTCTACTAGGACCTTTCTCATTTACTTGTAGCTATTTATACTCACTCTTTTATGATGAATAAAACTAAGTTGAAGTTTACTCAAGTATCTTTTTACTTTCTCAAACTCTCTTCATGGTATCAGAGCCTTAAACTCCTGAATCCGCTGCAAATTCTCAGTACCCTGCTGAATCAAGATGTCTTCATTATCTGAAGCTTCCTCACCCTCAGTTGAGTCCCAAATTGCCCTCACAGACCGGGGTCACCGAATCTTCATCTTATACTAATCATAGACTTGATGGCAACAACTACTTGCTATGGTCAAGGTCTATGAAAATGTACATTTCTCGGACAAGGTAAGACGGGATACCCGTCCGGCTCTAAACTTGCCCCCGCCGAAGATGACCCAGGATTTGAAGTACATGGGACACTACTAATAATCAAGTCATGACCATTCTCACAAGATCAATGACAAAAGAGATTAGTGAGAACTTTATGATGTATGATACTGCAAAGGAGATCTGGGATAATGCCAGGGACCTTTACTCCAAGAAAGACAATACATCAGAAGTGTATGAACTTGAAGCTCAGATTCAAAACTGCAGACAAGGAGATCTGTCTGTAACTCAATACTTCAACCAACTGTCTAGGGCATGGCAACACCTAGATATGCTGGAAACTCACCCCTGGAATGATGTCAAGGATGCTGCCCTTTATAAGGACATTATTGAGAAAAAGAGAGTATTCAAGTTCCTTACTGGACTGGATCCCACTCTTGATGATGTTAGAGGAAGAATCCTTGCCACAAAACCTCTCCCCAATCTCAAATCCATGTTTGCTGAAGTCAAACATGAGGAAAGTAGGAGGAAAGTGATGCTGCTGAACTCCCCTGCTGACAACCCTGCTGAGAGTGCTACCCTGCTGACTGTCAGGAAGCCTGCTGAGGTTACTGAGGCTGTCGGAAGGCTACCGATAGAACCGGAAAGTTGTTCTCGTGAGCACCGCAAACGCACAAATCACACCAAGGACACTTGCCGGAAGCTACATGGCATGCCTAAATCCTTCAAGCCTACCAGGGAAAGTCGGGCGGTGCATGTAAATGAAGAGGAGAATGACAACAAGTTGAATGCTCGCCTTGTCGCATTCAAAGCTTTCCTCACTCAACAAAAAGAAGGTAGTCCCTCTACCGACACTCGCTACTCGTGCTAGTGCAAGGTAAATTTTACTCTTCTATTAGTAATGAAACATGGATTGTTGATTTCGGGGCCTCCTCCCATATGACTGGCAATAAAAACCTTATAACTCACCTTATGCCATGTCATCAAATTCACAATGTTAAGACTGATGATGGATCTATCTCTCGTGCAAAAGGTTTTGGAAATGTTAAACTTACTAATAAGATATGTCTAAAGGATGTCCTATTTGTTCCAAAATTAGATCGCAATCTCATATCCGTCGAGACTTGTAAAAGATTTGAACTCGGATCGTTGTTTTTAATAAGAATCGTTGCACTTTCCAGACCCTTCTTCACAGAAGTGATTGGGAGGGCTAAACCCCGCTTAGGATTGTATGTGGTCGACCCCGTCGAAGACCGAAGACCGAAGACCGAATCCGCCTCTGCCACTCGCACTCAAACCTTAGATAATATCATGTTATGGCATTATAGACTAGGACATCCAAGTTTTGGTTATTTGAAGTCCGTAATTCCCGAATTATTTAAAGGATGTAATGTCAATGATCTTCAATGTGATATTTGTCAATTTGCCAAACTTACCAAATCCGTGTATGCCAAACTACCTTATTTGCCTTCCACACCTTTCACTTTAATTCATAGTGATGTATGGGGACCTTCAAGAATAAAAAGTATAACAGAAAAAGGTGGTTTGTCACTTTCATTGATGATCATACCGTAAACACATGGTCGTTTTTAATGAAGGATAAATCAAGTTGGAACAAGCCTTTCAGAATTCTACAACATGATTTCTACTCAATTTGACACTAAGATCAAGATCTTAAAGACTCGACAATGCACTTGAATACTATGAGTCTAACCTCGCAATTTATTGATGAATAAAGGGATTGTCCATATCGCCATTGTGTGGAAACACCTCAACAAAATGGGGTTGCCGAGAGAAAAACAGCACCTACCGGAGATGGCTAGATCAATCATGTTCACCACACATGTTCCAAAGTATATGTGGGGTGAAGCTATATTAATCGCCACATACTTAATCAACGTACTTCCCACAGAGTGTTAGGCTTCAAAACCCCTATCCAAACCCTTCGACCACACACTCCCCGCCCTCATCTTATTTCCCAATTACCCCCAAAAATCTTTGGTTGCACCGTGTTTGTGTATATCCATGCCCAACACAAGCAAACTTGATCCCAAAGCTCTCAAGTGCATTTTCCTAGGATATTCAAAGGACAGAAAGGTTACAAGTGTTACTCTCCTTCGAAAAAAGATTTTACAATTCTATGGATGTAAAATTCTTTGAAAGGACACCCTACTACAAAGCAAGTCCACCGAGGCGAGCCACCGATGGAAACCCGATTGAAATTGACCTAAATCTTAACCCTCAAAGAACCACCGATTCTCAAAGAACCGAACCTCAAAGAACCTACCGACTTTCGCAGGTCATCGACCCTCAAGAACCTCCCCGAACCGTAGTCACCGACCCGAGCCCGCCGACTCGTAGCCTCGACACTCAAAGCAACCTACGGCCTCTCGGCCACCGTCGACATTGATGATAGGCCTATTGCTATCAGGAAGGGAAAGAGATCTTGCACTACTGATCATTCTATTCATAATTATCTATCTTATGATCAGTTATCACCTGTTTTTGCCATGTTTACACAGGACTTGGATTCTCACTCTATTCCTAAGAATATACAGGAAGCTCTCCAACATGATAAGTGGAAGGCTGCTGTCAAAACTGAAATGACTGCTCTCCTTGACAACCATACTTGGGACCTCACCTCTCTCCCACATGGAAAGAAGACAGTCAACTGCAAATGGCTGTTCACTATCAAGTACAATGCCGATGGTACTATTGACAAATACAAAGCTAGACCGGTTGCAAGGGATTCACTCAAACATATGGTCTTGACTACAAAGAGACTTTTGCACCTGTGGCAAAGCTCAACACTGTCAGGGTACTGATCTCACTTGCTGTCCAACTTGACTGGCCCCTTCACCAATTGGATATTAAGAATGCTTTCCTAAATGGTGACCTTACTGAGGAAGTCTATATGAATGTGCCTCCTGGTTTTGCCAACACTCACACTCAAGGGAAAGTTTGCAAATTAAGGAAGTCTCTATATGGCCTAAAGCAGTCCCCTAGAGCTTGGTTTGGCAAACTTACTACTGTGGTTAAAGCTGCTGGATATCATCAATGCAACTCAGATCACACCATGTTTATCAAAACAACAAACCAAAAAAGTTCCATTCTTATTGTCTATGTGGATGATATCATCCTTACTGGTGATGACCCTGCTGAGATCCAACAATTGAAGACCCTACTGGCCAAAGTGTTTCAATTTAAAGATTTGGGCTACCTCAAGTACTTCATTGGTATGGAAATAGCTAGGAACAGTCAGGGTATATCTGTCTCACAGAGGAAGTATGTGCTGGACCTACTGAAGGAAACTGGCATGCTGGGATGCAAACCTACCGTATCCCCAGTGGATCCCAGGAATACCCTGCTGCATGGTGACATTGCTGTCAGAAAGGATCAATATCAAAGACTTGTAGGGAAACTTATATATCTGTCCCATACAAGACCTGATATTGCATATGGAGTTAGTCTGGTTAGCCAGTTCATGCATTGCCCTACTGAGCAACATTGGGATGATGTGAACAGGATACTGAGGTACCTGAAGTCCACTCCTGGCCAAGGCTTACATTTCACCAAGTCTGCTGAGAGATCTGTCAAGGTTTACACTGATGCTGATTGGGCTGGCTGTCACATAGACAAGATCTACCACAGTGCTATTGCTCATATGTATGGGGTAATCTCGGTCACTTGGAGAAGCAAGAAACAACCTACCGTCTCTAGAAGTAGTGTCAAGCGAACTCGTGGCATTGGTTTTGGGCATTTGTGAAGCATTATGGCCGAAAAGAGTCCTTACCGATCTTCAACAAACCCCTCAAAGAACTCCGTCATACTCGCCGTGACAATAATTCAGCTTTATGCATGGCGAGAGGATCCATCCATCATGATAAAACCAAACATGTGGATATTGACAGACATTTCCTTAAAGAGAAGATTGATGCCAAGATCATTCAACTTCAAGATGTTCCCTCACAGACCAAAATGCCGATATTCTCACCAAGGCAATTCCACCGCTTATGTTCACCGATCGAGTAGCAAACTTGGTCGTATTAACATATACAACCCGAGTTTGAGGGGGTGTGGAAATATTATGTACGTTACTTTAGTGTAACATATTAATTGTGAGACACATTAATTGTAAGACATATTAATTGTATTGTATAAACAATTAATATGTCATAAAGTCATAAAGTAACTTCTTTTGTCTTATTAGGTAATAGACATATCTAGCAATTAATACTAGCCGACTCTAGTAATTAATTGCTCTCTCCTAGCTTATACTCTACTAGGACCTTTCTCATTTACTTGTAGCTATTTATACTCACTCTTTTATGATGAATAAAAACCAAGTTGAAGTTTACTCAAGTATCTTTTTACTTTCTCAAACTCTCTTCAAGATTGTTTATTTTGAATCAGTACAAATGCCTTACACAAACTTTAGTCTGTCAAGATGCATATCTTCTGGATTTGTGTTTGTTTTCAGAAATTTTTGCAAATCCAAAGATTCTCCTCAGCAGCTTTGACGTAATCCAATATCTTGTCCTATTTACCACGGTTTCAAAATCTTCCTGCCCTGGAAAAATAACCATATTTGCCCAAAAATCACAAATGTTCTGATAATATAGCAAATCACATGAATGTTTGGAATATTCTCTAGCCCCTTGTAGTTTTGTATGCGTCTACCAAGATCCCTTGATCTCGCTTGTCTTACCAGCATAAAAAACAAAGCTTTCCACACTTTGACTAACTCCGGTGAATACGTCGGCGGCAGACATTGTAAGTATTTATGAGAGATTAAGAAATTTGCAGAAAGATTTTGCCTTGAGAGAATTTTGATAGCATGCAGTTGAAACTCTGAGAAGTTCTTGTTATATAGACGAAAACGGTATAAAAGTAGTTGGTACAAGCTGTTCATATTCAAAATCCCTACAAATGCATGTTCTAGCATGTAAAAGTGTGACACCTGCAATGAACAGTTGTGTCCTTTTAGCAGCTGTAATAAATATAAGGTTAAAAACCTTTTAAACTACATGTTGGCTTTCCATTAAAAAGTTTGATCTCCGTAAAACACCTTCAGTAGAGTAGCTAAGTTTCAGCTCTACTGATCTTTCTTCAGCAGTGTAGGACTCTGCTGAACTCTTCAGCTATGAAACTTAACTGAAATTCTGGTAACTTCACAAATAAGCATAAAAGCAATATGAAATTATTTAATATCAATGACTGATCCCTTAAGTGAGCTCACCTAACATAGAAAAGATCAATCCTCTTGGCAATTTCATCTGCTTATCTAATCTTCAATTAACAAAAAAACTCTTCAATCAGCAAGTCTGTTTTGTTCAACTGACAAACAAACATGAGCAATATGATATTGTTGATACCAATGACTAATCTGCCAAGTGAGCACACCCAACATGGAAAAGACTAGTCCCCTTGGTGAATCTCATTGCTCAGCTGACTATTCATCAGATCTGGATCAATTGACTATGATAATTCCAAGTTCAATTCTTAACTTAGCAAATCTTTCAGCATCCAAAGGTTTTGTGAAGATGTTTTCTAGTTGATCTTCAGTACGAATGTATAAGACAACAACATCTTTCTTCTCAACATGATCTCTTATAAAATGATGTCTCACATCAATGTGTTTTGTCCTTGAATGCAATATTGGATTTTCAGTGATAGCTATTTCACTTGTGTTATCACACGTTATAGGAATTTCATTTTCTTCTATCCCACAATCTCTCAACGAAGTTGTTGTCTCGGCCCTAGAATTTGAGCACAACAACAACAATGACTATGTACTCGCTTCAAAGACTTTGGAGGTTAAGATTGAGTTTTGCTTCTTGCTGAACCAGGAAACAAGTCTGTTGCCCATCAGCTGACGTGTTCCTGGTGTGCTTTTTCTCTCAACCTTGCACCTAGTATAATCAGAATCTGAGTAGGATATTAGCTTGAAAATTCCATCTTTTGAATACCATATTCCTACTTCCAAGGTCTTTTTCAGATACTTGAGAATCATTTTTACCGCAGCTAAGTGACTTCCTTTGGTCCACTCCATATACCCTGGCCCATTAAAGTATGGGGGCCTTGCCAAATAAAAGCCCCCCTATGTGTCATGGTAGATGGCAAAGATTATGCAATAAATTTTTTTTTCGGATTTTTGAAATATGAGGCTAAACTATATGAAATGCAAGATACAATGCAGAGTATGCACTAGCAGCTAAAATGTTGTGATACAATGCAATAACAATGCTTATGGTCTTTTTCTTCTCAACATGATCTCTTATAAAATGATGTCTCACATCAATGTGTTTTGTCCTTGAATGCAATATTGGATTTTCAGTGATAGCTATTTCACTTGTGTTATCACACGTTATAGGAATTTCATTTTCTTCTATCCCACAATCTCTCAACTGTTGTCTCAGCCCTAGAATTTGAGCACAACAACTTCCAACAGCTATGTACTCTGCTTCAGCACTGGAGGTTAAGATTGAGTTTTGCTTCTTGCTGAACCAGGAAACAAGTCTGGTGTGCTTTTTCTCTCAACCTTGCACCTAGTATAATCGAATCGAGTAGGATATTAGCTTGAAACTTCCATCTTTTGAATACCATATTCCTACTTCCAAGGTCTTTTTCAGATACTTGAGAATTATTTTTACCGCAGCTAAGTGACTTCCTTTGGTCCACTCCATATACCCTGACCCATTAAAGTATGGGGGCCTTGCCAAATAAAAGCCCCCCTATGTGTCATGGTAGATGGCAAAGATTATGCAATAATTTTTTTTTTTCGGATTTTTGAAATATAAGGATAAACTATATGAAATGCAAGATACAATGCAGAGTATGCACTAGCAGCTAAAATGTTGTGATACAATGCAATAACAATGCTTATGGTATTGATACTCGAATGGAATCACATAAAGTATGAATGGAATCACATAAAGTATGAATGGAATCACATAATATTTAGATTAATGAGTGGTGTGTAAGAACCTAAAACTATTATTATTATTATTACAGCCTCAATAATTAGGTGATTCGAAAAGGGGCCAACTAAATCTGAATGTGAATCAAAAGTTGAAGACCAAGCGTAAATCAACCTGACTCAAAATTCGGTCAAGATAAAATTTACATTCATACTCAAATTCAGTTGGCATGATGTTGATTAGTTTACGGAGTGAATTTCAGTCAGAAAGTATCAATTGTGCTGTCTGACCAACATTGAGTCTAGAAAAACCAAACATCCCGACTCAAATTCGGCCAGAATAAAAATTATTTCATGTCTCAAATTCGGTCAGAATAATGTCCAGGTGTAAAAGGACTTTTCCATATATAATTTATTAAGACAAAAAGTTGTTGAATGGTGTTTTGGATGTTGCCATCCAATAGCTATTTTCCAGCATTTATGTTGTTGTATTTTGTCATTGGCTTCGCCTTCCTTTGCCTTTTTTTTTTTTTACCAACTTTGTCCAAAATGTAAATCTATTTAACTTTTTCGTTTTATCTCAAAATGTAAATCCATTTAGAAACCAATGAAACATTTATCACATATTTCGTTTTTACCCTTTATTTATTATATATTAACACACTTTTCATTATTTTGCATTAATAATGGTCAAAAATCATTTAAAACTTTTCCATAATAATTAATGACACATAACAAATTTAATCAATTTTTAATCTTTGTGAAAAAATTCAAATGGAATTATATTTTGGAACGGATGTAGTATTTGATTTTATAGGAGACCTTCCCTTTTGTATAAGGAAAAAGAATTTAAAAAGGGAATCTTGAAAAAATATGCTTTAAAATCATAAAATTTATAAGGTATGCTCCATAAATAAAAAATTGGAAAATATGCTTAGGTAGGATTTCGGTAGTACACCACGTAAATACGTGAGTTTTCGGTAGCACACCACGCAAAATAAAAAGTCGTTGATTAAAAAAATATTTATTCACGCAAAACCCACTTAAATCCTACGTATCAGTGACTCGTTTTTAACTACCTGATTTTCGATATCCTTGTAAATGACCTAGCTACACAATTTTCACTCAAACGCTGCGGAATTTTGAGTAGGTTTTGAGTGAGATTTGAGTAGATTAGATTATTTACACGGATATCGAAAAATATGTTGTTAAAAATGAGCCACTCATACGTAGGATTTAAGTGAGTTTTGCGCGGGTAAATATTTTTTTAATCAGCGAAGGTTTATATTGTGGCTACCGAAAACCCACATATTTACGTGACATTCTGCGCAAATCCGACTGAAATCCTATCGAAGCATAGTTTTCGATATATTATTTACGGAGCATACCACACAAATTTTATGCTTTTAAAGCATATTTTATCAAGTTTCCCTAAAAAAAATTAACATCACCTAGGGTGAATACGGCAATACTGAAGAAAATGAAAATGTAGTTGCTGGCTTTTACGGTTGAATTCAGTCGTTACCTCTGACGAACAAAATAAAAAAATAAAAAAAAATTATAAAACCTTTTATGAGTTTCGTAAGGGCAAGTCCAACCCATGGTATCAAGTCATAGGTATCAAAATCAAAATTTGATACATTTGGACACTATTTACTTGGTATCAAATATCTCTCTCCAATGGGAGGTTCAAAATCATAGTATCAATATTTATTTATTTTTTATTAAATATTGATGATTTGATAGTAATATAAAATATTATTATTGTACTGCTTAATAATTTTATATGTAATTATAATTATTTGAAAATTATATACAATGCCTATCGTGTATAAAAACCATATTAAAATACACGGAAATAAATATTAATTTACAACAAGCTGTAGCTAATAAAAAATTTATTTAATAATATTTTTTTAAAAATTATATACTTTCCACCATCGGACAGAAAAAATGAGATTTAGATTTAAAAGAAGAATAGATGTGAAGAAAAAAATATGCATGTATTGAATGTGATATATGGTATTTATAGTATGTCGTAATAATGTATTTTGCCGTTGCATAATATTTCCATTGAAAAAAATATAAATGTTATATCAATTTTTTTTTAAACTGAACCATTTACAAAAAAGAACAAAGGTGGGGACAAGGGGGACAAAAAGGGACAAGGCTATGTGCTTGGCAGACAACACACTTTTTTAGCCAAAAAGTTTTCTACTCGAGCACGTGTATGGGATAGGAGGGTATTAGGCGATGATTCAAATATGGTACATCTGCTGATACATACCTAATTTTGATAAGATGTACTATTAAAGTGTACTATTTCAAATTTATAAATAAGATATGTGTAGTATATATATGTAGTGGATGTATCAGCACTCTTCTTTCTATTAGATATGTCTAATACCCCGATAGGGATCAAAATTTGATTTTTACCCGTATCATTGAACTTACCCTAAAAGCAAAAAATTAAAAAAAAAAAGAAAAAAAAAATTTCCCAGGTCCCACACCTCACTCAATTTACCAAAATATCCTATGATTAAAATAATGTCAGAGGAAAATCAAAATTTGAAATACGCGATAATCTCAACGTGCTTCCCCAATCTAACGGTTATCCATACCGTTGTCTTTGTATTTGTATTATACATGAAAGATTAAATCTCCATACGTTTTTTAAGCTTAATTAATTTCCCTTAATATATTTCCATATATATATATATATATATATATATATATAATGGAAATGGTGAAATGGCTCGTCTCTGTCATCATCTGACCAAGCCCGATTAGACTCCGATCTTCGATTCCCAATTTCCTATGCACTTATTTTCTCTTGGATTTTCCAATATTTGTTGGTGGTGAATTTTTCCATATTTTGTCTGAATGGTCAGAGCTGCAAGAAAATGATTGTTCGGAAGTACGGCCGCCGGAGTAGGAGCATGACTAGGGGTTTTACGGATTCAGGATATGACTGTGTTGGTTCGGAGTCGATTTCGCAAGAAAGCCCTCAGGACGTGTACAATTTTGCATATTCCTCCCAAGATTCTACCTACTGGTCGGCAGAGCATCAGGATTTGTTGAGTAATCCATCGTCTCAGAATGAATTCGCTGCTGGTATGCCGTCAAGAAACAGTAAGGAAGATGGGATTCTTGAGGGTTTTGATGGGGGCTTGCGGAAATCTTCCAAGAAGGTTAAGATCAAGGAAGACCCATTTAGCTTGGATTCATCTTCCGAGTCGGATGAATTAACCATTTTGCATCCTAAGACGACTGGGGAAGGAGCAAGTTTAGGGTATTCTAACGGGCTTTTAGGGGATTTGAGGGTTCTGGAACCTTCTCCTTCAAATTCGTCTCAGGAGTCGGATGATTTGTTGACTATACCAAAGGGGGGTGAAAAGGAGAGAGGGAAATTTCATGATGATTTTGAGAAAGCCAAGAAATTGAGTGAAAATGGGGTTATGACGAAGAAGAAGGTGAAGAGTAGAGAGATAGGTTTCGGGTCATTTCCAACAGCCCTCACGACCACTTTGATGGAGACTCAAGAGTTTGGGGAAATGATGGAGTATGAAGATGAGATGAATTTCGCCTTGGATGGGTTGAAAAAGGGCCAGCCCTTAAGGGTTCGTAGAGGGAGTCTACTTTCCTTGTTATCCATATGTGCAACAGCTCAGCAAAGGCGAATGCTGAGGGCTCATGGGTACTGCAATTTGACATTCTTTTGATACCTCTGAAATGAATTGAGGATTATTTCGGATTTTCTTACTGCTCTTGTATCATTCCGATCTCGGCAATTGAAATTTGTTATTTGACGTTCTATCCTCAGTTTGAAAATTTTCCTTAAACTTGATTTTTATGAAGAACCTGACGCCTTTGCTTAATGTAGAGCTTGATCTAACAAGCAATGAAATACTCCCTCCGTCCCAAAGTGTAAGATATTTTAGCCTTATGAAGATAGGTTAAGGAAGCTAATAAATGAACAATTTTTTGAAGTAGTCTTAGACAAAAACACCCTTCATTGTTAAATGAGCTTTACACATTGGTATGCCTAAAGACAACATATCTATGAGTAAATTTGGGGTGGATAATTGGGGTAAAATAAGGAAACAATGCAGTAAATGTTGCATTGGTTTGTGAGAATGCCTTATAATATGGGACACAATTTTGGGATGGATGGAGTAACATTTAGTGGATTTCATCTCGATTTAGTTTTTAGTGTTGGCTTCCGGGAAATATGGGATCAATGCACATGTGGTTCATGCATATTGCAAATATAAAAATGGTCAATGCTTTAGCAACGGCGTTTTCACTTGTTGATCTTCTTTGGTTGAAGTGTTCTACTCACAATTTTAGGGAGCTTTCTAAGTCTACTTTTTTTGGTCTACTTATACAAAATCTGGCAGTTCTGAAAACATGTCTAGTGTATCCCTGTTATTGCTTGAAATCTTGAAGTATTTCAGTTACTGGGCGATTCAGAAATTTAATTTGCAAGACAGTCTTTTCATTTGTTGACTTGCCATTTTTAATCTTTGGTTTTGTTGTTAATCTCTTCTGAATGATGAATTCGGCATTAGTTAGTTCTTTGGTGCTAGTTTTTCTGACCCTTGTTCTTGAGTATGGGCAATAGGAGACTATTGGTCTACTTAAGGGCAAGTCCAACAACGAGTATCGAAATCAAGATCTTTGACTCCTACATCCAATGGTGAAAATGTAGATACGAAATTAAGTTTGATGTTGTCTAAAATTATAAAAAATAAATAGGTTTGATGCTTATGTGAAGGACTTTGCACACACCAAAACCCTAAAGTATTGTTCATTCGTAGTCTAATTTGGTTTTTAATGTCATGATATGTAATGGATATAGTATTTTGGAAATTATTATATGAATGAAACATTTGTTAATTAAGACAACAAGCATATTTTGTATTATTGATATATTGCTTAAATGTCCATAAATTCAATCAAAACTGAAAAATAAAATTGACACTGGGAATGTTAAACCTATTTTTGTAGATTATAATTCGATACATGGTGACAAATAGGTATCTTTAATTTCATTTTGATATCTATTGGCTTAACTCCATCGTTTGAGTTGCCCTAATATGGAGGGTGGGGGGAAGCTTTTGTTGTAGTAGAAAACTAATGTAAGTCTTTATTTTTGACTTAAGTTATACATCAGTACCATTCAGTACCGTAACTTGGGGATGATATTGTATAAATAGGAGGCGGGAAAAGGAAGACTAATGCCAAAATTTCATATTAGTGCTCAGGCTTAATGCCCTCCAATTTTGTAGAACTATGGAAGTATTAGTCGTTAGGAATATTACTCCAGCCCTGTTCTGGTCTGTGCGCTGGATCTTACTGTGTGCAGGGTTTGGTTTGACCAATTTCAGCAATATTTAATGTGCTTCTCTCTCTCTCTCTCTCTCTCTCTTCCCCCCTCCCACCGGAATGTGCATATCTTACAAAGTGAAGAGCCTGGAGCCAATTATTTTCATTATGATAGTCTGTCCATAAAGCTTGACAAATAATATAGTGTCGATATTCAGTTTAAAATGAAATCTACTGAGAGAACTTGTGAAATGTTGATCAGCCAAATACACTGATAATTTATTCACTTGTGTGCATTGCTGGTTTGGAGTATTCCATTCTTAATCCTTCATAGAAATGGCATTGCTTAAGATTTTGTAGTTATCATCTTGGTTAACTTTTTTTTTTGTTGTTGAATATAAGACGTCATTGATTGGTTTCAGGATAGCAAAAACTATTTTGGATGTTGTTTTGGGGCTCAGCATTGACGACTCACTAAGCAATCTGGCTGCTGTAGCTCTGTTCTATATTTTGACGAGTGATGTATGTATTTTCTGTTTTTCACCCCATTTCTTGTGCTTTAGTGTTCTTGTTTCTGTATGCATTTAGCTCTATTGTGGATTATGGTATGATTTGATTTCCTTAAGTACTATTTTGAAGCCTATTTTCTAGCTATTGACTACCTAGGATAATATTACAAAACATTTTGGACTGCTTGCAGAATTACTACATACGTTATCTTCTCTTAATAAATTGGGTAGGATTTTTTGTTGGTCATGAAAGTTGAAACTGCTACTTTTCTTGCCATTTTCTCAGACATGGTATTCAAGTGGAGATGAATTAGTATCCTTTTCAAAGTGTTAATTTTCCTGAAAGGTGATTCTATTGTACTCCAAACCTGAGGTTCCCTAGTTTTTAGCCAGTGTTCCATTGTGCAGATCATTCGTGTTTGAAGAAGGTCTCATCTGTTTTATCCTTTTCTTATGTAGTTGATTTAATATAAATCTTTTGTTCTAGTATTATTTCTCCTTTGTCTGTAATGGTTGGTAGACATATTACTTGGTGGAGGATAATCTTTCAAACGTCGAGCTTCAGGAAATCTTACCAAGGTTCTACTTGAATGCTATACCATAATTCTAGACTCCAAGCTTTTTGAATTGTTTCAACACGGAAAAGGTATTGGTTTGTAATTATGTTAAGTATTGTTTATAATCGTGTAACACTTATTACTGCTATATTATAAAGTTGTATAAAGTGGTTAATTAGTTGTCTTTTGTCTTAATGGTGTAGATCCCCAACTACCCATTAATTAGCCACCTTGTCTTTAATTCTTTACTTGGTTCTATGTCTGTAAACATCCATTTATACCCAGCCATTTTGGCTCTAATTAAAATAAGAAGTATAATCTTCTCTTCCTTCTTTCTCTCTAGAATCTACAAAAGGTTCTGTAATATTTGTGTTAGCTAAATTGTAGGTTTTAAGTCCCAATGTGCTGTATCTTCTTTTATCATTTGAGTGATCCTAGTGATTCTGCTGGAACATGCTCGATATGATGTTTCACGAGCTGAGCTTCGTTTCTTTGTCAGGGTCAAGATGGTTGTCTTTTAGATGCACCAAGTCGCATCCGTTTTTTGATGAAACTGTTGAAACCTGTCGCATCTGATTCTGTCAAAGCCAAAGGATCTAGCCTTGGTAGCAAACTCCTATCAATTCGCATGGATGCCGAGACCTCCCGAGACCTCAGAAGTGGAACTGATTCCTCCAATCCGGAAATAATTCTTAAGGTTGAGGAAGTTCTTATCAGTTGCAAGGACTTGAAACCTCGGGATGGACACAATGATCAAATGGAAAGGCCTGAGCTGACTTCTAAATGGATTTGTTTGCTTGCCATGGAGAAAGCATGTTTGTCTACTGTTTCGATTGAAGGTAATTATTTTTACCATATTCTCTACTACGTTTTTCACAATGTTTGTTTTCTATGTAAGGTCTGTTCGATAACTTTAATGCTCCTGATTGCTTAAAATAGTTAAATTTAAATTTCCTTGCATGCGAAATAAATGATAGTTTTTATTATTTTGATGTCTTGTTCTCACAATTAGAAATTAATTGAAAATAATTAACTCCTTTTATTGAGTGTGCTTATTGTTTCCAGCTCTTTTCTTTCAGTCTTCATGCTTCTTGCTAACGTAGGCTTATGGATTTCATGGTGTGCGAATGAATTTTGCCTTTTCCCCTACTTTCGAAAGTTGGACTAACAGTTATCAGATAGAAGTCTTTTTATAGTTGTTTTTGAATTATAGATTAGCTGGCAGTTTGTTTGGGAGTCTTACCCTTTTCTTGACTGTAGATATCCCTGCTTAAAGTTCCGTAACTGCGCACAAGGTTGAATAAGAGTTATTATTCTCCTAAATTTTCCACCTACCCATATAGTTCTTTTTGTACAGACTTTTGCTATTTTAATTTTCTTCACTAAGAAAAAATGGCTTGGCCCCTCCCGGGACACTGTATAGACGGGATGCTTCCATGGATGAAGCTGCTCTTTTCAGAATAATTCCTGAAGCTTTTTGTGGATGACGTATACCGTCTTTTGCCAAGCGTTAACTGCTGAGGCCCATGGATACTTTTTTCCAAATTTTGATATCAGTCTTGGTTGTCTAAAACTGCTATATTAGATACATATATCTACATTATTCTGGATTTTAATGCTTAATGTATATGCCTTAACTGATTTCTTATGATAATTATATTCATTTGATATGAATGGTCAGATAGTGGCAGAGTGCGGAAAAGTGGTGGCAACTTCAAAGAGAAATTTAGAGAGCTGGGAGGACTTAATGCAGTCTTTGAAATCGCACGAAGTTGTCATTGCATAATGGAGGTGTGTGCCTGCATCATTTGGATAAAGCTTCAGTGGCGCTACTGTCACAGATTGTCCGATTAATATATAAGGCTTTTAAAGTACTCTCTCTGTCCCAAAATATAAGTCACTCTACCTCTTTAGGTTTTTCCCAAAATATAAGTCATCTTACATTACCAATGAAGCAAATATTGCTCTTTTTTCTCTATCTTACCCCTAATTTATCATCTTGCCTACCACTTATCTTTACTTTATAACTAGGGGGGTTCTATTGGCACCCCCATTTTTACTACTGGCACCCTATTTACTCCCGGCACCACAAAAAATTACTTCGACACCACGAATTTTTTAATGAACGCAACATCAGTGTCAGTGTCACTGACGTTGGTTTTCAATATCAACAACAGTGCCATTGACGTTGCTGTTTAAAAACGAAAGTCAGTGGCACCGACATTTACGTTATAAAAGTGTCACAACTTAGAAACGTCAGCCCACTGACGTTGATATCGAAAAGGAACATCAGTGACACTGACGTTCCTAGTGTGGTCCCGGAAGCAAAAACAAGAATATATGTGTGGTGCCGGAAGTAGAAAAAAATAATCAAAAAAAGGGTGTCAATAGTAAAACTGGGGGTGCCAATAGAACCCACCTATAACTATTGCACTAATGATTGATTGTCAAAGGGTACTTTAGTCATTTTCCCATAGAATTTTATGACATTCATCCACTTTCTTAAAGTGTGTGAAAACCCCTACCATGACTTGTATTTTGGGACGGAGGGAGTATTGTATATGTGCATGTATACTTGGAATGTGGACAACCAGACAATTGCTAATTTTATTTCTCGTTTGTCTATCAGCATCCAAGTTGGAGAAAGTTAATTGGGAACGTATGATTCACTTGGATAATAGTTTTTTTAGACTGAGAATTTTAACTGCTAGTTTGCTGTTTAAATGTCCAGTGAAATGTAAAGAATGCCTCGACATTTTTGTTGAGATTTCTAAAGTTGGGAACTGTTTCACTTGTACTGGCCACTAAAATAATTTATTCTGAGTTGGTTTCTCATATGGATTGTTGAATATTTTTTTGTTTTTCTTGTCTGTTAGTGTTACATTATTATAATTGCTATGCTGCCTGAACTTCTTAAGTTTGTCCTTCCTTTACCAGGGATGGTTAGGACGGGATCCATCTTCTTTCTTGGAGTCCAAGGATGCTGTAGCTCATGAAAATCTGGTGCTGCTTTTAAAATGTATGCAAATCATGGAGAATGCCACGTTTTTGAGCCAAGAAAATCAGGCAAGCAAAAAGAGACCTTCTGGGGATCCCCATGAAAAGTGGACCAGGATGCTTGCTTCCTGTCTAATTATTTATAGAAATTGAATGTTAATTGCTATTTAATATTATGTTTTTTTTTTTACTTTGGTTTTTGTCCATATATTCACAACAGAACCATTTAATTGGAATGAAAGGGAACTTAGACAGTCAGCAAGCTCCTCGGTCGTTCATAAAGCTCATCCTAAGCATCATCAAGATTGTTTCAAGTATGTGGTGTTCTGTTTTCCTATATTTGAGCATCTTAATTTACTCTCACTTGTACTGCTAAAATTAACATGTTTGGGTGTCTAGGTCTTTCTTTACTTTGGAGTAATTTAGCCATGTCCGAGGATGAAAAGACTAGTAGTCATTCCTTGGAAACAAATCGCGCTTCTGATACTAGAGGTATATTCAATCAGCTTCTGCATATACTTGATTTTCCCTTTCCCTTTCCCTTCCCCTTCCCCTTCCCCTTTTTGGATCTACTTTTATGGTTGTACTTGCACAAGGTGCCACAATCGAGGGATGTAAGTGTGAATAAAATGTTAGTCTTACGCAAATTAAGAGAGTAATATTATTTTCTGTTTTGCAAGAATATTTCTCAACAACACTAGTAAAATTTTACTTGTTACTCTTTTGTCTTGGCTTTCTAATGTGTGCCTTGGTATTGGAAACTGGGATTTTCTCTTAAATGATATGTGTTTGTAAATTGTATATGCAGCCGATGATTTGGAGATAGTGTCGATCAGTTCATCTTCTTCAAGATGCTGTACCATGGAGGGGACATCTTCTGAGAAGGGCTCTTCTACTGTGTACCAAGACAATCCAGGGTTCAATTATGGGGGGCCAAGATCCTCCAAACCAGAAGCACCGATGGACCCTTGGTTGAAAATGAGAATCGATTCATCCTCGTTTGTCTCCTGCAGTTCGACATCAGGGAAGGCAAATGGTGGGAAAAAGATGTCTGATAAGGACGCTAGATTGAATTCCACTTGTCATAATAAGGCGTCGGAGAACGCCGATGTTGAACTTATGGAGGACAATGAGGATCCTTTTGCTTTTGATGAGGGTGAGTTTGAACCCTCCAAATGGGAATTGCTGAATGGCGGGCCGACAGCTTCTCAAACACAGAGTTCTCAGGCAAAAGTTGGTGACAGTGAAAATGGAAGCAAACCATTATTGCAGTTGGTCAAAGAAAAGTTGTACAAGGAAAAGCATCCTACATGTGGTGGCCAACATTCAACTGCTGTTGCTGAAGAAATGTCCAGCCTTCTCTCAGATTGTCTTCTTTCATCTGTGAAGGTTGGTTTTGCTCACTCCTTTTAGTACTCTGAATCGTTGACATTTAAGTTTTGATTCACTTGTTTTTACACTGTTTTTTTCCAACTGAAAGGGAGGGGGTTTGAACCTTTTGTATGTTGGTGTTATGTATGTGGCAGGTCCTCATGAACTTAACAAATGATAACCCTGTCGGATGCCAGCAAATTGCTGCCTGTGGAGGATTGGAAGCTTTGTCTTCCTTGATTGCTGTTCATTTTCCATCTTTCAGATTCTATCTACCCAGCTTGGGCTGTCTAAAGGAAAATAACATGTCGTTATCAAGTGTCGTGATTGATCGCCAAAATGACAAACACTTGACAGACCAGCAGTTAGATTTGCTTGTTGCTATCCTGGGTCTCCTAGTGAATTTGGTTGAGAAGGATGGCAAAAACAGGTGGGGTTATATTTTTCTATAATTAGTTTCTTTTTAAACCTCGTATATATGTGATTTCTTTGCACCTGCTGAAATTATGCCATGTTTTTGTCTATGGAATTACCTACTTTTCAACAAGGCTTGTAAATGGTTCGTCAGTTTGGACTCTTTCTCCCGTCGCCCATATTAAAGTGGTGCTAAACTTGAGTGATATTATTATTTATTTTTTTCACTCCAGATCACGGCTTGCAGCTGCTACTGTTTCATTGCCAAACTCAGATGTTACAAACAAGGAAAGTCAAACAGATTTAATTCCACTGTTGTGCTCAATATTTATGGCAAATCAGGGGGCAGGGGAAGCGGCTGGAGAAGGACATCCATCTATGGTATGTATGATTAATTACTTTCGCACCTAATTGCTGTATTTAGCTTGCCCTCTGACACGTATTTGGATGTCCCATGCACGGGATAATATAGCAGAGTTGCAGCATTAGGCTCAATTTTTGAAATAAATGGGGCAGTGACGTTTGACACCACGACCTCTCATGGGGCAGTGACGTTTGACACCCGATTTTTCTTTTTTCTGCAGGATGATGAAGACGTTGTATCACAGGGAGAAAAAGAAGCCGAAAAAATGATTGTAGAAGCTTATGCCGCTCTCCTACTCGCGTTTCTTTCAACTGAGAGGTGGGAATAATAATAATAATACTAATAATAATACTTCTCTCTTGGAGAGATGAATTTTCGATTTGTATATTCTCCTCGGTTATTTCTCTCTAATAATTAAATGGGGTGCGTGTGTGTGTGTGGTGTCATGGTGATTTCTTTCAGTAGGCGCATACGCAAAACTATTGCTGATTGTCTTCCAGATCATAACCTCGCAATTCTCGTCCCCGTTCTAGAGAGATTTGTGGTATGTCTTTTTTTTTTTTTTTTTCTCTATATATTGATGCATCACAATTTTTTCAGAGTTTTTAAATTTTTTTTTTTTTTTTCCAATTGGTGGCTCCAGGAATTTCATTCAGCACTGGACATGATATCCTCCGAGACGCATAGTACGGTGATGGAAGTAATCGAATCATGTCGGATCCCCTGATAAAGCACACAGCTGCTTTGAGGAGAAGTTGTACAGCTAGCATTTTTTTATCTCCTTCGGGCGGTCTTCTGTTGTTTACAGGACAGATCGATCCCCGTTTTATTATTGTTATAATATGATACCTAGACCCTGCGATTTTGAATAATCCTTTTCCTTTTTCATTTTGAACCTCTTTTTTTTTTTTCTTTTCTTTTTCTCTTTGTTTGATTAATTACAGTTTTATTTATAGCCTCACATGGTTTGTATACATGAAAAAATAAGGTTTGACTAACTTCTATGTTATTGTTATGGCGGATATGCTTAAGTTTTACTTTCCAGAAAAGTTGGGCTCCGGTTTTTATTGTTGTGTGTTCATGTTGATCTAATTTTTTTATTTATTTTTTTTTTTTTTATTTTAATTTTAATTTTAGATCCTAGCAGTTCTTTTATGGTTCGGGTTTCTATCTTATTTGAATATGATATGAATTGAATATTTGGTTGCATATATACTTTTACCGGCTGCTAACTTTTTTGGTTGAAAGTATTGAAAAAAGATTATTTAAAAACTGAACTAACTCCTCAAAAAAAACTGTGCTAACTGAAATTATTTGTTTGTCCCATTGATATATCATTCAGTGGTTTGGTATCAATACCGATTAACGAGCACAGACCAACAAGGTATCGCTCTAAAAGTATCTCGCTCTAAAAGTATCTCGCTCTAAAAGTATCGCCCTAGTGTTGAATACTATAACTTTGCAAGTGACTAGGCTTCGGCCCGTTAGAAGCAAAAAGAGTGCGTGTTTTTAAAACCTTTCGTTTCTGTCAAAAAAAAAAAATTTAACAAACGCAATAAGCTACGTATATTAGTTGACTTTACTAAGACTAACTCAGCTTTTGTTCTCACCATGTTCTTTTTTCGTTTTTTTTTTTTTTTTACTAATCAAGTATTGATCCTCAAATACCCCTAGTTAGAATATATTTGTTGATTGTTATTGATATGTCAAACCCGACACAAAACTCACGAATCTGAAGCCTGGCATAAGCCCAGCAAAGGATATCACCCGCCGCCCGGCTCGCTCGCCCATCATAAGCCGAGTTACGCCAGAAGAACAGAGCCCGCCCGTGCCAATACAAGCTCTTGAAATCTACCAAGACAGAAGACGATCAACCCGCGTACGATGCAGCCAGACAGCACGCCCTCGTCTCTCCCCCAGCTCGGCCAAAGCTCAAAACAACTTCTAGACATGAAGCTTGCAGCGACCTCAACCTAAGCCCGCTCATCAGAGCTCGACCCACGAACACACACTAAATCGGCCCATTGTAAACGCTGACTATAACAATTATAAATAGCGGTGTCCCCTTGCACACCAGAACTACGTTATGTGGCTTGATCCCTTACACTCAATAGTACGTATGCCGCCACCTCGGCTCAGCCAATAAGAACTTACTCCTTGATGTATTCATGAGTGCACCATGAAAAAATCAATGAGTTGGGGCCATTGATATGCTAAACCCGACACAAAGCCCGCGAATCTGAAGCATGGTCCAATATAAGCCCCGAAAAGGATAACATTATTAGGAAATCAACTAGTTTAACGTAAAAGAATTTAAAATTTGATTTCCGATCCCAAGATCAACTTCGTTTAATACAATAAACACGTGAAGTTAGTAGATGGTGATTACCTTGCTTGATATAAAAGATCGATGCTTTGACCGTCTGGAAGAGTAGTAGTGCGCGCAATCTGTCCACGTGTCCGGCCTATCAATATCCACATGAGCACCTCGCCGGAATCCTTCTTAGATAGCTACTAGAAAAATCCGGTTGTTAGACCGGCCTTTTCTCTCTCTCAAAAACTCTCTCTAAGAAGCTCTCAGTTTATTTTATAAATTAGAACTCTTCTAATTGTGATGATTAAAAGATCTAGTCAAGCCTCCCTTAAATAGGGTGACCTACTCCCCTATAGATCCCAATCTGATTGGGAGAATATTCCTAGTAGATAGGGGAGAAAGAAAACATTTTACTAGTAAAATAAGAAAAATAGATATTCTAGATTTATCTCATTTAATTTAATATCTCATATTAAATAAATCCAAGATATTGTCAATATCTAATATTGACTATCTATATCTTATTACCATAAATCTATTTTACATAAATCTATTAATATCTAATATTAATATATGATAATACTATTAATTAAATTACACAATCCAAGTGTATCTTATACACTTAAATGTGGCGCCCCATATGCCAATAAATTGGCATCCAGAATATTCTTTAAGTAATCAATATAATTAATATCTTGTATATAATGTATTCATAATAAATAAATATCACCATATTAATTTAATCACTATAACACTGTATTGTCGAGATAAACTTTTCTCATTTGGTTATCACTATAACCGCATTTTAATCCGGCTAGATGTTCTTATGTGTGTGACCCGATAGGCTTCCCAATATGTTGGTCGTAGACATAAGGTACAATTACGAAAATGCCCTTCATACCTAACGATCACGGAATAGCATCTAGCAACACACCGTGACCCCCAATCATCAAAAGAGTCAAAAGCGATGACTACTACCTTTCATGTGAAACAGTTACCGTGTAAATAGAATCCTATAGCATAATAATATCCATACAATCGACGATCAACGATCGTATCTTATAATCTGGATATCATGCTCTCTCGGAATAACTCATTACTCCTACTTTGCAAAGATTCACGAGAGCTAGACATTCCTTATAAGAAGGTCATTTCGGATATTTACTCCTACTAATAGGATACGCGATTTCCGGATGAACAAACATGTAATTTACACATGCTTCAATAGCACGCCCGAGCACTGCCGCATGATCGCCCCGTGGTTAAGGGAAACGATGTACTATAAAGGTGAGCAAGGTCGTATCCCTCGAGGAATCAATCAACTACCAAAGTCATCTTCGTGCTTAGTTTAGGTTAATCAAGTGTTGTCACGTTTCAAATTATATTATAACGACAAATTAATGAAAGATAATAAGAGAGAGACATAGCCAAACCATGATCCAATTGAATACTTTCTCCCATCTAATCGACTATCTCGGGAACGAGCTTAACCTACCAACCAACCTAATGATCATATCGACTCATTCACGGGTGCAAACTAAGCTAGTGTAAGACGTCATGCAACAATCAAACACCCTTTGCCCGGTTCAACAGTCCGCATTTAAGGATTTAATTGACCGAAACAAGATTAATGCGCTAGAGTTGCTCGATTTCACAACCGATAAACCTCGCTCCCTAATCAATCTAAAAAAATTAGTTAATTATAAGAAATGATCTTAAAACCCCTTACCCAAACCCCTTCGCAACATACACTTATAAAAGTGGTGTGTGTTCATGAACTAGGTGTACAGTCTAATTCAAGCATTCAAGTTTTAAGACATGAATTCATCGGTATAACAACAATCAAGCACTATCCATTCCCAATTTCATCAATTAGAGGAGAATTTATTCAATTTTCACATGACTTGTGATGCGATACGATTCCAGGAGATCGACGAAAGGATCAATACGAGCCGAAAACCCTAACCTATCTGAGCAGTAGTCTAGGAAGAGGGCCAAGAACAACTCAACGCTTTGCTCAAGAACGCTGATAAGCTCTTGAAAGGGGTGCAATCTCTACGACAAAGAGATCACTCACTCGCAAGTGATGTTCTTGATCAATCACAGACCAAGGAAGAAGAGAAAACTCTCAATTTCATTATAAAGATTTCATCATTGATTGATTTTAATATTACAAGTAGAATGCCTTTATATAGGCTACAAAATAAAATACTGACAATCTCCTAACCGATGTGGGATAAATTACAATGTAATTTTCGCCACTTTATTTGGTAACAATCCTAACTCAACCCTAATAAGCCCAAACGGCTATTATTTGCTAAAAATAAACACCTGACCCAATATACTAACATATGGGCAACTTTTGACATGGGCCTAAGGCCGTTTTAGTCATTAAAACATCGAAAACTAAAATAATCAAAACAAATAAAATGTCTCGAGACGGATCGCATCATTCCCTCCCGGTTGGAAAGGATTCGTCCTCGAATCAGCAGGACGTCATAGAAGTCAGCAGCAGAAACCAATCCCGAACAACCCACAAAAAACATCAATGCTATGCCGGGATCAAATATGAAGTGGACAGATGACATCACAACAATGGTGCGTGGAACGAACGAGGCATTCTTCATCAATGCAACAAAAGAAAAGTCCAACCGCTTGAGATTGATGTCAAGAACACGCGGCGTAGAAGCAATGTAATCATAACAATATGGTGTAGAGGCTTCGTCAACACTCACATCAAAAGGATCAATAAAACAATGCACCGGTTTCTCACCACAAACTACCTGCAAAGATAAATCGGGAACCTCGGATGGTGTATCAAGAACCTCAGTATGCTCATCACTACTCGCAACAGGTTCTTCAACGTCAACTATCTTATCCATGTAATCCTCAACAATAGGCACATCAGTCACCTCCACCACACTATCACTAGATGCACTGTGCAACTCATCCTCAACATCACGCGCAACATAACCACCAACGACCCTCTCATCCAGGTGCACTACATCATCCACCACAATTTCATGCTCATCCACAAACTCAGGTGCAGCCACCTTCACCACACTCTCACCTTCCTCCGTTTTCAGCTCCTCCTCTCGACGACTAACAATCTCTTCTTTTTTCGCAGCAACTAATTCGTTTTTCTTGCATCAGTCGATCATCATCCAAAAAAAATAATAATAAGCTGTCTTCTTTGAGTCTGTCGTTCATCACCATCCAAGCAAAATAAAAATATATATATATATATATATATATATATATATATATATAGACACTGTTCCTTTTCCTTCTTTCTTGCGTCGTTCCATTGTCAAAAAGTTGTTTTATTGATTCTTTAATTACTTGGATATTGCGGCTGTGCATACCAAAATTTTGACCTACTTTGTTTTATTTTAAATTGTTCTATTTATGTTTGACAAAAAAAAAATTTACTTTCGACCAAAAAAAAAAAAAAAAAAAAAAACCTCTGTCACACCCCCGGTGTGACACTTTCTGATTTTCGACCAAAAAAAAAAATTCCGACTTATTTCTCTTGCATAGTCAAACTATTCTTGTACTAGTACTCCCTTCTATAACCATTTTCCTTTCTTCCAAACACTCTTTTCCATCCTTATCCTAGTGGTCACATCTAGGTAGTAGGTCTTAGGTTCACTTTTCGGTTGCTCGTATTCTGATTTGCTCAACAAAGGGTGCTCCTACTACTCAGAGAACGAGGGTGAGTGACAAACACGAGTGATTGTGAGATAAAATGGTGAGACATGGGGATGATGAGCCTGTGACGGATGGTCGTTTTAAGATATTATGCGATACGATCCCAGGAGATCGACGAAAGGATCAATACGAGCCGAAAACCCTAACCTATCTGAGCAGCAGTCTAGGAAGAGGGCCAAGAACAACTCAACGCTTTGCTCAAGAACGCTGATAAGCTCTTGAAATGGGTGCAATCTCTACGACAAAGAGATCACTCACTCGCAAGTGATGTTCTTGATCAATCACAGACCAAGGAAGAAGAGAAAACTCTCAATTTCATTATAAAGATTTCATCATTGATTGATTTTAATTTTACAAGTAGAATGCCTTTATATAGGCTACAAAATAAAAGACTGACAATCTCCTAACCGATGTGGGATAAATTACAATGTAATTTTCGCCACTTTATTTTGTAACAATCCTAACTCAACCTTAATAAGCCCAAACGACTATTATTTGCTAAAAATAAACACCTGACCCAATATACTAACATATGAGCAACTTTTGACATGGGCCTAAGGCCGTATTAGTCATTAAAACATCGAAAACTAAAATAATCAAAACAAATAAAATGTCTCGGGACGGATCACATCAACTTGCTATGATATGTTTAGCTATTCATAGTAAAACTAGAAATAACAATCAAAGATAGAATCAAAGCCATAAAACTGAAAAGGGGAAAGATTAATTACCAAAAACGCAGAAAATTGTCTTTACATCAAACTTCATCAACACCTATGTCAATTGGTGAAGAAGATGATCCAAAATGCAAAAATTAAGGGAAGGGAAGCTAAAATCTAAGCTAGATTGAGCTTAATCTAAGTAAATTAGGTGTAGAAATTAATCTAAGGCAAATAGGGGAAAATTTCGACCTAAAAGGGTGTAGGAGTATCTAAGAGTATGTGTGTAAGAGTGTGAAGCATTATGTGAAAAATCTGTGCAAAACGCATTTATATGTGCAGAAAAACAGGCCAGTGCACGACCGCACCGGATTTGGTGCGCCCGCACTAGCTCTCTGTATCAAAAACTGGACCTTCTGCCTCCCTAGTGCGCCCGCACTGGATCTGGTGCGCTTGCACTGGCAACTCTGTATCAAAATTGGACTTTCTGCCTCTCTGGTGCGCCTGCACTGCTCTGGTGCGCCCGCACTGAGTCCTGAAACACTCAGCACTGATACAACTTCAGGAATCTGGCAATATCTTTGCGTGTAGAGCTCCGATTTGAGTTATTCAAGTTGAGTTGGAAAGCTTGATCATTCAAATATCTACAACCTTTATGAAGACAGCAAGTCCAGAAAAGGCCTCCAACATTGCTCAAATTGTAGATAAAGTGAATGTAAGGCGATAACACCAACTATATTTGATCCGTTTCCATTCTCGGGCTTCGGTTATGCCTCTCTAAGCCTCATGACTCATCGTCTGGGTTTAAGAGTCACCTATTCATGCATTTCACATGCCAAACAACATACCGAGCGTAATTCCGTAAGAAAGATAGGCCTCGAAAGGGGTCAAAATACTATAAAATGGTGAGGTTTTCCATATATTTGATTGTTTACCTCAAAGTGAGTGCTCAATGTGTTTTTGCCCTATAAATGGTCTAAAACTACCCAGAATGAGCCAAAAATATCATAAACAGGGGTCAAAACATGCACTAAAGTATAGTAAAGTTGACTCTCATCACCTCAACAGTGTCAAAGCATGACAATACACACCGTGATGCCATAAAGACTCTGGTCTCAGGATAATTACACAACTGCCACATACTGCGACACTTAATGTAAGTGGGTCAGTCTAACGTACGTATTCTCTAATACACGTCCATGTACAGTCCAAATGTCTCTACACTTCAATAGACGAGATCTTCCATATCTTCATTAAGATAGAAGACATCCAATACGTGCAAGTCCAATCATACTATCAATGTCCCGTTTGAAAGTACATACGACTAGAGACATTCAAGTATCAAATTTATTAAAGTGATTAGAGATCTCATCAACCATAATCACCATCATGGTTTCTCTATCACAGTTTAATACTAAGGACGTTACTATATATTCAATAACATAATTGGTTCATGAAGATAAACAAAATATATAATAACAAAAGTGCTTTTACTAATCATAATAAAGTTATTACATGAACTAAATAGACTGTAAATGACTCGACCCGGTCGGATCCGGTCCGACACGATTGGGTTTATGACACCTTTTCAACAATCTCCCATTTGGCCTAAAGCCAATCACCCATATTCCTAAGCCCATGCACGTGAACATGTTTCTCATGCTTTGCCTGTGAAAATGCCTTGGTTAACGAATCAGCTATGTTATCATCCATGTGGACTTTCTCCATCTTTACATCTTTTCTATCTACTATCTCTCTAATCAAGTGATAGTGCCGTAGCATATGTTTGGACTTCTGATGAGACCTTGGTTCCTTTGACTGAGCAATTGCCCCATTATTATCACAGTACAGTTGCATTGGACCTTCAATGGAGGGAACCACACCAAGTTCAGTAATGAACTTCTTCATCCAAACCACTTCTTTTGCCACCTCCGAGGCTGCTATATACTCGACTTACGTTGTAGAGTCTGCAGTAGTCTCCTGCTTGGAACTCTTCCAGCTAACTGCTCCGTCATTAAGCGTGAAAACAAATCCATACTGTGACTTCAAGTCATCCTTGTCGGTTTGAAAACTGGCATCTGTGTAACCTCGTAATACCAAATCAGAGTTCCCGAAAACCAGGAACATATCCCTAGTACATCTTATGTACTTGAGAATATTCTTGACCGCAATCCATTGACCATCACCTGGATTTGCCTGCTACCTACTAGTCATACTCAGAGGGTACGAGACATCCGGTCTTGTGCACAACATAGCATACATGATAGACCCAATTGCCGAGGCATAAGGGATCCTACTCATATACGCCATTTCCTCCTCAGTCATAGGACACATTTTCTTTGACAGATAGACCCCATGTGACATGGGCAACATTCCTCTCTTGGATTGCTCCATGCTGAATCTCTTCAGCATCTTGTCTATATAGGTGGATTGTGATTTGTGATAGACCAAGCAACCTCTTAGATCTATCTCTATAGATTTTGATTCCTATAATGTAGGCTACTTCTCCCAAGTTCTTCATAGAGAAGTTCTTGGACAACCAAACTTTAACCGACTGTAACATAGGGATATCTTTCCCTATGAGCAATATGTCATATACATAAAGCACTAAGAAAACTACGGCACTCCCACTAACCTTCTTGTAAACACACGGCTCATCTTCGTTCTTGATGAAATCAAACTATTTGATAGTCTCATCAAAATGAATATTCCAACTCCGAGAAGCTTGCTTCTGTCCATAAATGGACTTTTGCAGTTTGCACACCATCCCAGCATCATCAGTTGTGAAACCCTCAAGTTGTGTCATGTACACTTCCTTAGACAGATTTCCGTTAAGGAAAGCTGTTTTCACATGCATTTGCCAGATCTCGTAATCATGGTATGCTACAATGGCAATCAGAATTCTAATAGACTTTAGCATAGCTACTGGCGAAAAGGTTTCATCACAGTCAACTCCTTGTCTTTGCTTATAACCTTTTGCCACCAACCTTGCCTTGTAGGTAGTCACATTACCATTCATGTCAGTCTTTCTCTTAAAGACCCATTTACACCCTATAGGAACTATTCCTTCCGGTGGATCAACTAAGTTCCAAACTTGGTTGTCTTTCATGGATTCCATTTCAGAATTCATGGCTTCTATCCATTTCTCTTTGTCATGCCTCATCAACACCTCTTCGTAAGTTTTAGGGCCCTCATCTTTCATGAGATATACGCAGTGTACCTCTCGGATTCACGACGTTCCCAAGTGGATCTTTGAGGTGTCTATGTTTCTGGAGCAGGTGTTTGCACCTCATATGTATGTGATGTCTGCTTTACTTCTATTAACTGACTATCTTCAGTAAGTGGTTCTTGAACTTCTTCAAGATCAATCTTACCCCCCACTGACCCTATCCAGAATAAACTCTTTCTCTTGAAAATGGCCAATCCTGGAGACAAACACCTTTTGGTCTCCTGGATGGTAAAATTAGTACTTTTTATTTTTCTTAGGGTATCCCACAAATAGACATTTGTCAGATCTAGGTTCCAACTTGTCGGGCATGGTCTGTTTCACATAAACGGGACATCCCCAAGGTTTTAGGTAACCTGGTGTTGGCTTTCTCCCTTTGAACATTTCATAGGGAGTCGACTCAGGTGTCTTTGATGGAACTCGGTGAAGTGTATAGGATGCTGTTTCTAGAGCATACCCGAAAAATGATTTTGGAAGAAATGCATAGCTCATCATGGATTGCACCATGTCTAACAGGGTGCGGTTCCTCCTCTCAGATACGCCGTTCATCTGAGAAGTCCTCGGAGGGGCCCATTCAGGTAGAATCTCAATCTCCTTTAAATAATATTGAAACTCTCCATCTAGGTATTCTCCACCTCGATCGGATTGAAGTGTCTTGATTTCTTTACCTAGCTGTTTCTCCACCTCACTTCTGAACTCCTTGAACTTTTCAAAGGCTTCAGACTTATACTTCATTAAGTATACATAACCATAACGAGAATGGCCATCAGTGAAAGTGATAAAATAAGAGTATCCTTTTTTTGGCTTGAATTGACATTGGGTCGCAGACATCAGTATGTATGAGCTCAAGCAATTCGTGGGATCTTATCCATTTGCCACTAAATGGTGACTTTGTCATCTTGCCAAGTAAACAAGGCTCGCATGTATCAAATGATTCATAATCAAAGTGATCCAACATTCCATCTTTATGGAGTTTGGAAATGTGATTCTTATTTATATGGCCAAGTCTACAATGCCACAAGAAGGATTCGTTCAAGTCACTTGTTTAGCTTTCTTATTGTTTATATTAAATATATCAACATTCATATCTAATATGTAGAGACCATTGTCAAGTTTGCCAGCACCATAAAATATTCCATCATGTGAAAAAGAACAACATTTATTCTTAAATGTAAAAGAAAATCCTTAACATCCAATGCAGAAATAGAAATAATTCTCTTCGTAAGAGCCGGAACAAAATAACAGTTATTTAATTCTAGTACTAGCCCACTGGGCAACGAAAGAAAATAAACTCCTACGGCTAGGCCAACAACACTTGCTCCATTCCCAACGCGCAGGTCCACTTCTCCTTTCCTCATATCTCTAGTAATTCTTAGTGCCTGCATATCTGTACAAATATGAGAACCACATCAAGTATCTAATACCCAGTGGTTAGACTTAGAAGAAGCAATATTGATCTCAATCATAAACATACCTGAAGTCGAAGCAGCACTATGCTTGTTCTTCTTGGTGCTCAAGAAGGCTTTGCAGTTTCTCCTTCAATAGCCAGGATGGCCACAATGGAAGCAAGCATCCTTGGATTTATCTTTGACTATCTTAGGCTTCGGCTTGGTAGCCTCCTTCGCCTTCTTGGTCTTCTTTTGGGACTTTTTCTTGCCTTTGGAAGAAGTCACGAGCAACACTTGCTTACCCTTGCCAACAAGGCCTTCAGCAGTCTTGAGCATGCTCAATAACTCCGCAACGAATGAATCAATCTTGTTCATATGATAGTTCATCACAAACTGTGAGTAAGAGTCTGGTAGATATTGCAGAATCAAGTCAACACTTAACTCATTCCCCATCTTATGGCCAAGCTTCTCAAGCCTCTCTATGTAACCGATCATCTTCAGCACATGTGACCCAACCGAAGTATCTGGAGCCATCTCGCAACCAAAGAGCGCCTTCGAGACCTCGTACCTCTCAGTGCGAGACTGAGAAGCATAGAGCTCCTTCAGGAGAACCAAAATGGTGTAAGCATCCATGGACTCATGATTTTTCTGAAGTTCTGGTGTCATATAAGCAAGCATGACGCAAGTAGCCTCCACTCTGTCAGAACAGTGTTTCGCATGCTTCTTAACCGACTCCTCATTGGTAGCATCTTCAGGGTCCTTAGTTAAGGGTTTTTCCAAAACATAGCCAATGTTTTCATGTCTCAAAACGATTTTGAGGTTTCTTTCCCAGCCGAGAAAGTTTGTTTCGTCAAGCTTGTTTTCAATGATAAAACGAAGATTCAATTTGTTTGAAATTTTCTCTACAACAATAAAGTAAAGATAATATAAGTAAAAGTTCATGCATACAAAACCATAAAATTGCACTTTAAATTTTTAATTAGGTTTTTCTCCAACTAGCCAACTATTCTCAATTGGCTTTCAATTTTTTTGATTAAATCCTTAGTGGCTAGGACCCAATATAGTCGCCTCAATTCCCGATGATGGTCGATCAATTGAGACAATTTCGAAAGGTAGGTAATCCTACCAGTCGCATCACATGCGACTCCTATTGGTTGACTAGTCAAATCATTGACAGTCCGCATCTCTTTGTGGTAGTCAACCCCTTGTCTCTAAAATCAAACGGCCCTGACGGTGGCCAATCACCGAAAGACTTTAGTCGAATCATAACCCAATATTCACGAGATCTCATACGATCATATCTTAATAACGACGATATACCCGAGATAGGTCAACTCCCGACGGTGGCCGATCAGTTGGATCCGAACAAGGGCTCTCCAACGTCGTTATAATGTTGGGAGACAATATGCGATTCAATTTTTGTAGTGGGAATAATTTTAAATTAATTCACTTAATTAATTTCGAAATAATTCTCTTAGTTAATTTATTCAATTATGGTCTCATCTAAACGTGCATATTTCTACGTTATCATTATAAAGTAAAACATACACCATTCCGCGCACAAAATAACTGATATGATAATGGACTTTTTCTAGGTGCAATTTCGAATACAAACTGACGAAACTGCGGGTCACAAACTAAGGGTAGCTGCAACCGCCAATAGGATCTTTAATGCGCCATCTCTAATGGGATCTTTATTTGTCTTTCTTTGGTCTTCATCTTCTGCTCCATTCTTGTTACATAAAATATATCTAATACATTTATACACCGCCACCGCACACGGGGGAGCTAACGGGAATGGGATAAATACAGAAAATAAACTAGGTCATGTTCTCCATAACGATCTAGGACAATTTTGAAAATCAATAGAAAATAAATCACACACATCTTTCATATAGGTCGAGTCCATGATCAATCGGGGTCCATAAAATAATATTATATCTACACATCATCTAATCCATACAATAATATCTTATGAAAAAGACAAATTAAAATTTAACTACTTGCGTCTTATTTTATCAAATCAAATAATCTGTTAACATTTAATTAATTAAATGATTTTAATCGAAATAAAATTAAGTATTAATTTTAAACGATTTCAATTTTAATTTTAATTAATTAGAACTATTTAAATTTAAATCAAAATTAAAATTAGGTCTCTTTCCTTTTGATTCATAATCAAAAGGGATGCCTTTGGTTTCCAAAACCAAAAGCACCCTCCTGGGCTCTTTCCAAAATCAAATATATTGAAAAGGGCCTAGGCATGGATTTTTCCCAAAATCAAATATTTTAGAAAGGGCCTAGGCTATTCCATACAAAATTTGGAAAGGCCTAGGTTAACTGTGACCTCCCAATGGTCCAAACTATTTTGAATCATTGGTTAGCCACAGGGCTTTAACTAGACAAAGGAGACATCAATGCGCTATATAAATTCACAAAACAATAAAAGGGGAAAATCGAGGTCCACCGCATATGGCCGGCCGACGCCAACAGCCTTAGGGCCGCTGTCGCCGGCGGCGGCAACACGGTGAGGAGCCGCCGCTTCGGCCTAGCCCCCAAACCCAACGCCGCCCTTTTTTTGTTTCTTGTTCGCGAATCTAGATTTTGCATCTATTAATTACTACACAATTTAATTAGTACTTATTGCTTAAGTTCGAAACTCACTTTGATATCCCTGTTAAGAAATCAACTAGTTTAACACATCGGAATTTAAAATTTGATTTCCAATCCCCATGTTTACAAAATTCCAGCAGATTCTTTTCGACTTCGTTTAATACAATAAACACGTTAAGTTAGTAGACGGTGATGACCTCGCTTGATCTAAAAGATCGATGCTTTGACCGTCTAGGGAGAGTAGTAGTGCACGCAAGCCGTCCACGTGTCCGGCCTCTATCAATATCCACACGAGCACCTCGCCGGAATCCTTCTTGGATAGCTACTAGAAAAATCCGGTTGCTAGACCGGTCTTTTCCCTCTCTCAAAAACTCTCTCTAAGAAGCTCTCTGTTTATTTTGTAAATAAAACTCTTCTAACTGAAATGATCAAAAGAGCTAGCCAAGCCTCCCTTAAATAGGGTGACATGCGCCCCTATAAAACCCAATCTGATTTGAAGAAGCTATCTAGTATATTGGGGAGAAAGAAAACATTTTACTAGTAAAATAAGGAAAATATATATTCTAGATTTATCTCTTTTAATTTAATATCTCATATTAAATAAATCCAAGATATTGTCAGTATCTAATATTTTCTATCTTTATCTTATTACCATAAATCTGTTAATATCTAATATTAATATATGATAATACCATTAATTAAATTGCACGATCCAAGTGTATCTTATACACTTAAATGTGGCGCCCCATATGCCAATAAATTGGCATCCGTAATATTCTTTAATTAATCAATATAATTAGGGGGGTTCTATTTGGACCCCCCCTATTTACTACTTGCACCACATTAATGAATATTTTTTCGGATGAAAAAAACGTCACTCACACTGGTGTTCGTTGTGGCACACCAACGTCGGTGTCACTGACGTTGGTATGCCACTAGGAACACCAGTGAAAAGTCATGGACTGACGTTCTAAGATTTAACACTTTTTATATAGGGAACGTCAGTCACAATAGTGTTCCTTGTGGAACACCAACGTCACTGTGGTGTTCTACAAGGAACACCAGTGTGACTGACGGTTCCTATATAAAAAATCATTGGGTGGCGAAGTAATTTTTTGTGGTACAAGTAGTAAGTGGGTGCAAGTAGTAAATAGGAGGATGCAAATAGAACCCCCTATAATTAATATCTTGTATTTAATTTAAGTGGGTTCTATTGGCACCAGCAAATTACTCTTGGCACCATTTTTCTTATTATTTTTCATTTACTTTTTGGAAACACCAAATCACTTTTTGGCAACACGTTCCGGGCGTCAGAGTCACTGACTCTTTTGTTCGCTCGAAACGTCAGTGGGTCTGACGTTTTCACCTGTGATACATTTATAACTGTAAAATCAGTGTCAGTGACGTTGAAATGGAACACAAACGTCAGTTCCAGTGACCCTCATACCGAGAACGGGCATCAGTTCCACAGACGTTTGTGTTGTGAAAATAATAAAAATATTCAATGTGGTGCCAAGAGTGATTTATAGGGTGTCAAAAGTGATCGTGGTGCCGTGAGCATTTTCGTGGTGCCAATCGAACCCACCTAAATTTATTTATAATAAATAATTACCACCATATTAATTTAATCACTATAACACTTTATAGTCGAGATAAACTTTCCTCATTTGGTTATCACTATAACTGCATTTTAATCCGGCTAGATGTTCTTATGTGTGTGACCCGATAGGTTTCTGAATATGTTGGCCGTAGACATAAAATGCAATTACGAAAATGCCCTTCATACCTAACGATCACAAAATAGTGTCTAGCAACACACCGTGACCCTCAATCATCGGAAGAGTCAAAAGCGATGACTACTACCTTTCATGTGAAATAGTTACCGTGTAAATGGAATCCTATCGCTGTAATAATATCCATACAATCATATCTCGAGTGTCAGTATATCAGCGATCATATCTTATAATCTGGATATCATGCTCTCTCGGAATAACTCATTTACTCCCACTTTGCAAAGATTCACGAGAGCTAGACATTCCTTATAAGAAAGCCATTTCGGATATTTACTCCTACTAATAGGATACGTGATTTCCGGATGAACAAACATGTAACCTACGCATGCTTCAATATCACGCCCGAGCACTACCGCATGATAGCCCCGTGGTTAGGGGAAACCTTAACAGTGTCAAAGCATGACAATCCACACCGTGATGCCATGAAGACTCCGGTCTCAGGATAATAACACAACTGCCACATACTGCGATACTTAATATAAGTGGGTCAGTCTAACGTACATGTTCTCTAATACACGTCCACGTACAGTTCAAGTGTCTCTACACTTCGATAGACGAGATCTATCCCTATCTTCATTAAGATAGAAGATATCCAATACGTGCTATGCTAGTCCAATCGTACTATCAATGTCCCGTTTGAAAGTACATACGACTAGAGACATTCAAGTATCAAATTTATTAAAGTGATTAGAGATCTCATCAACCATAATCACCGTCATGGTTTCTCTATCACAGTTTAATACTAAGGACGTTACTATATATTCAATAACATAATTGGTTCATAAAGATAAACAAAATATATAATAACAAAAGTGCTTTTATTAATCATAATAAAGTTATTACATGAACTAAATAGACTGTAAATGACCTGACCCGGTCGGATCCCGTCCGGCCCGATTGGGTTTAGGACACCTTTTCAACAAACACCCGTGTCCCGGCTCGCTCGCCCATCATAAGCCGAGTTACGCTAGAAGAACAAAGCTCACCTTGCGCCAATACAAGCTCTTGACATCTACCAAGACAAAAGACGATCAACCTGCGTACGATGCAGCCGGATAGCTCACCCTCATCTCTCCCCAACTCGGACAAAGCTCAAAACAACTTCTAGACATGAAGCTCGCATCAGCCTCAACCTAAGCCCGCTCATCAAAGCTCGACCCGCGAACACTCACTAAACCGGCCCATTGTAAACGCCGACTATAACATCCATAAATAGTGGTGTCGCATTGCACACTAGAACTACGTTATGTGGCTTGATCCCTTGCACTCAAGGGTATGTAGGTAGCCACCTCGGCTCATTCACAATCCCCAAAAAAACACCCTTTTTCCGTTGTAATTGATCTTCATGATGTTCTTGATGTAAAAATGATATAAAAAACACGACTTTTCACACAATTTGCTAGATATCCACCGTATCATCTTGTTTGTAATAATTCCTACATTATCAGTTATTAATCCAAAAAGACATAGAGAGCCATTGGATTTGAAGCTTGATCTAAAGGATGAAAATTGAACCAAAAGTCCTTGCAAGTACAACGTCAAATCACCGACGCACTTTTCTTTTCTCGTCTTTTTCCCTCAACGGATTGCTCGGCTTTTAAGCTTCAATAACCATATGATATATCTTGTTCAATAAAGAAAAACTTAAGAAGCTTATTATGCTTTTAAACGGCTTAAACTTTGAGCTAAATTTAAATGCAACGGCTATTTTCTGATTTGGGGTTGCTGCATCTTTTGTCCTGTAAAGAGGTTGAACTGAGAAAAGTGAAGACTAACGATATTCTTAAGAAAGCTTCTGCTTTGTTCATATTCCATGAACTCCAAATTGGGCTAAGCGATCTTTATCCTTGAGTTCTACATGAGCCTCGGTGGCATGCTGTTGATCCTATTTCAGTCTTGTTTGATACTTTGGTTTGTGCAGATTAGAGTGCTTTGTTGATAATAATAGCAGTCTTGATCTTTTTAGAGGAATTAAGTATCTTCTTAATTCACCATAGAAGTGTTTTGGTGATAAAAATCTAGCTCAGTTTCCACCATTACATCTGTGAGAGTGGTTGAGGAGATTCTTGTCTAAGTGATCAGACTGTGGCTAAGTGATTGCAATGTGTTGTAAAGTCTTGTAGCACCTACTATTTGAATAAAAAATCCCATTAAAGAGAGGTTTGCGAATACATACCTCATAGTTTGGTACATGATTGACTTCAAATTAGATTTTTCATATATTCTTGTTGGAACGTATCCACATACTTGTGTTCACTACTTCTGGTTGTCTAAATGCTTTATACGTTCTTTTATTGATACATTGTATGATCTAGAATTTGCAAGCTCACTTACATCAAAAGTTCATCAGAACATTGAACACTTACTCCGCAATTCTATCAATCTATCACACTGTGTTTATTTGACCTAATTTGGTTGATCCAAGTCATTTTAGACTTGTATTGAGTTGGATAAAGATCTAAAAAGTGTTATATTGCCTTGTAATCCGCATTTAAACATTTGATCTTTCATCTAACCTCATACATTGAGGATTAGAACAATCGCACTACAATATTGTTTGAGGGAAAGTTTTAAGTTGAAGTATTTGGTAAATAAAACATTCACCCCCCATCTAGTTCACTTTTGGACCTCATTGATCCTATCAATAACCTGACATTCTTCTTTCTTTCTTTATCTTTCATGTTACCACATATCACATAATACATTTCGTATCATTCATCAAAACACATATTCATATTTTACTTGTAAACATGCACTTCACATGCACAATCCTATGGTCATGATATCTACAACATGCCGACATCATGAGTATATCGTAATTTCCAAGATTCATCCAATTAACCACTTCTTTAATAAGATGATCATTAATTGACAATTCAAAGTATCATTTGGCATTTAATGACTTATTTACTTCCTAACATATAGCATGAAGGATATTTTAGGGTCACAAGATAACCAGAAGGGGTGATGTGATTCTTATTGAGATCAGAAACTTATTAAATTTATTTGGAGTATTTTATTTATTTTTAGTTATTAGTTATTTTATTTTAGTATTTTATAATCCTACATTGGTTAGATAGTCTTTTATTTTTGCTATTATTTTAATTTTGTGTATTTCGTCCCACATTGCTAAATTAGAAATTGATTTTGGAGTCTGTAGCCTATGTAAAAGCATTTAGAGTCATTGTAATCATAAAACAAATTTTGATATAAATATATTTTATTTGAACCTTTTAAGCTTTGGTGAGTTTTCTCACGTTGGTGTTTGGTGGATTCCAAACCGGACTTATCGATGTTGTAAGCGAATCTTGTGTGTGTCCATTTATACCAAGGTTTTTAGCTACGGGTTAGCTAAGGGTCGAGGTGCTCGTCTTATTGGTGCCTTCAGTCAAGTCCTCGGGTATTTTCGGATCTGATTCGTTCACGGATCCATCAAGAGGGTTGAATGGTTGTGTCTATAAAATTTTCACTATAAATACTTTCCTTAGCACAAGTTCAAGGTGTCCGAGTGCCTAGTCATTAGGAAAGTTTCTATCAAGATCAAATGTATAATCTTAGACAGCACTTGTGAAATTTCCAATCAGCTCAAAGGATGATAAAACAAGCAAACACATTACAAAGACAATTTAAGTCTGGTTGTAGGTTAAGTATTGTTCATGCAATGTAAATTAAGCAATTGTAAGCATACTTAGATCAAGCACATGACAAAAAGTAAATGCTGGAAAGTAGTGAACTCAAGGTTAATAGAGATTCTCACTATTGAGTTATAAAATAACCTTATAGCAGTCATTTCTCTATAAAAGTTACCATTGGTTTGAACCTCCCTTTAGTAACATCAACACTTACAATCTTTACAATAGTATACAAACATTGAAACTCCTTTGAATCACAACTAATCAGCTCAAGTATTAGCCTTGATCAACTCATAACTTTAACTCAAATATCTACTTACGATCTGAATAAATCAGCCTTCACTATTATAGTCATTCGATTGAGTTCTAGCTTGATACTGGTCTCATTCCTTATCTAGCTCTAAAAAAAATGCTAAGAGTGTTCTTCTTCTTATACTCTATTACAAATTTCAATTCAATCTGATTCATATTTGCTCAGACAATCATTAGATTGTACATGCACAAAGTTTATCACTCAGTTCAGCAGAATTACAGAGCATAGAACAAAATTAATACAATTCAAGCTCATATATGAAAATTACAGAGTCAGCTCAGAGAAAGGTTATGAAGAAGTTTTCATTTCTTATGCAGATATAATGGATCGAAAAACACATATTACACAAGAGGGGATAGTGTAAATGGATTGAATAATGTAATCACATAAACTTTTAAGACTTTTAAAACTTTCCCACTTTAAAGTCAAAGTTCAAACAGAGCAGATCGTAAGTCCAACTAAAATATCTAGAGGAAGTTAGATATCTTAATTGATATGACTTAAGATGTTTTTAGTTGATCTATTAACTTAATATACGGTTAGACACTTTAGTGACTGCATCAAACAACGGCCAGACCAGATAAAACTAGTTCAGTATTACGAATCATCAATAAAAAACAATTTGACTGAACTTATAGAAACACACAAAGCCAAAAATCATACTAACAATTTACTTTTAGGCTAAGTGTTCAAACCGTATACCCGTTCCTAATCAATTTATAGAAATGGAAGGTTGAAGGCGTGCTAATCAATGCCCGTGGTCTAGCCAAATGATGTGGATCGTAAAGGCCTTTAGGCGGGCTGGATTGTGCCCGGCCCGGTCCGGCATATGTCGGTGCAGACTAGTTGGGCCGATGACCCTATCCATAATTGGGCCTACGTACAGGCCTAATGTGGATCCGTGAGCTCTTTTGCAGGTTTAACGTATCATTTGGTTTGCAAAAGATATCGTACTATGTAAGACATTCATTGTTGTAATGTATCGTTTCTATCTTTAATCAGACAACATTGTAACTTATGTAGATCTTGGTATGTGTACCCGGGTCTTTCTATCTTTCGCGTCACTTTATTTATGATACGATTACGTATGCCTTACGTATAATTTTTTTTTATTTGGAGGGGAACTTACGTATAATGTTAGATGCATTTAAAGTTATACGTTTCAGACATTTTTTCCCGTATATTTACTCGGTATATTCAGAAACGGGCGGTCACTAAAAAAAAAAGTTTAGCCCAATGATAATCGATTGGAAGTTTGGAACACAGTTTGAACTTTGAAGGACAAGTTTGCGTGACTTTACAAACTTGAGGGCTTTGTCCCGATAAATCAGGAATATGAGGGAAGGTTTTCGTAATTATCCAAAATTTCGACATTAGTTTGATATTTTACACCCCCGACGTCTTTATATATCGACATTTCCTCCTTGCTGTCCTGGCCGAGGCTACAAAAATAGAGAAGTACAAATATCGGAATAGAAAAAAAAAAAAAGAAAAGAAAAAGCAAACGGAAAAAATGACAGTGGATGTTAACGGCGTGGCGGAGGGACACTTGTCTTCCAACGGAGACTTGAAATCTCAGAACCCTACCGTCGCCGCCAAAAAGTCACGGGAGACTGAGCGGCGACGAAGACGTCGGAAGGTTAAAAAGGAAAAGAAGTCGTCGCAGCAGAAGCCGCCTTCCGGCGGTACTGATAGCGATACAGCTGGGGACGATGTTAATGGAGTTTCCGGTACTGATAGTTCGAAGGAGAACTTCGATCCTCAGAAGGTAATTGAATTTGATGTGTGGTAGGGTTTTCGTAGATCTATTTAACAATATAGTGTTAGACGTAATTTTAGTTTTCGAGTGTGTGCCCTGAATTGAAAAGCGTATTTATCTAAGTAGTTATTGTTTTCGGAGAATAATACATGCTTTAAGCACGAGCCAATATTTCTTGAAATTTTGAGGGTTCTGGGATTGTTTTATCAATCTTTTGTGGTCTGGATGGTTTCTTTTTCTACTCTTTAATCCTTTATGCTTTGTCCCTAAGGGATGATTTTTGAGAATGCTCTTGCTGAAATATGTCCATTGGGCTGATAAAATCAGTGTAGTGATGCAATAGCTAGACAAATACAATCCCTGACTTATAATGTCTGCCAGTTGGGTGGCTCGGTCATTTGATTAATATATAGTGTATTCCTCCTTTACCTTTCTAATTAGGTGGGTATCATGTCCGATCATACCTTTATGTATTCTCTTAAATTTGTTTCGTTAGGCATTTGAGCATGTTGAGGTAGAGTATGTTCCGGAGACACCTGAACTAGCAGGCGATTTGGATGAAGAATTCAGGAAGGTCTTTGAGAAATTCAGTTTTAAAGAAGCTGCTGGTGCTGAAGTAAGGCTATACTGTTTTACTCTTGTTGAAAGCTTAAATCAACTTTGCAGTTCCTATTATCTTTTATTTGTTGAAGATTGATTTGTTTCCCTATACTTATGTTAAATATATGCAGGTGAGTGAAAAGATAGATGAAAAAGCTGCTGATGCAGCTTTAAAGAAGAAAGCTGACTCAGATTCAGAGGAGGAGGAGCAGGATCCCGAACAAAAGGAGAAGGGGATTTCTAATAAAAAGAAGAAGGTGGAAGTTGTTTCAGTTTTTAGTTTGATGTATAGCTCAGTCTATCTGATTTTGATTTGCTTGGTACTTGACGTTGTCCTTTAAAAATAAGAGTTCTAAAAGACCATGTTATTGGCTCTCTGCAGCTTCAACGTCGCATGAAAATTGCAGACCTTAAGCAGATTTCATCAAAGCCCGATGTAGTGGAGGTATGGAAGCCTGTATATTTTGCCTTCCATCTTGAGTGTTTTATTTCATTTTATCTCCCAGTTCACTTGCCCTTTTTGCAGTCAATTATATTTTGATATATTAATATACATGTGTGTTTTTTAAATATTTAAAAAGCCTTTATTTCTTGCGAGATCACGTTACTTTTTCCTTTTTGGGCATTGACCTGTGTCGCGTTTGAAGTATAATTATTGTCTTGGAATTTCCTTATCTTTGAAGCTGCGTCAGGAAGCATGTTTTTTTTCTCATTTGACTTGAGTTGTACTGCTTCACATCTTCATTGTACTCTGCTGTAATCATCAATCATGTATCGCCGGTGTCATACCTAGGTACCAGGGTCTTAAAGTCATACTTTCTGGCTGTAGGTCGTTTATTGTTTGTAGTGTGCGTTACTATTTCTTGTATTTGAAGTGGATGTACTATTATCTTGGAAAGTACTCTCTACGAAGCTGTTTCAGGTGGCATGCAAGTTTAGCTGATTTCACTTGAGTTGTATAGCTTTGCATCTCCATTGTACTCGGTTGTCCATTAAAGTCTGCTCAATCTAAATGCATGACTGATTATTAGTGAATACAACAAATACCCCTTTAAGCTCCCATAATAAATAAGATATGGCTGCAATAACTAACTTGAAAAAGTAGTTTTTTTTCTTCCATAAATTATGGAAAGGGCGTCTTTTATTTCAAGCATACGCAGTCCTCACATTTCCTTCCCTTTTCATTGCATGGGGTCATTTTTTATGTGGTAGGATGGATGTGCAACTTTTCCGATTAATTTGGGAATGGGAGTGGCACCAGGGACATAATTCTGCTTGGTTATATGTAGGACCACTTGTTCTTTGATATGATGAATAGGCTGTATCCTCCCATAGGCCGTAGATTATTTGTTAATCAATGTTTGCAGAGATCGAGCAGTTTACATAGCAACAGTGATTTCACTGTCATTTAATCTTTTGATAATGGTTAATGACAACCCATATTATCTTTCAGGTATGGGATGCTACTTCTGCCGATCCAAAGCTGTTGGTATTTCTTAAGTCATACAGAAATACAGTTCCAGTTCCCCGACACTGGTGCCAGAAGCGCAAGTTCTTACAGGTGATTTGATGTAGTTTGTACCAGAACGTGTTTTTTTTTCTTTGCACTGTAGGTTGTTGAAGGAACTTGATGATATTGTGCTGTAAATAGGGATTGTTTGATGGTTGAATAAGGTTTTGGGGTTTACTGTGGGGGGGATGATATAGTCGATGCCATTTGCCTTATATGTATGCATCTGGTTCTTGCAGGGGAGCGGCTATGACTCCAGTGAAGCCCGGACATGTAGGTGTTTGGCAAGGGGAACCTTGCTCAATTGTTTCTTTTTCTTGACATTCTACTATGGGATGGGATGGGATGTGGCTAAATACTACCTCCGTCCCAGAATATACCTCTTTCTAGAGGTTTTTACACAAATTATGAAAGTCAGAGAAAGCCCATATATTTTGAATGAAAAAAGTTTGAAAATGCCAACGATTGTCAATTAATGAAATAGATAAATGAATAATGCATTAGGGATAAGATAATGAAAAAGGATAATAATTCAGTACTGCACTCTTGGTATCCTATAAGGACTTTTAAAAATACTTATATTATGGGATGGAGGTAGTATATGTCTTATTTGTGGAGTATCAATGTGTCTTGTTATCATACTCTGCAATCGTGCAATAGAGGATGCAATGTCTATTATGCTGATACATCTTCCATGATTTCAGATCTTTTGTTCTGCATGCGCCTGCAATATTAATTCCTACATGAATGTTGTAGCCCATCTAATTATCCAAGCTGCTCACAGCTGATTCACTATTGCTTGACAATTTTTGATATCCAATAAATTTCTATCTCATCGGGGACTGTGACTGTATTTTGCAGGGAAAACGCGGTATTGAGAAGCAGCCTTTCCAACTGCCTGATTTTATTGCTGCTACAGGGATTGAAAAGATCAGACAAGTAAGATATCTTATAACTGGTGTAGTGTTGTACTACTTCTCTCTTGTTTTTCCAGAATTTGAGCAAGTCTCAGTTTTCTTAGAGCACTTCGGTTTAGGTCTGATGTTACGCATCAGTGATACCTTGATGATGCTTTCAAGTTGTACACATTTGTAGATTGCTATTACAGTAACTTTTACCTGTTCCCTGGACTATCTGGCTTGAAATGATTCGTCTCTTGTTCCTCCCCATCCACCCTGACGGAAAAAAGTAAAACTTCCTTACCTGCATACAATACTATACTTTCTGTCTTTATGATGCTATGAGTAAATGAACCGATGTAATGGTGGAGGAGTTGACAGTTTCCTGGCTGGAGTCCTCCCTCAGAACTCAAGGTTTGCTGGACAATGTGGAGGAAGTTTTTTATCGTTGTTTCTTGTATCATTGTAAGCTCTTTCTGAAAGGGATGGGGGTAATTTGTTGCATATTGTGTGGCCTTCTTCCTATTTGAATGGATAATATGCATTTGTGGTAATATTTGTTACGCTTCCTCTTTTCCTGAGTTTTCAAGCCACTAGGTCACCTGATCTTCTTAGTATCTTTCTTCCCCCTACCTTGCCATAAAAGAAAAGAAGCATGAAAAGAGGAATAATTTCCCTCCATGCTAAACCCCCTGGGTTATGAACACGATGAATAGTAAAACCACATAAAAATGATTAGGTCACGAAAATTGAGCCATAAATGGCTGGTGAGATTTTCCATTTTGACGCTACAAGCAATGATGCGGTGGTGGTGAAGTTGATATTTTATTGGATGGAGAAGGGCTCCTCGGAACTTAGACTTTGCTTGACCAAGCAAAGAAAGTTGTCTAGTATTGTTCCCTGGGACATTGTTTTCTCTTAAAGGGGGGGGGGGGGGGGGGATTAGTTGCATATTGTATGGCCTTTTCCTTATTTGTGTGGGCAGTAGACATTCATGGTAATATTTGCTACACTTCCATGTAATTCATGGTCTGGTCTCTGGTCTGAGTATCCTTCAGTACTCTGATTATTTCCTTTTTGCAGCAGTTTAATTGTGTGGTCTTTCATTTCATTGTAGTCCTATAGTTTTGTTTTCCACCCATTCATTGTACTTAGCGATGATTGGTCTTCGCTATATTACTCCAAATATCAATTGTGGCTTGCGTTTTGGTAATCAATGCTAAACAGAATTTGCACCGACACAATAACGTGATTTTCAATGACCACTATTATTGGCATCGTTCTGTGTAAATTGGTGTATGTATTTGGTGGGAGTCCTGGGGCTTAGCATGTTGCTGCATGTCAAATTTGTCAATGAATGTTACAATCTTTTTTAATATGCAGGCTTATATTGAAAAAGAGGACAGCAAGAAGCTTAAGCAGAAGCAGCGTGAGAGGATGCAGCCGAAAATGGGGAAAATGGATATTGATTATCAGGTTTTTTCAGTCTCTGGCTGATAAACAATGCTTTGAAGCTGCCATTTTCTACTTTGATCTTCTTAAAATCCTTGTGTTTTGTGATTCCACGCCTGCAGGTTCTTCATGACGCTTTCTTTAAATTTCAAACAAAGCCAAAGCTGACAACACATGGTGATCTATATTTTGAAGGGAAGGAGTTTGAGGTATGCACGTTTAGTGATTGGTCAGAGGCCATTCATTTTTGTGAAATTATGTACACACACACATATAATTACTGGTGGTTTGACAATAAATATAATATACGTAGAATCGTAGATTAGCATTTATGATCCTATGTTTCACTGGCCATATTCCTTTCTAGGCATATGAGAAGATGTAGGTTTCTTATCTGAAATTACTTCCACCAATTTTTTTTTGCCTTTTTGTTTTATCCATTGCTTACTATTTTTTAAAGGAGGATTCTCCAGCCGAATGAGGAATTTCCATGTCCCCCCATGCAAGGGGGGGGGTGTTTGTCGTGTCAGGGTTGAATTTTATGCGATGCCGTTATCATAAATGTCTATGGATGTTGTCTTTCAACCTATTTATGTTAGATACTGGTCCTATCAGTGCTTAGTCTGTTGTCTTTCAACCTATTTATGTTGTAAATATAGCCTTATTTTAAGTGTTAACATTTCTTTTTGGGGTCAGTGGATATATATTATTTATGACCTTCGGAATATTTTAAGGTGACATATATTTCCTCTCTAATACGTACAGGTTAAGTTAAGAGAAATGAAGCCAGGAATGCTGTCACAGGAACTTAAAGAGGCTCTTGGTATGCCTGAAGGTGCTCCTCCTCCTTGGCTAATCAATATGCAGGTTTGTCAGCACATGCCTTTTTACTTTCTTTCAACCTGATTTCCCCTCCCCTTTTTTTGGGCATATTCTACGGAAACTCATCAAATTGGACTTTTATTAGCTGACTTTTTTTTCAAATCTGATTGCTGGTTTTCTCTTGGCTCCTGCTTTATTTCAGTTTGTTGCTTTTCCCTCTGCATTCACGCACATGATTGCGTTCAAGCATATGATTGCTCTCTTTTAATCACCAAATTAGTCGTCTTGCATGGTTTAAGTTCATAGTTCTTGATTTTTCTCTTGAATACTGTTTCAGAGATATGGTCCTCCTCCTTCTTATCCTCATTTGAAGATCCCTGGACTGAATGCACCTATTCCACCCGGAGCAAAATTTGGCTACCAACCTGGAGGATGGGGCAAACCACCTGTTGATCATGTAGGGCACCACTTGGTTAAAATTGTTCTATTATTATTTTCATGTTCTACTTCTAACATCTTATAACTCTTTGTGGGTGACAGTTGGGACTTCCTGTATACGGAGATGTTTTTGGTGTTCACCAACAAGAGCAGCCTAATTATGAGGTAACCGTTCTCTCTGTGTGTGTATTTTCGGGCAGAATAATAGCTGCAAACGATTTTTTACTTTGTTGTTTTTCTTTTTATTCTTTTGTGGGCGGGAAATGTTTGTGTGTATTCACAAAAATTGAGTTAGATGGGCATCAATAAATGCATATGTGCATTCTCCATCCGTTTTTGTGGTTGGTCTAAAATGATAATCTCACTTCACCTTTTGCCGCCTTTGAATTTATTGATGGATCATCTGTTCTTTATTACTCATACCTTTTGCTTTTTGTGTTTTGTATGAGGAGGATCATATGAATAGCATCCTGTGCTGCATGCATAAGTCCTTTATTTTTCTCCTTTTTTTAGGGGTGACCTTTTTTTCTGGGGGGTGGGGGTGGGGGTGGGGGGGGGGTGGGGTGGGGTGGGGTGGGGGCGGTGTTAGGGCCAGAAGATAGTATATCTGGATTGCACTGTCAGAACTATGTTCAAAAAAGTGTTTGCTGTTTCTGTCTACTCTAAGTTGACCTATGTGCATATGTTATGTAGACAGGAAATTTAGTTGGAATAATACTGTCACATCCTTTTGACATTGTTCGCTTCATCAATTTGTTCTTTATTTATGCAGTGTGGTTACTTCTTGATGTAGGTTGGTTTTGTGTGTTACTTGAAATATCCACCCATGATAATTGATTTACACGATAAATCGATAACCAATATTCCCCAAGAACATTGAATTTGTCCTTAGCTGTGATAACCAAAATTTCCTCGTGAACATTGGTTTTGTTCTTGCTACCACTTAACATTGTACTTGCATGGTTCAGGAGGAACCAGTCGATAAGACTAAGCATTGGGGTGATCTTGAGGAAGAGGAGGAAGAGGAATCAGACGTGGAATCAGAGCCTGAACCGATTGAAGATGAGGATATGGAGGATGGAATTCAATCTGTGGATAGCCTATCAAGGTACTTATATTTGTCTTTTTTATTGTTAAAAAGAACAATTTGAAACTAGAAATATGTAAAAACATGACGATGGAATTTTTTATTGGGTAAAAAGGACAAGTGTTTATTCCACTATAATTTAAAATCTCACCTATTTAATTACAAAAACGAATATATCTTTTGATCTGAACGTCAAAATATCATAATTCACTCACCATAATTTTCTTTTTTTCGTTCTCTTTATTTAGAAATCCAATTTGATATTTTTTTCGTTGTCATTTCGAGGCCATTTTTGTCAAAAACAACGAAACAGTGGAACAGTGAAATAGTGGATTTGCAGTCAATTCCACTGTATTGAACAATGGATTTGGAGTAACTAATAGTGGAATTGTCCTTATCACCCAATTTGTATTTCCATTGTCCTGATTCCTATTTTTCCCCTCTTATTTGTCCATTTAAACCACTCCCCCTTGTCTTTTTGAGTAAACTCAAGGTGGTAAAATCTCGAGCAAAACATCTCGTCTGCTCCTGTTAATGGAGCAGTGTGAAGATTGGCTCCACATACATGGTCTATTTGATGTGGATATAATTGGGGGAATACATGGTCTATTTGATGTGGATAAAGTTGTGGGAATACTTATTCCGATGGATGATTTGGTGCAATTCGGGTTGAAAGGAGTGCATGGGTGTGAATTGATAGATTGATTTAATTAGTTTTTTTCGATTTTCCCATGGTTTCGTTTACAATTTGTTCAAATATATTTTTTGTACCTTGTTTGAAATAACGGTCAACATCTTGTTTAGCACACCTACCGGTGTTGAGACTCCAGACGTTATTGATCTTCGCAAACAGCAAAGGAAGGAGCCAGAGAAGCCTCTGTATCAGGTAATTGCATTTTATTTGCTTTCTAGTATTATTGTGTATATCCTGGTGTATTGATAAAATATCCTTTGTACTGACATAGTGATTTTTGTCCTTGTCATATGAAGGTGCTGGAGGAGAAAGAAGAAAGAATAGCTCCTGGAACCTTGCTTGGAACTACTCATACGTATGTTCCACCTCTACATGGCTCCGTTCAAAATTTAGCTAATATAAAGACGATGGACACCTGGTCTTTTAATTTTACTTCCTCTGCTAGAGGAACGTATTTTTCTTTATTATTATATTTTTATTTGTCCAATATTAAATATTTGCTGGTATGCTTTCAGGTATGTGATAAATGCTGGCACACAAGACAAGAATGCTGCCAAAAGGGTAAGGCGATTCGGTATCTTATGGAAATGGTTTCTTTTGATGAGAGGAGGGGGGCTATAAGATGACATATTGGAAATAATGTCAAAAAGATGCAGCGACGATGCCTGTTTAATTTATAGGGCTGTGTTTCAATTCCGAAATTGTATGATGCTGTAGTTGCCACCTGTGTTTTGGCTATCAGGCCAGCTGCTTATCGATACGCACTTGAGCATTTCTTGGCACCTCTACTTCTCTATTCTGGTGTTCTTGAAGCTGTCTTGTTCAGCCAATTTTTTGTTTGATCACTTGCTTGTGTCCGTCCATGTTTGTTGTGTCCTAGAATTTTGCTTGGGCTTTGTTTTTGATTGGTAGAAATTTACACGAGACATTTATATATATAGTGGTGATATCCATCTAATAAGAAATTTGGTGTTATCCATGCTACCAGGTTGATCTACTCAAAGGCCAGAAAACAGATAGGGTTGATGTCACACTAGCACCGGAGGAGTTGGAATTGATGGATAATGTTTTGCCGGCCAAGTAATCTTTTTTCCCTTTTATATTTTCCACTTGTCTCTCTTTCTTTCTTTCTTTCTTTTAGTATTATTATGATCTTGCCTGTTTTTATAACTTGATAATATTCCTCCTTTTTTTGACAGGTATGAGGAAGCAAGAGAGGAAGAGAAGCAGAGAAGCCAGAGGGAAGATTTCAGTGACATGGTTGCAGAGGTACGTGTTTTGTCTACAGACATGTTATTGTTTATTAATGCCGTTTAATGTATTATGGACTGATGGGGGGGATGAAATTTTGTTGCAGAATGCGAATAAGAGGAAACGGAAGATGCAGGAAAAGGAGGGGAAATCGAAGAAGAAAGATTTCAAATTTTAGCAAGTTATTATGCATTTTCTTTCCATGGCACAATATTATGTATTTTTCTCCATGTCATCTTGCCATCCATAAAAATATCTTGAAAACAAACACAAGCAGTTTGAGGTGGTGGTTGTAGAATTCCGAAATGTCTTTGGTTCAACTATTAGCCCTCTTTTTTGTTTTTTTTTATATTTATTACGGATTTAATCTAAACTCATGCACACATTGTCTCGAGTGGAACTTGAATCCAAGACCTTCTGGTCTTTATGTGCTTTAACATGACCACTTATAGCTTCAACTTGCTTTAACTTGTCCACTTATAGCTTCATTGGTGGAGTGCAGAGTCCCCTTATTTTGCCCAAACATTTGGGTTGTGTGCTTTGAAGTGCGGCTACTGAGTCTTATTTTTCCCCAACCGTTTTGGTTGTCCTATGATACGAGTATGCCGACAAACTCAACGACATGTTTAATTTTTAAAATTTAAAGATATGGTGAACGTGTCTTATAGAAATTAATATTAGATGATAAGGAGAAATTTCAGAAAGACGTTAGAGCTACCCCATAAAATATGTATTTGGCCTCAATATCAATAAAATAAAACGAAAAGCTTGTTTGTTTGACTTTGAAAATATTAAACACAAGTCACATAAGATATAGGGGGTTTTATTGGCATCCCTCAATTTACTATTGACCTTTTTACTTCCTACACCATAAAAAATTACTTCGGCACCCGCTGATTTTTTATAAAAGGAACGTCAGTCACACTGGTGTTCATTGTGGCATACCAACGTCGTTGATGTTGGTGCTTACAAGGAATACCAAGTATGTCGACGTTTTTTTTCATCCAAAAAAATAATCAAAAAAATGGGTGCCGGAAGTAATTTAGGGGGTGCTAATAGAACCCACCAAGATATATTATCAACCAACTTATAAATATGGATCATAATTACATCTTTTTTAAGGAAAGAAAGCCATCGTTTTATTAAGTCAAATCCGGAAGACAAGTGTATATGAAGGATGGAGGCAAAGGGCCTCAAACAATACGACTATTAATTCATATTTGTTATCATTAATTAAATTGAATGGAATAGAGTCATAGGAATTGAATAGAATGGAATGTAATAAAACTCAGGTGCGCATAAGCGAGAATATGGTGGAAATGGTAGGGTGGGGTCTATTATTACATTTTTTGGATGTTACCCACCCTAACTCACTACCTCAACCTACTCTACACCCCCACCTACCCAACCCTATCCACCTGAAAGCAAGTGGAATACTCTAAACTTATAAATTATATAAATTAACACACCTGATACTACCTTGATATGAATCACGATTGAATCTTGCCCAAAGACCAACTAAAGGAATCAATAACAAGCTCAAACAACGAACTTAGATATTCCAATCTAAGATTCGCTGGAAAGAATTAACGTTGGGTGGATAGAAGAGGTAGATAAAACAAAGTCAAAGACTTATTACTCTAAAAAATAATCTGTTTGTAAAAAAAAAAAGTAAATATAAAGACCATGGGCTTGCTTATATCAGCCTTAATGGGTATCAATACCAAAAGTAAATAAAAAACTGAGGGAAATAACATAAAATAAGTCCAACAACTATCAAAGTGGCGTCGACACCTTGATGGACTTGGCCTTATCAATACCAAAAGTAAATAAAAGACCATGGGACCGTTTGTTAAATAAACGAAGTACGAAATACGAAATACAAGTACGAAGTCAAGTCGAAATACGAGTCGAATGACCGAATTTAAATCTTGAAATTGATTAGAGTGTTGGATAATATTAGGTACTCATATGAAATTTTGAAATTGATGCTTTTAAAAATTTAAAAATAGTTAAGTGTATACTTTTAGCGCATCTTTTATTTCAAAAAGCATTTGATTACATAGAATAAAATTTTTTGATACGGTAAACTAATAAAATTTTATATGCATTATTTTATAAATGTGTAATAAATATTTCATAACATATGAAATAAATAAATCAATCAAAGAGTTTATTATGTCTGACAATATTGTATAACATGGACTATATATTAACTATATAAAAGTATACCAAAAAAAAAAATAGTATACAAAGTTCCCGGTCTGTAAATATATATATAATTTTTTTTGACAATAGTCTGTAAATATTCTTAAGCGTGGATGACAAAAAAATAAATAAAAATAATAAATTAAAACACATCAAAAGAGGGTAGTTGGTTTGTTCCGAGAAAAGAGGCGCACATCGTTATTGATTTTCAATGATAAGCATCCTATCTATCGCTTAAAATTTATTAAAGGATTTTCAGATGTGCTAAATTAATTAAGATGTATTAAAAATATTATCAAACACATCTATTTGTTCCTCCTGATTCAGATATTAATGTGGTCGGCTGCAAATGGGTTTTTTGGATTAAACGTCACTCGGATGGCACCATTGAGCGTTATAAGGCTCGTTTGGTTGCCAAAAGATTCACACAGTGACCTGTCATTGATTACTTTGAGACATTTAGTCCTGTTGTCAAACCCACCACTATTTGTTTGGTTCTCAGTATTGCGGTATCCTTGGGTTGGTCCCTTCGGCAAATGGATGTCAATAACGCTTTTTTGCAAGGTTCTCTTACTGGAGATGTTTATATGTCTCAGCCACATGGCTTTGAGGATTCTGACCATCCCACTTATATTTTCAAGTTCACCAGGCTATTTATGGCTTGAAGCAGGCTCCCCGGGCTTGGTATCATGAATTGCGGTCTTTTGTTCTATCCATTGGTTTTGTTTATTCTGCTGCGGATTCCTCTCTTTTTATTTATCGTACTTCCACCAACATTACTATCTTACTTGTAAATGTTGATGATATAGTCATTACTGGCGGTTCTTTCTCTCAAGTTTAGCAGGTTATTGACCAGCTTGGTCAACGGTTTTCTGTTAAGGATCTTGGGGCATTATATTATTTTCTGGGTGTTGAGTTGACTCCCGAGTCTCAGGGCCTCTTACTCACACCAACTAAGTACATTCATGAGTTGCTTTCGCGGGTTAACATACATGATTCTAAGCCGGTCTCCACTCCGCTTCCACCTAATGCCTTTTCTCCCAGTGAGTCCGCGGCCCCTCCCTATGCCGATGTCACTCAGTATCGTTAGGTTCTTGGTGCTCTCCAGTTTCTTTTATTTACGTATCCCGATATTGAGTTTATGGTGAATAAGCTTTCTTAATACATGCATTCTCCTATGGATTATCATTGGGCCCTCGTCAAGCGGATTCTTCGGTATTTAGCTGGTACATTGCATGAATGTATGCAACCTTTCTCTGCCTCCCTACTTGCCCTGCATGCCTTTTCTGATGCTGAATGGGGCGGCAACAAAGGTGATGATTACTCGTCCACCTCAGCCTACTTGGTTTTCCTTGGTCGGAACCTCATTTCATGGAGTTCTAAGAAATAGACATCCATTTCCCGTTCTTCAACTTGGGCTGAATACCGTTCAGTTGCTGCCACTGTTGGTAAGCTTTCCTGGCTTTCCTACTTACTTGCCGATCTTGGTTTCTCGGCGTTGACTGCTCCAATTATCTTTGGCGACAATGTTGGTGCTACTCAATTGTGTGCGAATCCGGTTTTTCATTCTCGAATGAAACACGTTGCCATCGATTATCACTATATTTGTGATGAAGTTGAGCAAGGTCTCATTCGGGTTTCTCATGTTTCTAGTGTTGATCAGCTTGCTGATGCCTTAACCAAACCGCTCTCTCGCATTCCTTTCAGTCATTTCAAGTCCAAGTTGGGTCTTCACTCCCGTCGTCCCGCTTGAGGGGGCGTATTAGCGTATATATTGTAATTATATTTGGTATTTATGATAGCTTAACGAATACTTAACCATAACTTTGGGAGCAAGTCAACATTATATATAAATATATTGTACCATACACAATTCTAAATTAATGAAATCAGTTTTCATCCTATATTCTGTCACTTTTATAAATTAGTATATATCAGACTAAATTTTAACATATGGTTAAATTGAATTGTATATTTGATTTAAATTTTTATTAGGTAAATAAGTTATATTTCGTTTTTGAAAAACGTACTTTTCAAATTTTGCCAAATTAGAAAGATATATTTCTTCTAAAAAAAAAAATACATGAGTGTTTAAAAGGTATCTATCCAAAAAAGAATATCGGTATGGTGAGACCCGACCCATATTTTCAGATTTCCTCCAGCATAAGGAGTCTTATAACATAGTAGAAAAATCATTTGAATTCGTAAAACAGTAATGAAAGTACACCTAAACTTAAAGGAAATGATTCGTACTATAATGTAGTAGCAAATCCACTGAATTTGCTAAAACGATTATCGAGGGATTGCTTATTTTGGAAAATCATTCATTTTAATTTTACTATTTTAGTGAAAAGTATTTTTGAAGCTAGTATTTGTTGGTTCATGTTTTGACCTTTATTTATACATTTCATTTATTTAGGTAATCACAATATTTACAAATATTTGTATTTTCTTAAGGTAAAGTATCAAAATAATTATAGAAAAAAATGTGGGACACGTCAAAGGTGAATGAACATGTTCAGTGTCAACTTACCCGGTTATAATTATAAAAATGTTCACGGCATCCTTCATCCATCCATACCATTAAAGAAACAGAAAAAAAGGCATGAAATCATTTCGATGTTTGGTCTGTTTCAAGCTAATGTTGATTCTATTCATCATCGTGGAAGGTATCCTAACATTCTTCTGTATTTGTCTTTGTAAAAAAAGTGGATTATATATATATATATATATATATATATATATATATATATTCTCTTGGTTTTTTGAGGGCAAACTAATAAACACTTTATGCTTATTGAATACATTAGGATCAACCATTTGCAAAGATCAAATTGAAGTCCCCCAGTGCACCGATAAGAAATGCAAAGACGAATGCTTCACGCCGATTGGTTCGGGACTTGTAATTTCAAAGCTACTGAGGTTGCGTTCCCGCCGTAAGCAGCTCAACTTGTGTATGCGTCAGTTTATGTCCTGCACCTCCAGGATTTATTAGATAAACATTTTTATTAAAACATCATAGTATCAATCTATATATATATATATATATATATATATATATATATATATATATATATATATATGAGCAAATCGAGCATTTCCTTTAGCCGATAGATGTTGCCATTTGTAGCACAAATTAATATTGATATAAAATATTCAGTAATGTTTTATTACTTTTCTGTTTTTTTAATATTGCAAACTACGATTGCTTAAAATAAAAAATAAATTATTTGTGCGAATAAAAAAATTTAAATGTTGGGACAAGTGGTAATAGTGGTTGACCATACAAAATTTTTAGTATGAATATGAAATCAACTTCGCCGGGAAGAGTCCAATAAAATGCATATGACTTTGTCCAATTAATGAAGATATACAATGCTCACATTAGTGGAAGTAAAAACTCAATAGCCGATACATGAAAAGTTAATTGTAGCCGATGCGCAACTGGCCATCGAAGAATCACAAGAACTTTCCTCAATAGAAATACAAGAATTTGTGAAAGACTAGAAGTGCATGAATCTTGAATTTTTTAATCAAGCCATCAGATTACGTACTCCAAGAAAAAGACTTTTAATGTAGGGAATTATCGTCATTAAATGTCCAATTCCCGTCATTAAAAGCTTTTAATGACAGGAAATTTCCCCTCATTTCCGCCTCCGCCTCCGTCGTTAAAAATTATAATGACAGGGTTTTAACGTCATCTAAAAGATTTTCAATGACAGTGAGTTTTCCTCCTTAAATATATTGTTTCCCCTCATTATATAGATTCAGTTTCTATTTCAATGTATGATATTTTACTGACAAAAATTATCGTCATAATTCATTTATCCCTCACTAAATATGTTTCGTCGTAATTTTTGACAGATATCTAATGACTAGATCTACCGTCACAAAAATTGTTTTTAATGATGAAAAAATTCATCATTAACTACAATTTGACAGTCATAATAACATGAGAATATAGTTGCATCACAAACCAAAAATTTACTTAAACTACGTAAGATTGATCTGTTACAAACAGATTTACAAAGGCAAGTTACATACAGATTTAGAAAAGCCAAAATACATGTAGATGCATAATGAAAGGATTTTCTAATATCATATCCCGATGTACAAATATCTTTCCACCAGGATTTACAATTATCGGGTTGTTACCCTAGAATACCGTATACTGTCAAAACGCTAGCAAAAACATAATTGCATGTTACAGCATCGGTGGATATGATACATATCAATCCTTCTCCACATCACTTCAAAAAGCACAAAATCTTTTAAAATCTTGAAGCTAAATTAGGAATAAATTAGCAACACAAACATTGTAGAAACACTTTTACAGAATCTTAAAACAAAGTAAATAATCAACTTGGCCCAACTGGGCAAGTAACAAGACTAGCTCAATTACTTATTTAACGGTATAAAATTTTTATCTATATAAGGCACTTGCGTATAGCATATTCCATGGCCCTTAAAGATCACAACAGGAGTTTACTCTCTATGAGCTAGCCTTGAAAAGGCCTAACTAAGATGTTAACCAAAATAAAGTCACATCCAACAGGGATAGAAACCATCAACAACATTCTAGGCCGACAAAACGTAGAAAAAATAGTAAGACACTCTGACCCGGAAACACATCGAAACTAGTACTCTGATCTACACAAACGAGCTAGACTGATCAAAACTGAGCTTCAAAACTGGGCTGCTTAACCGAGCTCTATGCTGGGTTCAACGAGTCGGGTGTCTTGGGCACGCACCGGGACACGTCCTGGGATGTCTAGGGCACGTCCTGGGCTGTCTAGGACACGTCTTGGGCAAGCAAGACGATTAACCGAGAGAACACCCCGTTACAACGATCCAGAAGAAGTTGAAAACCCCAAAAAAAAAAGGTGATTCTTTGATGTCTAGGGCTACCTAGGGTCCTTTTTATAGCCCCTTCTCGACATAAGTCGGTTTTCAAATACTTCAAGGAAAAGAAAAACCTATAATAATGAAAAAAAAACAATTTTGAAAAGACCAAAATACCCTTACAAAGAGGTGAGGGGTTTTACATATATATTGTACCATACACAATTTTGAATAAGTGAAATCAGTTTTCATCCCACAGAGCATTGAGAATTCAATCTCTCCCGATCCTCCATTTTCTTTACGTAAAATATCTCTATTTTCAATCTTCTTTCTTCTCGTCCCACAAAATATCTCCCTCTGTCCTATGTTCCTGTTCTTCATCTCCGGCAGCCGTAATCTCTTCTCATCTTCACCAAGCTTCCGCCGTCTGATTTCTCCGTTCCCACATTAAGAAATCCCAAAATCCCCGCCTTCGATCCTTCCATCAGTCAAGCTGCCATTGGAAATCGTAATCTTATGTCTGCCCTCATCCTTATTCCCGCTTCCTTATCATCATCACAATTCCTCAACTTCAATTCTCTGAACCCACACCATAATTCATTCAGCCATCAGGTCACTCTACCAAATCTCTAACCGGCACTAATCTCGTTCGTTGCCTTTGGTTCTTCTTATATTGTTATTTTTTTATTGTTATATATATATCAGGTTTGGCTGCTCAACATGTCTCTCTCTGCCTTGCTGCTGCTCGACTGTGGTGCTTTGCCCCACACGACTTATGATCTCAACCTCTTGTCCTTGCATTATCCCTATACAGGTTTGGATGATATTATTATTGGTGATGGTCGTGCACTTTCTATTAGTCACGTTGGTTCTGCTTCCCTTTCTTCATTTCGTTTATCAAATGTATTGTGTGTTCCTCAACTTTCCCGCAACCTGTTATCTGTATCTAAATTATGTTCTAATAATTTTGTCACTATTAAATTCTTATCGGACTGGACAAGTCGATGTATCTATCAAGGTCAGGCTAAAGATGGAGTCTACTCCTGGTCCTCCAATCCTTTGTTTACCTTTTCAGCTAATAAAACCTCCACCTATACTTGGCACCCTCGTTGGGGTCATCCAGCTTTTCCCAGTATGCAGCTTTTAGTTAAAAACAATCGTTTGCGTCTGTTATTTCTTCCCTTGTGATGAATGTTTGCGTAATAAAAGCCACATGTTTCCCTCTTCAGCATTAACATTGCATTCTTCCCACCCCTCGAAGTTGTATTTTCTGATGTTTGGACTGCTCCTATTTACTCAGTTGATGGTTATAAGTATTATGTTATTTTTGTGGACCATTTTACACGTTTTATCTTTCTTTATACTTTAACCCGTAAATCTGAGGTTTGCTCTGTATTCAAAAAAAATTAAATTGTATGTTGAAAAGATCCTTTCGGCTTCTATTAATTAAAACCCTTTACTCTGATAACGGTACTGAGTTCTCATTTGCCTTACGCCCTTTCTAGCATCTCATGGAATTGCTCATCACACCTTCCCTCCCACACTCCCCAACATGATGGTACATCCGAACGTCGTCATTTACATATTGTCGAAACTGCTCTCACTCTTCTTACCCTAGCCTCCATGCCCATCACCTATTTGTCTTATGTTGTCGGTGCTGCAGTTTATCTCATCACCCGTATGCCATAAAAAAAAATGAGTATGTTATCTCCTCATGAAAAACTTTTCTCTACCCCCATAATTACGCCAAACTTAGGGTCTTCGGTTGCCTCTGTTACCCCTGGGTTAAACCTTACAATCACCACAAGCAGGAGTCCTCCCATCTACCATGTGTTTTTCTTGGATATTCCCTCACTCAAAGTGCTTATCTGTGCTATGATCTGATTGGTGCCCATATGTATGTTTCTCGTGATGTTTGCTTTGTTGAGGATCTATTCGCCTTTGCTTCAACCCCTTCTGATCCGGACATTCTCTCCTTTGATCACTTACTCTCACTGGCTCTTTACTCCGATCTTGATCCTCTTGTCCCATCATATCCCGCCCTTCCCGAACCTCCTTCTCCCTCCTCCCATTCGGCTGCTACCTCTTCCCATCACCCCCAGTCTCATCTTCTTCGTCCCCCTCCCCCTCGGCTTCCCCCTTCGTCTCATTTCTTATACCCTCCCCCATCTCTCATCCTATGGTTACTCGATCTCTCAATAATATCTTTAAACCTCGCCACCTCCTTAACCTTACTGCCTAAATGGATTCTCAATATTCTAATACTGAGCCCTCCACATTCAGCAATCTTTACAGAGTTCTTATAGGCGTCCTGCTATATCTGAAGATTATGATGCACTTGTGTGCAGTGGCACATTGTCCCTTGTTCCTCCTGATTCAGATATTAATGTGGTCGGCTGCAAATGGGTTTTTTGGATTAAACGTCACTCGGATGGCACCATTGAGCGCTATAAGGCTCGTTTGGTTGCCAAAAGATTCACACAGTTACCTGTCATTGATTACTTTGAGACATTTAGTCCTGTTGTCAAACCCACCACTATTTGTTTGGTTCTCAGTATTGCGGTATCCTTGGGTTGGTCCCTTCGGCAAATGGATGTCAATAACGCTTTTTTGCAAAGTTCTCTTACTGGAGATGTTTATATGTCTCAGCCACATGGCTTTGAGGATTCTGACCATCCCACTTATATTTTCAAGTTACACCAGGCTATTTATGGCTTGAAGCAGGCTCCCCGGGCTTGGTATCATGAATTGCGGTCTTTTGTTCTATCCATTGGATTCCTCTCTTTTTATTTATCGTACTTCCACCAACATTACTATCTTACTTGTAAATGTTGATGATATAGTCATTACTGGCGGTTCTTTTCTCAAGTTTAGCAGGTTATTGACCAGCTTGGTCAACGGTTTTTTGTTAAGGATCTTGGGGCATTATATTATTTTCTGGGTGTTGAAGTGACTCCCGAGTCTCAGGGTCTCTTACTCACACCAACTAAGTACATTCATGAGTTGCTTTCGCGGGTTAACATACATGATTCTAAGCCGGTCTCCACTCCGCTTCCACCTGATGCCTTTTCACCCAGTGAGTCCGCGGCCCCTCCCTATGCCGATGTCACTCAGTATCGTTAGGTTCTTGGTGCTCTCCAGTTTCTTTTATTTACATATCCCGATATTGAGTTTACGGTGAATAAGCTTTCTTAATACATGCATTCTCCTATGGATTATCATTGGGCCCTCGTCAAGCGGATTCTTCGGTATTTAGCTGGTACATTGCATGAATGTATGCAACCTTTCTCTGCCTCCCTACTTGCCCTGCATGCCTTTTCTGATGCTGAATGGGGCGGCAACAAAGGTGATGATTACTCGTCCACCTAAGCCTACTTGGTTTTCCTTGGTCGGAACCTCATTTCATGGAGTTCTAAGAAATAGACATCCATTTCCCGTTCTTCAACTGGGGCTGAATACCGTTCAGTTGCTGCCACTGTTGGTAAGCTTTCCTGGCTTTCCTACTTACTTGCCGATCTTGGTTTCTCCGCGTTGACTGCTCCAATTATCTTTGGCGACAATGTTGGTGCTACTCAATTGTGTGCGAATCCGGTTTTTCATTCTCGAATGAAACACGTTGCCATCGATTAGCACTATATTTGTGATGAAGTTGAGCAAGGTCTCATTCGGGTTTCTCATGTTTCTAGTGTTGATCAGCTCGCTGATGCCTTAACCAAACCGCTCTCTCGCATTTGTTTCAGTCATTTCAAGTCCAAGTTGGGTCTTCACTCCCTTCGTCCCGCTTGAGCGAATACTTTACCATAACTTTGGGAGCAAGTCAACATTATATATAAATATATTGTACCATACACAATTCTAAATTAATGAAATCAGTTTTCATCCTATATTCTGTCACTTTTATAAATTAGTTTATATCAGACTAAATTTTAACATATGGTTAAATTGAATTGTATATTTGATTTAAATTTTTATTAGGTAAATAAGTTATATTTCGTTTTTGAAAAACATACTTTTCAAATTTTGCCAAATTAGAAAGATATATTTCTTCTAAAAAAAATACATGAGTGTTTAAAAGGTATCTATCCAAAAAAGAATATCGGTATGGTGAGACCCGACCCATATTTTCAGATTTCCGCCAGCATAAGGAGTCTTATAACATAGTAGAAAAATCATTTGAATTCGTAAAACAGTAATGAAAGTACACCTAAACTTAAAGGAAATGATTCGTACTATAATGTAGTAGCAAATCCACTGAATTTGCTAAAACAATTATCGAGGGATTGCTTATTTTGGAAAATCATTCATTTTAATTTTACTATTTTAGTGAAAAGTATTTTTGAAGCTAGTATTTGTTGGTTCATGTTTTGACCTTTATTTATACATACATTTCATTTATTTAGGTATTTAAATTAGTTACAAATATTTGTATTTTCTTAAGGTAAAGTATCAAAATAATTATAGAAAAAAATGTGGGACACGTCAAAGGTGAATGAACATGTTCAGTGTCAACTTACCCGGTTATAATTATAAAAATGTTCACGGCATCCTTCATCCATCCATACCATTAAAGAAACAGAAAAAAGCCATGAAATCATTTCAATGTTTGGTCTGTTTCAAGCTAATGTTGATTCTATTCATCATCGTGGAAGGTATGCTAACATTCTTCTGTATTTGTCTTTGTAAAAAAAGTGGATTATATATATAATACCAAGTTTATATATATCGTGTGACAATATATATATATATATATATATATATATATATATATATATATATATATATATATATATATATATTCTCTTCGTTTTTTGAGGGCAAACTAATAACCACTTTATGCTTATTGAATACATTAGGATCAACCATTTGCAAAGATCAAATTGAAGTCCCCCAGTGCACCGATAAGAAATGCAAAGACGAATGCTTCACGTTGATTGGTTCAGGACTTGTAATTTCAGCTACAGGTTGCGTTCCCGCTGTAAGCAGCTCAACTTGTGTATGCGTCAGTTTATGTCCTGCACCTCCAGGATTTATTAGATAAACATTTTTATCAAAATAAAACATCCTAGTATTGTATATATATCTTATATATATATATATATATATATATATATATATATATATATATATATATATATATGAGCAAATCGAGTATTTCCTTTAGCCGATAGATGTTGCCATTTGTAGCACAAATATTGATATAAAATATTCAGTAATGTTTTATTGAACTTCTGCTTACTCACTTTTCTGTTTTTTTATATTGCAAACTACGATTGCTTAAAATAAAAAATAAATTATTTGTGCGAATAAAAAAATTTAAATGTTGGGACAAGTGGTAATAGTGGTTGACCATACAAAATTTTTAGTATAGATATGAAATCAACTTCGCCGGGAAGAGTCCAATAAAATGCATATGACTTTGTCCAATTAATGAAGATATACAATGCTCACATTAGTGGAAGTAAAAACTCAATAGCCGATACATGAAAAGTTAATTGTAGCCGATGCGCAACTGGCCATCGAAGAATCACAAGAACTTTCCTCAATAGAAATACAAGAATTTGTGAAAGACTAGAAGTGCATGAATCTTGAATTTTTTAATCAAGCCATCAGATTACTACTACAAGAAAAAAGACTTTTAATGTGGGGAATTATCGTCATTAAATGTTTAATTCCCGTCATTAAAACTTTTAATGACGGGAAATTTCCCCTCATTTCCGCCTCCGCCTCCGCCGTTAAAAATTATACTGACAGGGTTTTAACGTCATTTAAATGATTTTCAATGACAGTGAGTTTCCCTCCTTAAATATATTGTTTCCCCTCATTATATAGATTCAGTTTCTATTTCAATGTATGATATTTTACTGACAAAAATTATCGTCATAATTCGTTTATCCCTCACTAAATATGTTTCGTCGTAATTTTTGACAGATATCTAATGACTAGATCTACCGTCACAAAAATTGTTTTTAATGATGAAAAAATTCATCATTAACTACAATTTGACAGTCATAATAACATGAGAATATAGTTGCATCACAAACCAAAAATTTACTTAAACTACGTAAGATTGATCTATTACAAACAGATTTACAAAGGCAAGTTACATACAGATTTATAAAAGCCAAAATACATGTAGATGCATAATGAAAGGATTTTCTAAAATCATATCCCGATGTACAAATATCTTTCCACCAGGATTTACAATTATCGGGTTGTTACCCTAGAGTACCGTATACTGTCAAAATGCTAGCAAAAACATAATTGCATGTTACAGCATCGGTGGATATGATACATATCAATCCTTCTCCACATCACTTCAAAAAGCACAAAATCTTTTAAAATCTTGAAGCTAAATTAGGAATAAATTAGCAACACAAACATTGTAGAGACACATTTACAGAATCTTAAAACAAAGTAAATAATCAACTTGGCCCAACTGGGCAAGTAACAAGACTACCTCAATTACTTATTTAACGGTATAAAATTTTAATCTATATAAGGCACTTGCGTATAGCATATTCCATGGCCCTTAAAGATCACAACAGGAGTTTACTCTCTATGAGCCTTGAAAAGGCCTAACTAAGATGTTAACCAAAATAAAGTCACATCCAACAGGGATAGAAACCATCAACAACATTCTAGGCCGACAAAACATAGAAAAAATAGTAAGACACTTTGAACAGCGAATCGAATCTACCATTGGTCAAAAAACGGTTTATTATATTATCAAACAAAGAAAAGAATGACAAGTATGTGAAAATCCCGAATAAAAAGTACACGTAGTTGGAAAAACTAATCACAACCGAATTGTTGAAAACATAACACATCTCAAGAAAGCTGCAACGGTCAAGAAAATAACCCAGACAAACATATCCATTAGCCTTAAGTACTTTCATATCAGCAGCTTGTGAATCATTGAAATGCTTCCTTCTAACTCCACCTCCAAAACCAAAGACGTGACTGTGGTTTTGTGGTCCAAAGAAAGTTTCAACCACCTCAATAGGTGTGAGTGATGTATTGGCTTGAATAGTCTTGACAATCTACAATGCTTAGGCTTCGTACGTCAAATTCAAAAATTGATATATTTATATAGAAATGGTAAGTATGGGTACTTACATATTTTTCTTGTTCTCTTGATTCAACAAACTTTCCCTTCTTCTGTCTAGTCGCATAGAAGATTTTTGCAATATCAAGTGGGGTATCTACCTTATCTCCCTAGAAGATTTGAACAACAGGAAAATTAAATATCCATTACGAATCACAATAACTCTAAAGCATAAAGAATCGTTGAATGTATACCATCACATGTATGATATGTCTATGCGACTGACTTCCGGTTCGATGAGGCATCACCCCCTCTTTTGGACTGATTATCTGAATTCTGAGAACTGATTTACTGCATCAAAATCACAATACAATGCAAAACAATTTTCTCTTTGATCCTGAAATACTTGCCCACTAATGCACATGATCACCTATTTCAGGACACTTTTACTTCCTTCATACATTCCACGGATAGTACAACGCAATAAACAATTTAAAATACTCACCTTCAAGTACGATTGAAAAATAAAATTAAGATTTTGTTAGTTGGTATACATTTTATGCATACCTGAAACGGTTCGGTCAAGAACTTTTCTATGGCAAGCCACTCCCAATCTTTAATTGTCATCCCTGGAGGAACATTTTTCAATACTTATGCTTTAGTCTTGCAAGGTGTCATGAATTTTGCATTCAATGATGACCTCCAAGCTGTCCACAATGAACCCATGTGCTCCAAAGTAGGTTCACGATATGATTCCATATCAGGATTGGAAAAGCATTCCTATAAAAGACAACATAAATTCACATTACAAACATAGTGTATCCATCCCCAAATCCAGCTTCCTCAAACATAAATGATATGCATTTTCTTGTTAAAGCTCTAACAATAACATCAAATTGAGATGATGCAATGCATGGTCCAAGAATCTTATTCTTTAACACCTATTAGTTCTGCTAATGATGCTATGAATACATCCCACTAAATTACAAGTACTCACCAATGATGACACTCTCCTCCGCATCATAAAAATGTACTGATACACCACTGATTCTTAATCAATAAACATAAAACACAGTTCCAGCTTCCAAAAGTAATTCTTAATTAAAACACAAAACACAATTCCAGCTTCCTCAAAAGCATACGAGTTAAGTTATATCTCTAAAGCATACAAGATAAGTTATCACTAGAAACAAAACCATAAATATACATGTTATCACAAAGACATAGGTGAAATGTCAATTGACGGCTGCTCTGATTTGAGTCACACATGCATGAAGTAGATATGAAATCGCCAACCTGAGAGTAGAGCAATATATATACATAAATAAGACTGTTTTTTGAGCTCCATTAAAAACCGAGCTCGAAACAGAATTCAGGGACCAAGAGGTCAGCCCAACTAACAAATTTCATCCTAATATTTACCTGAGCCAAAATAGACATCCATACAGTTGCAATGAATCCAGGAAATTGATAAAGAAAGAAACAAAGAGTACTAACACCAGATACCAACACACACCATCAAAATAAATGATACTAGAATAAAAAAACTAGAAAAGTCTCAGCATAAAACCATAGGGGTATGAAAAACAAATTAGGATACTTTAAATGTTAAAACCATGAGACAGGAAAACTTGTAAAAAGGTAACCGAAAAGAGAAAATGATATGTCCAACACTCAACAAAGTACTGATCATGATACTAAAACAGACATATAGACAGTCTTAAAAAATAACCAAAAAGTAGAACAAAGGTGTTTCACATACCTTCACTGCAGCCCACATGTGTTCCTTGTCACCTTTAGACATATTCTTCCATGTAAGAACTTGTGTAGGACATATGTTACTGGACCGCACAATTTTCCCCAAGTGTCTGGACCAATAAGTGTGATTTGGTCCTACTCCATGATTGTTGAGAAATTGGATCTCAAATTTTTCTCCTTTTTTCAAACTACGATTTTCGAGTACTTGTTGGGTCCTCTAACTTTTCTAACCTTTTCAGTTGCAGTATTTGATCAATGAAATGGATATTAAAAAGTTGTGTCTTCATTTTATTTCTAACACAACAATAGATCAGGGGCAGATCCAGCATAGGAGGGGTGGGGTGTATGGACCCCACTCAAATTTCCGGTCGAAGTTACTAGTATACCCCTCTAATAATATTAAAAATACGTATGTATACATTTTCAGACACTTTTCAGTGTAATTATGTCTTTAGTTCAACTGGTTAAAAGCTTTATAATACACCTTAAGGTCACTGGTTTGAATCTTGGGTGATGCATGTTTTTTTCACCTTTTTTTTTTTAATCTGGCCCCCACTGGAAATTTTCCTGGGTCAACCACTGCAATAGATTAATATTAAAAAAGCCATATTCAGTTTATTATGCTTACCTTCAACATTTTTCCTTGAATTTCCATACCTCATTTCACCAGTATCACTATTATCATCTTCTAAATCCCCTGTTTCCATTGTCATATATACATGTCATACAGGGTCAGCCTTGGCATTTATTGGGCTAAATCCCTTGTACCACTATATGCATGTTATTTTCACCTTTTTTTTTAATCTGACCCCCACTGGAAAATTTTCCTAGGTCCGCCACTGCAATAGATTAATATTAAAAAAAGCCATATTCAGGTTATTATGCTTACCTTCAACATTTTTTCCTTGAATTTCCATACCTCATTTCACCAGTATCACTATTATCATCTTCTAAATCCCCTATTTCCATTGTCATATATACATGTCATACAGGGCCAGCCCTGGTATTTATTGGGCTTAAGGCCAATTTCTCGAAAAAAAAAAGAAAAAAAATTTAGACGGAAGGACAAAATTATCGCGCATTTATTGGGCAATTGTGAAAAAGGCCAATTTCTCGAAAAAAAAAAAAAAAAAAAATTTAATAAAATAAAGTTGCTTTAAAAAAAATTAAAAAAAAAAGATCTTCTAAATCCCCTGGGACAGAAAATGCAAAGTTACAAAAAAAAAAATATAGTAAAGATAAAGAAAACTAAACGAAATCAAATGAACAACCCCAACTAAAGACTACCAAATGATGGATTATGCTCAAGCAATTTGAAGATCAATGGTTGCACAGTTGCATCCTTGGCCAAATAAACTGATATTCTCCACATCTTCTTGTTCTTTCAACAAACACATCAAATCTTTGTCATTTCTCAAAGGCTTACCACACCTATCCGTTATTTTGATACCAAAAGAATAAATGTCAATGAACCTAGAACATATGCTCAAGACATCCAAAAAAGAACAATCTTCTGTTATATTTCTTTCTTCTCATTTATCTTCACCATAGTGAACAAAGAGATTGTGCATTGGATTTCACCGGTAGGGAGAAAATATACTTTTTACAAATACATTGATTAATAAAAAATCTCAAAGAACATTTTTACGCAAATGAAAATTTTGTTCATTGAAATTAATATCACTAAGGACCTGACTCACATAAATACAAATACAGAAACTCAAATAAAACATAGAAGACATAGCCTATAACATTCTATAAGCTGCAACAAGAGAAAAGAACATGTAGAAAGGTGAAAGAAAAGAAAGAGAAGGACCACAATTTCTCTAAGGCAACACCCAAGAAGATGGTTACGGTCCTCAGGCTGGAGCATGGGATTCAACAACTGCTCAAATTGGTGATTATTCTCCGGATCAGTTATCACAGCCAAGGCAGTCTGAATTTCCTCTATGCCGACTACTTTTCCAGATGACAGAAAAATGACAACTGTAAATTCAACCATTGTATTCTCTTCGTCTTCAGTGCCTACTATAGGAGTTCAAGCACCATAGCTCAGTTTCAGCCCTCAACTCAGCAGGTACAAAACTACTGTTTCTGCTTCTTTATTTTTCAGCTTCACAATTTTGTCGAGTTGTTACTTCATGTTTCTAGTCACTTGCGCTAGAAAACTACCATTAGGGATTGTAATGTAGCGGTATGTCATATATTACTCAGGAATGTGCTAGAACAGCTTATGATTGTCCGTGTTCAGTTGCATGCTGATAATTCACGAATACAAACTAGAGCTATTAACGTAATTATATGACAAATCTTGGAAATAAACAAACTGAGATTTCACTTAGAATACAAACTGTAGAGCTATTAATGTAATTATATGCAATCTAGCACTTAAACTATTTAAAATCCATGTTTCATGTAGGAACTAAAAGAGGTTCTTCAAACCAGACCAATTGTAGGGCGTGGCATGTGGGGTATGATACTAAATTTGCATTCGTATTTCAAGAATACAACTCAATTTCCCGAACGAAAACCAAAGCTTTATAGCTTTCAAACTTCATATAGTTAAAACCCTAATTTAATAGTTCACATTATCGAGTTCAAAGAAGTTTAAACACAAAAACACAACATACAGACACACAAAGGAGTACTTACCGAGTTCTTTGTAAATGAGATTTGGGACTTATCAAGCTGATCTTCTCTGAAGAACCTACCATCTGTTTACATAACAAAGAGAACAAACCAAAACCAGAACAAAAGTCAATAGCAGCAAAAGCCATAATACAATCGGATATTCTCCACAACGTGAATCATTAGCTCAAAAAAGGATAGAATATCATCATAGCCTCTTCGGATCACCAATTACACCCTTCCATCATCTTCATAGCCGTAAGCCGCAAAATGATGAATAATTACAAGTGGTGTTCTGCAAAATGAATTCTGCAAACTATGTGATGAGAGCAGATTTGGTTCAAAAAGTAAAAGTAAAATTGGTACAAAAAAACCAAGTTTTTGAATGCAGAACACTTATAATGCTTTGCTCTTGCAATAGTACTTCAAATTTACTGAATTTTGATTAAGTTTTTGATAGCAGTATTTATTAGAATTACAATATAAGGGGGACACAAACATGAAAAGAGAAGCAAAAAAAGTGAACCTGTCTAAGATTGCAGAAGCCTTCATACACAGCTAAAACAGAATCAAAAGCTTTTACAAGAGATAAGAGTGTTGCATTTCCATCATTATCCACAATTTCTGCTTCACAATTTTCAACAGAATCATCAATTTACTGCTAAAAGGATCGTTATAAAGTAGGATAATTGTTCATATGAAAAGAAAAATACAAGAATCTACTCAAAGAAAAAAGAGCAATTAAAGAGTGTAAAGGACATGCCATTATTACTAAGAACTGAAGAACATAAAGATATATGACACGATCTCCTGGCTGAGCCAATTTCACCAAACCCCATGTCAAAAGCTCTCTACTCTGAGGATGATGTTTCACTCCAACAACAACCATCTGTCCACCGATGCCTGCGCCGCCGTGTCGGCATCATCTACGGTGACCAAAGCAGTCTCTTGAGTCATTTTTAGTTCAATCTACAGCTGCTCACAAACATAAATTCCCTTCTCCGGCCAAAAATTCATTGAATCCAACAACAATCTTGAGGACCCATTGAACAAAAAGAGATAAAGATACGTGCTTTATACAGAGATTGACTGATTTTATGACAAAGATACTACACACGCAGCATGAAGAAAGGAAGAGTGAAGCTTGCACAACAAGGATGTTAGTTGAATATTCCTTGGAATATTCCCAGAATATTCTCCAGAATATTCTCTTTGACTGAATATTCCCCAGAATATTCCCTTTGACCAAATAAGCATATCAACAGAAGGGAAAAGTATAAATAGATTTCACCTATTGTAATAGTGAGCTAAGTTTTACAAAAAGAAATGAAATAAGATACTTCAAATACTTCTATTATGCATTTTCTCATGGTATCAGAGAAGGCTTAGTATTACTGCTACTGCTGCAAATCTTCGTTTCCATGGCAAATCAACAACAAATTGCTCCCATCAGTCCTTATTACCTTCATCCAAATGAAAATTCTGGTGCTCGTTCAACCATGGTGGAAATAACTATCACAACATGTCAAAGAATAAACTCGCCTTTATCAATGGAGATCTTCTAGTACCTCACATTAATGATCCGGAGCATCATGCCTGGGAGCAATGCAACAGCATGGTGCTGTCCTGGCTGCTGAATTCTGTCTCTGCATCCATCGCTCAAAGTGTTATGTGGTTAAATTCTGCAAGAGAGGTGTGGATAGACCTGCAAGAACGATTTTCACACGGTGATCATTTCAGATTATCAGATTTGCTTGAAGAAGTAAATTCAGTAAGACAAAATGATCTAAATGTTACAGATTATTATACCAAACTCAAAATTCTATGGGAGGAATTACTGATTCTCAGGCCATATCCTAGATGCGCAAGTCGCAATCCTACCGTAATTGTGGTGCAAGAAGAGTTTATAGGGAGTATTTTGAATCCGAATGTGTTATTCGATTTCGAAAGGTTTAACCGACGCTTTGCTCCGGTTAAAGCACGATCATGTTGATGAATCCCCGCCACCTATCAATCGGGTTTTTGGCATGGCTATTAAGCATGAAAGGCAGTTGAGTTATTGTCTAGGACATCCTGAAAAAATAGACAATCATGTTATAGCTGCACAAAGGCATCCCTCCTATGGATCATCCAGTTCACAATCTGGCCAATCTGATATGCCTAGTGGAAATGTTCAATTTCCAAAGAGACCAATGTCAGGAAACAGAAATTTCCAGTGCACTTACTATAATTTGTAGGGGCATACTGAAGATAGGTGTTACAGAAAGCATGGATTTCCCCCAGGAGGTAGGGGCAGAGGTAGAAGTGGATATGGACCTGGTAGGGGCAGCAGAGCAGCAAACAATATTGAAGTTACAGAGCCAGAAACTCAGCCAAGTACCTTCAATTTCACTGCAGAACAACTAGAGGAGCTCAGAAATCTATTAAACATTGCCCCAAACCAGGGAGTAAAAGAGGATGCAGAGCATATGATCAATCAAGCTGTTGTTCTTAGTGCAAACTTTGGACCTAATGTTGGTAAGTTGGATGGTAAGTCTGATCATTTTCTCTCAAAACAGTGGATTATAGATTCTGGTGCATCAGATCACATAACATGTAACCTGAATATCTTTCTTTCCTATCACAGCATACCCCATACATATGTCACTTTTCCTAATGGTGCTAAAACTATAGCTACACACAAAGGCAATGTCAGAATCTTACCTCTCTTAATTTTGCATGATGTCCTATACATACCTTCTTTTAACCACAATCTACTCTCACTCAGTAAGCTGTTAAAACATAATTCCATGTCCGTTATATTTTCGCCTAATCCGTGTCTTATCCAGGATCCTATGACCAAGAGGAGGATTGGATTAGCTAGACAATATCATGGTTTATACTACCTAAGTGCCGTTGATCGCATCATCTCACCCCATCACCACAGTCTCCAACATTTCTGTGACTACCATTTCCAACAATCACAATAAAGTTGCTATGCAGACCAATAGACCTGATGCTTATACATGGCATCTTAGGTTAGGGCATATGTCAAATAAATTGATTCATGATGTAAGGCTGTTAGATCCATCCATCAGTTCTGTTGAAATAAAGGATTGTACAGTTTGTCATCTATCAAAACAAAAAAATTTACCTTTTCCTTTGAGTGATTCTATGGCCACTGCAATCTTTGATTTAATACACGTTGATATATGGGGGCCCTATAAAAGAGCCACCATCTATAATGAACACTATTTCCTAACCATTGTTGATGACTTCTCTAGGTATACTTGGATATTTTTGCTAAAATTCAAATCCCAAGTCAGTGCCCTAATCAAATAGTTCTTTTTTTTTGCTAAAAATCAGTTTGGGAAGATGATTAAAACCCTAAGATCTGACAATGGACAAGAATTCCAACTAACAGATTTTTATGCCATGAATGGAATCACACATCAAACTTCATGTGTGCATACCCCTGAGCAGAATGGCATAGTGGAGAGAAAGCATCAACATATTCTCAATGTAGCTAGAGCCCTCAAAATACAATCCAATTTACCTATCAGTTATTGGGGATTCTGCATTCAGCATGCAGTCACACTTATCAATTTAACACCATCCCCTAAAATTCAACACCGGACTCCTTACTACAGATTGTACCATGCCTCTCCACCATATTACAATCTTAAAGTGTTTGGTTGCTTGGTCTTTTCTACCACACCCAGCCCACACAGAACTAAATTTGACAACTGAAGTACACCATGTGTTTTCCTGGGGTTCCCCAAAAATGTCAAGGGCTATCTACTCCTTAACTTACAAACAAAGGCCATTCTCATATCCAGAAAAATGTTTTGTTCCATGAAAACATATTTCCCTTTTCCTTAAAACCATCCACCACATCAACTAGTCTATCCTACTCTTATCCTATACCAGCATGCCAAAACCACTTACCCTTCAATCTTACTGACATACAACAAGCCTCTCCCTCAACATCCAATGACCCTAATCACACACACCAGTCTCCAATGCCATCACCACCACATCAATTCATACCTGATCCTCAAAACTCAACCTCTACATCCAATTCCCAGTCTACTGCCCACTCTGAGTCCTCTCCATCAAACAACCCTTCACCTTCACATAATCCCATCACTAGAGCTTCCACCAGACCTAAACAACCACCTAAGTACCTATAGGATTATGTTTGCAACTCCACTACCTCAACCACCAAATATCCAATTCAGGATTACATGTCTTATGATTTGTTGACTCCTAACTATAAGCACTTTGTTTTGAGTGTTGATGTTTCAGATGAACCACCCTCTTATCAGCAGGCAGTCAAGGATGTCAAATGGAGGGAAGCAATGAGTGCTGAAATCGATGCACTCCAAAGCACTAATACTTGGGACATTGTACCATTACCTAAAGGGAAAAGAGCCATTGGATGTAGATGGGTATACAGGGTGAAGTACCACCAAATGGGCAAGTAGAACGGTACAAGGCCCGTTTAGTGGAAAAAGGGTACACACAACTGCCAGGGGTTGATTATACAGATACCTATGCTCCAGTAGTTAAACTCACAACAAGTCAGAGTACTTCTGGCTGTAGCAGCAACTGCTGGGTGGCACCTACAACAATTAGACATAAACAATGCTTATCTACATGGGGACTTATCTGAGGAAGTATACATGCACATACCCCCTGGCTATCAAACAGACATACCCAATGCAGTGTGCAAACTCAAACGATCACTATATGGGCTCAAACAGGCTGGACGTCAATGGAATGCAAAGCTTACAAACTATCTGGTGCAGCTAGGGTTCACACAATTGATATATTACTTTTATATGATTAAATTACGTTGTTTTATCAACGAATTCTATATAAAATATATGAAATTATGATATAAATGATATGAAATATTAATCTTTATAGTTTAGAGTAGTTAGTAGTAAAACTTAGTAATAATAGTGAAAAGTTATCGTTTTGTACCGATTTTAGTAAATCGGAGTGTCGTGTCAGATTTACGTGGGTATTTGTGGTATTTTATTGCGATTTATAAACCAAGACCCCGAGAATCGACATTGTGAAGTATAATCATATCTTTGGAAGGATTTAGAGAATGTCACGAGCTTGAGTGGTCAAGTGGTCAATCGAAGTGGTCAAGTGGCTAATCGATTTGATTAAGTGGTAATCGAGAAATATCTTCGACAAACGAATGGCTCATCAAAAAGACATTTTCTGAAAAAGAGTCCTTCATGAAAGTTGTAGATCATTCAACGAGCTTTCCAATGCATCTTGAATCATGTTGTTTGGAGATCGGGAACTCGAGATATGAATTTTAGAAGTTTAATAATTATATATAAATATATATATAATCATACGCTGCACATGATTTGAATTAAGGGAGATGGATCTAATCATTACACCGGACCGGTCCGCCCTAAACCCGGCCCAGGCCGGCCTTCATCCCATTTTCTATATAAGGAGCTCGGTTCGGCGCGATCAAGATGTACCAATATGTACCAATATATATATATATATATATATATATATATATATATATATATATATATATATATATATATATATATATATATATATATATATATCTCCTTCTTATTTTCTTTTTAGTAGTAGTTGTAAATAGGCCTTATGCCAAAAATAATAATACCGTAGTATTGTTGTAATGCTCGGGAAATTATCGGAAGTTCGGTGTTGTTGAAGTCGTTGTAATATCCGGAAGAATACGACTCTGATTCAGCATTTGTAATCGGGTAAAATTTTCTTAAGTATTTATGTTTGTTATGTTTATTTTTATCTTTTTAGTCGTTATAATGTTTTTAGGCTAAGTCTTAATAACTAGCCAAAGTTATGTAATCGTTTTATTTCGATCTTTTTGGTAAATGAATGCTGTCTAAGTAAAATTGACTAAAATTGAGTTAATTGAATCTTTTTCTATTTTGTAACATATTGATAATATTCGGATTGACGTAATTAACCAAGATGAATCGCAACATATAACCTAACGATGAACTGACCAGAGAAGTTAGGATATGAGATAAAAGATAGAAAAACCGGAGGGTAAAATTGGCCGTGCGAAAGCGTGACAACGGAATCCTATTTCCTACCCGGGGGGCATATTTGTCTTGGGAAAGATGAATCTTATTAAATTTGTGCTCAAGATCGTAATAATGTTAAAATCAACGGTTTAATTGAAACTAACACCGGAAAGTTAAATCGATCCGCCTGACAACCGGAGCCTTTTGAATAACATCGGCCGTCGACAAACGGAATAACCTCTTTTATCCGGGGTAGATTTGTACTCGGCACTTCGGACTAACCGAGATTAGCATGGGGCAATTGTGGAGATTAAGCGATGACAATTTGACATATGACAATTTCATACGCTCGTGTGAGGAGGAATTGTTAACCTCGGGAGTGCACCGTTTCATTTACTCAATTGGACCTAATATAAAAGGAAAGATCGAGCACATTCCGTTTACTGAAAAAGATCGTATAAATCAATTATATAAACTTTGGCTAGTTCTATTTGTCTATTATTATAAACTATATATTGGTATCTATATATTTATATCTATATATATATTTTGCAATCCATGTATATATATATATATATATATATATATATATATATATATATATATATATATATATATATATATATATATATATATTATATTAGAATAATTTTTAAATTACGCATTTACTTTATGTTAAGTAGAATAGTAGTAATCTGTGTTATAAAATTGCGGTTTAGATCGAGTTAATAACAGCTCTTTGGTGTTTAACCACACTTAAAAGAATTACCACGTTTTTCCCTGAGGATTCGACACTCTGACTCACCACACTAGCACTATGATTTGACCCGGTACACTGCCGGTAAGGATTGTATAGCACTAGAAAACGTCCGTCAGCTTTCTGGCGCCGTTGCCGGGGATACACGTCGCTAATTTCTTTCTTTGTGTCTATGGTTACTACTTGTATTAGCTCAAAATTCTCGAGAATAAATCAACACTTTTTCTTATCTCATTTCTATTTTAATTTTTCGTTGGTATCTACTTTCTTTTAGTACCAATTTTCTTCTTCTATAAAACTCGAGCATTTTTCTATTTTCGTTAGTTGATGACCAGAAGCGGTAAAACCTCACTTACTCCTTATAAGTCTGACATAAACGCTTACGAAAGGCAGTTACGAATAGAGAGTAAGGACTCCTTGGAAAATCTCCAACGGAATCATCTTCTAATAAAAATACAGAAATGGCTGAAACTAGTGATGAAACAAAAATGAACAGAGGCTAGATCATGCTCCAGGGCATGGACAAAACCCCGTTAACCCTAATAATAATCAAAATCATAATAATAGAAATAATCAAGATCGGAACCGAATAATCGTAATAACCCACCAAACCCGAGACCTATCTCGTGATCAAACCGTAAGAAGAAACCAGACTAATAATCCCATACTTTTACCCAATGAAGGAGCGAATAATTTCGAAATTAAATCTCATCTTTTTGGTTTAATTGACGCAAGAGCCCAATTCCTAGGAGAGGATGATGAAGATCCACATCATCATCTCTATCTTTTTGAAGAACTGTGCAATACAGCCAAAAGTCAAGGTGCTCATAAGGAATTAACGAGGATGACTATGTTTCCTTTTTCTTTAAAAGGACGAGCCCGAGATTGGTTTATGTCTCTTCCACATCATTCACTTACTAGTTGGGAGGATATTCAAACTGAATTTCTGAAACAATATTTCACTCCAGGACGAAATTTGGAATTAAAAGTCGAGGTTGCTAACTTTAGACAGGGATCTGAAGAAACGCTTGGGAATGCCTGGGAAAGATTTAAAAAGTTGTTAAGAGCCTGTCCCGACCATGGTTATTCCTTAGATATGCAAATTCAACTTTTCTATCGTAAATTAAGAAAAGATTCACGTGCAGATGTAGATCATGCATGTGGTGGTTCTTTAATGATGAGTGAAGCTCAAATAGTTTACGATGCTATAGAAAAGATTTCCAAAAATAACAGAATGTGGGAAACCGGTTCTAGCACCAGAAAAGTAGCTTTTGCAGGAGAATGTACATCTAATACGGAAGTTCTAACACATTTAGAAAATTTGAGTAGGAAATTTGATGGCCTACAATCGAACAAAAACCAAAGTTTAGAAAATAGTACACCAACTGAATACTCAAATCAGGATAATATGTCAATAGGGATCGAAGAACCAACAGGATATTCAAGAGAGGAGGTGAGTTTTCTTCAGCAGCATAGGAATTTGAACAATGCATATTCAAACTCGTTTAATGCTATTAGAAGAGATCACCCTACTTTTTGATGGTCTGAAAACCCTAGTAAGCAAGGACAACCGCCATATCCAGTTCAGTATAGGAATATGAATAATAATCAAGTTTATCAAGAAAATACATCTAATCAGAATTTACAATCATTACCTAGATCCTATCCTCAACATACCACTCAAAGTATACCAAGTAACTCAAAGTTCAACTCAACCTGCGAAGGAGTTGAAAAATGGGAAAAACTAATGGAAAATATGATGGGTGTAGTATCTACTCAAGCTAAGAATATGGAAACAATGATGACTTCTATTGGTACAGTCACTAAAGATTTGAGTTCTATGAAAACATCTATGAGTGGACATGATACCAGAATGAGAACGATAGAAGCCTCATTAAGGAATATGGAAGATCATTTGAGTAGGGAAGGTGAACGTAATAACAGTAGACCTCCTGGAGGATTACCAAGCAATACTGAAAGAAACCCAAGAGAGGTAAATGTTTTAGTTACGAGAAGTAGAAAACTCTTTGGTAGTAATGGAGTAGAAAACTTCGGAAATAATGAAGTAGAAAATGATTTAGATGGAAAAAATGATGAAACTAAAGATGAACTTGAATTCACTGATGAGGAAGAAGAAATTATAGAGAATTTCTTGAAAAGGAATAGAAGTTCGGAACCTGAAAGTGAAGGTGAAAAATGGGTAAAAATCCCTAGGATTTTGAAAGATCCTATGGATAAAGATTTAAGGACTTTATTCAAGGAACATGTTAGAATGGAAGATAATGAAACCAAGGATGAAAAACAGGAAGAACCGAAGGAATCTGAATTAGAGATTGATTCAGGGAATGTTATAAAAGAAAAAATTCAAGAACCTGAAACATGGCGATCAAGTAATACTCAAAAGTTTAAGGAGAAAGGAAAAGAGAAAATGACTTTGGGATCAAAGGTTATAGATTTAGAATCTTTACCTTACCCACCTAAAGATCAAATTAAAAAGATTAAAACTGATCAGAAGTATGCTCATTTCCTTGATACTTTTCGTCATATTCATGTTAATATCCCGTTATCGAAGCTCTAATTAGTATGCGCGTTTATGGAAAATTTCGAAAGATATTCGTCAAACAAGAAAAAATTAGAGGAATATGAGAATATATGCCTAAATGAAGAATGTTCTCATAGTTTTACAAAGATAAGTTACCACCTAAACCGAAAGATCCTGGAAGTTTTACCATCCCGTGTGAAATTGGAGGATTTCTGTTTAAGAAGGTCTTATGTGATCTTGGAGCTAGTATAAATCTCATGTCTTATGAGGATTATAGAAAGCTAGGCATAAGAAAGCTTACGAAGACTGAAATGACTCTGCAAATGGCAGATAGATCGATTAAATACCCTAAAGGAATTATTGAGGACGTATTGGTTAAAGTAGACAAGTTCTATTTTCCAGTAGACTTTGTAGTTATGGAAATGGAAGAAGGATATTCAGCGCCACTTATCTTAGGTCGACCATTCCTAGCTACAGGAAGAACTTTAATAGATGTCCAGAAATGAGAGTTGATTCTGAGAGTCAATGAAGATGAAGTTGCTTTCAATATTTTCAAAGCTATGGAACATCCATACATATCACCAGAATCATGTTCTTTTATAGAAGATATTCATTCTGTCTATGACATTCAGTTACCAACTTTTGAAGACAAATTAGAAGAATGCTTAACACTGTCTATCTATAAGGAAGATGAGAAAGACACCGCAATGAAAGAAATAATCCTTTCTCTAGATAAAGGAAGTTTTACTTTTAAACCATCATGGCATAAGTATTTGGAATTAGAACTAGAAGGACCAGTTCTTAAACCATCTCTGGAAGATCCACCTAAGAATCTGGAATTGAAACCGTTACCTTTAAATCTGAAGTATGCTTTTCTTGAAACTAATAATCTATTACCGGTTATTATTTCATCATCTTTAACTGAGCAACAAGAAGATCAATTACTTAGAATGTTGAAAAAGCATAAGAAAGCTTTTGGATGGACAGTTGCCGATATTCGAGGTATTAGCCCTGAGATTTGCGTTCATAAGATAATTCTGAAGGAAGATGCTAAACCTTGTATTCAACCGCAACGCCGCCTCAACCCAAATTTGCAGTTAATTGTTAAGAAAGAGGTCATTAAGCTATTAGAAATGGGGATAATTTTTCCCATATCAGATAGTGAATGGGTAAGTCCAACTCAAGTGGTACCAAAGAAAGGAGGTTTCACAGTGAAAGAGAATGAAAGGAATGAAAGGGAAATTACAGGATATCGAATGTGCATTGATTTTAGGAAACTAAATGATCATACTAAGAAAGATCATCATCCACTTCCATTCATAGTGCAAATGTTGGAACGTTTAAGTGGACATAAGTATTACTGTTTCTTAGATGGTTATTCAGGATATTTAGAGATATTCATTGCAGCATGAGATAGAGAAAAAACTACTTTCACTTGTCCTTATGGAACTTTTGCTTATAAAAGAATGCCGTTTGGTTTATGTAATGCACCAGCTACGTTTCAAAGATGTATGATGGCTATATTTGCTGATATGGTTGAGAAATTCTTAGAAATTTTTATGGATGACTTTAGTGTTTACGGAGATTCATTTGATGTTTGTCTGTTACACTTAGAACGAGTGTTACAACGCTGTGAAGATACCAATCTAAAATTAAACTGGGAAAAATGTCATCTAATGGTATCAGAAGGAATTGTTTTAGGTCATAGAATCTCTGAAGAAGGTATTGAAGTTGATAAAGCTAAAGTCGAAGTAATTGAAAAGTTACCTCCACCAGTTAATTTAAGAACCCTAAGAGGATTTCTCGGACATGCAGGATTTTATAGAAGATTCATTGCCGATTTCTCAAAAATAGCAAAACCGCTAAGTCATTTGCTTGAAAAGGAAGTACCTTTTAACTTTGATAGTAAATGTATGGAAGCCTTTCAGACCCTAAAAGCGAGATTAACTACTGCACCAGTTTTAGTAGCACCAGATTGGAATTTGCCGTTTGAGATTATGTGTGATGCAAGTGATTTAGCTGTAGGAGCTGTTTTAGGTCAAAGATATAACAAAATTCTCAAAGCTATTTACTATGCATCTCACACATTAAACAATGCTCAACTAAATTATGCAACTACAGAAAAAGAACTGTTGGCTGTAATTTTTGCCTTAGATAAGTTTCGATCGTATATTGTTGGTTCTAAGGTAATAATTTATACAGACCATTCAGCATTGAAGTATTTACTGAGTAAGAAAGATGCTAAACCTCGTCTTCTTAGATGGATTCTCTTACTTCAAGAATTCGATATTGAAATTAAAGATAAAAAAGGAAGTGAGAATGTAGTAGCAGATCATCTAAGTAGAATGGAAAATGATGAAGAAATAGGAAATGAAATCAAAGATTCATTTCCTGATGAACAACTATTTAGAATAGATACTCCTTCAACCATGCAGTTATTAAAGAATAGAATTCCTTCTAAGGAAATGTCACCTTGGTTTGGAGATATCATTAATTACTTAACCTGTGATTATATTCCGTCTCATTGGACTTGGCAGCAGAAAAAAAGTTCTTTTATGACTTAAAATTTTATTACCGGGAGGAACCGACCTTTTCCGTAAATGTTCGGATGGGATAATCGAAAATGTGTGCACGATAATGAAATTTTAAGTGTTTTATCATTTTGTCATGATCGTGAGGCGGGGAGGTCATCATGGAGGTTGGAAAACTCGCTTTTAAAGTTTTACAATGTGGTTTTTATTGGCCTACACTATATAGAGATGCTTATAAGTATGTTAAATCTTGTGAGTCTTGTCAAAAATGGGGAAATATATCTAAAAAACATGAAATGCCTATGCAACCTATTTTAGAATGTGAGTTATTTGATGTTTGGGGTATAGATTTCATGGGACCTTTCCCTATATCTTTTGGAAAAAGATTTATTCTTGTAATGGTAGATTATGTCTCGAAATGGGTAGAAGCTGAAGCTCTTCCCACTAATGATACCAAAGTTGTCATACGATTCCTTAAAAAGAATATATTTACCAGATATGGCATTCCGAGGGCTATCATTAGTGATAGAGGGTCACACTTTTGTAATAAACCATTTACTAAGATAGTTGAAAATTATGGTGTAACGCATAAGTTAGGAACGCCCTATCATCCGCAAACCAGTGGACAGGTAGAGGTATCAAATAGGGAAATCAAAAGAATCGTAGAGAAAACAGTAGATTCAAATCGTAAAAGCTGGCGTTAAATTAGATGATGCATTATGGGCGTACGAAACGACTTTTAAAACACCAATTGGTTGTTCTCCCTATAAGCTAGTCTTTGGTAAGTCTTTTCATCTCCCGGTTGAGTTAGAACACCGAGCCTTCGGGCTATTAGATTTCTGAATTTCGATCCTAAGGCTGTCGGTGATCATAGATTGCTTCAATTAACTGAACTAGAAGAATTTCGTCTCGATTCTTATGAAAATGCTCGAATCTACAAGGAACGCACGAAATCTTTCCACGATAAGAGAATCTTTAAACGTGAGTTCCATGTAGGTGATCGAGTGCTCTTGTACAATTCACGTTTAAAGTTGTTTCCAGGTAAGCTTAAATCAAGAAGGACAGGTCCATTTAAAGTAACACGGGTTTACAAATCTGGAGCTGTTGAACTAACTGATGGAAATACAACTTTTATAGCCAATGGCCACAGAGTGAAGTTATTTATGGAGAGAGAAGGAATCACACTGAAAGAAGAAGTAATGCTACTGATTGATCCCCCAACAAATTGAAAAAGCAGAAAATCTGAAAAAACTGAAAAGCAAAGAAACTGAAATCAGCCGAATACCAGGTGCTATCTATCTTTAATCTACTTTTCTGTATTTTTATTTATGTTTAAACTCTTTTCGTCTTTTACCGGATAGACGTAAAAGAACTGGATGCCTTTTTTAGATAGATTATGAATTTTTGTTTTACTTTTGAAATTAGGCCTTGATAAAGATGTCGCGTTTGCTATAGAAGCTTTAGTTTTTGAACAAAACAAGAAATTGTTGAGAGAGATTAGATTGAAAGAAGTTTGTAATGGAACATCAAATGCAATAAAAAGAAGGGCAAAGTTTCGATGAGATGCGAGAATAACTGTGGAAAAAGTGAACATGTTGGACGCTGTGGGAAAAACACAACCAAATCCCAGGATGAGTGTTTGAATATTGTTAGGAAGGGAACGATTAGGTGGTTATCCGAAAATCCCGATGGAATTCCAAAAGATAATTCAAATGCTTCATTTTTAGGAGTTAGGTTGATTGAACGTTATATCAGAACTCTGGAAGATTTAGAAATCGAAGAATCAGGAACCCCTTAAGTTTCGAGTCTTTTCTTATGTTTTATTTTATAAAATTTCCGCATAACTTCTGAAAATTTTATAAAATTGGATCTTTATGAAATTTGAGGAGTTTTATAAAATTTTTATAAAAGTTTTTTTTTTAGTTTTAATTTAGATGTTTTATAAGAGTTAATATAAATTTATTAAATTTTTATAAGCTTTTTATTAAGTTTTATAAAGATTTTATTAAATTTTTAGAAATTGTTATAAAATTATAAGATTTCCTTCAAATTTTATTTTTAAGATTTTAATTAAGTTTTAATCAAGTTTAATTAAGTTTTATTAGAGTTTTTTATAAGTTTTTAAATAAAAATCATAAAAAGTAAGAAAATCGGAAAAAGTAAAAAATTTTGTTCACGGACCGATCCGGGGTCAAAATGCATAAAAAAAACGGGGACTCCATTTTCTTCTTCTTCTTCCCTAATTTTCTACACAACAGCCGCCCCCACACCAAAACCCCACCACTCGAATTTTTTTCAATTCCTTCCACAAAAATTCACCTCTCACACTAATACACTACTTGATTTCTTCATCATTTTATCTCCTCTCTTCCACAAAAGTTACAAAAATAAAAAAAGGATCAAAAACAAGCTTCATTCTTTTCCGGCGACTTTACCACTTTTCCGGCCTACTTTTCAACGTTTTCTACATTATAAGGTATTATCTAGTTTATTTAGTTATCAATTTCGTATTTTTCATAATTTTTTAGAATAATTTCAACTGTTTTGATTTTTGAGTGTGTTGTGACAATTTTTATTTTTTGTTGTTTTTGTTGTTGATTGGCTTTACCAATATCGTAGAATGACTGAGTCGAGTAAAAAAGCCTCTAAGAAGCGGAAATCAAACATTCCTATATCAACTCCGGTAGTAGGCACGATAATTTTATCACCTGAAGAAGAATCCGTAAGCTTCAATAAAATAGCATCACAAGAAGCTAAGAATGCGTATCAAAGGATTTATAGTAAATGTGATGTTTTGATTGAAAGAGGATTAGATTTTGATGATTTAGGTGATGAAGTTAAGAATATTTTTACGAGACGTCAGTGGTTAGAATTAGCAGCCAGAAGAGAAGGGGAGATAAATACGACTTTAGTAGTTGAGTTTTATTCAGTTTTGTCTACATTGTCACAGGATGAGCTTACTGAGTCGCAATCTATACCCCTAAGAACTAGAAATGTTCCCTTTAACCCTGCCATTATAAATGCGATTTTGGGAGTTGAAGTCTTTCCGGATGATGAAGATTACATGGTAGTTTGGAATTTAGATAATCCTGCCACATTTGAGCAGACTGCCTTGAGAGCTCAGCACGCTTTTGATTCAACCGCTGTGTGGGTTGAAAATAGGTTTAACTACGGGAAGTGTTTTAGAGGTTTAAGGGCGATTAAAAGGTTTATTAGCCATAATCTATATCCTTCGAGTAAACATACGGCTTATGGAAAAGAAGATGTTTGTATCGCATGGGCGATGGTAAATGATGTAAAGGTGGATGTTGGGAAGGTAATTTTTAAAAGAGTTTTCGAGAGCATTGTCATCGCCAGACCAGGGAGTCATATGTACTTCCCTTGTTTTATTTCGGATTTATGTCGTTGGTCGTGAGTACCATTCCTGCCTAATGACAAGTTAGCTCTGGCTGATGCACCTCTGATTGGACCAAGTTTGACTAGGCTTCCAGATGGTACAATAAGCTCTTTGATCGAAGACGTCAAACTCAACCGGCTCCACCGGTTTCCACATTTTCTTCTTCTTTTCCATCTTTTTCTAGTCGGCCTCAACAAACTCCTTTCTCCAACACTATCACTTATGACATGTTTCAATCTTTAGTTTCGGACGTTGCACGTGGTCAAGCCAACATGGCTTTGTATCCGAAAGTAATAGGCGGTGGTGTGACGATATTCGTAGAGGTTTAAGGAGGAACGAGCGTTGCTTCGTAATCCTACTTTTGATGATCCCTGCCTATCCACCTTGTCAGTCCGATCCGTATACCTTACCAGAGTGGGTAGAACCTATTCCACCACCTTCGAGTGTTCATCCAATGTCATATCCTTTTGGAAGCCAATCGAGTGGGACAGGTGTATTTTCGACAGGTATTCAGAGACCCGTGATGTCTAGTTGAGGAGGATTCGCTGAGTTTGCACATATCACTACTGGGATGAGTTCTATGGGTCTTGATAGTTCAGTCAGGACCACGACGATATTTCAGCCGCTAGCTTCTCAGTCGTTTCCGAGTTCAAGCTTTCATGTTGATCCTGAGGAAGATTTTGAAGAAGATTGAATTTCATGACTGTGTTTGATTAAACATTTTTACTGCACGTTTTCATTTTCGACATTTTCATTCTGATATTGGTTTGTTTTCGTTTTCGTTTATTTTCATTTTATAATTGTTTTAATTTTTATAAACTATAAAAACACAAAAATAATTTTGTATCATTACTAAGTCGTTTTCAAAATATATTGTGTCGTTTTATCAGTCCGTATCAAGTTAGATGAATTTAATTCAAGCTTTATAAAATATCTTCAAAGCATATGTATTGTTACACATGTGAGAAGTAAAAACAAAAACCAATTTGACTTTTACCTCTGTACTCGGTGAAATGATATTGAGGCCGGACCGATCCGGCCTATTCTCGGCCCGAGCCGTGAAGAAAAAGGGGTGAGTCATTTTAGAGTTCGTCTAATGCAGCCACGTATGTTTTATTTACTTCTATTAAAGGAAAGGAAGCCATGAAGTAAACTTTGCCATTCCTTTCACTTTCTATTATTTATATTTTTACTTTCATCTGTTTTAATTTTTTCATCTGTTTTAAAATGTCAAACCATTCCTCGCCCTCTGTTAATTCATATGAGCCAAATACACCGGAAGCTATGGCTCCAGAATCACGAGCATCAAACGATAATATACTTTTACACCATCGTTTTGCTAATTCTCCAATCCAGTTGGAAAAAGGTTTGAATTTCGATAAACTCGATCGCTGGGGTAAAACTGTTATTAGAGGATTCGGTTGGAAGAAGTTTGTAAGTGCGCCAAGAGGACGAATAAATATCTCGATTGTTCGAGAATTTTATTCTGCCTTAATGACGACACCTATGATTGAAATAACTCAAATTGTCTCAGTAAGAGGAGTGGTTGTTCCCTTCTCTTCGTCAGTTATAAACCAACTTTTTGAAATTCCGCATGTTACGCTGCAACATTTCGAGATGAAATGGGGACTACAAAATCCATATAATCATTTGAATAAAGTGCATGAGTCTTTCCAATGTCTGTTTCCACTTTTCGACACAAATCACGATATGTCTACACGTGCTTTACTTCCACACCTAAAGGCGTGGAAGCATTTTATTAATTCTAGAGTATATCCCCACGGGATTTTGCAAGCCTTGCCGATAATGAAATGCTTCTGCTATATGCCTTGACATTTGGTGAATTTGTAGATTGGGGTATTTTAATTCAGAGGACAGTTTTGGAATTTGCAATAACAAGAGGCAGTAGGGGGAAGCCTATGCCTAATGCTTGGATGATTTCGTGTCTTTGTATTCAAATGAATGGAGTAGATGAGTTGGAGTCGGATGAAATTTTTCCGTCTAGAGATAATAGAGTTGGATTGTTACCGGTTGATACACCGGGTTGTTCGTCAACAATTTAGATGGTTTGTTGGTTGTTAGTTTATGATGGTTTAAGTTTTTAATAAGTTAACTTAAGTTAAGTTAGTAGTAATAAGTTTATGTTTTTTAAGTTTGTAATAGTTTTTATCATATTTAATATATATGTTTGAGTTGTTATAATATATTAGTATACGTTAAGTAAAAAATCAAAATAATAACGATATTAATATATAATTTTAATTTTATTTTCAAACCTACTTTTTACTACTCATTGAACATCGGGACGATGCCACTTCGTAAGTGGGGAGTAGAGTTAGGTTAGAAAATTCATTAAAATTTTCGAGAAAAAAAAAAGTTTTTAAATGAAATATATTATAATTATATTATATGTCTAATTTAGATTTTAATAAGATTTTAAGTTTATATAATTGAGTAATTAATGTTAAATATTGTTTTCATGAAATTATATAAGTATGTTGATATTTATAAGTAAAATTTTTAGAATAATTTTCTTTTCAATATGAATTATGAATTTGGAATTGGACTAGGGATGACAATTTTTGGCACCACAAAAATATAACTATAGCCAAATAGCCTACCTAAATAAATTTCCAATTTTTATCCCTACCTCAGCCTTGATTAGAGTGATCAAGACCTCACTCGAAATTGTCATTTTGATTAATTAGAAGTAACCGACCTTTAGCTAATTTTGGTCTACATTTCCTTGAAAATTCCGCAAGTTTGTACGTACTTATGAAAAGAGATGAAGACATAAAAGCTAAGTTTTGGTGTATGCTGAGATTGGAAAAATTAGATAAGTATTAGTATATTCGATCTTACCTCATGACACTTGCAAGATAGTCGATTTTGGTAATGAGTTCGGATATGTTAAAAGAATTAAGAACAAAGCACCATATCTATACAGAATTAATCAAATATCAGGTATCTTCCTTATCTGTGATCGACAACTTAAAAATAAAAAGTACATATCGGTTGTAGCTACCAATGATTTGAGTGCAGTAGGGTGTTATCTCGAAATGTCCTATATCACTATGAGGTTTAAAAGCTCCCGATTGCCTGATGATAGTAGTCCAGCTAGGGTGTTATCTTGAAATGTCCTATTGCTGGGAATGAAGGCATAGAATGAAAAAGAAAAAGTCGAATCATAAGATCTCAAGAATGATTACAAGTTTAAGGAAACCGGACTTGTAATTTTCGATCGAAAGAGTAGTACTCCGATCAATCTTGATGAAGCAATGCTTGTAAGTTTGATTTTCTACACACACTCACGCTTTAGTTCTTAAATAAATAAAATATATATATATATATATATATATATATATATATATATATATATATATATAGAAAATCTGAAAAATATAGGGAATAAAAATAGGATGTTACTAATCGAGATTGTTTTTTGATCAAGAATATGAAGATGTAGGTACGTACGACTTGCTTCTTTCTCTTTTTGATTTCTTTTTTCCGGTTAACCAACATCTTGAGCCTAAACTTTATAAGCCATTTTGTCAACTACCTGACCAAGTTTACGATTCCAAGATTTCATAATAGTTGCGATTAAAAATAATTCTAATATTTTATTTATACTTATTAAGTATTACATGTACAATTTCATCTAAATAATGTTTGATGTTTAAGCTATTTAAGTTATATACACTTTTTGTCTTCTTATAATTTTAAATTAGAATAAGTAATATATTTATAATATTGACAATATAAATTACATTAAAAATTGTGATCTGATCAATTATTACCGCTTATTTTTGCTCGAGGACGATTAAAAGCTAAGTGGGGAGTAGTTGATATATTACTTTTATATGATTAAATTACGTTGTTTTATCAACGAATTCTATATAAAATATATGAAATTATGATATAAATGATATGAAATATTAATCTTTATAGTTTAGAGTAGTTAGTAGTAAAACTTAGTAATAATAGTGAAAAGTTATCGTTTTGTACCGATTTTAGTAAATCGGAGTGTCGTGTCAGATTTACGTGGGTATTTGTGGTATTTTATTGCAGATTTATAAACCAAGACCCCGAGAATCGACATTGTGAAGTATAATCATATCTTTGGAAGGATTTAGAGAATGTCACGAGCTTGAGTGGTCAAGTGGTCAATCGAAGTGGTCAAGTGGCTAATCGATTTGATTAAGTGGTAATCGAGAAATATCTTCGACAAACGAATGGCTCATCAAAAAGACATTTTCTGAAAAAGAGTCCTTCATGAAAGTTGTAGATCATTCAACGAGCTTTCCAATGCATCTTGAATCATGTTGTTTGGAGATCGGGAACTCGAGATATGAATTTTAGAAGTTTAATAATTATATATAAATATATATATAATCATACGCTGCACATGATTTGAATTAAGGGAGATGGATCTAATCATTACACCGGACCGGTCCGCCCTAAACCCGGCCCAGGCCGGCCTTCATCCCATTTTCTATATAAGGAGCTCAGTTCAGCAGCGATCAAAATGTACCAATATGTACCAATATATATACATATATATATATATATATATATATATATATATATATATATATATATATATATATATATATATATATCTCCTTCTTATTTTCTTTTTAGTAGTAGTTGTAAATAGGCCTTATGCCAAAAATAATAATACCGTAGTATTGTTGTAATGCTCGGGAAATTATCGGAAGTTCGGTGTTGTTGAAGTCGTTGTAATATCCGGAAGAATACGACTTTGAAGTATTTATATTTGTTATGTTTATTTTTATCTTTTTAGTCGTTATAATGTTTTTAGGCTAAGTCTAAATAACTAGCCAAAGTTATGTAATCGTTTTATTTCGATCTTTTTGGTAAAGGAATGCTGTCTAAGTAAAATTGACTAAAATTGAGTTAATTGAATCTTTTTCTATTTTGTAACGTATTGATAATATTCGGATTGACGTAATTAACCAAGATGAATCGCAACATATAACTGTTAAGGGTGAATTTACACGATCTATAACGCTATATGTTATGCTAATTTCTCTCATATTGGTATGAATTTGTATAAGAAACAAGTGTTTAATGGATTTATTGAGCGAATGATATTTTGAAAGAGTTAATCGAAAAATAGGTTGATTTATGTGATTTAATTGTGATTTTATGATTATTTGAGCGTTATTACATTTTGCGATGTTTCTATGTGTGTAGATACATGTTTGAAGCTCAAAAGATGATCAAAAGTTGATTAAAGTTCGAGTTAATTAATGATGGAAAAGATAATGAAGGAATGGGATATGATAAAAGAGATAGAGATGAAGGAATCAAGGTAAAGTCGATCCTGGACTGGCGTCCATCAGCCTGAACTAGCGTCCAGGGTGGACGGGCGTTTGACATTCCAGACGAGCGTCCAGGAGGAGCTCTTACATTCAGGATGATCATATTTTTCCTGAACGAGCGTCCAATTTAAAGAAGGACGGGCGTCCGATCCGGCTCGGCCCGACTCGAAGAAGATTACACCGATTTGGACGGGCGTTTACCTATTCCGGACGGGCGTCCGGCCGCCGACTTGGTGAAACCGACCTAGTTTTCTATATAAGGCGGCGTGTTTTCTCCCCAATATCATCATATATTCAAACCCAAAACCCTAGGGGCGGCCAAGCTGCGTTTTCCTTTAGTTTTCATTCAGTTTTTACTCAAATATTTTAATGCACTTTTACTCTAAACAATTCGATCTTCGAAGAGGATGCTAAGAGGCTAGGCCTCCATTGAACAAGCGTTGTGAAGCCGTCCGATTCAACTATTCGCTTTCTTTTCGTGATTATTTTGTGAGTATCTATTACGAGTTGTTCCTTTATCATGCTTTACGTTGTTTATTGCAAATTTATGTCGAAAGATGCTTGCTCTATTGATCGTTTAATTGATGAAAATCATGTTAGACGTTAGATCACCACGATAAAGGATAGATATTTGGTCTAATTAACGAGAGTTATTAGGATAGATTTCTAGGTTAGGAATTGAGAGATTTCACACCTTGAATTGAGAGCGTTAATCTTTAGATCGAAAGATATAGATTAATAGACGAACTTGCCTAAGAAATTAGGGTTCATACTTTTGAATAGGTGAATCACAACTTGACTAGCAATCACGAGATAATCGAATTGAAATTGAATGTTGATAGGATAGGTGGATCAATTGCTTGTTCGTTTCGTAAATTATTGATTCTAAATTCCTTGAATCGAATTGCTTAGCTTAGTTAGTCTTCTGTTGCATACTTAGATTAGTTTAGTTTAAATTGGTTCGCAGCCCATATCCTTCCTGGCTTTAGATCATCTCTTCTGTCCAGTTTTACGTTTTAGTTAAGTTTTATTTTCAGTTTCGTTTAGTTTTATCCATTTGTTTAGTTTAGTAATCGTGACATAGGTTAGTTAGATAAAAACTAGAAATCACAATCGTTTAGTTCCCCGTAAGATCGACCCGGCATTAACCGCTATTACTACGATCCTTATACTTGAGGTTAACCGGATTATTACTTGTTTATTTTGTGTTGATAAAATCCGTGACAAGTTTTTGGCGCCGTTGCCGGGGAACCGGACGGTTGTCTAGTTTTTGTTTTTCTTCGTTTTTCTGTTGTTATTTTTGTTTTCCTGTTTTTAATTCGTTTTAATTTCCTGTTTTAATTGATAAACGTTTAGGTAATTAGTTAATTAGGGTTTTAGCTTAGGATTTAAGGTTCTCTGGTGATTAGTTCTCCCCTCTATCTCTTCTCTCTGTTTCTGTTCTATTCTTTTGTACCCCCAACTTTTCTGTTATTTTCTGCAATTTTTTTCCTGCTTCTGTTCTACTTTTCCCGCTACCAAACGGGCGTCTGGGATATTGGACGCCCGTCCGCTGGAAAATTATCAACTCTGTTCTGTTTTATTCACCTAGACGAGCGTCCATACGATTTGGACGCCCGTTCAAGTATTCTACCTTTCAGACGAGCGTTTGGACCATTAAACGCCCGTCCAGTCTAAACTTCACCCGGACGCCCGTCCAAATTATTGGACGTCCGTCTGGTCCTGTTTTCTTCAATAATTTTGTTTCCTTTTCTTCTTTCCCTTTCTTTTCTTTAGGTTTTTAATCTCTAGTCTAAGCTTTTAATTTTTCTTTAGTTATTAGTTTTTAGGTTCAACATCTTGAGTAGGGTGTCGGTTTATGCAAACTCGAAGTCAGAAAGGACCACTGTTCTTTTCACCTGACCCCGAGCGGACCATAGTCCGACCCAATAGGCGGAGACTTCGTTTTGCCGATCCTTCTGGCGAAGGAAGTTTAACCGAGCAAGAAAACGAACAAAACCTAATAAAGGAAATTGAAGATCTCGTAATAATGGCCGCTGAGGATAGACGGACGTTGACAGACTACGCCATGCCTGGTGCAGTAACTGTCAACCCGGCTATCGTCTTACCAGCCATTACTGCACAAACTTTCGAACTCAAGCCGGGACTTATCCAGATGATGCGGCATGCATCAATTTTTCATGGCTATCAATCGAGAATCCGCATACTCATTTACACACATTCTTGGAGATATGCGGCACCACACGCATCCAAGGAGTAAATGATGATGCTATCAAACTAAAACTTTTTCCATTTTCTTTGAAGGGAGAAGCTAAAGAGTGGTACACCTCTCTCCCTCTCGAATCCATCAATACATGGGCCGAACTCGAGAGAGAGTTCTTGAGTCAGTATTTCCCACCTTCAAAGACAGCTCAGTGCTTAAACGAGATATTCACTTTTTATCAGAAAGAAAATGAGTCGTTCTTTGAGTGTTGGAAGAGATTCAAGTCTCTTCTTAGGAAGTGTCCCCACCATGGCTTGCCGCTGCAAAGGCAAGTCAACACTTTCTTCAGTGGATTGACCGAGCTTACAAAAGGCATGGTCAATAGTTCATCTGGTGGGGCATTTCTGAAGAAAACACCTGAAGAGGGATGGGCACTGTTTGAGGACATTGCGAAGTACAATTACGCCCCCTCTTATCAAGCAACTCAAGCACCTCCTCCTCCTAAGGTTGAGGAAGTTAACATGCAAAGTTTGATCACCATGCTACAGAAGCAGATGGCAACATCCCAAGTTCCAAATCCGATGAATCAAACTCCTTCTTTTCCACAGAACCCTCAGGTTCTATACTGTGAAAATTGTTGTCAGACTGGCCATATGAATGGCCAGTGTCAATTTAATCCCCCTGCACCTTATCAAGTGAATGCCGTCCATGATTATGGACAGTACAATCAAGTCACATGTCAGAATTGTGACGAGGTGGGGCACACTTCTAAATTCTGTCCAATGAATGGACAGAATGCGGAAGTGAATGCATTCTATGGCCAGAACAATCAAAGGTTCAATCAGTTTCCTGGCCAGAACAATTTCCAAAACCAAGGGTTTAATACATCGTCAAATTTCAATGCTAATTCGAATTTTAATTCGAATCAGAATTTCAATAGAAACCCTGGGTTTAATCAGAATCAAAACTCGAATTTTTCCAATCCTACGCAAAAATTCAATCAGAATTGGCCTACCAATCCAAATTCTCAATTTCAAAGTCGGCCCAGCCAGCCCTATTCTTCAAATTCCCAAAACTCTCAAGGCCCCTCCCAACCTACCAATCTTGAAGCTAAGTTGGAGGAGCAAAGCAAAAGTATTCAACTTCTAATGAATACGAACAAGAGCCTTGAGAGGCAAATAGGACAATGGCTGGCCGAGGTTAGCTTCCGGACCGTCGTGGCACCGCCCGACTTTACGGAAAAGAATCCAAAAGGCGGTCGGGTTGCTCGGCCGATATAAGCAACAATCAATGCACCGACCTCGTGCCAACAATGCAATACGGTAAAGAGGAGGCCGTGCGATGAATTTAAGAAGTGGCACTCACCGAGTGGTCCCCCCGGCTTCCGGGGAAACCACTAGCCCCTCCTGCCACTGATAAGGCAGGAGGGGAAGTTGATCAACCACTATCCCCTGTCCTGCAAGAGCGTACTCGGGTGGCTGATCCCCCGAGAGATGAAAGAGTTGAAACACCTCAGGTGGCTGAGCCCCCGAGAAAAGAAGATTCGGTTGAGAGTCGGGTGGCCGACCCCCGACCAATAAGACATCCGAAAAAGTTGTGAGGTGGAAAGATCCGGAAGACAATTTGTAAGTGCATCCTCAAAGAAAGTATTTTCCGAGAGTGACCTTAAAAAGCTTCCATTTCCACCGAGGAAGAGCAACATCCCTCCGAGTGAAGATAAGAAATATGAAAAGGTGCTTAACCTTTTGAAAAATACTCAGGTAAATCTGCCATTATCCGAGGTCTTGGTCGAGATGCCTAAGTATACAAAATTCATCAAGGATGTTGTGTCTTCGAAAAAGAAATTGGCAGGCATGGAAAGGCAAATTTGTGAGGATTGTTCCTTGATAAATCATCAAGACTTACCAACCAAGAGGGGTGACCCAGGCAAATTTATGCTCACATTGCAGATGGGAGGCCTAGTCTTCCCAAATTCTTTATGTGACCCGGGTGCATCCATCGCCTTGATGCCGTTGTCCGTTTGCAATCGCCTTGGTTTACAAAATCTTCTAGAACCCACCACAATGAACCTTCGGTTCGCCGATAGATCTTCCAAGAAAGCTTTCAGGATCCCGAAAGACATATTAGTTCAAATTGATAGGTTTACCTTCCCGCTTGGTCGGTACGTCTTAGATATGGAGAAAGGCAAAAATGTTCCCCTGATTCTTGGAAGACCTTTCCTATCTACAGCTAGGGCCCTCATCGATTGCGATGGTGGGCAAGTAACTATTCGCGTTGGTGACCAAGAGGTGAGCTATAGTGTCTCTAAATCTATTCACGTGCCCTCCGGTTCTCCAACCGGCTTTTCCATCGAGGAAACATTTAATGACTTCGGTGATCGTATGGAAGAGCACGTCAAGGTGTGGAGGCGGAATATGAGCGATTGATCGATAATCCGAATAGTCATGGTGTGGTTAATCTAGATCAATTGACGGTGACCTTGAAGATGAGTTATTAAGAGAAGAAGCTTTGGCGGTGGAGCCACTAAGTAAGCTCGGCGATGTTGAGTTGAAAAGTGGAGGGCTTAAATCGAGTTTAGAGGATCCCCCGCAGATCTAGTTCGAAGCCGTTGCCTAAACATCTTAAGTATGTGTTCCTACGGGAAGGTGACAAGCTTCCCTTGATCATATCTCGCCAAGCTATCTCGAATAGATGAGCCGAAAGCGTTAAACGTCTTGCGAAAAAACGAAAGAGCCTTTGGATGGCAGGTGGGAGATATCCGAGGAATACCTCCTGACATCTGCATGCACAAGATCAAGACTAGTGAGGGAGCCAGATGTGTAAGACAGCCCCAAAGGAGGCTAAACCCTCACATGCAAGAGGTAGTCAAGAAGGAAATCATTAAGCTTCTAGATATGGGTATTATATACGCCATCGCTGACAGTGAATGGGTATCCCCTACTCAAGTAGTCCCCAAAAAGGGAGGGATTACTATTGAGAAGAACGAGAAGGGAGAAGAGATAGCATTGAGGCTCGTTACAGGCTATAGAGTCTGTATTGACTACAGAAAACTCAATGAGGTCACAATGAAAGATCATTTCCCCCTTCCCTTCATTGACCAGATGCTTGAGCGTCTGGCGGGGCATGCCTTCTACTGTTTCCTCGATGGATATTCAGGATACTTCCAGATACCCATCGATCCTATTGACCAAGAGAAGACCACTTTCACCTGCCCTTATGGTACATTCGCTTACGTGCGGATGCCATTTGGTCTCTCGTAATGCCCCGACCACCTTTCAAAGGTGTATGATGGCTATCTTTGACGGGCTAGTTGAAAAGTGTATGGAAATTTTCATGGACGACTTTTCGGTCTTTGGTCAATCCTTCGATGATTGCCTCGATAATCTTGATCGGGTGTTATCTAGGTGTGTGGAAAAGAACTTGGTGCTCAATTGGGAGAAATGCCATTTCATGGTAGATGAGGGAATAGTTCTTGGCCACAAGATCTCAGCCAAAGGAATTGAGGTAGACAGGGCTAAGGTGGAAGCTATCGAGAAAATGAGTTATCCTAAGAATGTTCGCGAAGTCAGAGGTTTTCTCGGACATGTCGGCTTCTATGGGAGATTCATTCAGGACTTTTCAAAGATCGCCAAGCCCCTGTCTACCTTACTTAAGGAAGACGTTGAGTTCGCCTTTGATGATAACTGCAGGCACGCGTTTGAGGAGCTCAAAAATCGTCTGATCTCTGCTCCAATACTTATATCGCCTGACTGGAACCTACCCTTTGAGCTTATGTGTGATGCCCCTAACTACGCAGTTGGTGCAGTTTTAGGACAAAAGCTTGATGGAAAGTTCCAGCCTATCTACTATGCCAGTCACACACCGAATCCTTCTCAAGTTAACTATACCACTACCGAAAAGGAGCTTTTGGCCGTAGTTTTTGCTATGGACAAGTTTCGTAGTTACTTGTTAGGAGCTCAAGTGATTGTGTGGACTCGATCACGCGCCTTGCGGTATCTAATGACAAAGAAAGAGGCTAAACCGCGCTTCTTCGCGTTGGATACCGACCCTCCAAGAGTTTGACGTTCAAATTAAAGATAAAAAGGGCGGTGAAAACGTAGTGGCGGATCATGTTTCTAGGATGTTAAGTGAGGAAAAGGGTGATCCCGACGACATAGATCTTTACTTTCCTCTAGAAAACATCATGTTGATAGATGGTCGCGCTCCGTACGTCCCTTGGTACTCCTCCATTGTAAACTACCTTCATGCCCGTTATCTCGACCCCGAAATGTCTTATCGGGAGAAGAAAAAGTTCTTTCTCGATTTGAAATATTTCGTTTGGGATGAACCTTATCTTTTTAAGATCTGTAAAGATGGCTTGCTTAGGAGATGTGTTCCTGAATCTGAGCAACGTGATATTATTGAGCAATGCCACAGTGGACCCACCGGAGGTCACTTTGGTCCGTGGAAAACCGTTGCTAAGATCTTTCAGTCCGGTTTCTATTGGCCTACGATTTTTAAGGACACGAAGCTTTTCGTAAAGCTTGTGATAGATGCCAAAGAACCGGTGCTCGACAAGGCGGTTTGACATGCCTTTGAAACCCATCCTCGAATGCGAAGTCTTTGATGTATGGGGTATCGATTTTATGGGACCATTCCCATCATCTTGCGGTAACAAATACATCTTAGTCTGCGTGGACTATGTGTCTAAATGGGTGGAGGCTCAAGCCACTCCTCACAATGATCACAAAACGGTCATTAAATTCTTAAAGAAAAATATCTTCGTGAGGTTTGGATGTCCACGTGCCTTGATCAGTGATGAAGGGACACATTTCTGCAACCGACCCCTAGAAAAAGTTCTTGAAAAGTATGGTGTTCGTCATAAAACTGGCACACCATATCATCCAATGACTAGTGGTCAGGTTGAGAGAAGCAACCAAAGTATCAAGAAAATCCTGGAGAAGACGGTAAATAGTCATAGAAAGGACTGGAGTTTGAAGTTGGATGATGTGCTTTGGGCTTACAGAACTGCCTATAAAACCCCTATGGGTACATCTCCATATCAAATGGTCTACGGGAAACCATGTCATCTGCCTGTCGAGTTAGAGCATAGAGCTTATTGGGCTACAAAGTTTCTGAACTTTGATTCCCAATCTTGTGGAAAACATCGACTACAGCAGTTACATGAGCTAGACGAATTCAGACTCCAGGCTTACGAAAGCGCCAGGATTAGTAAAGATAAGATAAAGCTACTCCACGATGCGAAGATTAAGAAGAGAGAATTTCAAGTCGGCGAACAAGTTCTTCTATACAATTCTAGGTTACATTTGTTTCCTGGAAAGTTGAGGACACGTTGGTCCGGTCCCTTCGAGATTCTCCAAATTATTCCTGGAGGCGTTCTAGAACTACGAGGTTATGGAGACCAGCCGTTTCGAGTGACCGGTCAGAGGTGCAAACACTACATTGGTGAGCCTAAAGAAAAGCCTTTGACTGTTAGGTTCCTCGATATCCTCGGGTGTGGTGCTACACAAGTCGAAGAATTCGACGAGTTTTCACCCGATCTTTTCTCCGAGGATGACGCCAATGGTCAATCTGAAGATGTTCTAGCTGGTAGTTGGGATATGGAAGAGTATTGGAAGGAGCGTCAATTAAAATGTCATCGAAGCTTCGAAGATGAGGAAGTCAACCATGGGGAAGTTTAAACGTATTTGGAAAGCTATCAAAGATCTAACCCCATGTGTTAAGTGTCGTTTTCGCACCGAACTGCGATCAAAGTTTAGACGAGGTAGTGGTCGCGAGAAAAGTCAAATGGCCTGATCCAGGCTGAGCTTTAAACGGTGTCGAGCTAACGACAGTAACCAAAAGCGCTACTAGGAGGCATCCTAGATATCCCTTATTATATTAGTTAAATTCTGTTTATGTTGTTCGTATTATATTTATTTAAGTTTTAGTTAATTAAGTTTTAGTTAACTAAGTTTTTATGTTTACATCTGTCAGTTAGTTTGATTTTTAGATATGGATTACGGAGTTCTTCCTGAGGAGTTCCCCATCATTAGTCGGATCCCACTGATTACGTGGGCGATGGACCAGGAGGCACTATAGTCCCGCACGTAGATTTTGAGCTTAGTACCCGTACGAAGACCATCACCTATGTTCTCATTGTTCCCCGCTGTTCGGGAGGTAGTGACTTCACTGCGAGGAGCTACAGGAAGCTATAGGACGTCCATATACGATCCTAAACGACCCTATGCTGACAGATCTAGCGCTGGTACTACAAGCTTCACATTTTAGAGGTTTAGAGGTAGCTGGAGATGACTGGGGCGTACAAGACGACTATGATTTCCCTCCTGCTATTGATATGCTTCGTCGTCTCATCCGTTTGGTGGATTGGGACGAGATTTATGCTGACTAGCGTTAGTTAGGTTTGTTTCGTCGAGCCCCGACGTAAAACAAAAGCGCTTGGTGGGAGGCAACCCACTGTTTTCTATTTGTTTAATTTCTCGTAATTTTATGTACTTTGTTTGATTTGAATTGGTATTTTTGAAATTTTAATTAAGTTTAATAAGAAATTGCATTTTTGAATTTGAGTTGTATGGAATTTTATGATTTTTGACACTTTTCTGCTTGGACGGCCGTCCAGAATTCTGGACGCCCGTCCGCCTTGATAAACTCTTGGACGAGCGTCCACTAAACCTGGACGCCCGTCTGAATTCTTCCCTCCAATCCTGTATGTGATTTAAATTGTTGGACGAGCGTCTACTAAACTGGACGCCCGTCCGGATCATCCGATTTCCCGGTGGACGCCCGTCCGCCGAGTTGGACGAGCGTCCAACCTATGCCTATATATACCCCTTCTTCGAGTGAACATTCACTTTTCAGAATTTTCAAAAGCCAAACCGTTTCCTATCCCCCCTTTTGCCCTAAAATCCTCGATTCTAAACCATTTTGAGCGATTCGAAGTGCTACAGGCCGCTCTTGATCCCCTCTCTTTGATTCTCATAACCAAATTCCCCAACACACAATATTTTTGGAGAATCCGCACCCATTGTAGTCCGACTTTTAAGGAAAAAAAATTCGATTTTGGGGCTCATTTTGGTGTTGTTTGGACTACTTTTCACCTCGATCGACATCTACTCATCCTACGTGGTAAGTTAGTAGCAACTTTTCTAGTTTTTATTCACGTTTTTGCGAGTTGGATCTTTGGGTCGGCTCGTTCACTTGAATATCATCTTAATTCGTTTTTTTTTACTGGTTTTGTGTTTCTTTCTGCTCTGTTTTGGTGATGTGGTGTTGTGATGGGGGGTGAATGGGTTGTTTGGTGATGATGATGGTTGTGGTTGTGGTTTGGTTGCTTTGAAATCCCGCTTTGGATGATAAACGGGTGTCTTGTTGTGAATTGGGGTTGTTTCGGCTTAGTCTGGGCTTGAAAATGGTGCATAAGGAGGTAGCTAAGAGGCATGGGAAAGGGGTTGCTAAGGAACCTGCTAAGAGGAAGAAGGGTGTGGACCCCACTTTAGTCAATCCTAATCAAGGAATTCGCATTGGTGAGCGTCAGAGCCTTCCTAGAGGTCAAACTAGAGTTCCTTTCCAAGACGAGCCTGAATCTGGGTCTGAAACTGATGATGAGTCGTTAGTGAGGATGCAAACTAGGGCGGCAGAAGCTCGGGATGAGCAGGTAGACAATGAACCTGAGGGAGACGAGCCGGTTAGACGGAGAGTGAGACCCGCTATCCCTATGCCCTTTGCTCGTAGGTTCATCAATGCTAAAGCGATGGAGGTCTATAATAAGCATTATTTGACTCGGACGATGTTGGTCGAGCGAGCCGTTCTAGACACGAAAGTGGACCCCGCATTTGTGAAGTTGTTAACGGATAGGAAGTGGGGAGCTTTGATGAAAACTCCTAGAACCCCGGTTAATGCTACGGTAGTCCGTGAATTTTATGCCAATTGCTCAGAGACGGACTTGGCAGCCGGAGTTGTGACGGTTCGGGGAGTTCAGGTGCCGTTTACACCAGCGGTTATCAATGGGAAGTACGGGTTAGATCTTTTTGAGGGCTTGGACTATAAGGAGGCCATTAAAGCTAAACAGGACGCCGGTGAGGATCCACTGGAGGAATTACGGTTGTTGGTATGCCCGGAGGTGCCGTGGACGCTTAGACCGGGTGGGGCTAGAAAGGAATTAGTGACCACAAACTGGACGGAAGATTGGAAGGTTCAGTGTCGGTTTATCCAGAACCGGTTGTTACCTAAAAAAAACTTGACTCATTTCCATATTGGAGACCTTGGGATGCTTTATGCCTTGAACTTCAAGCTTAATGTCGATGTGGGGCAAGCGATTTTCGACGAGGTGGCCATGAATCAGAAAGTGTATACTAGGTGCTTGATTTGTCCGCATTTGATACACGGCCTATGTCAAGATGCTAAAGTTCCCGAGTACAAGACCGATCATAAACCGAAGAATCCAAGGTTCTTGCAACGGGAGAAGGCGAAGCCTACCGATCAGACTGAGACTGAGGCTCAGTTACCACGTGAGCTTGGTTCTTCCTCTGCACCACCTCCGGTTCCCTCCTTGTCTAGTTTATCTCCTTCGGAGAGGGCTCGGTATAGCATGGCCAATAGTCTACGGGATTGGATGACTGATATCCAGGAGACGCAAAAGAACATGATGTACGTCTTTGAAGTGCATTTTGGAGGGCAAGAAACCGAGGGATATGAATATTTTCAGGGAGAGTGATACGGAGTTCGTCTTTTCCGATGCGATCGAGCAGGTCATTGCCGATGTGCTTGAGGCGGAGAGGGAGCCTGATGATGAGGAGGTTGCGGAGGAGAGACCTCCTGGGACTGATTCTGCCCCGGTTACACAGCCGGCACCTTCATCGACGACGTCTACGGCTGCTGTACCCTCCACTGACCCTACTACTGCTGTTGATTCTACTGTTCCTCCTTCGGTTGAGCCTGCTCCGGGCCTTTCTTGAGCTTTATCTGTTATTTTTCTGATTTCATGTAGCACTTTCATGATACCTGTACTTTTCATTTTCTACGTTTACGGATCATGTACGCCATACGGCATCCCGACATTCTGTTTTGATTTGTATTAACTTTCTGGTCACTGTTTTCTATGCTTACCGACGTTTCTTTTGTCTACTCGATTTCGATTTATTACCTTTTTCATTGTTACGATATTATACCCCATTGTTCCCCCGAGGTATTTCTGGTTTCTCGAGTGGTGCAGATCTAGTTTTTTGTCGAGCTCTCGGTTGAGTTCGGTTTGGACGTTGTTTTCGACGCTTTTGCGGGCGTTGTTTCTGTTCATGCTCCGGCCTGACCAACATCTCGATTTTCTACGTGAAATCAGCTAAGTTTCTTTTTTCTTTCCGTTCTGCACAACATGAGGACATGTTGATTTTTAAGTGTGGGGGTGGGGAATGATTTGAGATGTATCTATGCATTTGTTTAATACGTTAGTGTTTCTATGCAAAATGAGCTATAATTTTAAAATTTTTGGAAATTCTCCGACATTTTTGTTTTTGTTTTGTCCCGAGTAGGCAATTCAATTCAATGTTCGTCATCTTTATAGTCATTTAAGCTATACATCATATGTTTGGTAAGTTAGTTGTTTCACCGACACTATTTTTCACGAGCCATAGTGACGATGAGCTATTTTATAAAGCTATACCCCGTTTGGATTAGTGATTTTTGATTTTCTTATAAGTCGTGTACTTAGTGCTACGTATATATCGTGAGACTTATGATAGTTTGTATTTAGTTCCGAGTATGACGTACCGTGAATATCTAAGGTTTGAATGTGATAAGTAAAGCGTAATTGAAGTTGTTGAAAAAGTTGTTATTCAAATGAAAAAAAGTTGAGTTTATAATGAATCTATTGTGTGTGTCGGAAGCTAGTCGATGATTTGAGTGCGATAGGGTATACCACGTATGTCCTATACCACTATGATGACCAAAAGCTCACGACAGTTAGAAAAAGCTGCCTTATGATTGGAGTAAGGTAGGGTATATCTCGAATATCCTATTCTGCTATGAGGGCAAGAGCTCATTCTGATGTGTGTTTAAATGTGAAATATTAAATCAACTTATAAAAGAATTGTTATGAAATTGTTATGAGACTAAGTTATCGTCTATCTTATCCCCAGTATAAACTGTCAGATATGCTGTAGGGATTATCCTCTGAGTATTTCAGAAAGGCCCTAGATATGTTCAATCATTCTTTTCGGGATATGTCACGTTTGTAGGGTGCATCTTATGAGTGTCATTTATCGCTAGTCTACGAGGGGGTGTTAGCTAGTTTTGCTTTGAGTTTCTCGAGTTTGGATTTAGTGGAAGTTTTTCTATGGTTTTGCACACACACCGTGGTGAATTTCTGATTTATTGGATATGTGTTATATATGTTGAGATGTCTGTTTTTTTTTCCGAGCCTTATTTTTGTTTTGTTTTGCTCGGGACGAGCAAAAGCTTAAGTGTGGGGGAGTTGTTAAGGGTGAATTTACACGATCTATAACGCTATATGTTATGCTAATTTCTCTCATATTGGTATGAATTTGTATAAGAAACAAGTGTTTAATGGATTTATTGAGCGAATGATATTTTGAAAGAGTTAATCGAAAAATAGGTTGATTTATGTGATTTAATTGTGATTTTATGATTATTTGAGCGTTATTACATTTTGCGATGTTTCTATGTGTGTAGATACATGTTTGAAGCTCAAAAGATGATCAAAAGTTGATTAAAGTTCGAGTTAATTAATGATGGAAAAGATAATGAAGGAATGGGATATGATAAAAGAGATAGAGATGAAGGAATCAAGGTAAAGTCGATCCTGGACTGGCGTCCATCAGCCTGAACTAGCGTCCAGAGTGGACGGGCGTTTGACATTACAGACGAGCGTCCAGGAGGAGCTCTTACATTCAGGATGATCATATTTTTCCTGAACGAGCGTCCAATTTAAAGAAGGACGGGCGTCTGATCCAGCTCGGCCCGACTCGAAGAAGATTACACCAGCTGGACGGGCGTTTACCTATTCCGGACGGGCGTCCAGCCGCCGACTTGGTGAAACCGACCTAGTTTTCTATATAAGGCAGCGTGTTTTCTCCCCAATATCATCATATATTCAAACCCAAAACCCTGGGGCGGCCAAGTTTGTGTTTTCCTTTAGTTTTCATTCGTTTTTACTCAAATATTTTAATGCACTTTTACTCTAAACAATTCGATCTTCGAAGAGGATGCTAAGAGGCTAGGCCTCCATTGAACAAGCGTTGTGAAGCCGTCCGATTCAACTATTCGGTTTCTTTTCGTGATTATTTTGTGAGTATCTATTACGAGTTGTTCCTTTATCATGCTTTACGTTGTTTATTGCAAATTTATGTCGAAAGATGCTTGCTCTATTGATCGTTTAATTGATGAAAATCATGTTAGACGTTAGATCACCATGATAAAGGATAGATATTTGGTCTAATTAACGAGAGTTATTAGGATAGATTTCTAGGTTAGGAATTGAGAGATTTCACACCTTGAATTGAGAGCGTTAATCTTTAGATCGAAAGATATAGATTAATAGACGAACTTGCCTAAGAAATTAGGGTTCATACTTTTGAATAGGTGAATCACAACTTGACTAGCAATCACGAGATAATCGAATTGAAATTGAATGTTGATAGGATAGGTGGATCAATTGCTTGTTCGTTTCGTAAATTATTGATTTTAAATTCCTTGAATCGAATTGCTTAGCTTAGTTAGTCTTCTCGTTGCATACTTAGATTAGTTTAGTTTAAATTGGTTCGCAAAGCATGTATCCTTCCCGGCTTTAGATCATCTCTTCTGTCCAGTTTTACGTTTTAGTTAAGTTTTATTTTCAGTTTCGTTTAGTTTTATCCGCTGTTTAGTTTAGTAATCGTGACATAGGTTAGTTAGATAAAAACTAGAAATCACAATCGTTTAGTTCCCCGTAAGATCGACCCGGCATTAACCGCTATTACTACGATCCTTATACTTGAGGTTAACCGGATTATTACTTGTTTATTTTGTGTTGATAAAATCCGTGACAATAACCTAACGATGAACTGACCAGAGAAGTTAGGATATGAGATAAAAGATAGAAAAACCGGAGGGTAAAATTGGCCGTGCGAAAGCGTGACAACGGAATCCTATTTCCTACCCGGGGGCAGATTTGTCTTGGGAAAGATGAATCTTATTAAATTTGTGCTCAAGATCGTAATAATGTTAAAATCAACGGTTTAATTGAAACTAACACCGGAAAGTTAAATCGATCCGCCCGACAACCGGAGCCTTTTGAATAACATCGGCCGTCGACAAACGAATAACCTCTTTTATCCGGGGTAGATTTGTACTCGGTACTGTTCGACTAAGCGAGATTAGCATGGGGCAAGTTGTGGAGATTAAAGCGATGACAATTTGACATATGACAATTTCATACGCTCGTGTGAGGAGGAATTGTTAACCTCGGGAGTGCACCGTTTCATTTACTCAATTGGACCTAATATAAAAGGAAAGATCGAGCACATTCCGTTTACCGAAAAAGATCGTATAAATCAATTATATAAACTTTGACAATCCAAGAGTGAACAATTTCTTTGGTGTTTAACCACTATTCACAAAAGGACAACAAAGGGATTTCATAGCTCTCTTGGTATACGTCGATGATATCATTCTAACTGGCCCTAATCCTGACCTAATTTGCACAATTAAGACTCAATTGGACACAAAATTCAAGATCAAAGATCTGGGCAAATTGCATTACTTCTTGGGGGTCGAAATTGCTAGAGGGCCAAAAGGAATTACCTTATCACAGCGCAAGTACACCCTTGACTTGTTATCCGAGTACGGACTCTTAGCCTGCAAACCTGCACCAACTCCCATGGCTACCAGCTGCAAATTGGCAAAGGACGACTCTCCCTTGTTGTCGAATAATACAGGGTACCGTAGTCTCGTTGGAAAGCTGATCTATTTGACCTTCACACGCCCGGATATAAGTCTTGCCGTCCAGCAGCTTTCCCAATTTCTTGATTGCCCCACAGAGAATCACCAAACTGCTGCAATCCGGGTCCTTCGATTTCTTAAAAACTCCCCTGGACAGGGCCTCCTCTATCCAGCAGCATCCGATGTCACTCTCAAAGCATTCGCCGGCTCACCTAATCCTGCCATCCCTCTGAAGGCGTATTCCGATTCGGATTGGGCAGGGTGTGTGGATACCCGCCGTTCTATCACCGGATGGTGTATATTTCTTGGGGACTCACTAATTTCATGGAAAGCAAAAAAGCAAAACACCATTTCACGCAGCTCGGCGGAAGCGGAATACCGGGCATTGGCATCCACTTCATGCGAAGTACAGTGGCTAGTCTATCTCCTCAGGGATCTTGGCATTAACCCGATATTACCGGTCCCACTATACTGTGATAACAAAAGTGCATGTTACATCGTGGAAAATCCGGTGTTCCACGAGCGCACTAAACACATTGAGCTCGATTGTCACCTCATTCGTGAAAAATTTCAAGCTGGCCTTCTCACTCCCACATCTATATCAACTGAACACCAACTTGCGGACATATTTACCAAACCACTTAATGCACCCCGGTTCACTTACTTAACAAATCAACTTGGAACCTACTCGATCTTCTCGAAGTCCAGCTTGCAGGGGGGTGACAAAGATACTACACACGCAGCATGAAGAAAGGGAAGAGTGAAGCTTGCACAACAAGGATGTTAGTTGAATATTCCTTGGAATATTCCCCAAATAATATTCAGAAGGGAAAAGAATATTCCCTTTGAGTTTTGAATATTACTTCCCGAATATTCCCTTTGACTTTTCAAATAAACATATCAACAGAAGGGAAAAGTATAAATAGATTTCACCTATTGTAATAGTGAGCTAAGTTTTACAAAAGAAATGAAATAAGATACTTCAAATACTTCTATTATGCATTTTCTCATTAATCACTCTCCATTTTATTAGGGGGTTCTAAAGGCACCCGCCTTTTATTATTATTTTTATTATAATGCAAGGAATATATTATAATGCAAGGAAGTATAATATCGGGGTGTCTTTATAACCCGCCTTTTATTATTATTTTATTATAATGCAAGGAAGTATTTATTATAATGCAAGGAAGTATAATGTGGGGGTGCCTTTAGAACCCGCCTTTTATTATTATTTTTATTATAATGCAAGGAGCTAGGAGGATAAATCACACGCCGTATTGAGTTTATACGTTTGTTGTTGATAAATCACATTACTCGAAACGAGAACCGACAAAGGCAAAAATAATTTAATAGATCACACGCCGTATTGAGTTTATACGTTTGTTGTTGATAAATCACATTACTCGAACCGAGAACCATGTTCATAAATCACATTACTCTAACCGAGAACCGACAAAGGCATCACATTATTCGAACCAACAAAGTTTCCATTTCTATAATAATTTAATAAATCAAATATCGTATTGAGTTTATACATTTGTTGTTGATAAATCACATTACTCGAACCGAGAACCGACGAAGGCAAAAATAATTTAATAGATCACACGCCGTATTGAGTTTATACGTTTGTTGTTGATAAATCACATTACTCGAACCGAGAACCAACAAAGGCAAAAACAAAAACTGTCAATGAATTCTATCTATGATCAGGAACACTCGTATGGCATATTCCGTGTTCGTATCCGTATTACATAGAAAAATGTTGATGTGGTCCCAAAAAAAAGGGGGAAAACCCCCCCAAAAAAAAAAAAGGACCCCAAAAAAAAAATTATAAAAAAAAAGGGCACCGTGTCATCCCCCTTCCTCCCCTAAAAGAATTAAGTAGGAAAGTACAAAAATATAAAAAGAACGCAACCAAAAAAAAAAAAAAAAAAAAAAAAAAAAAAGAACACAACGAAAAAAGAAAAAAGAAAAAAGAAAAAAAACCAATAGGAGCCTGCCACGTGGCAGCATAGGAAGGCTCCCCATTCTCTTTGTATTAGTTAGTGACGTAGGTGTTCCACAACCAACGTCAGTGTGAGTGACGTTTTCCTATATAAAAAGTGTTAAATCTTAGAACGTCAGTCCATGAATACTTCCGCACCTTATAAATTGCTTTTAGCACCACCATATTATTTGTATTATTTTTTTAACTTCAAGCACAACCAATGTCAAATATATATATACGCTAAAGGATAGGATATATGTATATATATATATATATATATATATATATATATATATATATATATATATATATGTGTGTGTGTGTGTGTGTGATATGGGAAGGGGAAGAAAAAAAAAACCCAAAAGGAAAAAACTAAAATTAAAAAAAAAAAAACCCCCAAAAGGGAAGAAAAAAAAAAAGTCCGGACCAATAGGAAGGCGACAAGTGTCAGCCCACTATCAATCCACATTGTCTTTGTATTATATAGTAGGATAGATTGAGATGATTGTACCTTTTAGTTTTCAAAAAGAATTGTAATAGTTGGATAGATATTCGATATTTGAGTAATAATTTTAGGATGTTGTCCTAGTTGCAACATGTGTTACTTGTCGATCGTTGTATTAATCTTTTAGCTTCCTGAATCATCTTTTCGTTTTCCGCTTTTTCTCTGGTGTTGATGATGTCAGACTTACGTATATAATCGATATCCGAAGGGCTGATGATGATGTCAGACTTACGTATATAATATATCTTTTCGTTTTCGCTTTTTTTCCAGTTAAGGACTCGATATCGTCACACATCAAGCTGATGTGACTATGGCAATGGGTAGAAGCCTCGACGTATTGATGAACTCATAAAGAAATAAAAATAATTAACACAAGTCATTTGCTTCAATTCCTCTTCTTACAACATGACTCACAACATTGAAACACATCAGGTGTCCCCAAGACACAGCCTAGTGGTAAAGGGCTTTGGTGTCGTAATAACAGTGGATCGGGAGCTTGAGTGTGGATGTTCGAACCGTAAATGGATGACTTCTTTCATTCTCTTAAAATAATAGCAGTCCATGACTTTAAGCCACTAGTTATCTGATTAATCATCTCCACTCATTCCGTGTGACGTGGGAGTGAGATTCTTTCGGTTAGGGTTTGACCATTTTTTTAAACATGTCAGGTAATCGGAGTTTGGACTGAACTCTTCATTAATGGTAGAAGAGCCTTGTTAAAGGTTCTTAAACAGTAAAATCCATTAAATGGATAAAGATCCATTGGATCACAACCAGAATTCTGATGAGGAATCAGAAAATCACGAGTGTCAACTCGTAAAAATGGAATCCACTACTGGATTCAATGCTAATATAATGATTCAGCAAGAATTATTATCAAAAATTAAAGCTTCTAAATTAGAGATTAAAAAAGAGAAAATCTTTAGAATCCCTAGCTTAATAAGCAGCGTCTTTAAAAGAGAAAACAAAATTTATTATTTTGTTAGTACTAAAGAATTCTCCGTGGACATGAAAGATTATTACACAACAAGAGTTAAATAAAAATCTTCTAAAAAATAAAGAAGAACATAGATCTACAATCAATATGGTTCATATTGGAGCTGTAAAGATTTGTATAAAATCTCAATTTCAAGAAGGTATTAACACACCTATTAAACTAGCGTTAATCGATAATAGAATTAACAATAGAAAAGATTGTGTACTAGGTGCAGCTAAAGGAAACCTAGCCTACAATAAATTTATCTTTGCCGTATATCCTAAGTTTGGTCTTAGTATACACAGTAAAAATTTAGATAAAGTTTTATCACTTATACATCACTTCGAAAGAGAAGACTTGATGAATGAAGGTGATAAACCTTTCAGTGTAACATATTTACTAAGTTATGCTTTAACAAATAGTCACCACAGTACTGACTATAGGAAAACTGAATACATCGAACTAGACGATGTTTTCTCCGAAATCAGAACTATAAAGGAAAAGAATTTTTCTAATATAGAATCAAATACTGAATCTTGGGCAATAAATATTGCTAAAGAAAAAAGTATTTTAGGTGCTGATAAAACACCTACTATTAATGATAGATTCTCTGTTGGAGCATCTTCATCCAGAAGGAGCTTTGTTAGAACTCCTACTGCAAGAAATAGCTTGCTAAAAGATCTGAATCCTTGAGATCAGATACAGAACTTCTTTTAGATATATCTGAAAGAGTTGATAACGCCACACAAACACTTAAAAAACTTTGTGGTTAAAAATTATGGATGTCAGTAAGAAATCATTCTGCTTCCAGAAATGGTGGAATGAAATATTTATTATATTTCATAGTAAAAGAAGTAGATTTCAAAAAGATATTTTTCAAAGAGAAATATCTGGAAAACCTTTAAAGGTTTCATTACCAATAAAATATGAATGTTGGGATTGCTGGAACAAAAACCATTAAAATGGATCCAGTATTTAAAAAAGAAAAACTTCTTAAAGAAACAAGACCTTTAAGAGTTAGATCTGTTACGAAATCAACAAACTGGGTTTCAACCGACGGAACTATTTTTCATGAAAAAAGAGTTCAAATTCTCGCAAACAGAAATGGATTTCATGAAGAAATCTATTTACGAGAAATTTTAGGTAATAAGAAATTACCAATACCATCAAGTGTCTAAAAAGAGTTTACGACTCATTTAATTTAAGATATGACTTCACCACATATCTATAAAAAGGGACGTTTATTACAAATCAAACCTTTAAAACGAGAAATCAATATTACACATTGGTTTTCTACAAACGAAGTCAATGTTAAAGCAATACAACATTTAGGTAATAACTTAAATGCAGTATCTGCACGTATTTTATTAGGACTCTATAAAATGCTTTCCTTTTTTGGAATAAGTAAGGATCCTAGTCAGGGATTATCGAAAAATCCACCCAATTGGAATAGATTTTCCGATCTTTTAGAGAGGGGGGAATATAATCAAGACATCAATTTAGATGAGCAAAACCAAGAGTTACTAACTTTGGTAGAAAAAACCAACACAGAAATAAGAACTCTGAGTTGTAAAATTGATAGACTTACCAATCAAGAAATGCAACTAATGTGTTGTAAAGTAGATAAACTTGAGGAAACTCTCAAGATAATATTAGGTTAATTATGTCAAACATAACAACCATGAATGAAATGATTAATCTTCTTCATGAGGATTTAAAAATTGTATTAAAACAACAAAGAGATATTGAAAATAAAATATCAAGACTTGCTTCTAGAACTGAGGTCGACTACTTAGCAGCAAAAGTCATAAAAGAAGTAAAAGAAGAAATTCATAGGGTTTCTTATACAGAGATACCTATTAACATTTCTACTTCCGCTTTTCCAGAAGATGGAAAATACAGTTATCCAAACCACAATGTGGGAAATAAAGAACTTGGTTCAAGTGCTGATCCAAATGCTTTAAAATGGCCTTGCCAATAAATATAAGCACAAAACTTGATAAATTTTTCTGGGATAACCTAGAAAAAGATGAGTTCATTTTAGATGGACAATATACTTCACCTTTAGATGAAGTAATTAAACTAATGACTCTCGATGAGCTCGAAGCTGAAAAGGAAATGGAATCAAGACCAGAATTAAGTTTAATTCTTGAAACTCTATATCCTATAGAAGCACCACCTGAAGCTCCTCCTAAAACAGAAACTTCAGAAAAACAAACTGAAGATGGAACTTCTGGTACAAAAGGAGATGAAGCATCCTTTAAGAAAAGAAAAGGTAACGAAGGAACCTTTTATACTACTAGTTATCCTAAAGTTCCAGGAGAACAAAAGGAATCTAGAATTCCTATCCTCAATATTGATGGAAAAACTAATAGAAAAGAACTCATTGACGCATGGGCAACCGAGTTAAGTTTGATTATTCAAACTAATAGAGAGGCTTATGGAACCAATAATAACATACTCCTCTTGTTAGAACATAGAACTGCTGGAATAGTTCAAGCATTTGTTAAAAATACAAATTGGGCTAATTTAAATGCAGACAACATGTTTAACGGCATTGTTGATAGTTTATATACTATGTTTTTAGGAATCAATTATGCAGCAGATAAAGATAATGAGATTCTTAGACAACAAGAAAAGGCTAGAAATCGCCTTATAAACTTACAATTATGTGATGTCTGTCTTTTAGACCACTTTACTTATGATTTGAAACTAATCTTTATAAATTACCCAGTAATGAGTATAATGGATTTATAAAACAATATTTAAACAAAATTCCAAATGTTGGAGAAAAATCACTACAAAGGTTTGAAAATGAAACCATTGGAGTTGTAGTTCACAGTCTTGGCTTCGCCAATAGAATTGTTAAAGAAGAACTCACAAAAATTTGGGATCTCTCAAAACAACAGAAAAAGTTAAAGAAATTTAATAAACGTTGTTGTTTAAATATTATGGATGCACCAACAGAGTACGGTTGCATACCACAAAAAATTTATACTAAAGATAAGTTTAAAAAGAAACATTTTAAAAGGAAAAAATTTTCTTATAAGATAAAAAATAAACGGTTTAAACCCGGTAAGTATTTTAAACCTCGTCAGAAGACTGACAATGGAGATAAAAATACTGATAAAAAGAAATTCTGCCCTAAAGGCAAGAAAAATTGCAGATGTTGGATTTGCAACGTTGAGGGTCATTACGCTAATGAATGTCCCAATAAACAACAATATCCTCATAAGGTTAATCGGATTGAGGAAATTATCGAATTAGGTTTTGAACCAATTGAAGATATATATGAACTTTATAGTGAAGTTTATATCTTTAATCAAATTCCTCATAATCCTATAATTGATTATTCTTCTAATGAAAATAATCCTATAAATGACTATTCCTCTGAAGATTATCGTTATGAATATGACTACGATTCAGCGGATACAGACTAATTTGGCCATTCAGGAAGAATCTTGGAATGACGAAGAATTAGTAATAACAAGAAATATTACTAATCCAAATTCTATTTATATCAAAGGACAGTTTAAGTTCTCTGGATATAAACAAATTAATTTACATTGTTATGTAGACACTGGCGCTAGTCTTTGTCTAGCATCTAAGTATGTTATACCTAATGAACATTGGGAAAATGCACCCAATATCATTCCATTAACAATTGCAAATAAAGAAACACTTCACGTTTCTAAAGTTTGTAAAAATCTTAATATACGAATCGCAGGTGAAATATTTCATATCCCTACGATTTATCAACAAGAAAATGGCATGGACATTATTCTTGGTAATAACTTCTGTCAATTGTATGGACCTTTTACACAATTTACAGATAGAATTATTTTTACTCTCGATAATCAACCAGTGATTATTGGAAAAATAAGAAAGGCCTTTACAATGGCACAACACGAGTTTTTAGAATCTATGAAAAAGAACTCTAAAAAACAAACACCCATACCTATTCCTGTTAGCCCTGAAAAAATCAAATTTTTAGAGTGGAGGGGAATAGAAGAAGTATGCAAAACGGAGTTTGGACTGAACTCTTCATTAATCGGGCGGTCTCGGTCTCAGATGTCGGGACTTTTAAGGGGCAAAAAAAAAAAAAAAAAAAAAAAAAGAAAGGGTTTTCTATTACTAGGCGTTCTCTCATACGCTGTCACACCTAACTTTTACGCCATTGTTCGCTTCAACCCCACTGTCACTTACCTTCTTCAAACAAACCTTTAGCCATCCCTGAAAAAGAAAGAAAGAACACCCTTCCGCGAATATTTTGAAGGTAGCATTTGAAGATTCGAAGGAATGCCGTTGCCTCTCTTGAAGCTAGGAACCCTTGCTTTGAAGACTCTGAGCAAACCCATTGCAAGTAGACTCAAGAAAGAGGCCGGAAGGCATCCCAAGTTCCGCAATTGCATCATCAGCATGGCCCAGGTACATAGAACTCATTTCTTTGGATTTTTAAGTCGCATGGCTCAGGTCCTTGAAATTCTAGCGATCATACTTTCCGTGCTGTTCATTTCCAACGCTAGGCTCCTATTTATGCTTTGATTTGTTAGTTTCTTCTTGTTTTTGTCTTTTTTGTCTAGGTTGTGTAACTTGCCAACCATGTGTTTGCGTAATGTGCTTTGAGAAAATGGGGGCTGGGGTGGGGAGTGGTGGGAAAATGGATCGAAAGGGGAAGGCGATGTTACTATCGATAGTAATTATCAAGAAGATTTTTCGGATGTATATTGTAGTTTGTATTCCTACCCAATCTGGAGCATTGGTAAAAGTGTCAACATTATGCTCAGACATATGTAACATCAGACTTATTGCTGCATTTCATTCATTTGATCTGCAAATAAGAAATTTCTGATTGATAAATTGATTCACAATCCTAAGTAAAAGGGAAGCATTGTGAAGACAGTCAACATGAGGCTTTGGGGTGGGGGGGATGGGGATAGATGGGAGAGAATGGTATGAAAATTTCAGCATAGATGATGGTATGTTGATATCAATTATCAACAAATAAGCTATTCTAATTGATTTACATATTTGTATCATTAGGCCACTGGAGGCATTTGAAAGAGAATCAACATTAAGCACACTTTGATCTTTCTTTGAAAAGTTAATCTTCTCTGTTGTATTTCATTCATGTAATGTAATGTCTAGGAGAACCTTGGGTAATTGGTGCTCATGTACTCACCAACGTTGTGGATTTCTTCCCTGGAAATGTGGCAGTATAATTTCGGGATGCTGAAAGGCTTGTAGTCTAGTAGATAAGTAGCATTTTTTCCTTTCCTATGACTTAAACTTGAGTCTAATGGTAATAACAATTCAACCAGTAGAACATTGTCGTTGTTTTACAGCATATACTTTCGGAAGTTGGGGATCCTCAAGTATAATGTTGTGAGTAGTTCGTAATTATGCTCTAGGTGTTAGGTAACTTCAATTGTAATGGTATGAGTAGCTCATCAAAATGTAAAACTTCTGCCTGGACATTGTCGGTTGCCTAATTTTCGAAATTGGGAAGTTAAAATGACCTCTATGACAACTTTAGCTTTTGTTATGAAAACTTCTCTACATGTTTTAGCCTAGGGGTTAAAGTACTGTTAGTGCTGAGCTGAAATAATTTGGCGTGATCTTCTTGCTAGGTAACACGACAACTTTATGTATGTCTAGCCCATTTGCATTTGCTTCTAACTTGTTATCAATTTTTGGCATTTGTGATTTCTTGAATTTCTACACCATTCTGCTGTGTACATGTGAGCAGCGTCTCTAAGTGCATATATGAATTCTGTTGGAAGTTTGTCTTCACTTTTTTTCCCCAGCAGGTGTTATACATTAGGTTCACAACTTTCCAGCTTATCTTTTTGGTCTTTCGTTGATGAATAACGTTTACTTTTTGAACCAGGCAAACCATAGGATAACAACACAAATGCAGAGACGGATTTATGGTCATGCAACTGATGTTGAAATTCGACCTCTGAATGAGGAGAAAGCTGTACAAGCAGCTGTGGATCTTCTAGGAGAGCTTTTTGTCTTTTCGGTAGGTTTTTCTGGTTGACCACAAACACCCCTCCGGGTTTTGTGGCTGTCAATTTGTTACTCCTAAGGAGCAAATGTTTTTAGCATACCTTGATAATACAAAGTTGGTTAATTGCATTGCAAGGTCATGGATTGAAACACATCCCTGCACAGTTTGTTATTCTACCCTTTGGATAAACTCATTGTGCAAGATGTGGAATTCAGGAATCATAATGGAAAACTCGCAGCTTCCATTTGTGAGCTCAGACTGCAAATTTTTTTTTTTTTTTTCATTCTCTTTAGTGCTTTTGTGTTTTCCATGGTGGTGCCTTGTGCATCATGAGTACTATACTAGTTAAACCTGAAGCAACCTTTTTTACGACATTCTGTGAGCTTTGTTTTCATGACAAATTGACAGGGGTAAAAGGGTAGATTTGTTTGAAATGATATGTGGTGTGTGATTATGAAATTGTAAATTGGGTGCTATTACAAGTGACGGTTAGATATTTGACTTGCCTCTGCATTGTTTCATGTATGATTAGGTTGCAGTTGCCGCCCTAACATTTGAGGTGCAAAGAAATGCTCGGTCAGAAGCTAAGAAGGAGGAACTTCGTAAGCAGGAAGTTGAGGTAATATGTTGATTCAGTGATTCTCTCTGCTTTTGACATTTACAATAGAATGTGCTTATGCTAGATGACCAGAAACTTCAGGTTCAGCTAGCTATTGCTAACCGATGAGCTTTGTTTTCCATGTGTGTTATGTGTGGTGTTATTTCTCTGTTCTTAACTCACATAATGTGGGGGGCATGGTGGTGTTAGGCATTGAGGCAGCGAGACGAAGAGTTATCTAAAGAGGTGGAAAATCTGAAAAAGCAGATAAAAGAGATAGAGCAGCAAGCTCAGAAGAAAGGGCTTTTGGGTGCTTTCAACCTCAGGTCTGGTGGTCAGAATAATGAGCGCCCCTCGCCCTCGCCCTCCCCCCCCGCCCTCCCCCTCCCCAGTGCCATCAAAGTGAGATGATGGGATATCCAAGGCCCACTAGTATTTAGTACTCTACTACAACATTAGTTGATATAGGTAGATAAAAGGGCATGCTGTTTTCAACTCATTCTCTTTCTCCCTCCCTCCTTCCCCCCCAGATGCTCGATTGAGAATATATCATTAATTTTCGGGCCACGGAAACAACTCTCCTAGGAATATTAAGACTAGGGGTAGTAGGATAGTAGGTCTAAACAAGTTAACGTTTTCTTCTGGATCCTCCACAGGTGGGATACTTCCATCATTGTTTGTACTTACTTTTTATGGCCTTTTTCCAATCACTGATATTGTGGAGTTAAATCTATTTGCTGCAACCCCCCCAAAGCAAAATAAAATAAAATAAACAAACCAACTTTTGACGCTTACAATGTACGAGCTGTTATTGTTTATCAATCAACAAATAAACATGTATGTTTAATAAGTTATACTGCTTGCTAAATTATGATTAAGGTTCAAAAACTTATTTTCTCGTCAAATCATATCTAGCATAATGAAATTTTGTTTGGAAAAAAGTTTATATTAAAAATAATGGAAAGTATGTGTTGAGGAGTATGGGGAGTGTCCTCACTCCTCATCGTGCCGTTTCCAGGGCGTGTTATATATATACTAGTGAACATGAGCCGTGTAAGGCACGGCGGGCCAAATATAAATCGTTATCGATGATAACATCAAAGAATAGATCTCTAACGTGAAGTAAATCGCGTAACCTTAAACCGTAATAATTCAAGGCACAAGACAAATATAGCAACTGAAACATATCACATTCTCTGCAAGAGGTAGCTCTTTTTTAAAGACGTGAATATTATGAATCACTTCTCTTCCAGCCCTATCAGGAGTTTTCCCCTATAAAATAAACCACAATATGATGTATCGGAAAACAATGTTATAAAATCTATCCATTTAGTTTCGACTTTACGTAATAAAACATTATAGAAAAACAATAAGCGGACCATAACTACACGGTCAAATCTCCTGGGACGCCTTAGCTTCCAGATCATTAATATGCGTGAAAATGCGTTTCATTCATTTTCTATACGACATTTCTCTTTCTTATCATTAATGAATACGTCATTGATCTCGTGTCCATTCATTTGGTGAAAAAAAAAACACGTGTCAAACGGTCCGAAGAATATAAAAAGTGATTTTGTATTTCAACGTCAATTTAGTGACGTTCGTACTGCAAACAGCCATCGGTTCTACCGACGTTATGTTGTTCAAAATAATAAAACATTTAATGTGGTGTCCACATGGTCACATGCGAGCACACCTTCTTGACGCGGATATTTGTTTGCCCTTCTTTTTTCGTTGTTGTATTTTATTGCTAAAATTGACTCATCTTCTATCTTACACTACACAGTAGAACTTCAAATCCGCCGGTCTTTCCGTTTTTTTTCTTTTCTGCACAAACTACTAACGGTACACGTTTGGTAAAAAAAAATTTACACGATTTTATTCAATTGTTGTGCCGAAATCGAATCGAAATTTTTCGGTTGATTGAAATTTAAAACTGAATCCGCACTGTCTGTTGGAGGCACAAAAAATGAACCACTTTAGTTCTAATTATGTAACAGAGAGTCGGAAAAAAAATCGGTTTATATATAACGAGATAACCGATATCCCTGGTTTTTACCGAAGGGGAAAAAAAATGAACCGTATCGAAATATACACTTTGTTATGTATATTCAATTGTTCTGTCGAAATCGAATCGAGAAATCGAAATTTTTCGGTTGATTGAAATGTAAAACTGAATCCGCACTGTCTGTTGGAGGCACTAAAAATGAAGCGTATCGAAATATACACTCTGGTTCGATTTATGTAACGAAGAGTCGAAAAAAGAAATCGGTTTATATATAACGAGATAACAGAAATCACGGTTTTTACCGAAGTAAAAAAAAAAAAAAAAAAAAAAAAAAAAAAAAAACTGATGCTGTAAAATAAAAAAAAAAAAATTAAGTGCCACGTGTCAGCCCGAGAGGCTGCCACGTCTTGTGGGCAAAGTGCCTTAGCACTTAATAGATATAAGACTAGTAAACGTTAGCCGTGCAAGGCACTGCGGGCCCAACATAAATCGTTACCAACGACAATATCAAAGGATAAACACTACTACAATTACACTCTTTTGGGACGACAAAATATCGTCCTTAATAATCAAAAGTCGTCCCGTTTTTACGTTTAGGGACGACATGTCGTCCATAATGTGTCGTCTCTAAAGGTTCGTCTCAAAAAATAGGAGGATTTTTTTTTGGGACGACATGTCGCCCCTAAAGATCCATCGCTGACGTGGCAAATTTTTTATTCAACGCTAACGTGGCGTGCATTTTTTGGGACGACATGTCGTCCATAATGTAAAATTCCGAAATTAATTTATATTATTTCACAAAAACAAATTAAATAATTTAATTTTTATTAGGGACGCCATTGTCGTCCCTAAAAACTTTACAATAAATTTAATTTAATTTCCGAAAATGAACTATTAAAAAAATAATAATTAAATTAGGGACGACAAATGTCGTCCCTAATGATCGGCTATAATTTTCTGGGAAATTAGGGATGACAAATGTCGTCCCTTTTTTTTTTTTTTTTTAGGCAGCATTTGTTTTTGCATGCCCTCGCATGCCGAAAAATCGAAACGCAACATTAACATGAATAAAAAATCATCCAAATGAACCAAAAATCATCCAAATGAACCAAAACTACTAGCTAGGGGATGAATAAACATCATAATAATATGAAAATCGTAAATTCCATCGTAACGTACGGTTAACCAACAAAATATTTAAAACAAAGTTATAAGTTATGTTTGTGATCCATCGTGTGTACCATCGCCCTGATCCTTATCACCATCCTCATCACCATCATCATCATCATCATCATCATCATCATCTATGCCAAACGTTGTATTATTTGTTTTGTTGTAGTGGGCGAAGAAGAAGTCTAGCATAGTCTTTTGTTTCATTTTGGCTTTTTTCAACTTTGCCAACTCCTTCTTCAGTCCATCTACTTCAGCATCACGGTATGATGAAGTGGCACAGCTGGATGAGGATGGTATGGACGATCCTGATGCTCGTGAAATGGCCATCCGAGGCCCGCGTCCAATATAGTAGTCGCTTTGTCTCCCAACGCACTACTAAAAATAAAATCTTCTTCTTCTTGAGTCAGCTTTCTTCGGGGTCCTGGAGCGATGATGGAGCGATAATACTCCAACATTCTCTACATTTATACCACAAATAATAAAAGTATGTCAAAAGCTATATGTATATATATATATATATATAGAAAAAAATATCACTTATATGTATAGCTTGTGTATGTATGTATATATATATATAGAAAAAAATATCGATCACTTACATGGTCATCTTCGGCTTGAGCATCAACCCATGTCCCATCCGCATGTCGACGCACTTCCGCCCATAGATCTATGGGATCACGCTCAATGACATTCTCGCCGATAACCGTATCATTCTTTCAAATAAGAATACATATTATTAGTTATTAAAATTAAAATATAAAAAATATAAAGATATAAATGTTATTAGTTATCAAAGTATTTTTTGTTTTCGTGTGTTTATGTTACTTACATCTTGTATGCCTTGATAACGGCGTTGGTCGATAGTCTTTCGCCCGTGTGTGCCTTTCTTGTTTCCACGAGCATTTTGGGTATTCACTTCTGATTTCTCCTGTTTAAAAGGAAGAACAAAAGTCATATACACAAGATAGATAATTTATATAGACCTATCGATTATTGATTTACCTGAAACTCATGTGAATAGAAATAATCTAAATACTTGTCTCAATCCTCATCCAATAGGACATCTCGATGTCGTGGGCAAGGCACTTCCTTGTCCCCATGATCTCGTTCCCATTCTTTTACATGCGTGCTTAACCTTCCTTTCCATCTTTTGTACAAAACGCCGGCGTTCTCAAGCACGGCGTGCCGATGTTCGGCAATATTATCAAAATGTGCACGAAAAACAATATATATATATATATATATATATATATATATATATATATATATATATATATATATATTTACAACTTGAAAGTGTTAATTATAAAAATACGCACCCTCATCTCCTCGAAGAGTAAATTCTTCGATTGTTCATCAACATCCCGCCAAGTTGGAAAATAAGGTCTAATATGGCATCTTATTGCCTTTCCTAAAGCGGATGATAGTTTTCCGTGGTATTTTCCAACATCATTCCGCATTTTAGGAAATCGTGGATGTCATACTATTGGGAGTTTGTTTACCCCCTGTTTCTTTTTTTCTTTCTCAAGGGAAAGCCCCTTGGAAGTGTCGCGTTGCCCTCTCTTCTTACGGCTTTCCAAGGCCTCCAATTCAGCATCATCAACGATGAATTGGTCAAGATACTCATCTGCAATAAAATGTGAATAGAATGAAAAAATGTACAACGGTAATTTTAAAATTTGAATAGAATGAAAAAAAAAAGATTATTACATACCGTTCTCACAATCACCTTGTATCCTATTCGGATTTTGATGTGGTGGACGCGAACCACCGGCAGACCCAGCACATGCCATGTAAATAACTTTTGAATAAAACAATCGGGGTTAGGCCTAGTGTTTACATATCCAAATATAACAAACAGTGTTTCGTTGTGAATAAAAAATACAATAGACAACATTCATTAAAAAAAGGGGTGGTGGGCCTAAAGGACAATATAAGATGCTAAATGATGAAATAGGACAAAAAATAAAAACAGTGGTTGAGAAGGACAAAAAAAGAAGAGATGTGCTAAAATACCCTTAATGATAATATAGTTAATATTTTTTATTTCTTCACCTCAATTTCGGCTAAATAAATGCACAGACTTTCATTCATATTTCTCTTAGAAAGAAGGGGAGTTTTGAATCAGGAATTGAATGGAGACTTAACTACCACCGGAAATAGCGGCCAATAACTCCACCATCAGTTACTGCGTTTGATCTAGAGGGATTGGTACCGAAAGTAAAGAGATCGTATGGCGAGGGATCCTCTCGGCTTTGATTTAGTTGCGGTTCTAAACAAAACACCATTTTTTCCGGCGAGCAAGATACCCATTAACGTGAAGAGACGGCGAAAGGCTAACGGAAAAAAATCACGGCCGAGTAAGTATAAATTCTATTCTCATACCACCATTGATGGAGCAATGTTTGATTTTCATAATTTCTTACATTATTTATTTTGTGATGCCATCCGAGAAAAGCGATTTTGGGGATCGATTTCTAAGAAGTGAAATTTGGGTGTTAATTTGAATGGAAAGCGAAAATTCTTAATTTAGTTCTCAAAAAATTCGAGTAATTCGAATAGATTGTGGAGTTGCCAGTTTCATTCATATGAATCATTTGGTAAACATAATGGATACTTCGATGAAAATTATGAACGGGTGTTACTACGTCCATCATTGAGTTACTTGCATTTGACCGTAAATATCTTGTGTGTTTCTACATATAAGTGTTTTCGGTGTGTGAATTTACAACCGTTATCTCGGCTTACCTAATGGAAAGTTCCTCATGTACTTGATGAAAATCTCGTGTTAATACACAAATGGAATGGTTTTAGGAAAGAATAGTTACAACAATTTTTATCACATGTTACACCTTTCATATGAATTGTTACTACTTTTGGATGGATTGTGAGTACAATTTTGGGACTGCTACTACAATGTTTTGCATTGTAACTACATTTTTGTGACTTGTTACGACATTAGTTTGGACTAGTGCTATTGTTTTTTGTACGGTTACAACATTTATTTGAATTGTAACTACATTATTTTTTGCACATGTTACACCTTTTTTGTCAATTGTGTCTACATTTTTTTGGATTGTCACTACAATTTTGGACTGCCACTACAATTTGTTGCATTGTTACTACATTTTTTGGGAGCTTTGTCAATATACCACTATTGACAAGCCCAATTTCAAATCATACCACTCCATTGTCGATATGCCACTCCCATTTTCGCGTTTTAGGTGTTTTTGGAACCAAACTAAACCCTAATTGGGAAGGGGGAACCCAATAGGGGAAGGATGTACCTTAAGATCGTGCACATTTGTGAAAAAAATGGAAGAAAATCGCGTTCCAAAATTGTTATTTTTTGCCTTGGGTGGTATATCCACAAATTCACCCAAAAAGTGGTGGTAGTCCAGAAAAAATCCCACATTTTTTTTGCCTTGTTACTACATTATTTTGAACTAGTGGTCCATTGCCTTGACCATTTACTTCTTACAGAGTTGCCCAAAAGCTGTTCACCAATTAAGGGTGTGTGTTATCAATCTAATATTTGTTTCTCTATTCCATTATGTATATATATATATATATATATATATATATATATATATATATATATATATATATATATATATATATATATATGTATGTATATATATATATGTATGTATATATTAAAGATGGTTTTTAATTTCCAATTTTTAATGCAGGATGAACATATGAAGATATTGAGAGCCAAGAAAAGAGAGGATGATCAAGAAATGGGGATGACGTGGGATGAGTACAGACAGATGGAATTTACCCAATGTGTAGGCACCACCTGTTTTACTACGTTTGGTGAAAATCCGAACGCATAACTGAGATTGCTTATGTGATGTTACTCAAAGTACTTCATATGTAGTAACTCATGCACAAACACAAATGTATATCAATTTACCGCTTATTAATATAACAATTTTTTTCGAGTGTAACTACGTGTATTATACAATGTCTAATACTAATCTAATCTAATGTTTGTTACTCCATGTTTTTTTGTTATGACTACATTCTTTGTACGTGTTTCTACATTATCTTGTATGTTGCTGCATGTTGTTGCAGTGTTACTATTTCTGTAGGGATTGTGAGTACTATTTTGGGACTGCAACTACAATGTTTTGCATTGTAAATACATTTTTTTGAATTGCTACGACATTAATTTGAACAAGTGATACTGTCTGTTGTACGATTACTACATTTTCTTGGATTGTAACTACATCATTTTGAACTGTTATGTTAGTGTTGTCAGTGTCTGATGAGAATAACATGTTAGTACACAAATGGGATCGTGTTAGGGAAAAATGGTTACTACAATTTTTTGCTCATATTACACATTTTTTTGTCAATTGTGGCTACATTTTTGTGGATTGTCACTACAATTTTTGTACTGCAACTTAAGTATGTTGAATTGTTACTACATGTTCATGAAAATGTTACTTCATTTTTTTGTATGTTGCACTGTTACTACATTTTTGGGATGTGACTAATTTGATTTCGTTGAGAAAGTAGAGTTGGATCTCCCATGTGACTGAATCGATGTAGACACATTGTGGATTGTAGTACAATATTTTTACATTGCATTTGTGTGTACGTGTGTTTACGTTCTATTGAATGTTACTACATATCATGACTTGATAACAATTTTTATCACATGTTAAACCTTAAACCTGAACCCTAAACCTGAACCCTGAACCCTAAACATGAACCCTAAACCTAAACCCTAAACCTTAAACCCTAAACCCTGAACCCTGAACCCTAAACCCTAAACCCTAAACCCTAAACCCTGAACCCGAAACCCTAAACCCTTAAACCCTAAACCTTTAACCTGAACCCTAAACCCTTAACCCTAAACTTGAACCATAAACCCTAAACCTGAACCCTAAACCCTAAATCTAAACCCTAAACATATACCCTAAAACCTAAACATGAACCCTAAACCTGAATCCTAAACCCTGAACCTTAAATCCTACGTTAGGGTTCAAGTTTATGGTTTAGGGTTTAGGGTTAGGGTTAAGGGTTAAGGGTTAAGGGTTTAGGGTTTAGGGACCAGGTTTAGGGTTTAAGGTTAAGGGTTAAGGTTTAGGGTTTAGGGTTCAGGCGTAGGGTTTTCTGATTAAGGTTTATTGTTCATGGTTTAGGGTGTACATTATGTGTTACTATGTTTGAGGGTGTTTGCATAAAGGTGTTACTACGTCGTATGTTGTTCACGGAACGAACGTATTGGATGCATATAATGTTGATTAATCGTATTGTTACTATGTTATTTTCGTCGATGGTGTAACTTTATTTCACGATTGTGTAACTGCATTCAGCATTTTTCTTGTGCCAATGTGTTACTACGTGTCAACGTAAAGACGTAACGTCGTACTTGTATTTTGAATCGAATTTGGTGTATGCCTATAGTTTTTTTCGTGAGTGTCTGAAACTTGTAGAATAGATAAAAAGACGTAATTAGGAATTTTCTCCTTTTTTTTCCTTTTCTTTTTTTAAATTCGCAGCATGGGCAAAAATAAAAAGAGTGGTATTGAAGGAGGTGATTGTGTGCAATTCTTTGGGAATAAAAGAGACGTAACCCATTAGGAATTTGCTCCTTTTTTTCCTTTTCTTTTTTAAATTCGCATAAATGGACTGAAAATGGGGCATGAAAATCGGAAGCAGTATCTAATATGCAGTTACTCAACCGCATTAATTAAATTGGAAAAAAACAGCATTTATAATTAGAAAAATAAATATTAAGGGTAATATTGGAATGACATTACTTTTTGTCCTTTACAACCAGTGTATTTCTTTCTTGTCCTTTTTCCACAAATAAGATGTAAACTCGTCCTTTACAACCTTTTCCTATTAAAAAAATGAATGTTGCGGCCTCCGTTTGACATGTGAGATCAAGCAGGCTCTTTATATTCAGATAATTGGCAGCCTGAGACATAATAAAACATAAAACAAAAACAACAAAAAAAAAAATTAAATTGTTGATTGAATTCAACAGAATGGCAGCCTAAACATTAAAGCTTTAACTTATATAACTTGTTTAAAGTACTGAATAGAGTATAAACACTTATGGAAAATAATATATGCACACCAAAAATTTATTATTCGTATATGTAGAGCCTTTGTTCACCACCTTAATTTATCTTGTTGCTTCTATATATATATATATATATATGTTATTTGATAATATATTCATATTTGCAAGTCTTATTTAACTTTTACCTTGTTACGTCTATGATATTTTATCTATGGCTATTATTTTTTGAAGAAAATCTATGGCTATTCGTAAAATAAAATTAAAAAAAAAAAAAATGTACATAACAAACAAACAAAAAAGGAAATTAAATAGAAGGAATTGACGAACCAAAATCAAATCGAAGAGGGTGCTCTGATCTACATTGACGAACTCAGTGTCGAAGGCCTTTAGATCGGCTTCGGAGGTGCTGTTGAGCTGAGTGGAGCGGAAGCAGGTGGAGCTGCGGCCGGCTGAGTGGAGGTGCGGCTGTGGTTGAGGCCGGTGGCGGAGTAGAGGTACTTCTGTGGTTGAAGCAAGTGTTGGTGGAGCTGAGGGGTGTTTAATTTAAGAGCTGGGAAGAAGAGAAGAGGAGAGGAGGTGGAGAGGAGGATCGGAGGAGAGGAGGAGATCGAGGGGAGGAGCGGCCTGCAATTGTTTAAATTCGAATGAAGAAGAAGAGAAGAAGAGACCTGATTTAATTTAGGTCGAAAGCTTTAAAGGGACGACATGTCTTTTTAGGGACGACAATGTCGTCCCATTAAATAATTAAATAATAATAATAAAATTTATAATAATTCAATATTGATAAATTTATAATAATTTTATATTGATCAATTTATATTGATCCATTCGTGAATTCAAGCCCGAGACTCGTTACTTAGTGAAATGTTGATTTCAAACTCGATATTGATTGACTAGTATTGAATTCAAGTCCGATGCTCGTTACTTAGGCAATTGTTGATTTCAAACTTGATATTGATTGATCAGTATTGAATTCAAGCCCAATGCTCGTTACTTAGTGAAATGTTGATTTCAAACTTGAGATTGATTGATCATTATTGAATTCAAGCCCGAGACTCGTTACTTAGGAAATTATTGATTTCAAACTCAAGATTGATTGATCATTATTGAATTCAAACCCGATACTCGTTACTTAGGCAATTGTTGATTTCAAACTCGAGATTGATTGATCAGTATTTAATTCAAGTCTGATGCTCGTTACTTAGGCAATTGTTGATTTCAAACTTGATATTGATTGATCAGTATTGAATTCAAGCCCGATGCTCGTTACTTAGTGAAATGTTGATTTCAAACTCGAGATTGATTGATCATTATTGAATTCAAGCCCGAGACTCGTTACTTAGGAAATTATTGATTTCAAACTCAAGATTGATTGATCATTATTGAATTCAAACCCGATGCTCGTTACTTAGGCAATTGTTGATTTCAAACTCGAGATTGATTGATCAGTATTTAATTCAAGTCTGATGCTCGTTACTTAGGCAATTGTTGATTTCAAACTCAAGATTGATTGATCAGTATTGAATTAACGAGTAGTGCTTTTCAAACCTTAGGCTCGTTAATTTTAAGTCAAATGTTGATTTCAAACTCGAGATTGATTAATGAGTAATGATTTTCAAACCCAAAGCTCGTTACTTTTAAGACAAATGTTGATTTCAACATCGAGATTGATTAACGATTAGTGATTTTCAAATTTGTGGCTCGTTACTTATAAGTCCATTGTTCATTTCAACCTCGAGATTGATTAACGAGTACTGGTCTTCAATCCCGAGGATCGTTACTAGCTTATATGTCAAATGTTGATTTCAAACTCGAGATTGATTAATGATTACTGATTTTCAAAACCCTTAGGCTCGATACTTATAAGTCAAATGTTGATTTCAAACTCGAGATTGATTAATCAATATTGATTTTCAAACCCTTATGCTCGATAATAATAAGTCAAATGTTGATTTCAAACTCGATATTGATTAATAAGTAGTAAATTCAAACTCAATGCTCGTTACTTATAAGTCAAATGTTGATTTCAAACTCGATATTGATTAATAAGTTGTAAATTCAAACTCAATGCTCGTTACTTATAAGTCCATTGTTCATTTCAACCTCGAGATTGATTAACGAGTACTGGTCTTCAATCCCGAGGATCGTTACTTATATGTCAAATGTTGATTTCAAACTCGAGATTGATTAATGATTACTGATTTTCAAAACCTTTAGGCTCGTTACTTATAAGTCAAACTCGAGACTCGTTACTTATAAGTCAAATGTTGATTTCAAACTCGAGATTCATTAACGAGTAGTGATTGTTGAATTCAACATCGAGATTGATTAATAAGTAGTAAATTAAAACTCAATCTCGTTACTTATAAGTCAAATGTTGATTTCAAACTCGATATTGATTAACGAGTAGTGAATTTAAAATATTAAATATAATTTTTAGATACAAAAATATAATTATTAAATATTAAATAAAATTTTTAGGTTAAAATTTTGAATTTTAAATATTAAATATAATTTTTAATAAAAAAATCATTTTTAATAAAAATTTCATTTTTAGGGACGACATTTCTCGTCCCTATTAAATAAATAAAAATTCAAATTATTTCATGAAATTTTGGGTGGGAAAAAAAATTAAAAACATGGACGACAAAGAGTTTCCCGGGTAAAATTTGCCACTCTGGAATCCACGTGGAAGGGCGGGAAATTTAAGGCTTATTAGGGACGACATTGTCGTACCAAAAAATAAAGAATCGTCCCGAAAGATTTAACTTTCTCATATTTAATTAATCGAACGTTGACCGATCTTTAGGGACGACATGTCGTCCCTAATAATCTTTATTTTGGGACGACAAATGTCGTCCCTAAAGGTACGGTCTCTAAAAACCTAATTTGTTGTAGTGAGATCCCCAACGTGAAATAAATCGTGTAAGCTTAAACCGTAACAAATTCAATGCACAAGACAAAGAGAACAAGAGAAATATATCACATTCTCTCCAAGATATAGCTCTTTCTTAGAGACGTGAAGATTGTGAATCACCTCTCTTACAGCCTATCAGGAGTTTCCATCTACAAAATAAACTACAATATGATGAATCGGAAAACAATGTCATAAATTCGATCATTTTAGCTTCTACTTTACGCAATGAACATTATAGAAAAACAATAAGCGGACCACGGTCAAATCTCCCGGGACACCTTATCTTCCAGATCATTAATATGCTTGAAAATGTGTTTCATTCATTTTCAATACGGCATTTCACTTTCTTATCATTAATGAATACGTCATTGATCTTGCGTTCATTCATTTGGTGGAAAAAAAAACACTTGTCAAACGGTCTGAAGAATATAAAAAGTGATTTGGTATTCCAACGTCAATTTTAGTGACGTTTGTATTGCAAACGGTTCCACCGACGTTATGTTGTTCAAAATAATAAAAACATTTAATGTGTTGTCCATGTGGTCACATGTGGGCACACCTTCTTGATGCGGATATTTGTTTGCCTTTATTTTTTTGTTCTATTTTATAGCTAAACATGACTCATCTTCCATAGTACGCTACACAGTAGAACTTCAAATCCGTCGGTATTTTTATTTCCCTTTTTAGCACAAACTACTAACGGTACACGTTTGATTAAGAAAAATACGCGGTTTTATTCAATTGTTGTGCCGAAAGTGAATCGAAAATTTTCGGTTGATTGAAATTGAAATTGAATCTGCACTATCTGTTGGAGGTAATAAAAATAAACCGTATCGAAATATACACTTTGGTTCTGTTTATGTAATGGATAGTCGAACAAAAAATTTCGGTTTCTATATAACGCTAACCGAAATTCCGGTTTTTACCGAAGGGAAAAAAAAACCGCTGTTAAAAAAGGGAAAAAAATGAATCGTATCGAAATTTAAAAAAAGTTACACGGTTTTATTCAATTGTTGTGCCGAAATCGAATTGAAAATTTTCGGTTGTTTGAAATTTAAAATTGAATTCACATTGTCTGTTGGAGGTAATAAAAATAAACCGTATCGAAATAATATACACTTTGGTTTTATGTAACAGATAGTCGGAAAAAAAAATTCGGTTTCTATATAATGCTAACCGAAATTCCGGTTTTTACATAAGGGAAAAAAAACCGCTGTTATAAAAGGAAAAAAAAAGGAATCATATCGAAATTTTAAAAAAAATACACGGTTTTATTCAATCGTTGTTCCGAAATCGAATCGAAAAGTTTCGGTTGTTTGAAATTTAAAATTGAATCCGCACTGTCTATTGGAGGTAATAAAAATAAACCGTATCGAAATATACACTTTGGTCGGTTTATATAACGGAGAGTCGAACGAAAAAATTCGGTTTCTATACAACGCTAACCGAGTTTCCGGTTTTTACCGAAGGGAAAAAAAAAATCGCTGTTAAAAAAAAAAATGAATCGTTTCGAAATATATAAAAAAAGATACACGGTTTTATTCAATTGTTGTGCCGAAATCGAATAAAAAATTTTCGGTTGTTTGTAATTTAAAATTGAATCCGCACTGTCTGTTGGAGGTAATAAAAATAAACCGTATCGAAATAATATACACTTTTGTTCAGTTTATGTAACGGATAGTCGAACAAAAAATTTCGGTTTCTATATAACGCTAACCGAAATTCCGGTTTTTACCGAAGGGAAAAAAAAAACCGCTATTAAAAAAGGAAAAATAAAACGAATCGTATTGAAATTTAAAAAAAAATACACGGTTTTATTCAATTGTTGTGCCGAAATCGAATCGAAAATTTTCGGTTGTTTGAAATTTAAAATTGAATCCGCACTATCTGTTGGAGGTAATAAAAATAAACCGTATCGAAATATACACTTTGGTTCGGTTTACGTAACGGAGAGTCGAACAAAAAACTTCGGTTTCTATACAACGCTAAGCGATTTTCCGGTTTTTACCGAAAAGAAAAAAACCGCCGTTAAAAAAAGAAAAAAAATGAATCGTATCGAAATATACACATTTTGGTTCGGTTTACGTAACGAAGAGCCGGAAAAAAAAAAGATCTGCCACGTGTCAGCCCAGGAGGCTGCCACGTGGCCTCATGTGGAGCAACTACCTTAGCATTAAATAGATATAACTAGTGGGGCTGATGCCGTGCAAGGCACGACTGCCCATCGAAATCGCGTTTCACGGTGTTGATAGTGTGAATGTTTTATTCTGTTGTTTTGGGAATGTTACATACATGATAGTAATGCAGTAAGTAGTAAAGACCTTAATGTAAGTAACTAAAAAGAAGTAGCTATATATAGGGATAACTACATAACCAGCCGATTTATTTCATTACAACCTTGGAATTGGATCCATAATATTTTACAATACTTAAAGCAAAACATGTGCCTATTTAAAGCACAAGATGCCCAAAGAGAATGCAACATAAGTTAAGTGTTGGGCAGAAAGCAAAATACAACAATAACTATCCGAAAAAAGAATAGAGCTGCATATTATCATGCCATTAGTTTAGTTGAACCTGGGGACTAATGGTTCTAATATGCAGACTATCTTTAGCACAAAAGCGTGGAGCAAAAGTTCACAAGGTTTTGTACGGCCGGATTACTAACCACTTCTTACCATGCCTTATTTTTCAATCTCCTTGCCCCTCACCTTCTTCCTGGGTTCTGGAGAGTTTCATTTTCAGTAGAACATGCACTTTCATCGATAGTTGGCGGTGAAGCAGCGGAAAGGGGATCCACAACAACTTTCTCAGGAGATTCAGCTGTGAACACCAGGCTTCTTTTGGAAGAAGGAGAGGCTGCAGAAGTTGTCGCCAATGTGGTAGATGTGTTTGCGATTTCCTCGATAGCCAGCTTTGTGCTTGGACTGAAGAACTGTTGTTCCTTCACCACAACTGCAGCTGTAGTAGTTTGTTGTGCTGCAATATCAACATCCGCCTTTGGTTCAAGAGTCTTCGTGTCTCTAAACGCTGCAAATTCTTCCTGAGTGTAAACTTTGACAATTGGATAGGTCATTTCACCGTTCCCTCGATACGATTTGTCATAACATTTCACGAAGCAAATGACAGGGATTTTGTGGATTTTTCCAGCAATAACATTGGTCAAAGGAGTGTTCTGCACAACAAAATAAATGTCAAGATGAATGTAATTGTTAGACTACATTTGGAATGGTTAACATGCCATGCAGCACCTTTTTTTGGGTGAGCATAGCAAGAGGAATAAAATTAAGTAGTAATATATACTGAAGCAAATGAATAATTTAGTTTCATTTATATTACATACTCTATAAACTACCGTAACAAATGATGTCGATATCCTAAGTTTGTTCATATCTGAGGACATTAAAAATGAGTCAAAGAATACTTGAACGTGAAACATGGGAAAATGACGCGTATTTTTTAAACGATTAGAAACTATAGAATGTTAGGAAACTGTAAAATGCCCATAGAACTTACACTCCGCGTAGAACTTTTATTGTATGAATGTGTTGTATATAGTATTATAACATTCAATCAACACCATTAATAATAGAAAAAAGTTTGTAATGTTCAAAGATAATAATCTGTTACTATTCAGGCTTGAATAAGAACGGTATTAACATGAAGAAGATGGTACATACCTTATCAGCAGCCTCTTTAATCTGATGTCCTGTAAATCCTGTCAATTTGTCTGCTTCCGGCGAGAACAAGGTAGCATCAACCGTCTTTGTTTCATCATTTAGGAACACTCCAATATGGGACCGACATTTTATCGATGGAACATGTCAGGCTTTTAGATTAAATTAATAGAGCACTAAAGACACGAAAGACATACCGAGGCTGAATTTTCGTCTCCTTGCTGCACGATGTGCATGTTGTTTCCTAGCCTATTGGTGCCTGGTAAGATCTGTCACAATGCTGACAAGAACTGTGCCATAGTTTTTCTTGCGCAGCCATCATGTACATATTGGCAGCAACCCAAGCAGCCTTTGTCTGAAACAGAATTCCCCAGAAAAGAGCAAATGTATAAATGTGTGGTGTAAGAATTAAGGGGAACATCAATTGTTGGAAACACTGACATACCACAAAAATGTTCGACACAAATTCTGCCAAGGGAACAATCAATGTTTCGTCTGGTGGAGGCAATAGTTTGTAAGTGTCTGTGTAAGCTTTCTCATCATGAGGCTTTTTTTTATTGCCTCAGAATTTGCAGCATACCTGCCCAAAGAGAAAGAGTATAAGTATTTATGTAAATGTGTAACACTCTGAATCAATGGAGTACTAAAGGCTTTTCATGGTACGAGTCTCCATAAGTAGATAAAGAATGGAAGAATGAAACACATACCAATAAAGCAATGAGTCGTCTTCTGCCAAAGGTGGATCATTCAAGAAGAACGAAGTTTTCTTTGTTGCTACAGAGAGACCTATGTATAACGCATGAGACAATTTGAAAACTGTAAGGTAAAAAAATATTGTGAAAGTAAATGTAGGAGAACATTATATTCCAACATTAGACCAAACCATGATGCGTAGTGATTTTTAAGTTGACCCCAACAATGATGGTTGGCTCTGGCAGTCTTGCTGAAACATTGAACTATTTATTGTCCAATGTGTCATCCCACAAATGCAACAACATCATTCGTTTCCTGTTGTAACGTTAAAATAAATTTATGTGTCAACAGCATGAAATACGCAGTTAAATAATAATTTGAATAATATTAGCAGAAAAAAAGAAAATAATCCAAAGGATTGCACTTACTCCTTATTAATTATGATGTACTCTCAGATCGAATTATACGAAGGATGAGGTACTCGGGTCGAAGCAATGACCAAGGCCCTAATTGCTGTGCTTAAGTAAGACATTAAAAGAATCAGTATAATGATAGTATATGTAATACATAGGAATACACCATTTTCTCAGGTACTCGTTTCTTACCAATTGTACCTCATTGTAGGAGAATAATAATTAATTATTGCCGAGACTATTTTTTAGTTCAACGATAAAAGCATGATTACTATATTGTGCATACCAATGCTTCTGTCAGCGTCGGCGTGCTTGTACATGTCTTCAAAGCGTATAAAGTCAAATGCGCAAGGAATACTTGGAGGAATAGGCTCGCACACGAGCTCAACAGGAGTTCTACCATACAAAGTCCAGCTGTATCCATACTCACCAAGCTGAAAATCTGGATTAGCCTCTTTAACATAGGCATTGGATATGTAGTATCTTTTATATGGCTGCAAGAGCCTGGCAAACCTTGCCATTGCTGGTTCATAGGTCATTACAGATATGAGTGTACCCTATAAGAAGGAGAGACAAAGTATTGTCAATTTTGAAAGGTAATTTTTTTTGCATACAACATGTAATAATGTAGATTGAATAAATATAATGAACCTGTGTGTCAGCGAAAATGTAGTTCCTGTAGGTAGAACCATTTTGAGACAACTTTTGCTTGGACTTGTGCAAACATTGAACCAGAACAGTCCAGTCATTTGAGTTAGCAGTCACTTGAATAGCGTCAGACAGTGGACGGTTGTTGTTCCTCTTTTATGTGAAATGCAAAGAAAGGCATTTATATTTACATTTAATACCAAGCTGTAACAATCATGTAAGTATATGTGTAAAGAAATATACAGCATTACAAATAAGTACAATATTTTCATAAGGCTAAAAATAAACATTAATACTGTTAATTCAACAATACTTCTCTGTAGACAACATTTTTTGTTGTATTTTTATTTACTGTTTCGAAGAAGGTCGGTGCAATAAGGACCATAACAGAAGAAGCCATTTTTGCACGTGACAAAGCAATGTAAAGCTGACCGTGTGAAAATACAGGTTCTTTAAGATACACACCCACAAAATCTAGAGTTTGACCTTGCGATTTATTTATCGTCATTGCGAAACACAACCTGACTGGGAATTGTATTCTTTTATAAGGAACATGCGAGAATTCTCCATTAGTAGGTTTCATTGGAATTCTATGTATGAAAACACTTTTCCCGACACGGTCTCCTATCGCTATTTCCGCATGTATCACATTTTTGTCTAAATGTTTGCAAATTAGATGCGTACCATTACATAGGCCTCCGACGGATCTAAGTTTCGCAATAAAATTATTGGTGCATTAGGTTTTAGAACTAATCTATGTGGTGGTAGTCCATTAGGAGTTAAACTATTCAACATATCCTCATACTGGCCTTGATCATCTTGATTCAATGTCTGGTCAAAGCTCATATATTCAGTTTCAGGCCCTGGAAATTGTTGTATCATTTGGTCGTTTATCTCATCTACAAATAAATTTTTTGTTGTAAGAATAGCTTTGTTTATATAATTGTTTGGAAGATGAGCAGAAAATTCAGAATGCGGAAATACTTTATCGATGAGTAACTTTAGGCCATCACCAGCAGTTTCATTTTTCACAATGACATCAACTGGCAATTCAATAGTTTGGCTATCGTATTCTTGACGCCGTCCTTCACCAATCTCCAGCAAGAGTTCAGTGAAAGCAGGATCGAGTCGTGCTCGCATATTCTCAACAAGCTTAATTTTTATTAATTTGGACCATAGAGGTGATCTTATCAACAATGCATTTATAGTTTCAAATTTTGTACCTTGGGAGACCACAGGTAGAATTTGCCTGAAATCTCCACCTAACACAACTACTTTACCTCCAAACACCTCAGAATTGCTCATAAGGTCTCTAAGCAAATCATCAAGTGCTTCTATTGCATTTCTTTTTTACATCGGAGCTTAATCCCATATAATTAATTTGGACTCTCTAATCATCTGTGCTAAAGAAGTCTGTTTACTTATCCTACATGTAGATCCAGGTTCCAGGTCTATGGGGATTTTAAATCTAGAGTGAGCAGTTCTACCTCCTGGCAACAAAGAGGCTGCTATACCAGGTGTAGCAGTTGCTAGTGCAATATGTCCTTTTACACGAACATGGGCCAGCAATGCTCTATATAAGAAGGTTCTACCCGTGCCACCAGGACCGTCAATAAAAAACATTCTGCTTTATTTTTGTATACAGCATCTGTTATGCGTCTAAAGGCCATTTGTTGTTCTACATTCAATAATTTTCTTGAGTTAATATCAGCCTCGGAGACTATGATATTTTGTTCACATCTAAGTTCTTTAGTTTGATCTTCAAATTGCGTTCTATCAGCGCCACACGGTATCAAACCGTAGGAGCCAATGTCTTTTCCCATTGATTGTAGAAAAGAATTTATTTGTTGTAGTACAATTTGTGTAATTTTTTCTTTTGTTAAATGAGTTTGTTTTGCTATGTCCTCTGACAAAGGTGCTTCAAATTGCTCCCAAAGTTTCAAAGGGTCTTTAGGGGAACAATACACCAACAACGTAGCAAACATACGGTGAAGTTCGTAGGGCATATGGTGCATAGCTGCTTCTCGCAAGCAATTTTCTTGGCTGTTGTTATCTTCTAAAAAGCCACGGGCTAAAGCTGAATCATGGTAGGTCTCAAAGACCTGACCCTGAAACATTTTCAAGTCATTAAATGACTTTGGGCCTCTTACTTTGGACAGAAGCAACTTTAAGTAGTACCGCTCACCCTCCATTGGGTTGACGGTTACTATCCTTCCCACTGGGTTTCCCCTGGCCCGCAATTTCCATCTTTTCTTTTCAGGTTCCCATATGAAAAAGTCGGGGAATTCTGTGTAGGTGCATTTTTGTTTCTTTGCATGTAAACTTGTACTATTCATGTAAAAATATTCTGTTAACATTGTTCTTTTATTCAGCGGATTGGTAATCACGTTTTGCAGTTTATTGTTATGGTTAAAGTTTATAGGTTGGTAGTTTTCAAGGTGCACTTGTAATTGCACAACCGTTGGCTTCATTTTACCTAAAGAGAATTTAAAAATCCTCCACAAGGCTTCCGGTGGGGAAATCTACCGACCAGATTGGTATTGTTCGATTTCATTTGTTTCTTTGCGGGTGGATTGTTCTGAGATGTTAAACATTATTCCATCACTTCCTTTGCATATGTATTTGTATATGTATTTAACTACTTTAACGGTGGAACAAATCTCAACATTTATATGACAATCAAACTTCACAAGTAAGTATGGGTTATAAGGGACCACCCATCTATTGTCTAGCCAAGCACCCCTGGTTTTTACTCTAGCACCATCATTTTGTCTTCTATAAGTTGGGTATGCATCTGAGGTAAGTGTGGTTTGTTCACAGAATTCTTTGGGATATGAATTTCTACATAAACCTGATTTCTTCATGCAAACATTTGTCGGGTTTAATGGACCACATGGTCCATGGAGCATATGTTTAGTAACTAACTTATATAAGTGCGGATAAAGTTCTTTGTTAGGTAGCTCAGCCGAGACAATCTTATCAAACTCTTCAGGTCTATAAATTTTATACCGAGGCTTTAAGATGTGCAGAAAATGTGCATGTGGTAAACCCCTTTTCTGAAATTCAATGACATATGTGTAAGCAGCAACTTTACCAAATATGTTTTTCTTAAAAAGGTCTATTTTTAATTCTTCAAGTTTAGCTCTAAATATTCTAGCCAATAAGTCTGGACGGTTTTGGGCTTATTCACCCTTGTGCAAAAGTTCTTTAATTTAGGCCAGTTAGAATTGCAAGTTATTGTTAAAAATATGTTTGGTTTACCGAACTTGCGAACGACATTGCATCTAAGTATTTTTTTCTCATATGCCTAGGTCCACCAGTAAATGTTGCAGGAAGTATAGTTCGCTGACCAATTTTAGTGGCGTCTGTTTCCCCCGTAGAAACAACATCAACTATACTTTGTAGGAATTCTTGTCTTACGTTATTTTGTTGTATTCTGAAATAGTCTAATCTTTGGGTTTCAAGTTTCACAAACATGTCAACAACATATTGCCGGAAGAGTCTGCCAAAATGTAAGAGGTAAGATGCATCATTTTCCTTAATCTGAAACTTATAACAATAGTATTCCCTAATTGAAACATGGTTAGGATGATCCACAACCGAAAGGTTTCATTTTCTTGGTTAAGCAGTTCAAGAGCATTATTAGCATTAGTTGGGTCAAGAAGTTTGCTTTTCTCACAACCTCTTTTTCTTTTACGTGCATTATTTTTTATTCCTGTCTTATTTATTCCTTGATGCCAGCCAAGCTGGCCATAAGAAAACATAAGAGGATACTGCAAGCGGAGATCGTCATAGCAACCAAAATAGTATTGTATTGGATGCGAATGACCACTATGAGTGTAAACTTTAATACTTCTTTGTTGATTGTCTTGTCCATCAACCAATATCCTAGCAACCTCTGGGACAGTTGGTTTGTTATAGATTCGTTGATCAATTTGAGGATTGCAAAACAATACAATATCCAATTCATCAAGGTTAGGAGTTTTACGTAAATCTCTAAAAATCTGGCATAAGGATTCTCACTGAGTACTGTCAAGATTTGCGCAAGTGTCATTTCATAAAGTCGAGGACATTTAGTTAAACTGTTTGACAATTCGTAGTCACTATCATGGAAATAAAATTGTAGGTTGTTACATTTCTCACTCATGCCAATTAAATCATCCATCAAATGATAAACCTGGCCTTGCACACGGAAAGTGTAGATTCCTTTATTATGGCATGCTAATTGTTTATCATATTTTGCTCCTAAGTATGTGAAGGCCAGATGATTATTATATGTTCTAATTGATGCTCTAAAATTAATAGCTTCATGCGTTTGCTTGGTAAGTAGGTCATTAAGAACAGACGGAAGTTTGGTACTAACGAGAGAAACGTCACCCGCTAAGCAACAGAAATTTTCAGTTTCATGTATGATCTTTTTGGCTAAACAGTGGGCACAAACAGGCACATTGGTAAGCATATTAGATTCTTTGGCAATATTGTCAAGTAAATCCCTCCCTACTCTTGCCTTTGCAGATGGTTTCTTTGGACAAGAACGTTTGGCTTTCCATTTGTTTACAAGATCTACCCTGGAACTACCGGCTAAGGAGGAACGGTCAGGAACCGGGGACACACTAAGAAGATGACTTGAAAGGTCTACATCATCCTTGGAAGGATAGAATGACGTAGATGCAGATGGCTCGGACATACATGTAGTTGGAAGGGAGTTTATAGGTGTTTTGGAACCGTTGGAAGCTAACAACGATTCAAAATTTTGTCCTCTAGACATACGTGATGTAGATGATGATTGTTTAGGCTACTTAAAGGCAGCCTGTATTTGGTTTCTGGTTCTTAAGCCTTTTTTCTTTCTCCATCTGTCAATTGACAAACACCTATATGTTTTAGTGTCAACCGTAAAGGCACCATTTGTTGTGTGCAATTTTCCTTTTGTTTTTTTCTTTGCTTTCCAGCGGTTAATAGCAAGAGCTCTGTAAGTTTTGCTGGCAGCAGTTTTCTGGGATGCACCCAAAGGGTACACACTTAGGAACATAGATTTTTTTGGGTTAGGAATATTTTTTAACGTTGTATATACCTAGCAACAGAAACCCAATAACAACCCTAACCAGTGATCTAACTGCCAAACACTAATAGACAAGAAAGAACTGTACAGACCCTTATGTGAAAGACACGATAAACTATTCTGTTTCATACGAAACGAACCAGGGAATAAGAAAAACCAAAAGTAGACAAACTAACACACCTGAAAAGCAGCCATCACAAGGAGAATAGCGTTCCGGTATCCTGTTTCGTAGATGATTTTTCCTCTCTGTTAATCCAAACCAAAATAGAATAAGACAAAACCAAACATAAGAGCTTGCTTTCATGTTGGAATAACAAGTGTACAAAGTGGAAGATAATATCTTGCATGACTAAAGCTTACACGAGAGGTAGACTAAATAGTTCTATGTGAAAAGATTACATGATGCAGGGAAAAAAAAGAAAAAGAAGCAAAAAAAAAAGGAGACGGCTGAACAATTGTACGCAACATGTAAAACCTGTAAGAACAAAGCCTAAAATCTTAGAAAGGAGAAGGTTGGAAAAAAACAACCGTTATGTTGGTCATTAGGACTGAGAATGTTCTTTGAACATCGACAGACTAAGAACCACAGAACATAAAGCATATACATGTAACCTGAGAAGGACAAGAGTATTACTTAAAGGTGACATATTGTAATGCAACCACAGAAATCAAAGCTTAGGGTAACTACAAATGAGCATTATGCAAGCACATAAATTCATGCTTAGAGTAACCACAAGCTGAGCAGCCACAAAATTTCCTAACAAGCATGATCTAAGGTACCATATTCAGAAGAAAGCAAGGTAATTCTACACTGCAAAAAGATTTAGACCATATCCCACGGTTAAGTTCAGTACTGAGCACCAATACTGCATGTTGAAAAATTAAAAATAGCAAGGTTGAACAACATAATACCATAGACAAAGTTTGCAAAATGAAGACTGTAATCTCATGTAAGAAAAGCATAAACTGAAGGTTTGTGTTGCTCATAAGGACTGAAAACATTCTTTGAACAGTCAGAGACTAAGAACCACAAAAAATTAAACATATATGTAACCTGAAAAGAACCAAAGTGTTACTTAAAGCCGGCAGAAAACACCATAAATGAGCACAAGATGACATGCTCATAAGGACTGAAAAAATTCTTTGAACAGTCAGAGACTAAGAACCACAGAAAATTAAACATATATGTAACCTGAGAAGGACCAAAGTGTTACTTAAAGCTGGCAGAAAACACCATAAATGAGCACAAGATGACATACAACATTTATGACTACAAAGGTATATAAACACTGTTTATAAAGATCATGTACAACCTAACAGCACCTATTACAAACCAAAAATCCTGCACATGAGTTAATAAAAAAAGAAGGAAAAAAGTGTTACTTAAAGGTGCCAAAAAAAACACCATAAATGAGCACAAGATAACACACAACATTTATGACTACAAAGGTACAAAAACACTGTTTATAACGATGAAGTACAACCCAACAGCACCTATTACAACCAGAAGATCCTGCAGATGAGCTAATAAAAATAACAAAAAGTTTCACTGTTTACAGTACGAATGTAATAAGGTGAATAAAGAGGTAAGGACAAAGCAACCCCACCAAAAACACCAACTTTAGATCATTTATATAGCACATGCAGAGAATGAACATGCATTAAATATAAGAATCGGGTAAGCGCATTAAAATTTCATGGTAAGAAAAGAATAAATGGTGTGTACCTGAAGTGGTTGTGAACTCGTGAGAAATGCTGTACAAATGAGGGGTATTTAAGCTGATTTTAGATCTGATAAAACAGTTTAAGAACTGTTGGAAATAATATTTATGTTTTGATGATGATTCATCACATAATTAACAAGATCACTTATAACCCATGATGATGAAATCATAACTAGCTGTTATAGTGCATAATAAAAGAAGAAGCAAGAAACAGCCTAGAGAAAAGTGTATAAGTTCTATCTAGAGTCTGAATCTTGTATAGGTTAATTCAGACAAGCATTGTAATAATTAGGAACTAGGCAAACAGCTGAGTCAGCAAGAAAACTGAGTATACTTATGAAGAACTGAGGGTTCAGACTCAGTTATGGGAAAACTGAAGAAGATAAGTTCACTGAGGGTCACAAACTCAGTTGGCTTATCTAGAAGACTGAAGAACTGAGGTGGCAAACTCAGTTAGAAGCTGATTAAGTCATGACTATAAGTCAGGATTCAGGCAAGTCTGTGGTGACCTGAAACTGAACTATAGTTCATGTAAAGCTGAATAATCTTAAGGACAAAGATGATCAGTTATCAGAAGAAGAAGGAAGCTGAATGGTGTACTCTGACTTAGTCAATAAAATTCGGATGTCAAGAGTTCAAGGTACTCAGTTTTGAAGAAGAGTAGAAAACTGAGTTAAAGCCTTGTTAAATCTAAACTGACAAAATGACAAAGGTCGTACAGATGAACGTTGGCTAAATGACAAATGTAACGGCTACAAGAGCTGGTTGACCATTGCATCACCCCTATAAATACACAGAGAAAAAGGATTGGGAAGAGAGATCTGAGAAGTTTTGAAAAGCGCATATCTAAAGATCCAGATCCAGGAAATCAGATTTCATATCTAGAAAAAAGGGGAGCCAATAAAATTGCTTTGGAGATTTAAAGGAAAGATCCAGTAACCCATTTAGGGGGAAGAAGACATCTTGGAGCTACATGCTATATCCAGAAGAATCAGACAGCTCACTGAATTAATCATTGATTAATTCTAAACCTTATTTGTGAAAAAGGGTTGGCTGTGCATAGTTTGAGGAGAGCAATCTCACATTTCCTCATACGGTTGCAACTTGGTTGCCACAGCTGTTGGTGCAGTCTGCAGACTGTGTATGTGTTAGTGGTGAGCTAGTGAAGGAGTCATTCCACCTCCGAAGGATCAGTGTGCAGTATGAAGGGAGCAATTCTACCTCTCTTCATTATGTGTAGATAGTGAAACTAGGGTGTCGTGAAGGATTGTCATTGTGCTAGGATTTTGTAACGGCTATCTCAAGATTCTAGTGATACCTCCTACACCATAGGAGAAGGGGGACGTACGGGATTACTGATATATGTCAACTTTATAATAAAAATTTATAACATTTTATAACATATTATCAGATATTTTGTTTAAATATCTTAAAAGATAATAAAATAACTTATAAAAATCTAATAGTTACAAATAAATACTGTAATATAATTTATAACTTTTGTTATCAGATTTACCTGTGGTTTTGTTGTTTTTGAATTATGCAGGTATTATGTGATACAAAGAAGAAGAATCGGAATCGAAAAATATAAAAATCTGATCAAGTGGTTGATATTTGTCAAGACCGGCGTAGGCCGGAAGAAGCCGGTTCACGCCGGATTAGGTGATTATTAAATCATGTTACTTCACATGCGTCTGACACGGAGTATTCAAATTTAGTTAATCCGGCGCACGCCGGATCAGTCTCGGCGTACGCCGGACCAGAAAACTCAGCCTATAAATAGCCCTCATTTATGAGAAAAAGAATTCGTACCAATATATATATCTCTATCTATATATATTATCTAATCTACTCTCTGTAAATATTATTTCAGTAGGCATTCTGCCATAAAAGTAGTATTAGTATCGTTGTAATATTTAGAGTAATTATCGAATATTGTTGAATTAATAGCTGTTGTTACATTCAGAGGAAAAAGCCCACTTCCACAATTGTATTCGGTAATATTCTAATGTTATTATGTTTGTTGTTTATATAAATATCTATATATTAGTTTAATAATGATTACATGCTAATTATACAACTAGCCAAGACATGTAATTGAGCTATTTTGATCTTTTAGGGAAATGGATGATGACTATGTTAAAATTTAATCAAAAATTGAATATGATGAATCTTTTTCTACTTGAACTAATTGACAGCCCGTATTGACGTAATTAACCAGTATGGACAAGAGACATAACCTAATCATGAACTGACCGGAGACGTTAGGATATGAGAAAAGAGTAGAAAGACTGGAAGGTAAAATTGGCCGTCTGACAAACGGAATCCTCTTTCTTATCCAGGGATAGAATATTTATACTCGAGAGATTATCATGTCAAATCATTAGGTTTAATCGAGGTTTTACCAAGGAGGAGGCATAGAACAAATTCGTGCACTCGTATGAGGGGAATTTGTTAGCTGAGGAGTATACCATTTCACATAATCAATTACACCTTTAAACAGGAAGTTCGATCACATCCATTAAACTAAAAGAGATCATGGTTCAATAATATTGTCTTGGTTAGTTCTTATTAAATAACTATCTATATTTTGGTATCTATATATCTAAATATATATATTAATTATGTATCTAAATATTTATAGCATTAGTATCATAACCTTATATGGTAAGGATTGCGACTTAGATTGAGATAATAACAGCTAACTGGTGTTTAACCACATTTTGAATTATATTTTCATTTCCCTGAGGGATACGACCTTGATTCACCAGACTAAACTACAATTTGACCCGGTACACTGCCGGTAAGATTGGGCACCAGTTTAAGCGAAGATCAAGTTTTTGGCGCCGTTGCCGGGGAAACGACGTTAATTCATTTTGTCTATGGTTACTACCTGCATTAGTTCAAAACTCTTAAGAATAAGTCAACACTTTTCTTAATCTCATTTCTTTTTCTTGTTTCTTTGGTACTTACCTCATTGGTAAGTTGCCACGTGTTATTTTACTGTTTTCGTGTTGTTTTCCATTTTGTAGTTGATGACCCGAAACGGTAAGGCCCCACTTACTCCTTATAAGCCTGATATAAATACTTACGAAAGGCGAGTTAAGAGGAGAAAATAGACGTGGTCAAACGGCCAAGGACATCTTGGAGACAGATCTCCCCAGGAATCATCAACTCGAGGTACGGAAATGGCCGAGGCCAGTGAAGAAACACCACCTGAACAAGGGCTTGCTCATGCCCAAGGACATGGACAAAACCTCAATAATCCTAATCCACCATTACAAAATCTTCCTCCACCACCACATCCCAACAACCAGAATCCCAATAATCGGAATAACCAGAACCGAAACCAAAATAATCATCATAATAACCCACCAAACCCAAGACCTATTTGTGATCAGACCTTGAGAAGAAATGAAACTAACAATCCAATCCGTTTACCTAACGAGGGAGCAAATAACTTTGAAATAAAATCCCATCTTTTTGGTTTGATTGACACAAGAACTCAATTTCTGGGTGAAGATGACGAAGATCCGCATCATCACCTATATCTTTTTGAAGAATTGTGTAACACGGCCAAAAGCCAAGGTGCTCATCGTGAATTGAAAAGAATGTCAATGTTTCCCTTTTCTTTAAAAGGAAGAGCAAGAGATTGGTTTATGTCGCTCCCACATCATTCGTTGACAAGCTGGCAGGACATTCAAACTGAGTTTCTAAAACAATATTTTACTCCGGGTAGGAATTTGGAATTGAAAGTCGAAATTGCTAATTTTAGACAAGGATCTGAAGAAACACTTGGAAATGCGTGGGAAAGATTTAAAAAACTGTTAAGAGCCTGTCCCGATCATGGTTACTCTCTTGATATGCAAATTCAACTTTTCTGTCGTAAATTAAGAAAGGACTCACGTGCTGATGTTGATTATGCATGTGGGGGGTTCTTTAATGATGAGTGAAGCACAAGTTGTTTACGATGCTATTGAGAAAATTTCTAAGAATAACCGAATGTGGGAAACCGGTTCTAGCACGAGGAAAGTAGCATTTGTAGGGGAATCTACATCAAACTCAGAAGTTTTAGCTCACTTGGAAAATCTTAGTAGAAAGTTTGATGGCTTGCAAGGAAGCAAGAATTCTAGGTCGGAAGGAAAGTTATCAAATGAATATCCGAATGATGGTATGAGAAACAATGACAATGGAATGGAAGAATCCGAAGGATACTCGAGGGAAGAAGTAAGTTTTCTACAACAGCATAGGAATTTGAATAACGCTTATTCAAACTCATTCAATGCCATTAGAAGAGACCATCCTACCTTTCGTTGGTCTGAAAACCCAAGTAAGCAAGGACAACCACCCTATCCAACTCAGTACAAAAGCTCGTACAATGCTAATGTTCAAAACCAAAGTTACCAGGGAAATTCTTCAAATCAAAATCATCAATCACCACCCAGATCATACCCACAACACACCACTCAAAGTATACCAGTTACTCAAAGCTCAACTCAGCCCGTAGAAGGAGTTGATAAGTGGGAAAAATTAATGGAAAATATGATGGGTGTGATGTCTACCCAAGCTCAGAATATGGAAACCATGATGACTTCTATAGGCACAGTCACTAAGGATATGAGTACTTTAAAAACATCCATGAGTGGACATGACACGAGAATGAGAACTATAGAGGCATCTGTACGAAATATGGAAGATCACTGGAGTAGAGAAGGAGAACGAAAGAACAGTAGACCTCCGGGAGGATTACCTAGTAATACTAAAAGAAACCCGAGAGAGGTGAATGCTGTTATTACCCGAAGTGGAAGGATATGTGGAAGTAACGGAGTAGAAAACTCCGGAAACAATGAAGTAGAAGATGATTTGGATGATAAATTCGAAAAGGACTTGGAACACAAGGACGAACCAGAATTCAGTAAAGAAGAAGAAGAAATCATTAATAATTTCTTAAGTCGTGATAAACATGTTGAAACCGAAGGAGAAGAAGAGGAATGGATCAAAGTCCCGAGAATATTGAAAAATCCGAGGGCTAGCGATCTACGGACCTTATTCAATGAACATGTCAGGAAGGACGAGATTACTGATAGTACAATCCAAGTAGGGAGTAGCAACACTCAACGAACAGAACAAGTAAAGAAGAATTTAGGACAAATTTCAAAGAAGATAGTGCAAGATCATGACACTTGGAGACCATCAAATGCTCAAACCTTTAAGGAAGCATCACCATCTAAGGAAAAAGGTAAGGAAGGCATGACTCCAAACCCTAAAATTTATTGACCTTGAGTCTTTACCTTACCCACCCAGGGATCAAATTAAAAAGTTGAAAATGGATAAAAAGTATGCACGTTTCCTTGATACATTTCGTCACCTTAATGTCAATATTCCTGTCATTGAAGCACTAATCAATATGCCCACTTATGGCAAGTTTCTTAAGGATATCCTGTCGAACAAAAAATGCTTAGAAGAATATGAGAACATTTGCCTTAATGAAGAATGTTCCGTGGTGTTACAACACAAGCTTCCTCCTAAACTAAAAGACCCCGGTAGTTTTACCATCCCATGTGAGATTGGGGGTTTTTTGTTTAAGAAGGTGCTCTGTGATCTCGGAGCTAGCATTAATCTTATGTCTTATGAGGATTATAGAAAACTCGGAATAGGAAAACTTAAAAACACCGAGATGACTCTCCAGATGGCAGATAGATCTATTAAACGTCCTAAAGGAGTCATCGAAGATGTATTGGTTAAGATAGATAAGTTTTACTTTCCAGTCGACTTTGTAGTCATGGAAATGGAAGAAGGATTTTCAGCACCTCTTATTCTAGGTCGACCATTTCTAGCTACAGGAAGAACCCTTATCGATGTCCAAAAAGGTGAATTAATTTTAAGAGTCAATGAAGATGAAGTCACTTTTAATATCTTTAAAGCTATGAAACATCCGTACAAATCACAAGAATCATGTTCGTTCATAGATACTATATCTTGTATGTATATGAATCAAGTTGAATTGCAAAGTTTTGAAGATACGCTCGAAGACTGTTTAGCCTTATCAATCTATGAAGGAGATAATCAGGAAATGAAAGAAGTCATTTTTTATCTCGACACCGGAAGTTCTTTTGAGAAACGACCATGGCATCGTTATTTGGACTTAGAACTGGATGGCCCAGTATTGAAACCTTCGGTAGAAAATCCACCAAGGAATCTGGAATTAAAGCCTTTCCCTTCGAATCTCAAATATGCCTTTCTTGAATCTGATAATTTACTTCCTGTTATTATTTCATCATCACTAACCAAGTCACAGGAAGATCAATTGTTGAGGATGTTAAGACAACATAAGAAAGCGTTTGGATGGACAGTGGCAGATATTCAAGGAATAAGTCCTGAGATTTGTGTACACAAGATCATCTTGAACGAAAAAGCCAAGCCGTGTATCCAGCCACAACGACGCCTCAACCCAAATATGCAGAAAGTAGTCAAGAAAGAAGTTATTAAACTACTGGAGATGGGGATAATTCTTCCCATATCAGACAGTGAATGGGTAAGTCCCACCCAAGTAGTACCAAAAAAGGGCGGATTTACGATAAAGGAAAAAGATAAGCATGAATGGATTCCAACAAGGGAAGTCACAGGATATCGAATGTGCATTGATTTTCGCAAACTGAATGAGCACACTAAGAAAGACCACCATCCACTTCCATTCATAGTACAAATGTTGGAACAGTTAAGTGGACATAAATATTATTGTTTCTTGGATGGTTATTCAGGCTATTTACAGATATTTATTGCAGCAGGAGATAGAGAGAAAACGACTTTCACTTGTCCATATGGAACTTTTTCTTATAAAAGAATGCCGTTTGGATTTACGATAAAGGAAAATGATAAGCATGAATGGATTCCAACAAGGGAAGTCACAGGATATCGAATGTGCATTGATTTTCGCAAACTGAATGAGCACACTAAGAAAGACCACCATCCACTTCCATTCATAGTACAAATGTTGGAACAGTTAAGTGGACATAAATATTATTGTTTCTTGGATGGTTATTCAGGCTATTTACAGATATTTATTGCAGCAGGAGATAGAGAGAAAACGACTTTCACTTGTCCATATGGAACTTTTGCTTATAAAAGAATGCCGTTTGGATTATGTAACGCACCAGCTACATTTCAGAGATGCATGATAGCAATATTTTTAGATATGGTAGAAAAGTTTTTGGAAATCTTTATGGATGATTTCAGCGTTTTTGGAGATTCTTTTGAAGAATGTCTCTTACACTTAGAACGTGTGCTAAAACGCTGTGAAGACACAAACTTAGTTCTAAACTGGGAAAAGTGCCATATAATGGTATCAGATGGTATTGTTTTAGGTCATAGAATTTCTGAAGAAGGTGTTGAAGTAGATAAAGCCAAAGTTGAAGTAATTAAAATGTTACCCCCCACCTGTAAATCTGAAAACTCTGAGAGGATTTCTTGGACATGCTGGTTTCTATAGAAGATTTATTACAGATTTTTCCCGCATAGTGAAACCTCTCAGTCATTTGCTTGAAAAAGAAGTACCATTTAAGTTCAATGACAAATGTATGGAAGCATTTGAAGCTTTGAAGGCACGGTTGGTAAACGCACCGGTACTAGTAGCACCAGATTGGACCTTGCCATTTGAACTTATGTGCGATGCAAGTGATCCTGGCAGTCGGAGCTGTTCTAGGTCAACGCCATGACAAAGTACTTAAGGCAATCTACTATGCATCCCATACTTTAAACTCAGCCCAGCTTAACTATGCCACAACAGAAAAAGAACTACTCGTTGTAATCTTTGCTTTAGACAAATTTCGATCATATATCATAGATTCTAAAGTCATTGTGTATACCGATCATTCGGCATTAAAATACTTGTTAAGTAAGAAGGGTGCAAATCCTCGTCTTCTTAGATGGATTTTGTTACTTCAAGAGTTTGACATTGAAATTAAAGATAAAAAAAGGTATTGAGAATGTAGTAGCAGACCATTTGAGTCGTATGGAGTTTATCGAAGAAGAAGGAAGGAGACAGGAGATCAAAGATTCATTTCCAGATGAACAACTCCTAATGATTGATGCTCCTCCAAGAATGCAACTTATTAAAGCTAGTAATTTATCTAAGGAGAGCTCGCCATGGTTCGGTAATATCGTTAATTACTTTACCTGTGAGTATATTCCATCTCATTGGACATGGCAACAGAAAAAGAAGTTCTTTTATGATTTAAAATTTTACTATTGGGAAAACCAGATCTTTTTCGAAAATGTTCGGATGGCATAATTAGGAAGTGCGTGCCCGATAACGAGATTTTAAGTATCTTATCCTTTTGCCATGATCGTGAGGCTGGAGGCCACCATGGAGGGTGGAAAACCGCTTACAAAGTTTTGCAATGTGGTTTTTACTGGCCTACACTATATAAAGATGCACACCACTATGCACGATTTTGTGAATCATGCCAAAAATGGGGAAACATTTCAAAAAAAACACGAGATGCCTCTCCAACCTATATTGGAGTGTGAATTGTTTGATGTTTGGGGTATTGATTTTATGGGCCCTTTTCCTCCGTCATTTGGTAAGAAGTTCATCTTAGTGATGGTCGATTATGTATCCAAATGGGTAGAAGCTGAAGCTCTTCGCACTAATGATTCCAGAGTAGTGTTAAAATCCCTTTAAAAAATATATTCACGAGATTTGGCACTCCTAGGGCTATCATTAGTGACCGAGGATCACATTTTTGCAACCGCCCATTTACAAAAATAATTGAGAAATATGGTGTAAAACATAAACTTGGTACACCATATCATCCGCAAACTAGTGGACAAGTAGAAGTATCTAATAGGGAAATAAAAATGATCATTGAAAAAACTATTGATTCAAATCGTAAAAACTGGGCAGAAAGACTAGATGATGCATTATGGGCGTACAAAACAGCCTTTAAAACACCAATTGGATGTTCTCCTTATAAATTAGTTTTTGGTAAATCTTGTCATCTCCCTGTTGAATTAGAACACCGAGCCTTTTGGGCTATTAAATTTCTAAATTTTGATCCTAAGGCTGTTGGTGATCATAGATTACTTCAGTTAACGAAGCTGGATGAGTTTCGTCTCGATGCTTATGAAAATGCTCGACTTTACAAGGAACGCACGAAATCTTTCCATGATAAGAGAATCTATCATCGTGAGTTCCATGTAGGTGATCGAGTACTCTTATATAATTCACGTTTGAAGTGGTTTCCAGGTAAGCTTAAATCAAGATGGACAGGTCCATATGACGTAACAAAGATCTATAAGTCAGGAGCTGTAGAATTAACTGATGGGAATACAACTTTTGTAGCCAATGGTCACAAAGTGAAATTATTCGTAAAAGAAGAAGGAATGCCTCTAACAAGAGAGGTTATGTACCTTAGCGACCCTTCAACAGATTAAAAAGAGAAGTTTTGCTATCAAATTTTATAGCCAATGGCCACAGGTACAATCTTTCTTATTTACCTTAATTAGTTTAGTTTACCGGATAGACATTAAAGAACTGGATGCCTTTTCTAGATAGAATGGGAGTTCTTCTGTTACTTATAAAATTAGGTCTTGATAAAGATGTCGCGTTTAAAATAGAAAATTTAGTTTTTAAAACAAATAAGAAGTTGTTGAACGAAGCTAGAGCGAAAGCAGTATGCAATGGACAATCAAGAAGTGCAATGAAAAGAAGGGCAAAGTTCCTACTGAGGTGTAGAATCTAAAATAATTCAACTTAGTTCATGGATTTATCTAGGAAAAATTTAGGGACCCGAAAGAGTGAACACAATGGAAGATGTTCAGAAAACACAACCAGATCCCAGGATGAGTGTTTGAATGTCATTAAAAAGGGAACGATTAGGTGGTTATCCGAAAATCCCGATGGAGATCAAAGAGAAAATTCAAATGCATCATTTCTTGGAGAAAGATTGAGAGAACGATTTGAGAGAATTCTTGAGGATCTAAGGATAAGAAGTTTCGATTCGACATAATTATCGAAATTTTGAATTTTTTTATAAATTTTTATATATATATATTTTTTGTTTTAAAGGAATTTTATAAACAATATGATATTTTATAAAAAAAAATTATATATGTATGATAAAACTCAAAAAAAAAAAAAAAAAAAAAAAAAAAAACAAATTTTAATACTCCGGCGCAGACCGGATATAATTACACATAACCCTACGGGTTCCTTCTTTCTTTCTTCTTCTTCTCCCAAATTTTTTTTTCAGCCCGCACCACCTTCTTTCCCACCTCTTCACACCATAATTTTACACATCTTCTCTTCTAATTTCTTTAATTTCTTCACCTCTTCTACCAAAAACACTACAACTATATACATTACACTCAACAAGTTTTTGGTTTTTGCCATAAGTCCTCCTTCAACAAACAATTCCGGCGACTTGACATTTTTTCCGGCCACCTAGCTATTTTTCTACATCCCTCACATATTCAGGTAATCATCTAATATAAATATTTATCATTTTAAAAAAAATTTATTTTATTTTATCATTTTTATCATTTTGTTTTAATCGTTATCAATGTTAATTTGTTGTTGTTTTCATTATGTTCTTGTTGTTAATACCACATTCGTAGATGGCCGAATCATCATCTACTCGTAGAAAAGGTACTAAGAAAAGAAAATCCGACCTACTGTTTTACCCACGTGCATGAGCCTAGACCTCTAACACCTGAAGAAGAGGCTATATCCTTTAGAAACACTGCTAGTCCTGCTGCTGTAGCCGCTTTTGATAGATATTTTGGGAAGTGTTCAGTGTTACTAGAACGTGGCATAGATTTTACTGCCTTAGGACCTGAATTGAAAGAAATTTTTGAGAGTAGAGGGTGGATGGAAATTGCTCACGAGCGTGTTGACCCTGTTAATGCCACGATGGTATCTGAGTTCTATTCCGTTGTTGCTGCCTATAAACCTGTAGATGATGGCCCTTTGATTTATGTTCCTCTTAGAACTGCTACCATTCCTTTCACACCGGCAGTCATTAATGCTTTTTATGACATACCTGATGTCCCTGAGGAAGAGGATTTTTATTCTGTTTGGAATTTGATTCAGCCTAGTGTTTTGCAACAAAAAGCTTATGAAGCTCAGCAAGCCTTTGATCCAGCTGCAACTTGGGTTGATAATAGGTTTCAGTACAGAGGTTGTATTAAGGATGTTCGAGCCATTAAGCAGTTTCTGGGCCATAATGTTAGTCCATCCACGCATGTTAGTGCTTATGGCAGGGATGATGTAGTTACTGCTTGGGCGATAGTTAAGGATATTCCAGTCAATATAGGAAAGTTGATCTATACAAAGGTTTGGGATTTTTGTCATGCCCGCATTCCGCAAGGGAACATGCCCTTTCCAAATCTTATTTCTGCTTTGTGCCAAATGGCGAGAGTCCCGGCCCTACCTGCTGACAGAATCATCTCTCCTGATACCCCTATAATCGGCCCTAGACTTGCTCCACGTCCTTCTGGTAAGCTTGACTATAACAATCCTAATCGTCAGCAGCACCAGCCACGCCCTCGTACTCGAGTTCCGCCCCTATTCGGTTCCTCCTCTAGACAGCCTGTGCACAGTCAAGATAGGGATAACCAGTCTGATTCCATTCTCAATGCAATTAATCGAGGTCAGGCTAATATGGTGTTAGGATTTGAACGAGTCAGACAGTGGGCAGACGATATTAGAGTTGGAGTTTGGGGCCAGCGCGCCTTCTTGAGAGGTCTAGATCCCGCCTATGAGCAAATCTCTGATGATCTGCCTCAGTGCCAGGCAGACCCCTATACCTTGCCTGCGTGGATTCAGCCTATTCCATCGCCTCCTACCTTTCACTCTTACACTCAGGCATATTCAGGCCAAGCTAGTATGCCAGGTGATATGTTTACAGGTGCTACAGCCGCTGCTTCGGGATTTGGCGGATTTACTTCAGTCTCAGCTGTCACTACAGGTTTTGGCTCACTTGGTTTAGAGAGTTCGGTTGCTATGTCCACCATACGCTCACAAGTTCCATTTCATACCGGAACTTCGGCTCCTGCTTTTGAAGCAGTTCCGACTCAATCCATGCCGCATCCACCTCAGGACATGAATTTCGAAGATTTTGAATGAACTGGTTAAACTTTTATCATTTGAAAACAATTGTAATGTTATTAACTATTTCCCTCTCTTTGTTAATTCGGTACTAGCATTTTACTTTGACGTTTAGTTTATTTTGTTGCTGCACTCGGTGGTTAGTGCACTTTTTCATAATTTTCCCCCGTTTGTAATAATTTGTAATAACAATTTTATAAAATTTTAATTTTATATATGTGATATCTTTTATTTATGTATGATTTTGAAATTTTTTTTTGGCCCTTTCCACAAAAATTGCACTCTGTTCGTGAACAGTGAATCCGGCGTACGCCGGGTACTGTCCGGTTCACGCCGGACTATCACCGAACTGACCGGCCTAAATCATAGGGTAATAAATTCAGTAGGAAATAAATATTTTCCGGCGTAGGCCAGAGCATCCCGGTTTACGCCGGAATGTCTATTTATGGCACAGAAAAAATCTTTTCCTCTTCTGCTCAAATTTTTACTTATAAATAGCACCCCACCAGCTTCTAAATTGGTACACCTCCATTTCTTTCCCCTACTATGTAGTTAAAAATGGTACGAAATATCCAATCATTCTTCTCCGTCAGTTAACAGTTACTCTCCCCCGTTTTACCCAAATGTTGAAATCCCGGATTATGAACCCTTATTTTTCAATCCTAATGATTATCCGAACCAAACAGCTCAAGACCATTATTTATCTAACTTTAGTCAGTCCCCCATTTTTCTTGAAAAGGGTCTTAACTTTCGGAAAATGAATGAGTGGGGATTTCTGCGTATCGAAGGTGGTGGGTGGGATCGTTTTATTCGTACACCAAGGGGCAAGGTCAATATTACTCTAGTCCGAGAATTTTATGCAGCTTTGTCAGAATCTGTTTATGTGGAATCTACTCGTTTTGTACGTTTTCGTGGTTGTATTGTACCATTCACTCCCTTTATCATTAATCAAGCTTTTCATATACCCCCTGTCCAGACTACCCAGAATAGTCATTACGAAGCACAGTGGAATTTGGACACTGTTAATGGTGTTATTGATAAGTGTGCCGAAGCTTTCCAAATTCTCTTTCCAAATTACAACCGTGATCGTGATGTGTCCACTTCAGCTCTGCTTCCTCATCTTCGAACCTGGAAACATTTTATAATTCACAAGTTTTTCCAACTCTGGATTTTTCAGAGGTTTCTGATGATGAGATGTTGCTGCTTTATGCAATAACGATTGGAGCCATTATTGACTGGGGAGTCCTAATCCACAAGACGGCCATCAACTTTGCACTTGGTAGACGAAATTTTCGTCAACCCATGCCTTATGCGTCGTTGATCTCTAGGATCTGTGTCCGTTTTGTTGGAGTTCCAGAATCTGCATCGGATGAGATTTTTCCTTCTCGTCAACCTCATCTAGGTTTGCTCCCAGTAGATGTACCACGTGGTTCATCTACAGCGGAAGAATAGAGGAGTAATTTAATCTGTGTGCAATGGCAGGAGATAGTGTTTCTTGGCTTAGTGATGCAATAAGATGTTTTAACTTTTAAGTTTTTAAGTTTCTTTTAAGTTATTTTAGTCTAGAAATTTACTTTGAGTCGTAACTTTGTTTAACTTTGTCTTCATATCTTGTGTAATATTAATGTTTGTTTTTTCTAAAAAGTTATGATTTTCTGTATTATTTTCCTTTTTAACGACTAATTCATAGACAAACTCGTTATCACCTTAATTATAAATTCCTTTTATTTTCTACCCAACTTTTTCACTCACTTATCATCGGGACGATGACAGTTCATAGTGAGGAGTAGAGTTAGGTTAGTAAATAAAATGAAATTATTATATCAAACACTCAAAAACTTAGTTTAATTATCCTTTAAGAAATAAACATGATAATATATAATTATTACAATAAAGATAATATTTTTTGGAAGAATAAGTTTCTAATTAAGTAAAGTAAACTCGATATATTATAATTATATTATATATGCCTATCTTAATACGATTCTAAGTATGTTTAACTACAAAATTTTATCAAATAATTTTTTTCATGGAATTAGATATAAATTATAAATTAATTATAAATTAATGTTTTAGATTATAAATTAATGTTTTAGAAAAACTTTCTTTCAAGACAAATTATGAGTCTGGAATCGGATTAAGGATGACGATTTTTGGCATAACTTTGACTCGACCATAGCCAAATGGCCTACCCGAACATAATTTCCATTTTTGTCCCCATCTCAGCCTTGTAGAGTGGCCAGACCCCACTCGAAATTAGCCATTCATTATTAACCACATTATAACCAACCCTTAGCCTGGTTTGGTCTACATTCCTTTAGAATCCCGCAAGCTTAGTATGTACTTATGGATAACGGTGACGACATCGGAACTAAGAGTCGGTACATTAAAATGGCACGAGCTGAGATTGGTACATTATCATTTTAAGGATATGTTTGTTGTTTAAAAAAATTAAAAAAAAAAAAACACACACACACACACACAAAACTGGGAACCATTTGGATATATGTATGTGAAATAAGAGTTATTGAAGGCAATGGTGCAAGCTTATTAGACAGTATCAGGATGTTACCTAACAAAGATATTTTTGATCAAGAGTTGAAGGTATAAGCACGTACGACTTGCTCTTTCTCTTTTGATTTTCCTTTTTGTCCTTTCGATTAGCCAACACCCTGAGCCTGAACGTTACAAGCCACTTTGCCAACTACTTGACCTAGTCTTTGATTCCGGATATTCATTAGTGGCGATTGGAAGTATTTTTAAAAATATTTTATATTTATTAAGTAAAGAATGAAAATTTCATCTAAATAATGTTTGATAATTAATTTTATAAGCTATACACACTTTTTATTTTTAAGAAAGACAAAAATAATGTGATTATAATATTAACGAGTACTTTACTTTAGGAACATTTTATTATGTTTTGATGATGGCCATACTATTTGTTATAGCAAGCTTTGAAATAAGTTAGAACTACGTATAAGTCTTTACTTAGAGTCGACATGTTGTATAAGTTGAGTCGGACAAGTATTGTACTAGTTGGTAGGACGGCAAAGCAAAAACGAGATATTCGGCAAAGTGAAGCCGGCAAAGCACCGGCGAGAGAAGTATGAAGACATTATGGTCGACCTATAACCAAGGAAGTACGTGATGACCTTGGATAAGTCTAAGTTATGTTTTAAGTGATGAAACTCAATGTTCAAATATGGTGTACACTTTGGTCTCACCCAAATCAAGGATCGGTGAAGTACAAAGACTCTCCAAAAACTAGAACAAAGAAGGAAACGAGTGAATCGGTGAGTAAAGCGACTTTCGGCAAAGAGAAAACAAAACGACAAAGAAAGAACTAACGGCTAAGTCGAAGGCTCACTCGACCGTTCTAAAAACGGCGAAGAGACATTTACAAGATCAAATTTGATATACGATGAAGATTCGAGAAGATCATGCATTAAATGCACAAATCATTAAAGGATCAATCAAGGACGGATTTTACGCTATACGTTTGAAGAAAGAATCCGATCACGAAATCAAGGAGAATACAATTAAGGGGGAATCAAGAATAAAATCAAGGGTTATTCCCTCATTAATATAGCCAACGGACGGAATTTCAAAAACCAAGGTTATTCAAGGCTATAAATAGAAGGCATTGACGAGAAAAGAAATAACGATCAAGAAAGAAAAATCAAGCGAAACTCTGTCAATTTGAAAAGCTTCTCTACGAACTTACAAAGACATATCTAGTGATCAACTCAAGTATCGAACTACAAAGTCATACTCGAATTGAGATTGATCAAGCAAGTGTGTGAATCACATTCACATCAAGCGAAACAAGCGAATCGAGAGGCAATGCGAGAAGGAGTTGAATCTGTGATAGGTTTGTTGAAGGATCTTAATCTTAAGGAACGACAAAAGGAAAGGCGAATCTTTGAAGGCTGTTGCGGTCAAGGAGTGATAGTCTTGTAGATTGTGAAGCTTGGGAAGCCAAGGACAATCATACTATTGTATACGTGAAAACAATAGTGAATTCCTCCAATCATCACGGGAGAAGAGTGGATTAAGGGATTACACCACCACGAACCACTATAAGCCTTGTGTCAATTTAAATTACGCAATTTACTTTACGGCATTTATTTAATTAGCCTACATCATAACTTATATACGTGTTGTCTACAACGATTTGAAAACAACATAGTAAGAAGGGACTTATCCATTTGCCTAAAAGCTTTTAAATAGAAGAAAAGTTTTTGAAACTCCACTATAGTCATTCACCCCCCCTCGACTATAGTTTCACCCTTCTACGGGACCAACAATTGGTATCGGAGCGGTGTTCTAGTATCGAACACTGTTCGGATCTAATTTACGGTAACAAGGAGATCACATATTTTCAAAGCGAGTTTTCAAATCGAGTTTTCCATTCTTGTCATTTATATATTCAATTATCTTGATGGATTCCTCAAACTTCTTGTCAAAAGTACTGTTTTTAATGTTAACAATTTTGATGAATATAAAATAAGAATCTTTGTCTCATCTTGCGGCAACTCATGAAGAGATCTTTGGATGTAATCAATGATGGACCGATCACAATCACTACGGTGGTAGGCACGGGAGCGAGATCAAGGAAAGGAAATTGACAAACCTAAAAAGGATTGGACCAAGGATGACGGGGAGAAGAGCAAATCTGGACTTTGTTGCAAAAGACATGATCTTGAAGACCACTAGACGACAACATGTTCATGAGAATTAAAGGCGCAAAACGACAAAGGAGATGTGGGACAAGCTATCATTGATAAATGAAGGATGCGAAGCGATTAAAGAAAACAAATTATCTGTTGCAAAACGAAGTTTGAGAACTTTAAAATGAAGGTGGTGAATCCATTGATCAAATGGACAACGGATTCTCAAGCATCATCGGTGAATTACAACGGACTTGGACACATATATCCCCAAAAAGAAGTATGCTTGAAAATCTTGAGAGGACTACGAAAGATGGAAGATCATAACATCGGTAATCGGAGGAACAACAAATCTTGCAAGCAACGACACTCGACAACGATGTCCCCGGTTAAAAGCTCATGAATTCGAATTGAACGGCGAAGATGGTGCTCGGCGGAGAGACACACAAAATCAACTTGCATTAGCATTTGCACCCTGACAAAGTAACTTTGCCGAATGCATCGACAAAGAGACACAAGAATTAAAAGACGGTAGCTTTATTAGTTAAACGTTTTGACGGGTTTAAAAAGAAGCCATTCAAAGGAAATTCGTCATCAAACAAAAAGTCAAGCTCAAACAGAGACATGAAGAAGAAAGATGATGAATACGGATGCTTCAAGCTTTGCAACAAGAAAGGTCACTTCAAGGTGATTGTCTGAAGAAAATGACAAAGATGATGAAAAGAAGAAATACGAGCATACGAAAAGAGAAAGAGCAAGAAGGCACTTAAGGCGAGAATCCGGCGGTGAAAAGCATGAAGAATCATCGACAATGACTCGGATAATAGTGATGAAGAAGACGGCTCGAGAAAATGAAAAAGCATGCCTATGCCTCGCTGACCAAAGAATTGGATGAAGATAAAAGTGATGGCTCGGACAACGAGGAAACAAGCCTATGTTTAATGGCTAAAGAATCGGATGAAAGCGAGGTAACATCTAGTTCATGTTCTTCATCTAATGCATCCACATCTAACTTTGCACAATCCTCTAGTCTCCCATTAGATACACGGACCTAGTCCAAAATCTCATGACTAAATTTGATGAAATTGAAAAGAATCATGAAATTCGGAAAAGGAATGCAAGGATCTAAGAAAAGAGAATAAGAGGTTAAAGAAAGAAGCTGGATGAAGCAAAAGGCTGAATTAACTAGTAAGGAGACCTACTTAAATGATCAACAAAAAGCGAGATGATCATACATACGTTACTAAAAGATCGAGTTAAGAAAATCTCCTCACCGGTGAAGGTATCCTTTGCACCACTTAAAAGCACCGGCTTACAAACCCTCAAAAAGGTTTGGATCCGGATACGGTCTTGGCTACAACGGTCGGGATGAAAGTAGGAACAATGATCAACACCATTCTAAATTCGGGACCCCTTTAGTGGACCAAAATTTAGAAAGGGACGAACCATGGTTCCAACGGATCATCTGTTCCGGTGAAGTCAAGACCCGGTGTAGTGAAACGACAAACTAAATCCTCCTTCCGGTCAATCAAGAACCACGGCCATACGAAAGGAAAAGGCGGACTTTACCTTCGAGAGGATGATTGGAATGTTGCACCTCCAAAATACAAGAGGAAACCATTCCACAAAATGCATCATGTGTTTAAGAAAAACCAAGCTGTTCTAGACACATGAAGCAAGAAAGGTTTCTCTTGCATATTGGAAAGTAAAGAAGGATGCAAATGCACCAAAAGGTGGAGAAAAGTATCAGAATACCTTCAGTAAAAATACTAGAAGCTATTATGCCATGCCTTATACATATGAAGTTGATGACTTCAATTATCCAAAAAGAAGACCTTTTGGATACACCCTTGGTATGGGAGGCATGATTGCTAACAAGCATGGACCCAAACGAGTGTTGGGTACTAAACTTAATTAATCTATTTTGTAGGATGTACGGTACATAGACGGTGGATGTTCCGGACACATGACGGAAACAAGAAATGGCTCAACGACTTCAAAGCTTTTGATGGACCCAAAGTCACATTTGGAGGTAAAGAAAACCCTGGCAAGATTAAGGGGAAGGCATAATACTCAAGAACAATCTAAAGATTCAAAATGTGGCATATGTCAAGGGACTTAACTTCAATCGATGAGCATCGGTCAATTACGTGACAAAGGCTACAATGTGCACTTCAACAAAGAAGGATGCAAAGTGATTCACGAGTCAAACCAACACGGTAGTTCTTGCGGGTAGAAGACAAGACAACATGTATGTGGTGGTGGAAAACGACTAAGGCGAGAAACATGCCTACTTGTCAAGAATAAACAATCAACAATTTGGATTTGGCACGAGAAGATTAAATCACACGAATTTCAAGACCATCAACAAACTATCAAGGAGCAAGCTAGTTGAAGGCTGCCGAGAGATCACATTCAAGAAAGAGAGTCTATGTGATGCTTGTCAAAAAGGAAAACAAATAAAAAGTTCATTCAAGTCAAAGCCTTATCAATCTACAACAAGAGTTCTACATCTGCTTTGCACATGGACTTGTTTGGACCGGTCACACCGGTAAGTGTGAGTGGTAAGAAATACACTCTTGTAGTGGTGGATGACTTCTCAAAGTACACATGGACCATTTTCATGAACAAGAAGAAAGAAACACTCAAGAAGGCGCAGATTTGTTGAGAAGACTCGAGAATGAGAAAGAGCTAAAGATTATCAAGATCGGATCGGATAGAGCCTTTGAATTCCTAAATGAAATTATCGAACCTATTGTGAAGAAAATGGAGTATTACATCAACTATACGCGGCGGGAACTCCACAACAAAATGGTGTTGCGAAAGAAGAAACGAGAACCATCAAGGAAGCGATCGGGACAATGATAGCGAAGCATGTTTACCAAAGAGATTTTGGGAAATTTGAAACGACAAACACGGCATGCCATACACAAAACAGATCAATCATCAACAAACATCATGGAAAGACTCCATATGAAATATGGAATGGTAGAAAACCTAATATCTCGTATTTTCATATGTTTGGATCAAAATGTTTTGTCTTAAACGGAGAATCATTTGCATACCTTTGATGAGAAGGTGATGAAGCAATCTTCATGGGATACTCGGACACCGACAAAGCATTTAGAGTACTCAATAAAAGAACCTTGGTGATTGAAGAATCAATACATGTAGTTTTTGATGAACCAAATACAAATGGTGAAGATCTTCAAGATCAAGAAGAGAAAGCGACACAAAGGGAAATCTATACAAATGCAACCATACCGGCTACCATCCTAAATCATCATTTTGAAAACCAAGAAGAACCACTTACCAATACACCGGATGAAGCACACGAAGTTGAAGTTCTTGCTCGGCATGAAGGTATGGAAGCACCAAGTGAAGATCAACTTCAACCGGACCTAAATTGGCTAAGAGACCATCACGAAGAACAAGTCATTGGAGATATTCACACGGGAGTCGAACCGAGAAGACAAGCTGGAGCACATGCTAACTTGCTTTCTATCACAAGTGGAACCCAAGACCATAGATGATGCAATCCAAGATGCGAGATTGGATCACGGCCATGCAAGAAGAACTAAATGAATTTGAAAGAAATGAAGTACGGGAACTAGTTGACGGACACTGAAATGGCCAACATCATTGGTGCAAAATGGGTATTCGGGAACAAGATGGATGAGCAAGGAAGCTGTTGTCGAGAAACAAAGCAAGGCTAGTTGCAAAAGGCTATTCCAAATTTGAAGGAATAGATTATGATGAAACATTTGCACCGGTAGCAAGATTGGAAGCAATCGGACTCTTTCTAGCATTTCGCACACAAAGACTTCAAAGTCTATCAAATGGATGTAAAGAGTGCATTCTAAATGGACTTTTGGAAGAAGAAGTTTATGTAGAACAACCTCCTGGATTTCAAATTAAAGGAAAAGAAGACAAAGTATACAAACTCAAGAAGGCCCTCTATGGCCTCAAACGAGCACTAGAGCACTGGTATGAAACACTTATCACAATTTCGATCAAGAATGGATTCAACAAAGGAACTATTGACAAGACTCTATTCAAACTAGAGGAAGGAGCAAGCACTTTGCTAGTACAAATCTATGTTGATGATATAATCTTTGGATCCGAAGATGAAAAGCTATGTGAGAAATTTGCAAAACGATGAAGAGCAAATTTCGGATGAGCATGATGGGAGAATTAAACTACTTCCTTGGCCTTCAAGTAAAGCAAATGAAGGATGGCATCTTCATTAGTCAAGCAAAGTATACAAGAGATTTGATACACAAGTATGGGATGGATACAAGTGGCACGGACGAGACACACCAATGTGTGCCGAGTCATACTTGGAAAAGATGATGGAGGAAAAGATGTAGATCAGAAAATGTATAGAGGAATTATTGGATCAATATTATACTTGACTACAAGCAGACCTGACATAGTATTTGCAGTAGGAGTGTGTGCAAGATTTCAAGCTCAACCAAAAGAATCACATCTTCTAGCAGCTAAAAGGATAATCAAATACTTGAAAAACACTATAAATGTTGGTATTTGGTATCCAAAAGATGGAGGATTTACATTGATATCATATTCGGACTACGACTATCTTTGGATGCAAAATAGATAGAAAGAGCACCTGCGGAACTTGCCAAATGCTAGGAACCAGACTAGTCTCTTGGTTCAGTAAAAAGCAAAACTCCATATCTACATCAACAGCTGAAGCAGAATATATAGCAGCAGGTAGCTGTTGTGCACAAGTACTGTGGATAAGACAACAGCTAAGGGACTATGGAGTAGAAGAGAAAACAATTCCAATCATGTGTGATAACACAAGTGCAATATCTATTACAGAAAATCCAGTATTGCACTCAAGAACAAAGCATATTGATGTAAGACATCATTTTATCAGAGACCATGTTGAAAAGGGGGATGTCATCCTAAAACACATACCCACTGAAGATCAATTGGCTGACATCTTCACTAAACCACTCAGTTATGAAAGATTCAGTAAGCTAAGAACTGAGTTAGGAATGATTGAAATAGAATAAGTATCTAACAGCGGCTAACTGGAGTAATCGGCTAAGTGACTTCATTAGCGGTACGACCTTTGCCGTTACGGGAGATCTTGCAAGTAAGGCACTTGGTATTCGGCGAAGGTAACTTAGCGATTGTTAGGAACGGTCAAATGGCGCGGCTAAGTGAAGAACCTATTGGGACGGCTAAGTGACCAGCGAAGGCACTTCACCGAAATAAAGACTTGGACAAATTAAAAGTGTGAACAAAATCAATTCTGATTACACGTGGAGAATAAGGAAATTATGGAGGATTATTATGTACACACGTGGCGATCAACTTATGATCATGGAGGTAATTATATTATTTTTCGAATTATAAACTCCTCGATTCACGGGCTCTATCATTACTTGCCTCAAACCACACCCCCATTCCACTCGAATATCGCGATTTTCATACACAAAATCACGCCATTATGCCACAAAATCCTTCCATATTCAAAACCACGTTCACACTACCCAAATCACACTATAAAAACAAGACTTGGAGATGTTCAGAAATCTTTACATACTCCTGCAAATTACTTTTTCTCACTGAAACCTCAAGATATACTCTTAATCTTCCTCTACCAATCAATGGCTTCATCCTCCCAAATCAACACTCTTGAAAAATACTACGAAAAATCAATCATAACCGGCTCGTTTTTCAAACACGAGCACTATCTCTCATTTTGTGACAATGATTCAAAAGCTCAACGTACGGTTGATTCTTTGCTCAAATTTGGGGCGATGACCTTCCTAAATCCTCCAATAACGGGAATCGCTATGAAAACGATCGCATTACGGAAAAATGCCAAGTTTGTGCCCGGCGCAAAGAAAAGCGAGGTCGGCTTGCATAAAAAGCTCAATTTTTGGGAAAGAGATAGTCATAACGCCTGGACTTCTCAATAGGTTCCTACAATTACCAATGATAGGCCCGCACAATGTCAAGTTTGTACGGATTGACATCACAAAATTACGAAATTTGAGATAGCCAAAAATCCGAGGAAAAACGACAAAACATACAATCTACCTAGATCAACACTCAAACCTCCGTTTGCCGAGTTTGCACCGGTCATCACCAAGAATATCGAAGGCGAGAAAAGGATCCATGGAAAACACGGCGAGGTTCGGATCGGATTGATGGCCATCATCTACGAACGCATCAAATTCGGCGGGCAACTTTTGTATTCAATAGACTAAAGGATCGGATACAAAAGGAATTTGACCTTTCAATTACGGCACCAAACAAGGGTTTGCGAGAAGAAAGGTGATTTACGGGAAAAGAAATCATACGGATTCCCTCTTCAACACTGTTCAACGCATTGAACGTGAAACCCACAAATCTGCGGTCCCCACACAAGTCAAAGACGATGTTCACTTACATCAAGGCTTCCATGAAGCCCAAACCCATAGGCGGGAGCAAAGAAAGCGACTGAAGGCGGTAGATCGGGAGTGGGACGAAGAACCGGATCCCGGACGGCGCATGAAAACATCCCTACGCACTGGAACCGGCAACTTAATTGACTCTCGTGACAATCGGTGATGACACACGAAACGAGAAGAAGAAAAGCAACAAGAGGAAATCACCTACACAGAGGAAGGTGAAGAAGGATATAGAATCACTTCATCGAAGAGGAGGAGATACATGAGGAAGAGGATGAGTCGGAGGATGAACAATCGAAGGAGGAAATCTTGAAGCAATTCAAGAAGATTTGGGGATTTCGATGATGAGCCGACTCTCCAAGAGGTGCTTTTCAAAAGCACGAGCAAAGTTGACAACCGACTAAGTGAGCCGGTGATAAAGCTCACTCGGCCGAACTTGTCAACTCCCCACAATTGCACAAGGGGGAACGGTGGTAGATGAAGCGGTCCACACTCAACAAGAGCGATGGAAGAAAAAGAAGAAGAAGCACAAAATGAGAAGGAAGAGGAGAAGAAGAAAAGGAAGAAATTGAAGTGGAAAATGAGAAGAAGCAAGGTAAAGATGCGAGGATGAAGCGATGGGGATGAAGAGGATGTCCATGTGGCACCGAAGGAATTGATCCGAGAGAGAGTCTTCAATGCGGACATTCAACCCCTCATTGTGGACATGGAAAGGCAATATTACGGCGAGGCAAAATGCGAAGGCGCCAGGAGTGAAGCAACCTCCTTCAATCACAAGATTGAGGCCCTCATCGACCATATCAAAATCCAAGATGAGGTCATGGAGAGACAAGGAAACTTAATTTGCAACTTACAACACCTCATCCCTCACCATGTCCAAACCAATCTTGAATTCCATGCGAGAGACGAGTTGACAACAATCTCAAGCCATTGGTGGACACCCTCAATGCTCACACATCCAAAATTCAGCATCGGATGAGATCATGGAGCATTACGGCAAGCAAGCTGGACTTTCTTATCAAAGTTGGTGAAGCCAACAACAAAATCTTGGAGAGAAAGTATGGGCCTCTCCACGAATCGACGCGGCAATTGCGGACCTTGAGGCACGTTTTGATCTTGCCACAAAGGGGAAGGTAACTCAAAGCACGAGAGTGGTAACTCAAAGCACGAGAGTCCCGAGTGGGAAGGGAAAGGTGGAAAGCCCCGGTGGAAAGAGAAAGGGCGACAAAGGCGAGGACGGCAAAGGCAAGGGCATCGGGTTTGAAGAAATAAAGAAGTAAACCGAGTTACTGTTGCTTAATTCAATTCAATTCATCTTATCATTTGCCTTTGTTCACTTAAATAAAAAGATGCAATATCTTATTGCCCTATGATGGAAGAATAAAATTGTTGAACTTTTATTCGGTTGTTTATTATGAAAATTTTTGATTACTTATGTTCGGGCTTATGAGGGTTTTGGCATCATCAAAAAGGGGGAAATTGTTAGGAACATTTTATTATGTTTTGATGATGGCCATACTATTTGTTATAGCAAGCTTTGAAATAAGTTAGAACTCTCTGTATAAGTCTTTACTTAGAGTCGACATGTTGTATAAGTTGAGTCGGACAAGTATTGTACTAGTTGGTAGGACGGCAAAGCAAAAACGAGATATTCGGCAAAGTGAAAGCAAAGCAGCACCGGCGGAGAGAAGTATGAAGACATTATGGTCGACCTATAACCAAGGAAGTACGTGATGACCTTGGATAAGTCTAAGTTATGTTTTAAGTGATGAAACTCAATGTTCAAATATGGTGTACAACTTTGGTCTCACCCAAATCAAGGATCGGTGAAGTACAAAGACTCTCCAAAAACTAGAACAAAGAAGGAAACGAGTGAATCGGTGAGTAAGCGACTTTCGGCAAAGAGAAAACAAAACAGCAAAGAAAGAACTAACGGCTAAGTCAGAAGGCTCACTCGACCGTTCTAAAAACGGCGAAGAGACATTTACAAGATCAAATTTGATATACGATGAAGATTCGAGAAGATCATGCATTAAATGCACAAATCATTAAAGGATCAATCAAGGACGGATTTTTACGCTATACGTTTGAAGAAAGAATCCGATCACTGAAATCAAGGAGAATACAATTAAGGGGGAATCAAGAATAAAATCAAGGGTTATTCCCTCATTAATATAGCCAACGGACGGAATTTCAAAAACCAAGGTTATTCAAGGCTATAAATAGAAGGCATTGACAGGAAAAGAAATAACAATCAAGAAAGAAAAATCAAGTAGAAACTCTGTCAATTTGAAAAGCCTTCTCTCTGAACTTACAAAGACATATCTAGTGATCAACTCAAGTATCAGAACTACAAAGTCATACTCAGAATTGAGATTGATCAAGCAAGTGTGTGAATCACATTCACATCAAGCGAAACAAGCGAATCGAGAGGCAATGCGAGAAAGAGTTGAATCTGTGATAGGTTTGTTGAAGGATCTTAATCTTAAGGAACATCAAAAGGAAGGCGAATCACCGAAGTACATTGCGGTCAAGGAGTGATAGTCTTGTAGATTGTGAAGCTTGGGAAGCCAAGGACAATCATACTATTGTATCGTGAAAACAATAGTGAATTCCTCCAATCATCACGGGAGAAGAGTGGATTAAGGGATTACACCACCACGAACCACTATAAGCCTTGTGTCAATTTAAATTACGCAATTTACTTTACGGCATTTATTTAATTAGCCTACATCATAACTTATATACGTATTGTCTACAACGATTTGAAAACAACATAGTAAGAAGGGACTTATCCATTTGCCTAAAAGCTTTTAAATAGAAGAAAAGTTTTTGAAACTCCACTATAGTCATTCACCCCCCCCCCCCTCGACTATAGTTTCACCCTTCTACGGGACCAACAATACTTCACATGCGTCTGACATGGAGTATTCAAATTCAGTTAATCCGGCGCCGCCGGATCAGTCTCGGCGTACGCTGGACCAGAAAACTCATCCTATAAATAGCCCTCATTTATGAGAAAAAGAATTCGTACCAATATATATATCTCTATCTATATATATTATCTTATCTACTCTCTGTAAATATTATTTCAGTAGGCATTCTGCCATAAAAGTAGTATTAGTATCGTTGTAATATTTAGAGTAATTATCGAAGATTGTTGAATTAATAGCTGTTGTTACATTCAGAGGAAAAAGCCCACTTCAACAATTGTATTCGGTAATATTCTAATGTTATTATGTTTGTTGTTTATATAATATATATATATATATATATATATATATATATATATATATATTAGTTTAATAATGATTACAAGCTAATTATACAACTAGCCAAGACATGTAATTGAGCTATTTTGAACTTTTAGGGAAATGGATGATGACTATGTTAAAATTTAATCAAAAATTGAATATGATGAATCTTTTTCTACTTGAACTAATTGACAGCCTGTATTGACGTAATTAACCAGTATGGACAGATACATAACCTAATCATGAACTGACCAGAGACGTTAGGATATGAGAAAAGAGTAGAAAGACTGGAAGGTAAAATTGGTCGTCTGACAAACGGAACCCTCTTTCTTATCCAGGGATAGAATATTTATACTCGAGTATCATGTCAAATCATTAGGTTTAATCGAGGTTTTACCAAGGAGGAGGCATAGAACAAATTCGTTCACTCGTATGAGGGGAATTTGTTAGCTGAGGACTATACCGTTTCACATAATCGATTACACCTTTAAACATGAAGTTTGATCACATCCATTAAACTAAAAGAGATCATGGTTCAATAATATTGTCTTAGTTAGTTCTTATTATATAACTATCTATATATTGGTATCTATATATCTAAATATATATTAATTATGTATCTAATTATTTATAGCATTAGTATCATAACCTTATATGGTAAGGATTGCGACTTAGATTGAGATAATAACAGCTAATTGGTGTTTAACCACATTTTGAATTATATTTTCATTTCCCTGAGGGATACGACCTTGATTCACCAGACTAAACTACAATTTGACCCGGTACACTGCCGGTAAGATTGGGCACCAGTTTAAGCGAAGATCAATTACACCACCCGGAACTTCCATAAACAAATCTTGTGTTAATTTATCTTATGCATTTACATTTGTGTTGTGATTGATTTAATCATCGCTTAATCTTGTTATCCTCACACTCAGCAAACATCAGACACTGAGTCAGCACAAAACGATACATAGGAGATTCTGATATGTATTGACACATCTATTGCACTTAAGGCTAAAATTATCCGCTGTCGGTTGACTCAGTTTTGGTTAAGTCAGTTTGACTTAATCTCAGCTTAGTCAGCTCAACTCCACACAAGTTTAACTGAACCTTAATTTGATTAAAATCCAGTTTTGGGAAGTTTTTGGTGAAAAGTTTATTCACCCCCCCCCCCTCTAAACTTGTGTTAGCCTTTCCAAGGGAAAACAATTGGTATCAGAGCAGTTCTTCCATTTGGAAGTGATCCAAAGATATCTCATAAACCAGTTGTTGAAGACCCCCTCACTGTATCAGTTGTAAATGCACACAGTTCAATGACTACATCTAGAATTAAAAGTTGGCTTATTCACCCCCTGACTAATTGCTTGCAAAATGTATCTAATTTTCAGGATCAATTATCTGAGAGGTTCAATGAGACAAACTTGAATACAAATCCAGAACTTCAACTCAGTGATGATGTGGATACAAACTTCAATGATTATATAGACAAATCCAGAGGAGTTCCATCACAAAGAGTTCTCTCAGAAGAAGAAGAAAAGAAGCTGTTGCAAGTTACTATTGAAGATTCATTAGAGCAACAAAAGAATGTATACTTGATGGAGGTCAAGTTAAACTATTAACTCGATGCCTACTAACTCACTAGCAAGAGAACTAGGTTCAATTGTAGTATAGCTAGATAGAGTCGAGGTCGATCCCACAGAGACTCGGCACAAATAAAACACAACTTTATCTTATTAGAACTAAATTGGAAGGGCGGTCTACGACCAACTTAAATGCAATAAATAAAATAGTGACAACCACAAGACACAAAGACCACAAAGACAGACTAAAAACTACTAAAACACGGATAATACAGTTGATATTATCTAAACAAATAGTATTGATTACGCTAGTAGATTATAACTCCCCCATGTGAATTAGGATGATAACGAGACAAAACAAACGTTAAATATTAATTATTATGACTACGGGAGTCATCCCCTAAGGTAGATTTAGCTCCGGTTAGGCCCTCTAAATCATCGTGCCTCCATTACGTGACTTCGCCTTTTAATGCCTCCATCTCATATAACTTCTGACACAATTACGAAACTAGGGATGCCGGTATAAACCGTAACCTCATCTAAGCAACATTCCTAGGGTAAGGCGCGCTTCTTAGATGCCGATTCAATCTATATCCTAAGTAACAATCACTTTTTGGGCTTCATGTTAAATTATGATGACAAATAATTAAGTTGATCGGGTTTAATTACTCGTTTTAATTCCAAATCGAGAATCGACGTAGTCGAAGCCGATCATAATATTGCCCTACACATTGCCACACTCGGTCGACCGAACGACGGCACTCGGGCGACCGAGTGACATGTCTAGGTCGACCGAACACGCTTACGTGCCGGAACAAATCATGATTACTTCTTAACGTTTCTAACCTAAGCACATGGGTTCGTAAATAAATCTACATCACGCAATCAATAAATAAAACTACTCCATAATAAAATATATCAGATCTACAAATAAAGATTGCATAATTGAATAGTCATACCCTCGAAGATGAGAGTGACTCCCACTCTTTAATGCGCTCCCTAATCGGAGAATCCGACGAATCCACAATGAACGAACATAAAGAAAATAAAACTAAATCTCAAAATCTAAAATTGTATGAATTGTTTTGTGTTGTAGTGGTGTGTGTTCTCAACATCGTGGTCGCTTGTTTATATAGGAGTTGTAGCCGACATAGGGAGAATCCAGAAGATTGACGTGCATTTATCAAATTAGGCTCGGGTGACCGAACCTACACGCTCGGTCGACCGAATGACATGGCTCGGTCGACCGAGCCTCCCTCTTCACGCGTTTTCACTTCGGTTCGTCCGACTTGTTCCCCACTCCACGCTTTTGAATTGATCTGATTAATCCTTTCTTCAATGCTCCGATTTTCTTCTCTTTTATCTTGAGATCTCCCCGATTGCATGATAATTATCTTCCCGATTTATCATGATCCGCAAAATCAGCATTTATCACACAATTTAATTGCTCTTTTATAATAAAAACAGCTAAATACCAATTATCATATTAATAATCACTTATCATTAAATAATAAATATAAACATGTGATTAAATATGAAATATATATAATTAACTCCGATTTAAGGTTATAATTGATGACATAAATGGGTACATTTTAACCGTCATCAAAATGCCCCCCACTTAAACTTTGCTTCGTCCCGAACAAAGCATCAATAAGTCATTCCCCAAGACAACATTTTCCGTGGTCATCTCATACTTACACAAGAAACCCGAGTCAAGTCATACCAATCATTCTCATAAGTTAAGCATTATTCACTACTCGCTATGAATCGAAGTGATTGTGTGCATGTGCATTGGTTTTATATAAATGTAGCCAGATTTAGAGTTTATGCAGACTTCATATCTAAATTCACCAACATCAGCATTCACACTTCTTATGCCTCGCAATGGTTAAAGCACTAGAACAATAAGCAAGAGCGTATCTATAGGGTTTTTGGACTTGGAGACTGAGTACTACTCGAAGCCTCTAAAAATTAATATTTTCAATTTTTGCATATGTTTTGAATACTACTAATCTCAAGGAAGAAAACTTTTTAATGAGTATCTCCCTATCTTAGATCATGCATAGCACCGAATATTACCACAAGCGCAGGGCTACTTTGGTAATTTTTCTACAAGCCCAGTGTTTTAATGCATTGTCAAAACACAGTACGTCCCAAGCTTATTACTCCGCTCTTGTTGGCTAGAAGATCAGAATACATTAGTCGACAAATATCGACATTAGGTCCTCATAACCACTTATCTACGCATTGTACACATACTTCTTTCAATTATTATAACTCATGCGGTACTAAGCGATTCACATGTCGAGTAATTGAACAATACCTAACTACTTGCAATTGTTGGCATGAATATCCTTAAGTCTACTAACAATTTATCGCAAAAGTATAATATGACCACGTACTCACGCAACTTGGTTCATTTCCTATCAAATCTAAGTATAAGAACTTCACAAGTTTAAGGGTACGAGTTAAACAACTTTTATCCATAAAAATTTTTAAATTTGGCTCAATATTGTCTCAGTATTCCGTTTCCCTTGACTTCAACATATAGCACAATATATATAGCTAAGTCCCCTGCCCCCCACTTAAACATGGCATTGTCCTCAATGACAAAAATAAATGAGAGTTCAAGAAGAAAGACTTAGCTCTGGAAACGGCTCCCAAGTAAAGGAACAATATCGGAGTAATCATCGGCACAACGTGGAGAGACAGACACATCCTGTATAAACAAACAAGCTCCACGAAATCGTCAAATACCATGTCTATGGAAGTTATAAAATAATGTGGCAGTAATTAGATATAGATATCTAAAAACAGTTTAAGCCACTTTACTTTATACTGCCATGGACAAGACCAAAAGGGATTTAAACCTAAAAAAAAAAAAAAAAAAAAAAAAAAAAACTCACATGACGGCTATCAAGGAAAAAACCTCGTTTATTCCGAACTTAGACTCGGAACATGGCGAGATGAAAAAAACCGTGATAGGCGCATGCTACTTTATTAAAAAGAGAAACGAAAAAAGATAGTGATAAGTAGTAGTTCTAAGTTTATAGTCGCTAGCTCGACTCAGCTCAAGATGGTTTATTCGTAGACAGGGTCATCGAGGTACAAAACCTCCTCAGCAGCAGGCGGAAGCCCGTGTTAATGCTTTATACGATGTCCATTGACCACAAATCTGGACTCGTCTTTGAAATTGAATAGCTCCACTGCTCCAGAAGGAAAGACTTGTTGTACTTGAAATGGGCCGCACCATCTTGATTTCAACTTACCCGGGAAGAGTCTTAAGCGCGAATTATATAAGAGAACCAGATCACCCTCTTGAAAGGTCCTATCCAGAATCTTTTTGTCATGGAACTTCTTCGTGCGCTCCTTGAAAATCTTGGCATTCTCGTATGCCTCTAAACGAAACTCTTCCGGGCGAGTTAATTCTAACATCCTCTTTTCACCGGCCAACGTCTCATCAAAATTTAGCATCCTTGTTGCCCACATGGCCCGGTGTTCCGGTTCCACGGGTAGATGACATGCCTTTCCAAAAACAATCCTATATGGTGACATTCCAATCGAAGTTTTATATGCGGTCCTATAAGCCCATAAAGCGTCGTCTAAACGTAACGACCAATCCTTCCTAGTCGTATTGACGAGTTTTTCTCCAGGATACGCTTTATCTCTCGATTGGTGACTTCTACCCGTCCGCTAGTACGGGGGTGATATGCGGTTGCTAGCTTATGTCGAACCCCATACTTAATCATCGACCTTTCAAACGGTTTATTACAAAAATGACTACCATTGTCGCTTATAATTGCCCTCGGCGTCCCAAACCTTGTAAAAATGTTCTTCTTCAAGAATCTAACCACAACCCTAGCATCGTTAGTAGGTGAAGCAATGGCCTCAACCCATTTGGATACATAATCAACAAGCAACTAAGATGTATCGGTTAGATAATGATGATGTGAAGGGTCCAACGAAATCTATTCCCCAAACGTCAAAAAGCTCCACTTCTAAGATGCTCTTGAGTGGCATCTCATTTCTCCTTGAAATATTACTCTGTCATTTGACGGGCATGACATGCCTTTGCATATTGGTGTGCATCCTTAAACAATGTCGGCCAATAAAAACCGCATTGGAGGACTTTGGCCGCAGTTTTATCTCCCCCGTAGTGTCCTCCAACTTCATAAGAATGACAATGCTTTAGGATATCATTATACTCTTCCTCTGGCACACATCTTCGAAAAACATTATCAGATCCTAGCTTAAACAAGTACGGTTCATCCCAATAATAATGTCTAAGATCTTTAAAGAACTTTCTCCTTTCTTGGACAGTGAGATTTGGTGGCAGGTACTTTGCGGATAGATAATTGACAAACAAACTAAACCATGGTTGCTTCTTCTCCTTCACAACCTCTATTCGCGAAGAAACTGCAGCACAATCATTATGTCCCCTGATGGTGGTGATGGAGAAAAGTTGCTCATCAGGAAAAGATTCTCCTATCTCAGGTAATTCCTCACCATCCTCCAATTGTAAGCGCGATAGATGATCGGCCACCACGTTCTCACTTCCTTTCTTATCTCGGATTTCTACGTCAAATTCTTGCAACAGTAGAATCCATCTCAACAGTCTCGGCTTTGAATCTTGCTTTGCTAGGAGATACTTAAGAGCCGCATGGTCAGTCCACACAGTGACTTTAGATCCTACTAAGTAAGATCTAAACTTGTCAAAAGCAAAGATAACGGCCAAAAGCTCCTTCTCCGTTGTTGCATAGTTTCTTTGGGCGGCATTCAAAGTCCGACTTGCATAATAAATGGGCCTAAAAATCTTATCCTTTCTCGACCCAAAGCGGCGCCAACAAAGCGGTATCACTTGCATCACACATCGGTTCGAATGGCGAGATCCCAATCCGGTGCGACCGAACGGGTGCGATGTCGTCGACTTTTTATTTCGTTGAAAGCTTTTATGCACTCATTAGAAAACACGAATGGTACGTCCTTGGCCAATAATTCGGTAAGAGGTCTAGAGATTAAGGAAAAGTCCTTGATAAACCTACGATAAAATCCAGCGTGGCCTAAAAAACCTCGCAAAGTTTTAAGATTAGTAGGTGGAGGTAATTTCTCGATCACCTCGACTTTAGCTCTATCCACCTCTATACCGTTCTTTGATATGCGGTGACCTAGTACTATACCTTCCGTAACCATCAAATGACACTTCTCCCAGTTAAGCACAAGATTAGTCTCTTCACATCTCTTCAACACTCGTGCTAGATGTGTGAGACATGAATCGAAATCGTCTCCAAATACGGAGAAATCATCCATAAAGATTTCCAAGAAATCTTCCACCATGTCCGCAAACAGTGACATCATACACCGTTGAAATGTCGCGGAGGCGTTGCACAATCCAAATGGCATTCGATTATAAGCAAATGTCCCATATGGGCATGTAAATGTCGTTTTCTCACGATCCTCGGGCGAGATGTGGATTTGATAGTATCCCGAATACCCGTCAAGAAAACAATAGAAAGCATGCCCGCTCAGTCTCTCGAGCATTTGATCGATAAAGGGAAGAGGAAAGTGGTCCTTACGAGTTGCGTCATTTAGTTTCCTAAAGTCTATGCACACTCGATGACCAGTGATTAGCCTCACCGGAATTAACTCATTCAACTCGTTGGCTTGCACCGTCAATCCTCCCTTTTTGGGAACTACGTGGATAGGGCTTACCCATTCGCTATCGCAATTGGAAATATAATTCCCATTTCTAGCATTTTTATAACCTCATCCCTAACCACTTCCTTTAATTGTGGGGTTAAACGCCTGCGAGGTTGTGCAACCGCTTTCTTTTCGGGATCCACGGAGATCTTGTGCATACATACGCTAGGACTAATGCCCTTAACGTCAGCTATGGTCCATCCAAATGCTCCGCGGTACTCTCTCAGAACTCTCATTAGTTTCTCCTCTTGTAAGTCCGTCAAGGAAGAAGATATGATTAGCGGCAAAGTCTCATCTTGAAGAAATACATACTTCAAATTCGTAGGAAGAGGTTTTAAAGTCAAATTTGTGGGAGGTTCTTCCAAAGAGGTCTTCAACTTCGACCGGTGAGTTTGAGTTCGAAGTACTTATGCCATGTTGGTCTATGATAAAATCTTTCAATCTGTGCAGCACTTACTTCCTCTACAGGTCTTGGGGTCCCTCTACTACATCCCGGCCATATCATCTTCTCCTCCTCACTACTCACATACTTGACTTCATCTTCTTCTTCTAAGACAGTATCCAAGAAATCCTTGATACTTTCATGTTGTTGAAATTCTTGAACGATCCTGTCAATGGAATCTAACATGAAACATGCATCCTCTCCATCATCAGGTTGCTTCATCGTGTCAAAGACATTGAATGCAACTCTCTCTTCGTTCACTCTTAACACCAACTCGCCTTTGTAAACATCAATTAGCGTTCTACTAGTAGCCATGAAAGGTCTCCCTAATATCAATGGTACCTCGTAGTTAGCTTCCATATCTAATACCACAAAGTCGACAGGGAATACAAACTTTTCAACTCTTACTAGCACATCCTCAACCACTCCACACGGTTCCTTAACGAACGGTCGCTAATTGCAATGTGATTGAGGTCTTCTTAAGATCTTTCATGCCTAGTTCCCGAAAAATAGATAGTGGCATCGGGTTCACACTTGCTCCTAGATCACACAAAGCTTTGTTCGGACATACGTTACCTATGGTGCAGGGAATGAGAAAACTTCCCGGATCTTTGCATTTTGGGGGTAACTTATGTTGAAGAATGGCTGAGCACTCCTCATTAAGGCATATGGTCTCTAAATCTAGAAGTTTCCTTTTAGTTGAGACGGCGTCTTTTAAAAACTTGGTATACTCATGCATTTCAGCTAGTGCTTCAACTAGGGGTATATTGATTTGTAACTTACTAAACATATCCACGAACTTCTTATACCTCTTATTATCAAACTTAGGCTTCGGTTTTGGTGGAGGATAAGGTAGAGTTGAAGGATCGACATCAGTGAAAATTGGATACTTGTTGTTGTAAAGTTCAACTCTAGGGCCAGCAGGTTCTTTATACGTTCTTTGCTCAGGCAAAGTCTCGGAAGTATTAGTCTCATTGCTTGGCTCACCATCCTTATTCTTTATGACTTTTTCTTTCTCTTGCAAGGATGGTGGAGTTACCTCCTTTCCACTTCTTGTCATGATCGCATTCAAATCCTTAGGGTTCTTCTCAGTGTTGCTTGGCAACCCTCCAGGAGGTCTAGTTGAGACTTGCTCAGCTAGTTGTCCTACCTGGTGCGTGAGGTTTTGGACTAGAGCTTCTTGATTGGTCACCTTAGCATCGGTCTTCTGACAATACTGGCTAAAGTTAGTGGCTAAATCAGCCATAGACTTTGAAAGTTGTCCCATATTGTCAGTGACGACATTACTCAGTTTTTCTATCGCAGCTTCCCAACCAAAAGTTTTAGTCTGCTGTGGTACATAAGTGGTGGGCGGTTTAGGCCTTTCTCCTGCGTTAATGTCACTATATCGGAATCCAGGATGGTTATGATTGGGCCTGTACCCTCCCCCGACATAATTGGCTTCTTCAGTACCCAAGCATTCTCACCTTGAGGTGCTACCTCGATTCCACCCCTTTTTCTACTCTTGTCATCCTCTCTTGCATCCCATCTACCTTATCATTGATAACAGAAAGTTGTTCTAAGATTTTGGTAGATGTACTATCATCAAATATATCAGCGGCCATCTTCACAGTAGCTATGTCATTGCCTCCCCATTGGCTATTCATCGCTATTTGCTCCATCTTCCCTTGTGCCTCCTCAGGAGATAAAAGAACAAACGCTCCATTGCTAGAGGCGTCTACTCTAATTTTCTCAGTCTCTCTCAACCCATGGTAAAAAGTTTGCATTAAAAGCCAAAGAGAGATGTCATGATGAGGACACTTCCTCATAGCTTCCTTGAAACGCTCCCAAGCTTGATCAAAACTCTCCCCAGGTTGTTGCTTAAATCCTAGGATATCTTGGCGTAACTTAAAAGTTTTTCCTAAGGGAAAATACTTATTCATGAATTTTTGCAACAATTGTTCCCAAGTTGTGATTGATCCAGCCTCTAAAGAGAGAAGCCATTGCTTAGCTTTATCTTTCAAAGTGAAAGGGAAAAGCTTAAGACGAATGTTACCCTCCGGGATTAATTCTGGTTTCACAGTACTAACGATTTCCAAGAAATTCGTCACGTGAACACCAGGATCCTCGTTTTGGACTCCATGAAAGTAGAATAATTGGTCACCATTTGAATTACATTAGGCCTAGGGTGATAGACTTCCGCAGCATCTTGCGGTGCTACTATAGCGGGAATGAATTGTTCAATAGTAGGCGTTGCATAACTTTGCAAAGTGCGCCTCGCTCATTGAACTAGGGCTTGGTTCTCATTATTAACATTTGCATTCACATTATTGGCATTATTGATAACAGGATTAATAACAGGATTAGGTACCTGGTTTGGATTGACCGGATTTCCTTCCATTTCTGTTTCAGATTCGGAATGCTCAGAATGATCGGTTGTATGTCCTTCTTCCACCCCTTGCTCGCTTTCCTCAAGATTTGGATCCTCTTCTCCTTGTTTAGCCGGTTCCCTAGCTAATTTCCTATTCCTTCTCGCAAATTTTTCTATCTCAGGATTATAAGGTTCAAGCGGTTCCTTCGATTTCCGAGTAGCGTACTATAAAATAGTAAACAACAATAAAACAATTAATCACTAGTAAAGGCTAGGCCTTTAACTAACTAAGTAAAACTAAAACAGACTCGAAATAAGTTTGAGAAAAGAAAACGTAAATAAAACAGAAGCAGAATGTTTTAAAACTAAGACAGAATCAGAAACAGAAAAGAAAATAAATTCTCGGTCGACCGAGAGCTGTGGTTCGGTCGACCGAACGGTTTTTTATTTTTTTTATTTTTATCTACACTGTTTAATATACAGACTCTTATTCACAGAATATTCACAGATCCAGTTCTAACAGAATAAGCTATATCTCAATTTAATGACTCGAGTCCCCGGCAACGGCGCCAAAAACTTGATGGAGGTCAAGTTAAACTATTAACTCGATGCCTACTAACTCACTAGCAAGAGAACTAGGTTCAATTGTAGTATAGCTAGATAGAGTCGAGGTCGATCCCACGAGAGACTCGGCACAAATAAAACACAACTTTATCTTATTAGAACTAAATTGGAAGGGCGGTCTACGACCAACTTAAATGCAATAAATAAAATAGTGACAACCACAAGACACAAAGACCACAAAGACAGACTAAAAACTACTAAAACACGGATAATACAGTTGATATTATCTAAACAAATAGTATTGATTACGCTAGTAGATTATAACTCCCCCATGTGAATTAGGATGATAACGAGACAAAACAAACGTTAAAGATTAATTATTATGACTACGGGAGTCATCCCCTAAGGTAGATTTAGCTCCGGTTAGGCCCTCTAAATCATCGTGCCTCCATTACGTGACTTCGCCTTTTAATGCCTCCATCTCATATAACTTCTGACACAATTACGAAACTAGGGATGCCGGTATAAACCGTAACCTCATCTAAGCAACATTCCTAGGGTAAGGCGTACTTCTTAGATGCCGATTCAATCTATATCCTAAGTAACAATCACTTTTTGGGCTTCATGTTAAATTATGATGACAAATAATTAAGTTGATCAGGTTTAATTACTCGTTTTAATTCCAAATCAGAGAATCTGACGTAGTCGAAGCCGATCATAATATTGCCCTACACATTGCCACACTCGGTCGACCGAACGACAGCACTCGGGCGACCGAGTGACATGTCTAGGTCGACCGAACACAGTTCTGTGCCGGAACAAATCATGATTACTTCTTAACGTTTCTAACCTAAGCACATGGGTTCGTAAATAAATCTACATCACGCAATCAATAAATAAAACTACTCCATAATAAAATATATCAGATCTACAAATAAAGATTGCATAATTGAATAGTCATACCCTCGAAGATGAGAGTGACTCCCACTCTTTAATGCGCTCCCTAATCGGAGAATCCGACGAATCCACAATGAACGAACATAAAGAAAATAAAACTAAATCTCAAAATCTAAAATTGTATGAATTGTTTTGTGTTGTAGTGGTGTGTGTTCTCAACATCGTGGCTGCTGTTTATATAGGAGTTGTAGCCGACATAGGGAGAATCCAGAAGATTGACGTGCATTTATCAAATTAGGCTCGGGTGACCGAACCTACACGCTCGGTCGACCGAATGACATGGCTCGGTCGACCGAGCCTCCCTCTTCACGCGTTTTCACTTCGGTTCGTCCGACTTGTTCCCACTCCACGCTTTTGAATTGATCTGATTAATCCTTTCTTCAATGCTCCGATTTTCTTCTCTTTTATCTTGAGATCTCCCTGATTGCATGATAATTATCTTCCGGATTTATCATGATCTGCAAAATCAGCATTTATCACACAATTTAATTGCTCTTTTATAATAAAAACAGCTAAATACCAATTATCATATTAATAATCACTTATCATTAAATAATAAATATAAACATGTGATTAAATATGAAATATATATAATTAACTCCGATTTAAGGTTATAATTGATGACATAAATGGGTACATTTTAACCGTCATCAATACACTCGAATCTTAAAACTGCATCAAATCATCAAGAAAAGGTACATTCTTCAACTCAGTTATCATTCGCTAAACTCAGTCAGAGAAACTCTGAGCTTGTCAAGTTAACTGAAAAACTCACATTGGAGTTGAGACTAAAAGACAAAGAACTTGGCAAAGCACAATATTGGAATGAGTTTCTTAAAACTGAGGTGTCAAATCTTGCTGAAAGATTATTGTCTAGTAAATTTGATAAAAGCAATGATAATCCCCCACCCCTACCTAGTCTTGAGACTTCAAAGAGTATAAACTCTAGACATCAAGATACTGGAAGACCTAGTGGATTACACAAAGAAATCAAAGATGAAAGATCTAAAAGAATCCTTGTGAAATCAACTAAGGTTGAACGCAATGGTTTATCTAGAAAAGAGTTGAGAAGGCTTAATTCTCTCAACCAAGAAACTGAAAGAAATACTTCAGTAACTAACCCAGCCGGACCCAAGAAGATATGGGTACCGAAGAAAACTTAAAATGTTTTGAAGGAAAAGTCAGTTTATATTGCAAAATCCTCAAAAAACTGACTTCTACACAAAACTGAGAAGGCAAAAGCTGATGAAGGACAAATTGGTCAAAAGCAGAAAACTATCCAGCTACCATCTGACACTTGGGCTGACATGACAAATCACTTTAAGCCACGTGTCAATCTAGGAGAAAAAGTAGAAGTACATCCCTACAAATCTCATTGATTGTGACACGACTCTCATTTTGAAATCGATTAAAATAAAAAAAACGCAATCTTGACAAAATCCTGTTCAATCAACGTCAAAGCACTCAAGATTCTTCCAAGAATTCCAAATTCAGAAATCCATGGAGCAATACAACATTGATGATGGAATCACCACAAGTCTGGATGAATTCTGTCGAAAATTCTCAAACTCCACTTTATCTATTCCGATTGTAAACAAGATCAAGAAAATTCGAGGACTGGAGAATTTGATCGATACAAATATTACTACTTTGTGTCCAGACAACATCAAAGACTTCTACAAAAATGCCGAAATCACCAACAATGGGAAGAGTTTCAGAACAACGGTTCAAGACAAGTGCATTACTGTTAATGAACATCTTCTTTCACTAGTCTTTGGTTTAGATATAATCGGAGGATCTTCATCTCTTACATTTGGAAATGAAGAAAAAGGCAAGCTTTGGGATGTTACGGCACTTAACAAGAATGAAAAGAATTTCATCGGATCCATCTACCAACAGAAACATGAATTTGCATTCTTGACGATCCTTCTGACCAGAAATGTCATTGGTCATGCTCGCAATTTCTACACTCTGTCAACAGACAAATTAAAGCTAATCTATGCCATTTGGTTTGAAGAAAGATTGGATTGGAACAAGTTCGTTCTCAATCATTTGATCAAGCAAGTCTCAGATGAGAAAGAGAAAGCCAAAGGAAGGAAGGTCACTGGAGAAAAGTTTTTATTGAAAAAAGGATTCACTTATCTAGTTCAAAGGATACTGGATCATTTCTCCATTTCAAAATCCACACAAACAGAAGTGAAACACAAATCAGTGTCCACTGGAGTAAAGAAGAGGAAATTTGTTGAAAAAGAAGAAAGTGAAATCTCAGATTCTAGTTCAAGTGAGACTGTGAGATTGGATGACAGAACTCTGAGAAGACAGAAAAGGATGTGGAACAAGCTTCAGGCTAAGAAAACTAAAACTGAGAATGTAATTCAGATTGATGAAGAAACTGAAGGAAGTGATGAAGAAACTGAAGAAAGTGAACTTCCAACTTCGACGTATGGAGAATACACTGAAGAGAAAAGAGAAGCTGTGGAAGACGCTGAATTTTGCGAGGCTGAGTATGAAAAGGAACTGACAATTCATGATACTCATTTTTATTATCCTGAAATCGGTTCCTCATCACAAATTCATGAGGCATCTACAAGCAAATTGGCAACTGAAGGATCTCAGCATCAAGAAACTGAAGCTGAAAAACGGAAAAATGTGGAAGGGATCATTGATAGTCTAATGCAGACTCTACAGCAGAGGCTTTACAATCTACATGACTTCATTGGAAAATCTCATTACTCAGGCTTGAACGAATACTCCAACCTCATCACCCTACGCAAGTTATTTGAAGAAAGCTATCGCATATCTTCAAACAAGGGGGAAGATGAAGCTGGTGATGAAGTTAAAGGTGATGCTAAAGCTGAATCAGCTGAAGAAATCTATGCCAAACAGTTGGTGGAAGAACAAGACAAACAAATAGATGTTGATCTGTAATCTACTCAACTTAATGAAGAAGAAACTGATAGTCTGATTGAGGAATTAACTGCAGAAGAGACCTTCACAGAAACAAGGACTGAGAAAGATAAAGAAGCCGCAGTCAAAGTTGTGCTGAGTATAAGGAAGAAACTTGCAATCTGTGTCAGATTGAAAGAAGGAGTAAAGACAGCAAAAGATAGAGAAATAAGGAGTGAGGAGGAAAAGACTGACAGGAAGGAATCTAGTCTTATTTCTGAAGCAGAAGAAAAGTTGATGAATGAAGAAATCAAGGAGATCTTGATAAAATTTCAGAACCAGGACAAGGAAGAGGCAAATCAGTTGATTAATGAATATTTAGAGATCAAGCCTAGAGATGGTGAAACAGAAGAAGAAGGAAAGGCAAGAAGACTCCTGGAGACAAAAAGGAGTATCTTTGTTGGAGAAAGATTGTTGAATTTGGAAAAAGAAAATATGTAATCATTTTTAGTAACTCAGTTTATTGTGACATAATCTTTTAATGAACTCAGCTGTTTAGTTTGTTATCTTAATTTGTTTTGTTTTCTTGCACTATTCTTTTATTATTGCTTTTAGGGAGGGTTATGATACATCATCAAAAAGGGGGAAATTGTTGGAAATAATATTTATGTTTTGATGATGATTCATCACGTAATTAACAAGATCACTTATAACCCATGATGATGAAGTCATAACTAGCTGTTATAGTGCATAATAAAAGAAGAAGCAAGAAACAGTCTAGAGAAAAGTGTATAAGTTCTATCTAGAGTCTGAATCTTGTATAGGTTAATTCAGATAAGCATTGTAATAATTAGGAACTAGGAAAATAGCTGAGTCAGCAAGAAAACTGAGTATACTTATGAAGAACTGAGGGTTCAGACTCAGTTATGGGAAAACTGAAGAAGATAAGTTCACTGAGGGTCACAAACTCAGTTGGCTTATCTAGAAGACTGAAGAACTGAGGTGGCAAACTCAGTTAGAAGTTGATTAAGTCATGACTATAAGTCAAGATTCAGGCAAGTCTGTGGTGACCTGAAACTGAACTATAGTTCATGTAAAGCTGAATAATCTTAAGGACAAAGATTATCAGTTATCAGAAGAAGAAGGAAGCTGAATGGTGTACTCCGACTTTGTCAATAAAAGTCGTATGTCAAGAGTACAATGTACTCAGTTTTGAAGAAGAGTAGAAAACTGAGTTAAAGCCTTGTTGAATTTAAACTGATAAAACGACAAAGGTCGTACAGATGAACGTTGGCTAACCGACAAATGTAACGGCTACAAGAGCTGGTTGACCGTTGCATCACCTCTATAAATACACAGAGAAAAAGGATTGGGAAGAGAGATCTGAGAAGTTTTGAAAAGCACATATCTAAAGATCCAGATCCAGGAAATCAGATTTCATATCTAGAAAAAGGGGAAGCCAATAAAATTGCCTTGGAGATTTAAAGGAAAGATCCAGTAACCCATTTAGGGGGAAGAAGGCATCTTGGAGCTACATGCTATATCCAGAAGAATCAGACAGCTCACTGAATTAATCCTTGATTAATTCTAAACCTAACCTTTGTGAAAAAGGGTTGGTTGTGCATAGTTTGAGGAGAGCAATCTCACCTTTCCTCATACAGTTGCAAGTTGGTTGCCACAGCTGTTGGTGCAGTCTGCAGACTGTGTATGTGTTAGTGGTGAGCTGGTGAAGGAGTCATTCCACCTCCGAAGGATCAGTGTGCAGAATGAAGGGAGCAATTCTACCTTTCTTCATTATGTGTAGACAGTGAAACTAGGGTGTCGTGAAGGACTGTCATTGTGCTAGGATTTTGTAACGGTTATCTCAAGATTCTAGTGATACCTCCTACACCACAGGAGAAGGGGAGACGTACGGGATTACACCACCCGGAACTTCCATAAACAAATCTTGTGTTAATTTATCTTATGCATTTACATTTGTGTTGTGATTGATTTAATCATTGCTTAATCTTGTTATCCTCACACTCAGCAAACATCAGACACTGAGTCAGCACAAAACTGATACATAGGAGATTCAGATCTTTATTGACACATCTATTGCACTTAAGGCTAAAATTATCCGCTGCCGGTTGACTCAGTTTTGGTTAAGTCAGTTTGAATTAATCTCAGCTTAGTTAGCTCAACTCCACACAAGTTTAACTGAACCTTAATTTGATTAAAATCCAGTTTTGGGAAGTTTTTGGTGACAAGTTTATTCACCCCCCCCCCCCTCTAAACTTGTGTTAGCCTTTCCAAGGGACCAACAAGAACCTTCAGACTAAATAATTGACATCCAGCAGATAATAGAGTGGGAACTTGTAATGAAACCTACCTATTTAGGTCTAATCCATAGGGGAAGAGCTTTCTCTGCTGATAAACCATCTACCCTGTTATTACACGGTAGAAATTCATCACGTAATCTCCTTTAACCTGTAAACTTTGCAGACCAACGGTTGTAGACCTTCCTCGTCTGAAAGATGACATCACGATGAAGATTTTTTTTGAATTTATGAACTGGAAAAAATCCCCCATTATTGACAAGCAATCGTTTTTGGCGGAGATATCGACAAGGACTGATTTCCTGCATAGACTATCAAATAGAGCAAATTTCCAAATGAGGAAGAGGAAAACCGATGGATAAAGCAGAGCCAGAGGCGCGCGGGGGGGGCCATGGCCCCGAGCCCTCCCCAAAATCTATGAATTTAAGGGCACCGCAAAATTTTAACTCAATAGTGTATATATATATTGCATTTTTGAAAGCATATAATGTATTGTTCTAATGGTAAGTAGTCAAGTATAATTTGATAAACAATCATGGTTCGATTCTTGTTAGAGGCAAAAATAATATTTTTTTTTTTTGGTTAACCATTTTTTAAAAGGTCCTAAAATAATATTGTGCCCCGATCCTAAATTTGGACAGGGACGCCCCGAGCAGAGCCACCCCAATTTCCGGTAACCCAAGCAAACGGCGCAGCAGGTTTTTCTTCTTTATTTTGTAACAGGCTGGCAAATATTTTGTATTCTCTAATACGAATATTCTATCTTCAAAAGAACGTAAGAGAAAAGGAAAAGAATTAGAAGAAAAAGAAAAAGTGGCCCCAGTCTCGTGTGGCAAATAAAAAGCAACGTGGCAGCCCATCCTTACCTCCTAAACACAATTTGCACCCAAAAACAGTAATGTGTTTAGCCTTAGAATGAGTTCTCCTTAGACGTTGATAAAATAGGTAGAGATATATAAATATAGTCAACACGTGTCGGATACTTGGTGTCGAAAAAGTATCACACGCAGCACTAGATTGAAAATGTCGGTGATTTTCATCTTTTAATCATTATTCAGGAGGTATCAAATTATTATTTCTGAAAAAAAAATACAGTTCATCTCAAAAAAATAAATAAATAAATAAATAAATAAATTCAGTTGTATATATTGCAGTAAATCAAATTCGCGAGTGTCTAGTCATCGGAAGGGGAGATGAGTCCCAGTTTGATACTGATTTGATTACCTTTATTCAGATTTTAGTCATTTTCAGTAATTAAAAATAATATCATTATGTAAAATAACATCTAAATAAGGTAGCATTATTTTTAGGTTTGTGTTTATTTTTTATTTATTTACGGAAGATGATGGAGGCACCGAAATGATGCACGTCCACATATCCACATCACAGAAAACAACAGATTTGTGGTTGAAAATGATTGGAAGGACTTTTTTTATTTATTAACATTGTATAAGAAAACATGTGGCCCATAGAGTGTGGCGGTGCTTATTTTGTGTAATATTTCGGTGAATGAATCAATTTTCTTTAAGGAACAAATTTTATTAAATCTAATTAGAATTACACGTAGAAATGACCCTATCTAGGAGGCCAACCCCCAATCAACAAAACCATAAACCCCCCCCCCCCCCCCCCCTCCCTCCCTCAAGCCCTTCCTAGCTAGAACCTGAGCTGGGAAGTTGCCACTACTAGGGGTGAATAAAAAATCACAACTCGACCCAATCCGACCTACTTTAACCTAACTCAACCCTCAACAGCGGGTTAAAAATGGATTTGGGTTGATTATAGTTGGGTATGAGTTTTTATAAAACCCGTACGACCCAAATCATGTGCACCCCTATTCAGTGGCGGATCCAGAAATTTGTTTTAGTTGTGTCACCGGATCCTAAAACTACATTTTTTGTCTATAAATTTGTTCCATTGGGGTCGCCGGAGAATAAAATGACATTCTTAACCATAAAATGACATTTTTAACAACAAAACTACATCGTTTAAATACTAAAAAAAATCGGATCTTAGTGGGGTCACGTGACCCCACCCTTCAACATGTGGATACGCCCCTGCCCCTATCCACTACGTTTACCAAATGAAAAAGAGCAAGAAACAAAAGACTGCACTAAAGCTCGACAATCTGTCCCCAAGCACCCGAAAGAAGAGAGATGCACCTCACGCGACGAAAGACTCTGAATGGAAGCTAATTAACATGTAACTCAACAATAATGCGATCAAAGCCTAGGGTGTCCGCCAAATTGATTCCTATCTTAATGGCAAGCAACTCAAGCACCAAGGCGTCCTGGAAGCCATGCACGAGAAGAGTAAGCTTTCAGAAGCCCTCACTGCTCATAGTTTCGGAAAACGATTCACTCACCCTGAGAACTTTTGGTCCTTGTTGCATCAACATTTATCTTACTGACTGGCCTGACCCAACGAGTGGGCTACAGCTCACCCCTTGATCCAACTGCAATACGAGTAGAAGACAAGAAATGGTCATAGGCATCACGACCTGCAATGAATGTGTGACACTCGCATCGAATGCTCTTCAAAAATCCACACACAACAGGCCTTCCAGATATTCCAAAGAATGGCGAGTACAACACTGAATACAAGAACTTACACTCCAGAAGGAGAAGAGTAGTATACTCTCTCACCACCAATCCCTTACCTTCCACTGTGCTCCTCACCCCACTGGCTGTCGTCCGCTTCTTGCCGATCCTTGAAACAACTCTAATCCATTTCTCAATTGAATTAAAAAAAAAAACAATCTGATTTTGTGAGGAAAGTTGCGTTTTTAGGCACGTCCAAGGCTTTTCAAGTAGTGTTTTTATTTTTTATTTTTTTTTTTTTTTTTTTTTTTTTTTTTTGGGTGTTCGACGATTCATAATGGTTGACGTTGATTCGTCACTAGTGAAGATTCCAATGAATAACTTTCTCATTTCTCCTCCAAAAGGTTAATAGCGATTTTCTGGCGTCGGAGACGATTTTCGACACTATATCTAACAGAACTTACTTAGGATTGAAACCGTACATAATCAAGTAGTAAATTAATTAAAATTATTGACCGTCAAACGGCATAAATTAAGCATACAAATGGACACGTTCAACTCTCTCTTATTTAACCTTGTCTACATAGTAAAGGAAGAAAGATTCTTGCAAAAGGCTTTTTCGACGGAAGATCAAGGAAAGATGAGCTGAAGAAGAAAGGCATAATATAAAGGGAAGAACAATTCCACTTTCTTAAAGGATTCTTGCTAGTGAATTAATGATGCTTGAGTTGCCCCTCGCTAGATAGAATACATAGCAGCGAAAGAATGTCCCCAGGACATAACCCAGTTGGCAAGGGGCGTGGGTGCGTAATTGCAGCCTAGCGGGAGGTTAGAAGTTCGATTCCCACAAGGGGCGAATTATTCCCTCCTGTTAAAGGTAAGCCCATTGACTCTGAGCTACTGGGGGATCTTGATTTACATCTCCACTCATCCCGTGGGACAGGGGGAGTGGGGACCCTCGGGGGTAGGGTTTACCCTTATAGCAGCGAAAGAATGGAGCAGTTCCAAGCCATGTTGTCATATAAAACGGTGTGGTTCATATTGATCCATACAGTGTCTTCAACGCCAGAAAACTATGTGGTTCATATTAATGATTAAAGAGTAGACAACGGTTTTAATGATTAAAACTGTGTGTTATCTGAAGTCAAGAACTGACGAGTCAAAGCTTCTCTGAATCAGCGAAGTGGACTATATTCTTAGAATCGATTCGGTCGAATTCATGAGAACAAGTTGTTGACCGTATCCCATCCTTCTTATTGGTTAATATAAAAATGCATATTAGTATGCGATATTCAACGAGAGGTTTCCTACCCAACCCCTCATGGAATATTTCTCTCAATCTTCGGATGTAGAGAAAATGAGATAAATTCTCTTTTGGATAGAGAATGTCAGATTATTAAAAGTCAATTGTAATAGAATCATGGATTCGAGTATTGATAGAAGTATAGTGCATCCTCAAGTATCTTTAGAGAGCGAGGAATCATATGCTTATGTATTCGGGTACAAACCTGAGTATTGTTGACTACACTGATTCTGATTTTTGTCGGATTAAGGATGATCGTGAATCGATCACAGGCTCAGTGTTTACTCATTGTAATGGAGCTATAGTCTGGAGCAACCTAGCACTGCCAATTAGACTCTGTTAGTCGAATACATAGCAGCTTTCGGAGAAGCTAAAGAGGCAGTGTGGCCTGAGAAGTTCTTTGTTGGATCGGGAAGTGATTCCAGGTCTCGATGAGCCGATACCATTTTACTGTGAAAACAGTTGAGAGGTAGCTCATGCAAATGATCTTCACAGGCACAAAAGGTCAAAAGCATTATGATATAAAGTACCACCTGGTCAGACAAATCGTGCAAAGAGGCGACGTTTCGGTCCTAAAGATAGCCTTGAGCCGACAACCTAGCTGATCAGATTACCAAGTCGTGTGGCATCTAATGTCACTTATAAGAGCTTGGCGGGTATGAAATTGGGAGATATGTCTCATCTGCTTGAGAGCAAGTGGGAGAATTTTGTGAAAGAATAAGGGTGTGGTGCTCTAAAAACAATCATTGCTTGTCTTTACGGGCAAGTGGGAGATTGTTAGATATAATGTGCCCGAAAGACAATTGTTGCTTGTCTATACGGGCAAGTGGGAGATTGTTGGAAGTAGCGCCCGAAAGACAATTTATATAATTTTTTATAATTGATAAATGACAGATTTATTCTCATCTTATAATTTGCTTCGTGCTTATAAGTAATACACTGCCGAAAACCCCAAGTCGTATCATATGTAGCCATATAACTTAGTGTGTGTCACACATGAGGATTAAGTTAATGGTGATACACTTGAAATGTTAGTCCGTGGTGAACTTAATCAAAGTCTGGGGTATATTGATTAAACCACCATTAATGCGCCCAGAACACTTTATGGTGTGACCGTCTTATCCGGACCGTCGACATTGGTTGGATAAGTGGGGCATTTATATATGATATAGTCATATAGGACTGGACCGATTTAACTTGAGTTTCTCATATAATTCTGTGATTGAGAAATCTTATTAAATCTCAAGATGATTATATATGGATTAACCTTAATTCTGAAGTGATTGCATTCTCCTACTTGTTTCAGGATAGGGTTTGATGTGTTCGTTAAATATCGCTAAGAGGCGCGGTCCGAATCACTTTCACGTTGGCACTATTCTGAAATGAGTGAGGAGTGTGTGTCTCACATATACGGAATCCATTCCTTCCTGTGGGAAGTATAAAGATTTATTAATCCTAGAAACTGATCGATCCCGGGAGTTCGTATTGGTTATGAACTAATTGATCACTAGTGGGTTAATGGTAAATAATGATAAGATGTATTGAAGAAGGTACGGAAATAATCTCGCTTCATTACGGATAGTCTATGGAGGGTTAGTTTATATGTAATGATTATATCAATGGACACTTATCGACTCGACTCGACGTTTTGAGAATAAGTTATATCTATAATCGATAGAGTTCAGTTTCAGATTTATGGTGGCGTAATTCCGGAATTAATGAGTTGAGTAGAAATATTATGTTCAATGAATATTTTATTCAATCTATTGTAACTACTGGTTATAGGTCCATGGTCCCTGGGTTGGCTCCTAACACGCGAGTGTTTTCTCGTTTTATGGAACCTCGAGAATAAATTAAATAGTTGGTCTATTTAATGCATATGCAATATTATTTATTTGGTAAATAATATGTAAAATAGAAAAGACATTTTCTATTAAAATAAATGGCAAAATGTGGCGCCTACTTTTGTGATAAATTTGGGAAAATAAATTTTCCTAGAATATGTCACATGTGTAATTAATTAATTATCTATTTGTTGGATAATTAATGGATAAATTAAGAGATTGATTTTTTGAGAATTATCTCTCATTATTATGGCAAAATTATATTTTTTCCTTATGGGAATATGTAATTGTTGTGTGAAAATGATAACTCTCATGACTAGTTATTTTCCAATATAAAGAGAGTTCCTCCTAGCACAATAACAACCACAAAATTACGCCACTTATCAAATAAATGAGAGAAAAATTAGTTTCTTATTCTAGTCATTAAAAGAAGAAAAACCAGAGTTTCTCTTGTGCATATTCGAGGAGGTTTCTCTTGTCCACCAATCCGGAAGACTACGGCTTCTCCCTTTTGTCGATTTATCGTCTCTCTCCGGTTTGGGTAAATCTACTATCCTTCTTGTAGTTATTAATTGTTTATGCGAATCGAATCGTGGTAAAATCGCATGCGAATTTATTCGTAGCTTCCGCTGTGCATGATCGAGTGTCTCTCGATGCTGTGAATAAGATCTGACGATCCAATTATGGATCGGATCCGGATTCGGGTTTCTGTATATCCAGCAAGTTCCACTATGTGCAACTATTAGGAGGCCCACGGTGGTGGCCGCACGCCCTTTATCAGCAAAGTGTGACTTGATCTTTAATCTGGTGGAACTGATCTGGTATTCAGCTGAGTGATTGTCAGCTGTGTAGAGTATTCAAGTCTGTGGAAGTCAGTTGAGTGAAGTATCAGTTGAGTCCGTCTGTCAGCTGAGTGGTGTCAGCTGAGTCTGTTGAATACAACTGGGTTCTATATCTGGTCTGCTTGATTACACATCTGGTAAGTCAGCTGAGCCAAGTTACGTCTGGTGGAGTCAGCTGGAGCTGGGGTGCACGTCTGGGTATTTATGACAATTCCGACAAAGATCTTATGACGGCTAGGGTTTAGGGAATTGTGCCTATAAATACCATCGTTGTAATCAATGTAGTGTGTGTGAAAAAACCTTGTAACTTTATGTGCACAGTAAAATTTCTCCGTTTATTTTCGTGGAGTAGTCGACACAATGCCGGAAACTACGTTAAATCATTGTCTTCTCTTTTTGGTTTTGTGTTTTGTCAATTTCTGCCATACTTTACGTTTGAATTGCTTCTGTTTATTCTTTCTTGGATTGCAAGTCATATGCATCTGTTTTCACAAACTAGTATTAGAGCAATGGTTTAGAGTTCTGCGTGTATTCGCAGTTGAAAGGAGTTGATCTTCACCAAGACAGGTGACCGGTGCTAGGATTTTGTGATCAAAGGTCTGTTATTTGGCTAGAAGGATGTCCGCAATTAATGTAAAAATTCACAAATTTACATGGAGAACAATTTCATTTTGTGGCAGACCAAGATACGGGCCTTGTTGAAACAACAGGGGTTGTGGACTCCTTTATCCGGTAAAAGGGATGCCACTGCTGCAAATTATTCAAGTTTGAAGGAGAAAGCACATTCAACTATCATGTTGTGCTTATCTGATGATGTTATCACAGAGGTTACTGAGTCAGACATCGTTGTCAAGTTATGGTCAAAGCTAGAAGGCCTATACATGAATAAGTCATTGATCAACAAGCTGCTGCTAAAACAGATGTTGTTTAGCCTGAGGTTGCATGAGGGGGCTACGTACAGGCCCAGTGTGCAGAAGCTTAAGGATCAAAAGCTCAGTGCTTTTCTGGTACTTCCTAATCTCACATGAGAGAAATGTTTGTGTCACAACAAACTTTTAAACCATTGATTTTTGTAGGATCCAAATCATTCAATATGCCTACATCATAATCAATCAATGGACTCAGAATGTGTTGTGTACAATGTTATCGTTATTTTGTCATGACATTATCACATGTCAACATCAGAATTACGGAATAGAAAAGAAACAAAAAAAAAAAAAACACCACAAACACCGTCAAGCTATCTCCACGATTATTTTTATCCCAAATTAAAACATAACATTTAAATTAACATACAATTACTTAAAAAAATATACGGGCCTATCTTGATCCCATGTTAAAGCATCTTCTAGATTATTATCAACCTCTCCCATTGTCATAATCGCCCCTATATTCTTTGACTTGAACGGTTGAACCTGTATATATCAAAAAGTAAACATCCTCGATATATGTTGCATTCTCACCTAAGCCCCTTTTGAGCAATGTCACTTCTGATATCACAATGAAACGACATGATATGTCTAAATAGCGCCGTCACCGATGAGCAGTCAGATAAAACCTATCTAGCCACCAGAGTGGAGAAGGAAGGATCTGCTGGATATACATAAACCCGAATCCGGATTCGATCCATAATTGGATCGTCAGATCACAGGACCGATCGAGACTCTCGATCATGCACAGCAGAAGCTACGAATAAATTCACATGCGATTTTACCACGATTCGATTCGCATAAATAATCAATAACTACAAGAAGGTTAGTAGATTTACCCAAACCGGAGAGAGATGAGAAATAATCGACCAAGAGGAGAAGCCGTAGTCTTTCGGATTGTATCTCCTAGCGACGACTGGTGGACGTCGATCCTCGCCGTAGAACCTCCTCGAATGTGCACAAGAAAAACCCTAAGTTTTTCTTCTTTTAATGACTAAGGTAAGAAACTAATTTTCTTCCTTTTATTATAGTGGTGGCGCCAATTGTGAGTGTGTGTTGTGTTGGGAGGAACTCACTTTATATAGGAAAATAACTAGTCAAGAGAGTTATCTTTTTCACACCATAATTACCTATTCCCATATGAAAAAGATATTTGCCAAAAGATAAGAGATAATTCCTAAAAAATCAATCTCTTATTTTTCCATTAATTATCCAACAAATAGATAATTAATTAATTACACATGTGACATAATCTAGGAAAATTTCTTCTCCTAATTTATCTACATGTGAGGCGCCACTTTCATCATTAATTAATAGAAAATGTCTTTTATATTTTATATATTATTTACCAAATAAATAATATTGCATATTCATTAAATAGACCAACTATTTAATTTATTATCGAGGTTCCATAAAACGAGAAAACACTCGCGTGTTAGGAGTCAACCCGGGGACCATGGACCCATAACTAGTAGCTACAATAAATTCAATAAAATATTCATCGAACATAATATTTCTACTCAACTCATTAATTCCGGATTTACACCACCATAAATCCAAAACTGAACTCGATCGACTATAGATATAACTTATTCTCAAAACATCAAGTCGATAAGTGTCCATTGATATAATCATTTCATATAAACTAACCCTCCATAGACTATCCGTAAAGAAGCGGTATTATTTCCGTAAACCTTCTTCAATACCTCTTATCCTTATTTACCATTAACTCACTAGTGATCAATTAGTTGATAACCAATACGAACTCCGCAGATCGATCAGTTTCTAGGATTATCAAATAAGGGGATTGTCTTTCTACTTCCCGCATGAAGGAATGGATTTCATATCTGTGAGACACGCACTACTCACTCATCCCAGAATAAAGCCAACGTGAAAGTGATTCGGACCGCGCCTCTTAGCGATCCTTAACGAACACATCAAACCCTATCCTGAAACAAGTAGGAGTCTGTAATCACTTCAGGATTAAGGTTAATCCATATATGATCATCTTGTGACTTAATAAGATTTCTCAATCACAGAATTATATGAGAAACTCAGATTAAATCGGTCCAGTCCTATATGACTACATCATATATAAATGCCCCACTTAGATAACCAATATCGACGGTCTGGATAAGATGGTCACACCATAAAGTGTTATGGGCGCATTAATGGTGGTTTAATCAATAGACCCCATACTTTGATTAAGTTCACCACGGACTATCAATTCAAGTGTATCACCATAAACATAATCCTCGCATGTGACACACACACTAAGTTATATGGCTACATATGATACTACTTAGGGTTTTCAGTAGTGTATTACTTATAAGCACGAAGCAAATAATAAGATGAGAATAAATTTGTCATTTATTAATTATAAAAACAATTACATAAATTGTCTTTCGGGCGCTACTTCCAACAATCTCCCACTTGCCCGTAAGGACAAGCAACAACTGTCTTTCGGGCACACTATATCTAACAATCTCTCACTTGCCCGTTAAGACAAGCAATGATTGTTTTTAGAGCACCACACCCTTATTCTATCTATCCACAACATTCTCCCACTTGCTCTTTACTCAGCCGATAATCAGTTTACTCTGCAGGTTTACTACTATGTTATTTTCTTTGATCTTTCAGGTACTTCTTGTACTTCACTGGTCCTTGATTTGGGTGAGATCAGTGTACACCATATTTGTCAATGTATTTCATCATTTGAATTATAACTTAGACTTATCCAAGGTCATCACAGACTTCCTTGGTTATAAGTCAAACCATAATGTCTTCATGCTTCTCTGTTGGTACTTGACTGGCTTCACTCTGCCGGTTATCGGTTTTACTTTGCCATCCTACCAACTAGTACAATACTTGTCTGACTCAACTTATACAACATGTCAGACTATAAGTAAAGACTTATACAGAGAATTCTAACTTATTTCAGGCTTACTATAACAGCTAGTATGGCCATCATCATAACACAGTAAATGTTCCTAATACCCCTATTCTTTTTAGGTTTCTTGGGAGCTACCCAGAAGAGCTCGTGTGGTAGAGGTTGATTCTCACCCTCACTCTCCCCTATGAGTTCGATGAAGGTGACGTTCTCGGCAAAAGTGGTGTCTTCCTCACTTATAGCGCCGCCGGTTCTAACTTCACCCTGACTTCGGGCAGCCTCTGTATGACTCTTCTTACGTCACGACGCTAACTCAGAAATGGCACCAGCCAAGTCAAAGGGATCATCCCAGACTTGAAAGGGATCTCGACACCTTCCTCTCCGTTTTTATCTCTATGTGAAATGGAAACGCGATTCCCAAAGGAAGGAGCATACATTCAAAAGGTCATCATAAATTTCGAAAGTCGGAAGACCGTCATCATTGATAGACAGCCATCAATGCCCACGTAAGCACGTGGGTGGTTACCAAGAAGGCTGACAATAGGCCACGATCTGACCTTTCAACTTCCCCACTACCCACACTGACACCTCGCGCCACCTCTCCTCAACGGTTGTCACTACAGCGCTCCACTCAACTGAGCTCGCCAATCAAATCGCGACTCTAAAAGGCTTCAAGCCACAAAAGGCCGTCCGCTTTATAGCGCGAGCCTATGAAACATGTCGCACTAAACGACATCTGGGATGTCCGCTTCATAGAGCGGCCCAGCGGCGAGACGCTTGACTTCATAAAAGTTGCAAAAAAGGTCGGACAAAACAACATGGCCGTCCGCTTTAGAGCGCGAGCCTAAGAAACATATCGCACTAAACGACATCTGGGACGTCCGCTTCATAGCGCGGCCCCGCGGCGAGACGCTTGACTTCATAAAAGCTGCAAGTATAAGTCGGATAAAACGACAAGGTCGTCCGCTTTATAGTGCTAGCCTAAGAAACATGTCGCACTAAACGACATCTGGGACGTCCGCTTCATAGCGTGGCCCCGGAGCGAGATGCTTGACGTCATAAAAGCTGCAAGAATGAGTCAAACAAAACTATGGCCTTCTGAGGTCAAAACCTCATTGTTCAAACAGAGCTACGGGCGATCCATGAGCACGCTTTACTCCATGCTTGGCAAATTTATGAAAATACCGAAGACATGGAGTAGAGGGCCATTGATATGTCTAAATAGTGCAGCCACCGATGAGCCATTGGATAAAGCTCTAGCCACCATAGTGGATAAGGAAGGATCCGTGACCATAACATCTATGGCGGCAATCAATTGAGGTCGCCAAAGTCGGCTTCCTCGCCAATAGCATTCAAACCTTAAAGGTCACTAGAAGCTCAGGGTGGTGGTCGGTGATCCCAACAAAGGTCTATAAGAGACCGCATAAGCCTTTGGAGGAAGAAGCAGAGAGCTAACAAGACAAGAAACAGGCGACCTAGTAGACATCGATCGAGGCGACCACATAGCCGCACCGCCGAGATATTCAGTCTTCTTGTCTTTAAGATATTTAGCCTACTTGCCTTTGCTTAAGACCTAATCTTCCATCCTCCCTATAAAAAGAGGCTTCATGTAACATAAAACATGGGGACAATAAAAAAAGAGGACAAAACTCTGCCAAAATCAATACTCTCAAACTTTCATTCACACCGTCGTACCACCGCCGGGCACCACCGGCCTTTCACCATTCAAACACGCATTATAAGCCAGATATCCACTAAACAAACTACCGCTAAGTCACCGTGATAATCTCAGCATTATCAGTTAGCGCCGTTACCGGAAAGCTACAAGCTTTTTGGTCTTTCAGACGTGATCACCCAGAAAGCCTACATACGGCGAGGTCGGAGATTGTTATCCTCACCGTTTCTTCAGGCGCTGCGAGGTATTCTTGCTCGAAGGAGAAATCTTGGTATCTATCTCAACGAAAAGAAGGATAAAAGAGGTAACTTTAACAAAGCTTGCACTAAACTCACGAGTTAGCGTTTGAGAAATCACATCTCTCACGAGTTCTTGTTTTTAGTTAAGCTTTGGAAGTTTGGGAGCTTTACGCTAGTGTTTGTGTTGAAAAGCCTGAGGAATACCGAGCTTTCGTTTGGGAAATCACCTTTCTCGGTATCTTTAAGGTCCAACCTCGCCGTTTTGCCAGAAAAAAAAAACCCTTTTGTTTACATGATAGTGCATGCGTTTTCAAGGAAAAGAGTTGATTGAGGTCAAGTTAAATTACTAACTCGATGCCTAAATAACCACTAGCAAGTGAACTAGGTTCAATCGCAGTATAGCTAGATAGAGTCGAGGTCGATCCCACAGAGAATCAATTTGTGGATCCTACTTAAATAGTCAACTAGTTACTTCGTTGAACAAATACGGTCTATGACCAACATAAAGTACGAGGAAAGAAAGACACACTCAAACATATAAACAACATGTAAACACATAACGTAATCAACTGCCCAATTATAACCATAATCATTTGGATCTAGACAATTTATATGACAACAAAACTCATCTACTATTAATCCGTTCATATCTCTTTATATTGGCTACGGGAGTCATCCTCTACAACTTGATGTAGCACCGGTAGGTCACTATATCACTGTGGTATTGTTACGTGACTTCGCCTTTTGGTGCCTCCATCTCATATAACTCACACGCTTACTACTCTAAGGATGCCGATATTAACCGTACACCTCGTCCAGGCAACATTCCTTTGGTTAGGCGTACTTCCTAGACGATCACTCAAACTCTCGTCCAACTAACAATTACCAAGTTATAGTCTCATGCTAGTTTACGATCTACGTGTATCAAGGTGCGCGCAATTCCCTAATATAAACCTATCTAGATAACGCTGAAAGTCCGAAGATCAATTCATAAGCCTACCTAAGAGTTTTATACCGGTATTTCCTTTTTACACGTTTTAATTAAATCAAGTGAGTGACGTAGCCATAGCCATACCTACTGAGATAACAGATTCAATTAAGCTAACCTAATCATAAAGACGTGATCGATTAACGGATGAAAACAAGGTTTGCTAACTCTCGGTCGACCGAATAGGCACTCTCGGTCGACCGAGTGACACCTCTCGGTCACCCGAGAGTCTAACTCCCGCATTTACATCCCCGAACATATTTCTCGCCGTTTCATATACAAATCGGATTATATAGCGAATTATCGGGACATCATATAAACTAATCTAAATACACGTAAATTAAACACACGATTCATCCGTAGATGTTAGGTAGAGGACGTAGGGTTTGGGATCCTTATAGACAAGGTATCACCGTCGCCCTAACGTCATATCCTAGATCTACATCATCTAGATATGAATACCTACTCAAATAATCAAAGCATAATTGGGAAATTGATTACTAAAAAGAAAACAAGAAGATAAACTAGGGCTTACATGTTTGCAACCCTAGCAACCTCCACAAGCCTAAAGAATCCTTATTTGTTTATTTGTAAGTATGAAGTAATGTTGATGAATGCATAATAAAAAATACAAAGGACTTGTGTTTATATAGAGCCTCAGCCGTCATAGACAACCGACTTAAAAATGCCGACATTCTGAACCCTAACCGACTCAATTAATGTGCCGAACTTCCTTTGGACTATAGGCCCACTCGGTCGACCGAATGCATGGGCTCGGTCGACCGAGCCTTACATGCTCCTGGCTTTCTCCTCTTTTCTCGTCTTGGGCCTCCCGAACTTGTCCGTGATCCATCAAAGCTTTTCCGAAGTCCATCCATGTGCTCCCAAATGAGTTACTACAAATATAACGTGAAATACAGTCTGTAATATCAAATAATATAATAAAACCTCTTAATACATAATAATGAATCGTAACTCTCGACATATGTGAATTAAGCGTATTACGACTTATTATTACTCTAATATAGCTCCTTTAAACTAGAATCGGGGATAAAGGTCATAGAATAATGGGCACAAAATGACCGTTATCAAGAGTCAACCAAATTTCTAGGGTTTTTGCGTTAGAATCGTCACCTTTTTCCCCTGAAATCCATATTTCCGGCCACTACTTCATCTGAGCTGTCACTGTCCAAAAGATCTCCACTCAGCTCCCCAAAAGTCAAAGAAAGTACGAAGTAGTTGAAGGTGTCAGAGAAGACTAGGTTGTCAGAGCAGTCGGTGGTGACCAGATTAACGATCTTATCTTCAGGCTAAACCAGCTCGTGTGAATTTCTATGGCAGGAAGTAAGAGTTCACCACTAATACCACAAACCCCGACAAAAGGGAGCGCGTCCGATCAACACCGCGCTGAGGGCGGAGGTGAGACATTTAATAATCCCACTGTATATTGGGATAGGTCGCAGAAAGAGGTTCTAGCCGCCGACGACGCTAGAAATGTCTTGAATCAGAAATCTAGATCTAAAGAGGCTGTTGCGGCCTTAGAGGAAGCTTGCAGGGGAAAAACCGCATTCGGGATGACCAGACCTCAGCGAAGCCAAGAGACGGTACCAGAAAGGTACCCGGTTTCCAAGAGGACCCTAAGGTCGTAAAACTGAAAGAAAACTCCAAGTATGCCAAAACAATGTACTTAACCAATTCTCGACTAGTGGCTCTCGGCCGGGCCCCATTACCGGTCCGAGCTACGATCCCTTCTAAGAGCGAGGTCTGCCCTAGGGCGCCAGATAGAGGCCACCAAAGTCAGCTTCAAAGGTTGAAGAGAGTGTTCAATCATCAGGCCGAAAGGGTCACGGGACAGATCGGGAAGTCGTTGAAACTTCGATTCAACCTGGTCGCGACAATCAAAAGGGGAAAAGAGAAGAAATAGGATCCGTTCTCAAAAGGCTGGGGGAAAAAGAAAAGGCTCCAGTCTTGAGCCGTCTAGCTCCCCCAGAAAGAGGCGTAATGCCCAGGCAAGAGGGGAGAGATGAATGAGATGCTCGTTTGATCATAAGAGAAAAGCGAGCCCAACAGAAGGAATCACGAAACCATGCGGACTCCCTCGGGGTTCGGTTGAAAGCTGGGAAGATCTGTCTGAAAAGTTCGTGAAGGAGTTTTAATCGGCGAGCAGGCCGAAGAAAACCATCGAGGACCTTTATGAGGTCTGCATGGGAGAAAATGAATCAGGAAGAGGCTACTACGAGCAGTTCGTCAACGTCTAAGATCAAACTAGAAACATCCCCGATGACACAATCATTACTTGCTTTCTGACAGGAATAGCGAGGGGTCCAATGAAAAGGGAGTTCAACCTACGGCCACCCAAATTAGGCCTAAGGGAAATGTTGGAAAGGGCAAGAATGATTGGGCTGAGTGAGGCACTATCTCCTTCGGTAAATGCAAAACCCAAACCGGAGCAACACTCACAGAAAGAGGATTGTGGAGAGGATCGCAAAAAGGAGCGGGGCCGGGACTCAAACCAGGGTCGTGAGGCAAAGAAACCATATAAGTTTAATGAGAGTGACTTCACCCCGCTCAATACCAAGACATCACAAATCCTCTTTGAAATCCGAGAGAATTTTGAAAGGCCAAGGCCCATGAAAGTCGGGCATGATACTCGTGATAAAACAAAGTGGTGTGAGTATCATAAAGATCGGTCATCTCATTGACGAAGGTTTCACATGAGAACGGAGATAGACATGCTGATCGAGGAAGGGCCTGCGGACAAGTACAGGCGAGATGGAAATGTCGGCGTGAATAAAGGCCGACAACCTCGCGTATATCAGAAAGAAGTACAGGTCATTCACGGAGATCTCCTGAGCAATAGCCAGCTGAAATCGCAGATACACTCAATCAACACTCGCGGTTTCGAAAAACCGATCGTTCTGGGAGAATCGGAAAAATGAATCATGTTCACCAAGAGTGAACTCACTACTATAGAGGGCGTCATGGAGATACCGTTAATTCTCAAAGTCGGAGTTAACGAACAACACGGGGTCAATCGAGTTATGATCGACACCGGTGTGGGTCGTGATGTAATCTATTTTGACTGTTTAAAACAGATCGGATTTCGAGAGGCCAAGCTGAATCCCTATCTTAGAGTGCTAGAAGGTTTATCCAATGATACTGTAAGGGTCAAGGGCACGATTGACCTCAACATCACTATGGGCGACTAAGAACCTTGCCGAACTGATGTAATAACTTTTCTAGTCGTCGATCTTACCTCTTATTACAATATGATCCTAGGGATTCCAGCTATGAAGAAGTTCCAAATGGTCGTGTCTATCCCACACCAAAGGGTCAAGTTTCATATAGGAGATGATATCGGGGACGCCATGAGTCGACCGGGGTTTTTTCTTGAGTACATGACCAAAAATAGGGCCGACTCCAAAAGACCCAGAATTGAGGAATTCAGCGTGAGTGGGATCAATATATTGCAAGAGGCCACAAACAAAATAGTAGAGGTTGAAACTCTACAGGTCAGAGATCAGGCAGATTTCACAACCGATGATGAGCTTGTCGAGGTCGTCGTGAACGAAAGGTATCCCGACCAGAAAGTAAAGATCGGTTCTCAGGCAACGGAATCGGAAAGAGCGGAGCTGATCGCACTGCTGAAGGAAAACACGGATGCCTTCGCCTGGGAGGTAATAGATATGAGGGGTGTGGAGCCAAAGGTTGCGCTACATTATCTTAGCGTTGATCCCAACTTCAAACCAATTCAGCAGAAAATGCGTCAATTCTCTGAGGAAAAAGAGGTCGCCATCAAGTGCGAAGTCGGAAAGCTCCTGGACGCAGGTATAATTAGAGAGCTTCAATATCCGACCTGGTTAGCCAACGTCGTGGTGAAGAAACATAGCAGAAAGTGGTGGATGTGCGTTGACTTCACCGACATAAACAAAGCTAGTCCGAAAGACCCCTACGTGCTGCCACGAATCGATAAAATGGTAGATGGGATCGCCGGTTTTGAGATACTGAGCTTCCTGGATCCCTATTTAAGCTATCATCAGGTCAAAATTGCTGACTGCGGCAAGGAGATGACTGCTTTTAGGGCAATTGGAGGGCTTTATTATTACGAGATGATGCCTTTTGGCCTAAAGAATGCTGGCTCGACGTATCAACGGATGGTGAACCGAGTCTTCAGCTCACAAATAGGCAAAAATATAAAAGCATACATTAACGATATGGCCGTCAAGTCGGGTCATCACGATCATTTAGCTGATCTGAAGGAAACTCTCCAATGTGTTAAGAAGCACTCAATGAAGCTTAATCCCTCCAAATGCACTTTCGGGGTCCAGGCAAGCAAATTTTTGGGTTTCATGGTGAGTCAGAGGGGTATCAAAGCAAATCTTGAGAAAATCGAGGCTCTGATCAACATGAGCGAGCCGACCACGGTAAAAGAGGTGCAGAGGATGAATGGGAGAATAATTGTTTTGGGAGATTCATTTCCAAGTCTGCTGAGAAAAGCCTACCTTTCTTCAAAATCCTCAAGGGGAACAAAACCTTTGAGTGGACATGAGAGTGTTCGCAAGCTTTCAAGGAGCTCAAGGCCTACTTATCAAGCCCACATTTGCTGATCAGTCCCATGATAGAGGATGTTTTTTTATTTCTGTATCTAGCGGCCTCAGACCGGGTTATCTCTGCTGCTCTTGTCAAGGAGGATGGTACCCTTCAAAATCCCGTTTATTATGCTTCTAAGGCTCTCAGTCCCGTTGAGAGTCGCTATTTTAATATCGAAAAGTTGGTTTACTGTGTTGTTATTGCTGCCCGGAAATTAAGGGTTTACTTTTCATCTCACACCATTACTGTGTTATCTGATGCTCCGTTGCGCCAAGTCCTCCACAGGCCAGACTTATCTGGTCGACTATTACAATGGGCCATTGAAATCACCGAATTTGATATCCGGTACGAGCCTAGGAAAGCTATCAAAATCCAAGCCTTACTTGATTTCATCGCAGAAACGAGCTCAATGAGGAACAACCAGAGGAGCGGCCCACCTCGACTCTTAGCAACGATCCAACAGCACCAACAATGACCGAGCCTAAAAGGCCGAATCATTTTTGGCAGCTCTACGTCGATGGAGCCGCGAGTCATAACGGTTGTGGGGCTGGAATCATATTACTGGAGCCAGGTACCTCGGAGGAAATTGAAAAAGCCCTGAGATTTGACTTCACCGCATCAAATAATCAAGCGGAATATGAAGCTGTCATAGCGGGACTCGAGCTCGCTAAGGCCATGAGAGTAGAAATAGGTGTTTTGCAACTCACAGAAATGATCGAAATATATCTACTAAGAACGGATCGAAAGGGGGTCGAAAACCAGCATAGAAATGATCAAAGTGAAGGACTAAAGAGTCGTTTGGGCGATGAGAGCCGATGCGATCCTCGCGCTCATCAGGCTTGAACTTGTCTTCCTCTTTCGACGAATCAAACAGAGAAAATCTGTACACACTCGTGTCTATATTGTATCGGCACTTCAAGGTTTAGCAAGATCGTCACTACTTCGAAGCCGCTCCCACTCCTCCTCAAGGGATTTCTCATACTCGGCTACAAGGGCAAACTCCCTTAGGGCATCCAGATTATTGGGTTTTGGGCTTTCCCTTCGCCGCCTCACCGGCCGTCGGGGTCGGCTGCTGCCCCCTCTTCTTTTTTGGTTTCTTGGGAGATACCCAGAGGATCTCGCGCGGAAGAGGTTGATTCTCACCCTCACTCTCCCCCATGAGTTCGACGAAGGCAACGCTCTCGGAAAAAGTGGTGTCTTCCTCACTTATGGCGCCGCCGGTTCTAACTTCACCCTGACTTCAGCCTGCTTTTTTGCGACTCTTCCTACGTCATGGCGCTAACTCGGGAATGGCACCATCCAAGTCAAAGGGATCATCCCGGACTTGAAAGGTGGGTTCCCGCTCAGCCAACTCGTCAAATAAGTCATTTTTGGTGGCCATATTAGGACTGGAAGGGTCGTCTTCCCCTTCGTTCGACGCATAATCATACACCTCTTGATCCTCATCTGAATTTCCCCCAAAGATTATTCATAATCATACATCCTGAAAAACAAGAGGGAAAGGCGGAGTTTAGTCACATGGGATAATAAAGATTAAACTAGAGAGGTGATCGCACCCATCTCAACACCTTCCCCTACGTTTTTATCTCTAAGTGAAATGGAAACGCGATTGCCAAAGGAGGGAGCCTACATTCAAAAGGTCATCACCAAAATACCCAGGTAAGCTCACCTAAAAAACCCCTACTTAACCCCACAAACGACATACATTTTTATACCCCATTGAGGAAAACCAAAGCCAAAAACGAATGCCTACTCCAAAAAATCCAAACTTTAACCCCCGAAAACACAATCGAACAGGCCTAAATTGCTAAAAGCAAATCAAACTGAAAAAAAAGGATTGAAAAACAGGAGGGAACGAGGAAAAGAGCAAAAAGTTAAGGCCATTTACCTGTCTTACGAATAGAGAGCGATTCGGAAACTGGGAAAGCGGCCGGAAACCTCAAGCAGCAGCCGGAAACCTTGAGCCTACAACCGGGATCTTCAACTCTCCACCGAAATTCTCACCAGAAACACTCGGAATCCTTGAAATAGAGGAGAGCCAAAAATGCGAAGAAACTAGAAAATGAGAGAAAATGAAAAGTGTTAGAATATTGGGGGGGGGGGGGGGCTTTATATAGGCAAGGGAAAGCTGATCGTGCGGCCAAGATCTAATCCATCCTACGGTCCTGATTCAGGCGGTCCTTTCGAATTTTGAAATTCGCAAGACCGTCATCATTGATATACAACCATCAATGCCCACGTAAGTACATGGGTATTTACCAAAAAGGCTGACGATAGGCCAAGATCTAACCTTTCAACTGCCCCACTACCCACGACTGACACCTCGCGCCACCTCTCCTCAACGGTTGTCACTACAGCGCTCCACTCAACTGAGCTCGCCAATCAAATCGCGACTCTAAAAGGCTTCAAGCCACAAAAGGCCGTCAGCTTTATAGCGCGATCCTAAGAAACATGTCGCACTAAACGACATCTGGGACGTCCGCTTCATAGCGCGTCCCCGGGGTGAGACGCTTGACGTCATAAAGCTGCAAGAATAAGTCGGACAAAATGACAAGGCCGTCCGCTTTATAGCGCGAGCCTAAGAAACATGTCGCACTAAACGACATCTGGGACGTCCGCTTTATAGCGCGGCCCCGAGGCGAGACGTTTGACGTCATAAAAGCTGCAAGAATAAGTCGGACAAAACGACAAGGCCGTCCGCTTTATAGCACGAGCCTATGAAACATGTCGCACTAAACGACATCTAGGACGTCCGCTTCATAGCGCGGTCCCGCGGCGAGACGCTTGACGTCATAAAAGATGCAAGAATGAGTCGAACAAAACTATGGCCTTCTGAGGTCAAAACCTCAAGGTTCAAACAGAGCTACGGGCGATCCATGAGCACGCTTTATTCCATGCTTGGCATATTTATGAAAATACCGAAGACATGGAGTAGGGAGCCATTGATATGTCTAAATAGTGTTGGGTGGATCACTCCTTCATGGAGGCCAAGCCCACTAAATAATTGGAAATATAATAATATTATGTCAAGTAGTATTTAAGGGAACAAATTAATCTCTAATCTTCACAATCTTTTACAACAAAAAGGAGAAGAAATTCGCAGCAATTTTCTGTGTTGCAGCAGCAACTTTACGGTGACGATCGGGCATCTAAACGGACTCCGATCGGCACGAAATTTTGATGGCTTATTCATCTCTCATTCTTCTTCAATCTGAACGGTGTAATTTAAGTTTCAACGGTTCAATCTCCGGGAAATCGTCAACGACCTGACTCCTGCGTTTCTGCTGCGTTTTCAGTGATATTTTTCAACAACTCTTGTATTTTGCATTCTTAGTTGATGCTTTGGTGTAGTTGAGTTGGTTGATGTGTTTGAACACCTTTGTATCATCTTTTTCTGATTAGTGGAGTTTTTTGGGCCTCGGCCTCGTGGTTTTTACTCTCTCACATCGAGAGGGGTTTTCCACGTCAAAATTATGGTGTTGATTTTCTTTGAGTTTTGTTTCGCTTTATTTGTGATTTGATTTCGTTGGGGCTGCCTCGTTTAATTCCGTTACGTGTAATTGGGAAGAATTTGTGGGTATTTGTGATACGTGTGGTATTGCGGTTGTTTGTTTTCCCAACAAATAGCGCCGCCACCGTTGAGCCATCGGATAAAGCCTATCTAGCCACCAGAGTGGATAAGGAAGGATCCGCGACCATAACGTTTGTGGTGGAAATCAACTGAGGTCGCCAAAGTCGGCTTCCCCGCCAAGAGCATTCAAACCTAAAAGGTCACTAGAAGCTCAGGGGGCCGGTCGGCGATCCCAACAGAGGTCAATAAGAGACCGTATAAGCCTTTGGAGGAAGACGAGGAGTAGGCGACCTAGTAGATAGCGATCCAGAGATAAAAGGTCACTACTGAACTTGGCGACTGATCTTAAAGCTACTGAACTTAAAGCTACTGATCCAGAGAAATTCTTCAAGTGTATTCTACATTCAAGCTACATCAAGTATACACACTTGAAGCCTGCAAGCTGCTGATTATTTCATCCTAATCAAGCTGCTACAACTGAATCATTTATTTGATTCAATCTTTATTTTATAAAGAACCTGCTGAAGACAGTGAATCACAGTTGTGTGAAAGATCGTTGTTTGTGGTGGAGAAGTGGTGAAGAGGCAATCCTACCCTTCAAGGACCGGTGGAAGACTCGGGAGCAAGCAATCCTACCGTTCCCGAGTTTTCGGTTTGTGAAGCCATAGTTATTGGTGAAGGACAAGCAACTTAGGAATCTTTGTAACGACTACATCAAAGATCTCTAGTGAATTTCCTCTAACATCACAAGGAGAAGAGTGGACCGACAGGATTACACCACCCGGAACCACTATAAAATCGCCTACTTACTTTCAGCATTTACATTCTGCACTTAGTTTATTTTACACATCAATCTACTGAATCTAGCAACTGAAATCACACACTTGCACTACTGAGTATCTAATACTTAGTATCATATTCAACAACACGTATTAAGGCTTAATTTTGATATAATTCCGCTGCACAAATTCAGCAAACTTAACTATCAGTAGACTACTTTTTATCGCAGGGCAATGAAGTTATAGCAGACTACTGGAAGTATCAGCAGGCTGCTGAAGTTGCAGAATTTGTTAACTCCAAAGTTTTAAGTGTTAAGTTTATTCACCCCCACCCCCCCCCCCCCCCCTCTAAACTTAACCAAAGTCTTTTCAAAGGACCAACAATTGCTACCAGTTTTTAGGATCAAGCGCTTACCGTTGTACTAAAACCAATTGGTGTTAGTAAAGGTGCTACTTTATTTCCTTATACCACACCGTCACAGCGCCATGGGTTGAACGCACAAGGCGGGCAGAGTGCTGTATACCCAACAATCTCCCCCCAAAGACTCGCTACCCACTCAACCGTGGTTTACCACGAGAATCGTCGTTGCCGGGATTCGAACCCATGACCTGTTCTGCTACCAGTTTTTAGGATCAAGCGCTTACCGTTGTACTAAAACCAATTGGTATTAGTAAAGGTGCTACTTTATTTCCTTATACCACACCTTCACAGCGCCATGGGTTGAATGCACAAGGCGGGCAGAGAAATTCTGATCAAGAAAAACACCCTGCTGACCCTACTGAGCATAAAGCTACTGATCCAGAGAAATTCTTCAAGTGTAATCTGCATTCAAGCTGCATCAAGTTTACACACTTGAAGACCTCAAGGTGCTGATCATATCATCCTGATCAAGCTGCTGAAAGCTGAATCACTTTCTTGATTCAATCTTTCTTTTATAAGAATCTATTGAAGACAGTGAAGCATCTGTTGGGTGTGAAAGACTGTTGTTTGTGGTGGAGAGTGGTGAAGAGGCAATCCTACCCTTCAAGGACCGGTAGAAGACTTTGGAGCAAAGCAATCCTACCCGTTCCAAGTGTTCGGTTTGTGAAGCCATAGTTATTGGTGAAGGACAAGCAACTTAGGATTTTTGTAACTGCTATCTCAAAGATCTCTAGTGAATTACCTCCAACATCACAGGAGAAGAGTGGATTGACAGGATTACACCACCTGGAACCACTATAAAATCTGTCTACTTACTTTCTGCATTTACTTTATCTAGCACATCAATCTACTGAATCTAGCAACTGATCACACACACATACACTACTGAGTATCTAATACTTGGTATCATATTTTAACAACAAGTAACAAGGCTTAATTTTGATATATTCCATTTGCACAAATTCAAGTAAGTTCAATAGTCGCGGACTATCGAAGGTCGACGGACTGCGAGGTATCGCAGGTCGCGGAGTTGCTGAATTTGTTAACTCCAAAAGTTTTAAGTGTTAAGTTTATTCACCCTCCCCCCCCCCCCCCCCCCCCTCTAAATTTAACCAAAGCCTTTTCAAGGGACCAACACACGTAAAGTCGTAAACTACTCATAGGTACTCATAAACCAAGAGCTAGGGATCTTGATAAGAGGATATAAAGAATGAACACAGGCAAACTCAAAATTTTCCAAAATTTAGAAATCCATTGCCCAAAGTTATACTAAAAAGGTCAAAATATAAACAAATGAAAGCCAGAACTATGGGAAACCATGATTATTACCAAATAAGATGGATAAGAGAAAACGTCATCAGCGCCCAAACCTAAGGAAAACAAAACAGAACCAAGCTATAGCCCAATTCACGCCAGGAAAAACTTCATAGCCAAACAGGTACCACTATATAATCTTATTATAAACTGTACTAGAAAAAATGTGCAAAAGTCTTTGAACTAATTCTTTGCACAAAAGCCAATATATTCATATTCAATGACTCAGCCTGAAAAGTACATGTAAACAATACAGCGCCAAAAAAGAAATGGAAGGTATATGGAAAAACACAACACAAAACAAGAATTGAGAAAGCTATCCCCACCCATGAGACATGCCATGGAATAGTATGTATGCATACTGTGCCAATAAAAACATACGAGGTACTGCATTAATATCAAATATACCTGTTGGGAAGCAGCAACATCACCAGCTTTTGGTGCATTTATCTCAGTCTTTGGTGCGGTTAGTGGACTGGTGGCATCATCTTCCTCATCACACAAATGCAATAGCCTGTAAATGTCTGATGAGAATGATTCAATACTGCCACCCTGCAAGCAGATCAATAGATATCAACAGTTAAGCGACAAATCACCAAAACGACTCAATGCTCAATAGATTGTATAAGCATCTCATGCTAACTAAAGTGGAGAAGGTAAGTATGTAACAAATACTACTATCACAAATGCAATCGGTATCAGCAGTTCAAAAACCACCAACATGAGATCCAAAATACCTATTGCAATCCATCACTTTTCTATCAATCGTAACATCTAAGTAACCATATGTTATACCCTACTACAAAAAACACAAGACGGAGAAAAAAAAAAGCAAGGACCTAATGAAGGGTTGGATGGCCTTGCTCATGCCGGTCATATATGATTACAAAGAGATCAGGAAAGACGTGGATATATGTCCTTCATAGAGGAACACAAGCACCTAATCACAATCTCACATTAGCTAAATAGTAATTGGTCCATGTTCCTTCATGGAATTACACCAGTACACTATCATCAAGCAACAAACCCCACAAGGTATTAAGCATGTAAACCAAATTTGAAAGTGTTGTCTATTATCATTCTTTACCTGCAAAGAAGTGGCAGGAGATGGTTCACCGAGTTCGGCTTTCCACTCACGGAGCATCTGGTGAACCTGCACTTCAAGCAACGCAATATCAATAGTTTGGCTCTCCTTCCGAGCAGATTGCAGGTCAGAAAACATCCCCTAAAGATCATCAACATGATTTTTTTGCCCGGTCCTTGAAGAGCTGATGCGATGCAGACTCGCACGCAATGCTCTTCGAACCCTTTCCCATTACAAAATATCAACTGCAGAATAGAACATAGTTAGTTTGACTGAATTAACCTATACATGAGGCTCGTATACTAAGCAAGCAATTGTGAACATCGAATGGTGTCCCCGTATAGCAGCCTAATCCTTATACAGACAAAACTTGTATATATAAAATAAAAACATAATGATCATACTTACATGCTATAACAAAACTAAAAAAACTAAAGAGAGAAAAATATATCAAAGTGCATATACCAATGAAATATTCAATTCAATGTTGTATTTGTGTATTAAAAAGGATAACAATTTCATATTTCCACAATACAGAAGCTTTTAACTCACAAGGGGCAGAAACTCAAGACATAAACTCTTAAATCAGGAAGATCCTGGGCCCAAACCCACCATTATTAAAATCCCAGATAATTTCAATAAAGGATACACCAAATATCAAGCAAACCCGATTTATAATAACCCGCCCTCTCCCCGAACCCTAAAACAATAACGAGATAGAAAAGGATCGGGAAAAACTAGAAGTTACAATTTCAAACAAGCAATCACGCAATGAAACTGTTGGATAAAGGATTGCAAAATAGAAGAAAGAGCACAAAACTCCTGAAAATTAAATATATATTTAAAAAAAACCACATATACTATACTTCCGAGGGAAAAACAAAGGCAATTACCGGCGGATGAAGACGAAGATAATACGGATTTAGGTTCTTACCGGAACGAAAATCGATTGAGAAAATATGGGAAAATTGAGGAATATATGTTTGGCGGTGGGGTGTGTGGACTTTAGGATGAGTAAGTAGTTAACTGCTGCACAAGGCCCACTTTGACCTCTTCCCCCATTTTTCCATCCTTTTTATCTCTCTCCTGTTATAAAGACCTACGAGGAATTTGCTACGTGGCAAAAAAAGCTCGGGCGCTTCCCGGGTAAATATCCTTTAATGATATAAAAGATTTCATGATAATAATTTTGTTGTTATGAAATAATCATTTAGTGAATGTCTATCAATACATTTATTAATTAATCATTCATTTCATAAGTTATGGATTTCAAAAACTATAACCAATGACTAATATTCATTGCTTGATTTACAAATTTCTTCTAGTTGAATGCATGATGTTGGGGAGTGGATCCTCTCAAGTACTTAAGGGTTGTTTTTACACATTATCACTAAAATGACGTAGTTTTAAAAAATAAATATATGGTTAGATGATTTTCACATTTTGGGTGCGTAGTTACATCAGTGCTACTCAGGGCCGGCCCATGAGCGAGATTCATGCATTTTTTCCGAATCAATGCATCAGTTCGTGAACAGATTCATGAAGATTCATGAACCTATGAATAGATGCAATTCCGAAAATTCAAGAGTTGCATGTTTTAGGCCGAACTGACATTATTCTACCCTTTCGTGTAAGGAGTATCATTCGTTTATGGGGTACCTTCAGCCTATAAAAGACACAAGTATGCAGTCGAAATTCAGATAGTTTACAGTATAATCAGAACAAATATTGAGTGTCATCGGGTTTGATTCAAACAAGTCACTGTTTGAATCAAACACCTCCATTGTATCTTGAGAGAAATTTTCGTTTGAATCCCTAAGTGACAATATGCGTGGGATGAAATATCTTTTTAAAGATAACGTTATTTCGTGTCTTGGAGTTTTTTTTTTTTTGAGTTTGTCAGATTCTTATTCATCAAAAATTTCCAACACATAGTAGTCTTTTTAATTTCTATAGTTTTTCAAACAAAAAATTAATAAAACTTGTTTGTATGTCTATTTTTTTAGGCCAAGTAAAATTTTTTATTGGGACTTTATCGATTGGAGTAAAAAAAATTTGGACCTTTATAAAAAAAATTTAACATATTATATTAGGTTGGATCGGTTGAATCTACAAATTTTTTTTTCTTTTAGCGAAACATGTACCGCTAGGCCCTCCCGGCACCGTTGGGTTTAAGACGCCCGTCTCACCGGCCTCACATGAGGGCCGGCCCTGTTGATGGCAGTATTGGTGTCAAGTTTTACAAGACATGTGTTCTTCAGAGTAGAATTGTCACAACAAAGTGTTCGTTAGACTCAAAACACTTTTGAACCATTTATCATAGTGTATCCATTGATCCCAACACACTTTTAAATTAATGACTATATTGTACGATCTATCGATTGATATAAGATCATGTTATAATATATTATTTAAAAGTAAATATTATGTCGTGATAATGCCGAGATTATCACGGTTACCTAGCGGTAGTTTGTTTAGTGGATATCTGGCTTATAATGTGTGTTTGAATGGTGAAAGGCCGGTGGTGCACGGCGGTGGTACGGCGGTGTGAATGAAAGTTTGAGAGTAGTGATTTTGGCGGAGTTTTGTCCTTTTTTTTTATTTCTTGTCCCCCTGTTTTAGGTTACATGAAGCCTCCTTTTATAGGGAGGAGGGAAGATTAGGGCTTAAGCAAAGGCAAGTAGGCTAAATATCTTAAGGACAAGTAGACTAAATATCTCGGCGGCGCGGCTATGTGGTCGCCTCGATCGCTATCTACTAGGTCGCCTACTCCTCGTCTTGTTAGCTCTCTGCTTCTTCCTCCAAAGGCTTATACGGTCTCTTATTGACCTCTGTTGGGATCGCCGACCGGCCCCCTGTGCTTCTAGTGACCTTTTAACTACTCCTCGTCTTGTCAGCTCAGTAAAATATCTCCTCAAAGTTTATCAATTTTCATCATCTTGTTTCTGAGTTGAAAGTCCTCTATTTATAGGCAAGAATGCATGTGACTTGTATTTGAAATTCAAATGTAACCGTTCCTTGTTTTTGTCCCATCTGATTTGCATTATGTCACTATTCATAGGACTGACACTGTCAGAATTCCTTTTTGACAGTGTAGTCTGTCCACCCTTTGACTTATATCCAATGGTTAAAAATCTGAATCATCCCAACGTCTTTTTGATCTCAGCCTTTGATTTGTTTGATAAGTCAGAGGTAGTTGGCTGTCCTTGTCCTTGTAATCTTCCAATAATCTTGAATTAATCGAGGTATATTATCAGCAGGTTCATCAGTCTGCTGAGATACCTATCATCTATTTGAAGCGCAATTTGCTGTGTATAAAATACAATGCAGCTGACTTCTTTTATCTAACTTTTATTTGTGAAGTTAGATTACACCTTTTTAATAATAACCAAGTTCCAAACATCATCTAACTTGTGGAACTTAGACCTTCTTCACAAGGTATATGTAATCAGTTTAGGTCATCACAGACTTGCCTAAATTCTGATTCCATATCCTTAACTTAAATTACTAAGTTTGATCCCTTAGCCTTCTGTAACTGAGTTTGAGCCCTCAGCCTTCAGTCTTCAGTCTTCAGCAGGTTCCTGACTAGTCTACTGACCTATCTACCCTACTGATGTTTGACCGGTCGTCGATATAAATCACCGACCATTACGATGCTTGTTTGATCAAACCTATTCATAAATCAAACTCTAATAAACCTATACATTTGATCTAGACATCTTTTTGCCTTTGCACTATAACAGCTAGTCTGGCACTCATCATCAAAACATAGAAATAAGTCCAACAATTTCCCCCTTTTTGGTGATTATGCCACTACCCTCACCTAACAGCAGAGAAAAAAGATAAAAACAAAAACAGAACAAATATAGTCATCTTTCATTATAAACATTTGTTCAAAGATATTACAGTCTAGAATCAGCAAAAACATAATGCAGTTAAAGTATGCTGATCTACTGTCTTCTTTCTCTTTCTTGTCTGGCCTTCTCCACTTGTTCTTGGTAGGCCATGATTTCTTCTATCATATCCCTCATCCATTCATTTTCAATCAGTGTAAAATCAATGTAGGGATTGACCTCTTTCCACCATTTCCATGCTTCAGGCAGGAGAAGATTAATTTTATTCACTCTGAATCCAAACTTCATGTAAAGTTCCTTGAATTCATCAAGCGAGTCCTTTGCTTTTGTGATAGGCAAGTTCCTATCACCTCTGCCACTTCTTCCACCTCTTCCACCTCTTCCACCTCTGTAAGTTGCCCTTAAGGCTTTGACTCTTGCTTCCCAAAATTTCAATCCCAAGAAAGAGTTTAGACCTTCATGATATCCCTTGTCATGATAAGGTTTCCTTCTGTTATAGTATTCTTTCTTGTATTGTCTGAGGAGATCATCAGTAAGTTGAACTCGCAGTGCGAGTTGTCCGTAAGCATTAGTCTCATCCTCCCATATTTTCTTTGCAAAGAGTCTTGCAGCCTCTTTTGCTGCTGCTGTTTGGCCCTCTTCCCCCTTAGTGACATCATCAACAAACCGGGACATTAGGCCATGAACACTCTCCTGTGAGATAACCAGATTATTTAGTTGCCCTTCCATAATTTCAGTTCTTGTGTCAACTGCAGTAATCCTGGATTGCAAGGTTTCTTCCAGTAGATTGATCCTCTCGTAACTTTAGGATCCAATCCAAAGAGTTGAGATGTTCCGGCGGCCTCAAGAAGCTTAGGTGTTTCAGCAAGCTTGTCAAGTTTCTGATGAATGGATATAAGTTGGTCTTTCAGAAACTTCTCTTTTGCAGTATTTCCAACCTTGATTCCCCTCACATCTAGTATCAGATCATTCACAGCATTTTGGGTAGATGTGAAGTTTGAAGCAACTTTACTAGTAGATTGTCTGTTTTCATTCACCATTTTCAGTAGTTCTTCAAATCTTTCTTCTTGTCTATCCAGTTGAGTTCTTAACTGTTGCATATCATGCCTCACAGTCCTTAACTCATTCAAAATTCTACTGGTATCTCACCAGTCATTCTTCCACCAGTAGCCTCATCAGCAGGCTCCTCAACATTGTACTGTGGCCTCTGATTGCTCACAACCATTGCCCTACTCCTATCTAATCCAGCAGGATTAGGTCCTTGATATTCATCCAAGATAGGATCAAGGGCTAGTTCTTCAAAAATAGGAACAAATGCCTGTGGGGGATCAACATCAACATTTTCTTCTTCAGGCATCTGGAACTCCTCATCACTAAAGTTATAGTCCAGAAGCTGCTCATCCTCATTAACAGCAGTCTGCTGACCATCTTTTCCTTTAATGGTCTTGACTCCAGTAGGCTCCACTACAGCAGCCTCTTCAGCAACAGGGGTATCCTCCATACCCAGAATAGGTTCCAACCTTTGTCCAGGTGCTGTTTGAGACTCAGCAGCCTGTACCTCATGTTCCAACTTTCCGTGTCCAGTGCCGTTTGTAACTCAAAGAACTCCGTACCTCCTCTTCAGCTCTTTGTGGATTGAATATAGCCTCATTATCCACTTGAAATCCTTCAGCATGACCAATTTTGTTCAGGATAATGGTGGTTTTAGTAAGAATGCCCTCAAAGTCAAATCCATCTTGATATTCAATAGATTCTTCTGAGCTGGCACTAGGTTCACTATAATCAGTAACCTTCTCTCCATCCAAATCCTCACTCTGTTCAGCTTCAGTATGTGCAGTAGGCTCAACCACATGGAATGTAACAGATTCATCAGCTAGCCTACCAGCACTTAGATTAACTCCTTCATTGATCAATGCCTCCAGATCATTCATGGTGAGATCCTGTAGATCCTCATCCATCTCTCTCCCGTCGTCGGCCCTCGCAGACTTACCAGTCTCAGTGGGTTCAGCTTCCATGCCATCAATGGCTCCTTGACCAGCAGCTTCACTTGTTGTTTCTTTAGCCACTCCACTGGTCTCCCCAGGAAACATGGGGGAATCATCATCAGAGTCTGATGAATCACTGTCTGGTGTGTATTTGGATCTCTGAACATGATTCCTCCACTTTTCTTTCCTTCATCCAAAAGATCCATCAGCCTGGATTGCAGCATGCTAGTGTCTAACAAATCCAACAGGCTGTCCACACCCAGCTGCTCAAATGCCCATTCTTCAAACCCACTCATCGGATCAGCAGCTGGTTTATGTTTCTTGTAGAATCCAAACTTCCACTGAAAATAGTTTTGCACCTTTTTGAAGTTAGGATATACTTTGTCCTTCTTGGATGCCTTCTCATATGGCATAGATGGATTTCTAGTGGCAGGTTCAGTAGCTTGCTGACCTCCAAAAGCTCCCATAAGTAAATTCATTGTTTCTTCAACAGATGCTTCAAAGTCAGTAGGTTGCTGAAGTGGTATATTTGTACCTACTACTTCCATCGGTACAACACTTAGTTCCCCCTGAGTTCTTGCAACAATTGCAGGGTCTTCAACCAATTCTTCAACTACCACAACAGATTCAGGTTCAGTGGTTTGCTGTGGGTCTTCAGTAGATACTACAGCAGGCTCAAGGTCAGTAGACTGTTGTATATCTCCAACAGATTGCTCAACAACAACCTGTGCAGCTTCAGTAGACTTAACAACCACTTCAGGTGAGGAGTCAGTAATTTCCACAGGCTTGATGATGGTCAAGGGCTCAGCCTCAATAGCCTCTTCTTCCTCTTCTACCGATGCTTCTTCTTGGACTCTTTGTGCCTCCAAGTTTTTCAATTCTTTCCCCTTTCCATGTTTCTTTTTGTGGATAATTTCTTTTCTTCTCTTGGAAAGTGGTTCATCATCTTCAGTTCTAGTAGACTTCCTCTTTCTACTAGCTTCCTTTCGTTGTTCCCTCGTAATCTCAACAACGCTTCTTCTTGCAAAGAACACGGGGTCGGTACCTTCGATTCAAATTTGGACCTCGGCAGACTCGGCGGTCTGTCTTTGTTTGCTTCTTTGTCTTCTTAGGCTTTAAGATCTCAGTGATCTTCCTTGTATCTACAGCCTTTCTTTTCTCACTGGTCTTTTTTGGTGCAGCAGATTTAGTGGATTTCTTCTTAGTTTGCTGGATCTGCTCACCACCAGCATCACCATCATCTCCATTACTATCATCATCATCAGCAACATCTTCATCATCATCTTGACCAGGAATAGCATAATCAATTTCCTTCTTGTATCTAGACTGATTGATCTTCTCAGGTTCAAGATCAGGAACCTCCAAGTGATTCAGCAGGGTCTGAACCATTAATCCTAAGGGTAAGGCCTTGGATTTCCTTTTTCCCTCTTTTTCTTCCTTGGCTACCTTCTTCATGTAATGGATGAAGTAACCAGCCCAGTCAAATCTCATGCTCCTGCAGATAATCATCATCAACTCTATCTTTGGTCCTGATAGAGTGTCCATACTGCCAACCAGTCCAAGTATGTTCTTTGCAATGAGCTTGCTCAGCAGACTGTACTCATTTCCAATATGTCTGCAATTGATGCCTGGAGTGGATTCGGTGGTTGTATTTGTTTTGATTTGATCCACAAAAGCCATCTTGGATAGTCCCATTGCTTCAGGATTTACTAGACCATCCACTACTTCCTCAAATCCAAACACTTCCCTCAGTAGACTAGGGGAAACTTCAATCTCCTTAGCATTCACAGTTGTCTTGAATGCTTCAGTTCCTTCTTCTACAACCATGTTCTTCCAGAAATCAATAACATTTGTGTATGAAATTGTTTCTAATCTGATATTGAGTTTGTTTTCCAAGCCTGCAAACCTCCTTATTCTTCGACCAATGTTAATGGCCAATTCTGTTTTGTTTGCATCAACAACAAAACCTCTAACACTTTGGCTTGATTCAATCTGGACATCAATCTTTTCCGCCATTGTTATGAGAAAAATGAGATGAAGAAGATGGATTATAATCCGTGTTCACACGGTGTAAATACAGAGATATAGCAGATTTTGTAAGTAGAGAAAATCGCGAGTGTAGGTCCGTATATATGGACGGACGGTAGTTGTATAAATCGGTGCACGTACATTGATGTTAACCACGATTAATCCGAGTAAATGCTTTGTCTTGACACGTGGCCCATAACTCCTCCATAACGTTTGTAACCGTTGGATCGTGGTAACTATGGTAATAAAGGGTAGGATAAATATCCCGCCAAACTGCTTTTTGACTTTAGTAAAGTTTGACTGTGTAACGTTCCATTCAAACAGGTTGTCCTCGCAGGTTGGTTCGGCCAGTCTGGCGATAAAGGTGCATCGACGGCCTCGACAAAGTGACTCGTTGATCCTTGATTTCTTCTTGTTTTGTTCAATTGATAATACAAGATGAAGTTTAATACCAATGACCGATCCGTCAAGTGAGCTCACCCAACATGACAAAGACCAATCCCCTTGGCAACCTCATTTGCTCAATTGTCCAAACATAAGTACATGGAATTGTTGATACCAATGACTAATCTGCTAAGTGAGCTCACCCAACATAGCAAAGACTAATCCCCTTGGTGAATTCCAGTACATTGCTGATTATCAGTCAACTTTTATAATTCCAAGTTCAGTCCTTAATTTGGAAAATCTTTCACTATCAAGTGGTTTAGTGAAAATATCAGCAAGTTGATTTTCAGTAGGGATATATAGAACCACCACATCTTTCTTTTCAACATGATCTCTTATAAAATAATGTCTCACATCAATGTGCTTGGTTCTTGAGTACAAAACAGGATTTTCTGTGATTGCAATTGCACTTGTGTTGTCACACATGATTGGAAATTCCTTTTCTTCAATTCCATAATCCCTTAATTGTTGTCTTAGCCATAGTACTTGAGCACAACAACTTCCAGCAGCTATATATTCAGCTTCAGCAGTGGAAGTTGATATTGAATTCTGTTTCTTGCTGAACCAGGAGACCAGTCTACTTCCCATTAACTGACAAGTTCCTGTAGTGCTTTTTCTAACAATTTTGCATCCAGCATAATCAGAATCTGAGTAGGATATAACTTTGAAGCTTCCATCCTTGGAATACCATATCCCAACTCCCAAAGTCTCCTTTAGATACTTGAGAACTCTCTTGACTGCACCTAAGTGACTTTCTTTAGGTTTAGATTGAAATCTTGCACAAACACCTACAGCAAAGGATATATCGTGTCCATTCGCGAGAAGGTACGACGGATCGCCTATCATCCTTCTGTATAAAGTCTGATCAACATCTTTTCCTTCTTTATCTTCATCCAATCTGATGTTTGTACTCATTGGAGTTGATATCTTAGTGCTGTTTTCCATACCAAACTTCTTCAGCAACTCCTTGGTATACTTGGTTTGATGAATGAAGATTACATCCTTCATCTGTTTAACTTGCAATCCCAAAAAGTAGTTCATCTCTCCCATCATACTCATTTGGAATTTAATTTTCATTAGATTTGCAAACTTTTCACAAAGTAAATCATTTTCAGAACCAAATATTATGTCATCCACATAAATCACATGCCGGCGGTGCTGTTCCCTTCACTGATTCTGAAAAGTGTCTTGTCAATGGTGCCTTTTGTAAAACCATTGTCCACCAAGAATTGAGATAGAGTCTCATACCATGCTCTTGGTGCTTGTTTCAATCAATAAAGTGCTTTGTTGAGTCTATACACTTTATCTACTTGATCTTTAACTTCAAATCCAGGAGGTTCTTTGTACATACACTTCCTCCTCTAGAATGCCATTCGAAATGCACTTTTGACATCCATTTGATATACTTTGAAGTTCTTATATGCAAAGCATGTGCCAAGAATAATCCGATAGCTTCCAATCTTGCAACAGTGCATAAGTTTCATCAAAATCTATTCCTTCGCTTGAGAATAGCCTTTTGCAACTAGTCCGGCCTTATTCCTCACAATGGTACCAGATTCATCAAGTTTATTTTCGTATACCCACTTAGTACCAATGATATTTGCATGACTTGGCCCGTCAACTAGTGTCCAAACTTGATTTCTTTCAAACTCATTCAATTCTTCTTGCATAGCTATTATCCAACGGATCCGAAATAGCTTCTTCAACAACTTTAGGTTCCATTTGAGATAGAAAACAAGTAAACATAGCTTCTAGTTGTCTTCTAGTCCTTACACCTTGCTGTACATTCCCAATAACTTGTTCAGCAGGGTGATTCCTTAACCATTGTGGATTCTGGTTATTTTGGTTATCAGGAACCTCATCTTCGTAGGGTTCGTCGTAGCTTCTTCAACAACAGGGGGTTCAGCAGATCCTTGAATTGCTTCAGTTGTTGCATCAGTAATGTCACCAGCAGGGTGTTCAGCAGGGGCAGTATCGAAACTTTTAAGTCATTGAATCTTTCCAAAACTTCAACACAATCTGGATCAGTGACTTGTTGATTCTCAACAGGTTCACAATCTTCATCTTCCATACCAGTGAACTTAGGTTCATCAAACACAACATGGATTGTTTCTTCATGTTTCAGTGACCTCTTGTTCAGCACCCTGAATGCCTTGCTGACTGAAGAGTATCCCAAGAAAATCCCTTCATCTGACTTTGGTTGGAATGTTTTCAGATGAACCTTGTGATTTAGGATAAAACATTTGCTTCCAAATAGATGGAAATAGGATATGTTTGGTTTCCTTCCATTCCAAATCTCATAAGGTATCTTCAACAGCTTCTTGTTCACTGATGTTCTGTTTTGTGTATAGCATGATGTATTAACTGCTTCAGCCCAATATCTTTCAGGTAGCAAAGCTTCACATTGTTGGAATAGTGTCCTAAACCCAATCGGGTTGGACCGGATCCGACCGGGTCGGATCATTTCTACTATTTCTTTATGTTTATACATATATTAAATGGCTTTTCTGTTGTCATATATTTGTTCTTTTAAAGAACCAATTGTGAATTGTTATATGATAACGTCCTTAGTATTAAACTGTGGTAGAGAAACCATGATAGGCGATTATGGTTGATGAGATCTCTAATCACTTTAATAAGTTTGATACTTAAATGTCTAAAGCCGATGTACTATTAAACGGGGCATTGATAGTATAAACGGACTAGCACGTATTAGATGTCTTCGTCTTTAGGGCGGGGATAGATCTCGTCTATCGAAGTGTAGAGACACTTGGACTGTACGTGGACGTGTATTAGAGAATGCGTACGTTAGACTGACCCACTTACACGGATAAGTGTCACACTATGTGACGGTTGTGTAATTATCCTTAAGACCGGAGTCTTCATGGCATCACGGTGTGGATTGTCATGCTTTGACACTATTGAGGTTTCCCTAGCCACGGGGCGATCATGCGGTAGTGATTGGGTGTGATACTGAAGCATGCGGAGTATACATGATTGGTCGTCCGGGAATCGCGTATTCTATGATTGGGATCGAATATCCGAAATGGGTTCTTATAAGGAATGTCTTACTCTCGTGAATCTTTGCAAAGTAGGAGTAAATGAGTTACTTCGAGAGAGCATGATATCCAGATTATAAGATACGGTCGTTAATGTTTGACACTCGACGTACGACCGTATGGATATTATTACAGCGATAGGATTGTAAGTTACACGGTAACTGTTTCACATGAAAGGTAGTAGTCATTGCATTTGACTCTTCCGATGATTGGGGGTCACGGTGTGTTGCTAGACGCTATCCCGTGATCGTTGGGCATTTTCGTAATTTGCACTTTGTGTCTACGGCCAACATATTCGTAAGCCTATCGGGTCACACACATATGAGCGTCTAGCCGGATTAAAATGTGGTTATAGATGATGACCAAATAAGGAAAGTTTATCTCGAGACTATAAAGGTTATAGTGGTAATTAATATGGTTGGTATTTATTTATTATGAATAAATTAAATACAAGATATTAATAATATTATATTAATTAAAGAATATTCCGGATGTCAATTTATTGGCTAAGGTGGCGCAATTTGTGTGTGTATATGATACACTTGGATTGTGCAATTTAATAAATAGTATTACCAAATATTAATATTATTTATATATTATATATATATATATATATATATATATATATATATATATATATATATATATATGATGCATGCATGTGGCGCATCAAAGAATTGCATGCGCACCAACTGTGTGTATGGCTATATATATAATATATAGATTTATTTGTGTAATATATATGTGATATATACACATGTGTAAATTGATTTATGGTAATATAATAAAAGGTAAATATTGTCAATATAAGATATTGACAATATCTTGGAAATATTCAATATAAGATATTGACAATATCCTAGATTTATTTGATATGAGATATTATAATAAATGAGATAAATCAATTAATTATATTTTTCTTATTTTATTGGGAAAAGATTTTCTTCTCCTCCACTCTAGTATATGGCGCCACTTTCCCTATAAATAGGAAGTGGGTGTCAAGCTCTTTTGATCATCACAATTCCAAGAACTAATAGTTCTTGTGTAAAATAGTGAGCATCCTATAGAGAGTTGGAGAGAGGGGAAAAGGGCCGGTCTAGCAACCAGAGTTTTCCAATAGCAATCCATGATGGGATTCCGGCGGGCTGTTCGTGTGGACTAGCGGTAGAGGCCGAACACTTGGGCGGCTCTATGCAGAATTACTCTCCTTAGTCGGTCAAAGCGTCGATATTTTAGATCAACCAAGGTAACCACCGTCTTTAGCTTATTTGTTTATTGCTTAAACGAAGTCGATCTTGGGTAAAAGGAAATCAAATTTTTGAATTCCACTGCGTTCCCGCGTAGATTTTCTAACAGTGGTATCGGAGAGGGCTTCGAGCTTAAGCAATAAGCATGTTATTTTGCGTAGTTAATTTTATCGTTTAGATCACGTAATTAAAAGATGAAAGATTTTTTATTCGCAAAGTGATACATGAAAAGAAAAAAAAAAAAAAAAAACGAGATCGGGTGGTGCTCGGCCGACTGGCGGCGGCACCACCACCGGCGGCGGCTGGGGGGCGGCGGCGGCGGCGGGGGGCAACCCGTCGCCGGCAGTCGGTTGACCGGTCAATGCTGGCGGATCTCCAAATTTTTGTTTTGTGTATTTTGTGATTCAATATGGTTCATAGTTGTGATTGGTAATTCCTCCTTTGTTTAGTTGTGTCATGTGGCTAACCAATGGTTCAAATAGTTTGGACCATTGGGATGCCACATGGCCATTTCCAAACTTGATTTGGAATAGGCCTAGGCCCTTTCCAAATATTTGATTTGGGAAAAGGCTAGCTTGCGCCACTTCCAAAATTTTGATTTTGGAAAGTGGCCAAAGCCTAAACCAAAATTATTTGGCCTTTCCAAATATTTGATTTGGAATAGGCCAGCCTTTTCAAATATTTGATTTGTAAAAGGTCTAGGCCTTGGCCACTTCCAAAATTTTGATTTTGGAAAGTGGCCAGGCTAAGCCAAATTTGGTTTAGGAAACCAAAAGTCATCTTTTTGATTACGAATCAAAAGGAAAAAAACAAAAGAGAAATAATTTTAATTTTGATTTATTTTAGAATAGTCCTAATTAATTAAAATTAAAATTAAAATCGTTTAAAATTAATCGTTAATTTTATTTCGATTAAAATCATTTAATTAATTAAATGTTAATTAGTTAATTGATTGGATAAAATTATTTAATAGATTAAATGTTAATTGATTAATTAAGACGCAAGTAGTTAAATTTTAATTTTATCTTTTTCATAAGATGTTATTGTATGGATTAGATATAGTAGATATAATATGATTATATGGACCCCGATTGATCGTGGACTCGACCGATAGGATAGATATGAATGATTTAATTTTTTCGTTGGTTTAAAAATTGTCCTAGGCCGTTATGAAGAACGTGACCTAGTTTATTTTCTGCATTTTATCCCATTCCCGTTAGCTCCCCCCGTGTGCGGCGGGTGTATTTATTTTATTAGATAGAATTAAATGTAACAAGAATGGAGCAGAAGATGGAGACCAAAGAAAGAAGAATAAAGATCCCATTGGAGAATGGAGCATTAAAGATCCTATTGGCGGTTGCAGCTACCTTAGATTGTGACCCGCGGTTTCGTCAGTTTGTATCCGAAACCACACATAGGAAAAGTCCATGATCATACCGGTTACTTTACGCATTTATTTATTTTGTGCTTGTATTTATTTTATATGATACGATAGATGCATGACTAGGCACGATCTAGATAAATGTGTAGGATGTATGTCTATAGAGATAGATATATTTGATGAGACCGTAATTAAAATTAATTAAGTGAATTAATTTACGTAAATACTTCCACAACAAAAATCAAGTCGAAAATTGTCTCCCAATATTATAGCGACGGTGAAGAGCCTTTGTTCGGATCCAACCGATCGGCCCTCGTCGGGAGTTGACCTACCACGGGTATATCGTCGTTATTGAGATATGATCGTATGAGATCTCGCGAATATTGGGTTATGACTTGACTAGAGTATTGCGGTGATTGGCCCTCGTCAGGACCGTCTTATTCTAGAGGCAAGGGGTTGACTACCACATAAAGATGTGAATTGTCAAAGAGTTGACTAGTCAACCACCAAGAGTCACATAGAGATGTGATTGGTAAGAGTTACATACCTTTCGAATTATTCCGGTTGATCGGCCCTCGTCGGGAATCGGGGTAACCAGATGGGATCTTGGCCACTAAAGAATTTTGAAAGATTCTTGAAAGTCAATTGGGAGTAGTTGACTAGTGGGAGCAAAATCATAAATCAAAAGACCATTTTTGATTTTGCGTGTATAAACAACAACACTCTTTTATTTTCATTTTTTGTTGTAGTTTTAGCAAACTTTATATTTATGTTTTTATTCTCGATTAGTAAAACCAAATTATGACTGTTACCTTTTGAGAAACGTTCTCAAATCTGGTTAAGTAATTTTAATCCTTTTAAAATAAACAATGACACGAGCAATCGGGTTATAGTAGTTAGAGACAAGGAGACTACATATTTGATGGAGTACTCTAAGACTTTAATTATTAGAGAAAAGCGAAAGCTCGTGATATTGGATGCGATCCAATATAATCATTCGGTCATACGATGACAAATTATTCAAACGTTGGATAAGAATGACTAGACCGAATTTTGGAAAGGATGTTTTCAAAATTGTAAGATTTAAGTATCGACTTATTTCTTTAATCATTGCTTAAAGGTTAATTAAATAATTGATGTTTTAAATATGATTTAAAAGGTTAAATAAACTATTTAATAAACTTTAGATTTTCTTTATGAAAGGAAATCAAAGACATAGCTCTTGTGATCTTTCTTAAGTCTTATGAAGACTACAATAAGAAACATTTTTCAAGTGCTTAAAGGATTAAAAAGGAAAGTTAGGGCATGTGCTTAAATAGAGAACTTATTGAAGTTTCTATTCTAGGCAAGTGAGTTGAGATAAATCTATCTAAGTTCAAGTCAACTCTTAGATATATGATATCTTACGAGTGTGATTAAATTAGAAAGATTAAATACAGATATGGAAGGTTAAACAAATGTTGTAACACTTACCATATTCTGGATCTAGTAAACTGATAAGGGAACTAAATAAATGTTATTATGTTCCGGTTCTTATGAAGAATACGTTTTCAGTTATTTGTTAGGATTTAGTAGACATATTCAATTGTAAAGAATAAATGTTATTCCGATAAAGTTGAAAGGTCACTGAATCTAACATACTAGATTGATGTCACTATATAGTTGATATATGTGATGAAATCTCGACTAAATATTTGTATGGCTGTTATCCTTAATATTTGTGGTTGTTCTAGACATAGTCTCTCTGGAAGGGAAGCGTGTAATTAAACGTCATTCTGATGATGTTGAACCATCTGATTATGAATCATGTGGGTTATACGTATCTTATCCAAAGAGTACTAAAATACCCTTTTATGAAAAGGTTATAAAATCTAGAAAAATTGTCTAAAGCCTAAACATACCGATGTTTGTTGGCTTATGACAATTAATGCCACAAATGATTGTTTATTAATCTCTACGACTATTTTTAGAAATAGTCAAGTGTACTCAGTGAAGTGTATAATTCGGAAAGCCCGAAAAGTTCGAGCTAGTACGAATAAGAGATTGATGAGCTACTTAGGAATTAATCTTCAATTGGATCGAAGTAATTAATACCTGAAGGGTGTTTCAGAAGTCGTCTGAAAAGGAATAAGATTCTCCCTTGAAGGATGCCATCTTTGGGATACGCAATTAGATTGTGTTCTCAAAATGGAAACAACACTTTATATGATAAAGGTGTGACGCAAGCCATGCGAAGTATCCCTTACCCGTTTCGGGATAGTGCCCTTATACTTAACCGAATTCCAAAGAATAAAGGTTGAATAAATTCCATATTAGATATGGAAGAGGATAATGTCGAATCTATCTTAACCGATGATTTGAAGTTGTCATAGGCAAAATCAGAAAGGCTTGGAGCCTAGTACGACATATGCGACTTTGTGGAATGTCTTAGCTAGCACGCTAGACATTATTTACTCGTGCGCGGAGCAAAATGTTTGTCTCCAAACATGCTGTCTTCTAAAGGAAGTGTTTCTTCCAAATTAAACAGTGGGAGTGAATAAGATCTCAAAAGAGTTTGAGAACCACAAAGATATATTCAACCAATGGAACATGAGCAGACGCCACATAGCAATGAGGTGTAGAACACTGCTCAGAGCACACAAAAGTTCTGTAAGTCTGTGGATAACCTCAAGCCTGAAAAGGCTACCGGTGTGTTCATCTTGATGAATGAATATCTCACGACTTATGAAAGAATGTTTAAAAGGCAAGATTGAGAGATATGGCCAGGAGCCATAATATCTGAATTAGATTCCATCAGTGACAACCAGGTTGTGAACCTAGTCTGTCTTACCAGAGGGAATGTCCCCGTAAGGCTGAGCCCATTTCTATTCAGATAATACTTGTTATAACTTCGTATCATGGCTATATGATAGTGTTGAAGACGTTGGGCAAACAGCTCGATGTTCATAGACGATAACATGATATGTAAGCCCACGAGATCCATTTATGGACTCAAACAAGTTTCTCTAGACGATTTCTTTGTTTGATAATCAAAGGAGTTTGATTTAGTCAAAAGAAGAATATGCCCCATGTGCAAGATAGATAGTGGGAGTGTGTTACGATTTTTGAGTAAGGTATTGGATATCTCTCTCGAGAATTAACACCCCATGTCGCAGTCAATTAATGTTTGGTAGTTCAAGGTCTTTACGAAAGCGCTTGGATTAGCAGTTCTTATTTTAGAAATAAGAATCTATAGTGATAGATTTAACTGCTGTTAGATTATTGTTTACCTATATAGATGTGATGCTAAAAGAGTTTAGCATAGATCACGACGGGGATACTGCTAGCTAGTGTTCTCAAGATCTATCTATGTTAGGACGTTCGTCCTAAAGATGAGGTGAAAGATGATGCTTATGGAAGGTTTCCTTTGCTGCGGCAATTGGAACCATCATAAAGGAAATGCCGGATATTCATAGTTCATGAATAGTCATGAGCAAGTATGAGAGTAAATCTGGTAAATGTCGAGAATATCCTTAAACAAGTTAAGGAAAGGTTCCTAGTTTATTGAAACTTGGAAATAAATAAACGTAGACATACAGACGTATATCCTGAGTCTTATGAAGGCGAGTGGGAGCTACAGTCTGGGTTTGCAGTCACTTTGATTAGGTGATACAGTGAGCTGGAAATGTTTTTAGCATATGGGTCACTGTAAATTATACAAGTAGGCCAAAACACAGTAGTGCCTTAGAGGCGCAGCGGGAGCAGTACATGGATCTAGAAGGTTCATTCTTGAACCTTGTACGGTTCTTCCACCTTTTCTATATAGCTGATATAGTAAGTGGATTCATTGCTTGGAGCAAGGACCAGGGTCTCGTCAGAGATTCGTGTGTGTGTTGAGGTGGTTCCTTTTGACTTGGTCATTTGGAGCATGGTATGAAGATAGTCTGAGTCCCCACGGATAGCGATCCGTTTAAGGCTAGGGCTAGTTGCGAGTATTGCATGAGATTCTTGTGTTTCAACTTGGTCTTGTGTGTGCGAGTGATTGGTTTTAGGCCAAGTGGGAGATTGTTGGAATAGTGTCCTAAACCCAATCGGGTTGGACCGGATCCGACCGGGTCGGATCATTTCTACTATTTCTTTATGTTTATACATATATTAAATGGCTTTTCTGTTGTCATATATTTGTTCTTTTAAAGAACCAATTGTGAATTGTTATATGATAACGTCCTTAGTATTAAACTGTGGTAGAGAAACCATGATAGGCGATTATGGTTGATGAGATCTCTAATCACTTTAATAAGTTTGATACTTAAATGTCTCTAGGCTGATGTACTATTAAACAGGGCATTGATAGTATAAACAGACTAGCACGTATTAGATGTCTTCTGTCTTTAGTGCGGGGATAGATCTCGTCTATCGAAGTGTGAGACACTTGGACCGTACGTGGACGTGTATTAGAGAATGCGTACGTTAGATCGACCCACTTACACGGATAAGTGTCACACTATGTGACGGTTGTGTAATTATCCTTAAGACCGGAGTCTTCATGGCATCACGGTGTGGATTGTCATGCTTTGACACTATTGAGGTTTCCCCTAGCCACGGGGCGATCATGCGGTAGTGATTGGGTGTGATACTGAAGCATGCGGAGTATACATGATTGGTCGTCCGGGAATCGCGTATTCTATGATTGGGATCGAATATCCGAAATGGCCTTCTTATAAGGAATGTCTTACTCTCGTGAATCTTTGCAAAGTAGGAGTAAATGAGTTACTTCGAGAGAGCATGATATCCAGATTATAAGATACGGTCGTTAATGTTTGACACTCGACGTACGACCGTATGGATATTATTACAGCGATAGGATTGTAAGTTACACGGTAATCGTTTCGAAAGGTAGTAGTCATTGCATTTGACTCTTCCGATGATTGGGGGTCACGGTGTGTTGCTAGACGCTATCCCGTGATCGTTAGGCATGAAGGGCATTTTCGTAATTTGCACTTTGTGTCTACGGCCAACATATTCGGAAGCCTATCGGGTCACACACATATGAGCATCTAGCCGGATTAAAATGTGGTTATAGATGATGACCAAATAAGGAAAGTTTAATTAAAGAATATTCCGGATGCCAATTTATTGGCTAAGGTGGCGCAATTTGTGTGTGTATATGATACACTTGGATTGTGCAATTTAATAAATAGTATTACCAAATATTAATATTAGATATTAATATATATATATATATATATATATATATATATATATATATATATATATATATATATATATATATATATGATGCATGCATGTGGCGCATCAAAGAATTGCATGCGCACCAACTGTGTGTATGGCTATATATATAATATATAGATTTATTTGTGTAATATATATGTGATATATACACATGTGTAAATTGATTTATGGTAATATAATAAAAGGTAAATATTGTCAATATAAGATATTGACAATATCTTGGAAATATTCAATATAAGATATTGACAATATCCTAGATTTATTTGATATGAGATATTATAATAAATGAGATAAATCAATCAATTATATTTTTCTTATTTTATTGGGAAAAGATTTTCTTCTCCTCCACTCTAGTATATGGCGCCACTTTCCCTATAAATAGGAAGTGGGTGTCAAGCTCTTTTGATCATCACAATTCCAAGAACTAATAGTTCTTGTGTAAAATAGAGAGCATCATATAGAGAGTTGGAGAGAGGGGAAAAGGGCCGGTCTAGCAACCGGAGTTTTCCAATAGCAATCCATGATGGGATTCCGGCGGGCTGTTCGTGTGGACTAGCGGTAGAGGCCGAACACTTGGGCGACTCTATGCAGAATTACTCTCCTTAGACGGTCAAAGCGTCGATCTTTTAGATCAACCAAGGTAACCACCGTCTTTAGCTTATTTGTTTATTGCTTAAACGAAGTCGATCTTGGGTAAAAGGAAATCAAAATTTTGAATTCCACTGCGTTCCCGCGTAGATTTTCTAACACACATATCATTGTCCTTCCTGCTTCGTTTAAAGTCCTGTTTCTTCTTTCAGCAACCCCATTTTGCTGAGGTGTACCAGCAGCAGCAAGTTGATGCAGTACACCATTCTGTTCACAGTATTCTCTTATAACTTTGTTGAGAAATTCAAGTACCCGATCTGATCTTATTTTTATTACTGTTAAACTTTTCTCATTTTGTAATCTCTTTAAAAGATTAGGCATGCTTTTGAGTGTTTCACTTTTCTTGTTCATAAATATCACCCAAGTGTACCTTGAAAAATCATCCACAACCACTAAAGTGTATTTCTTTCCAGTTACACTTGTTGGAGTTATTGGTCCAAAAAGATCCTTATGCATAAGCTCCAACACTCTATTAGTTGATTGTTTAGTTTTTGACTTGAAGCTTGACTTTATTTGTTTACCCTGCTGACATGCATCACAAATAGCATCCTTTTTGAATGTGATCTCAGGTAAACCAATCACCAGCTTCTTCTTCACCAACTGATTGATATCATCAAAGTTTAAGTGATTCAACTTCTTGTGCCATAACCAATTGAGTTCAGACTTGGTATGCACAATCAGGCAGGTTTCTAGAACTGCAAGTAGACCAATCCACAACATACATGTTTTGTTGTCTTCTACCAAAGCAAGTACAACTTGATCACCTCTTTCACTAATGACAATACAAGCTTGTTTTTGTCAAAAGTGACCTTGTATCCCATGTCACGAATTGTCCAAAGTGCTTAGCAAGTTGTAGTCCGGTCCTCCACATATGCAACATTCTTGATTGTAAGTCCATTTCGACAAGTGTGCCATATCCTCTTGTGTATCCAGTGTATTCTTGTTGCCAAAATTCACCCTTGGACCATCTTTTGCCACAAAGTTTGATAAACGCAAAGTGCTTATTCTTTGTCATATGTCCGGAACATCCACCGTCAAAGTACCGGACACCCTACAAAACAAAGTTAATGCATTTTAGGTACCCAAACCCGTTTGGGTCCATAGTGGTCAGTAGTAAGCATGACTTTTGGTAAGTTTCCATAAGGTCTTCTCCTAAAAGTGTCATACTTTGGTTCATACATGTATTCCACACATCCATAAGTTCTTACAGTAGGTTGTGTAGGATTCACATATGTTTTACGGCCTTTTGGTTTATAATGTTGTTTGAAGTGATTCTTGGTGTTAGAAGCATTGGTATAACCATTTGTTTGTCGTCCGTTAGGAATGTACTCGTAATCTGAGTCCGCCGAGGTCCTTGTCGAGGCCTTTTATAAGTCCTCTCGACGAGTCCTTTGCCGATTCCATTGCTTAGGTTTTACCCTAGCAAAGATGGTTATACCGGTTGTTTCTATCGGCAGTGCGGTGAATATTCCAATCATCATCAGTAGGGAACAGTCTGCCTTTCCCCCTGAGATAAGTATCCCTTGAATGATTAACATTTTTAGATTTGGAATTCTTATCCTTGGAATATTTCTGACCTTTCCCTTTTTGTGGTCCAGCAGACTTGGCAGCAGGTCTGCTATCAGTAGGTCTATAAGGTCTAGCAGTCCTATTTTTAGATTTGTTCTTTTTGTTAGGAGCTGTTGACTTCTTTGACTTCTGATTTTGCTTCCTTGAAGTATTCTCAGTAGGTTTTACTGCCTCAGCAACCTTACTTGGAGTTGGATCTTGTGCTGGTACAAACTTAGGACCAATTCTGGTGCTAAGTTCAGTAACCTTACTGGATCCACTCTTTTTGGATTGTTGAGTTCCAAACCCAAGCCCTGTTTTATCACCATAAGGCTTTCCAGATTTGTATGCAGTAGTGGAGCAAGATGGTTCAGCAGATTCAGAGGCTGCTGGATGATCAGCAGGCTTACACTGATTATGTCCAACATCTTTTTCTTTACCTTTGAGAACTCTTAATTCAGCTTTCAATTTTCCAACTTCTAATTCAAGAGCTTCTTTTACAGCCTTCACAATCTCATAACCAGATTGTATTATCCTCAGTTGATTAAGGATGGCATCCAAAGTCTCATTATTGTCAGAATTTCTAGGATTTGAACCACAAGTTGATTCACAATCACTTCCAGCAGGAGTATTGATGGATACAGTATTGTATACCTCCTCAGTTTCATCCATATTGGCCATCAAAGCATAATATTCCATTTCAGCAACCAGTGTTGTGTCATCTGATTCATTTCCTTTTTTAGATTCCACTTCATACCCTGATTCATCTTCAGCAATCATAGCCTTCTTGCCATGTCTTCTTTGTTGACTCTTGGTCTTCAGTAGGTCTGGACAATCAGGTCTAAAGTGTCCAGGCTTCTTGCAGTTGAAGCAAAGATAATCAGGTTCCTTGCCTTGTTTTAACTCAGGACAGTCAGGTTTGAAGTGTCCTGGTTTCTTGCAATGAAAGCACAGATAGTCATTGTCTTTCTTTGATTCTTCTTTCTTTCTCTCAGTAGGCCTTTTTGTGAAGTTCCTTGCAGGGGCCTTTCCTGTCTTCATCATCCTGATTTTCTTGCTCAGGAGGGCAATCTGTTCCTGCATCTCATCCAGCAAATCATCTTTTCCTCCAGATGTTTCTTCCTGATGTGAAGCAGCCAATGCAGTGGTCTTTGGCTCTTCCTTTTCAGTCTCAGGTACAAGCTTTTTGCTAAATTCATAAGCCTTGAGATCGAAAACAACTTGAAGGTGTCTTCTTCATGCAACTTTCTCATTTCTTCTATTGTCACCTTCATTTTCCAAACATCTTTTGCAGGTAGAGCCTCCAAGATTTTGGTGTTTATTTCTTCTTTTGAATAACTTACACTCAGTAGGGTAAGTTCATCCAGGATTGCATTAAATCTTGATTCCATTTGCTCAATGGTTTCATTTGGTAGCATCTTGAACTTTTGGAACCTCTTTCTGGCCACACTGATTTTATTCTTCTTTATTGCATCAGTGCCTTCACAGATCAAATGTATCTTGTCCCAAAGTTCCTTTGCAGTTTTTCAATCTTTAACCTTCATGTACATATTGCTATCCAAGGTTCTATAAATGATGTCAATAGCAATATTGTTGAGGTTTGCTCTTTTTCTGTCTTCTGCATTCCATTCTCTCTTTGGTTTAGGAATGTACTCAGTTGTATCACCCACTGTTATTGCCTTGGTAATCTCAGTGGTCCATCGTTAGTACATCCATCATCTCATCATGAGTTGCGGCAAGGTAAGCTCGCATTCGACGTTTATACTCATCAAATTTATCTAGAGAACACATCAAGCATAGTTCTAGCATACCGAGTGTTATCCATGATGCAAGTCTTTGAAAATCGTAACTTGAAAGAAAGTTTCAAAGAATTTTCACAAGCACAACAAGTAGGATTTCTTCGTAACGAAGCTAATCGCTCGATACCAATTGTTGGTCCCTTGAAAAGGCTTTGGTTAAGTTTAGAGAGGGGTGAATAAACTTAACACTTAAAACTTTGGAGTTAACAAATTCGCAACTTCGGCGACTGCGCGATACTTCGCAGTCTATCGATACCTCGCAGCTCCGCCGATAAACGTAGTCTACCGATAGTTAAGTTTGCTGAATTTGTGCAAATGGAATTATATCAAAATTAAGCCTTAATACTTGTTGTTGAATATGATACTAAGTATTAGATACTCAGTAGTGCAAGTGTGTGATTTCAGTTGCTAGATTCAGTAGATTGATGTGTAAAATAAACTAAGTGCAGAATGTAAATGCTGAAAGTAAGTAGGCAGATTTTATAGTGGTTCCGTGTGGTGCAATCTCGTCGGTCCACTCTTCTCCCGTGATGTTGGAGTAAATTCACTAGAGATCTTTGATGTAGTTGTTACAAAGATTCCTAAGTTGCTTGTCCTTCACCAATAACTATGGCTTCACAACCGAAAACTCGGGAACGGGTAGGATTCTTCGCTCGCTCCCGAGTCTTCCACCGGTCCTTGAGGGTAGGATTGCCTCTTCACCACCTCCACCACAAACAACAGTCTTTCACACAACCGTGCTTCACTGTCTTCGCGGCAGTTCTTTATAAAATAAAGATTGAATCAAATAAATGATTCATTGTAGCAGACTTGATTAGGATGAAATAATCAAGCTTATGTGCTTCAAGTGTGTATACTTGATGTAGCTTGAATGTAGAATACACTTGAAGAATTTCTCTCGGATCGTAGCTTTAAGTTCGCAGGTTCAAACAGGTGTTTTTCAAACTCGCAAAATATCTCCTCAAAGTTTATCAATTTTCATCATCTTGTTTCTGAGTTGAAAGTCCTCTATTTATAGGCAAGAATGCATGTGACTTGTATTTGAAATTCAAATGTAACCGTTCCTTGTTTTTGTCCCATCTCGATTTGCATTTCGTCACTATTCATAGGATCGACACCGTCGAATTCCTTTTTGACAAGCAAGTACCGTCCACCCTTTGACTTATATCCAATGGTTAAAAATCTGAATCATCCCAACGTCTTTTTGATCTCCGCCTTTGATTTGTTTGATAAGTCAGAGGTAGTTGGCTGTCCTTGTCCATGTAATCTTCCAATAATCTTGAATTAATCGAGGTATATTATCAGCAGGTTCATCAGTCTGCTGAGATACCTATCAGTCTGCTGAACTACAATTTGCTGTGTATAAAATACAATGCAGCTGACTTCTTTTATCTAACTTTTATTTGTGAAGTTAGATTACACCTTTTTAATAATAACCAAGTTCCAAACATCATCTAACTTGTGGAACTTAGACCTTCTTCACAAGGTATATGTAATCAGTTTAGGTCATCACAGACTTGCCTAAATTCTGATTACATATCCTTAACTTAAATTACTAAGTTTGATACCTTAGCCTTCTGTAACTGAATTTGAGCCCTCAGCCTTCAGTCTTCAGTCTTCAGCAGGTTCCTGACTAGTCTACTGACCTATCTACCCTACTGATGTTTGACCAGTCTGCTGATATAAATCAGCTGACCATTACAGTGCTTGTTTGATCAAACCTATTCATAAATCAAACTCTAATAAACCTATACATTTGATCTAGACATCTTTTTGCCTTTGCACTATAACAGCTAGTCTGGCACTCATCATCAAAACATAGAAATAAATCCAACACTTTCCTCATTTTTCATCACTTGTATCTGAATTAGGAGTCCTCTATTTATAGGTAGGAATCCTTGTGACTTATGTTTGAAATTTCAAACATAGCCGTTTCAGATTTGTCCCATTTGACTTGCTTTTTCTGACTGTTTCTAGGACTGACACTGTCAGAATCCTTTTTTACAGTATACAGTCTGTCCACCCTTTGACTTGTAACTATTGGATAAAGGTCTGAATCATCCCAACGTTCCTTTAATCTTACCCGTTGATTTGTTTGATAAAATCAGAGGTTGTTAGCTGTCCTTATCCATGTTTTCTTCCAATGTAACCTTTGAATAATTCGATGTATGTGTATCAGCAGGTTCCTGAGATAATAAGTCTGCTGATATGCTTATTAGTTAGCTGATCCATATTTTGCTAACTGTCTTTTATCTAACTTTTATTTATGAAGTTAGATTACACCATTTTGAACATAACTAAGTTCCAATCACCATCCAACTTATGGAACTTAGACCTTGTTCACAAGGTATATGTAATCAGTTTAGGTCATCACAGACTTCTCTAAATTCTGATTCCATATCCTTGACTTTAATTACTAAGTTTGATCCCTTAGCCTTCAATAACTGAGTTTGAGCCCTCAGCCTTCAGTCTTCAGCAGGTTCCTGGTTAGTCTACTGACTCAGCTACCCTACTGATCTAGACTAGTCTGCTGATATAAGTCAGCTGACCTTTTACAGTGCTTGTTTGATCAAACCTATACAAAGATCAAACTCTAATAAACCTATACATTTGATCTACAATTTCCCCCTTTTTTTGGTGATGATGCCAATACCCTCCTTACAGCAAAGCAAAAAGATTAAAAACAAAAACCAAACAAATGCAGTCATTTCTCATTATAATCATTCGTTCAACAGTATTACAAACTAGATTCAGCAAAAGGTAAAGCAATTGTAAGTATGCTGATCTATTGTCTTCTTTCCCTTTCTTCACTTGCTTTCTCAACTTGTTCTTGATAAGCTCTTATTTCTCTAATCATTTCTCTCATCCAGTCATTTTCAATCAGAGAGAAATCAATATGAGGGTTAACTTGTTTCCACCAATGCCATGCTTCAGGTAGAGTAAGATTTATCTCATGTACTCTGAAGCCTAACCTCATGTAAACTTCTTTAAACTCATTCAGTGAGTCATTTGCTGATGTGGTAGGTAAACTCCTTCCACCTCTTCCACCTCTATGTGTAGCCCTCATGGCTTTAACTCTTGCTTCCCAAAATTTTAAGCCCAAAAAGGAGTTTAAACCTTCATGAAATCCCTTGTCATGATAGGGTCTCCTTTTATTATTGTATACCTTCTTGTATTCTCTGAGAAGATCATCAGTAAGTGGAAGTCTGCCAGGTGCTGGTTCTCTGAAAGCATTTGTATCAGCTTCCCATCTTTTGCTTCTGCTGTTTGACTCTCTTCCCCCTTATTGACATCATCAACAAAACGGGACAGCAGGCCATGTACACTATCCTGTGTGATCACTAGGTTGTTCATTTGACCTTCAATAATTTCAGTCCTAGTGTCAATTGTAGTGATCCTTCCTTGCATTGTTTGCTCCAGTAGATTTATCCTTTCAATAAGTCTAGGATCAGGTATAGCAGGTTGAGAGCAGGTGCAGCAGGTCTTTGTATCTCAGCAAGGTTATCTAACTTCCGATGAATGGAGGCAAGTTGGTCTTTCAAAAATTTATCCTTCAGTGTGTTGCCCTATTTGATTCCTCTCACATCTTGCATTAGATCAGCAATAGCATACTGATTAGATGTGAAGTTTGAAGTAATTGCCTCAGTGGACTTTCTATTGTCATCCACTAGTTTCATCAGTTCTTCAAATCTTTGCTCCTGTCTATCAAGTTGAGTCCTTAACTGTGCCATGTCATCTCTGACAGTTCTCAACTCATCCAAGACATGTGATGGTATTCCACCAGCCATTCCTCCTGCAGCTCCATCAGCAGGCTCTTCTACATTGTGTTGTTGCCTCTGACTGCTGGTAACCAAGGCATAGCTCATATCTCTTCTAGCAGGGTTAGGTCCTTGGAATTCCTCCAGAATAGGATCAAGAGCAGGTTCTTCAAACAGTGGAACAAATGCCTGTTGTGGTTCTTCATTTATATGTTCTTCTCCAGGCACTTGAAATTCTTCATCACTGTAGTCATAGTCCAGCAACTGTTCATCTTCATCAACATCAGTAGGTTGCTGAACATCTTTCCCTACAGTGGTCTTGTCTACAGTAGGCTCCACTACAGCAGCCTCTTCAACAACAACAACAGGGGTTTCCTCTAAACCCAAAGTTTGTTCCAACCTTTGTCCAGGTGCTGTTTGTAACTCAGCAGCCTGTACCTCATGTTCCAACCTTTGCCCAGGTGCTGTTTGTACCTCAGCAACCTGTACCACCTGTTCCAACCTTTGTTCAGGTGCTGTTTGTGCCACAACAACCTGTTCAGGGAATACATCCAAATTCTCTTTTTGAAATTCCCTAAGATCAGAAATCCTTCTTAGAAAATTTGCAGTCTTGGTTAGAGTGTCCTCAGTGTCAATCCAGTTTTGATATTGACTTGAATTCTTAGAACTGACATCAGGTTCACTAAGATCAGTAACCCTTTCATCATCCAAATCTACAGTCTGCTGATCATCAGGTTTTCAACAGGTTCAGCAACAAATGAGGGATCAGAAACACCAACTAATCTGTTTGCACCAATGTGTATACCCTTATTGATTAGTGCCTCTAGATCATCCATAGTAAGATCCTCCAGATCTTCATCCATTTCTTCAGTTTGTTGTCTCTCAGTAGACTGTCCAGCATCAGTAGACTGCTCTACTCTTGGTTCATTTAACATAGCAGTTCCACTGGTTCCTCTTGGACCAGAGGGATAATTACCTCCAGAGTCAGATGATGATGAGTCATCATTGTCATCCCTTGGGTCCCTGAATTTGATACCCTCCTCCTTCTATTGTTCATCAAAGATATCCATCAATCTTGATTGCAAGAGGAGGTATCAACCAGATCCAGCAAATTTTCCACTCCCAACTTATTAAAAGCCCATTCTTCAAAATCTGTCATTGGTTGTGCAGCTGGCTTTTGTATTTTGTAGAAGCCAAATTTCCATTGAAAATAGTCAGCCACTTGCTGGAGTTTAGGATCAACAAACTCCTCTTTCTTCTTCTTTTCATGTCTTTCAAATGGCATGGTTGGCCTTCTGGTGTCAGGTTGTGCAGCTTGCTGACCTCCAAAGGTCTCCACAAGCAGATTCAATGTTTCTTCAACAGATGCCTCTAGGTTAGTAGGTTGTTCAGATTGTAAATTTGTTCCTACTACCTCCATATGTACTACACTTTCTTCCCCCTGACTTACATGCTCATCAGCAGGGTTAACAACAGATTGTTCTTCCCCCTGACTTATTGCAGAATCAGCAGGGTCTTGTACCAAAGTTTCAACTACCACAGTAGGTGCAGACTCAGTAGTGTGATGTGGTTCTTCTACAAGTTGCTCAACAACAACTTGTGCAGTTTTTCAGTAGGCTCAGCAGCCTTTACTGGGGAGGATTCAACAACTACTGCAGCAGGCTCAGTTTCAGCAGTTTGCTGTGATTCTTCATTAGGTTCCTCATTAACAACCTCCACCATCTCAGTAGGCTTAATAATTGTTAGAGGTTCAGCCTCAACAGCTTCTTCTTCTTCTTATTCTTCTCTTTGTTTCTCTAGAATCCTCAACTGCTTCCCTTTGCCATGTTTCTTTTTCTTGGCAATCTCTTTCATTCTCTTGGAAAGATCTTCTTTTTCAATTTCAGTAGCTTTCCTCTTTCTACTGGCTTCCTTCTGTTGCTCTTTCAAGACTTCAGCAACAGTCTTCTTCTTTGCAACTACAGCAGGGTCAGTAACCTCAATCTCTACTGGACCCTCAGTAGACTCAGCAGTCTCTGTTGTTTGTTTCCTTGTCTTCCTAGGCTTTAACAATTCTGTGATTTTCCTTGTATCAGCAGCCTTTCTCTTCTCATTAGCCTTCTTAGGTGCAGCAGGTTTAACAGCTTTCTTAACCTGCTCACCACCAGCATTATCATCTCCATCATTATCATCACTGTCAGTAGCCTCATCATCTACATCTTCATCATCATCCAGACCAGGGATAGGAGTAGCAACTTCTGGCTTGAATCTGGATTTATTAATCTTTTCAGATAATACATCAGGTATCTGAAAATGATTCAACAAGGTCTGAATCATTAGACCTAAAGGCTTGACCTTGGACTTCCTTGTACCATCTATATCTTCAATACACACCTTCTTCATATAGTGTATAAAGAATCCAGCCCAATCAAACTTCATACTTCTACAGATGATGATCAGCAGGTCTATTTTAGGTCCAGACAGTGTATCTAGACTTCCAACAAATCCCAAAATGGTTTTGGCAATCAATTTGCTCAGCAGGTTGTATTCATACCCAATATATCTTACATTGATTCCCAGATTTGATGCTATTGTATCATCTGTTTTTATTGAATCCACAAACCTTATTCTTGGTAGATTCATTGCTTCTGGATTGGTGGGTGCATTGTTTTCAGGTTCAAATTTAAATACCTCTCTCAGTAGGTCTGATGATACTTCAATCTCTCTTCCATTAACAGTTGTAGTGAAGGCCTCTCTACCTTCATGAATGACAATGTTCTTCCAGAATTCCAACACATTGACATAGGAAATTCTTTCCAATCTCCTGTTGATAACACCTTCTAGCCCAGCAAACCGTCTGATTCTCCTTCCAATTTTAATGGCTAACTCAGTGGAGTTACAGTCAGTAACATATCCACTTACACTCTGACTTGTTCCAATATGAATTTCATCCTTCTTTGCCATTGTTGTAAGAAAAAGATGAGAAAGATAGCTCTCAAATCTGTGTTCACACAGTGTAAATGCGGAGAAAATCGATCTGAGTTTTTGTAAGTAGCCTCTGTCTATAGGTCTGTATTTATACAGACAGATGTGGTTGAAACTGTCAGAACACGTACTGTGCATTAACCACGATTAAAGTTGGAATAAATAGGATCTTGACACGTGGCCCATTACTTATCTATAAATGTTTGTAACCGTTCGATCATGTAACTGCAGTTATAAAGATAAGATAAATATCCCGCCATCTGCATTTTGACTTTTGTAAGTTTGATTGTGTAACGTTTTCTTCAGCAGCCTTGTCATCAGCAGTCTTGGCTCAGCAGCCTGTTGACAAAGAGTCTCAGCAGCCTGCTGACAGAGTTACTCTGCTGATGCTTGATTCCTTTTGTATTGTCCAATTGATAATACAAGATGAAGTTTAATACCAATGACTGATCTTTCAAGTGAGCTCACCCAACATGACAAAGACCAATCCCCTTGGCAACCTCATTTGCTCAATTGTCCAAACATAAATAAGTACATGAAATTGTTGATACCAATGAGTAATCTGCTAAGTGAGCTCACCCAACATAGTAAAGACTAATCCCCTTGGTGAATTCCAGTACATTGCTGATGAAAATTATATCAGTCAACTTTTATAATTCCAAGTTCAGTCCTTAGTTTAGCAAATCTTTCACTATCCAGTGGTTTAGTGAAAATATCAGCAAGTTGATATTCAGTAGTGATATAAAGAACCACCACATCTTTCTTTTCAACATGATCTCTTATAAAGTGATGTCTCACATCAATATGCTTGGTTCTTGAGTGCAAAACAGGATTTTCTGTGATTGCAATTGCACTTGTGTTGTCACACATAATTGGAATTTCTCTTTCTTCAATTCCATAATCCCTTAACTGTTGTCTTAACCAAAGTACTTGTGCACAGCAACTTCCAGCAGCAATGTATTCAGCTTCAGCAGTGGAAGTTGATATAGAATTCTGTTTCTTGGTAAACCAGGAAATCAGTCTATTTCCCATTAAATGACAGGTTCCTATGGTGCTTTTCCTATCAATCTTGCATCCAGCATAATCAGAATCTGAGTAGGATATGACTTTGAAGCTTCCATCTTTTGAATACCATATCCCTACTCCCAAAGTTTCTTTCAGATACTTGAGAACTCTTTTTACTGCAGCTAAGTGACTTTCTTTAGGTTTTGATTGAAATCTTGCACAAACACCTACAGCAAAGGATATATCAGGTCTACTGGCAGTAAGGTACAACAGACTGCCTATCATCCTTCTGTATAAGGTCTGATCAACATCTTTGCCTTCCTTATTTTCATCCAATCTGATGTTTGTACTCATAGGAGTTGATACTTTGGTGCAGCTTTCCAAACCAAATTTCTTCAGTAGCTCCTTGGTATACTTGGTTTGATGAATGAAGATTCCATCTTTCATTTGTTTGACTTGCAATCCCAAAAAGTAGTTCATTTCTCCCATCATACTCATTTGGAATTTGCTCTTCATTAGATTTGCAAACTTCTCACACAACAATTCATTTTCAGAACCAAATATTATGTCATCAACATAAATTTGTACCAGCAGGGTGCTGTCTCCTTCATTGATTCTGAACAGAGTCTTATCAATGGTACCTTTGGTAAAACCATTGTCCACCAAGAATTGAGATAGAGTTTCATACCATGCTCTTGGTGCTTGTTTCAAACCATAAAGTGCTTTGTTGAGTCTATACACTTTATCTTCTTGCTCTTTAACTTCAAATCCAGGAGGTTGCTGAACATAGACCTCCTCTTCCAGAATGCCATTCAAAAATGCAGTTTTGACATCCATCTGATAAACTTTGAGGTTTTTATAAGCAGCATATGCCAAGAATAATCTGATAGCTTCCAATCTTGCAACAGGGGCATATGTCTCATCAAAATCTATTCCTTCTGCTTGAGAATATCCTTTAGCTACTAGTCTGGACTTATTCTTCACAATGGTACCAGATTCATCCAATTTGTTTCTGTATTCCCATTTTGTGCCAATTATATTTGCATGAGTAGGCCTTTCCACTAGTGTCCAAACTTGATTTCTTTCAAATTCATTCAACTCTTCTTGCATAGCAATTATCCAATCTGGATCTGAAATTGCTTCTTCAACAACCTTAGGTTCCATTTGAGATAGAAAACAAGTAAACATTGCTTTTAACTGTCTTCTAGTCCTTACACCTTGTTGTATGTTCCCAATAACTTGTTCAGCAGGGTGATCCTTTAACCATTGTGGATTTTGGTTGGATTGATTTTTAGGAACATCATCTTCAGTAGGGTCTGCTGTTTCTTCAACAGGGGGTTCAGCAGATCCTTGAACTGCCTCAGTTGTTGCATCAGTAGTATTACCAACAGGGTGTTCAGCAGGGGCAGAATAAGAAACTTTTAAGTCATTAAATCTTTCCAAAACTTCAACACAATCTGGATCAGTGACTTGTAGATTCTCAGCAGGTTCATATGCTTCATCTTCCATTCCAGTGAACTTAGGTTCATCAAACACAACATGTATTGTTTCTTCATGTTTCATTGACCTTTTGTTCAATACCCTGAATGCCTTGCTGACTGAAGAATATCCCAAGAAGATTTCTTCATCTGATTTTGGTTGGAATGTCTTCAATTGCTCCTTATGATTTAAAATAAAACACTTGCTTCCAAATGGATGGAAATAGGATATATTAGGTTTTCTTCCATTCCATATCTCATAAGGTGTCTTCAGCAGCTTCTTGTTCACTGAGGTTCTGTTTTGTGTATAGCATGCTGTATTAACTGCTTCAGCCCAATATCTTTCAGGAAGCAATGCTTCACAAATCATGGTTCTTCCTGCCTCTTTTAGAGTCCTGTTTCTTCTTTCAGCAACCCCATTTTGCTGAGGTGTACCAGCAGTAGCAAGTTGATGTAGTGCACCATTCTGCTCACAATATTCTCTTATAACTTTATTGAGAAATTCAGTACCCTTGTCTGATCTGATCTTGACTACTGTTAGACTTTTCTCATTTTGCAATCTCTTCAAAATTTCAGGCATCTTTTGAAGTGTTTCACTTTTCTTGTTCATGAATACCACCCAAGTATATCTTGAATAATCATCTACAACCACTAAGGTGTATTTCTTTCCTGTTACACTTGTTGGTGTTATTGGTCCAAATAAATCCATATGCATCAGCTCCAAAACTCTTTTAGTTGGTTGCTTAGTTTTTGACTTGAAGCTTGATTTTGTCTGTTTACCTTGCTGACAGGCATCACATACTGCATCCTTCTTGAATGTGATCTCAGGTAAACCAATCACCAGTTCTTCTTCACCAATTGATTGATATCATCAAAGTTTAGATTATTCAACTTCTTATGCCATAACCAATTGAGTTCTGACTTGGTGTGTACAATCAGGCATGTCTCTAGAACAGCAGTAGACCAGTCCACAACATACATGTTTTGTTGTCTCCTTCCAGCCAACACAACTTGATCACCTCTTTCACTTATGAAAATACAGGTGCCTTTGTCAAAAGTGACCTTGTATCCCATATCACAGAACTGTCCAGTGCTCAGCAGGTTGTAGTCCAGTCCTTCCACATATGCAACATTCCTGATAGTTAATCCATTTCTCACAAATGTGCCATATCCTCTTGTGTATCCTGGTGTGTTCTTGTTGCCAAAATTTACTCTAGGTCCATCCTTTGCCACATAATTTGACAGACAGTGCTTATTCTTTGTCATATGTCTGGAACATCCACTATGAAAGTACCAGACACCCTACAAAACAAAGTTAATGCATTTTAGGTACCCAAAACTGTTTGGGTCCATAATGGTCAGTGGTAAGCATGACCCTTGGCAAATTTCCATAAGGTCTTCTCCTAAAAGTGTCATACTTTGCTTCATATATGTATTCTACACATCCATAAGGTCTAACAATTGGTTGTGTAGGATTCACATATGTTTTCTGGCCTTTTGGTATGTAATGCTGTTTGAAGTGATTTCTGTTGTTAGAAGCATTAGCATAACCAATGGATTGCTGTCTGTTAGGAACAGCCCTGTAGTATGGAGTCTGCTGAGGTCCCTACTGAGGTCTTGTATAAGTCCTCTGCTGAGTCCTCTGCTGATTCCATTGCTTAGGTTTTACCCTAGCAGCATGGTAATACTTACTGTTTCTAGCAGTGGGGGCGGGAATATTCCAGTCATCATCAGTAGGGAACAATCTACCATTCCCCCTGAGATAAGTATCCCTTAAATGATTGACATTTTTAGGTTTAGGATTCTAATCCTTGGAATATTTCTGGTTCTTGCCTTTTTGTGGTCCAGCAGACTTGGTAGCTGGTCTGCTATCAGTAGATCTAGAAGGTCCAGCAGTCCTACCTTTGGATTTACCCTTTTTGTTAGGTACCGATGTCCTTTTTGACTTCTGATTTTGCTTCTTTGAAGCATTCTCAGTAGACTTCACTGCCTCAGCAACCTTACTAGGAGTTGGATCTTGTGCAGGTACAAACTTAGGACCAATTCTGGTACTAGGTTCAGTAACCTTAGTGGATCCACTCTTATTGGATTGTTGAGTTTCAAATCCAAGACCTGTTCTATCACCATAAGGTTTTCCAGATTTGAATGCAGTGGTGGAACAAGATTGTTCAGCAGACTCAGCAGCTACTGAATGTTTAGCAGGCTTATGTTGATTCTGTCCAACTTCTTTTTCCTTTCATTTGAGAATTCTTAATTCAGCCTTTAATCTTTCAACTTCTACTTGAAGAGCTTCTTTTTCAGCCTTCACAATCTCATAACCAGATTGTATTATCCTCAGTTGATTAAGGATGGCATCCAAAGTTTCTTCATTGTCAGAATTCTTTGGATTTGAACCACAAGTTGATTCACAATCACTTCCAGCAGGGGTGTACCTCCTCTGTTTCATCCATATTTGCCATCAAAGCATAGTCATCCATATCAGCAACAAGTGCAGTGTCATCAGATTCATTTCCCTTTTCTGATTCCACTTCATACCCTGATTCATCTTCAGCAACCAAAGCCTTCTTGCCAAGTCTTCTTTGTTGACTTTTGGTCTTCAGTAGGTCTGGACAATCGGGTCTAAAGTGTCCTGGTTTCTTGCAATTGAAACAAAGATAATCATGTTCCTTATTCTGTTTTAACTCAGGACAGTCAGGTTTGAAGTGTCCTGGTTTCTTGCAATGAAAGCACAAATAATCATTGTCTTTCTTTGGTTCTTCCTTCTTCTTTTCACTAGATCTCTTTGTGAAATTCCTTGAAGAACTCTTTCCAGTCTTCATCATTCTAATTTTCTTGCTCAGTAGGGCAATCTGCTCTTGCATCTCATCCAGCAGATCATCTTGAGCTCCTGATGTATCTTCTTGATGTTTAGCAGCCAAAGCAGTAGTCTTTGGTTCTTCCTTTTCAGTGGTAGGAACCAATCTCTTGCTGAATTCATAATTTGAAGGTATCCTCTTCATGTAGTTTTCTCATTTCTTCTGTGGCAGTAACCTTCATCTCCCAAACTTCTTTGTCAGGTAATGCTTCCAAGATTTTTGAGTTGAACTTCTTTTGAGTAGCTTACACTCAGTAAAGTGAGTTCATTCAGGATAGCATTGAATCTTGATTCCATTTGCTCAATGGTTTCATTTGGTTGCATTTTGAACTTTTGAAACTTCTTTTTGGCCACACTGATTTTGTTCTTCTTGATTGCATCAGTGCCTTCACAGATCAACTGTATCTTGTCCCAAAGTTCCTTTGCAGTCTTGCAATCTTTCACCTTCATGTACATATTGCTATCCAAGGTTCTGTATATGATATCAATAGCAATGTTGTTCAAATTTGCTCTCTTTCTATCTTCAGCAATCCATTCTCTTTTTGGCTTTGGAATGTGCTGAGTCTCATCTCCCACTGTTATTGACTTAGTAATCTCCAGTGGTCCTTCAGTCAGCACATCCATCATCTCATCATGTGTTGCAGCTAGAAAAGCCTGCATACGACGTTTATACTTATAAAATCGATCTAAAGAACACATCAACATTGTTCTAGCATACTGGTTGTTATCCATGATGCAAAGCTTCGAAAATCAGTAACTTGAAAAAGTTTTCAAAGTATTTTCACAAGCACAACAAGTAGTATTACTTCAGAACAGAAGCACTGCTCTGATACCAATTGTTGGTCCCTTGAAAAGGCTTTGGTTAAGTTTAGAGGGGGGTGAATAAACTTAACACTTAAAACTTTTGGAGTTAACAAACTCATCAACTTCAGCAGCCTGCTGATACCTCAGTAGTCTGTTGACCTTCAGTAGTCTACTGACTATTGAACTTACTGAATTTGTGCAGCGGAATATATCAAAATTAAGCCTTGTTACTTGTTATTAAAATATGATACCAAGTATTAGATACTCAGTAGTGTGTGTGTGTGTGTGTGTGTGTGAGATCAGTTGCTAGATTCAGTAGATTGATGTGCTAGATAAATTAAATGCATAAAGTAAATGCAGAAAGTAAGTAGGCAGATTTTATAGTGGTTACAGGTGGTGTAATCCTGTCAGTCCACTCTTCTCCTGTGATGTTGGAGGTAATTCACTAGAGATCTTTGAGATAGCAGTTACAAAAATCCCTAAGTTGCTTGTCCTTCACCAATAACTATGGCTTCACAAACTGAACACTTGGAACAGGTAGGATTGCTGCTCCAAAGTCTTCTACTGGTCCTTGAAGGGTAGGATTGCCTCTTCACCAGCTCCACCACAAACAACAGTCTTTCACACCCAACAGATGCTTCACTGTCTTCAGTAGATTCTTATAAAAGAAAGATTGAATCAAGAAAGTGATTCAGCTTTCAGCAGCTTGATCAGGATGATATGATCAGCACCTTGAGGTCTTCAAGTGTGTAAACTTGATGCAGCTTGAATGCAGATTACACTTGAAGAATTTCTCTGGATCAGTAGCTTTATGCTCAGTAGGGTCAGCAGGGTGTTTTTCTTGATCAGAAATCGAAGCTCAATATTATCTGTTATCTTTCCTCGTTTTTCATCACTTGTATCTGAATTAGGAGTCCTCTATTTATAGGTAGGAATCCTTGTGACTTATGTTTGAAATTTCAAACATAGCCTTTTCAGATTTGTCCTATTTGACTTGATTTTTCTGACTGTTCTTAGGACTGACACTGTCAGAATCCTTTTTGACAGTATACAGTCTGTCCACCCTTTGACTTGTAACCATTGGATAAAGGTCTGAATCATCCCAACGTTCCTTTAATCTTACCCATTGATTTGTTTGATAAAATCAGAGGTTGTTAGCTGTCCTTATCCATGTTTTCTTCCAATGTAACCTTTGAATAATTCGATGTATGTGTATCAACAGGTTCCTGAGATAATAAGTCTGCTGATATGCTTATTAGTTAGCTGATCCATATTTTATCTAACTTTTATTTATGAAGTTAGATTACACCATTTTGAACATAACTAAGTTCCAATCACCATCCAACTTATGGAACTTAGACCTTGTACACAAGGTATATGTAATCAGTTTAGGTCATCACAGACTTCCCTAAATTCTGATTCCATATCCTTGACTTTAATTACTAAGTTTGATCCATTAGCCTTCAATAACTGAGTTTTAGCCATCAGCCTTCAGTCTTCAGAAGGTTCCTGGTTAGTCTACTGACTCAGCTACCCTACTGATCTAGACTGGTCTGCTGATATAAGTCAGCTGACCTTTTACAGTGCTTGTTTGATCAAACCTATATAAAGATCAAACTTTAATAAACCTATACATTTGATCTAGACATCTTTTTGCATTTGCTATATAACAGCTAGTCTGGCACTCATCACTAAAATATAAAAATAAGTCCAACAACGTTTATCATTCTTCATTGACTTCTTAAAGATTACGTTGACAAAGCACATGCCAACCATCATTATTCGCCCACTACATAAAAATAACCAGAACTTGTCACTAATGTTGTTGGTGTGAAGCTACTTCTTTTGCATTAACCTAAAAATTCATATCAATATCCTTAATGTTATAATTATATGGTTTTATTTAAGATTAGTGATGGTTAATACCTTTAGTTGGTCTTCGTTTATACTTCATCTAATTGAAGGGCATTGTTTTTCATGGGAGAATGTTATTGACTAGATACGTGCTACTAACTTGCCACAGATATGAAGATTTAGTTACTACTTGGTTGTTTATGATTATGCTTTATACCAAATGTGATGTGATTGGAGGTTTATTCAATTCTATTTGTTTTGTTGAAATAATGTTTTTGTAAGCTTTTTTTCACCTTTTAAAGCTATTTGGGATGTAAGGTGCTTTTGGCCCAGTTATCTTCATTTTTTTTGTTTCTTCTTTTGGCTCTTGTATTTCATTATAATATATTGTTTAGAAGGTGGATTTAGTGGCTGAGAAGGGGTTTGAGTCAATATAATGCTAACAAGCCGTCCTGATTTTCTGAAGGGATTTAATGCTAGCCAGGTGGCTCCAGAACAAAGTTTCCAAGTGCTAGATCAGAACAAAAGCTGTCCCTCTGGAGCCAACAATATGGAACTTCACAATTTGGCTGGTGCATCACAGCTTGAATTTCATCCCTTTGAGTTGCATCAGGATTTTGAGCAACAGTACTTCACAGGGTTTGATGGCACGGGTATTTTTGGGGAAAATGCTTTGCCGAACATTGCTGAATTTGCTCAAACCTTTTGTCTGAAGGATGTAGGAGCTCAGATCTAATCGAGTTAGATCTACGCGCAGCGGATGGATCACGATTTATACATCACAAGATATAATTAAAGGACTTAAACTACTACAAGGGGGTTAAGATCATGTTACCAATATTAGGAAGAGAAGCCAAGATATTCCAATGTGTTCTCCAAACGGCGGTTGGTGGACACCCTTTTTGATACACGAACCTCCTCGATATGCAACACCAAGAAAAACTTAGAGTACGTTTTTCTTCTTCTAAAACCCTAGACAAGAGAAAACTAATTTTTCCTCTCCTTCTTGATATGGTGGTCGAAATTAAGCCCCTTCTAAGGCTTGGGAGAACTCTCTTTATATAGGAGAGTAATCCTTGTCCTCCAAGGATTTAATAATCAAGAGATAATTATTATATAAATCCTTTATTCCAAATAAAAGATAAATAAAATGATTATCCCAAACAAATTAGGATAAATCATATTATTATCTAATATTCCATGAATTATCTTTTAACAAATAAAAGATAAATCACATGTCAAATAATTATCCAAGAAAACTAATTTCTCTCTAATTAAATAACATCATTGGCGCCACCTTTAGGGTTTCCAAGCCCACATAAAATGTCTTTTATGTGTATTATATTATTTAGCCCAACTAAATAATATCTATGCATATCAATTAATTAGCCCAGCCAATTAATTATCACTGAGGCCCAAATAACAAGATTATCAGTCCGAATTACAGAAGCCACATCAAGGACCATGGACCTATAACCGGTAGCTCCAATAATTAATTATTCATCGAACGAATAAGTACATTAATTATTAATTCCGGGATTACGCCACCATAAACCCGAAACCGAACTCTACCGATTATAGATGTATACTTATACTCAACCCATAGAGTGAATAAGCGTCCATTGATATAATCACTACATACGGATTAACCCTCCATAGATCGTCCATTACGAGTGGGAAGTCTCTCGTGAACCCGACTCGAATATCTTATCCTTATTTACCATTAACCCCCTAGTGATCAATTAGTTCACATATCCGACTAGTAGCTAATTAGTCTAACATGAACCGGGCCCATCGATCATTTTCTTAGGGCTAACAAATAAGGGGATCGTCTCTCGTACTTCCCGCAGGAAGGAATGGATTCCATGTCTGTGAAAATCAGAACTACTCACTCATCTGGAAATAGTGCCAATGAGAAGTGGCTTGGAACACATATTTAAGTGAACCGTAACTAACACATCAAACACTACCCCGGGACAAGCAAAGCACCTCGTGATCACCTCGGGATTAAGGTTGATCCATATATGATCATCTAATGATTTAATAAGATTCCTCGATTACGGAATTATATCGAGAAATACGATTAAATCGGTCCGATCTATATGAATGCCATCACATATAAATGCCCCACGTAGGTACCCTCTACCGACAGTCCGGATAAGACTATCACACCCTAAGGTGTTCTGGGCGTATTATTGGTGTTTTAATCAAGAGACCCTAAACTCTGATTAAGTTCACCACGGACTAATAGTTTAAGCATATCTCCACTAACTCAATCCTCACGTGTAATCCGTACACTGAGTTAAGTGGTTGCATATAGATATACTTAGGGTTTGCAGCAGTGTATTACTTTACAAGCACAAAGCAAGTAACTAAGGTGAGATAAATTCTGTCATCCATTATTAAAAACAATTACACAAATTGTCTTTCGGGCACTACACCTAATAATCTCCCACTTGCACGAAATGACAAGCAACGATTGTTTTTAGAGCACACCCTTTCTCATCTTATTCACAACACTCTCCCAGTTGCTCTAAAAGCAGGTGAGACATATCCATCAATGCCGTACCCTCCAAGCACTCGACTGATCAGTTAGGTTGTCGGCTTGAGACGATCTTTAGGATCGAAACGTCGCTGGTCCATCTAATCAGACGGGTACTCTCTCTCAATATGCTTTTGACTTCTAGTGACTGAGAAGATCCTTCTAAGCTATCTCTTCACTGTTTTCACAATGAAGTGATATCGGCTTATCAAACCTGGAATTACTCCCAGACCATAAAAGGAAATTCTAAGCACTATGAGTAAACACTGAGCCCGAGATCAACTTAATGATCATCCTTAATCTGACTACAAGTCAGAATCAGTGTAGTCAACCATATTCAAGTTTGCACCTGAATATACAAGAATATGACTCCTCATTCTCTAAAGATACTTGAGGACGTTCTAAACCGCTACTTATTGCTCGAATCCAAGATTCGATTACTATTGACTCGTGTTAAGCTGACTTTCCCTTATCCCAGAGAGACTCTATCCCATTTTCTCTTTATCCGAAGATTTGGAGAATCATTCCTGAGAGGTAGGGTAGGACCACTCTCGATGAATGCTGCAACCGTGTATGCATAATCATTTTATACAATAAGACAGAGTGGGATAGCCAATGACTCATTCTCGTGAATTTGACCGAATCAATTCTTAGAATATTGTCCAATTCTCTCGTCCAGAGAATCTTGGCGTGTCAGTTTCCGACTTCAGATAGCACACACATGTTGTTTCCAACCGTTTCAGTGTTATCATTCATGAACACCAATACTACTACTTTGCCAATATTGATATCCAGTCTACGAAAGACTTATGAATATTCTGGTCAAGTCCACATATTTTAAAACATGTGACTTTAAATGACCGAGAGGTTCTCTTAAATCCACAAAGGATATAAACCCCGGCAGTCATCTTGCCGTTTGTTCTAACCAAGACCCTTCTGTTCCGACTGAATTTAGAATCCGTTTTTGGCAAGAAAGTCTCAGGGTATCACCCCTATTTTCCGCTTTCTAACGAAATCTTGCAAGACTGAGTGGCGAGAGAGTTCAAGGTCTGGTTAACTCTCTACTTTTCAGGGAATCACCCCTTTTCCACTCAGCTTTGCGCTGAAAGTTTAAACTTTCCTATTCTTTCGACTCTTTTCCGTGTAGATCCAATTGTTCCCACTGGGCCTGAGTCACTCAGGTGGTTCTACAAGAGGCTGAACAGAACTGGAGTATCAAAACTCCATTCATAGGGTTAAGGCTTTCAAACCAACCTCTATGATCAGAATCCTATATAGCCCACTAAGAGCCATAGGTTATCAATCACCCCAGCAGACTATAAAGTCCACAAAACCACAAAACCACAATGGGTCAACGGTTAAACCATACTCCCACTGTGTTTTGGGTGGATTGATATTCTGATCTAGTAGTATTTATCAGTGTAATCACCAACAACTGATGTTGGAAGTGGTCTGATTAAATCAGATAGTAACTACCTTTGGGTAACCGTACTCCAAGGTTTAAGGCTGCTACTTATAGATTCTATCAGAATCTTTTGTGACAGTTCAACCGTCACTTTCTGATCTCAAGAATCTTATAACCAACCTTCACTCGTCACATTAAGATATTTCACGAACAGTCACAATCTAAACGTATGCGCAAAATCTCCAGTCCTACCTTCAAGCATTAAATGCTAAATGCCTACATTTAGGGAAGTGGTGTGAACCGAATTTACTCCTTATCCATAAATTCAATAGCATCTTCTAGGTAGATTTCTCGGTTTACATAATAATGTTAACCGTTATTTTGCAACCAATTATCTTAATCGAGTTTAGCAGTGTATTGTAGCACATCAGTAACTATATAGGGCAAGTCTATGGTTTCTTCCTCGGTGAGAATCATTCCACTAGGAGGGTGCCGAGCATCAGTCCCAAGACTATGCGATAGCCTATTTCTGAGCATGGAATACTCTATTCTCTGTTAAAATCAGAGATTCCTCCTCGTATTCTTTCGATAAACTAAATCGTGTTTCGAGTAGTTATCAAACAAAATGTCACCACTCAAAAGCTCCCATTAGCTTGTATCTTTCACTAGACCCCGAAGGTCATTGTGAACAAGCTACGTTACTTCTTCAGATCTATTACCCTTTCCTAATAGAAAGGAAGCTTAGTCATTGTTCCTTTGAGATAGTGTTCCGAGACTGGGAGATAGGAATCACCCTTAGCCGGTCGTTAGGTCTTATCTCTAGGATATATGCACTAATTAATAGATTATGAAGAATCGTTTATCTCATTTGCCTATAATAGTTTAAGACGTGTTACATATACCTTTTCAGCATTTCTTAGTGGTTCTGACTTTATCAAACAAAAGTCCGAGTCTCGGATTCGTACTACAAATGTCAAATTCACTTTCTATGAGGCAACAATATATCGAGTTGAAAGTGAATCCATTTGTTCCAACGAATCTGAAAACAAAAAATAAATTTTTCCGTGATATTCAAGGATCGAATCAAAAATTCATTTCCTTATACCACTCCCACTATTCTAGCTGAAATTACTGCCCGTTGTTACTCTGTTAATCATTAATGAAAATCTTCCTTGTTCTTCCAAAGAACTAAGCTACCGAGTCAAGTTACTCGGTTAAGAAAGTCGCTAAGAATTCATTGGTTGGTGATCCGAAATCACTTTCCTTATCCTATAATTTCTTTATTTAATGTTTCGGTTTAGCCTCAAAACTTTAGTTAAGATGATTAACACTTATAGACATTATTTCCCATTCTTAACTTTCCTTAAAAGGAAATAGTCTTGAACTAGCAGTTCGTTTGAGTAGACACTACTCGTGAACTGTGGGATGTCTAATGAAAGTGTTACCCAGTGGGACTAATTTTCTAATAAATTAGAAAAACATAAGATAAAAGCTCCCACTAGTTTATCGGTTCCAAATACCGTCTAACTAGCAACACTTTAATTTATGATTCTCCAATTTTTCTATTTGAAAATTTCTCGTGTAGACACTACACAATTAAAATTCACTAGAAGAATTTTATCGTCCCAATCATCTTTCAAACTAACTACGGTTGTCTCTCGTATTGCACGAGTGACAGCAGTGACATACTTATTTACGTCACTTAAGTTTTGAAGGCTCGAGAGAAATACCTCTTCCGAAAAATTAATCGCATGTGAGATTAATAAGTACAACGTTCTAGTTACTTACCACTCTTTAACGAAGTCATTACTAGTCAATTTTACACTAGCAGTCTAGCACCCTAGAGAGATATGTATAACAATTGTAAATAAAATTGACAGAATAAATCCAAATCATACACTACTAATAAATTTTAGGAACTATAAACTAAGTACTTATAGTCTATCCTACCGTTCCAAGGATTTAATCTAATACCTCAGTGCCGCCTTAGGGTAGGTCAAAGGGGTTTCGATTAATATTGAAGATCAAATTGAGAATCAAACATCTCATTTGTGATCGTCAATCACCTTTCCTTTTTCAGCCAAGGTACTACCAAAAATACCCTTTATGAGTGTGACCTACTGTCTCAGATTTTCAGGTAGACCCCGTGTATGCCGCCTTAGGGTCGGTCAGTGACCCGACGAGTACCCAAAATCCTATCCTTTCGGAGACCAAGCCTTGAATTTTGATAGCGGTGAAGGCCTTCCTTAGGGGGCTGAAATCAAAGCCGGCACGAGGCGTCACCATTCTCTCACGTTGTTTGTGTCAACAGTAGAGGCCGTGGGGTCGGCTGTCGCATCTCCCGCTCCCACTCAATATTTTGAAAAAGTGGTGGGTTTACTGATCACGTTTTTGGACTTGATGTTACATTAAGGAACAATAAATCACAGGCCCGAATGGTGTCGGTTATGTGGGCTAGCCCACCCGACCTATTCGTTGGAACATATGTGACCGTCGGACGGGTCAAGACTGGGGGAGCTCCGTTGAGCCGTAGTGGCTCGTCGGATGGCTCAGCCTTGCCGGACCCCCGTGCAAACGCCACTCGTGGAGGGTGAAGTCGATCGAGCCGTAGCTTCTGTTGACCACCCAACCGTGGTTAAACCACTTTCGAACCATGTTTGCCCGTGATTATCCAATCCTTAAACATCAAACTTTCACGTAGACACTACGGAACAAAAAATGTAATCTCGTCTAGGTAAGGTGGAATTCACCGAGAATCCAACACCTTAACCACGAGGTTTCGGGATTTTACTTCTTATGCTTTCGCAGAGTGGGATTCACCGAGAATCCATCACCCAACCTCGACGATTGAAAAAACTGATGTATTATTTTTATATGATTGAATTTACGTGATTTTATTATGTTTTGTTGACAAATTCTATGTAAAATATCTAAAATTATGATATAATTAGTATAAAATATTAATCTTTGTAGTTTAGTATAGTTAGTAGTAAAAGTTAGTATTTATAATAAAAAGTTGTAGTTTTTGTACCGGTTTTAGTAACCGGGATATTGTGTCTATTTTACACGGGTATTTTGTGTTTATTTCATTGCGAATCCTAAGATGAATCGAAATCCCGAGTATCGACACTTTTTGAAGTCAATACAAGTCGGTGAAAGGAAGTTATAAAGCGTCACCGATATAAATGATCAAGGGAATAATTGTTTCTAAATCTCGAAAAAGGACGTATAATACAAATGGCTCATCGAGAGTATGTTTTCGAAGAAGTGGTCTTGATGAAAGTTGTAGAGAATTTAACGAGCTTTTCAACGGAAGTTCGATTATGTCATTCGATATCGAGAATTCAAGTTACGATTTTTAGAAGATTAACCGTGTAATTATATATAATTATATATATAATTACACAAAGCACAAGTAATGATTATGTGTAACATGGGGGAACATGCGAGGACAAGCCGAAATGATTAGCATCATTACACCGGACCGATCCGGCAAGTTTTCGGGACCGGTCCGGGAAGGAAGAAAGTCTATAAAAGGGGAGCATCGAGAGTTCATTTGAAGTGTACCAATATATATACACAATATTCTATATATATTCTCTCCCTCTTCTTTCTCTTTTTCTTCTCCTTCTTAGTTTGTAAATAGGCTTTATGCCAAAATAATGTAGTAGTAGTACGGTAGTAATGCTCGGGAAATTCTCGAAGGTTCGGTGTTCTTTGAAATCGTTGTAAAATGCGGAAAAGACGATTTCGAATCGGCAGATTGTAATCGGGTAATTTCTATAATAATTATGTTTATGTTTGTTATTTTCTTCTTTTTAGTTTTTATAATGTTATTAGGCTAGATCTAATAACTAGCCAAAGTTATGTAATCGTATTATTTCGATCTTTTCGTTAAAAGAATGATGTTAAAATAAAATGACTAAAATTGAGTAAAATGAATCTTTTTCTATTTCGCTACGTAATGATAATATATTCGGAATGAAGTAATCAATCATAATGAATACTACATATAACCTGGCGATGAACCGACCGGAGAAGTCGGGATATGAGTAAAAATAGAAAAACCGGAGGGTAAAAATGGCCGTACGATTAACGGAATCCTATTTCCTACCCGGGGGCGATTTGTCCTAATAAAACAAATCTTATTAAAATTTGTATTCGAGATCTTAATAATGTTAAAATCACAGTTTAATTGAAACTACACCGTTTGTATTAAATCGATCCGCTTGACAACCGGAGCCTCTTGAATAACATCGGCCATCTGACAAATGGAATCACCTCTTTTATCCGGGGTAGATTTGTACTCGGTACCTGTTTTGACTAACTAAGTTTAGCATGGGGCAGTTGTGGACCTTGGACTCGATGACTTTTGACATATGACAATTTCATACGCTCGTGTGAGGAGGAATTGTTGACATTAGGAGTACACCGTTTCATTCACTCAATTGGACCTAAAAAGGAAGATCGAACACATTCTATTAATTGAAAAGATCGAATAAATTAATTACATATACTTTGGCTAGTCTAGTCTATAAATTATATATTGGTATCTATATATTTATATATATATATATATTTTACTATTTATGTACATCTATATATATTTATATATCTATATATATTATATTAAAATAACTTTTAAATTACGCATTTATTTTATGTTAGTTAGAGTAGTAGTAATCGTGTTATAAAATTGCGGTTTAGATCGAGTTAATAGCGACTCTTTGGTGTTTAACCACACTTAAAAGAATTACCACTTTTTTCCCGAGGATTCGACACCGACTCACCACTTTATCACTACAATTTGACCCGGTACACGCCGGTTAGGATCCGTCTAACCTAGAAAAGGTCCGTCCTCTTCTTGACGCCGTTTCTAAGGTCCGGTTTGGTGACGTCGGCTTTCTGGCGCCGTTGCCGGGGAAACAAAGTCGCTATTTTTTTTTTGTGTCTATGGTTACTACTTGTATTAGTTAAAAATTCTCGAGGATAAACCAACACTCTTCTTATCACATTTCTTTTTTTATTTTTCGTTGGTATCTACTTTCTTTTAGTACCAATTTTCTTCTTCTTTAAAACTCGAGCATTTTTCTATTTTAATTAGTTGATGACCAGAAGCGGTAAAGCCTCACTTACTCCTTATAAGCCTGATATAAACGCTTACGAAAGGCAGTTGCGGATAGAGAGTAAACGTGGTCAACTTGACTTAGGACTCCTTGGAAAATCTCCAACGGAATCATCTTCTAATAAAAATAAAGAAATGGCTGAAGGTAGTGATGAAACAAACGAACAGAGGCTAGATCATGCTTTAGGGCATGGACAAAACCCTGTTAATATTAATAATAATCAGAATAATAATAATAGAAATAATCAGAATCGGAACCAGAATAATCGTAACAATCCGCCAAACCCGAGACCTATCTCGTGATCAAAGCTGTAAGGAGAAACCGGACTAATAATCCCATACTTTTACCGAATGAAGGAGCGAATAATTTCGAAATTAAGTCTCATCTTTTTGGTTTAATTGACGCAAGAGCCCAATTTCTAGGAGAAGATGATGAAGATCCACATCATCATCTCTATCTCGTTTGAAGAAGCTGTGCAATACGACCAAAAGTCAAGGTGCTCATAAGGAATTAACAAGGATGACTATGTTTCCTTTTTCTTTAAAAGGAAGAGCCCGAGATTGGTTTATGTCTCTTCCACACCATTCGTTAACTAGTTGGGAGGATATTCAAACCGAATTTACGAAACAATATTTCACTCCGGGACGGAATTTGGAATTAAAAGTCGAGGTTGCTAATTTTAGACAAGGATGCGAAGAAACACTTGGGAATGCGTGGGAAAGGTTTAAAAAATTGTTAAGAGCTTGTCCCGATCATGGTTATTCCTTAGATATGCAAATTCAACTTTTCGTCGTAAATTAAGAAAAGATTCACGTGCGAGATGTAGATCATGCATGTGGTGGTTCGTTAATGATGAGTGAAGCTCAAACAGTTTACGATGCTATAGAAAAGTGATTTCTAAAAACAATAGAATGTGGGAAACCGGTTCTAGCACTAGAAAAGTAGCTTTTGCGAAGGATGTACGTCAAATACGAAGTTCTAGCACATTTGGAGAATTTAAGTAGAAAGTTTGATGGATTACAACAAGGTAAGAATCAAAATTCGAGAAAATAGTACTCCAACCGAATACTCAAATTATGATAATGTGTCATTAGGGATAGAAGAACCAACGGGATATTCAAAAGAGGAAGTGAGTTTTCTTCGAGAAGATAGGAATTTGAACAATGCATATTCAAACTCATTTAATGCTATTAGAAGAGACCACCCAACTTTTAGATGGTCCGAAAACCCTAGTAAGCCGGGACAACCGCCGTATCCAGTTCGGTATAAGAATATGAATAATAATCAAGTTTATCAAGGAAATACATCTAATCGAATTTACAATCATTACCAAGATCTTATCCTCAACATACCACTCAAAGTATACCGGTAACTCAAAGTTCAACTCAACTGGAAGGGGTTGAAAAATGGGAAAAACTGATGGAAAATATGATGGGTGTAGTATCTACTCAAGCTAAGAATATGGAAACAATGATGACTTCTATAGGTTCAGTCAGTAAGGACATGAGTACAATGAAAACATCTATGAGTGGACATGATACCGAATGAGAACGATAGAAGCTTCATTAAGGAATATGGAAGATCATTTGAGTAGGGAAGGTGAACGTAACAACGGTAGACCTCCACGGAGGATTACCAAGTAATACTGAAAGAAACCCAAGAGAGGTGAATGTTGTAGTTACGAGAAGTAGGAAACTCTATGGTAGTAATGGAGTAGAAAACTTCGGGAATAATGAAGTAGAAAATGATTTAGATAACAATGAAGAGACTAAAGATGAACTTGAATTTACTGATGAGGAAGAAGAAATTATAGAGAAATTCTTGAAAAGGAATAGAAGTTTGGAACCTGAGAAGGAAGGTGAAAAATGGGTAAAAATCCCAAGAATTTTGAAAGACCCCATGGATAAAGGTTTAAGGAATCTATTTAAGGAACATGTTAGAGTAGAAGATAAAGAAAACAAGGAGGAAGAAGCGAAGGAATATGAAGTAGAGATTGATTCGGGGAACAAATTAAAAGAAAAAAGTCAAGAACCCGAAACATGGCGATCAAGTAATACTCCAAAGGATAAAGGAAAAGAGAAAATGACTTCGAAACCCAAGGTTATAGATTTAGAGTCTTTACCTTTTCCACCTAAAGATCAAATTAAAAAGATTAAGGCGATCGAAGTATGCTCGTTTCCTTGATACTTTTCGTCATATTAATGTTAATATCCTGTTGTTATCGAAGCTCGATAAATATGCCTACCTATGGAAAGTTTTTGAAAGATATACTATCAAATAAGAAAAAATTAGAGGAATATGAGAATATATGCCTAAATGAAGAATGTTACGCAATTGCAAAGCATAAGTTACCACCTAAACTAAAAGATCCTGGAAGTTTTACGATTCCGTGTGAAATTGGAGGATTTTTGTTTAAGAAGGTCTTATGTGATCGGGAGCTAGTATAAATCTCATGTCTTATGAGGATTATAGAAAGCTAGGCATAGGAAAGCTTACTAAGATCGAAATGACTCGCAAATGGCGGACGGATCGATTAAGTACCCAGAGGAATTATTGAGGACGTATTGGTTAAAGTAGACAAGTTCTATTTTCCGGTAGACTTTGTAGTTATGGAAATGGAAGAAGGATTTTCGAGCGCCGCTTATCTTAGGACGTCCATTTCTAGCTACGAGGAGAACTTTAATCGATGTTCGAAAGGAGAATTAATTTTGAGAGTCAATGAAGATGAAGTTGCTTTCAATATTTTCAAAGCTATGAACCATCAATACACATCACCGAATCATGTTCTTTTATAGAAGATATTCATTCGTCTATGATAATCAGTTACCAACTTTTGAAGATAGATTAGAGGAATGTTTAACTTTATCTATCTATAAAGAAGATGAGGAAGACATTGAAATGAAAGAGATAATCCTTTCTCTAGATAAAGGAAGTTTTACTTTTAAACCACCATGGCATAAGTATTTAGAATTAGAACTAGAAGGACCAGTTCTTAAATCATCAATAGAAGATCCGCCTAAGAATGCGGAATTGAAACCGTTACCTTTAAATCGAAATATGCTTTTCTTGAAAATGATAACCTTTTACCGAGTTATTATTTCATCAACTTTAACGAAGCAACGGGAAGATCAATTACTAGGAATGTTGAAAAAGCATAAGAAAGCTTTTGGATGGACGATTCTTGATATTCGAGGTATTAGTCCTGAGATATGTGTTCATAAGATAATTCTGAAAGAAGATGCTAAACCTTGTATTCAACCGCAACGCCGCCTCAACCCTAATTTACAGTTAATCGTTAAGAAAGAGGTTATTAAGCTATTAGAAATGGGAATAATTTTTCCTATATCGGATAGTGAATGGGTAAGTCCAACTCAAGTTGTACCAAAGAAAGGAGGTTTCACAGTGAAAGAGAATGATAAGAATGAATGGATTCCAACAAGGGAAATTACAGGATATCGAATGTGCATTGATTTTAGAAAACTAAATGATCATACTAAGAAAGATCATCATCCACTTCCATTCATAGTACAAATGTTGGAACGTTTAAGTGGTCATAAGTATTACTTGTTTCTTAGATGGTTATTCGGGATATTTACTGATTTTCATTGCGGCGGGAGATAGGGAAAAGACTACTTTCACTTGTCCTTATGGAACTTTTGCATATAAAAGAATGCCGTTTGGTTTATGTAATGCTCCGCCTACTTTCCAAAGATGTATGATGTCTATATTTTACGATATGGTTGAGAAATTCTTAGAAATTTTTATGGACGACTTTAGTGTTTACGGAGACTCTTTTAATGGCTGTTTGTTACACTTAGAACGAGTGTTACAACGCGTGAGGATACCAATTTAGTGCTTAAGCGGGAAAAATGTCATTTAATGGTATCGAAGGAATTGTACTAGGTCATAGAATCTACGAAGTAGGAATTGAAGTTGATAAAGCTAAAGTCGAGGTAATCGAAAAATTGCCTCCACCGAGTTAATCTAAGAACGTTAAGAGGATTTCTTGGACATGCGGGATTTTATAGGAGATTTATTGCAGATTTTTCAAAGATAGCAAAGCCTCTAAGTCATTTGCTTGAAAAAGAAGTATCTTTTAATTTTGATAGTAAATGTATGGAAGCATTTAAGACCCGAAAGCGAAGTTGATTATGCGCACCCGTATTGGTGGCACCAAACCGGGATTTACCTTTTGAGATTATGTGTGATGCAAGCGATTTATTTGTAGGAGCTGTTTTAGGTCAAAGGTATAATAGAATTCTCAAAGCTATTTACTATGCATCTCATACGTTAAATGCGGCTCAACTAAACTATGCAACTACGAGAAAAAGAAGCTGTTGGTTGTAATTTTTGCCTTAGATAAGTTTAGATCGTATATTGTTGGCTCTAAGGTAATAGTTTATACGGACCATTCGGCATTGAAATATTTCTTGAGTAAGAAAGATGCGAAACCACGTCTTCTTAGATGGATTCTTCTACTTCAAGAATTTGATATCGAGATTAAAGATAAAAAAGGAAGTGAGAATGTAGTAGCGAGATCATCTAAGTAGAATGGAAGCGAGGAAGAAATAGGAAATGAAATTAAGGATTCATTTCACGATGAACAGCTGTTTAGAATCGATATGCCTTCAACCATGCGGTTATTAAAGAAAAGAATTCCTTCTAAGGAAAATTCACCTTGGTTTGGAGATATCATTAACTACTTAACTTGTGATTACATTCCGTCTCATTGGACTTGGCAACAGAAAAAGAAGTTCTTTTATGACTTAAAATTTTATTACCGGGAGGAACCGGATCTTTTCCGTAAATGTTCGGATGGAATAATCGAGAAAATGTGTGCCGATAATGAAATTTTAAGTGTTTTATCGTTTTGTCATGATCGTGAGGCGGGGAGGTCATCATGGAGGATGGAAAAGCGCTTTTAAAGTCTTGCAATGTGGTTTTTATTGGCCTACACTTTATAAAGATGCGTATACGTATGTTAAATCTTGTGAGTCTTGTCAAAAATGGGGAAATGTATCTAAAAAACATGAAATGCCTATGCAACCTATTTTAGAATGTGAGTTATTTGATGTTTGGGGTATAGATTTCATGGGACCTTTCCCTATATCTTTTGGAAAAAGATTTATTCTTGTAATGGTAGATTATGTTTCGAAATGGGTAGAAGTGAAGCTCTTCCCACTAATGATACCAAAGTTGTTATACGATTCCTTAAAAAGAATATATTTACACGTTATGGCATTCTAGGGCGATCATTAGTGATAGAGGTTCACACTTTTGTAATAGACCATTTACTAAGTTAATTGAAAAATATGGTGTAACGCATAAGTTAGGAACGCCTTATCATCCGCAAACCGGTGGTCGGTAGAGGTGTCAAATAGAGAGATTAAAAGAATCATAGAAAAAACGGTGGATTCAAACCGTAAAAGCGGGCGAGTTAGATTAGATGATGCGTTATGGGCATACGAACGACTTTTAAAACTCCAATTGGTCTGTTCTCCCTACAAATTAGTCTTTGGTAAATCTTGTCATCTCCCAGAGTAGAGTTAGAACACCGAGCATTACGGGCTATTAGATTTTTAAATTTCGATCCTAATTTGTCGGTGATCATAGATTACTTCGGTTAACGAAATTAGAAGAATTTCGCCTTGATTCATATGAAAATGCTCGAATCTACAAGGAACGCACGAAATCGTTCCATGATAAGAGAATATATAGTCGTGAGTTCCATGTAGGTGATCGAGTGTTATTGTACAATTCACGTTTGAAGTTGTTTCCGGGTAAGCTTAAATCACGATGGACGGGACCATTTAAAGTAACACGAGTTTATAAATGCGGAGAGTCGTTGAACTAGCGATGGGAATACAACTTTTTTAGCCAATGGTCACGGGGTGAAGCTATTTACGGAAGGTGAAGAAATCTCTCGATAAATGAAGTGATATTCTTGATCGACCCTCCGAAAGACTAAAAAGCGAAAGCTCTTAAAAGTGAAAGTATCAAATCACCGGGTTTTATCTTTACTTTTTTATGTCTAAACTAGTTTCGTCTTTTACCGGATAGACGTAAAAGAAGCTGGATGTCTTTTTTAGATAGATTAGGAGTTTTTGTTTTGCTTTTAAAGTTTGGTTTTAATAGAGATATCGCCTTTACTATAGAAGCCTTAGTTTTTGAACAAAACAAGCAATTGTTGAGAGAGAAAAAATTGAAAGAAGTTTGTAATGGTACGTCAAGAAGCTCGATAAAGAGAAGGGCTAAGTTTTTAAGGAAGTGCAGAATCTGTGGAAAAATTGAACACGAGTGGGCGATGTGGGAAAAATTTAACTCAATCTCGAGTGAGTGTTTGAATGTAATTAAGAAGGGAACGATTAGGTGGTTAACCGAAAATCCCGATGGACTTCCAAGACTTAATTCAAACGCTACATTTCTAGGATATAGTTTGCTTGAAAGGTATGTTAGAAATGCGGAGTTTGTAGAAATTGAAGAATTAGAAACCCCGTAGGTTCAAGTATTTTATTGTTTTTAGTTTTATAAAATTTTTGCATAACTTTGAAAATCTTATAAAATTGGATCTTTATAAAATTAAGGAGTTTTATAAAAGTTTTATAAAAAGTTTTTTAAGTTTTTAGATATTTTATAAGAATTAATAGAAATTTATTGGATTTTTATAAACTTTTAAATAAGTTTTATAAAGATTTTATAAATTTTGAGAAATTGTTATAAAATTTATGAATTTTATTTTCTATTTTTATTAAGTTTTTATTGAGTTTTATAAGTTTTATATCAAAAATCCAAAAAAATAAAAAATTTCGAAAAAAAGCATAAAAATTGCATACGGACCGATCCGGCCCTTACACCGGACCGATCCGGGATCGATTTAACCTAAAGGGACGGGGACACTTTCTTCTTTCTCATTTCCAACTCTTTTCAGCAGCAGCCGCACTACACCTCCTCCACTTCGAATTTTTTTTCTTTTTCTCCTCAAAAATACAAATTACACTACACCATTACATATATTCTTTCTCTTTTACTCTCCTCTCTTCAACACAAGTGAAGAATTTGAAAAAGATCAAACACAAGCTCCATTTCATCCCGGAGGCTTATACGACTTTTCCGGCCACTTTTCACGGTTTTTGTTCATTATAAGGTATAATTTGTTTACTCTAGTTATCAATTTCATAATTTTTATAATTTTTAGATTTATTTTCAACTGTTTTGAATTTTTCGTGTGTTGTGACATTTTATTTTGTGTTGTTTTTCTGTTGTTTTTATTGTTGTTTTGTCAATTCAATATCGTAGAATGGCCTCATCCAGTCGAAAATTCTCTAAGAAAAGAAAGCCTAATATTCCAATAGAAATACCAGTCGTAGAATTAAGAGATTTAACACCGGAAGAAGAATCGTTAGTTTTCTTTGCTACGGACTTCACCTCAAGCTAAGAATGCTTATAGGAATATCTATAGTAAATGTGGAGTTGTGTTGGAAAGAGGCTTAGATTTTGATGACTTAGGAGAGGAGGTTAGGCGTATTTTTGCTAGACGCCAATGGTTGGATTTTGCGGCTCAAAGGACGGGGAGAGATCAATACTACCTTAGTGGCGAATTTTATGCGGTTTTGTCTACTTTGACACCCCCGAGGGTAGTATGATAGAGTCTATTCCCCTTAGGTCTAGACATGTTTCTTTTAGTCCGGAAGCGATTAATCTTTGTTTTAGGAGTAGAAGTTTTCCGGATGAAGAAGATTATAGAGTTTGTTTATGGATTAGATGATCTGCTATGTATGAGCGGTGCCTCAGAGCTCGGAGGGAGTTTGATGCTACGGCGAGTGGGTGGACAACGAGATTTAATTATGGGAAGTGTTTTAGAGATGCGAGGGCAATCAAAAGATTTTTAAGCCATACTCTCATCCCCGCTACCAAACACACCGCCTTTGGTAAAGAAGATTTATGCATTACTTGGGCGATGATTCATGATATTAAGGTGGATGTAGGGAAGATCATGTATAGAAGGGTTTTCGAGTTTATTATTCTTCGCCAAGGCGAGGAAGTCACATGTACTTTCCGGCTTTATTTCGGATTTATGTCGTAGATCGGGAGTTCCTCTGTCTGTCTAACGACAAGTTGATGATGGCGAGATGAGTCCACGATAGGCCCTAGTACGAGGAGGTCTCCGGAGGGTTCGATAGACTCGATAGTTAGACGTAATACCCCTCCACAAGCTCCACCAGTTCCACCAGTTTCAGCATTTTCATCTTTTTCTGAGCAACAGCAGACTTCTCTCCCAAACACTATTACATACGATATGTTTCAATCCTTAGTATCAGATGTAGCCCGAGGACGGGCTAATATGGCTTTGTTTGCTGAGCAGAGTAGGCAGTGGAGTGATGATTTACGTAGAGGGATGCTGAGACATGAGCAGATGCATCTTGATCCTTCTTTCGATAGAACTGCCTATCCGCCCTGTCAATCTAACCCGTATACGTTACCAGAATGGATAGCACCTATTCCACCATCTCAGAGCTTTCATCATATGCCAAATCCTTTTGGAAGCCAGTCTAGTGGTCAGGGTGTCTTTTATACAGGTTCTCAGGGTGCAGTTACATCTAGGCGGGGAGGATTTTCGGATTTTGCGGGGATGACGTCAAGTATGAGTTCGTTGGGTCTCGACGGTTCGGTTCGGACCACGACTACGTTTCCACAGCCAGTTACGTCATCAGTTCCAAGTATGAATGATCCAGTTTACACTGCTGACGATGATGATGTTGACATTGTTTGATTTTAAACAACTTATATTATTTCTAAACATTTTATATTTGTTTATTTTATTTTACGCATTAGTTGATAAGTTTGATAGTTTAACAAGTTTTCGATTTCATTAATCATATTCTGTCGTAGTCGTAAATTTATTTTTAATAGTATTTAAATATTTCATAAAAAATCAAAAATCTAAAAAATATATTCGCATGTAGTATTCGTGTGTCGATTTATCCGTATCGGTGAGATAATATTGAACAAAGTTAATTTTTATAGCTTTATAGCTTTATAGCTTCTCAAATAGCATGAAGGCTATTAAGTTGAACAAAGCAAACTTGAACTTTACAACCTTCATACGGTAAAAAAATCTTAAAGCCGGACCGGTCCGGCCGGTTTCGAGACCGATCCGGGAATAAAATCGCTTAGTCATGCGAAAGTGTTAGTATGCATACACGTGTACTCTAATTTTTATCCATTTAAGGACGAGAGAGGTTGAAAGTAAAAATTTGCCAATTCACTCACTACTTTCAATCCTTTTCTTTTTACTTGCATCTGTTTAAACTAAAATGTCAAACCGATCATCACATCATCGGTCAATTCATACGATCCGGAGGCGGTTGATGTTTTTGTCCCGAGTCTAGCGCTTCAAATGTTAATTTGTTGGTGAATGCGAGGTTTGCAAATTCTCTATATTGATGGAAAGGGGTATCAATTTTGAAAAAATTGATCGGTTCGGAAGGGATTTAATTCGGAATCAAGGATGGAAAAAATTTGTTAAGCAACCTCGAGGAAGAATTAATGTTTTATTGTTAGGGAGTTTTATTCGGCTCTTTCTACTTGTTGATACGGTAGATGCGTCACGACTTATATCGTTCGTGGTACACTTATTCACTGTCACCTCATATTATCAATCATATCTACGAGATACCGATTTTCAATCAAATCCATAATCTTCATTATGAATATCAATGGGGATTAGGAAACTCTTGTCATGTTGTTAACTATGTCACGGAAGCTTTTCCGTATACGTTTCCGAGTTCGATCAAAATTACGACTCTACCACTTCGGCTCGCCTGCTCATCGAGAGCATGGAAACACTTCATTAACTCACGAGTCTATCCGACTAGTGATTTTGCATGGGTTAGTGATAGTGAGATACTTACGTTGTTTGCATTAATAAGCTGGAGCTTATGTGGATTTGGGGATTTTGATTTTTAGGACGGCGATAAACTTTGCGGTGGAACGGTATAATAATGGAAGGCCAATGCCTTTTGCTTGGTTAATTTCAAGGTTATGTATTCATTTGAATGAAGTCCACGAAATTGCTTCGATGAGATATATCCGTCTCGTGATTGTCGTAGAGGATTGCTACCGGTAGAGAATCCGGGTTGTTCGTCAACTATTTAAGATAGTTGTTAATGGTTTTATTTAATTTAGTTTAAGTTTGGTTTGCTTTAATAAGTTAGAGTTGATTGAGGTTAGTAAGTTAATAGTCGGTTTGTTTTATTTTTAGTACGTAATAGTTTCTTTTTGTTTAATATATATGTTGTTTGATTTTAATATACGTGTGTTATCAATGTTTATAACGATCATCTATAATTTTAATTTAATTTTCGAACCTACTTTTTCATACTTATTGAACATCGGGACGATGTCAATTCGTAAGTGGGGAGTAGAGTTAGGTTTGAAAATTTCATTAAAATTTTCGAAAAAATTAATAAATATTTATAAAATATAACTTTTTTCATATAAATTAGTACTTTAATTACTTATTTCTTAGTTTTAATTTTTCTTGAATAATTTAAGTTGGTTAATATATGAATAAAAATGATATAATTCGAGAGGATTAATTTTTGATTTAGTAAAATATATTAGATATATAATGAATATGTTTTATATCTTTTATAAGATTTTTAAGATTTTGAGTATGTATAACTAAATAATTTTTATCAAATATTTCTTTTATGGAATTATTCAAGTAATTTTTATATTTATAAATAAATTTTTAGATAATTTTCTTTTTAAGATTAATTATGAATTTGGAATCAAAAATTAGGAATGATGATTTTTGGGCACCACAAAAATATAACTATAGCCAAATAACCTACCCGAATAAAATTTCCAATTTTTGACCCCACTCGCCTTTTAAAGAGTGATCAAGACCTCACTCGGAATTTTAGCCATTTTGATTAACTAGAAATTTCCGATCCTTAGCTTATTTTGGTCTACATTTCTTTGACATTCTTCGAGTTTGTACGTACTTTATGAGAGGAGATGATGACGAGAAAAAGTTAAGAGTTGAGAAAAATGGTATATCTTTGAGATTGGAATGAGTTCGGATATGTTAGATTTTTAAGAATTAAAGCACCATTTTTACACGAATAAATCGAATATCAAGTATCTTCCCTATCTTTGATCGACCAAATATATGTCGATGATAGTAGTCCGGCTAGGGGATTATCTCGAAATGTCCTATTGCGAGAATGAAGGCATAAGTCGAATTAAAAGATCTCAAGAATGATTACGTGTTTAAGGAAACCGGACTCGTAATTTTAGATCGAAAGAGTAGTACTCCGATCAATCTTGATGAAGCAATGCTTGTGAATTTGATTATTTACACACACTCACGCTTTAGTTCTTAATGTTAAAAAAAAAAAAAAAAAAAAAAAAAAAAAAAAAAAAAAAAAAAGAGAAGAGAGAAAATCTGAAAAATAGTTGGAATAAAAGGATGTTACTAATCAGAACTGTTTTTGATCAAGAATGTGAAGACGTAGGTACGTACGACTTACATCTTTCTCTTTCTGATTTCCTTTTCTATCTTTTCGATTAACCAATGTCCTATCCTAATATATTAAGCCACTATGTCTTCTATCGACTTAGTTAATGATTCCGAGAAATTCGTAATAATCGAGATAGAAAGTATTTCTAAAATTTTATTTATATTTACGAATTATTGCATGCATGTTTCCATCTAATTCATATTTGATACTTAATTTATTTAAGTTATATAATCTCCTTTCTTAAATTTCTATAAAATTTATAAATTATATGTTTGTAATATTGACGATATATATGACTTTTGAAATTTTAATCTAATCAATTATATTATCTCGTATATATATATATTACGCTTATTTTTTTCGAGGACGATCAAAATTTAAGTGGGGAGTAATTTGATGTATTATTTTTATATGATTGAATTTACGTGATTTTATTATGTTTTGTTGACAAATTCTATGTAAAATATCTAAAATTATGATATAATTAGTATAAAATATTAATCTTTGTAGTTTAGTATAGTTAGTAGTAAAAGTTAGTATTTATAATAAAAAGTTGTAGTTTTTGTACCGGTTTTAGTAACCGGGATATTGTGTCTATTTTACACGGGTATTTTGTGTTTATTTCATTGCGAATCCTAAGATGAACTCGAAATCCCGAGTATCGACACTTTTTGAAGTCAATACAAGTCGGTGAAAGGAAGTTATAAAGCGTCACCGATATAAATGATCAAGGGAATAATTGTTTCTAAATCTCGAAAAAGGACGTATAATACAAATGGCTCATCGAGAGTATGTTTTACGAAGAAGTGGTCTTGATGAAAGTTGTAGAGAATTTAACGAGCTTTTCAACGGAAGTTCGATTATGTCATTCGATATCGAGAATTCAAGTTACGATTTTTAGAAGATTAAGCGTGTAATTATATATAATTATATATATAATTACACGGCAGACAAGTAATGATTATGTGTAACATGGGGGAACATGCGAGGACAAGCTGAAATGATTAGCATCATTACACCGGACCGATCCGGCAAGTTTTCGGGACCGGTCCGGGAAGGAAGAAAGTCTATAAAGGGGAGCATCGAGAGTTCATTTGAAGTGTACCAATATATATACACAATATTCTATATATATTCTCTCCCTCTTCTTTCTCTTTTTCTTCTCCTTCTTAGTTTGTAAATAGGCTTTATGCCAAAATAATGTAGTAGTAGTACGGTAGTAATGCTCGGGAAATTCTCGAAGGTTCGGTGTTCTTTGAAATCGTTGTAAAATACGGAAAAGACGATTTCGAATCGGCGATTGTAATCGGGTAATTTCTATAATAATTATGTTTATGTTTGTTATTTTCTTCTTTTTAGTTTTTATAATGTTATTAGGCTAGATCTAATAACTAGCCAAAGTTATGTAATCGTATTATTTCGATCTTTTCGTTAAAAGAATGATGTTAAAATAAAATGACTAAAATTGAGTAAAATGAATCTTTTTCTATTTCGCTACGTAATGATAATATATTCGGAATGAAGTAATCAATCATAATGAATACTACATATAACCTGGCGATGAACCGACCGGAGAAGTCGGGATATGAGTAAAAATAGAAAAACCGGAGGGTAAAAATGGCCGTACGATTAACGGAATCCTATTTCTACCCGGGGGCGATTTGTCCTAATAAAACAAATCTTATTAAAATTTGTATTCGAGATCTTAATAATGTTAAAATCACGGTTTAATTGAAACTACACCGTTTGTATTAAATCGATCCGCTTGACAACCGGAGCCTCTTGAATAACATCGGCCATCCGACAAATGGAATCACCTCTTTTATCCGGGGTAGATTTGTACTCGGTACTGTTTTGACTAACTAAGTTTAGCATGGGGCAGTTGTGGACCTTGGATGATGACTTTTGACATATGACAATTTCATACGCTCGTGTGAGGAGGAATTGTTGACATTAGGAGTACACCGTTTCATTCACTCAATTGGACCTAAAAAAGGAAGATCGAACACATTCTATTAATTGAAAAGATCGAATAAATTAATTACATATACTTTGGCTAGTCTAGTCTATAAATTATATATTGGTATCTATATATTTATATATATATATATATTTTACTATTTATGTACATCTATATATATTTATATATCTATATATATTATATTAAAATAACTTTTAAATTACGCATTTATTTTATGTTAGTTAGAGTAGTAGTAATCGTGTTATAAAATTGCGGTTTAGATCGAGTTAATAGCAGCTCTTTGGTGTTTAACCACACTTAAAAGAATTACCACTTTTTTCCCCGAGGATTCGACACACGACTCACCACTTTATCACTACAATTTGACCCGTACACCGCGGTTAGGATCCGTCTAACCTAGAAAAGGTCTGTCCTCTTCTTGACGCCGTTTCTAAGGTCCGGTTTGGTGACGTCAAAAACCCGTGATCCTCGGTTTTTACCCTAATTAGTTTCTAATTAATATCAAACAATTAATTAAAACTAATTGCGTGTTTTATACATGCCTAACTAATTCCTCGAATTAATTTCTACATGTATGCATATGGAGTGGAATTCATGATATGATGCATGTCATGGCAATTTTCCGGTTCTACACATACAATATAAACATGTATTCTAGTGTGGAAAATAAACACCGAGATGGACCGTTGGCACCCCCGTATCTAATCTATTAGAAAATAAATAACCAAAACCCTAATTAGGGTTTACTATTTTCTAACAAAATCTGCAGCTGTTCAAACTCTTCGATGATCAGGAAACCAAACGAACTCGGATCCCAACGAAACTTTTCAGATCTGTTCTTCACTCCTCGGGCTTGAATATGGACGGTTGGATCAGATTTTTGACTTGTCAATTTTCTCCAGTGAGCCGCCCAACTTGCTGCTGAATCTGTCTCTTGCAGCAGCGCAGTGACTTCCCGAGGCCGTTCACGAATCGAGATGAAACCCGACCAACCTGAAATTTTTATGCCTCGTCAATGAGTCCACGTTTATCAATCAGACCAGTCGGATTTACGTTTCAACGGTCTAAACTCTTCCAGAAATTCGAGGAAGTCACAACTAGGGTTTCTGTGAATCCTGCGTTTTTCTGTTACAGCAGCCACTTCATTGCAACGAAAGGATATTGAGACGGACTCCGATCGACCCCAAATTTTGATGGCTTGTTCTTCAAATTTTAATCTTGATTCTGACCGGAGGGATCGTCGTTTCAACGTCTCGATCAACGGGAAAAACGAAAAAACTAAACAGCTACTAAACAGATCTACTTTCAGGAAATTAAAATTGCAACAACAAATAAATTACATAATTTTCTATACTCATATGAACGAATTTTCTTCATTTATATGAGTTTACAATAGATCTAACGGGTAAACAGTGCCAACCCTCAATCCATCTCTTCAACCAATCATTATTTATGCATATAAAAAAAATTAAAATTTATCTACATGCAATTCCACTCCTTTAAATCGTTTATTTATGACTATAACTACATAAATCGTGGAACCTGTCTCTGATACCACATGAAGGATGTAGGAGCTCAGATCTAAACGAGTTAGATCTACGCGCAGCGGATGGATCACGATTTATACATCACAATACATAATTAAAGGACTTAAACTACTACAAGGGGGTTAAGATCATGTTACCAATATTAGGAAGAGAAGCCAAGATCTTCCAATGTGTTCTCCAAACGGCGGTTGGTGGACACCCTTCTTGATACACGAACCTCCTCGATATGCAACACCAAGAAAAACTTAGAGTTTTTCTTCTTCTAAAACCCTAGACAAGAGAAAACTAATTTTTCCTCTCCTTCTTGATATGGTGGTCGAAATTAAGCCCCTTCTAAGGCTTGGGAGAACTCTCTTTATATAGGAGAGTAATCCTTGTCCTCCAAGGATTTAATAATCAAGAGATAAGTATTACATAAATCCTTTATTCCAAATAAAAGATAAATAAAATGATTATCCCAAACAAATTAGGATAAATCATATTATTATCTAATATCGCGTGAATTATATTTTAACAAATAAAAGATAAATCACATGTCAAATAATTATCCAAGAAAACTAATTTCTCTCTAATTAAATAACATCATTGGCGCCACCTTTAGGGTTTCCAAGCCCACATAAAATGTCTTTTATGTGTATTATATTATTTAGCCCAACTAAATAATATCTATGCATATCAATTAATTAGCCCAGCCAATTAATTATCATTGAGGCCCAAATAACAAGATTATCAGTCCGAATTACAGAAGCCTCATCAAGGACCATGGACCTATAACCAGTAGCTCCAATAATTAATTATTCATCGAATAGAATAAGTACATTAATTATTAATTCCGGGATTACGCCACCATAAACCCGAAACTGAACTATACCGATTATAGATGTATACTTATACTCAACGCATAGAGTGAATAAGCGTCCATTGATATAATCACTACATACGGATTAACCCTCCATAGACTGTCCATTCTGAGTGGGAAGTCTCTGTGAACCCGACTCAGAATATCTTATCCTTATTTACCATTAACCCCTAGTGATCAATTAGTTCACATATCTGACTAGTAGCTAATTAGTCTAACATGAACTGGGCCCATCGATCATTTTCTTAGGGCTAACAAATAAGGGGACTGTCTCTCTACTTCCCGCGGGAAGGAATGGATTCCATGTCTGTGAAAATCAGAACTACTCACTCATCTGGAGATAGTGCCAATGAGAAGTGGCTTGGAACACATATTTAAGTGAACCGTAACTAACACATCAAACACTACCCCGGGACAAGCGCAAAGCACCCGTGATCACCTCGGGATTAAGGTTGATCCATATATGATCATCTTATGATTTAATAAGATTCCTCGATTACGGAATTATATCGAGAAATACGATTAAATCGGTCCGGTCTATATGAATGCCATCATATATAAATGCCCCACGTAGGTACCCTCACCGACAAAGTCCGGATAAGACTATCACACCCTAAGGTGTTCGGGCGCATTATTGGTGTTTTAATCAAGAGACCCTAAACTCTGATTAAGTTCACCACGGACTAATAGTTTAAGCATATCTCCACTAACTCAATCCTCACGTGTAATCCATACACTGAGTTAAGTGGTTACATACAGATATACTTAGGGTTTGCAGCAGTGTATTACTTTACAAGCACAAAGCAAGTAACTAAGGTGAGATAAATTCTGTCGTCCATTATTAAAAACAATTACACAAATTGTCTTTCGGGCACTAGACCTAACGATGTCCACCCCCTTCTGCTTTTTTAGGACCAAAGTGTGCCCTCTGGGATTGTCCTAAGCCTTCTCAAGGGCCAGAATGGTGCCAAACATCTCAGGACTACTTGCGAAGCCATCATGCCACGATTGCACCTTTTGAAGGATGTCCGGGCATGCCTCCCTGTTTACGACCATGTGGTATTGGCTTGAAGGATAATCGCTGCTCTTTCTTTGCACTAAGTGAAAAGGTTCAAGGAAGAGAGGTTGGGATACCGAATGCGAGGGGGTGGCTCGCAAAATCCTGTGGAATGCACACTGGTATGGCTGCTGATTAAAAGAGTACACTCTTTGAATGTGCTGCCCTCATCACACCTTCCATGCTTTATGTTTATGGGTCTTTGTAACATATGCTTGTCTTTTGTTTTCTGTTGTCTGCAGAACTGTTTAATCTTGAAGTTTTGGAAGGGGAAACAATCAGGGAATGGCTTTTCTTTGATAAGCCTCGAAGAGCATTTGAAAGTGGGAACAGGAAGCAAAGGTCATTGCCGGATTATAATGGGCGCGGCTGGCATGAGTCGAGGAAGCAAGTAATGAATGAGTTTGGAGGGCTAAAGAGATAATATTATATGGATCCCCAACCTCTTAAAACTTTTGAATGGCACCTCTATAAATATGAGATCAAGTAATGTGCTGCTTGTGCATTATATAGACTGGAACTCAAGCTTGTAGATGGTAAAAAGATTCCAAAATGAAAAATAGCTAATGATACGGTTGCGGATACGCAAAAGCGAGAGGAAGAGACTTTCTACGGATGCCGAATTTCGGTTGGAAAACAAGTTGGTCATGTCGGTGAAATGCAAAGTTAACTTCTAACAATGGTCCTGGAAGCGTTGATGCCGCCTCAAATCGTATGGCGCCTGTGAATGAAGGGTTTGATTATGGAAGTGGTGCTTCATATGGATACCTTTCTAAGGACATGAGTGGCTATTACAACATAAATGGTCAATAATTTTAACTGTTCTCTTAAATAAGGGGTAATATGGTTTTTTTGTTTGCCTTTTTTCCTTATGAATAGAATGATTTGCTGGAACCCAGTTCAAACTGATAGAATTCTGTTTTTTTTTTTGTTTTAAAGGTTGTTGCAGTTGATGATGTCAATCTTTGTCAGTAGGAGTATTGTTGCCAGTTCATTGCACCAACAACCCAAAGTGCGACCGCAATCTGACTCGTACAGTTTTTGGGGAGACATTTAACACTTAATAATAATTGTGCCTGAATCTCATTTGGCTGCCATTACATATTCCATCATTTAACCTTGTAGGGTATGGTGAAGGCTTTGATGCATGTAGTAGTGTTGGTAACTTAGTAAATATGTCGTAGTTAGTTTGGATGCGTACCCTATAGAGGAGGCCTAAATGACACTGGCTTTTCTTCGGGATGTTGTTCCATTCACCGGCTTGCCTTTTATTCAACGTTTCCCGACTAACCTTTCTTTCTACCAATGGAGGATGGGGAATGGCCTTTTGATAAAAGCTGTTTCTTGAAATTTTGTATGTTTTTCGAATGCGTTGTTATTATGATTATCTTATGTGTTGTAGGGTGGGTGATTTTCCAAAATTTGTGCTATTTCATACTAGGGACGTTATCATATAACAATTCATAATTGCTTCTTTAAAAGGAAAAAATATATGACAACAGAAAAGCCATTTAATATATGTACAAACATAAAGAAATAGTAGAAATGATCCGACCCGGTCAGATCCGGTCCAACCCGATTGGGTTATGACACTATTTCAACATTCTTTTAAATCCATAAGAAATGACAGGATAATTTGTTTAATCAATGTAGTACCCTAAATTCATTTTCTTTAATTCACAGTTGAAATAATCATTCTACTATAGCTAATAAAATTTACATACAATCTTTTTTCCCGGGCCAGTCATTATTGAAGGAGGTGGAAACAACTTTATATGGGAAAAAAGTTTGCTGCTTTGTGAATTCCTTTGCGTCTGACAAGAATTACACAATTCTTCAACTTTACAAAGAAGACTCGATTCCTACCATTGAAGCTATTCATATGCAAATACAAGATAAGGACACGGTAGAAGGATCATCAAAAGAAACCAGCTAGTTTTTCAGCCCCACAACCAAAGCTGCTCTTCAGGAAATTTCTGATTCTGCTGAATTACAAACTGAGGCACATACCCATTCTCCACAGTCTAAGAGAACACTGATGTTTGGTTCAATACCTACAACAATCCCACCAACTGTTGCACGTGAAAAAATTCAATCAGCTTCTGTTCCATATAAGACGGATGCGGCTGAAAGTTCAGTGAAAAAGATGAAGATTAAGGATAAGGATGAATCGAAGGCCGAATAAGATTACTGTATGTTTATGTATTGTATTTGCAGCCATGATTGTTTTGTATGTGTTCTTTAAAAGCCAAACTTTGACTTAGTGGCGAAACATAGTTAGTATATTATCACCATTAGCTTTTTAACATAGCTAAAGTTTAATGGTGTAATAATATACATAACTATTAGAGCTTACAATCATCATATTCCACAATCTTTTGCAAGTTATGGTAGCTAAACCTAAACTATATGGTTTTCATATTTCTCCAACTTCTACGTTTACATCCTCACGGGAACGCCGTGCCTTGCACGGCGTAGGATTCACCACTAGTTATATCAATAAAGGATATTTACCCAGGAAGCGCCCGTGTTTTTTTGCCGCGTGGCAAATTCCTCGTAGGTCTTTATAACAGGAGAGAGAAAAACATGAAGGAAAAATGGGAGAGGAGGTAAAAGTGGGCCTTGCGCAGCAGTTAACTAGTCACTCTTCCTAAAGTCCACCACACACCCCACCGCCAAACATATATTCCTCAATCTTCCCATATTTTCTCAATCGATTTTCGTGCCAGTAAGAACCTAAATCCGTATTATTTTCGTCTTCATCTCCTTGTGTGCCGGTAATTGCCTTTGTTTTTCCCTCGGAAGTATAGTATATGTGGTTTTTTTTTAATATATATTGAATTTTCAGGAGTTTGGTGCTCTTTCTTCTCTTTTGCAATCATTTATCCAAAAGTTTCATTGCGCGATTGCTTGTTTGAAATTATAACTTCTAGTTTTTCCCGATCCTTTTCTATCTCGTTATTGTTTTAGGGTTCGGGGAGAGGGCGGGTTATTATAAATCGGGTTTGCTTGATATTTGGTGTATCCTTTATTGAAATTATCTAGGATTTTTTAATAATGGTGGGTTTGGGCCCAGGATCTTCCTGATTTAAGAGTTTATGTCTTGAGTTTCCGCCCCTTTGTGAGTTACAAGCTTCTGTATTATGGAAATCTGAAATTGTTATCCTTTTTAAATACACAAATACAACATTGAATTGAATATTTCGTTGGTATATGCACTTTGATATATTTTTTCTCTCTAAAGTTACTAGTTTTTTATAGCATGTAAGTATGATCATTATGTTTTTATTTTATACTCCCTCCTTTCCTAATTATATGTCGTGTTTGAGAAAAACACACAGATTAAGAAATTGATTTATTGTGTTGACTTTCATTACAAAGTTCTAAAAAAATCTTGAAAAGTGTAGTGGTGTATTGAATTAATATGAAAAATTTATTGGTTGAATGAGCCTAGGAAGTTGAAAAATAATATTGAAAAGCGTAAAGAGTATTAAAATATGTATTGGAAATGTAACTACGACATAAAAAGAAAATTTTGATTTTGGCAACTACGACATATAAATAGGAACGGAGGGAGTATATAATATGTTTTGTCTGTATAAGGATTTGGCTGCTATATGGGGACACCATTCGATGTTCAGAATTGCTTGCTTAGAGCAACCACAATGACTCTAAAATTGCCAGAAATACACTTTTTGTGAGAAGAGCCAATGTGATAAACCAATAATTCTACAATGATACATAAAGTGACAATGTGACTTTTCACAATGGGAACATTGTAGTCTTTCTGCTCATGTTCTGAGACACGACGTAAATAATAAAATAATACATCTTCCTGCTAAAAATAAAACCTAGCTTCTACTGCTTACTCAACTTCTTCCTGCGCCCAATTTCTTCAGTACTGCTACTGCCAGAGCATTTCTGCTCCACGTAGTGCAGTAGGTCGAAATTACCCCAGGATGAATGAACAACTTTTTCGTACGGTAATGCACTAATGCAGCGCTATTGTTTTGCTTTTGTTTTTTCCTTTATTCTTTATTCTTTTTTTTCTTTCTTTTTTCATACGTGAAACCTTGTTGGCCAGCCTCTAGGGACGGCTCTGAAAGTCGCTAATATTTTACAGAGTCACTAATATTACAAAGTAATCTTATAAAAGTAATCGTGTAACATATATGGCATATAATACCGAACCGAAACAAACCAAAGTTAATATAATCAATTCTAATTTGTTTCATGTCCCCAGGACATAACCCAGTTGGCAAGGGGCGTGGGTGCGTAATTGCAGCCTAGCGGGAGGTTAGAGGTTCGATTCCCACAAGGGGCGAATTATTCCCTCCTGTTAAAGGTAAGCCCATTGACTCTGAGCTACTGGGGGATCTTGATTTACATCTCCACTCATCCCGTGGGACAGGGGGAGTGGGGACCCTCGGGGGTAGGGTTTACCCTTAATTCTAATTTGTTTCATATTTTTCAAATCGATATGTTTGATTATTTGTTAAAATCCTTAAAATCAAACTAAACCAAACCTTGAACACCTCATTGCTACTAACCGAATAAACATTGACTTATCATTTGCAAATGTTATAATATTGATGATTATATTGTAAATAAAAAAAATTGAATTTATTAAATAATACTCCCTCCGTCTCAAAATGTTTGGGACATTTCACTATTTCAGCCTCTTACGAAAAGTCTAATTAATTAATCCTTGGAATTTCGTTAATTGATGTAATATTATTAGGGTTATGATAAAGTGAAACTTAAAGTACATAAATGTAAAAAGTATTAGATCATTTGATGAAATTCGAAGGATTAATTAGACGTTTCGTAAGCGGTTGAAAAGTCAAACGTCCCAAACATTTTGAGACGGAGAGAGTAACAATATAAAATATCTATATGATGGTCATCAAAAATAATTATAAAATAGTAGTAATTAGTGGGAAAAAAAGACTTGTAGAAACCATCAAAGTAATTTCATCCCCAACTGTCCAAGGATTAAAATAGTTGAAATATTCTAAACCATTCATGAACATCACAGCAAAAATGATAAAAATATTTATAGTTAGCGTATTTATAAATTGTCAATCAACGGAAAATATGTTTTAGTCGTGTTGTGTTATTATTTTTTATAGGAAAAATTAGGTATAAGTCCACTTTTCTCCTTTTAATTAAGCGTTAATCCACACATCTTTTTTTAGTTGCAATAAGGACAGTTTTTTTGTCATGGACCATTTTACCCTTTATATTACATAAGCGTATCGATTTACAAATATATCAGTTTCGCACGATGAAGGATGACAACATCCACCTTCATCTATAGGCAAAACCCTCATAACCACCCATGGATTCAGATTTCGTCTGTTCAGAATCCGGCGATCCTAGGCCTTTTTTGCATCATTAGAAGAACAAATGCACGGACTAAAGCTTCCATTACTCAAGTCTATCTGTCGAGAGAGTTCTTCAGTACTCAAATCTTGCAAGTGAATCGCCTTTGGTGATTGAAAATAGCAGATCGCCTCATAATTGGCCGGACACCGGCACCATCAGTTTCTTGAATTTGCAGACTCAAATGGCAGAACACTTTCCATCAGTATTGAGAAGTATAACCTGCACATTTCCTGGTAGAAAGAAAGTTCAGAGGATTTGGTGATAGCTCATATGATCACGATAATTCATTATTTGGTGAAAATGGTCTTTGTTTTTTTTTTTGTTTTTTTGAGCCGTTAAAATGGTCTTTGTTTTCATCTCTGCCTTTTCATGATCACATTTTTCTCCAAAGGACTGCCATGTGCTCAACACTTAAATAATGCAAGCAAGTGTATATATGGCTTCTGTGTTTGTATTCGATCATTTGGCCTGTGGGAAGAGGGTTCACTCCGCAATCTTGCAGCGTCCTTCACTACAAAAGGAATTGTGGATGTTGCAGTTATTTCCTCTTGGTAATGGGGAGAAGAAAATCATGGATGGATGTTCCCCGTAAACGATTGGGATTGTATGCAAATATTGCATTATGATTCTGTAAGTGGAAATTGTTAGTAATATCATCCGCAACGGAAGCGATTTAAGGATCTAGATCTATAATTTACACGTAATAAAATAACTAGATCTATTCTACAAGAGGGTTGTAGAACATACCTCTTAGATCTCAAAATCCAAGTAAAAGAACCGCAATAGGAGAAACAAAAGATGGTGTGAAGAGCACCACGATCTTCCGCACGTGTGATCCGAGCAACTCCCGGTGGAAGGAAATCCTCGTCTCGAATCCTCCCGATATGCTACCCGGAAAACCTCCAAGATTTTCCTCTCACTCCCTTGGCCGAATTTTATCTTCTCTCTCTAAGAGATGAAGTCGAAAATTGTGTGTTATGTTTTAGGCTTGGGAGAACTCTCTTTATATAGGAGAGTAATCATTGTCCTCCAAAGATTTTATTTTACAAATAAATAAATCCAATAAATAAAAGATAATCCTAGAATATCCTTAATCAAATCAAGAATAATCTTTATCTTTATTTTTTACCATAAAATATTTATCCAATAAATATTTTGTGCACATGTCTTATTAATCCACAAGAAAACTAATTTCTTGTTCCTTAAAACAACGCTTTGGCCGAAAATTATCCCTTGTGACCTAGTCACAATAATTTCGACCATGCACACAAATTGGGCCAAGTTTATGAAAAATGCCTTTTTCACATATTTAATTATTTAGCCCAACTAATTTAATAGTCCACTAAACAATTAATTCACATATCGTTTTAATTAAATTCTAATAAGAACTAAATTAATATTATCAAAATTCGACGTCCGAGAATAGCTATGCTATATTTGAGGCACGTCGGGGACCATGGACAAATAATCAGCGGCTCCGATAAATCAAATAAATAATTATCTTACGAACAGAATAATTATATTCGATAAATCAATCACAGGAATATGCCACCATAATCCCGTGACTGCACTCCTCCGATTATGAGATTATATTTATCTCCTCACGAGAATGATAATAAGCGTCCATTGATATAATCATTACATATGGATTAATCCTCCATAGACTGTTCATTCTAAATCGGGAAGTTACCGTTAACCCTTTTTAGAACTTCTTATCCTTATTTACCATTAACCCCCTAGTGATCAATTAATTCATACAACTCACTGGTAGCTAATCAGTGTAATATGAACTCGTACGATCGATCAGTTTCTAGGATTAACAAATAAGGAAACTGTATATCTACTTCCATAAATTGAAGGAATGGATTCCGTATCTGTGATAACACAGACTACTCACTCAATCCAGTACAATGCCAAGATGGGGTAATTCAGATCACAGACTCAGTGTAATCCTTAACCGTCAAGTCAAACCTCATACTGATTCAAGCCGTTGACTGTGATCACCTCAGGATTAAGATATATCCATAAATATGATCATCAATTGATTCGATAAGACTTCTCGATTATGGAATTATATCGTGAACTCTAATCAAATCGGTCCAGCCCTATATGATATATCTATCATATATAAATGCCCCACCAGGTTCTCTTAACCGAAAGTCCGGATAAGACAATCACACCTGTGTTCTGGGCGCATTAATAGCACGTTAAAGGAGAGACCCGATACTCTCGATTAACTTCACTACGGGCTAATTGTATTTTAAGTACATCTTCACTAACTCAATCCTCCCGTGTATATCCCATACACTGAGTTAAGTGATTACATAAACGATATACTTTAGGGTTTTCTGTAGTGTAAATACTATTGTCACATCGGTGAATATGAGAATAATAAATATGAATAATAATATCATTTCATTTATTAAATAAAACAATTACAAAATTGTCTTTCGGGCATTACACTTAACAGAAATGATTCTGGTTTTTGGTTTATTCAATGTCAACAGTTGGGGAAGTAAGAAATTTAGTTTACTTATTTTTAGATGTCATTGTGGTGATATTAGAGTGCTCATATGTTTCTGAACATAAACGGATTGGACACGGTTATATGATGTTGCTCCTCTGAACATAAACAAGTACCGGTGGCTGCAGCGGTGTATTACGATGATTTTTATGTAAACTTCAAGCTTGCAATGGAAACATCAGGTCATATAAAATGCATAAATCTCTAGATAACAAATGAATACATGCATTCTGGGCTTAATACTGAAAAGGACAAAAAAAAACGCGGAGTAAACCGAGATAGTAAGAAAAAGAGGCAGCTAGGGTTTTAGTAAATGTTTCATTGAACACCATAATGTCTTGTACACCATATTTATATGTGTACATAATTACACCCTTAGTACAACACTTTTAGATAACTACAACAAGGTCCCTTATCCTTATAACATTATATTCTAACAGCCCCCCTCAAATTGAATGGGGTATTTACTACATTCAATTTGTGCCTGAAAGAAGTAAACAAAGTAGAACTGAGGGGCTTGGTCAAGGAATCAGCCACTTGATCACATGAAGGAATGTATTGAACTTTCATAGAGCCTTGCATCACTTTTCTCTCACAAAATGAGCATCCAGCTCCACATGCTTGATTCTGGAGTTCATGACTAGATTATGAGCAAGAGAGCCTGCTCCTAAGTTGTCACACCACAAGATGGGTGTAGATGCTGGTTTAATCTTGAGTTCAGACAGTACATTGAGCAGCCATTGTGTCTCAGAGGCTGCATTGGCAAGAGCCATGTATTCAGATTCTGTGGATGATCTGGAAACCACATGCTGCTTCTTGGAGGACCAAGAAATCAAGGAACCTGCTAGAAATATGCAATAAGCTGCTATGGATCTCCTGTCATCTTTGTCACAGGCCCAATCAGCATCGCTAAAAGCATGAATTTGTAGAGGTTGAGAAGATTTAAACAGTAAGCCATGGTAAATAGTACCTTTTACATATCTGAGGAGGTGCTTGACTTGTTTCCAGTGAGAAACAGTGGGTTCCTGCATGTGCTGGCTCAAGGAGTTCACTGCATATGCCAGATCAGGTCTGGGAAAAGTTAAATATTGTAAGGCTCCCACAGTACTTCTGTTCAAAGTTGGATTCTGCATAATATCTTGTGATGGGGGCACCTTGGAGGTCACAACCATTGGAGTAGGACATGGTTTTAAGTTTTCCAATCCCAGTTTTTGTAGCAGCTGCTGTGCATAGACATGTTGAGATAAAAACAGACCAATGATTTCTCATAGCCTGAACCCCCAGAAAATGATGCAGATGACCTAGATCTTTGAGAGCAAATCTGGAATTCAAATCATTGACAAATTTTTTGATTCTGGGAACATCATTGCCAGTAATTAGTATGTCATCAACATAAACAAGGACATACAAATTGTCCTACCAGTGTGAAGAACAAACAAAGAAGGATCGGATTTAGACTGAACAAAGTTCCACACAAGCATCTATTTTCTTAACTCATCAAACCAGGCTCTTGGAGCCTGTTTTAGACCATAAATAGCTTTCTTCAAATGACAAACATGGCCTGGCCTGAGCTTATCAACAAAACCTTCAGGTTGTTCCATGAACACAGACTCATATAGGGTTCCATTGAGAAATGCATTGTTAATATCTACTTGCCTAATTGACCAATCTAGGGCAGTGGCAAGAGCTAAAATGATCCTGATAGTAGAAGCTCTAGCAACAAGACTAAATGTTTCTGAGTAGTCCACTCCAGGGGTTTGATTGAACCCTTTGGCTACCAACCGAGCCTTATGTTTATTGACAGAGCCATCTAGATTCAACTTGAGTTTATAAACCCATCTATTAGTCACTACATTGTCAGCCTGGGATCTAGGAACCAAGTCCCATGTGTGATTCCTCATTAAGGCTTTATATTCATCCTTCATAGCCTGCATCCAAGAAGGGTGACTCAGAGCTTCAAACACTTTAGTAGGTTCTGGTGAGTGCACAGAAGGATTAGAGGTGGCAAGATAGGAAAAAGTTTTTGGTTTGTAGATACCACATTTGGATCTAGTTTTCATTGGATGTTGATTAACAACAGAAGTGTTGGGAGTAGACTGAGAAGAAGAAGAGGAACTATCAGGAGAGAGAGGACTATACTCAAGTTGGACAATAGGACTAGTCACAGGAGATGATTGAACAAAATCAGACCTTGGCTCCCTAGGAGATGGACTGAGTTGAGATAGATGAGTGGGAGAAGTATCAGGAGAAGAAGGATTAGTAGAAATAGTTGTAGAAGGAGGTAAGTGACTAGATGATGGACAAAGAGGATTGGTAGAAGACTGAATATTAGGAGATGGAGGAGTGAATTCAGGAGCAGATAGATTTGGTAAACTAGGGGATTTGTTTGAAGGAACAGGTAGGGACAACCTAGACTCACTGACAGTAGATCCAGTGGAGTTTTGAATGGCAATGGAAGGTGTATTAGACTTGGAATAGGGAAAGCTATGCTCATCAAAGATGACATCTCTAGAGATATAGAGCCTGCCAGTAGGACTGAGACACAAATAACCTTAATGACAAGGACTTAGTCCAAGGTGAGTGCATTTCTGAGTGTGAAATTGAAACTTTCTATTGTGATAAGGTCTGAGGTAAGGATAGGAAGCACAACCAAAGACTTTTAACATAGTATAATCAAGAACCTTTCCAAATAAGCATTCAAAAGGGGATTTATGGTCCATAATAGGAGTTGGAAGATAGTTAATAAGCCTAACAGAATGTGAGAATGCTTCCCACCAGAATTTTAGAGGTAGAGAGGCCTGAGCTAGGAGGGCTAGCCCCATTTCTACAATAGACCTTTGTTTCCTTTCTGCCTTGCCATTTTGGCCATGTGCATGAGGACAGGAATGTCTAAATTGAATTCTAGAATCTTTTAACAAAGGTTCAAAGTTCCTAAATTCTCCCCCAGTCTGTTTGCAGACATTTGATCTTAAGATTAAACTGAGTTTCTACTTGCATTTTAAAGTGTGTAAAGGCAGTAATAGCATCAGATTTAACTTTTAAGGGAAAGATCCAAGTGTATCTGGTAAAATCATCCAGAAAGTGTATGTAATATGTGTATCCAGTTGAAGAATGGACTGGAGAGGGCCCCCAGAGATCTGAGTGAACCAGATCAAAGGGAGCAGTGGTTTTGGATGTGGAATGTGAGTAAGGCATGAGTGTTGTTTACCAAGACAACAAGCTTCACAAAAAAGATAAGTTTTCATTAAGATCAAAAGATTCATTACAGACTCTGAGAACTTGACTTAGAACCTTACTAGAGGGGTGACCTAGCCTTCTATGCAAACAGTGGCTTTGTTTTGATTGGAATGCAAACTAACAAAAGACTCATGACTAGACCTACTAGGAATAGTACAAGACTTGGTGACACTGGAACAAGATAAAACATCAGAAGATTGACTTGATGGAGGAACAACTTCAGAATCTTTTGATGAAGAGGAGCTCAAACAGTCTGGAATGGACATTTGGTAGAGACCATTTCTAAAAGTACCTTGCAGAAGAATTCTCTTTGTAGTTAGATCCTTCACAAAACAAGAATCAGAGTGAAATTCAAGAAAAACAGAGTTATATGCAGTTAACTTAGAAACACTAAGAAGATTTTTAGTGATGCTAGGAACATGAAGAATACCATTTAGAGAAAGTTGTGAGTTACTATGAGTGGGAAGTGTGGATTGACCTACATGAGCAATGTGTAAGGACTCACCATTACCTACAGAGAGTGCATCAGACCCTTCATATCCAGAGCTCAAATGCAGGTTATTAAGATCATTAGAGACATGACTGTAGCCCCACTGTCAGCATACCAGCTAGGATCCATCATTGTGTCAGCAGAGGCAACATAAGCAGCATTTGACCTTGGACTAGAACTTTGATAGGAGCCATTACCAGAGTTGTTAGCAACAAGAGGATCAGTATAGGAAGTTTCATACCTGTGATAACAATTTGCAGCTATGTGTCCAATCTTACCACAGACTTGACACACTGGTCTAGGACCTGAACCAGACCTTCCACCTCCTCTATTTCTACCACCTCTGTTGCCTCTGTAACCACGACCTCATCTACCAGAATTTTGACCACCATAGGGATTTCCATGTCTATTACCTCTATTCCCTGAACCAGACTTATGAGAAGCCAAATTAGTTGTTGGTGATGGCACATCTAGGTTAAGTAAAGGATTAAAACGTGCTAAAAGTCTCTCATGGGTCACCAGCTGGGACTGCACCTCTTGCCAGGTCAACGAACCAATCTTTGATGTTATATTGACGATTACTGACTCATAATCTTTACCAAGACCACCTAGGGCCGCCAGGATGAGCTCAGCATTGGAAATCGGATACCCAACTGCAGCTAAGCCATCTGAATAGGATTTCATCAGGGCAAGGTAATCCACCATAGATTTAGACCATTTGTCTGTTCAGGTCAGAGCTCCTTTGTATTCTAGCATACGGGCTTCAGACCGATTGTTGAATAATGTCTCCAAGGTATTCCAAACTTCATAACTCGATTGACAGCCGACAACTTCAGTTAGGGCTTGCTCGGTCATGGATGCCATCAACCAACCCATAAGTAGAGAATCAGAAACAAACCATTCATCATAGGCTGGATTTGTGACAGTACCATACACTGGTAATATCATAAACTGAGATGGACGAGTCTGTGTTCCAAGTAGATAACCGTCTAGACGACGACCACGAACAATCGGAAGGATTTTTAATTTCCAGAGAAGATAATTGCTCCGATCTAGTTTTACTGTGCAGCTCTGAGTCAGATGACCACCAAACGGAGTTGGTCTAGTAAGACGACTCGGTGTCGGAGATGAAACCATAAAAGTTGACAGCGGTGGTAGGGATCCACGAGATAACCCAGAAAAGAGGGGATCTATGTGAGAAACATTTAGATCAGGAATTGCTCGAGTTTGCATGTGACCGGTGGTGGTCACAATCGGAGTTAGAGATGGTGCAGAAGGGTTTTGAGGAATTGAAGTAGTCATTGTACTGATAGAGGATAGAGATCCAAAAAAGGTACTCATCTGAGTATTTGGAGTAGAGGCTGAAACAACCGGCGGCGTTAGCTCACCGGAAGTGACGGTGGCGTTAGCCATACCACCTGTTGCTATGCTACCAAGTAAGAAAAAGAGGCAGCTAGGGTTTTAGTAAATGTTTCATTGAACACCATAATGTCTTGTACACCATATTTATATGTGTACATAATTACACCTTTAGTACAATACTTTTAGATAACTACTACAAGGTCCCTTAGCCTTATAACATTATATTCTAACAGAGATTGACGGTTTGTTTTGTGCTTCAGGAAATGGAATCAAAAGAAAAACTGGTGATGGCTGAGAGCAAAATTGTGGATACAGTTCAGATGGACTCTGTAATCGTCGGTTTGAAGCCAAAGTGTTTGATTATCGATGAAATAGATGGTACTCTTGGAGAGGGCAAGGGTGATATTCACATCAAGCAAAACATAAGACTTAAATATGCTTATTGTTTGGAACATACTAAGAGTTGTCTTATTGTTTGGAAAACATTATGTTGATTCAGGTATCAGAGCTATGCATTTCACTGACAAACATCTTTTAAAAGTCAAGACAATTTCTTCCAAAATGAAGCAGAATATCAAACAAAAATGCAATTTCAGTACTTTATTTATCTTTTTTTTTTGGCCAAACCCAAGTGGCAGCTCTCTTAATGAACCAAATCTAGGTACCTCAATGTCTATAGCCAGAAAATGAGCCTTATATGAGCCAGATATGTGTGCCTTGAAGTAGTCACTTGAATTAAGCCTTAAATGAGACTGATACTGATACTGATACTGATACTGTTACTTAAGGGACAATTTGTCATACCGAGTTGTAAACGAAAAAGGGTCAAAGAACTCGGAAAACAGCTTGTATATCCTGCAACAGCAAACAACAGAAAAGCAATGAAGTCAAGTAATAAAGGTAATGAATGGTAACAAAACGGAAAGTGAAAGCTTTTTGAAGCCCATGAATGGTTTGGGAAAAAGATTGTCTAGGTGTGGGGAGAGTTGATAAAGGAAAAACTACTTGATTTTTTATGGTGCTATTATAGACATATTTTGCGTCATTGATTATGTTTGTGATGTGTTGAAAAAGGCGAATCGGATACGTCTTTTGAAGGATTTTTCAAGAATGCAGCTGTTTATGAAGCCAAGAACAAGTGGCATAATGTGATTGAACCCAAGAACAAGAAGAGGCCTAAAAGAAATGATCCTAAAGAAAAAGTAGTATCGAATCATGCTCCGAAAAGAAGTAAATATGAGTGCTTGAACTGTAAGAAGACATTCAGTTCATATCAAGGACTTGGGGGACATAGACCTTGCAACAAAAAACCGAAATGAGAGTCCTTTTAAGCCGATCGTGTACCGATACCGTGCGTACCGTACCGATACCGATATGCGATGCGATGCGATCGTTATCGACATCGATCGTGTGCTTTAATGCAATAGATATGCCTAGTTCATAGGTTGACTGTGTGCCTTGGTGTGCTGAGGTTTTTGATCTACATTGTATCATCATGTAATAGATAGGCCTAGTTCATAGGTTTATTGAACTTGTAATTCAACACCTTGTGAATTCCGGGCATGATAATTTAGTTCTTTGAACTTGAATATCCTTTTTATATTTTGGTGATAGTTCATCCTTTGTTTATATCAGCTAGTGTTCATCTGAATTTATATTGTTTATACACATATCATGTTATAAACACCACACCTTAATCAAGTTAATCTATGCTATTCTTTTTATCAATCAAAACCACATAAACTTGACATAGGCTTAATAGTTAATCACTTGAATTAAGCCTTAAATGAGCCTTATATGAGCCAGATATGTGTGCCTTGAATTAGTCACTTGAATTAAGCCTTAAATGAGACTGATATTGATACTGATACGATACGGTGTTAGTGTAAACGCTTCGATAAAATTCGGCTTTCAAATACTACGTCAAAATGGTATCAAACACGGTCTCAAAATGAAGATAAAAAAAATATGAACTTTGGTGAAACAATTTTGATGATCGGTGTTCTAAATCAAAAGTTACGGTCGTTTATAAGAAAAAGCGCTCCGGTTAATACAAATATTTTTTCGTCTTTCAAAATATTCGTCGGAAGGGTATCATATTTGGGCTCAAATTGAAGAGAGAAAAAAAACATGAATTTTGGTGAACAAATTTCGATGATCGGAGTTGTAAATCAAAAGTTACGGTTGTTTGAAAAAAAACATATAAACAGCTACAGTAAATATATCATATATGCAAACAATACCATTACCGAAGCTCAAGTTACGTGCGCGTCCCTCCTAAAGGGTATTTTTATCCGTCTGAAATCTTTTTGTCCTTTTTGCAACTTAAAAAAAGAATGTGTCCTATTTATTTATTTTATGTCAAAAAGAGGATTTTTGGCTCTTTATCTCTTTTCTATATAGAATGCCTATTAAGATTATTTTACGTATTTTATGTAATTTCTGGAATGATCAATATTAATAAAACCAAACTGTGTAGTTATGTGAATCACTTGGAACTTTAAAGATTTTACTTTTTATTTTATTTTTAGAAATTTTGATAATTACTCACGTTTTTTATTTATTTTTTCATATTTGGATGGTTGAATGACAAAAGCAAACTACGGAAAAGACATGTAATGTGTAATATACAAAATGTAATAAAAGATTTGCTCACAATATAGAATAATAGATCACTCCCAAAAAAAAAAAAAAAAAAAAAAAAAAAAAAAAAAAAAAAAAAAAGAAGAAGAAGATAATGCTGCCGACAAGTTACTTTGAATAGGCCAACTTGCGGTACAAAAGGTAGTCCACACGCGCAGGGGTATATTAGGGTAATAAGGTAATTGCTCTGGACAGGGCAGATATGCTTCGACATTATTGCTACCAAATTTCTTCTTGTGCCTCCCAACATCATCCGATCAAATGCTCTTTTGTTCTTAATATAAAAAAAAAAATCCTTTTTTCAATCATCAAAGCAGAAAGCTCTGAAACTACTTATTTCTCTTTTCAATAAATCGGTTGAAGATGGAATCTAACTCCTCGTAAGGCAGAGCAAATCGGACTGTTGGAGGGTAAATCGGACTGTTACCAACAAATTCAGGTACTGCGAATGACCTTTATTGAAGTTATTTTTTTTTAAGAATTGAAGCCCTTTTATTTTCCAGATTTTGTAGGAAAGATTTTGGGTGTTTCAATTAATATTGTAATGGACTGTTTGTTGGAGTAAAGAACATTCAATGACACTAGTGCTACTGGTGCAATCTCTTCCCTAAATTGTTTCTTCTTGCTTCTTTTTTCTGTTAATTCTTTCCCCTGCATTTTCTGCACTTCCCGTTTTTCTCTAGTAAATATTTGTGAATTGGACTTCAATTCACAACAAATGAGTCGATATTAACGGGCTGCAGCAACTCATTCCTGTTATGGATACATGGTTCAAAGTTGCGGTCTCGGTCACCGACTCGGAGACCATCGAGTCACATGAATCGTCGCGTATCGGTATCGTTTAGACTGGTTTCTCCCATATAAAATGCTTTAAAAAATAGAAAAAAAATCTATAAAAAAAAATATATGAATAACTAAACACAATATCAAAATGTCTCAAAACAATAATAAGTTCATTTTTTTTAATTAAATACAACAAAATATATGCTGTCGCGTTACGTTATCCAAATAAAACATGATACTCATAGTTTTTACGTCAAATCATTAAATACATTTTAAATCTAGAATAAATAGTTAAATGCATCATCATCACATAACATCTTCAAGGAATTTCTTATATAAACATGTTTACCATCTTGAGATTCCTGAGAATAGAATTCAAAAAATCGTTATTTATAAATGTAGTCATTAAAATTAAAGTAAACTATAATATGATTCATTAAAGATTATAAGCCTCAACAAAAAAAATGTGCAAATCGAAGGTTATAAGTCTCAAATTAACACTATTAATCGACACTATGACATCGTAAATACATAAATAGTGTCATGTAATTTGACACTATGACGAGAGCAACCTATAGTTAAAATAAAGAGAACAAAAGAATATAAATAATTATTATAGAAAATTTATGATAATTAAAAATGAAGATTAAAAAGATAAGATTGTCCCTTCAGAAAAAGAAAAAAAAAAAAAAGAAGATAAGATTGATTAAAAAAATATGGGGAGGTGGTTTTAAAGGACAAAAAAGAAGTTAAAAATATTAAATAGGACATCAACGGAAAAAGTTGGAATTTAAGGACAACCTCTTATTATTTCTCAAAAATACCCCTGTTTAGTGGTTTTGCCGAACAGCAGATGAGTATCAATTTGATACCAAAAATCAAAAAAATTGTAACTAACACAACTTGAAAGTGTAATTAAAGAAGGCAAGATATCCATAATGATAATGTAAAGAGTGAAATTGACAGTGGAAATCGCCGTATATTTTTGCTAAAGGTGACGTATAGCCTAAAAAATTATCAAATTGTGCCAATCACATGAACTAACGGTTAACAGAAAGAAAGATAAAGAAGACAACCAAAAAAAAGAGAAGGAGAAAATCGCACCTGTAAAAGGTGCATCGGTCTAGTGGTGAACTAGATTATAATGTCTCATTGAGACTAGTGTTCAAATCCCGTTAAAAAAAAAAAAATTTAATTCGCACATGCAATATTTGAGTTTTACGAACAACATAATGGATTTATCACAATTTGAGAAAAATGTATTTAATATGAAAATACATATGTGGTTACAAAAAGATCCCTAAAAATCAAGCCATAACTTTTTTTTTCAGAAAAATAAAAATAAAAAATCAAGCCATATTTATCAGGAAAAAAAACCAAAAAGATACGCATAACATTAATGGGCATTTAATTGGCTGTTACAATTCTGAAATTGGCTGGAAGGGTATAAAGGTCTAGTGGTTTATATTATTGTCCTTATAAACATAATATAAATCTCACTGGATTAAACCCTTATTTCTATAGTGAAAATGTCCTTTTTAAACATTAAAGCCAAAAAATATTAGACTGAACATATTAGTTTTTTTTTATAAAGAAGTTGCTTTTCCTCAAAAAAAAAAAAAAAAAAAAAAAAAAAGAAAAAGAAAAAGTTGCTTTGTTTTCGCAGATTTCTTTATAAACGGTTTTCTTTTTTCTTTTTATACAGAACCTGGGTTTCCTGGTTTTCATTCCTCCATCAACAAACAAACCTAAAAAAAATAAAAATAAAATAAAAAAAAATCCAGCCTCTCGTCCAGTGAAGAAGACGATTCTAGAAGAATTGAAGAAGAAGATCTATTACCTCTCGTCCTCGCCTCGTCAAATTCGAAGGTTGGTTGTTGTTTTAATATGGGTATTTGTGGTTTTGGTTTTGGTTTTGGTTTTTTTTCTTTGTTAGAAATTGAGGAAATTTAGTGAATAAAATCTGTGTTGTGGGCTTGTGGCTCTTGGAGTTGTGGGTTTGTTCTTGCTTTTGCTGATTTGCTCTGTAAATATTTTTTTTTATAAAGAGGCAAGAGGATTCACGGGTGCACATTTGTACAACTATTTTTCTATTTGTTGTGAAAAGATGATTCTCTGCTAAAAAATAGTAAGGTTCTCTGCTTCTGCTTCTATTTCCAGTCGAAATCACTGTATCGGATTGACTCGGCCGAGTCAGACCGATATATACCCGAGTCATGCCTAAAACGAGATGATACCGGTAAGCTCCGAGTCCGAGTCGACTCGGACGAGATGAATCCGTAATTTTGTACCGGTAAGCTCCGAGGCCGAGTCGTCTCCGACTAGTTTCCGTCTGGGTATGCGACCTTGGATTGCTGTTGCATATTCAGCTCCTGTTGCAGCTGCTACCGCTGTTTTCTTGATTTACCCAATTGGTCAAGGAAGTTTTTCTAATTGTATGCCTCTAGGAATCTCTGGTACTTTCAACTTCATGATTGTATTCATAAAAAAATTTTGGTTTTAACACTGAGACACCGAAGGACTCGAAAAAAGCCCTATAGAAACCTTTTCAATTTAAACCGAATCAGTTGACCGGGTCTACGAATCTATTCTAACTATCAACAAATTCCTAGAATTTTAGGTGGGATGGGAATTGTAATTCTGTCCACTTCTCGAGGTATAATGACCGACCGAGAGGCTAGACTAGAAGGAATCGGCTAAAAAATTGACTAGAGTCATTTTTGTATCACTTCGCACCTCTTTTTTCCTTTCTTGTTCTGTTTCTATTGGGAAATTGTGAAATGGATTTTATTTATGTGAACTATCCCCCCGTTTCAAGACTTAATTTCTTTTGGAGTAGGAACGGGAAGGGTGAAAGCGAGGCGGGATACTAATTCCTCACCCGCAAATCCTACCTTCCCGTAGGTTATTTTCTTTTGTCGAGACTTTGAACCATGAAGCTTACTGGTGGTAGGGAGGGAGGGACATTGTCGTTGGGTGCAGGAGATGGGTGGTTTCTGTTCTGTGGCTGGAGCTGAAGAGCAAGCAGATTTCAGAAGCCACGGGAGGAGAAGAGAGACGCCAGTGGAGAGGCTGCTATGGTGGGTTGGAGGTGGATGATAGAGGCTGGGGAGGCCATGGAGAAGAAGGGTGGAGGCTGGCTGAAATTGATGACCGGAGAAAGGTGCGCTGGTGGAGGGCATGAGGGGGTTAATGGGCAGATATTTTTTACTGTGAAGGACAAGTTTGTCTTTTCATCTTATTAATTAAAATGATTGCCCTGGCCCTAATTTTTGAGCCCTGGCCATACCGGTTGCCTTTATTAATCCTTTATAAGTGTTTTGGTTGGATCTTTTAGATCTTAGCTCTGTCTGACCATTAGTCTCTGTCAAAGTTTCTATGCCTTTCTCAGATATGTTAAAATAATATTGCTCTTTGCCTTAATCAAAATATAAGCTCGTCTCTTTATAATATATGTCTCTCTTGCATATTAGGGTGTCCATAATGGTGATATTTTCAAGATTCCCTAAGTCTGTTAAAGAATGGGCCTCCAAAATTTAAGTCCACAGTGGCACCCAACCCAACTCCTCACCCCTTAATAATATTAAGGCTTTCCCTTACAATAGGGAGTCTCCTAACGTAAATAGTGTCACATTTTCTCCTCTAAAACACTACACCAATTCATTCCAGCGCCAAATACTTTCTAGAAGTCAGACTGAAGACATCCAAAACCACCCAAATTTGAACATACGATATTTCGGTGATTTGCATTCGAATATTCCTTTACTTATCAGAAATTATTGCTTAATTCATCAATTATATAGTGTTGGTCGGAGTGAGTTGCAGCTGTCGGCGGTTCCTCTCTTGCCGGTGCGTCTCAAGTGCTTTTTTTCTTACTGCCTTTTGTTGTTTATTTGCCACTTTCTTTGTTGTGCTATTGAATTAATTTGCTCTTTTTTTTAGAAATTCTTTTTGTTAGAATCGGGAGATTGGGATTTTGGGATGATGGAGCTGTGAAAATTAGATTAGTTACACAATGACTTGGGTAGAAATTGAAATTGATTGTTGATACATACGATTAAGGTTGTATGAATGATGATATAAAGAATGATTTAATTGCTTGAAATTTTCAATCTTTAGGAAGAGTTTGTATGAATGAATTTAAGTACTCTGTTTTTTTTTTTCCTTTCTGAACAGCCATTGATTTAGCATATCTGTGAGTTTAGCACATCCCCTGCCCCATTAAATAACCCCACTTTCCTTGAAACACGCCCCACCCCATTAAATTCCCCACTTTCCTATAAATTTCTAGGACGTCTTTTATCTCCACTTTCCTATTCCTATTCTCCGTCTTTATCTCTTCTCCCCAAAAGTCTTCATGTTTTCCTATTCCTATTGATTGAGCTGTCATGCATTGAAACTATTTGATTTTTTGTTTACTTGTTCAGTGATTTTTGGTACAAAACAAAACGAAACACATATGTTAACACAAAAGGGATATTGTAGGTGGTGTTTTGTAGACTCAGAAGAATCGACATTTTTGAGTGATATATATAGTATGTTCACTAATGTAGAAATAGATTAATTGAAATTTATTAATTTGAAATAATGTTGATAAATCTGGTAGATTTTGAGATATATATATATTCTGTTTCTGAAAAAATGTTTTCCACGGTTAGGTAATTAATTTATGTTTATTGATAAAAGAATAATTATTATGAAGTATATTATACGTGTGTTGTATTTTATAAAGGTTAAATTCGTTAATCAAGATAAATGAAGATAGGAATGAATTTGGTCAATCCTCGGATCTCGCAGTCTTGCAGAGCTGAATATGACGAAAAGATATGACTTTATACTCATGTTTACATAAATATAGTGTTTGAAACTGATAATTCTTTGATAACATACTGTAAGAGTGTATCTATGTCGCCAATTGACATAGTCACAATACTCTTATGCAACGTGTGGTGTAGACTGTAGAGGTAGAATAGTTTTCATTAAAGATACACTCTTTTATTTTATTTTAATATAATTGTGTACCTGAATAGAGAGAGACTTGTAGTCAGAACAGGAGGCTGGACTATTTACTGCAATTCAATGAGATAGGAATGAATTTGGTCAATCTGCAAAATAGAAAGACGCACATACAATCTGCAAAATTGGCGGAAACACAGCGTTATTAGGATATCAACTATAATGTAATACGGCTGTTGCATGAAGCAATCCATAAAGCAGTAAATAAGAAACACCAAAAGTCTTCTACTCGGTAAATTACAAACATCGAAATTTAAACTTCTTTAGCGAGAATCAATTTTACTTGCTTTGACTTCAGCGAGTATGTTTTGACTTACTCCCAAGGATACAGTCTTACAGTAGTGTTTCAAACAGAAATTAAATCTGTGTCCTTTATCAATTTTACTTACTTTGACTTCAGCGAGTATGTTTTGACTTACTACCAAGGATACAGTCTTACAGTAGTGTTTCAAACAGAAATTAAATCTGTGTCCTTTATCAATTTTACTTGCTTTGATTTTACGTTAGTAGTGTTGTATGAGCGTAAGCGTTGAAGTCGACTATGCTGAGGGTTGCTGCAGGGTGAATGAATGAGTGCTGCGAAATAATGGTGAAGATGAGAATAAAGGGTGAAAGGAATGGTGATGGATGGTGCGAAATAATGGTGAAGATGAGAATAAATGGGGAATAATAAGTTGTGATACGGGGGGGTAGTTTTGTATGAGGAGTTACGTATGAGGAGAGGAGGAGGTGGATTGTGGATTTGTTTACGGGATATTTTTGTTTAATTTTTTTGGTGATCAGGTTAGTAGAGAGATATCAGGGGTTAGTTGTGTATTTTGTTTTGTCTTTTTTAATTTTCGAGTGGTGGATAAAGTTAGTTAGTTTAGTTTGTTTAATTCTTTTAATTTTCGAGAGGTAGATAATGGTGAGAGTGGATAAAGATAGTTATATCAAAGATAGTTATATCATGGTAGTGTGTAATTTTGTTTCGTTTTTCCTGCACCTTTATTTTTTAATTTTCGAGTGGTAGATAATTTTAGTTTTTTTTTTTCTGCACGTTAATATCCGGGTATGGGTCGGGTAGGAGGTGGAAATCGGGTAATTAGGTAGTTATTTACTCTAAAATATATATATAGATAATAATAATAATAAAATGTCCTTATATTTAGATGTGCCTAGGAAGTTGAAAAGTAATATTGAAAAGCGTAAAGAGTATTAAAATATGTATTGGAAATGTAACTACGACATAAAAAGAAAATTTTGATTTTGACAACTGCGACATATAAATAGGAACGGAGGAAGTATATAATAAGTTTTGTCTGTATAAGGATTAGGCTGCTATATGGGGACACCATTCGATGTTCAGAATAGCTTGCTTAGTATACGAGCCTCATGTATAGGTTAATTCAGTCAAAGTAACTGTGTGTTGTTCTGCAGTTGATATTTTGTAATGGGGAAGGGTTCGAAGAGCGTTGCGTGCAAGTCTGCATCGCATCAGCTCTTCAAGGACCGGGCAAAAAACCGTGTTGATGATCTTCAGGGGATGTTTTCTGACCTGCAATCTGCTCGGAAGGAGAGCCGAACTATAGATATTGCGTTGCTTGAAGAGCAGGTTCACCAGATGCTCCGTGAGTGGAAAGCCGAACTCGGTGAACCATCTCCTGCCACTTCTTTGCAGGTAAAGAATGATAATAGAAAACAGTTTCAAATTTTGTTTACATGCTTAATACCTTGTGGGGTTTGTTGTTTGATAATAGTGTAGTGGTGTAATTCAATGAAGGAACATGGACCATTACTATTTAGCTAATGTGAGATTGTGATTAGGTGCTTGTGTTCCTTTATGAAGGACATATGTCCACGTCTTTCCTAATCTCATTGTAATCATATATGACCGGCATGAGCAAGGCCATCCAACCCTTCATTAGGTCCTTGCTTCTTTTTTTTTCTCCGTCTTGTGTTTTTTGTAGTAGAGTATAACATATGGTTACTTAGATGTTACGATTGATAGAAAAGTGGTGGATTGCAATAGGTATTTTGGATCTCATGTTGGTGGTTTTTGAACTGCTGATACCGATTGCATTTGTGATAGTAGTATTTGTTACATACTTACCTTCTCCACTTTAGTTAGCATGAGATGCTTATACAATCTATTGAGCATTGAGTCGTTTTGGTGATTTGTCGCTTAACTGTTGATATCTATTGATCTGCTTGCAGGGTGGCAGTATTGAATCATTCTCATCAGACATTTACAGGCTATTGCATTTGTGTGATGAGGAAGATGATGCCACCAGTCCACTAACCGCACCAAAGACTGAGATAAATGCACCAAAAGCTGGTGATGTTGCTGCTTCCCAACAGGTCTATGTGATATTAATGCAGTACCTCGTATGTTTCTATTGGCACAGTATGCATACTACTATTCCATGGCATGTCTCATGGGTGGGGATAGCTTTCTCAATTCTTGTTTTGTGTTGTGTTTTTCCATATACCTTCCATTTCTTTTTTGGCGCTGTATTGTTTACATGTACTTTTCAGGTTGAGTCATTGAATATGAATATATTGGCTTTTTGTGCAAAGAATTAGTTCAAAGACTTTTGGCACATTTTTTCTAGTACAGTTTATAATAAGATTATATAGTGGTACCTGTTTGGCTATTGAAGTTTTTCCTGGCGTGAATTGGGCTATAGCTTGGTTCTGTTTTGTTTTCCTTAGGTTTGGGCGCTGATGACGTTTTCTCTTATCCATCTTCTTTGGTAATAATCATGGTTTCCCATAGTTCTGGCTTTCATTTGTTTAGATTTTGCCCTTTTTAGTATAACTTTGGGCGATGGATTTCTAAATTTTGGAAAATTCTGAGTTTGCCTGTGTTTATTCTTTATATCCTATTATCAAGATCCCTAGTTCTTGGTTTCTGAGTACCTATGAGTGGTTTACGACTTTACGTGTATCATTCTTCATTGACTTCTTAAAGATTACGTTGACAAAGTACATGCCAACCATCATTATTCGCCCACTACATAAAAATAACCAGAAATTGTCACTAATGTTGTTGGTGTGAAGCTACTTCTTTTGCATTGACCTAAAAATTCATATCAATATCCTTAATGTTATAATTATATGGTTTTATTTAAGATTAGTGATGGTTAATTTCCTTTAGTTGGTCTTCGTTTATACTTCATCTAATTGAAGGGCATTGTTTTTCATGGAGAATGTTATTGACTAGATACGTGCTACTAACTTGCCACAAATATGGATTTAGTTACTACTTGGTTGTTTATGATTATGCTTTATACCAAATGTGATGTGATTGGAGGTTTATTCAATTCTATTTGTTTTGTTGAAGTAATGTTTTTGTAAGCTTTTTCTCACCTTTTAAAGCTATTTGGGATGTAAGGTGGTTTTGGCCCAGTTATCTTCATTTTTTTTGTTTCTTCTTTTGGTTCTTGTATTTCATTATAATATATTGTTTAGAAGGTGGATTTAGTGGCTGAGAAGGGGTTTGAGTCAATATAATGCTAACAAGCCGTCCTGATTTTCTGAAGGGTTTTAATGCTAGCCAGGTGGCTCCAGAACAAAGTTTCCAAGTGCTAGATCAGAACAAAAGCTGTCCCTCTGGAGCCAACAATATGGAACTTCACAATTTGGCTGGTGCATCACAGCTTGAATTTCATCCCTTTGAGTTGCATCAGGATTTTGAGCCACAGTACTTCACAGGGTTTGATGGCACGGGTATTTTCGGGGAAAATGCTTTGCCGAACATTGCTGAATTTGCTCAAAACTTTTGTCCACCCCCTTCTGCTTTTTTAGGACCAAAGTGTGCCCTCTGGGATTGTCCTAGGCCTGCTCAAGGGCCAGAATGGTGCCAAACATCTCAGGACTACTGCAGTAGCCATCATTCCACGATTGCACCTTTTGAAGGATTTCCAGGCATGCCTCCTGTTTTACGACCATGTGGTATTGGCTTGAAGGATAATCTGCTCTTTGCTGCACTGAGTGCAAAGGTTCAAGGAAGAGAGGTTGGGATACCAGAATGCGAGGGGGCGGCTACTGCAAAATCCCCGTGGAATGCACCTGGTATGGCTGCTGATTAAAAGAGTACTCGCTTTGAATATGCTGCTCTCATCAAACCTTCCATGCTTAATGTTTATGGGCCTTCGTAACATATGCTTGCCTTATGTTTTCTGTTGTCTGCAGAACTGTTTAATCTTGAAGTTTTGGAAGGGGAAACAATCAGGGAATGGCTTTTCTTTGATAAACCTCGAAGAGCATTTGAAAGTGGGAACAGGAAGCAAAGGTCATTGCCGGATTATAATGGGCGCGGCTGGCATGAGTCGAGGAAGCAAGTAATGAACGAGTTTGGAGGGCTAAAGAGATCCTATTATATGGATCCTCAACCTCTTAAAACTTATGAATGGCACCTCTATGAATACGAGATCAACAAATGTGCTGCTTGTGCATTATATAGACTGGAACTCAAGCTTGTAGATGGTAAAAAGATTCCAAAAGGAAAAACAGCTAATGATACAGTTGCAGATCTGCAAAAACAGATGAAGAGACTTTCTGCAGATGCCGAATTTCAGTTGGAAAACAAGTTGGCTGTCAGGGGAAATGCAAAGTTAACTTCTAACAATGGTCCTGGAAGCGTTGATGCCGCCTCAAATCGTATGGCGCCTGTGAATGGAGGGTTTGATTATGGAAGTGGTGCTTCATATGGATACCTTTCTAACGACATGAGTGGCTATTACAACATAAATGGTCAATAATTTTAACTGTTCTCTTAAATAAGGGGTAATGTTGTCTTTTTTTCTTTATGAATTGAATGGTTTGCTGGAACCCAGTTCAAACTGATAGAATTCTGTTTTTTTTAAGGTTGCAGTTGATGATGTCAATCTTTGTCAACCATACCGCGTCTTCAGTAGGAGTATTGTTGCGGATACATTGCACCAACAACCCAAAGTACGACTGCAATCTGACTCGTACAGTTTTTGGGGAGACATTTAACACTTTATAATAATTGTGCCTGAATCTCATTTGGCTGCCATTACATATTCCATCATTTAACCTTGTAGGGGATGGTGAAGGCTTTGATGCATGTAGTAGTGTTGGGTAACTTAGTAAATATGCCGTAGTTAGTTTGGATGCGTACCCTATAGAGGAGGCCTAAATGACACTGGCTTTTCTTCGGGATGTTGTTCCGTTCACTGGCTTGCCTTTTTATTCAGCATTTCCTGACTAACCTTTCTTTCTACCTATGGAGGATGGGGAATGGCCTTATGACAAAAGATGTTTCTTGAAATTTGTATGTTTTTCGAATGCGTTGTTATTATGATTAATGTGTCGTTATTCCAAAATGATTATCTTAGATATCTTTCTAGCCGCTGTATTTTTGCTGCAATTTGCGGTGATCTCGTAGTCAGTCAGATGGTGTCAAATGGTACGACTTTTGTGGAATCGTCTTTTATGCCTCCTGCGTTATGAAGCACGGACACGATATCGATATGGTGACACGATTAATTTTAAAATTCAAGGACATAATATGTTAGTGACACGTGTATATATATATATATATATATATATATATATATATATATATATATTATTAATATTTTAATATATATAAAATTAATTTATTATGATGTATAAAAATTGAATTTATACAAAGTAAGAGATGTAATACGCAATATTGTTCTAAAAGAAAATGTAAAAATGTAATAAACATATTGGTTGCAAGTGGGTATACAAGATTAAATATAACTCTGATGGATCTGTAGAAAGGTACAAGGCTAGATTAATAGCAAAATGCTACACTCAAACATATAACATTGACTATCAAACGACCTTTTCACCAATTGTGAAAATCACTACAATCAAGGTACAAGGCTAAATTAATAGCAAAAGGCTACACTCAAACATATGACATTGACTATCAAACAACATTTTCACCAGTTGTGAAAATCACTACAATCAAGTTTTGCTGACAGCAGCAGCAACCATCAATTGACATCTTCATCAAATGGATAACAATACAAATTTCTTGCAAAGAGATCTTCATGAAGAAGTATATATGCAGCTTCCTTCAGGATTCAAAATTGACAAGCCGTTTACAGATTAACCAAGTCCTTATATGGATTAAAGCAAGGCAGCAGACAATGTAATTGTAAGCTGACAGAGTCATTAGAAACACAAGGATTTATTCAATCCAAGAACGATCACAGTTTGTTCACAAAAGGTTCTGGAAAGTCTTTCATTGCATTATTGGTCTATGTGGATGATATCATAGAAGCTAGTACAGACATTCAATTGATACAACAAGCTAAAGTAGGTTACAGACGTAGTTTACTATCAAAGATCTTGGTAAGCTAAGATATTTTTAAGGCATTGAAGCTGCAGAATACCTAAGGGTATTTCCATCTCCCAAAGGAAATGCACCTTAAATTTTTTACAAGAATGTAAGTTTTTGGGGGCCAAGAAGACCTTGCAGCATGGAAATACCCAAAGGAAATACACCTTAAAGCTTGACGGGGTGCTATAATATATTGATATATGGATAAAGAAATGTGATGCAAGAGGATGTGTTCAACTGAGGCAGTCAACTCAGCGGAGTAGTGTAGCTAGGCAATTATCCTGTTACAACAATCTTATAACTTCCTTCCAATCGATTCACGAGGTGTAAGTACTATAAATACTCCATTATCGGTAACATTGTAACTTAATTTATTTATTATTCGGAGTAATAAAAATTCCGCATTATATTTTGTAATGTTTTCAATTTCACAATTTCAACCAATAAGTGGCTCACAGGCCGTTGAAAAGTTAATGTGTAAACTAGGGAAACATTTCTTTTTCCCAATGGGCAACATTCAGACGCGCTTAAAATAATAAGAGGTGGTAAAAGTTACTAACAAACACCTCTTAATTAATTATAACTTTATCAGTTAAAGTTAAAATTTTCAAAATAAGTACTTAATCTTTTTTAACTAACAGTCCCTGCATTCATGTTTAAGCCTTTATCGTATCGTGGTTTCGTCCTTTGTTCCCTTATTGTGTGATATCATTTGAGGTTTGGTGAACAATGTTAATAAGATCGAGCTGAATCATGACAAAATCATGTTTACATTTTATTTTTTTGGCATCATAATATCGAATTCATATCTATTTTCTATATTATACAAACTGACATCGAATAATTTTATAATAAAGATTTTATAAATAAAAGATCAACAACAAAAAGGAAAGAAAACCTGATGTAACAATTTATTTTCACATAGCTTGCACAGCCTTCTTCTAACTAGGACCAACTAAGAAACATGTAATTCAATCAAAAACAGAGCAGACGCAGGACGAGCAACGCAACCCGACACAAACCCTGCTCCAATCATCTCCACCTTGTAAATACACAACTGAGTGATTTCACTGGCCAAACAACTTCTTGATTCCAGACTTTTGGTCTGCAGTCAACCTGCTCGGGAACTTAACGTCGAATTTGATCCTCAGATTGCCCTTTCTTGAAGGATCTTTAGAAATAGGCATCCCTTCTCTTGGTACAACTTCTTCATAACCAGGGTGAATGATATTGCTGACAGGTATTGTCAACCTTCTGCCATCTAAAGTGGTGAGGTTTACTGTATAACCTGTTAATGCTTCTGAAAGTGAAACTTTCTGTTTGAATACAAGATCATTTCCCTCTCGTGTGAAGACACTATGTGGTTTCTCATCGATCACAAACACAAGATCAGCTGGGACAACGTTCGGCTGCTCGTTCCCTTTCTCTGGAAAAGTGATCTTAGTACCCTTTTTCCAACCAGGTTTTATGTCAATGTTCAAGATCTCCTCCACTGGTATTGTTTTCCTGACAAACGATGACAAAGGTATTTGAGTACTAAAACTTTACAATGGTTGTTCCGTAAAATATATGACGCAGGACGCAGTGCGGAATCTCTATCTACACAAGAATTTGAGAAAAACATCCAAAACCCAAAAACTTACCATACACACACAAACACACTGAACTTCAAATAAGATGTTCTGATCTAGACAATCTTATAACAAAATTCTAATTAGTCTTTATCTTCATGAGGCCTCTACACTAGTTAAAATAAAGATAGGCCCTGATTTTAGTTGGGAAAATAAAGAAGAAGAAAAATTTCTCAAAGATATGATCTTTTAGAACAGGAACTTACCCACTGGCATCAGCTATTTCTCTGGAGATCTTCATCTTCTTGGTGGTTCCTTTGTAAAGCTCTTCAAGAGTACAAGGCAAGTTCTGCTCAATAGGTGGTGCTTTCCTAGGAGTAGAACTCATAGGTCCACCTCTCTCACCACCAAATGAACTGAAGATGTCATCCCCAAATACAGAGCTAGAAAACCTTGTATTACCACCCCTCATGCCACTACCACCACCACCACCTCCCATACCGCCCATCCCTCCAAATGGGCCTGAAAAACCAAAGAACTCAGCAAAAATGTCATCAGCATTCCTAGGATTGAATCGAAATACATTGGGGCCATCTCCTGTTGAAAAGAAGGTTGTTCCACCACCAGGCCCTCCAGCAGCATCGGGCGGTGGCACCTGTCCTTTTAAGCCTTCTTCACCATATTGATCATAAATAGCCCTTTTTTGAGGATCACTAAGAACCTATACAGAGTTTAGAAAAAAAAAAGATTAAACTTTCATTATGCAAAATGTACAACAAAGGTCAAACAGGTGGCGGGTTATACAGAGGCAAACTAAACGCCATACAATTCTATCAAGAATGGACGAAAACATGATTTGCGTCAAAGAAAGATGATTATATCATGGTTACATGTACAATATCCGGAGCAAAAAAACAATCTTTAACGAATTAATGAAAAATTGGTCGATGACAAATGACAACATGAACTGCAATTACGAAAGTTTAAGAAGAATAATTGAAATTTACAAAGCAACAAACAAACACATAAGGAACAGGAATTGCGATCAAAGCAAAGGGCAGGAAAGAAGAAAAATACCTCATAAGCTTCAGAAATTTGTTTGAATTTAGCCTCAGCATCTTTCTTGTTATTGGGATTCTTATCAGGATGCCATTTCATGGCAAGTTTCCTATAGGCTTTCTTCAAATCATCATCTTTCGCACTCTTATCCACCTGCAATATCTTATAATAATCCACGCCCATCTTTTCTTCTCTTCTCAGAACTCTGCGTGAAGTAATATGAATAAAACGACGGTTATTTCTTGCTTAATTCTCAGGAAAATTGGTGTGCTGATTTCTTTGAAGGTAGGAAGCTGATTTCTTTGAAGGTAGGAATATATGATTGTAATCTGATGAATGAATGCAGCCAAGGGTTGGATTGGCGACATAAAAAGTGGGAGAGGGTAAAGGATAATTCTGGAAACTTAGATATACATGTCGGTTCAAGAACAATGTCGAACTTTCTAGATTTTGCTTAGAGACGAGTGACACAGCTGATATTCTTAATCTAATCAACTCAGATATTTTTCTTTTTCTTTTCTTTCCTTTTCCTATTTTTTCCTAAAAATATATACTAATAATACTTTTAAAAATAGCACTGGACACGTACATGTGAGTCAATGTACCCAAAAACAATTTCCTGTCCTGCAACGTCATCGTATAGGATGTCAAACGTAACAGAAATTATCTGAGTAAAATAATTTGTTTGGTTAAAAACCAAACCGAATTGTATTGGGTTGGTTTCAGATATTTTTAATTACACTCAATCCAACCCGAACTTAAACGGAATTTTTTTATACATGAAATATAATATACCGAACCAACCTAACATAACTCATTTTATCTAATAATCTAGTAGTCTCGGACTCTCAGCCCACACCACTTAGTCCAATAGTCCACAACATACCTTTTTAGAGTTTAGTCTATCTTAAGCCAATTGACTCAACACTCGTTCACCCTAAACCTAAACCGCAGCCAAAGCTTCTCGCCTCCTCCATCCATCTCGCACATTCCAGTTTCACAGTTCACCATCTTCATTGACAAGAATGAATGTATATGATTCAATTGTCTTTTGCTATTGATGTAAAATATGTGATCCAAACCTTTGGTTTGTGATTTATTTTAATGTGTAGGTAGTTATTTAGAATTTATATAAAAATTGTTGGTTTTGTCAATTAGACCCGTCAGGTTGACATTAAATTTCAGGTCTAATTTTTTTTTTTATAGATATATTTCTTCAAGTATCCCGGTTGTTATTTTAATGTTTAAAACTAAACTGTAGAAATGTCTATGACTTAAAACATGGGTCGTATAATTGAAAATCAATATATAATTATATGAAGTACGTAGAAATGCCAAGGACTATTGACAAGTACCCTAATAATTCAAAACTCAGACATTCTTAGGGGTAAACAAAAAAATCGGAAACTAAACTAACCGGTCAAACCAAATCGAACCAAACCGGAAAGGTATAAACCGTGGTTTTTTGGTCGGTTTTTGTATTGTAAAAATCAAACCGTGAAAAACAATTTGGTTACAATTTAAAAAAATAAAAACAGTTTATAACCGGACCAAAGCGGATTTTATATGTATATATATATATATATATATATATATATATATATATATATATATATAGAACATCAATGTGATTTTTTCGGTCATTCAACTCAACCTCGTTTAAACTTTGTATTTGTTATGTATTAATGATCAATTACTAATCTCATATCCTAAAGATTCATATTTTGTTGATCATTTCATAGACTTGTATTTATTTTCAATTATTTAAGAGAATCTTGAGTACATGTCAGTTCACAACTCACAACCACTAACTCTTTCTAATTCCTCAGCACCAATATTTGAAATATGTGAATGTTTATTTGTATGACTTGCTTCTTCTAATGATGTTGATGAACGTCATCAAGGACATTTTCCGATTTGTTCATTTGTTAGTTGACATCTTATCTAAATAAATGCATTTATAGACATTAATTTTATATATGTTTGTCTTTTATTTGCTTATAATTAGATTATGTTGGACAATAACATTGTTGAGATACTCAAAATCAGAGTTGGTGTTTTGGAGAAAATAAATGAAGCCCAAAACTATATGTTCTAACTATATAAAGCTCAAAACTATATCACACGTTTTTTCATTTGAAATGTGAAAAAATTAGCTATCTTTAATTTATTTCTCGTTTACTTATGAAACAAATGCATTCATCTTTCTCCCTTGACCATACTCAAAATATTATTTTTCCTAGTAGATTTTGAGATTTATATATGATATTCAATATTATAACGATTTGTTCATTATTAGTTTTTTTTTTTAAGTTGATGATTCATTGATGAATTGAAATGAGTAAGAGATGACTCTTTCATTATCTTGTTTATCCCAAACTTAGGAATTGAATGGTAGGTGTCAAGTTCGTTGTGTTGGATGGTGTTGATGTATGATTGGTTTTTGGATCTTAAAGATTCGCATGGGTATATGTTTAAATATAAAACAATTGTTAAATCAACTCAATGGATTTACAGACATTTCTACGGTCCATGAGTGTAAACCGTAGTAATTTCTACGGCATGGATGCAAGATTCGTAGAAATGTTACGGTCTTTACCGGGTAAATATAAAAAATGTTAAACGTAAATGACCCGTAGAAAATATTACGGTTTGACCTTGAATCGTAGAAATGTCTACGGGCTAAAAGGGCGGGCCGTAGAACTTTTATGATTTTGAATATTTATTGAGTAGTGAGGAGTAGACATGACGGGTTCCGGATCTGAGCTAGGCCGGGTCAAGACCCGACCGGTTGGGGGGGGGGGGGGGGGGGAAGAAACCCGGCTCGGTGGGCCATGGGTTGGGGCGGGTACAGCCGGGCTTGTATCCCGGCGGGTTTCGCCGGTTCATAGGCCACGGTTCTTCCAGGTAACGGGTCAGGACGGGTTTAGACAGGTCAATACAGTTCAGATCGCGGGTCACTTAATATTCTATTTCATCAATAATACCATAAAACCTTTTTTTAACAATTGAGATTATACATATATGAAACCTGAACACTTGGTCGAATGAGTAACATATAAGAAAGGTAATTATATTGAACTTAAATATCATTATTGTTTTAAAGTATTAAAAAATATGGATCATATGAATAGTTTGTGACATAACGTTTTTGAATTAAATTATTGTTTTAAAGTATTAAACAATATTTAAGTTTTATGCGGTATCGCTCAAGTTGTATGTGGTTTCTTTCAAAAAAAAAAAAAAAAAAGGTTTTATGTGGTTAAGAATTCAAATGTTTGGTAATATGCTAGTTATGTCACTACTTGTGTTAACTTAGTTATAGTCATGTATATTATTCTAGCAATTTATTTTTCTATTATTTATGAAATAAGTGAAGAAAGTAGCATACAAAACTAATTTATGTTTGTTATAACAAGTCATTTGTTCAACAATACTATGAGTTTTCGTAGTTTGATAGGTCGTTAATTTGTTTTAAAAAATATATCTTTAACGGTTATACGTATCTTGTTTCCTGTAACGCCCCGTTCCCGGACACCGAGTCCTTATCCGGAAATCGAAACGTTCGGCACGCATAATATTAAATAAATAATATTACACGTAAACCTCTACTACGTCGTATCAAATAAAAGAAACGGAAGCCTAAAAAGACTCGGGTAATTTTTTTTCAAACATCTCGAATAAAATTCAAGAACTAGAGAAGGAAATGTAAAGTTATTACATCCGAAACAAAACCAACGAATCCCAAAACAAGACGAATTCCAAAGTACTAAAAGTAAACTACAAAATCCAATAATAATCCAAATCTAGGAAATAAATAAAGAAATGAATAATAATTAATCAAAGTCTTCAACTCCGGCGTCCTCAAACGTCGTCATCAAAGTTCTCCTCGAACTCATCATTTACCTGTTCGTTTTCTCTCCCCCAAACACATAAATAAACATGCATTTGAGGTAAGTACAATGTACAAAGTAAGAAGTAGAAGCTACAATATAATTAAGGTTTATTATTAAAAGATTTGCCTTACAGAGACCGACTCGATCTAGGGTTCACTACATGCCCATCGACACGTCGTGACTATACGTTTCTAACCTAGCTTATCTTTGTTACATCATTACTCAAGGACACAATGCATGGTGAAAATTCCACCACGAGATATACTTGCCAACTACGGTGATTAGCACCGGTAGTCCCGGGATCTCCCGGTATGCATATACGTCCGATGGATTTCCTCCACTACCCTTCGGCCTTTTGAGCCAGTAGCGTTGTCCACCTTTTATGAACGTAGCACATCGCCGATTTGAATCTGTGCCTAACCAAGAATAGATGACGTTTTAGCTTTTACTACACTTATGTAATTATTAGTGTGGATTAACTAGTCACCTAAGTGTTTTCGAATAATACTCCCTTATCGACTCTACTCCCTCACTTAGACAACTAGACATCACATCCTATCAATTACACGGACATTGATGAACCCTAGTTCATCAAAGCACAAGCCCTTTCATGCCCTTCCGACGGATCCGAACTTCAACTCCCTTTAAGAGTACATTCGGTGTTTTAAGCGAACGAATCAGAAACTCAATCGGGGCTTGCTCATATTTAATTAGTGTTATTTAATCATGAATTAAGGTTTAAAATTCAAAACATAGCTTAAAACAACATTATATAGAAAACTGGGGCAATGCGTGCGCATTACTCTAGAATGCGTGCGCATCCCCGCCGCACTTATTCTAAGCAATCCCGCATCGGGAATGCGGGCGTATTGCTAGCCAATGCGTACACATCCTACGCGAGAAAAAGCCCTAAAACCTATTTTCCAACCCTTAACGGTCTCTACTCGAATCTAAACATCTTGCACATGAATTATAGCGAGAAAAAAGGTAGAAAACATGTCTTTTAAGATCCAAAACAAAACTTAATCCTTAAACATCATCTAAGCTTAAAACTTGATGCAATATGCATCCAAAACATGATCTATTCTACTCTAAACCACAATTAGATTGTAGGAAGAGCTTCTTACCTTTAGCAAGCTTATTCCAACAAAGACAAAACTCGAGAAAAACGGCTGACTAAAACCGATCTTTCTCTTATCAAAGCTTCAACTTTACGCAATCAAAACGTTGCCTTCTTCACAACGATTCCGGCGCTCTACTCGATCCGAAAACCGTCAAGAATTGCTTTAACGACCGATTGAAAAACTCTCGGCCCTAATTTGTGGCTCACACACGCGAGAGAGTATATGGAGGTGGAGAAAAATCGATTTCTAATAGGTTATAAGAATTGTGGGGATTTATTCTCCTTAAATAGAAAATCCCAAAAAAAAAGATAGAGATCTTATTATCTTCCTTTATAATAAGATAAATCCCAAAAAAAAGGATAAAGATCTTATTATCTTCCTTTATAATAAGATAAATCCCAAAAAAAAGGATAAAGATCTTATTATCTTCCTTTATAATAAGATAAATCCCAAAAAAATGATAAAGATCTTATTATCTTCCTTTATAATAAGATAAATCCCAAAAAAAAGGATAAAGATCTTATTATCTTCCTTAACTATATACATATATATATTTCGAAATATACATATATAATTTAACAAATACTTAAACTCCGAATAAAAGGAACCGAACCCAATATTTCGTTTTCGCAAAATGACACGTCTGCCCTTTCCCGAAAATCGGAATATTACATTTCCAGTTCTAATCATAGAGTTTAGAACAATTGTAATGACTTTTAAATAGATGATATTTAAAAGAAAGTTAATGTATTTGAAGGGAGTCTTTGCTTTTCTTTTTTAAAAAGAGGGTGCAACACGAGGGCTTCCCAGGTGGTCACTCATCCTAGTACTACTTTCGCCCAAGCACGTTTAACTTCGGAGTTCTGATGGAATCCGATGCATTAGTGTTGGTATGATCGCACACGGAATCTTTGCTTTTACATATTAATAGTAGCTTGAAAATAGATTTGAATTCTTTTGACTATTTCTAGATAGGAGTCTAAAAATAGATGTCACTCTAGACTCCCTTTATTGGCATTATCTGATTTTTTTTTCCTTTAAAATTCAAATTTTTTCTTTCAATTTTCAGTTTCATATATTATCTACCCTTACACAAAAAATATAAATAAAAATTACTCACCAACGTTAATGTCAAAAAAAAAATCAGCCATGAGTTTTTTGATTCACTTGTTTTGTTTCATTACATATATATTTGTAATACCCCAATATATTTTAAATAAGAGTGAGTAATTTATGGATTTATTAATCCTAAATTGTAATATTATCTAATATTTTTATGTTGGAATATTTAATTAAAAGTATTAATGGGAATTAATGATTATGGGAAAATTTTCTAACCTAAAAAGAAAACCCTACCCATTACTCCCCGTCGTTCGTGCTTAAACGAAAAATGTTACAATATATAGATAAAGGATTGTTTATACAAGAAGATGTGCACAATTTGAACATATCAATCAACTCAAGCTAAAGTACGCGAGCGAGAAGATCAAAGACAAGAGACACGAGGAACTCGGCAAGAGAGTCGAAGACACAACGGTTAGCTTAACTATAAGAAAGCAGTTATTCTGTTATAAATGCATTGTAACTTCTTTTCAACTGATTCACGTGGTGTATATGATATAAAAAACCCATTATCAACAACATTGTAACTTAACTCATTCATTATTCTTTAGTAATAATTTCAGATTTTATTTTGTTGTGTTCTTCAATTTCCCAACTTCAACATGGTATAGAGCGTGAAACTTGAGAGTTTTCATTGATTTTATGCGTTTTTACTGTGTTCCAATAAGAAACTTGAGAGTTTTTTTTTCTTTCATTTTTTGTGGATTGCACAGATTCTTGAGAGAATTTTATGTTGATTTTGAGTTATTGATGAGTTTGTGATCACGTTCTGTTATATTCTAGTGTGGATTTTATGTTCTTAAATGCCATGGCAGCAAAGAAGCACGAACTGAGCCCTTCCAGTCCATTCTATATTCATCCTAATTAAAATCCATCTCAAGTGTCGGTGCAGCCATTGATGAATGGAAATAATTACAATCCTTGGAAGATGTCAATAGAGATGGTGTTGATGACCAAGAACAAATATGGCTTCGTATATTGCACAATTAAAAGGCCAGAAGCAGATTCAATAGACTAGCTTGGAGACAATGTGATACTATGGTGAGATTTTGGATCTTGAATTTGTTGAAAATACTATTGCACAAAGTTTAATGTACTTGAAAAGTGCCCATGCAGTTTGGAAAAATATGGCGGATAGATTTTCAAATGTTGATGCGTTGAGAGACTTTCTGATCTCCCTGAGGAGATGCATATCTTGAGTCAAGGCATTGATCATGTAAATCAATATTTCACCAAATTTATGGTTCTTTGGGAAGGGATCAAGACTATTAGTCCTATGCCTACATATTCATGTGATTCACAGTTCCATTGTAAGGCCATAAGTACCTTGGTGGATAACATGGAAATAGAACATGTGATGATTTTTTTTGAAATTTCTCAGGGATGAGTTTGAGCCTATGGTGACTCAAGCAATGTTGATGGTGCCCTTTCCTAAGATTCATGATGCCTTGGCAATGGCCATAGAGTTTGAGAAGCAGAGACTCTATGTGGAAAACAAGGCCAAGAATCAAGATCTCGTTATTTTGGGCTTTTTCTTCTCAGCAGACCGATTTCTGTGTCTGCACACAACTCTAAGACCAAGAACTTTAAGAAGGCTCAGTGCAGTTTATGTGGCTTTAATGGACACATATAAGAAAGTTTCTATAAGAAGCATGGTTATCCACTTGGATTCAAGTCCAAGAAAGCTAATATGGTGGACCAGATAGATATGAACCAGTTAGCAATAAAAGAACAAGCTCAAAGGTCAGCTGGATCAGGGTTTCCAAATCTTACCGCACAACAGCTAGAGAAGTTGATGCTCTGATGAGTTCTGATTCTACTGGACATACAATCAACCAGATTGATGCTATAAAAAATCATTTCTCACATGTTCAAGGATCAGGTGACCTTAGTCGGGTGAAACCTGTCCAATGGATCTTGGACTCTGGTGCCACATACCATATTGTATATTTTTAGAGCAATTAAGTAATCTCAAACATGTGCTTAACATAAAAGTGGGATTACCTAATGGAAATACAATTTATGTAGCACATATGCGACAAGTGAGGATCAATCCTCAGCTGACCTTACAAAATGTGTTATATATTCATGGATGGTTTTGATGATCAGCTGAGCTATGCACAGGAACAGATGCAACTGAGGCATCCAGTAAAAGATCAGTAAAAGTCATCCAAGCACATGCACCTGTCCACTTGATGAGATAAACAAGAACAAGAAAGGCACCAAACTTTTATTAGGGAGGTGCCAACACAATACAACATACTACATATCTGCTGAGTGAAGTAATGAGTCTAGAAAAACTCTCAGCTGAGTATGCCATATATGTCTGTGCCATTGATGTTGTCACAGAACCAAAGACATACAATCAAGCAATCAAACATGATGAGTGGAAATAAGCCATGCATAAAAAGATTGAAGCTATGCAGACCGCTCTCACATGAGAGGTTGTTGATCTTGTTGAAATAGTGTCTTAAACCCAATCGGGTTGGACCGGATCCGACCGGGTCGGATCATTTCTACTATTTCTTTATGATTACACATATATAATAAATGGTTTTTTTGTTGTCATTTATTTGTTCTTTTTAAGAACCAATTATGAATTGTTATATGAAAACGTCCTTAGTATTAAACTGTGATAGAGAAACCATGATAGGCGATTATGGTTGATGAGATATCTAATCACTTTAATAAGTTTGATACTTAAATGTCTTTAGGCTTATGTACTATTAAACAAGGCATTGATAGTACAAAGGCTAGCACGTATTAGATGTCTTCTATCTTTAAGGGCAAGGATAGATCTAGTCTATCGAAGTGTAGAGACACTTGGACTGTACGTGGACGTGTATTAGAGAATGCGTACGTTAGACTGACCCACTTACACTGTTAAGTGTCACACTGTGTGACGGTTGTGTAATTATCCTTAAGACCGGAGTCTACATGGCATCACGGTGTGGATTATCATGCTTTACACTATTGAGGTTTCCCCTAGCCATGGGGCGATCATGTGGTAGTGATTGGGTGTGATACTAAAGCATGCGTAGGATTCATGTTGTTCGTCCGGAAATCGCGTACCCTATTAGTAGGAGGAATATCCGAAAAGGCCTTCTTATAAGGAATGTGATGTGATCCATGACCGAATTAGATTCGAAAATGCCGAAGGACCGACTAAAGGTATCAATAAAACGAGCACCGCAACCCTTAGCTAACTCGTAACTAAGAACCTTGGTATGACCCCAACCCTTAGATAACCCGTATCTAAGAACCTTGGTATACGAACGCCACAAGGTATGCTCAGAACCTTGATAAGTTCCGTTTGGAATCCACCAAACAACGGCGTTGGAATCCACCAAACACCAACGTGAGAAAACTCACCAAAGCTTAAAGCTTCAAATAAAATATATCAAAATTTGTCTGATTATTACAATGACTCTTAATGCCTTTATATAGGCTACAGACTCCAAGATTAATTGCTAATTTAGCAATGTGGGACGAAATAACCATAATTAAAAATAATAACAAAAATAAAATACTATCTAACCAATGTGGGATAATAAAAGATAACTAAAAATAAATAGACTCCAAATAAATTTGACAAGTTTCTTCTCGATGGGAATCACATCAGAATGTCTTACTCTCGTGAATCTTTGCAAAGTGGAAGTAAATGAGTTACTTCGAGAGAGCATGATATCCAGATTATAAGATACGGTCGTTAATGTATTGACACTCGACGTACGACCGTATGGATATTATTACAGCGATAGGATTCTATTTACATGCTAACCGAGCACATGAAAGGTAGTAGTCATTGCATATTGACTCTTCCGATAATTGGGGGTCATGGACGTGTTGCTAGACGCTATCCGTGATCGTTAGATGTGAAGGGCATTTTCGTAATTGCGCCTTATGTCTACGACCAACATATTCGGAAGCTTATCGGGTGAACATCAAGTCGGATTAAAATGTGGTTATAGTCGATAACCAAATAAGGAAAGAATTTATCTCATACTATATGTTATAGTGGTAAATTAATATGGTGGTATTTATTTATTATTAATAAATATAATACATATATTTTGAATTGTATATGTATTTATGATATACATGTATTTTGTGAATTAATTAATCGTAGTATTATATTAATTAAGGAAAATCCCAAGTCTAGATTTTTGGGAATATGAGGCGCCATTTTTAAAGTGTATTAGATTTGTGCAATTTAATTAATAGTATTATCTTGTTTTAATATTAGATATTAATGCATATAGATTTGCACACATGTGTAAATCGATTTATGGTAATATAATAAAGAGATATATTCAATATAATATATTGTCAATATATATCTTGAAATATTTAATATAAGATATTGAATATTTAATGAGATAAATCAATCAAATATATTTTCTTTATTTTATTAGAAAAATATTTTCTCTCTCCTCAATCTACTAAAAAGCTTCTCCCAATCAGATTGGGACAATAAAGGGACGCCCCATAATCTATATAAAGGAGGGATTAGCTAGCTCTTTTGTACACCATAATTTCAAGAGCTAATTGTTCTTGTGAAAAATAAGAGAGCTTCTTAGAGAGAGATTATAGAGTAAAAAAAGGTCGACTTAGCAGTCGAGTTTTTCTAGTAGCAACCATTGGCGGGATTACGGTGAGCTCGTGTGGATTACTGGTAGAGGCCGGACACGTGGTCGGCTCGCGCACATCTACTCCTACCGGACAGTCAAAGCGTCGATCTTTTAGATCAACCAAGGTAACATTACCGTCTCCTCTCTTATATGTTTATTGTTTAAACGAAGTCGATCCTGGATTGAGAAATTAATTTTTGATATTCCCTTGCGCTACTCGATTGATTTCCTAGCAGATCTGCCACCTGGCAAGAAACCCGTTGGATGTAAATGGGTGTACAAGATCAAATATAATTTTGATGGCTCTGTAGAAAGTTACAAAGCTAAATTAGTTGCAAAGGCCTACATTCAAATATATGGTATTGACTATCAAGAAACCATTTTCAATAGTTGGGAAAAGTGCTATAGTAAGAACTCTGCTGACAACAACATCAACCAATAGCTAGCATCTTCATTAAATGAATATCAATACAGCTTTCCGGCATGGAGATATTCAGGAAGAAGTTTACATGTAGTTTCCCCCAGATTTCAAGGCAGACAAACCAAATCAGGTTTGTAGATTAACCAAGTCTTTACATGGATTGTAACATGCCAGCCGACAATGGAATTGTAAGCTTGACATAATCTCTGGAAAACAAGGGTTTGTATAATTCAGGAATGATCACATTTTGTTTACAAAGGGATCATGAAAATCCTTCATTGCTTTGCTGGTTTATGTTTATGACATAATAGCAACTAGTCCTAATTTTCAGCTGAAATGGAGTCAAAAAGTTATGGGACAAATATCCAAAATGACACATATTAGACTTAATTAGGCAAATAGGACACTAAGGAATTCGGTTATAAGGACACATAATTAGCACATTGACCAAACTAACCTAATTTTGTTTTGCTTTTGTTTTTTTAATTTTTTTTTTCTTTTTTTTTCTCGGTGTTTCTTTTATTGTGTATTTTTTTTGTAGTCGTTTTTTCCCCCGGTGACCACCGCGATGCAGATACGCCTCGATGAAGTGACACCACGATGCATTTGATACGCCTCGATGAAGTGACACACCACCCGATTGACGATCGCCTAAATAACCATTGAACCACCCAAGATCCATCGACCACCGATCGACGCAAATACATAAACAACATGTAAACACATAACGGCCACCTCCGATTCGAGACACCGCGATGCGATGTAGCACCGGTGACCACCCCTTTGGTGCCTCCATCTCATATATGCAAAGACACCGCGCTGAGACGTCGACCACCCCCGACGGCCGACACCGCGATGCAAAGACACCGCGATGTTATAACATTTGACGATGCAGAGACACCGCGATGCGCAGAGAAACGAGATTTACATCCCCGAACATATTTCTCGGCGTTTCATATACGATGAAGAGACACCGCGCGCGAGACACCGTGATGAAGTGACCCCGCGATGAAGTGACACCGCGACGCAAAGAAGCCCCCCGATGCCGACAGACACGACTCCTCCGATTATAGGCCCACTCGGTCGACCGAGCAGACACCGCGATGCAGAGACACCGCGATGTCTCTTTAGCATAAAAAAAAAAAAGCGGCCAAAAAAAAAAAAAAAAAAGAAATCACGTCCAAAAAAAAAAACTCCCGGAAAAAAAAAAGATTGTTTTGTCTAGTTACTCATTTTTGTCCTTATAATCAAATAAGATTAAGATTAGTATCCAAAGTATTCAAACTAATCCTTATAAATAAATATCCAAAAAGTTATTAGACTTATTTCCTTTCTAAACTTTAGAGTTGTAATGGACTCTGATGTATTAGTACTGATACGGTCGCATCGAACCTTATTTCCTTCATGGTAAACATTCCAGATCACTTGTAAATCACTAAACGGTGCACGCGAGGAGAGTGCGGGTAAGAATTTTCCAAAGACATTGATAGATCATAGATGTTGGGCATATCATTTCCCAAAACAGAATACATCACTTCAAAATTCCTTTTTGAAAGTGTTCAAACTAACTTCTCTTTTTGGCAAAGTTTTCATCACTTATATATGATGCTTAATCCAGTTAATAGGTTGAAAATAGTAGCAGTAGAAGCAGGTCTTCATGGCGTTGAAGATAGTGTCGTTACTCACCTTAGTTTTGCCTCTCCTCTCTTTTCTGGAATCAACACCTCTAATTTCTCCGACAGTATCTTACTCACAGAAGAGCCGTAACTCTTTGATCGCCAAAATTCAGGAGTCCGATTCTAAGCTCGCTCAGTTAGGTACGATCTGTATTACGGCAACAAACTGACTTTAATTTGTGAAGTTGTGTTTCAATTTGATTTTCTTTCATATGAAATTGTTAAGTTTGAAGGCGGTATTTTCTTCTAACTAGCAGAATCTGATTGCGAGGCCAAAGGTTCGCGTATCATAGAGCTTCAGACAAAAGTCGAAGAATTGAATACTGATATTAACCAGCTAGTAGCCATTTTATCAAGCTTGTCCGAGGTTTGTCATCGATTTGCAAAGCATTTTTTCTTCTGTTAAGCAGGCTAAATTGTTATTATTTCTTTCCTTTAATGAAAGTGAATTTGTTTTTATCAAAATATGTGTATGTGCAGCTAATAAACTCATAGCTACTATATTCCAGATGGTCGTAAGCCATCTTATGTCAGAGGGAAAGGAGAAAGTTAACTGTAATGTTTTTCTTTCTCTTTTGGGATGAAAATCACTGTAAAATGTTATTATTAGGCGGCATTGTTCGCATTGGAGGGAATTGCATATAAGACAACTGTTGTTATATCAAATTATATTGTGGTGCTGCTAATAAAATCAAACCTTGTATATTTGAGATGGCAGTGAGCCATATTTTGTTCAGAAATCTAGTCACGAGGTGATGTATTCCGGTCTTTCATGTTTAATATATAAGGAGGTTAAGTTGAGTATTAGGAAGTTGTTCTTATTGGTTGCTACTGGTTAAAAACTACAAGGATTAATGAAAAGAAGGCTGAAGCAAGAGACAATTTGTTAGAAAGGTTATGTTGCCAGTATAGTTCTAAATCAGCTGTATGTGCACTCTTGCAGTGGCTCATTTAACAAGGTATCAAATGTAATTAGGCCGTTCATATGAATGATGATTCTCTTCTCTTGTCCTCCACACAACCTCCCCACCAAAAGAAAATTAATAAAAAAATAGAAAACTAAATAAACTGAAAAAAAAGAAACAATAACAAGTAGAAGGTAAATTATAGAATAATTCTTGCAGTATACAGCCACTAAATAATGACATCATTTGGCAATCTGGCACGGAAACTGAAGGCTTTGACCTGTAGTTGGTGCCTGTGCTTTCTTTTGATCTTCATAATATATGAATTCGAGCCTTAGGAGGTCATGATATCTGCTTCTGATAAAGTGCCACCTTTCTTATGCTGCTATCATAAGAACAGTACCTCTTTTTTATTTGACCTGTGCTGTGTGTCTTGGAGTAATTGTTTAGGCAATTAGGGAATTTACTTTGTCTGCTCAAACCCTTGCATCTTCCCAATACTTTCTTCCGAGGATGCTCCTCATTGAGTATTGGACCTTCAGCTGTAAAATTGGATCATGGACATAAACACTAAATGTGAAATGTTTACCTTCTACCTGAATGAATGATGTAATCGAGTTGTGGATGTTAAATATCTCTCTTTTTGGTTTGATATATATATATATATTTTTTTTGTGCCCAGAATGCGACATCAAGTGCAAGTGACGATGTTCAAGCTCTAGAAAAAGAGGTACGTATTTTCAGTTTGTTCAAACATAACAGGATCATGCGATTGTGATGTTTCTGCCTTTTGAAAGGTATACACGGTGATATGGCAGGTTCAGCTTCTCTGGGCCACCTCAAGAAAGAACAACTTTGAGATTCATGAGTTAGAATTTAGAGTGCGAGATGCCAAAAGTAGATTAAACTTGGTCAATTCGCAAGTTGAAAAGGTGGGTGGCATGTGATTGCAGGTTACCAGTATATTTTCAAATGACCTATACACCTCTACTGTGAATAAACAGACATTTTTTGATTAGGAAGCAGACCGAGTTGATGAACTGCAGTTTAAATTCTGCTTACGTTTGTGCTTCATCGTAATTCTTTTGTATTTACTATTGACCTGTTTTTCAAACCATTTTAAAGTATGAAGAAACTCAGGGGATTGTCATTTCTTACTTTTATCAGAAATATGGAATGCTTAATTGCTAGAAGAAGTATTTTGATGGCTTTTCTTCCCAAAAGTTCAAGCATTTATTGTGAAAAAGTTGCCCTGGATATAGCACTGCGTTTTAAAGGTTGTTTGACAGAAGTTTTTTACAAGTGTTGATCATTATGTTAAGGGAGCATAATAGTCAATGAAATTAAGCCTAATTGTCAATGCATTTGGACGATAAGAGAATCCTGAAGATAACCTGGTTTAAAAACAAGAAAATGAAGGCTGAATTTAGATCCAGAAACCTAAAGGTTACTTGTTATTCTGATGTATTAACATTATGCTTCCTGGAATTAATTAGAGCTTCCACCATTAGAAAAGCAATAAGTATTCTCATTGCAGTTTTTCTTATGTCAATTTCCGTGTGTACAGATGGATAATATTGTCTCGCACCAGTGGATCCAGATTCAGCGACTCGAACAAGCTGTTGAAATGGCAAAGGTGTCTCTTAGAACAGTTGTTCTTTTTAATATATTTTATTGTTTGAAGTATATTGTGTTGCTATTCCAGTTCAGTGACAAATTTTCTCTGTTTTACCTCACTGCTGGGTTCATATTTCAGACGAGAACGGTGATTCTAAAAAGTCAACTGGGCTTCTCAAGATGTTCATTTCTTAAGGTAGTAGGATGATGTTTCTAGCTGATTCAAGTCCTTTATTCCACGAAACGTAGGCAGAGCAATAAGTATTGGAGAATGAGAATTTTTTTTATGTGTATTCATTTTACTCTTGCTTACCCAAAGACTGTTTTCAGATGCTGGAAGAAAGTATATACAGAGGAATCTTTTGCTTGCTATGTTGTCGTTACCATTGTAAATTAGGTTCTTAGAACTTCAAAAGCGCCAAGCATATCTTTGTTTTTACCAGTTGCACAAACTTAAGAATTTTCACTTGTTGAACATCTGTAGAGGATCATGGAGATACTTGAGCCCTATTTTTCTGACGGTGACTCTCTACTGAAATCCAACATTTCTGAGGCTTTGTGTCATCTAAAAAGCACCTTTGCAGAAGTTAAGCATTTTCATCACCAGGTAATAATGCCATGCCCTGGTCCCTTTTAGTTTCAGCAACTAAAATTTTGTGCAGCATGGATGGGCAATTCATCATATGCATGTGAATGTTTGAGGTTACTATATTGTAAAATGGTGTGTGTGTGTGTGTGTGTGTGTGTGTGAGTAACCTTCTTTCCCTCTCTATTTCTTTCACTCTTCAGCAGATTCGGTGCTATGCCATCTATATATCAGCCTCTTGAGAAAGCTTACCTATTGACTAATGAACTTGAAATGTCTTGTCATCGTAGTTTTGTTGAACTGAAAATTCACCTTTTGTTAATTGTCCCACAAAGCACAGAACTGCCGTAGGCCCAAAGTTCGTTTTATTCTTTTTTTCAGTAGAATCTGTACTGTATTCAAAAGTATCAGCTGATATCGTAGTCTTTGTAGTACTGTATTTAAAAGTATCAAAGTATCAGTCAGTCTTTCTTCATTTGGGTATAATTGGGATCATCATCTCCTGTGAAATTTGTGCAGTGATCCTTCTAGTGACCCTATTTCAACGTTAAAACAACGTCACCGGAGGAATTACAATGTTAAACACGAGTGTTTTAACACGTGTTTCCCCCTGGTTTTAAAACACACGTGTTTTAAATAGGGTCAATAGAAAGATCAGTACTAGGTAAAGGGGTTTGTTGCCAGTAGATGTTAGATGCTGTTAATTTTTGTGAAAAGTTGTGACTAGTAATTTCTTCATCCCTTGTGCACACATCTGCTCGTACTTTTCCAGTTGCAGGCTTATATCCAGCATTCATTGAAAAAAAACGAGTTCACAGAAATCCTAGCTCATGAGGAAGTCGTGTTTGTGATGGTACGCGATTGTCCTCATTTTTTATTCATTCTTTCTATGTTCTACGCGAGCCATTAAACATAGTGATATACTGATTCATGTGTGATTTGTAATAAGAACGTTTTATGCTTGCAGGCTTCAGCTCTGATCACATTCCCGGTATTAAGTTTCTTCAAGCTACTGTTTTCACATTTTGCTTAGCTAGAAAATGCAGGCTGTTGCTCAGTGGATGAAATCAAAGTGATACTTGGTAATGAAATGACTGAGGATTAGAAGTTGAAGATTTCAGTGAAAAAAAGGATGTGAAGTTATTGACTTGAACAAATTTGACTCTTAACAGCTATTTCCTTAACCAAATCACCAGTTAAATGGGAAAGTTTATAACGAAATCTCCTTAATTGCACGGGATTAGTAAGCAATGACGCATGTATAGAAAAGATAATATGTAGTTTTTATGCAATTTTATCAGGACGCTTCAAGCTCCGTTGACATCATGTATTCTAGGAACCGGCTTCTTCCTTCTAAAGTAGACTTCTTCATTTGGCGTTTAAAGCTAAATCGATTACCAACTTATGATAATTTTCTTATGAGAAATATCGTGGTCTCGGATCCAGCTTGTGTTTTTTCTTTTTCTCTTCATTTATTTGATGAATCTATGGACCATGTAATGGTTCGTTGCAATCACTCCTGCAATCTTTGGTCTTTAATTTAAATTATTTGCTGTTCAAAAAACAAAGCTTGTGAAATGAAGGACAACTAAGTTTTGATTGTTTTTTCTTTCTTTCTTTCTTTTTTTCTTGTGATTTTTTGTGTGTGTAGAAATTCAGCTAAAATGATCAAGAAATGATCTGAACTAAGTAAAGGAGTGAAAAAGAGGATGAACTCTCAAGTTCATAAAAACAGACGACCAATCTCAATTGACCCAAGAAGTATGAAACAGAAAACTGTAGATTGGAATGCTACTTAACAATGGAAATGATATTATTGAGTGTAAGCTTCAGAATAATTACATCTGGGATCAAAGATCCTTAAATAGACTTGAAAAATAAAAGGAGTAGTGGGGGAAAGTTAGTTGAAGTAACTTTCACACCAAATGGTTTGATGTGTGTCTCAGTGTCACTAACACCTCTTAGCCACTCTAAGCTTAATGTAGTCTTCAAAGTAGACTTCTTTTTCTCTTTGTTTTGCTTCTGATTCTGTTTAGGAATTGTAACAGTTCCCCTCAAGAGGGACTTGGAGATTAAAGATGGAGAAATAGGTAAATCTGTGTATGATATCATAGAAATAAGGTGAATTTAGAGCTTCGGTGAGTATGTCAGCCAACTGGTCTTTGTCTTGATCAATGTTCTAAAACTCGCTAGGCGAAGACGGTGCGCTACAGGGGCGCCTAGGCGCTTTTTTATTATTATTTTAGAATAATAATACTCGTCTCATATAATTTTTACATCCTATGATCATAAACATAAAAATCAAGTAAAAATGTGTCAACAGATCAAAGAAACGACTCAACGAGTAGCCAAAACCCAAAGTACGAAATGAAACAAATTGTACCTCATGTTGTCAACACTCAAGTCAAGTCTCTCAAGTAAAATCTTCAATCTCATCCTCATTATTTCCCAAGTCTCCAACTCCAACAATATCACGCTCTTTGTCCGACTCCAATTCAAAGTCCATGTCTTCATGATCATCGGTATCATCCTCCGTGGCATCGGACACAAAATCCTCTTCATCAAGCTCTCTTACTTCTCCCGTATTGCGGGTACTCTTTCTTGGTTGCAATTCTTCATTTGCTCCGGATGCTTCACTCACCATTTCCCATGTAAGGCCCGAGCCGGGTGTGACCTCCTCATCAATGTCAATGTCATCATCATCTATTCCATCAACTATCCAAGATTGTGCATTTTCAGCACTTGATGCTAGAAGCACATCAACTTTGTCCTTCCTCTTCTTCTTCTTAGAAGACAATCTTGAATTGAATTGAACATAGACTAGCTTGTTCATTCGATTGGTATCTAGTCTATTTCTCTTCTTTGTGTGTATCTACAAAAATAAAATTAACCACTAAAAAATCAATATCACACTATCACATAAGATAAATTATTAAATTTCAATTCAAGAATACTTTTATAGAAGACTTTACCCCTTCAAAAACACTCCAATTTCTTTCACAACCGGAAGAGCTTGATGTCAAAGAAAGAATCCTCATTGCAACTTTTTGGAGTTCCGGTGTATGGTTGCCATAGTTAGACCACCATCCAACTAAAAGTCAAAATGACAAAAAGTAACAAAGACATTATTGAACTTAATAACTATTAGTTAATACTTAATACTTATTACTTAATACTTAATAGTTAATATTATAATAATACTTCATAAAGATTAAAGAGAGAGTTCATAATCATACCCGGATCAAAAGTATATTGTTCACATCCTTTTAAAGCCATAGGTCTACCAAATGAACCTTCCTTGTTCTTGTAAAGCACCAATTGAGTGTTCGTCACAATGTTTTGCATGTCTACATCCTCAAATAATCGCTCCACACATTCAAATACCGCGTCATGGATACTCATAAGTTCATCGGAGGACAATGAAGAAGCATCTTTGTAGTAATAGTATGGATTCAACAAGTAGGCCATCAAATGAAGTGGAGTACGTGTCAACACGCCCCTTTCCTTTCTTCTCCACTATATCAAGTATAGGCTTATAACTCTCCACTTTATTCTTCATAACTTGTTTGATCTCATTCTTGGCCTTTTTGAGTTCACCATACACAAAGCCCATAGCCGGCTTCACATCGCCATCCACAAGTCTAAGGAGTTTTACCAACGGCTCAAATACTTTCAATGTACGAGCAACCCCACTCCAAAAGCTTTGTTGCACAATGATAGAATAAGCCGTTTTTCCTTTCTTGCTCCTTGACCACTTTGTCGCTTCCCATTCATTAGAGTTAACCATTTGCCTCAAAGCCTCTTTCTTCTCCAATAAACTTTGCAATGTTAAAAAAGAAGTGGCAAATCTAGTCACTCCGGGTCGTATAATCTCTCTTCTTGTACACTTTCTCATCATTTGCAAAGTCTTGTGATGAGAGTAGATAAATATGGTAAAACTCTTGGCTTTGTTGATTATGGTCTTGAAAGTAGAGAGCTTACCAATGCCTTCAAGCATAAGATTGATGGAGTGAGTGGCACATGGAGTCCAAAAGATACGTGGTCTTATTGCCTTCAACATATCCGAGGCCGCAATATTGTTTGAAGCATTGTCGGTCACCACTTGGACCACATTTTCTTCTCCAATGCTTTGAATACATTCATTCACATAATTAAATATGTATTCACCGGTATGTGCATCACCGAAGCCTCTTTTGAAGAAAGGAAAGCCGTCCCAATTCTTGAATTCACACATAAATTCATGATGCTTCTTCTCTTTCTATCACTCCAAGCATCGGTCATGATTGAACAACCATTTCTCTCCCATTCCTCTTCATGACTCTTGAGAGCCTCTTTTGTTTTCTCCACTTCCTTGTTCAAGAGTGGCTCTCTAAGTTGGTATTGGGTTGGAGGTTGGTAACTCGGGCCAAATTGTCCAATTGCCTCACACATTTGTCTGAAACTATCATTGTCAATTGAATTGAAAGAAACGCCGCTTTGATACACCCACTTAGCCACATATTGATGCACACTTTGAGTTCTTTCTTTGAAAAGTGCATCATTTATGTTTTGTTGCCTTGTTCTCGTAGGAAAAGTGTCATCCGAGACAGATTCCGGGTTAATTTGTGAGGCATATCTATCCATGGGTCCAAGAGGCCTCGGTCTTTTGTTGCTTCCTCCACTTTCAATGACTTCAATTTCATCCAACTCCTTATTGATATCAACTCCTTTCCTCGACTTTTCACGTTCTACATTCTCGGTTTGCTTCTTAGTTACATTGGAAATAAGTGCTTCTTTACAACGTCTCTTTTCTTCCTCGGACGCCATAGGACAAGCTTTCACATTCTTCTTTTTTCCGGTATGGTATCCGGAGATGTGTTCCTTAATTCTATATGCTCCTCCACTATATATGTTGCCGCATTTTAAACATTTCCACTTATCATTATTGTTTGCTTCATACAACGATCCAAACTCCCACCCAATATCGTCGCTTTGTTTCTTCAATGGATTCCGGATAGAAGAAGAAGCATTAGACGTACCAATATTTGCATTCCCTCCTTGTTCTTGAGCCATTGTTTATCTAAAAATAAGTCAAAGTGTCAAACAAAAAAATCAAACAAAACTAGTTACTACTTAGTACTTAAGTACTTGCTACTTAGCTAGTTAGCTACTTAGCTTATGAACTAAGTTATAAACATAACAAATTAAACCAAAAAAATACATACATATTATGAAATTAATCAACTTAACAACTTTCATTACTTAGCTTATGAACTAAGTTATAAACAAATTAAACCAAAAAAATCTTTACATATTATGAAATTAATCAACTTAACAACTTTCATTACTTAGCTTATGAAATATGAACTAAGTTATAAACAAATTAAACCAAAAAAAATACATACATAATGTGAAATTAATCAACTTAACAACTTTCATAGTTTCATTTCTTGAAGACTTGAACAAATCAACAAAATGTCAAAATCAAAAGAAAAAAAAAACAACTAATTGATACAAGTAAATACCAAATACAAAATAAGTAAACAGATTGATAAAACATTTGGATTAAAATAAAAAAAAAAAAACAAAAGAGATTCACCTCCGGCGGGCTGAGTTGGCTGACAGGGCTGTGAAGGGCCGGTGGAGGTCGGGTTGGCCGGCGGCGTGAAGGGGAGGAGGGGAGTGGATAAATCGAAGAAGAAGAAGAGGGGGAGGGGGGGGGGCATGAAGATGCGCCCGCCGGGAAGAAGAAAGGGGACGGGAGGCTCGTTTTTTTTTTTTGCTTGCAAGTGTTTTTTATTATGTATTTTTTGGTATTTATATGTCAAGTAAAAAAAAAAAAATTGAAACCTAATCGACTATGCAGCGCCCAGGTCGCCTAGGCGGCGCCCAGGTCGCCTAGAAGCGCCTAGAAGACACAGCCGCCTAGAAGATGTCGCCTAGGGTGTATTCGACACGCTTGGGGTGCGCCTAGCGCCCAAGCGGCGCCTAGGCGACCGATTTCAGCGATTTTTAGAACACTGGTCTTGATAGGAAGTAGTTTCACTCGTTGGGATTGCACCTTTCCCCTTACAATGTGACAATCTATTTCAATGTGCTTTGTCCTCTAATGAAAAACTTGATTATGTGCAATGTGGATTGTGCTGGATATACAGAAACCCGAATCCGGATCCGATCCACAATTGGATCGTCGGATCTGATTCACAGCACCGATCGAGACACTCGATCATGCACATTGGAAGCTACGAATTAAATTCGCATGCGATTTTACCACGATTTTAATTCACATAATTAATTAACAATCTACAAGAAGGTTAGTAGATTTACCTCAACGGAAAGGAAGAAATAGTCGACCAAAAGGAGAAGCCGTAGTCTTCCGGATTGTATCTCCTAGCGACGACTGGTGGACGTCGATCCTCGCCGTAGAACCTCCTCGAATATGCACAAGAAAAACCCTAGGTTTTTCTCCTCTTAATGACTAAGGCAAGAAACTAATTTTTCTTCCTTTTAATTGTAAAGTGGCGCAATTTTGTGTGTGAAATTGTGTTGGGAGGAACTCTCTTTATATAGGAAAATAACTAGCCAAGAGAGTTATCATTTTCACACCACAATTACCTATTCCCACAAGAAAAAGATATTTGACAAAAGATAAGAGATAATTCCCAAAAAAACCAATCTCTTATTTTTCCGTTAATTATCCAACAAATAGATAATTAATTAATTACACATGTGACATAATCTAGAAAAAAATATTTTCCTAATTTATCACTAAATGTGGCGCCATTTTAATCATTAATTTAATAGAAAATGTCTTTTCTATTTTACATATTATTTACCAAATAAATAATATTGCATATTCATTAAATAGACCAACTATTTAATTTATTCTCGAGGTTCCATAAAACGAGAAAACACTCGTGTGTTAGGAGCCAACCCGGGGACCATGGACCTATAACCAGTAGCTACAATAAATTAAATAAAATATTCATCGAACATAATATTTCTACTCAACCTATTAATTCCGGAATTACGCCACCATAAATCCGAAACTGAACTCTATCAATTATAGATATAACTTATTCTCAAAACGTCGAGTCGAGTCAATAAGTGTCCATTGATATAATCATTACATATAACTAACCCTCCATAGACTATCCATAATGAAGCGGGATTATTTCCGTAAACCTTCTTCAATACATCTTATCATTATTTACCATTAACCCACTAGTGATCAATTAGTTCATAACCAATACGAACTCCACGGATCGATCAGTTTCTAGGATTAACAAATAAGGGGATTGTCTTTCTACTTCCCGCGGGAAGGAATGAATTCCATATCTGTGAGACACACACTTCTCACTCATTTTATAATAGTGCCAACGTGAAAGTGATTCGGACCGCGCCTCTTAGCGATCTTTAACGAACACATCAAACCATATCTTGAAACAAGTAGGAGTATGTAATCACTTCAGGATTAAGGTTAATCCATATATGATCATCTTGTGATTTAATAAGATTTCTCAATCACAGAATTATATGAGAAACTCAGATTAAATCGGTCCAGTCCTATATGACTACGTCATATATAAATGCCCCACTTAGACAACCAATGTCGATGGTCCGGATAAGACGGTCACACCATAAAGTGTTCTAGGCGCATTAATGGTGGTTTAATCAATAGACCCCAGAGTTTGATTAAGTTCACCACGGACTAACATTTCAAGTGTATCACCAAAAACTTAATCCTCATGTGTGACACACACTAAGTTATATGGCTACATATGATACGACTTGGGGTTTTCAGCAGTGTATTACTTATAAGCACGAAGCAAATAATAAGATGAGAATAAATCTGTCATTTATCAATTACAAAAACAATTATATAAATTGTCTTTCGGGCGCTACTTCCAACAATCTCCCACTTGCCCATAAGGACAAGCCAATTGTCTTTCGGGCACACTATATCTAACAATCTCCCACTTGCCCGTAAAGACAAGCAATGATTTTTTTTAGAGCACCACACCCTTATTCTATCTATCCACAACATTCTCCCACTTGCTCTAAAGCATATGAGACATATCTCCCAATTTCATACCCGTCAAGCGCTTATCAGTGACATTGGATGCCACACGACTTGGTAATCTGATAAGCTAGGTTTGCCGGCTCGAGGTGATCTTTAGGACCAAAATGTCGCCTCTTTGCACGATCTGTCTAACCAGGTGGTACTTTATCTCAATATGCTTTTGACTTTTTGTGCCTGCGAAGATCATTTGCATGAGCTACCTCTCAACTGTTTTCACAGTAAATTGATATCGGCTCATCGAGACCTGGAATCACTTCGCGATCCAACAAAGAACTTCTCAAACCACACTGCCTTTTTAGCTGCTCCGAAAGCTGCTATGTATTCGACTAACAGAGTCAAACTAGCAGTGCTGCATTGCTCCAGACTATAGCTCCATCACTATGTTAAGAAATCTATGCGGGAACGCAACGGAATTTAAAATTTTATTTCCTTTTAACCAGGATCGACTTTGTTTAAGCAATAAACAAATAAGCTAGTAGACGGTGGTTACCTTGGTTGATCTATAAGATCGACGCTTTGACCGTCTAAGGAGAGTAGTTCTGCATGGAGCCGCCCAAGTGTTCGGCCTTTACCGCTAGTCCACACGAACAGCCCGCCGGAATCCCATCATGGATTGCTATTGGAAAACTCCGGTTGCTAGACCGGCCCTTTTCCCCTCTCTCCAACTCCCTATAGGATGCTCTCTATTTTACACAAGAAGTATTAGTTCTTGGAATTGTTATGTGCAAAAGAGCTTGACACCCACCTCTTATTTATAGTGTAGGTGGCGCCCCAACTAGAGTGGAAGAGAAGAAAACCTTTTCCCAATAAAATAAGAAAAATATAATTGATTGATTTATCTCATTTATTATAATATCTTATATTAAATAAATCTAGGATATTGTCAATATCTCATATTGAATATATATATCTCATTACCATAAATCAATTTACACATGTGTGCAAATCTGGAGTCATTAATATCTTATATTAATATATGATAATCTTATTAATTAAATTGCATAATCCAAGTGTATCATAATACACTATTATTGGCGCCATTCTTAGCCTTTAATTGGCTTCCGGAATATTCTTTAATTAATATAATACTATGATTAATTAATTTACAAAATACATGTATATCACATATATACAATTTTGAAATTCATATGTATCAATATACATATTTAATTAATCATCATAATTAATATTTTGTATTTAATTTATTCATAATAAATAAATACCACCATATTAATTTACCACTATAACCTTTATAGTACGAGATAAAATTTCCTTATTTGGTTATCAACTATAACCACATTTTGATCCGGCTAGATGTTCATATGTGTGTGACCCGATAGGCTTCCGAATATGTTGGCCGTAGACACAAAGTGCAAATTACGAAAATGCCCTTCATGCCTACCGATCACGGGATAGCGTCTAGAAACACACCGTGACCCCCAATCATCGGAAGAGTCAAATGCAATGACTACTGCCTTTCATGTGAAAAACGATTACCGTGTAACTTACAATCCTATCGTTGTAATAATATCCATACGGTCGTACGTTGAGTGTCAAACATTAACGACCGTATCTTAAAATACGGATATCATGCTCTCTCGAAGTAACTCATTTACTCCCACTTTGCAAAGATTCACGAGAGTAAGACATTCCTTATAAGAAGGCCATTTCGGATATTCGATCCCAATCATAGGATACACGATTCCCGGACGACCAATCATGTATACGCCGCATGCTTCAATATCACACCCAATCACTACCGCATGATCGCCCCGTGGCTAGGGGAAACCTCAATAGTGTCAAAGCATGACAATCCACACCGTGATGCCATGAAGACTCTGGTCTTAAGGATAATTACACAACCACCACATAGTGTGACACTTAACCGTGTAAGCGGGTCAGTCTAACGTACGCATTCTCTAATACACGTCCACGTACAGTCCAAGTGTCTTTACACTTCGATAGACGAGATCTATCCCTGCCCTTAAAGACAGAAGACATCTAATACGTGCTAGTCTGTTTATATTATCAATGCCCTGTTTAATAGTACATCAGCCTAGAGACATTTAAGTATCAAACTTATTAAAGTGATTAGAGATCTCATCAACCATAATCGCCTATCATGGTTTCTCTATCATAGTTTAATACTAAGGACGTTATCATATAACAATTCATAATTGGTTCTTTAAAAGAACATATATATGACAACAGAAAAGCCATTTAATATATGTAAAACATAAATAAATAGTAGAAATGATCCGACCCGGTCGGATCCGGTACAACCCGATTGGGTTTAGGACACTATTTCAACAATCTCCCACTTGGCCTAAAACCAATCACTCGCACACACAAGATCAAGTTGAAACACAAGAATCTCATGCAATACTCGCAACTAGCCTTAGCCATGAACGGATCGCTATCCGTGGGGACTCAGACTATCTTCATAACATGTTCCAAATGATCAAGTCAAAGGAACTGCCTCAACACACACACGGATCTCTGACGAGACCCTGGTCCTTGCTTTAAGCAATGAATCCACTTACTCTATCAACTATATAGAAAAGGTGGAAGAACCATACAAGGTTCAGGAATGAACCTTCTAGATCCATGTATTGCTCCCGCTGCGTCTCTAAGGCACTACTGTGTTTTGGCTCAGTTGTAGAATTTACAGTGACCCATAGCCCAGAACATTTCCAGCTCACTGTATCACTTAATCAAAGTGACTGCAAACCTAGACTGTAGCTCCCACTCACCTTCATAAGACTCAGGATATACGTCTGTATAACTATATTTATCTAATTCCAAGTTTTGATAAACTAGGAAACCATCCTTAACTTGTTTAAGGATATTCTCGACATTCACCAGATTTACTTTCATACTTGCTCATGATTATTCATGGACTATGAACATCCGGCATTACCTTTATGATGGTTCCTATCGCAGTAGCGAAGAAAACCTTCATAGTTATCATCATCTTTCACCTTATCTTTAGGACTAACGTCCTAACATAGATAGATCTTGAGAACACTGGCTAGCAGTATCTCCTTACGCGATCTATGCTAAACTCTTTTAGCATCACATCTATATAGGTAACTATAATCTAACAGCAGTTAAATCTATCGCTATAGATTCTTATTTCCAAAAATAAGACCTGCCAATCCAAGTGCTTTCGTGAAGACCTTGAACTACATAACATTAATTGACTGTGACATAGGGTGACAATTCTTGAGAGATATATCCAATACCTTACTCAAAAATCGTAACACACTCCCACTATCCATCTTGCACATTGGGCACATCCTTCTTTTGACTAAATCAAAATCCTTTGATTATCAAACAAATAAATGTCTAGAGAAACTTGTTTAAGTCCATAAATGGATCTCATGAGCTTACATATCATGTTAACGTCTATGAACATCGAGCTATATGCCCAACGTCTTCAACACTATCATATAGCCATGATATCAAGTTATAACAAGCATCATCTGAACAGAACCGAGCTCAGCCTTACAGGGACACTCCCTCTAGGTGAGACAGATTAGGTTCATAACCTGGTTGTCACTGATGGAATCTAATTCAGATATTATGGCTCCTGGCCATATCTCTCAATCTTGCCTTTCAAACATTCTTTCATAAGTCGTGAGATATTCATTCATCGAGATGAACATACCAGCAGCCCTTTTGGGCTTGAGGTTATCCACAGACTTACAGAACTTTTGTGTGCACTGAGCAGTGATCTACACCACATCGCTATGCGGCGTCTGCTCATGTTCCATTGGTTGAATATATCTTTGTGGTTCTCAAACTACATTTGAGATCTAAATCTACTCCCACTGTTTCTTTTGGAAGAAACACTTCCTCTAGAAGACAGCATGTTTGGAGACAAACATTTTGCTCCACGGAAAAGTAGATAATATCCAGCATAGTTGCTAAGACATTCCACAAAGTTGCATATGTCGTACTAGGCTACAAGCCTTTCTGACTTTGCCCATGACAACTTCAAATCATCGGTTAAAATAGATTCAACATTATCCCCTTCCATATCTAATATGGAATTTATTCAACCTTTATTCTTTGGAACTTGGTTAAGTATAAGGGCACTATCCCGAAACGGGTAAGGGATACTTCGCATGGATTGTGTCACACCTTTATCATATAAAGTGTTGTTTCCATTTTGGGAACATAATCTAATTGCGTATCCCAAAGATGGTATCCTTCAAGGGAGAATCTTATTCCTTTTCAGACGACTTCTGAAACACCCTTCAGATATTAATTACTTCAATCCAATTGAAGATTAATTCCTAATTAGATCGTCAATCTTATATTCGTACTAGCTCGAACTTTTCGGGCTTTCCGAATTGTTGTACTTCAATAAGTACACTGGACTATTTTTAAAAACAGTCGTAGAGATTAATAAACAATTATTTGTGGCATTAATTGTCACAAGCCAACAAACATCGGTATGTTTAGGCTTTGGACAACTTTCTAGATTTTATAACCTTTTCATAAAAGGGTATTTTAGTCATCTTTAGATAAGATACGTATTACCCATATGATTCATAATCATATGGTTCAACATCATCAGAATGACGTTTAGTTACACATTTTCCTTCCAGAGAGACTATGTCTAGAACAACCACAAATATTAAGGATAACAGCCATACAAATATTTAGTTGAGATCTCATCACATATATCAACTATATAGTGACATCAATCTAGTATGTTAGATTCAGTGACCTTCCAACTTTATCGGAATAACATTTATTCTTTACAACTGAATATGTCTACTAAATCCTAACAAATAACTGAAAGTATGTTCTTTATAAGAACCGGAATATAATAACATTTATTTAGTTCCCTTATCAGTTTACTAGATCTAGAATATGGTAAGTGTCACAACGTTTGCTTCACCTTCCATATCTGCATTTAATCTTTCTAATTTAATCACACTCGTAAGATATCATATATCTTAGAGTCGACTTTGAACTTAGATAGATTTATCTCAACTCATTTTCCTAGAATAGAAACTTCAATAAGTTCTCTATTTAAGAACACGCCCTAACTTTCCTTTTTAATCCCTTAAGCACTTGAAAAACGTTTCTTATTGTAGTCTTCATAAGACTTAAAAAAGATCACAAGAGCTATGTCTTTGATTTCCTTTCATAAAGAAAATCCAAAGTTTATTAAATAGTTTATTTAACCTTTTAAATCGTATTTAAAACATTAACTATTTAATTAACCTTTAAGCAATGATAGAATTAAGTCGATACTTAAGTCTTACAATTTTGAAAACAACCTTTCCAAAATTCGATGTGGTCACTCTTATCCAACGTTTGAATTAATTGTCATCGTATGACTGAATGATCATATTGGATCATAACCAATGCCATGAGCTTCCGCTTTTCATTAATAATTAAAGTCTTGGAGCACTGCATTAAATATGTAGTCTCCTTGTCTCTAACTACTATAACGGGATTGCTCGTGTCATTGCTTATTTTAAAATGATTAATATCACTTAACCATATTTGAGAACGTTTCTCAAAAGGTAACAGTCATAATTTGGTTTTACAAATCGAGAATTAAAAACATAAATATAAAAGTTTGCTAAAACTACGACCTAAAAATAAAGATAAAAGAGTGTTGTTGTTTATACACGCAAAATAAAAAATGGTCTTTTGGTTTATGATTTTGCTCCCACTAGTCAACTACTCCCAATTGACTTTCAAGAATATTTCAAAATTTCTTCGGTGGCTGAGATCCAATCTAGTTACCTTGATTCCCGGCGGTGGTCGATCAACCAAGATAATTTTGAAAGGTAGGTAACTCTTTACCATTCACATCTCTATGTGATTCTCAGTGGTTGACTAGTCAACTCTTTGGCGATACACATCACTATGTGTTAGTCAACCCCTTGTCTCTAAAGTCAGACGGCCCTGACGGTGGCCAATCACCGAAAGACTCTAGTCAAGTCATAACCCAATATTCACGAGATCTCATACGATCATATCTCAATAACTACGTTATACCCGAGGTAGGTCAACTCCCGGCGGTGGTCGATCAGTTGGATCCGAACACAGGCTCTTCACCGTCGTTATAATATTGGGAGACAAAATTTCGACTTGATTTTTTGTTGTGGAAGTATTTATGTAAATTAATTCACTTAATTAATTTTAATCATGGCCTCATCAAATATATCTATCTCTATAGACATACATCCTACACATTTATCTAGATCGTGCCTAGTCATGCATCTATCGTATCATATAAAATAAATACAAGCACAAAATAAACAAATGCGTAAAGTAACCGGTATGATCATGGACTTTTCCTAGGTGCGGTTTCGAATACAAACTGACGAAACTGCGGGTAACAATCTAAGGGTAGCTGCAACCGCCAATAGGATCTTTAATGCGCCATCTCGAATGGGATCTTTATTCTTCTTTCTTTGGTCTCCATCCTCTGCTCCATTCTTGTTACATTTGATTCTATCTAATAAAATAAATACACCCGCCGCACACGGGGGGAGCCAATGGGAATGAGATAAATGCAGAAAATAAACTAGGCCACGTTCTTCATAACGGCCTAGCTAGGACAATTTTTAAACCAACAGAAAAATTAAATCATTCACATCTATCCTATCGGTCGAGTCCATGATCAATCGGGGTCCATATAATCATATTATATCTACTATATCTAATCCATACAATAAAATCTTATGAAAAAGATAAAATTAAAATTTAACTACTTGAGTCTTAATTAATCAATTAAATAATTTTATCCAATCAATTAACTAATTAACATTTAATTAATTAAATGATTTTAATCGAAATAAAATTAACGATTAATTTTAAACTGATTTTAATTTTAATTTTAATCAATTAGAACTATTCCAAAAATAAATCAAAATTAAAATTAGGTCTCTTTTGTTTCTTTCCTTTTGATTCCTAATCAAAAGAGATGCCTTTGATTTCCTAAACCAAAAGGCATCTTCCTAAACCAAATTTGGTTTAGGCCTGGCCACTTTCCAAAATCAAAATTTTGGAAGTGGCCCAGACCTAGGCCTTTTACAAATCAAATATTTGAAAAAGGGCCTAGGCCTATTCCAAATCAAATGTTTAGAAAGGCCAAATAATTTTGGTTTAGGCCTGGCCACTTTCCAAAATCAAAAATTTGGAAGTGACTAGCCTAGGCCTTTTCTCAAATCAAATATTTGGAAAGGGCCTAGGCCTATTCCAAACAAAGTTTGGAAATACCATTATTATTTTAATGCCATATGGCATCCCAATGGCCCAAACTATTTGAACCATTGGTTAGCCACATGACATAACTAAACAAATGACGAATTACCAATCACAACTATGAACCATATTGAATCACAAAATACAAAAAACAAAAATTTGGAGATCCGCCCGCATTGACCGGTCAACCGGCTGCCGGCAGCAGGTTGCCCTGCTGCCGCCGCCCAGCCGCCGCCGGTGGTGGTGCCGCCGCCAGTCGGCCGAGCACCACCCGATCTTCTTTTTTTTTCTTTTCATGTATCACTTTTGCGAATAAAAAATCTTTCATCTTTTAATTACGTGATTTAAACGATAAAATTAACTACGCAAATTAACATACTTATTGCTTAACCTCGATGTTCGCTCCGATACCACTGTTAGGAAATCTAGGCGGGAACGCTGCGGAATTTAAATTTTTATTCCTTTTAACCAGGATCGACTTCGTTTAAGCAATAAACAAATAAGCTAGTAGACGGTGGTTACCTTGGTTGATCTATAAGATCGACGCTTTGACCGTCTAAGGAGAGTAGTTCTGCATGGAGCCGCCCAAGTGTTCGGCCTCTACCGCTAGTCCACACGAACAGCCCGCCGGAATCCCATCATGGATTGCTATTGGAAAACTCCGGTTGCTAGACCGGGCCTTTTCCCCTCTCTCCAACTCCCTATAGGATGCTCTCTATTTTACACAGGAACTATTAGTTCTTGGAATTGTGATGTGCAAAAGAGCTTGACACCCACCTCTTATTCATAGTGTAGGTGGCGACCCAACTAGAGTGGAAGAGAACAAAACCTTTTCCCAATAAAATAAGGAAAATATAATTGATTGATTTATCTCATTTATTATAATATCTTATATTAAATAAATCTAGGACATTGTCATTTATTAAATAATATATATATCTCATTACCATAAATCAATTTACACATGTGTGCAAATCTATAGTCATTAATATCTAATATTAATATATGATAATCTTATTAATTAAATTGCACAATCCAAGTGTATCATAATACACTATTATTGGCGCCATTCTTAGCCTTTAATTGGTTTTCGGAATATTCTTTAATTAATATAATACTATGATTAATTAATTTGCAAAATATATGTATATCACATATATACAATTTCGAAATTCATATGTATCAATATACATATTTAATTAATCATCATAATTAATATTTTGTATTTAATTTATTCATAATAAATAAATACCACCATATTAATTTACCACTATAACCTTTATAGTACGAGATAAACTTTCCTTATTTGGTTATCAACTATAACCACATTTTGATCCGGCTAGATGTTCATATGTGTGTGACCCGATAGGCTTCCGAATATGTTGGCCGTAGACATAAAGTGCAAATTACGAAAATGCCGTTCATGCCTAACGGTCACGGGATAGCGTCTAGCAACACACCGTGACCCCCAATCATCGGAAGAGTCAAATGCAATGACTACTACCTTTCATGTGAAACAGTTACCGTGTAACTTACAATCCTATCGCTGTAATAATATCCATATGGTCGTACGTCGAGTGTCAAACATTAACGACCGTATCTTATAATCTGGATATCATGCTTTCTCGAAGTAACTCATTTACTCCCACTTTGCAAAGATTCACGAGAGTAAGATGTTAAGGGTGAATTTATACGGTTTATAACGCTATATTCTATGATATTTCCCCTCATATTCGTATAATTTGCATTAGAAGCAAATGAGGTTTTAAATGAGTTATTCGTAAAATAGGTTAATTTTGGTGTTTTAATTGTGATTTTTATGATTATTTGGACGATATTACATTTTGCGATGTTTTACTGTGTTATAGGTACATGTTTGATGCTCAAATGTTGATCAAAAAGAGATAAGAGTCGACTTTCATTGATGATAAAAAGATAATGATGATTGGATTTGATAAAAAGAGATAGAGATGAAGAAATCAAGATGAAGTCGATCCCGAATCAAGGCGTCCAAAGATCTTGAATCGGCGTCCCGAGTGGACGGGCGTTTGACATTCCGAACGAGCGTCCAGAGGAGCTTTTACATTCGGGATGATCGATTTTTCCTGAACGAGCGTCCAATTTGAAGAAGGACGGGCGTCTGATCCAGCTCGGCCCGACTCGAAGAAGTTTACATAAGCTGGACGGGCGTTCACCCTTTCCAGACGGGCGTCCGAACGCCAACTTAGCAGAACCGACCTGAAATTCTATATATAGCTGCGGTTTTCTCCACACAAAACATCATATATTCGAACCCTAAACCCTAGGGGCGGCTAAGCTGCGTTTTTCCTTAGTTTTCGTCCAGTCTTTACTTAAATACTTTTATGCACTTTTATTCCAAACAATTCGAGTTGCAAAGAGGATGCTAAGAGGCTAGACCTCCATTGAACGAGCGTTGTGAAGCCATCCAATCAACGATTCATTTTTGTTCTTGATTATCTTGTGAGTATTTTAATTCAAGTTGTTTCTTTGTCATGTTTTTCATGTTTTTATGCAATTTATATTGAAAGATCGTTGCATGTTGATTGCTTGTCTTGATGAAAATCATGTTAAACTTTAGATCGCCGTGATAAAGAATAGATCTCAAATCTAATTAACGAGAGTTATTAGGTTGGATTTCTAGGTTAGAAATTGAGAGATTTCACACCTTGTTTTGAAAGCATTAATCTTTAGATCGAAAGATAGAAGATTGATAGGAGAACTTGTCTAAGAAATTAGGAGTTCATACCGTGGTTAGGTGAATCACAACTTGGTTAGAAATCACGAGATAGTCTAGATCGAAATTGATAGTTGTAGGATAGGTGGATTAATTGCTTGTTCGTTCGTAAAATATTGATTAAAACCCCTTGAATTGAATTGTTTAGCTTAGTTAGTCTTTTATTGCATATTAGGTTTAGTTTAGTTTAAATTGGTTCGCAACTATATTTTCCCGGCTTTAGATCTCGATCTTCTCATTCACTTTACGTTTGTTATTTTCCGTTTTAGTTATTCACTGTTTTGTTTTCGTTTCTGTTTAGTAGTAGTAATCGTGACATAGTTAGGTTAGGAATAAAAACTAGAATTCACAACCCCGATTCCCCGTAAGATCGACCCGGTATTAACCTCTATACTACGATCCTTATACTTGAGGGAAACCGGATTTATAAATATTTATTACTTGTTTGCTGTGTTAGATAAATCCGTGACAAGTTTTTGGCGCCGTTGCCGGAAACCGGACGGTTGTCTAGTTTTTATTTTCTTGTTTTAATTTTATTTCCTGTTTTTTTTAAAAATCTTTTTAGTTAGTTATAATCAGGATATTAGGGGTTTAGTTAAGGTTTAAGATCTTCTATCTATAACCCCTTGTGATTAGTTCGTTCTTTCGATCTGTCTTTCTTTTTTTTTTTTTTTTTTTCCTTTTCCTACTGTTCTTCTCTTTACCTGCTCCGTTTCTGCTTCCAAACGGGCGTCTAGACCAGTGGACGCCCGTCTGTTCTAAATTGTTCAACTCTGAGCCGTTTTTAACCTGCTGGACGCGCGTCCATCCAATTTGGACGTCCGTCCACTTCTTCAACCTTTTGGACGAGCGTTTGGATCTCCAGACGCCCGTCCAGGTCAAATTCCAGCCAGACGCCCGTCCAGGTTTCTGGACGTCCGTCTGTGCCCTTGTCTTAACCATTTTCATTTCTTTTTCTCCTCTTAGGCTTTAATTTTTAGTTAGGCTTTTAATTTCTTAGTCTTTAGGTTGCTTTCACTTGTTTTTGGTCCGGTTTATGCAAACTCGGAGTCAAAAGGGACCGTTACTATACACCCCGACCCCGAGCGAACCGTAGTCCGGCCAAACAGGCGGATTTTCCATTCTCGCGGTTCCGGAAGGCGAGCCGAGCAAGATCTTGAGGATCGCCTAGCCAAGGAAATCACCGACTTTGTAATAATGGTCGCTAATGATAGACGTACGTTGGCGACTACGCCATGCCCGGCGCGAGCCACGATCAACCCGGCTATTGTCATTCCAGCTATCACTGCACAGACCTTCGAGCTAAGGCTGGGCCTCATTCAGATGATGCAGCATGCATCAATCTTTCACGGTTACCAGTCAGAGAATCCACATACTCACTTGCATACATTCTTGGAGATATGCGGCACCACACGCATCCAAGGAGTAAGTGAGGATGCCATCAAACTGAAACTTTTTCCATTTTCTCTAAAGGGAGAAGCGAAGGAGTGGTATACTTCTCTCCCCTCTGAATCAATTACTACCTGGGCTGAACTCGAAAAGGAGTTCTTGAGTCAATACTTCCCACCTTCAAAACCAGCCCAGTGTTTGAACGAGATTTTCACTTTCTACCAGAAAGAGAATGAATCCTTCTTCGATTGTTGGAAAAGATTCAAATCTCTGCTTAGAAAGTGCCCCCACCACGGCTTGCCACTGCAAAGGCAAGTAAACACATTCTTTAGTGGATTGACCGAGCTTACGAAAGGCATGGTCAATAGTTCATCTGGTGGGGCATTTTTGAAGAAAACACCTGAAGAGGGGTGGGCATTGTTCGAGGACATTGCTAAATATAACTATGCTCCATCTTATCAAGCTATTCAAGCACCTCCTCCTCCTAAGGTTGAGGAAGTAAACGTTCAAAGTTTGATCGCCATGCTGCAGAAGCAGATGGCAGCATCTCAAGTTTCAAATCCGATAAATCAAACTTCTTCTTTTCCACGTAACCCTCGGGTGTTCCGTACCGCGAAAATCGCCGTCGACCGGCCATATGAATGACCAAAGTGTCAATTTAATCCCCCGCACCTTATCAAGTGAATGCTTTGTTCATGATTATGGACAAGATAATCAAGTCACATGTCAAAATTGTGATGAGGTGGGGCACACATCTAGATTCTGTCCTATGAACGGACAGAATGCTGAAGTGAATGCGTTCTATGGCCAGAACACCCAAAGGTCTAATCAAGTTGCTGGTCAGCATAATTTCCAAAACCACGGGTTTAATCAATCTTCTAGTTTCAATCCTAATTCGAATCTTAATTCAAATCAGAATTTTAATAGAAACCCCGGTTTTAATCAGAACCAAAACGCAAAATTTTCCAATCATACTCAAAGATTCAATCAGAATTGGCCTTCCAATTCTAATTCTCAATTTCAAAGTCGGCCCAGCCAGCCCTATCCCCAAAACTCTCAAGGCCCCTCGTACTCAAGTGATATCAAAGCTCAATGGGACTCTTTAGGGAGGAGCAAAATAGATCAATGAAAAATCTTGAGAGGCAAATCGGGCAGTTGGCTGAACAGTTAGCTTCTCGACCCCCAGGGCAACTGCCCAGTTTCACTGAGAAAAATCCCAAGGGTGGTCAAGTTGCTCAAACAGACTTGAACAATGGCCAATGTACTGACCTCGTACCATCAATTCCATACGGTAGAGAGGAGGCCAGTGCAATGAACATAAGAAGTGGTACTCAAGTTAGTGGTCCTTCCCACCAGGGAAACCACTAGCCCCTCCTGCCATTGATAAGGCAGGAGGGGAAGCTGAGCACCTACACTCCCCTTGGCCGAAAGAGAATACTCGGGAGGCCGATCCCCCGAGAGGTGAAAAAGTCGGAAGTCCTCGGTGTGGCCGATCCCCCGAGGAATGAAGATTCAAGTGAAAGTCGGAGGCCGATCCCCCGACTAATAAAAAAATTGAAAAAGCCGTTAGGTGGAAGGATCCGGAAGACAAAGTGTCAATGCATCTTCAAAGAAAGTCTTTTCGAGAATGATTCGAAAAAGCTTCCATTTCCACCAAGAAAGAGCAACATCCCTTTGAGTGAAGATAAGAAGTATGAAAAGGAGCTAAACCTTTTGAAAAATACTCGTGTAAATCTTCCATTATCGATGTCTTGGTTGAAATGCCTAAGTATACAAAATTTATCAAGGATGTTGTTTCTTCGAAAAGGAAGTTGTCGACATGGAGAGGCCGATTGGTGAGGATTGTTCAATGATCAATTACGAAAACTTACCAACCAAGAGAGGTGACCCCGGAAAGTTTGTGCTTACCGTGTTAATGGGAGGCCTGGTCTTCCCTAACTCTTTGTGCGAATTCGGGTGCATCTATAAGCCTAATGCCATTGTCTCGTGTGCAAACAGCTGGGTTTAATTGATCTTCTAGAACCCACTACCATGAATTTGCAATTCTCTGATAGATCTTCTAAGAAAGCAGCGGGAATCTTAAAGGACATCCTAGTTCGAATCGATAGGTTTACCTTTCCCGTCGACTGGTACGTCCTGGACATTGAAAAAGATGAAAAAGTCCCCTTGATTCTTGGAAGACCCTTTTTGTCTACAGCTAGAGCCCTCATTGACTGCGATGGTGGGCGAGTGACGATCTGTGTTGATGATCAAGAGGTAAGCTATAATGTCTCCAAATCCATTCAAATACCCTCTGGTCCTCCAACCGGTTTTTCCATTGAGGATACGTCTGATGACTACGATGATTTAATGGAAAAGCAAGTCATGGCTGTTGCAACTGAGTATGAGCGACTGGTAGATAATTTGAATAATCATGGTGTGGTAAGTCTAGAGCATTTAGGAGCTGAATTTGAGGATGAGTTGCTGGAAGGTGAAGTTTTGGCAGTGAGACCGCTCAGTAAACTCGGCGATGTTGAGTTGAAAGGTGGAGAGCTCAAATCTAGTTTAAAAGACCCCCCCTTCAGATTTGGTATTGAAGCCGTTGCCTAAACATCTTAAGTATGTGTTTCTAAGAGAAGGTGACAAGCTTCCTTTAATTATATCTGCCAAGTTATCTCGTTTAGAGGAGATGAAATTGATCAACGTCTTGAAGAAGAATGAAAAAGCCTTTGGATGGCAAGTAGGAGATATCAGAGGGATATCTCCGGACATCTGTATGCACAAGATCAAGACAAACGAGGGTGAAAAATGTGTTAGACAGCCCCAGAGGAGGCTCAACCCTCATATGCAAGAGGTGGTTAAGAAGGAAATCATCAAACTTCTGGACATGGGAATCATTTATGCCATCGCGGATAGTGAATGGGTTTTCCCAACTCAAGTAGTTCCCAAAAAGGTGGAATTACGATTGAGAAGAATAAGAAGGGGGAGGAAATAGCATTGAGACTTGTCACTGGTTACAGAGTCTGCATCGATTATCGAAAGCTCAATGAAGTAACCATGAAGGATCACTTTCCCCTTCCATTCATTGACCAGATGCTTGAGCGTCTGGCAGGGCATGCATTCTACTGCTTCCTGGATGGTTATTCGGGATACTTTCAAATACCCATTGATCCAGCTGACCAAGAAAAGACCACTTTCACCTGCCCTTATAGTACATTCGCTTACAGGCGAATGCCATTTGGTCTCTGCAATGCCCCAGCTACATTTCAACATGTATGCTGGCGATCTTTGACGGACTAGTAGAAAAGTGTATGGAAATCTTTATGGACGATTTTTCAGTCTTTGGATCGTCCTTTGATGATTGTCTTGACAACCTTGACCAAGTGTTATCCAGATGCGTGGAAAAGAACTTAGTACTTAATTGGGAAAAATGCCATTTCATGGTTGATGAGGGAATAGTTCTTGGCCACAAGATCTCCGCCAAAGGTATAGAAGTTGACAGGGCAAAAGTAGAAGCTATCGAGAAGATGAGTTATCCCAAGAATGTGCGTGAAGTGAGAGGTTTTCTTGGACATGTCGGTTTCTATAGAAGATTCATTCAAGACTTCTCCAAGATAGCCAAGCCCCGTCTACTTTACTTAAAGAAGACGTTGAATTCAATTTTGATGAGAGCTGCAAGCAAGCGTTTGAGGAGCTTAAGGACCGTTTAATCTCTGCTCCAATTCTTATATCGCCTGACTGGAACCTACCTTTTGAGCTTATGTGCGACGCATCGAACTATGCAGTTGGTGCTGTTTTAGGACAAAAAATCAAAGGGAAATTCCAGCCAATCTATTACGCCAGTCACACATTGAATCCTTCTCAAGTTAACTATACTACTACTGAAAAGGAACTATTGGCCGTAGTCTTTGCTATGGACAAGTTCCGTAGTTACTTGTTAGGAGCTCAAGTGATTGTGTGGACTGATCACGCTGCGTTGCGATATCTGATGACTAAGAAGGAGGCTAAACCACGCTTACTACGTTGGATACTGACCCTACAAGAGTTTGATGTCCAGATTAAAGACAAAAAGGGCAGTGAAAACGTCGTGGCGGATCATGTTTCAAGAATGATGAGTGAGGAAAAGGATGATCCAGATGATATAGATCTTTACTTTCCTCTAGAAAACATTATGCTTATTGACGGTTGTCCTCCTGATGTTCCATGGTATTCTTCCATTGTCAATTACCTTCATGCCCGTTATCTCGATCCAGAAATGTCTTACCAGGAGAAGAAAAAGTTCTTCTCTGATTTGAAATCTTTCGTTTGGGATGAACCTTATATTTTTAAGATCTGTAAAGATGGTCTGCTTAGAAGATGTGTTCCAGAGTCTGAGCAACGCGATATCATTGAACAGTGCCACAGTGGACCCACTGGAGGTCACTTTGGTCTGTGGAAGACCGTTGCTAAGATCTTTCAATCCGGTTTCTATTGGCCCACGATCTTTAAGGATACAGAAGCTTTCTGTAAGCTTGTGATAGATGCCAAAGAACCGGTACTCTGACAAGGCGTTTTGACATGCCTTTGAAACCCATACTAGAATGCGAGGTCTTTGATGTATGGGGTATCGATTTTATGGGACCATTCCCATCATCTTGTGGTAACAAATACATCTTAGTCTGCGTAGATTACGTGTCGAAATGGGTGGAGGCTCAAGCCACTCCTCACAATGATCATAAGACGGTCATGAAATTTCTAAAGAAAAACATCTTCGTGAGGTTTGGATGTCCACGTGCCTTGATCAGTGATGAAGGGACACATTTCTGCAACCGACCCCTAGAGAAAGTTCTTGAAAAGTATGGTGTTCGTCACAAAACTGGCACACCATATCATCCGATGACTAGTGGTCAGGTTGAAAGGAGCAACCAGAGTATTAAGAAAATCCTGGAAAAGACGGTTAACAGTCATAGGAAGGACTGGAGTTCGAAGTTGGATGATGTACTATGGGCTTACAGGACCGCCTATAAGACTCCGATAGGTACATCTCCATATCAAATGGTCAATGGTAAACCATGTCATCTGCCAGTCGAGTTAGAGCACAGAGCGTACTGGGCTACAAAGTTTCTAAACTTTGATTCCCAATCCTGCGGTAAGCATCGACTGCAACAGTTGCATGAATTAGACGAGTTCAGACTCCAGGCCTACGAAAGTGCCAGGATCAGTAAAGAAAAGACAAAACTCCTTCACGATGCTAAAATTAAGAAAAGAGAATTCCATGTAGGGGAACAAGTTCTTCTATACAATTCCAGGCTACATCTGTTTCCTGAAAAGTTGAGGACACGTTGGTCCAGTCCTTTTGAGATTCTCCAAATTATTCCTGGAGGCGTTCTAGAACTACGCGGTTATGGTGACCAACCGTTTCGAGTGAATGGTCAGAGGTGCAAGCACTATATTGGTGAACCTAAAGAGAAACCTTTGATTGTCCGTTTCCTCGATATCCTCGGGTGTGGTGCTACAAAAGTCGAAGAATTTGACGAATTTTCACCCGACATGTTTTCAGAGGATGACGGTAGTGGTCAATCTGAAGAAGTTCTAGCCGGTAGTTGGGATATGGAAGAGTTGGAGAGGGAGCGTCAGCTGAAACGTCATCAGAAGGCTCAGAAAATGAAGAAGTCAACCATGGGGAAGTTTAAGCGTGTTTGGAAAACTATTAAAGGTTTTACCCCATGTGTAAAGTGTCGTTTTTCGCAAACCGAACCATCGACCCAAGTCCGGACGAGGTAGTGGGTGGCGTAAAAGTCAAATGGCCCGATCCAGTTGAGTTTAAACCGTGTCGAGCTAACGACATTAACCAAAAGCGCCACTAGGAGGCATCCTAGATATCGTTAGCTTTAGTTGTTTTTGTTTTGCTTTTGTAGTTTTAGTATTCAAGTTTGGATATTTAAGTTTAGTTTACTAAGTTTTGCTTTTGTTTATATCTGTCAGTTAGTTGTGCTTTCTAGATATGGATTTCGGAGTTCTACCAGAGGAGTTACCTTTCCTTAGGAAGATCCCACTTATCACTGTAGATGATGGACCGGGAGGGACTATAGTGTTGCACGTAGACTTTGATATTAGTACCCGCGTCAGGACTGTCACCTATGTTCTTATTGTTCCCCGCTGTTCGAGAGGTGGAGACTTCACTACTAAGGATTTACAGGAGGCTCTAGGACGTCCGTACACAATCCTCAATGATCCGATGCTGACAGATTTAGCGCTAGTGCTGCAAGCTGAACATTTTCGAGGTGTTGATGTAGCTGGTGAGGACTGGGGTGTGCAAGATGAGTGCGACTTCCCTCCGGCGATTGACATGCTCCGCCGTCTTATTCGAGTGATAGATTGGTCAGAGATTTACGATGACTAGCGTTCTTAGGTTGTTTCGTCGAGCAAACGACGTAAAACAAAAGCGCTTAGTTGGAGGCAACCCACTATTTTCTATCTGTTTTCTATTTGTTTTCTAGTAATTTTATGTACTCCGTTGATTTCCATTTGTATTTTTGAAGTTTTGTTTAAGTTTAATGAGGAAATGCAACTTTGAATTTAAATTGAATGCAATTTTATAATTTTTGCATTTTTCTGTCTTGGACGCCCGTCCAGTGAACTGGACGTCCGTCCTCCATGCACAATTTGTGAACGAGCGTCCAAAATTCTTGGACGCCCGTCTGATAAACTCCCTTCAACGCTGTACGTGATTTGGCCATCTGGACGAGCGTCTGTCTATATGGACGCCCGTCCAGTTCTTATGCTATCCAGCTGAACGCCCGTCCATTCTCATGGACGCCCGTTCGGACCTGCGTCTATATATACCCCCTGCTTTCTTTTTTTATTCGAATTGGAAAATTTAAATTGCAAAACCCGACTTTTTGCCTCCTTTTGCTCTAAAATCCTCATTTTTACACCAAATTGGGCGATTCAAGGCCCTACAAACAGCTCTCAATCAGACCCTCTTCTGATCCTCCGGCTGGTGATTCTGCGGCACCGGGCCAGACTTGATCTTATTTTGCTGATCTTAGCTTTCGTTTTTTTTTCTTTGATTCGATGGTTGTGTATTATTGACACTTTTCCTTACTTGATTCGTTGTACTGTTGATATTGTTACTATTTATTCTTTCCGATGGATCATGTATGCCATAAGGCATTCGCACTTTCATTTCTACTTTGTTTAACCTTGTGGATGTGGTTAATGTTTCATCTTTTGCTATTATTCGGTTTTGCTGTATCTTTTCATTTTGGTATTATTCCCCGTTTTTCCCCGAGATGTTTCCGTGTTTGTCAAGTAGTGCAGGTAATTTTTAGCGGTTGTGTCGAGCTACATTGTACGGTTACGAGTTCTAAGTGTCACTACGTAGGCTCCGGCTTGACCGACGATTCGAGTATCGATCGAAATCAGCTAAGTTCTTTCTCTTTTCTTTCGTTCTGCACAACATGAGGACATGTTGATCTTTGAGTGTGGGGGAGGGGAATGATTTGATATGTATGATTTGATATGTATGATTGATATGTATCTATACAACTTCTTACATTCATTATGTTTCTATGCAAAATGAGCTAGAATTTTCAAAATTTTCCGACATTTTTGTTTTTGTTTTGTCCCGAGTAAGCAATGCATAATCGATGTTCGTTATTTTTATAGTCATCCAAGCTATATAGCATATGTTTGATAAGTTAGTTGTTTCACCTGATATATATATTTCACGAGCCATAGTGAATGATGAGCTAATTTATAAAGTTATACCCCTTTTGGATTAGTGGTTTCTGATTTTCTTATAAGTAATGTGCTTAGTGCTACGTATGTATCTTGAGATTTATGATAGTGTGTATTTAGATCCAAAGTATGTTATACTGTGAATATCTAAGGTTTGAATGTGATAAGTAACACGTAACTTATTGTCAAATGAAAAAGTTGAAAAGTAAATGAAGTAGTTGTGTGTGTCGAAAGCTAGTCGATGATTTGAGTGCGATAGGGTATACCACGTATGTCCTATACCACTATGATGACTAAAAGCTCACGACAGTCAGAAGAAGCTGCCTTATGATTTGAGTAAGGTAGGGTATATCACGAATATCCTATTCTGCTATGACATGGCAATAGCTCATTCTGATGTGTGTTTAAAAAGTGAAGTAGTTAAATCAACTAAGAATTGTTATGAAATGGATATAAGACTAAGTTATCGTCTATCTTATCCCCAATAGAAACTGATAGATATGCTGTAGGGATTATCCTCCGAGTATTTCAGAAAGGCCCTAGATATATTCGATCATCCTTTTCGGGATATTTTACGTTTGTAGGGTGCATCTTATGAGTGTCATTTATTTCTAGTCTACGAGGGGGTATTAGCTAGTTTTGCTTCGAGTTTCTCAAGTTTGGACTTAGTGGAAGTTTTCTATGGCTTTGCACACACACAATGGTGAACCTCTGATTTATTGGATCTATGCTATATTGTCTTAGATGTCTGTTTTTGTCTCGAGCCTTAACTTTCGTTTTGTTTTGCTCGGGACGAGCAAAAGCTTAAGTGTGGGGGAGTTGTTAAGGGTGAATTTATACGGTTTATAACGCTATATTCTATGATATTTCCCCTCATATTCGTATAATTTGCATTAGAAACGAGTGTTTAATAGATTTATTAAGCAAATGAGGTTTTAAATGAGTTATTCGTAAAATAGGTTAATTTTGGTGTTTTAATTGTGATTTTTATGATTATTTGGACGATATTACATTTTGCGATGTTTTACTGTGTTATAGGTACATGTTTGATGCTCAAATGTTGATCAAAAAGAGATAAGAGTCGAATTTCATTGATGATAAAAAGATAATGATGATTGGATTTGATAAAAAGAGATAGAGATGAAGAAATCAAGATGAAGTCGATCCCGAATCAAGGCGTCCAAAGCATCTTGAACTGGCGTCCAGAGTGGACGGGCGTTTGACATTCTGAACGAGCGTCCAGGAGGAGCTTTTACATTCAGGATGATCAGATTTTTCCTGAACGAGCGTCCAATTTGAAGAAGGACGGGCGTCTGATCCAGCTCGGCCCGACTCGAAGAAGTTTACATAAGCTGGACGGGCGTTCAACCTTTCCAGACGGGCGTCCGAACGCCAACTTAGCAGAACCGACCTGAAATTCTATATATAGCTGCGGTTTTCTCCACACAAAACATCATATATTCGAACCCTAAACCCTAGGGGCGGCTAAGCTGCGTTTTTCCTTAGTTTTCGTCCAGTCTTTACTTATATACTTTTATGCACTTTTATTCCAAACAATTCGAGTTGCAAAGAGGATGCTAAGAGGCTAGACCTCCATTGAACGAGCGTTGTGAAGCCATCCAATCAACGATTCAGTTTTGTTCTTGATTATCTTGTGAGTATTTTAATTCAAGTTGTTTCTTTGTCATGTTTTTCATGTTGTTATGCAATTTATATCGAAAGATCGTTGCATGTTGATTGCTTGTCTTGATGAAAATCATGTTAAACTTTAGATCGCCGTGATAAAGAATAGATCTCAAATCTAATTAACGAGAGTTATTAGGTTGGATTTCTAGGTTAGAAATTGAGAGATTTCACATCTTGTTTTGAAAGCATTAATCTTTAGATCGAAAGATAGAAGATTGATAGGAGAACTTGTCTAAGAAATTAGGAGTTCATACCGTGGTTAGGTGAATCACAACTTGGTTAGAAATCACGAGAGAGTCTAGATCGAAATTGATAGTTGTAGGATAGGTGGATCAATTGCTTGTTCGTTCGTAAAATATTGATTAAAACCCCTTGAATTGAATTGTTTAGCTTAGTTAGTCTTTTATTGCATATTAGGTTTAGTTTAGTTTAAATTGGTTCGCAACTATATTTTCCGGCTTTAGATCTCGATCTTTCGTCCAGCTTTACGTTTGTTATTTTCCGTTTTAGTTATTCACTTTGTTTTGTTTTCGTTTCTGTTTAGTAGTAGTAATCGTGACATAGTTAGGTTAGGAATAAAAACTAGAATTCACAACCCCGATTCCCCGTAAGATCGACCCGGTATTAACCTCTATACTACGATCCTTATACTTGAGGGAAACCGGATTTATAAATATTTATTACTTGTTTGCTGTGTTAGATAAATCCGTGACATAAGACATTCCTTATAAGAAGGCCATTTCGGATATTCGATCCCAATCATAGGATACGCGATCCCGGACGACCAATCATGTATACACCGAATGCTTCAATATCACACCCAATCACTACCGTATGATCGCCCCGTGGCTAGGGGAAACCTCAATAGTGTCAAAGCATGACAATCCACACCGTGATGCCATGAAGACTCCGGTCTTAAGGATAATTACACAACCGCCACATAGTGTGACACTTAACCATGTAAGTGGGTCAGTCTAACGTACACGTTCTCTAATACACGTCCACGTACAGTCCAAGTGTCTCTACACTTCGATATACGAGATCTATCCCCGCCCTTAAAGAGAATACATCTAATACGTGCTAGTCTGTTTATACTATCAATGCCTTGTTTAATAGTACATCAGCCTAGAGACATTTAAGTATCAAACTTATTAAAGTGATTAGAGATCTCATCAACCATAATCGCATATCATGGTTTCTCTATCATAGTTTAATACTAAGGACGTTATCATATAACAATTCATAATTGGTTCTTTAAAAAACATATATATGACAACAGAAAAGCCATTTAATATATGTATAAACATAAAGAAATAGTAGAAATGATCCGACCCGGTCGGATCCGGTCCAACCTGATTGGGTTTTGGACACTATTTCAACACACTATGAGTATACACTGAGCCTGAGATCGATTCACGATCATCCTTATTCCGACAAAATCAGAATCAGTGTAGTCAACAACACTCAGGTTCGCACCTGAATGGACAAGCATACGATTCCTCATTCTTTCAAGATACTTGAGGACGCACTATACTGCTTTCAACGTCCGAATCCAAGACTCGACTTTTATTGAATTTTAATAACCTGACTTTCTCTATCCAAAAGAGAATCCATCCCATTTTCTCTATATCCGAAGACTAAGAGAATTATTCCATGAGGGGTTGGGTAGGAAACCTCTCGTTGAATTCTGTATTCAAAAATTATCATCTTTAACCAATAAGATGGATGGGATATTGCCAACAACTTGTTCTCATGAATTCGACCGAATCGATTTCTAAGAATATAGTCCACTTCTCTAATTCGGAGAAGCTTTCGCTAGTCAGTTTCTGACTTCAGATAACGCACCCAAGTTGCTTACAACTGTTGCAGTCTTATCTTTGTCATTAACACTAACGTTTACTACTTTACCAATATTGATTCTCTAGTCTACAAAAGACTTACAATATTCTGGTCAAGCCCACACATTCCAAAACATGTGACTTTTAATGACCTAGAGGTTTGCTTTAATCCATCAATAGATATAAGCATAGGTAGTCAATCTGCCATTGGCTTTAAGCTAAATCCCTTCTGTTCCAAATGAATCTAATCTCCATTGTACGGCAAGAAAGTTTTAGGGCATCACCTCTGTTAATCTTTCTGCTTTCCATGAACTCAAGCAAAGCTGAGTGGTGAGAAAGTTTCAGGGCATCACCCCTATTAAACTATCTACTTCTCAGGGAATTACCCCCAAGACCACTTGGCTTTTCTTAGAAATTTAAACTTTCTCATTCATTCATCTCTTCTGTACGTAAATCCAATTACTCCTACTGGGCCTGAGATACTCAGGTGGTTCTACAAGACTGTGAACAGAACTGGAGTACCAAAACTCCATTTACAGGTTTATGGCTTTGAACCAACCTCTTATTATCAGAATCCTCTACATCCATTCAAAGGGCCATAGGTTATCAATCAGCAGGCTGTAAAGTCTGCATAATCACAGCAGGTCAATGGTTAAACCATACTCCCACTGCATTAAGGTGTATCGATATTCTGATCTGGTGTAGTAGTATTTATCAGCGTAACCCCAACAACCAATGTTGGATGTGGTCTGATTAAATCAGATAGTAACTTCTTGAGTAACTTTACTTTAAGGTCTAAGGTTGTTATCTAAACATTCTTTTAGAAGGATGTACTAGTGTAACCGTCACTATCCAATCTTAAGAATATTATAACTAGCCTTTACTCATTGCATTAAAATATTTCACGAACAATCACCATCTGAACGTGTATACGAAATCTTTAGTCCTACCTTCAAGCACCAAGTCCTGATCCATAAATTCATAAGCATCTTCTAGGTGGACTTCTTGGTATTTTACATAATAATGTAAACCGTTATTTTGCAACTAATATCTTAATTGAGTTAAGCAGTGTAATGTAGCATATCAATAACTATACAAGACAATACATGGTTTATCCTTTCAGTGAAATCGTTTCACTCGGAGGCAGGCCGAGCATCAGCTCTAAATACTATACTATAGCCTATATCTGAGCATGGAATACTCGTTTCTCTGGTAATATCAGAGATTCCTCCAAATATTTAGATAAACTAATCGGCGTTTTAAGTAGGTATCAGACAAATTTCGACTACTCAAAAGCTCCCACTAGCTTGTATCCTTCATAAGACCCCGAATGTCAATATGAACAAGTTGTGATACTTCTTTAGCTCTATTACCTTTTCCTATTTGAAAGGTAACTTAGTCATTTTTCCTTTGAGATAGTGTTCTTAAATTGGGAGATAGGAATCACCCATAGCCAGTCTTCAGATCTTATCTTTCGGATATATGCACTAATTAATAGATGTTGAAGAATCGTTTATCTAAATACGGAAACCATTTGTCTTAATATCTTATGATGTGTTACATATACCTTTTCAGGATTACTTAGTGGTTTTGACTTTATCAGACAAAAGTCCGAGTCTCAGAATCGTATACAAATGTCATATTCACTTTCTTTGAGGCAACTATATTATCGATTTGAAAGTGAATCCATTCGTTCCAACGAATCCGAAAAAAGAAATAAAATTTCTGCGATATTCAAGGATTAAAATCCGAAATTTGTTTCCTTATATCACTCCCACTTTCTTAGCTGAAATAACTGCCCGTTGTCTACTCTTCATCATGAATTCCCAGCTACCTTGTTCTTATAAAATAACTTTAGCTTCTGAGTGAAATTACTCGGTTAAGAAAGTCTTTAAGGATTCATATGTTGGTGTTCCGAAATCACTTTCCTTATCCTTTACTTTCTTTTATTAATATTTCGGTTTAGCCTTTAACTTATTTAGTTTGGATGACTTTCGCTTGTAGACATTTACCTTCCCATTCTTGGCTTTCTTTAAAGGAAATGGCCTTGAACTAGCAGTTTATAAGAGTAGACACTACTCGTAAACGGATGTCTGGTGAGATTGATACTAAATCATTCTCGTCATCTTTGAACTAATTTTGTTTTGTCTCTCGCTCAGCACGAGTGACAGCAGTCACATCAATGTCACTTAAGTTTGTAGGCTCAAGAGGAACTTCCTCTTCCGAAAATTAATTTGCATTCTCGATTATTGAGTTTAACGTTCTTGTTGTCGTTACTAGTCAATTTATCGTATTTAGCACTTTAGATACCTTGAGATGATATGTAGTTGCGAAAATAAATTTTGACATAAATATAAATCAAATCATACACCACAACATATAATAATTTTAGGAATAATAAACGTGATGTCATGCATGGGGCTTATCCTACAATTCCAAGGATTTAATCTCACACCTACAGTGCCGCCGTAGGGTAGGTCAAAGAGGTGACGATTAAATTGAGACAATCCCTCTCAATAATTAACTGAGAATCGGACATCTCCATTTAATTGTTGATTACGTTCCTTTTTCAGCCAAGACATTTCCAAAAATATCCTTGTGAGTGTGACCTACTGTTTCAGATTTTTAAGTACGCCCTAAGTATGCCGCCGTAGGGTAGGTCAGTGACCCGACGAGTACACAAAATCCTATCCTTTCGGAGACCAAGCCTTGAATTTTGATATCGGTGAAGGCCATCCGTAGGGGGCCGAAATCAAAGCGGCACGAGGCGTCACCATTCTCTCACGTGCTTGTGTCAACAGTAGAGACAGTGGGGTCGGTTGTCACCTTCCCCGCTACCACTCGTTAGTTTGGAAATTAGGTAGTCTCATTAGGATTTTAGAATTTTCTAACAATCCAAAAAACAATTGATAATGAATATTTAATTTAATCCTCCCACTAGTTTATGGGTTCCAAATACCGTCTAACTAGTGTCACCATATTCACGATTTTCCAATTTTATGGATTAATTAAAATTCCTTGTGTAGATACTACACATTTAAAATTCGTCAAGAATTTTATAATCCTAATACATTAAGACTTCATGATTTTTCTAATAATTCAAAGAACAATAAATCATAAAATTTAAAGCTCCCACTAGTTTATCGGTTCCAAATACCGTCTAACTAGTGACACTATATTCATGATTTTCCAATTTTCGAATATCTAGAAATTTCTTGTGTAGACACTACACAACTAAAATTCACCAAGAATTTTATAATCCCAATACTTTAGGACTTTATGGATTTTCTAATAATTCAAAAAACAATAAAGCATAAAATTTAAAGCTCCCATTAGTTTATTTGTTCCAAATACCATCTAACTAGTGACACTATATTCATGATTTTCCAATTTTTTTTCGAATATTTTGAAATTTCTTGTGTATACACTACACAACTAGAATTCACAAAAGAATTTTAAAGTCCTAACTAGTCATGATAAAATTTTAGGATCGTAGAATTTTATCTCAATAATTTGAAAACAATAAATCTTGAAAGGCAATCACCAACTTATCTGTATTAAACCCTTGCTGAGCTTTAACCGAGTTCACCGAACGGTGTCGGGATTGGCTAAGCCGACCCATCCTCTTCGTTGGTTCATATACGACTGCTGGATGAATCAGGCTAAGGCTGCCCCATTGAGCCGAAACTCGCCGGATAGCTTGACCTTGCCGGACCCCCGTGGCTAACCCCGCACTTGGAGGACAACTCGAGTCGAGCCGAAGCCCTGTTGACCGCCCGAACCAATTTTCGAACCTTTTGCTCAGTTGGTGTCCAACTTTTCCGGATTTTCCAATTTTTCAATTATTAAAATTCTTTTATGTAGTCACTACATAATAAAAATCCACAAATGATTTTTAGATCCCAAAATTAAATTTACCGAGTAAATTTTATTTTATCATGTGAATTTTGTATCCCGATTAAATTCCGTTCGTTTTAATTAATTTAATTTATTACCTAAATTAATTACGTCTCATACATGCCTAATTAATATCACGATTAATTATCTACATGTATGCATATGCTAAGAGTGGATTCATGAATATGATGCATGTAATGGCATGGTTATATCACATAAATAATCATACAAGAAAATAAATGCGAAAAATAAACCACTGAGATGGACCGTTGGTACCCCCGTATCTAATCTATAAATAAACAAATAAACCCTAAATTATTGCGCAGCCCCCGACTGATATAAGAATTTTCTGCTCCAGATCTTCAATAAAAATCCGTCTAGCTGAGTTGGTTGATGCTCATTCTTCCTTCATCACCACCCGAGTTTGATTCCCCGCTCACCTTTAATTTTCTGTTTTCGTATTAATTTTTTTTTATTTTTATAATTTTACGAACAGAAAATAAAAAAAAATTACGAGGAGAAAAAAATACAAAAAAAAAAAATCCAAAATTTTATACGGCCAAAGGGATTCAAACTTGGGTTTGCACACAGTTGACCTTGTGTCTTTACCACTCTGCTGCATCTTTTTCTCTTTATGGTCTTCGATCATAATTTATTTAAAGGGCCTTCGGCCGAAATAAATTAAATGCAGAAAATTGCAAAATAAATTACATACCTATACCCGGAAAAAATTAACTTTCCAATGGATCTAATGGTAAACAAGTACCAACCCCAATCCATCTCGTCAACCAAAACATTCAACCACGCATTTATATAAAAAAATATAAAAGATGCAATATTTATTCAATTCTACTCCTTATTAATTAATTATGCAATATTGATCGCAAAATCGCTTTAATCTGTCTCTGATACCACATGCTGGATATACATAAACCCGAATCCAGATCCGATCCAAAATTGGATCGTCAGATCTGATTCACAGCACCGATCGAGACACTCGATCATGCACAACGGAAGGTACGAATTAAATTCGCATATAATTTTGCCACGATTTTAATTCACATAATTAATTAACAATCTACAAGAAGGTTAGTAGATTTACCTCAACGGAAAGGAAGAAATAATCGACCAAAGGGAGAAGCCGTAGTCTTCCGGATTGTATCTCCTCGCGACGACTGGTGGACGTCGATCCTCGCCGTAGAACCTCCTCGAATATGCACAAGAAAAACTCTAGATTTTTCTCCTCTTAATGACTAAGGGAAGAAACTAATTCTTCTTCCTTTTAATTGTAAAGTGGCGCAATTTTGTGTGTGAAATTGTGTTGGGAGAAACTCTCTTTATATAGGAAAATAACTAGCCAAGAGAGTTATCGTTTTCACACCACAATTACCAATTCCCACAAGGAAAAGATATTTGCCAAAAGATAAAGAGATAATTCCCAAAAAATCAATCTCTTATTTTTCCGTTAATTATCCAACAAATAAATAAATAATTAATTACACATGTGACATAATCTAGAAAAAATAATTTTCCTAATTTATCACTAAATATGGTGCCATTTAATCATTAATTTAATAGAAAATGTCTTTTCCATTTTACATATTATTTACCAAATAAATAATATTGCATATTCATTAGATAGACCAACTATTTAATTTATTCTCGAGGTTCCGTAAAATGAGAAAACACTCACGTGTTAGGAGCCAACCCGGGGACCATGGACCTATAACCAGTAGCTACAATAAATTAAATAAAATATTCATCGAACAGAATATTACTACTCAACCTATTAATTTCGGAATTACGCCACCATAAATCCGAAACTGAACTCTATCGATTATAGATATAACTTACTCTCAAAACGTCGATTTGAGTCGATAAGTGTCCATTGATATAATCATTACATATAAACTAACCCTCCATAGACTATCCATAATGAAGCGGGATTATTTCTGTAAACCTTCTTCAATACATCTTATCCTTTTTTTTTTTACCATTTACCCACTAGTGATCAATTAGTTCATAACCAATACAAACTCCGCGGATCGATCAGTTTCTAGGAATAACAAATAAGGGGATTGTCTTTCTACTTCCCACAGGAAGGAATGTATTCCATATCTGTGAGACACACACTTCTCACTCATTTCAGAATAGTGCAAACGTGAAAGTGATTCGGACCGCGCCTTTTAGCTCCTTAACGAACACATCAAACCCTATCTTGAAACAATCAGTAGTCTGTAATCACTTCAGGATTAAGGTTAATCCATATATGATCATCTTGTGATTTAATAAGATTTCTCAATCACGGAATTATATGAGAAACTCAGATTAAATCGGTCCAATCCTATATGACTACGTCATATATAATGCCCCACTTAGACAACCAATGTCGACGGTCCAGATAAGACGGTCACACCATAAAGTGTTATGGGCGCATTATGGTGGTTTAATCAATAGACCCTAGAGTTTGATTAAGTTCACCACGGACTAACATTTCAAGTGTATCACCATAAACTTAATCCTCATGTGTGACACACACTAAGTTATATGGCTACATATGATACGACTTGTGGTTTTCAGCAGTGTATTACTTATAAGCACGAAACAAATAATAAGATGAGAATAAATTTGTCATTTATCAATTATAAAATCAATTATATAAATTGTCTTTCGGGCGCTACTTCCAACAATCTCCCACTTGCCCGTAAGGACAAGCAACAATTGTCTTTCGGGCACACTATATTTAACAGATTGCACTTAGATTGTCAAAATACAGAATGGTTGGTAGAGGTATTTCTACTTTCAGATCATTGAGTATATAGATTAGCCATTGTAGTTCACAAACTCCCGAAACCATGGCTCCATACTCAGCCTCTAAAGGGCTAAAATGTTGGAAACAAAAGGTTGTTTTTTAGAATTCCAAAAGATGAGAGATTGTCCAAGAAACATGATGTACCCTGTTATAGATCTTCTGGTTTCATGACAACCTCTGCAGCCCGAGTCTGTAAATGCTGCGAGTTTGAGTATGTTATTTGATGGAAAATAGGCCTTGTGCTGGTGAAGATTTGACGTTTCTGAGCACCGTTTGAGCTTGTTTGAAGATCATTAATTGTGGGGGAGTTTATGAATTGAATAATTCAGTGATAGGATCAATGTTAGGGTCTAAACAAACCAAAGGGGGGTGAATGGTTTTTGCCAAACACTTCCTATTTTCGATTTTTGTCAAGTGCGCTAAGTGTTCTAATCTTTAGGTGAAGTTAAGAACTGCAAGTCTTGGGTTTTGATAAACTTAGAATGCTACATTGATAGAATAAGATGATCAAACAATATGGAACAAACAAAGCATACATCCAAGAAAGACCAATACTGAATGTAAATGACACAAATATGTAGACATGTTCCTACTCCAGGTATAAAATACCCCCACCGAGTCGTCAATCTTGTACCGTATAATGATATTTGGATTTTTTAACCTCCCCACAATAAGGATTCTTTAAGTAGGATTGTTTAGAGTGTTACAAGTAACTTAAATGTAGTTACAAACTATTCTGTCAAGGACAACAAGGAACACAAATGAGAGTCAACTTTACGATACTCCGTTGCATGTTTTAACCCCCATTTACGACATTTTTGGCTTAGTTTGGGTAATTTTAGACCATATATAGGGAAAAATCACTTTTAGCACTCATTATGGGGCAAACCATCAAATAGATGGGAAACCTCACCATTTTACAGTATTTTGACCCTTTTCGAGCCCTATGTTTCTTGCGGAATTACGTTCGGTATGTTGTTTGCTATGAGAATGCAGGAAATAGGTGACTTGTAAACCCGGGAGTTAAGGCATGAGGCTTAGAAAGACGAAACCGAGGCTCGGGGAGAGAAAAGTTGAAGAAAAATGAAGAATTGAATGTTCAGCAGCCAATGCACGCGCATCGAAAAGAGTGCGTGCGCATTCGAGAAACCAGAACACTTGCAAATATTTAGAGCCTATTGTGCGTGTACATTGAGAAGAATGCGTGCGCATTGAAGACAGAAAGGATTCAGAGCCTATTGTGCACGCGCATTACCAAGAATGCGTGCCCATTCACCTCAGCCGACAGAAGACAATACGTGTGCATTGATCGATGTGCGCACACATTATACAATTTTCTGCACATTTTTACGCATATAAATACACAAATTTTCTCACACACTCTCTCTCTCACTCTCATACTCTTACTTAGAGCTTACCTAGATCGCCATTTTCCTTTTTTGATCCCTAGATTCACTTTTACACAAAATCCTCTTAGATTAAACATAATTTAGCTTAGATTATAGCTCAACTGTCTTGGATTTTCATTTTGGTTCTTCTTCTTCACCAATTGACATGGGTGTTGATGAAGCTTGATGTAAAAACCATTTTCTGTGATTTTGGTAATTAAGTTCACCTCTTTTCCATATTATGGCTTTGATTTTCTCTTTGATTGTTATTTCTAGCTTTACTATGAAAAGCTAAACATCTACATAGCTAAATCATGTGAAAATTGAAGAAACCCCCTATAATTGATGAAATTTGGAATGAGTAATGCTTAATTGTTGTTATATCAAAGAAAGCTTGCAATAAAATCCTTAAAAGTGTAATAATGGTTGAGTCAAAGAAAGGCAAGTGTTAGAGGACTCATGTATTACTTCTATGTGAGGTGTTAGGGATGAGTCCTTAGTGTAGAAACATGATTCTTACACATATTTGCCTTGTTACAATTGAGACATAGTGCGATATGGCCTTTTTTATTTATCATGAATCATGTTTCTAGAGTTATTTTTGAGCTAGAGAAGGGTAGAGCTAGCTATGTTTTGTATTGGCACACCCGATGATTAAGCTTGCTCATTTTTATCTTTTTGATTATTTCCCAGAAATTCCCTTTAGTTAGCCCCGTCCTTACCCCAACGTTACAACCTTGTAAGTCCTACTCGACCTTGCTTAGCCTCGGTTGGCCTAGATTAGTGGAGATTCTTATAAAGAATGAGCCTATGGTGTAGTTGCAATAACCTAGCATCCATAATCCACACCGGTGAACCGTGGTAAATGTAGGAGAATCTATTCACACACACACACATCCCGTTTGCTTGATAAGGTATGGTTAAGTTGCATGGATTTACTCATTTACTTCACGTTTTCTTTGATATATGATTGGCTTGACCTATGCATGCAATGTTGAATCTTTCGATTCTTTGAAAACTCTCATTTTGCTCGAGGGCGAGCAAACGCTACGTGGGGGGTTGTTGATGAGAGTCAACTGTTGGAATAGTGTCCTAAACCCAATCGGGTTGGACCGGATCCGACCGGGTCGGATCATTTCTACTATTTCTTTATGTTTATACATATATATAATGGCTTTTATGTTGTCATATATCTATTCTTCTAAAGAACCAATTATGAATTGTTATATGATAACGTCCTTAGTATTAAACTGTGATAGAGAAACCATGATAGGCGATTATGGTTGATGAGATCTCTAATCACTTTAATAAGTTTGATACTTAAATGTCTCTAGGATGATGTACTATCAAACGGGGCATTGATAGTATAAACAGACTAGCACGTATTAGATGTCTTCGTCTTTAAGGGCGGTGGATAGATCTCGTCTATCGAAGTGTGTAGACACTTGGACCGTACGTGGACGTGTATTAGAGAATGCGTACGTTAGGATCGACCCACTTACACGGATAAGTGTCACACTATGTGGCGGTTGTGTAATTATCCTTAAGACCGGAGTCTTCATGGCATCACGGTGTGGATTGTCATGCTTTGACACTATTGAGGTTTCCCTAGCCACGGGGCGATCATGCGGTAAAGTGATTGGGTATGACATCGAAGCATGCGGAGTATACATGATTGGTCGTCCGGGAATCGCGTATCCTATGATTGGGATCAAATATCCGAAATGGCCTTCTTATAAGGAATGTCTTACTCTCGTGAATCTTTGCAAAGTGGGAGTAAACGAGTTACTTCGAGAGAGCATGATATCCAGATTATAAGATACGGTCGTTGATGTTTTGACACTCGACTAACGACCGTATGGATATTATTACGGCGATAGGATTGTAAGTTACACGGTAATCGTTTCACATGAAAGGTAGTAGTCATTGCATTTGACTCTTCCGATGATCGGGGGTCACGGTGTGTTGCTAGACGCTATCCCGTGATCGTTAGGCATGAAGGGCATTTTCGTAATTTGCACTTTGTGTCTACGGCCAACATATTCGGAAGCCTATCGGGTCACACACATAAGAACATCTAGCAGGATTAAAATGTGGTTATAGAACCAAATAAGGAAAGTTTATCTCGTACTGTAAAGGTTATAGTGGTAAATTAATATGGTGGTATTTATTTATTATGAATAAATTAAATACAAGATATTAATAATATTATATTAATTAAAGAATATTCCGGATGCCAAAATATTGGCTAAAGGTGGCGCAACTTATTAGTGTATAAGATACACTTGGATTATGCAATTTAATTAATAGTATTACCAAATATTAATATTAGATATTAATATATATATAAATGATGCATGCATGTGGCGCATCAATGCAAATTGAAGATTTGCATGCGCACCAACTTGTGTGTATATATATATAATATATAGATTTATTTGTGTAATATATATATGTGATATATACACATGTGTAAATTGATTTATGGTAATAAAATAAAAATAGTCAATATTAGATATTGACAATATATTGGAAATATTCAATATGAGATATTGACAATATCCTAGATTTATTTAATATGAGATATTGTAATAAATGAGATAAATCAATCAAATATATTTTCCTTATTTTATTGGAAAAAGGTTTTCTTCTCCTCCACACTAGATAGAGGCGCCCCAACCACTATAAATAAGAGGTGGGTGTCAAGCTCTTTTGTACATCATAATTCCAAGAACTAATAGTTCTTGTGTAAAATAGAGAGCATCCTATAGAGAGTTGGAGAGGGGAAAAGGGCCGGTCTAGCAACCGGAGTTTTTCAATAGAAATCCATGATGGGATTCCGGCGGGCTGTTCGTGTGGACTAGCGGTAGAGGCCGAACACTTGGGCGGCTCTATGCAAAACTACTCTCCTTAGACGGTCAAAGCGTCGATCTTTTAGATCAACCAAAGTAACCACCGTCTACTAACTCGTTTGTTTATTGCTTAAACGAAGTCGATCCTGGTTAAAAGGAAATAAAATTTTAAATTCCGCTGCGTTCCCGCGTAGATTTCCTAACAGTGGTATCAGAGAAAGGTTCGAGCTTAAGCAATAAGCATGTTATTTTGCGTAGTTAATTTTATCGTTTAAATCACATAAATGAAAGATTTTTGATTCGAAAAAGTGATACATGAAAAGAAAAAAAAAACGAGATCGGGTGGTGCTCGGCCGACTGGCGGCGGCTGGTCGGCGGCGGCGGCGGCGGCAGCAGGGCAGCTTGCTGCCGGCTGTCGGTTGACTGGTCAATGCTGGCGGATCTCCAAATTTTGTTTTGTGTATTTTGTGATTCAATATGGTTCATAGTTGTGATTGTTAATTTCCCTTTGTTTAGTTGTGTCATGTGGCTAACCAATAGTTCAAATAGTTTGGGCCATTGGGATGCCACATGGCATTAAAATAATAATGGTATTTCCAAACATAATTTGGAATAGGCCTAGGCCCTTTCCAAATATTTGATTTGGGAAAAAGGCCAGCCTGTGCCACTTCCAAAATTTTGATTTTGGAAAATGGCTTGCGCCTAAACCAAAATTATTTGGTCTTTCCAAATATTTGATTTGGAATAGGCCTAGGCCATTTTCAAATATTTGATTTGTAAAAAGCTAGCCTAGGCCACTTCCAAAATTTTGATTTTGGAAAGTGGCAGCCTAAGCCTAAATTTGGTTTAGGAAACCAAATGCATCCCTTTTGATTACGAATCAAAAGGAAAGAAACAAAAGAGAAATAATTTTAATTTTGATTTAGTTTAGAATAGTTCTAATTAATTAAAATTAAAATTAAAATCGGTTTAAAATTAATCGTTAATTTTATTTCGATTAAAATCATTTAATTAATTAAATGTTAATTAGTTAATTGATTGGATAAAATTATTTAATAGATTAAATGTTAATTGATTAATTAAGACGCAAGTAGATAATTTTTAATTTTATCTTTTTCATAAGATGTTATTGTATGGATTAGATATAGTAGATATAATATGATTATATGGACCCCGATTGATCATGGACTCGACCGATATGATAGATGTGAATGATTTAAATTTTCTGTTGGTTTTAAAAATTGTCCTAGGCCGTTATGAAGAACGTGACCTAGTTTATTTTCTGCATTTATCCCATTCCCGTTGACTCCCCCCGTGTGCGGCGGGTGAATTTATTTTATTAGATAGAATTAAATGTAACAAGAATGGAGCAGAAGATGAAGACCAAAGAAAGACAAAAATAAAGATCCATTTGGAGAATGGAGCATTAAAGATCCTATTGGCGGTTGCAGCTACCTTTAGATTGTGACCCGCGGTTTCGTCAGTTTGTATTCGAAACCGCACATTGGAAAAGTCCATGATCATACCGGTTACTTTACGCATTTATTTATTTTGTGCTTGTATTTATTTTATATGATACGATAGATGCATGACTAGGCACGATCTAGATAAATGTGTAGGATGTATGTCTATAGAGATAGATATATTTGATGAGACCGTAATTAAAATTAATTAAGTGAATTAATTTACGTAAATACTTCCACAACAAAAATCAAGTCGAAAAATTGTCTCCCAATATTATAGCGACGGTGAAGAGCCTTTGTTCGGATCCAACTGATCGGCCCTCGTCGGGAGTTGACCTACCACGGGTATATCGTCGTTATTGAGATATGATCGTATGAGATCTCGCGAATATTGGGTTATGACTTGACTAGAGTATTGCGGTGATTGGCCCTCGTCAAGACCGTCTTATTCTAGAGGCAAGGGGTTGACTACCACATAAAGATGTGAATTGTCAAAGAGTTGACTAGTCAACCACCAAGAGTCACATAGAGATGTGATTGGTAAGAGTTACATACCTTTCGAATTATTCCGGTTTATCGGCCCTCGTCGGGAATCGGGGTAACCAGATGGGATCTTGGTAACTAAAGAATTTTGAAAGATTCTTGAAAGTCAATTGGGAGTAGTTGACTAGTGGGAGCAAAATCATAAATCAAAAGACCATTTTTGATTTTGCGTGTATAAACAACAACACTCTTTTATTTTCATTTTTATGTTGTAGTTTTAGCAACCTTTATATTTATGTTTTATTCTCGATTAGTAAAACCAAATTATGACTGTTAATTTTGAGAAACGTTCTCAAATATGGTTAAGTAATTTTAATCCTTTTAAAATAAGCAATGACATGAGTCATCCCGTTATAGTAGTTAGAGACAAGGAGATTACATAATTGATGCAGTACTCCGAGACTTTAATTATTAATGAAAGATGAAGCTCATGATATGACTAAATCATTTGAAATAAGTTTCAACGAATTAGTCATATATTGGATACGATCCAAGATGATCATTCAGTCATACGATGACAATTAATTCAAACGTTGGATAAGAATGACCACATCTAATTTTGGAAAGGTTGTTTTCAAAATTGTAAGATTTAAGTATCGACTTAATTCTATCATTGCTTAAAGGTTAATTAAATAGTCAATGTTTTGAATACGATTCAAAAGGATAAATAAACTATTTAATAAACTTAGATTTTCTTTATGAATGGAAATCAAAGACATAGATTTTGTGATCTTTCTTAAGCCTTATGAAGACTACACTAAGAAACATTTACAAATGTTTGAAGGATTAAAATGAAAGTTAGGGCATGTGCTTAAATAGAGAACTTATTGAAGTTTCTATTATAGGCAAGTGAGTTGAGATAAATCAATCTAAGTTCAAGTCAACTCTTAGATATATGATATCTTGCGAGTGTGATTAAATTAGAAAGATTAAATACAGATATGGAAGGTGAAGCAAACGTTGTAACACATACCATATTCTGGATCTAGTAAACTGATAAGGGAACTAAATAAATGTTATTATGTTCCGGTTCTTATAAAGAACATGCTTTCAGTTATTTGTTAGGATTTAGTAGACATATTCAATCGTAAAGAATAAATGTTATTCCGATAAAGTTGGAAGGTCACCGAATCTAACATACTAGATTGATGTCACTATATAGATGATATAAGTGATGGGATCTCAACTAAATATTTGTATGGTCGTTATCCTTAAAATTTATGGTTGTTCTAGACATAGTCTCTCTGGAAGGGAAGCGTGTAATTAAACGTCATTCTGATGATGTTGAACCATATGATTATGAATCATGTGGGTAATACGTATCTTATCTAAAGATGACTAAAATACCCTTTTATGAAAAGGTTATAAAATCTAGAAAAATTGTCTAAAGCCTAAACATACCGATGTTTGTTGGCTTATGACAATTAATGCCACAAATAATTGTTTGTTAATCTCTATGACTATTTTTAGAAATAGTCAAGTGTACTTAGTGAAGTGCATAATTCGGAAAGCCCGAAAAGTTCGAGCTAGTACGAATATGAGATTGACGAGCTACTTAGGAATTAATCTTCAATTGGATTTAAGTAATTAATACCTGAAGGGTGTTTCAGAAGTCGTCTGAAAGGGAATAAGATTCTCCCTTGAAGGATACCATCTTTGGGATACGCAATTAGATTGTGTTCCCAAAATGGAAATAACACTTTATATGATAAAGGTGTGACGCAAGCCATGCGATGTATCTCTTACCCGTTTCGGGATAGTGCCCTTATACTTAACCTAGTTCCAAAGAATAAAGGTTGAATAAATTCCATATTAGATATGGAAGAAGATAATGTCGAATCTATCTTAACCGATGATTTGAAGTTGTCATAGGCTGAGTCAGAAAGGCTTGGAGCCTAGTACGACATATGCAACTTTGTGGAATATCTTAGCTAGCACGCTGGATATTATTTACTCGTCCACGGAGCAAAAGGTGTTTGTCTCCAAACATGCTGTCTTCTAGAGGAAGTGTTTCTTCCAAGAGAAACAGTGGGAGTGAATCAGTTCTCAAAAGAGTTTGAGAACCACAAAGATATATTCAACCAGAGGAACGTGAGCAGATGCCACATAGCGATGAGGTGTAAAACACTGCTCAGTGCACACAAAAGTTCTGTAAGTCTGTGGATAACCTCAAGCCTGAAAAGGCTGTTGGTATGTTCATCTTGAAGAATGAATATCTCACGACTTATGAAAGAATGTTTGAAAGGCAAGATTGAGAGATATGGCCAGGAGCCATAAAATCTGAATTAGATTCCGTTAGTGACAACCAGGTTGTGAACCTAGTCCGTCTTACCTAAGGGGAATGTCCCCGAAAGGTCGACATGGATTGTAATATGATTACCATCAAGGCTATAGTGACGGCCGAGGGGTACGGGATGTAAACCTTGTAATTACCTTTATGCCGCCACCGAGCCCGGCTTCTAATCGGATGATGCTTGTTATAACTTCGTATCATGGCTATATGATAGTGTTGAAGACGTTGGGCAAACAAATTTCGATGTTCATAGACGATGACATGATATGTAAGCCCACGAGATTCATTTATGGACTCAAACAAGTTTCTCTAGACAATTTCTTTGTTTGATAATCAAAGGAGTTTGATTTAGTCAAAAGAAGGATAGGCCCCAATGTGCAAGATGGATAGTGGGAGTGTGTTGTGATTTTTGAGCAAGGTATTAGATATCTCACTCGAGAATTGTCACCCCATGTCACAGTCAATTAATGTTTGGTAGTTCAAGGCCTTTACGAAAGCACTTGGATTAGCAGTTCTTAATTTTGGAAATAAGAATCTATAGCAATAGATTTAACTGCCGTTAGATTATAGTTTACCTATATAGATGTGATGCTAAAAGAAGTTTAGCATGGATCGCGAGATCTGTCTATGTTAGGACATTGGTCCTAAAGATAAGGTGAAAGATGATGCTTATAGAAGGTTTCCTTCGCTACTGCGATAGGAACCATCTTATAGGTGATGCCAGATGTTCATAGTCCATGAATAGTCATGAGAAAGTATGAAAGTATATCTGGTGAAGGTTGAGAATACCCTTAAACAAGTTAAGGAAAATTTTCTAGTTTATTGAAACTTGGAATTAAATAAACGTAGATATACAGACGTATATCCTGAGTCTTATGAAGGCGAGTGGGAGCTACAGTCTGGGTTTGTAGTCACTTTGAATAAGTGATACAGTGAGCTGGAAATGTTCTTAGCGATGGGTCACTGTAAATTCTACAACTAGGCCAAAACACAGTAGTGCCTTAGAGGCGCAGCGGGAGCAGTACATGGATCTAGAAGGTTCATTATTGAACCTTGTTCGGTTCTTCTACCTTTTCTATATAGCTGATATAGTAAGTGCATTCATTGCTTGGAGCAAGGACCAGGGTCTCGTCAGAGATTCGTGTGTGTGTTGAGGCGGTTCCTTTGACTTGGTCATTTGAAACATGATATAAAGATAGTCTGAGTCCCCACGGATAGCGATCCGTTCATGGCTAGAGCTGGTTGCGAGTATTGCATAAGATTCTTGTGTTTCAACTTGGTCTTGTGTGTACGAGTGATTGGTTTTAGGCCAAGTGGGAGATTGTTGGAATAGTGTCCTAAACCCAATCGGGTTGGACCGGATCCGACCGGGTCGGATCATTTCTACTATTTCTTTATGTTTATACATATATATAATGGCTTTTATGTTGTCATATATCTGTTCTTCTAAAGAACCAATTATGAATTGTTATATGATAACGTCCTTAGTATTAAACTGTGATAGAGAAACCATGATAGGCGATTATGGTTGATGAGATCTCTAATCACTTTAATAAGTTTGATACTTAAATGTCTCTAGGATGATGTACTATCAAATAGGGCATTGATAGTATAAACAGACTAGCACGTATTAGATGTCTTCTGTCTTTAAGGTAAGTGGATAGATCTCGTCTATCGAAGTGTGAGACACTTGGACCGTACGTGGACGTGTATTGAGAATGCGTACGTTGGGATCGACCCACTTACACGGATAAATGTCACACTATGTGGCGGTTGTGTAATTATCCTTAAGACCGGAGTCTTCATGGCATCACGGTGTGGATTGTCATGCTTTGACACTATTGAGGTTTCCCTAGCCACGGGGCGATCATGCGGTAGTGATTGGGTATGACATCGAAGCATGCGGAGTATACATGATTGGTCGTCCGGGAATCGCGTATCCTATGATTGGGATCGAATATCCGAAATGGCCTTCTTATAAGGAATGTCTTACTCTCGTGAATCTTTGCAAAGTGGGAGTAAACGAGTTACTTCGAGAGAGCATGATATCCAGATTATAAGATACGGTCGTTGATGTTTTGACACTCGACTAACGACCGTATGGATATTATTATAGCGATAGGATTGTAAGTTACACGGTAACTGTTTCACATGAAAGGTAGTAGTCATTGCATTTGACTCTTCCGATGATTGGGGGTCACGGTGTGTTGCTAGACGCTATCCCGTGATCGTTAGGCATGAAGGGCATTTTCGTAATTTGCACTTTGTGTCTACGGCCAACATATTCGGAAGCCTATCGGGTCACACACATAAGAACATCTAGCCGGATTAAAATGTGGTTATAGATGATAACCAAATAAGGAAAGTTTATCTCAGACGTAAAGGTTATAGTGGTAAATTAATATGGTGGTATTTATTTATTATGAATAAATTAAATACAATATATTAATAATATTATATTAATTAAAGAATATTCCGGATGCCAAAATATTGGCTAAAGGTGGCGCAACTTATTAGTGTATAAGATACACTTGGATTGTGCAATTTAATTAATAGTATTACCAAATATTTATATTAGATATTAATATATATATAAATGATGCATGCATGTGGCGCATCAATGCAAATTGAAGATTTGCATGCGCACCAACTTGTGTGTATATATATATATATATAATATAGATTTATTTGTGTAATATATATATGTGATATATACACATGTGTAAATTGATTTATGGTAATAAAATAAAGATAGTCAATATTAGATATTGACAATATCTTGGAAATATTCAATATGAGATATTGACAATATCCTAGATTTATTTAATATGAGATATTGTAATAAATGAGATAAATCAATCAAATATATTTTCCTTATTTTATTGGAAAAAGGTTTTCTTCTCCTCCACACTAGATAGGGGCGCCCCAACCACTATAAATAAGAGGTGGGTGTCAAGCTCTTTTGTACATCATAATACCAAGAACTAATAGTTCTTGTGTAAAATAGAGAGCATCCTATAGAGAGTTGGAGAGAGGGGAAAAGGGCCGGTCTAGCAACCGGAGTTTTCCAATAGCAATCCATGACGGGATTCCGCCGGGTCGTTCGTGTGGACTAGCGGTAGAGGCCGAACACTTGGGCGGCTCTATGCAGAACTACTCTCCTTAAACGGTCAAAGCGTCGATCTTTTAGATCAACCAAGGTAACCACCGTCTACTAACTCGTTTGTTTATTGCTTAAACGAAGTCGATCCTGGTTAAAAGGAAATAAAATTTTAAATTCCGCTGCGTTCCCGCGTAGATTTCCTAACATCAACTTTATGAAGCTCCGGTGCATGTTTTAACCCCCATTTACGACATTTTTGGCTTAGTTTGGGTAATTTTAGACCATATATAGGGAAAAATCACTTTGAGTACTCATTATGAGGCAAACCGTCAAATAGATGGGTCTCGCCATTTTACAAGATTTTGACCATTTTCGAGCCCTATGTTTCTTGCGGAATTACGTTCCGTATGTTGTTTGCTATGGGAATGCAGGAAATAGGTGACTCGAAAACCCGGAAGTTAAGACACGAGGCTTAGAAAGACGAAACCGAGGCTCGGGGATGGAAAAGTTGAAAAAAGTGAAGAATTGAAGGTTGAGCAGCTAATGCGCGCGCATAGAAAAGAATGCGTGCGCATCCGAGAAACCGAACACTTGCAAAGATTCAGGGCCTATTGTGCACGAGCATTGAAGACAAAAAGGATTTAGAGCCTTTTGTGTGCGCGCATTACCAAGAATGCGCGTGCATTCACCTCAGCCGACAGAAGCCAATGCGTGCGCATTGATCGATGTACGCACGCATTATACCGTTTTCTACACATTTTCGACGCATATAAATACCATTTTGCACATATTTTCTCACTCTCTCTCATTCTCATACTCTTACTTAGAGCTTACCTAGATCGCCCCTTTCCCTTTTTGATCCCTAGATTCACTTTTACACCAAATCCTCTTCGATTAAACATAATTTAGCTTAGATTATAGCTCAACTATCTTGGATTTTGCATTTTGGTTCTTCTTCTTCACTAATTGACATCGGTGTTGATGAAGCTTGATGTAAAGACAATTTACTGCAATTTTGGAAATTAATTTCATCTCTTTTCCATTTTATGGCTTTGATTTCCTCTTTGGTTGTTATTTCTAGCTTTATTACGAGTAGCTAAACATTTACATAGCTAAATCATGAGAAAATTGAAGAAACCCCACTCTAATTGATGAAATTGGGAATGAGTAGTGCTTAATTGTTGTTATATCGATGAATTCGTATCTTAAAACTTGTTCTTAATTCTTGAATTAGCATGTACACCTAGTTCACGATCACACACACCACTTTTATAAATGTATGTTGCGAAGGGTGTGGGAAAAGGGGTTTTAAAATCATTTCTTATAATTTACTGAGTTGTTTAGATTCGATTAGGGGACGAGGTTCATTGATTGTTTAATTGAGCAACTCTAGAGCGTTAATCTTGTTTCGGTCAATTAAATTCTTAAAGGCGAACTGTTGAACCGGGCATAGGGTACTAGGTTGTTGCATGGCGTCTAGTACTATCTTAGGAGTTTGCACCTATGAATGAGTCGATATAGTCGTTAGGTTGGTTAAACTTATTCCCGAATAACCGATTAGAGGGGATAAAGTATTCAATTGGATCATGGTTTGGCTATGTTTCTCTCTATTTCCCTTATTATCTCTACTTTAAATATCATAGTAGTATAATTTAAACACGAACAACCATTGATTAACCTAAACTAAGTAGGAAAATGACTTTGGTACTCGATTGATTCCTCATGAGATACAAACTTGTTTTCCACTATGGTGCATCCGACCCGGTACACTGCTAGCTAAGGTTGGACGCCACTATTTCGATCATAAAACACCACTTTAGATTGCATTTACTACTAGATAATGTAGTAGACTCGGCTACGTTTTTCACTTCTCGGTTGATGCAACAAGGAAGGGTGGTAATGTGATATCCCGGTTTTCGATAAAGGGCATTCTTGTCTTTTAATAAAAAAAAAATCGGAATATTATATTTTTTAATTTTTGGAAATTAAGAAAAAGAAAATAAAAGGAAATTAATGGTTTTATGGAATTAAGAGGGTTTAATGGGAAATAATTAGGAGTAAAACTCCCAATTATTTAGAACAACAGTTTAAAAAAAAAAGAGAAGGGAAACGGGTTCATCAGGGAAGCAGCGCATTGGGGAAGAAAGAGGGCTGGGAGAAGGTTTCAAAATTGAAGCTAATCCGTCGTTTTTCCGTACGTACTCCTCAAGGGAAAAACATTCTACGGAACGCAAGGGTCGTTTGGATACCAATTTCGTCCGTGAAGGTTAGTCGTTTTGGAGTTATGGTTTACGTGTTTCGGACGAGTTTGAAGGTTAATTTCGTTTTGGTTTGAAACCGTCGAACTTCGACCCTTGATATCTCCCTCGTTTCTATTCCGTTTTTAGATCGTAGCATACCGTTGGAATCCTCGTGACGAGAGCTTCGCATCGGTATCAGGATCAGCAGCTAGTTCTGAGTTTTTAGGCAGAAAAAGGTAAGGAGAACCCTTACGTTTGCAGTTTTGAATATACTTTGGTTGTGTTGAATTCTTGTTGCTTTGGTGTTCTAAATTGTGTTAATTTGATGCCTAATGGATGGATGATGATTTGGTATGAGTGGTAGATGATTTCGGTAGGATTTGGTTAAGAAAGATTGGGTTTGGTTCGCATTACGGGTATTATTTTATTGCTCTTCTTGGTGTTCTCTTCCACATTTTTGTTGTCTTTGCTGTGAAATGTATTGGATACCTAATAGTACTTATGACTAGTTATTTAGTCTTTTGCATCAATTTGAACAGCATCTGTGTATATTTATTTTTCCAAATTGAATAATATATACTATATATATTATAATAACCACATATACTGTATATATTATTAATTATATATAGTGAATATATCACTATATATTAAATATTAAATATAATATAATATATTATTATAATAATATATTATATTTACTTCATAATAATATAATATATATTATATTATTATTAGTATGTTCACCCTATACATATTAGTATATTCCGTTTGTGAAGTAACCATAATATGAATATAATATAATATATTATATATTATATACCTTTAGGACTTGCTTAGGTTTAGAGTTGGTCTGTTGATCATGATGAGTGGTGTCGGTGAGGAAGTGTTTTCTAAATGAACTAGGATGGTTAGTTAATCACCTTTTACTACACAACTTGCTAGATAAAAGATTAAACACCATGTGGTCTCTTGGGTAGATCCCGAAGATCTATAGCGTGACGTGTGAACAGACAACAAAGTGAGGGTCCTATCGGCCCGCAGCCTATAGGCATCGCCGTATGTTCATACTATCGGAACCGGTTATTGTATCCTGAAGATTTCAATACGTTCCGGGGTTATTGTATCCTGAAGATTTCAATATGTCACGTTCCACCTTGATAGCATGTTGTAACAAAGATAAGCTAAGTAGTTACAGCTTTAGGCATATTGGGAGATGTAACCTTTATGCGTAGAATCGAGTCCGTCTTGCCTTTTTAGTTGAAACCTAATAATGTTCAACCTTATATATATTCTAAGCTTAAACGTACTTCTCTTCCTTGCCGAGTATTATATACTTACCCCTTGTGCATTTTCGTTGTATGTGCTTTGGGGGTGAGAAGGCGAACAGATTTCGAGTATTACGAGGAGTATGTTCCCGAGGAGGATCTCTCGAACATGATATTTCATTCTTTGCACTTTTGTTTACATTTGAGATGATGCATCGTTTTATATACTTTGTTCATAGTACTTTGGGATGACGTGTGTTCATCTCTATTTCTTATTTCATAGTATTTCGTTTGGACTTTCGAGGGACTTCAGTTGTATTGATTTGATACACTTTCGACTTTTAGTACCTTTTTTTCTATTCTAGTATCTTTATGGATATTTATTACCCGAGCATTAATTTTCCGCGCACTTTGATTGTATTGATTGTAGGCTTACATGTATAAATGAATTAAATTTTATTTATATATGTGCCGAACGTCGTATTTCCGGATAAGGGCTCGGTATCCGGGAACGGGGCGTTACAGTTGGTATCAGAGATACGTGTTCCTTAGGCTTCTATTCCTTGAGTTTAACTCAATCTTATCTTTAGATCCTTAGTAACACTCTGGTTCTCTTGGTTGTCAGGATGAGTAGAAACACAAGATCAAGGACTTTGGCTCTTGGTAATCGACGTCCGAGAGGGGTGAAACCTCTGGGGTCGTCGCAGCTTGTCACCGCCGCCTCGCACGCCTACACCGTCACCCGAGCCGGAGCAGTTCAAGATCGTGCTCCACCACCACCTCCTCCACCCGTGGTTAACCATGCGGCGTCACTTTGGCCTTCTTCGTACGCCCGTGTCGGGGCAAGTTTCAGCAGAGGACGGTTGTCTATCCACCACCGGTGACACAGCACCACAAACAGCTATCCCTCGCATGGTTTTCGCAGCCACGCACCTCCGCAAGATCCTCGCCAGCACCTAGATTATCCTCCTTACCAGCCGAGCATCAGCTCCGTATTACTATCGCCAGCAGCCGCCGCAGTACCCCTTGGTTATCCCCCGGTCTATCGGCCCCTTCGTGCCACCGGTTCAAAGAAGCCAGCAGCAGATACCCTATGGTTACCCTCCGGTTTACCCACCGCTAGGCCGGTTGTTGAGTCGCACCACCGCAGATTGGCACACTAGGCCGAGAAGAAACCGTATGCAAGATTTTTTGGGAATGTGGAACATGCAAAGGCTGAGGAATGGATCAGAAGTTTTGAGAAATCGTGTAGGAATATAGGTGTCCCTGAGACAGAGATGGCCCAGTTAGCGGTCGGTTTTCTTTTAGGTTCAGCCGAGTCTTGGATAGATGCAGTTCAGAGTAGCAACGGTAAAGTCACAGATTGGGCGGCTTTCAAAGCCATGTTCTACAACGAGTACTTTCCGGCAACGGTACAAGCGGAAAAGGCTAGCCAATTTCTGAAACTTGAACAAGGTAATCACATGACAAAGTTGTCCCAAGACACAAATCGGTTCAATGAGTTAGGAAGGTTTTATCCGGAGTTGATGCAAGTGGAAGAACGAAAGATGGCCCGTTACAAGGACGGTTTGGCATACGGGATTCGGCCGGGCATGCTAGGCTTTACAAAGAAAGAATATGGCAGAGCTATCGAATAAAGCCTGGAAGTCGAGACTTTCGGGAAGAGAGCTACGTAGTTGTTGGTAATAAGAGAAGCTTTGAAACAAGTCGTGGCGGTGGCAGAGCAGGCTCCGCAGCAGCCAGCTCAGAGGTTTCCCACACAGACAGCAGCTAGACCACCGGGTGGTGCCCCACCGCCAGCCGTGCCACCGCTGGCGCTCCACCGGCGCCTAGGCCACCGGCTACCTCGTGTTGTTTCTTTTGTGGCGAGCAGGTGGTCATTTCTCCAGAATTGTCCACGCAAGGCGCCTAGTGCTCAGCAGGTGTCACCTAGTAGAGCAGTCCGAGTAAGCAAGGTGCGTATGTTTGTTGTTGATGCCGAGAGAGGTTGAGCGTGAGGATGATGTGATCTCGTGTACCTTTTATGTTTGTTTTGTTCTTTTGAGTTATTTATAGCATGCTTGGAACATGTTGTAACTTTAGTTAATCGGACAAATGCATGATAGGTATGATAAGAGTAGGCAATCTAAGTAGTCGTGGCCTTATTTGATACAGAGCTTCAACCACCTTTGTGTCCTCTAGATTGCTAAGAAACTAGATTTACCTATGGAGCCTTTGAGAGATACTATGGAGATTGTTACACCCCTAGGCAAGGTAAATAAGGTGGTTAAGATGATACCACAAGTGGATGTTCGTGTTGGACCTTATCGTGTAAGAGTGACTTCACGGTTATGGATTTCTCGACTTTGATGTGATTCTTGGGATAGATCGGCTATCCAAGAATTATGTTCACTTGGATTGCAGTGGCCAAGAGAGTTATTTTCGTAGTCCCGGGGAAAGCGAGATAAGACTTATCGGGGAACGTTTACAAAGCCAGGCAAGAAGAGACATCCTATCATTTCAAAGAAATCAAGGCCATCGTGGCATGTCGAAAGGATGTGAGGGCTACTTGTTGTACGCAAGTGGACGTGGAACAAGTGAAACCTAAGTTGGAAGATACTAGAGTAGTCGAGATTATCCCGAGGTATTTCCGATGAGTTGCCAGGAAACATGCCGACGTGGTCATTGAGTTTGAGATACGCTTAGTCCTGTGGGCGGCACCGGTTGCCAAGGCACCATACAGATGGCACCGGCTGAATTGAAGGAGTTGAAGGCTCAACTCAAGGAGTTGTTGGAAAGGAACATCATTCACCCCAAGACTTCACCTTGGGGAGCACCAGCTTTGTTTGTGAAGAAGAAGGACGGCAAAGATGCGGATGTGTATTGATTACGTGGCCTTGAACAATCCGACTATCAAGAATAAGTATCCACTACCGAGGATAGATGATCCGTTCAACCGTTTATGTGGTCGGAAAGTGTTTTCAAAGATTGATTTGCGGTCGCTACCATCGCTAAAAGTTAAGGTGGCGGATATTCCGAAGACAAATTTCAAGACTAGATATGGACATTACGAGTTCCTTGTCATGCCTTTTGGACTCACTAATGCTCCATCTGCATTTATGGATTTGATGCAGCGGGTCTTCATGCCTTACCTAGATAAGTTTGTGATTGTCTTTATTGATGATATTTTGGTATTCTCTGTAGAGATGAGGCAGAGCATGAAGAGCATCTACGGATTGTTTTGGAAACGTTGAAGAAGGAGCGATTGTATGCAAAATTTTCCAAGTGTGACTTTTGGTTGGACCAAGTGAGCTTTTTGGGTCATGTCATTTCAGTGTGATGGCATTCAAAGTTGATCCGGCCAAGATTGAGGCGTTAAGGGTTGGCCTACACCGACTACGGTTTCGAGGTCGAGCTTTCGGGTTTGGTCGGTTATTACGTAAAGTTTGTGAAGAATTTCGCAAGGATAGCTACTCCACTCACCGACTTACACGAGAAGAACACCAAGTTTGATTGGACACCCAAGTGTGAGTTAGCATTTGAGTTGTTAAAGAGCAAGTTGACTACAAGACCGGTATTGGCGTACTCGAGGTGTTTGATGATTATGATGTCTACACCGACGCTTCAGTGGCGGGTCTAGGTTGTGTGTTGATGCGGGAGGAAAGGTCATTGCCTATGCATCCAGCAATTGAAAGTACATGAGAAGAACTATCCTACACATGACTTAGAGTTGGCAAAGCAGTGGTTTTCGCATTGAAGATTTGGAGGCACTATCCGTATGGGGTCAAGGCTAGAATCTTCACCGACCACAAAAGTTTAAAGCATTTCTTCACTCAGAGAATTTGAATACGAGGCAAATGCGGTGATGGCTAGAGTTCGTGAAGGACTATGACTTGGACATTCAAGCACCACCCGGGAAAGGCAAATGTAGTAGCAGATGCCTTGAGCAGAAACCAAAGTGGTTTTAGAGCCAAAGATCGAGGCTATCACAAAGGGGTTGATGATTTGTAGTTTAGCGATTTGATCGATTGAGGACCGTCGGCTTAAAGACCGTTGTTGGCTAGATTAGAGTTGATGGATGAGATCAGAGCAAAGCAAGATGAAGATGCAGTTTATGTTGATTTGAAGAGGGTTGCAAGAGAGAAGCCTACAGTTGGCTATGTGTTGGATCAGAGTGGAAATCTGTGGTATCGGGATCGTCTCTCGTGTGCCTAATGTTGGAGATTTGAGACAAAGAGTTATGGAAGAGGCACACAAGATTGCTTTTGCAGTGCATCCAGGTTCTACCAAGATGTACAGGATTTGAAAGAAAGATTTTGGTGGCCCTCAATGAAGCTAGAGATAGCTAAGTTTGTTTCTGAGTGTGACGTCTGTCAGAGAGAGAAAGCTGAGCATAGGAAGCAAGGCGGGATGCTTAAGTCATTGGATATCCCAGAGTGGAAATGGGAAAAGATCACTATGGACTTTATTTCGGGGTTGCCTAAGTCGAAGGGTGGACATGATTCTATTTGGGTAATCGTTGATAGATTAACCAAGTCGGCTCATTTCTTGCCTTTCAAGATGAATATGCCCTTGGCAAAGATGACGGAACTATATATGGACAATATAGTGAAGCTTCATGGAGTTCCGCCTCCATTGTTTCGATCGGGATTCGAGGTTCGTCGGTCGGTTTTGGCGAGCTTACATGAGGCATTTGGTACCCGGTTGGACTTGAGCACAACAGTTTCATCCTCGCACGATGGTCGGTCCGAGAGGACTATCCGACACTTGAAGATATGCTTAGAGCATGTGTCTTAGAGGTAGGCGGATCTTGGGCGCATTATCTACCCGCTGCGTAGTTTGCTTACAACAACAAGTTATCACGCGAGCATGTGCATGCCACCGTTTGAAGCTTTGTATGGTAGAAGATGCAGGATGCCTTTGTTTTGGGATGACGTTGGGGAGAAACACCATCGGGCCGAGTTAGTTGAGCAAGCCAAAGAGAGGGTTCGATTAGTGAAGAAGAATATGCAGATAGCTCAAGACAAAGTAAAAGTTGGGCTATGTCGACGAAGACCGCTTGAGTTTGAAGTTGGTGATCGTGTTACTTGAAGGCATCACCAATGAGAGGAGTAAAGCGTTTTGGTCGAAAGGAAAGTTGAGCCCGAGGTATGTCGGACCTTTTGTGATCCCGGGAGAGGATTGGACCTTTGGCCTATAGACTACGCGTTGCCGAGTCTATGTCCGAGTTCACAACGTCTTCCATGTTTCGATGTTGAAGAAGTGTTTGACGAAGACAGAGGTTGAGTCTACGGTGGATCCGAGATACTTCAGACAACCTCGCTTATGATGAAAAGCCGATTAAGATTCCGAACAGAAAGAAAAGATGATTAAGAGGAAGATGGTTCTTGGTTCTTGTTCAATGGAGCAATCATACACTCGAGGAAGCAACTTGGGAAGTCGAGGGTGATATGATCAACGAATTTCCGGAGTTTTTGGATTTACTGTGTACGTTCAAGTTTCGAGGACGAAACTCCTCTTAAGGGGGAGGAATGTGATATCCCGGTTTTCGATAAAGTGGCATTCTTGTCTTTTAATAAAAAAAAATCGGAATATTATATTTTTTAATTTTTGGAAATTAAGAAAAAGAAAATAAAAGGAAATTAATGGTTTTATGGAATTAAGAGGGTTTAATGGGAAATAATTAGGAGTAAAACTCCCAATTATTTAGAAATGTTATTTTAAAAAAAAGAGAAGTGGAAACGGGTTCATCAGGGAAGCGGCGCATTGGGGAAGAAAGAGGGTGGGAGAAGGTTTCAAAATTGAAGCTAATCCGTCATTTTTCTCCGTACGTGACTCCTCAAGGGAAAAACATTCTACGGAACGCAAGGGTCGTTTGGATACCAATTTCGTCCTGTGAAGGTTAGTCGTTTTGGAGTTATGGTTTACGTGTTTCGGACGAGTTTGAAGGTTAATTTCGTTTTGGTTTGAAACCGTCGAACTTCGACCCTTGATATCTCCCTCGTTTCTATTCCGTTTTTAGATCGTAGCATACCGTTGGAATCCTCGTGACGAGAACTTCGCATCGGTACCAGGATCAGCAGCTAGTTCTGAGTTTTTAGGCGAGAAAAGGTTAGGAGAACCCTTACGTTTGCAGTTTTGAATATACTTTGGTTGTGTTGAATTCTTGTTGCTTTGGTGTTCTAAATTGTGTTAATTTGATGCCTAATGGATGGATGATGATTTTGTATGAGTGGTAGATGATTTCGGTAGGATTTGGTTAAGAAAGATTGGGTTTGGTTCGCATTACGGGTATTATTTTATTGCTCTTCTTGGTGTTCTCTTCCACATTTTTGTTGTCTTTGCTTTGTGAAATGTATTGGATACCTAATAGTACTTATGACTAGTTATTTAGTCTTTTGCATCAATTTGAACAAAGATTCGTGTATATTTATTTTTCCAGATTGAATAATATATACTATATATATTATAATAACCACATATACCGTATATATTATTAATAATATATAGTGAATATATCACTATATATTAAATATTAAATATAATATAATATATTATTATAATAATATATTATATTTACTTCATAATAATATAATATATATTATATTATTATTAGTATGTTCACCCTATACATATTAGTATATCCGTTTGTCTGAAGTAAGCATAATATGAATATAATATAATATATTATATATTATATACCTTTAGGACTTGCTTAGGTTTAGAGTTGGTCTGTTGATCATGATGAGTGGTGTCGGTGAGGAAGTGTTTTCTAAATGAAATAGGATGGTTAGTTAATCACCTTTTACTACACAACTTGCTAGATAAAAGATTAAACACCATGTGGTCTTGGGTAGATCCTGAAGATCTATAGCGTGATGTGTGAACAGACAGTCAAAGTGAGGGTCCAATCGGCCTGCAAGCCTATAGGCATCGCCGTATGTTCATACTATCGGAACCGGTTATTGTATCCTGAAGATTTCAATACGTTCCGGGGTTATTGTATCCTGAAGATTTCAATATGTCACGTTCCACCTTGATAGCATGTTGTAACAAAGATAAGCTAAGTAGTTACAGTTTAGGCATATTGGGAGATGTAACCTTTATGCGTAGAATCGAGTCCGTCTTGCCTTTTTAGTTGAAACCTAATAATGTTCAACCTTATATATATTCTAAGCTTAAACGTACTTCTCTTCCTTGCTGAGTATTATATACTTACCCCTTGTCCATTTCTGTTGTATGTGCTTGGGGGTGAGAAGGCGAACAGGATTTCGAGTATTACGAGGAGTATGTTCCCGAGGAGGATCTCTTGAACATGATATTTCATTCTTTGCACTTTTGTTTACATTTGAGATGATGCACTGTTTTATATACTTTGTTCATAGTACTTTGGGATGACGTGTGTTCATCTCTATTTCTTATTTCATAGTATTTCGTTTGGACTTTCGAGGACTTCGCTTGTATTGATTTGATACACTTTCGACTTTTAGTACTTTTTTTTCTATTCTAGTATCTTTATGGATATTTATTACCCGAGCATTAATTTTCCGCGCGCTTTGATTGTATTGATTGTAGGCTTACATGTATAAATGAATTAAATTTTATTTATATATGTGCCGAACGTCGTATTTCCGGATAAGGGCTCGGTATCCGGGAACGGGGCGTTACAGGTATTCTCTTGATCGATTCACAACTAATTTGCACAGCTTTAAAACTCAACCAATCAACATTCACAGAACATACACTTAACAAGTGTTCTATCAAGATTCTCAAATTACTCAAGATGAGATGAATAATATAACCCACTAGAAATTCAGAGAGTTTAAACAAGGCAAATGCTTCGGGAAATTATAAGTAGTCTTTCTCTGATCTCTATTGAGAAGTATTTACAGGAAGACCTAATTAGCACGACATCATAAGTTGTTCTAGCCATTGTTTTCAAATTAAACATGGCTTCATCCTTGCTTAGTGGCGCCTAGAAGCTTCCTCACACTTTCCTCTGTTGATTAAGATTTAAACCAAATGATTTGGATCAATTGTTGAATCATGATCCCCATTTGCACTAAGTTTGATTAATTTACAAAAATACCCTTTTGTGACATTACATATTACTAATGGCCATGAAGCAATTAATGCTTACATCATATGGCTACACTCATATATTTTAGTGTTTTACAAGTTGAATAAGTAATTAAATTATTATTTAATTGTAATATTAATTATAAAATGTATTTTTATAATTAATTTATGATTATTATTGATTTAATTAACTTATTTGAAGTCTGGGCCTCGGGTAACCCAAGTCCAATGCTGTAATAGCTAGCCTGTTTTTAATCCTCGTTTGGGCCTTGACCTAATAGCCTTGACTTGGCCCTTGACCCAGTCCATCTGCCAACACCCGACTCTTAAACCTAAAACACCCTTACTTTTTCGATATCATTCACTTTCATTATTCGGCCTGCCTCCTCACCCTTGAAACCTTAGCCGTTTCTCCTAAGAACCTCCTCATTCCATGCTCCGCAAACCCGTGTCATTTCTAGAGATTTTCATCCGATTTCCTGCAAATCGCGTTCCCTCTCTTCTTCCCCCATGCTTAATCCATTTATGGTATGAACAAGATACCGTCTTGATGTTTGACTCATCTTAGGAACCGTTATCTCCAATAATGGAAGGTCTGAGATGCTAAAGCCATTATGATGCTGATTTGTTGTGATTATTGAAAATTCACGTGTGCGCCACACATCCGGCCACATCGATGATGATCGCACCGTTGATCGGTGTTAGATCTATATTATAATATTTTGATTGAAATTTAGATTCTCTCCAGATTTTCAGGAATTCTTCGTCTTCTCTCGTCTCATGTATTAAATTATTTTGAATTAAGATTTTGCCTGATTTTTTCCACATGTGCTGTATTAGGTTTCATTCAAGGCGTGATCTTCGAGAATTGGTTGTTGATTTGCTGATGATTCGGAAGCTTTCAAGTCTTGAGTTGGTGATTTGCGGCCTTGCCTTCATTTCTGGCATGGCAAATCTATCACATGGCCGATACGAGCATTAAAGTGAGATTTGTAACCGAACAATGAGTATTCTGGAAGGCAATCTATCCTTTCTTCACATGTACGTAAATCTGAGGTTTAAGGCTGGATTTCTTTGGTACTTGGTTAAACCTCCCTTGCTGGTTCGACTCATGGTCAGACCGAGAGTCTTTGTACTCAGTGAGGTCTCTGTAGTGTTGGATCAGTAGAGTTGTGGGTTTTCACACCCTATGATGTTTTGTATTCATGGATGGTCCAAGCATTTCAAGGCCATACTCTGAATCAGTCTCTTTTAGTCTATTACCTGACCTTGTGTGTATATGCAAACTCTTTGGCTGTAAATGGCCTGTCCGGTCCCATCTGGATCATTTAATTTAAGTTACAAATCATCTCAGTGTGCTATTCCTAGAATAATCACAAGTGCAATTCCCCTCTTATTAGCCCGACGGCAAAGTTAGGTAATTAAGTTACAAATCATCTCATTGTGCTATTCCTAGAATAATCACAATTGCCATTCCCCTCTTAGTAGCCTGACGGCACAGTTAGGTAATCACACAAAACTTTATAGAGATGCATATTGGCTATCTTTTCAGACATGGTAGAATTTTCTCTTGAGGTTTTTAACTTTTTATGGAAGAATTCAGCATCTATAGAGATTTATTTGATGAGTGTCTTGCACATTTGAAGCTAGTATTAAAGAGTCGTGAAGATACAAATTTGGTTCTCAATTTGGAGAAATGCCATTTGATGGAGAGGAAGCCATATAGAAGGGAAACAAAAAAGAGTCGAAACAAAAAAGTTTCCACCTCCTATGAATTTGAAGATGCTTTGAAGTTTTCTTGGGAATGCATGTTTCTATAGACAATTTATACCGGGATTTTTTGGACATTGCCAAGCTACCCAGACAACTATTTTTTAAGAATGTGCCATTTCAGTTTGATGAGAAATGTATGAAGGCCTTCAATAATCTAAAAAAGAGATTGACTAGTGCACCAGTACTTGTAGCCCTCGAATGGAATCAACCATTGAGATTATGTGCGATGCAAGTCTTTGGTAGAATGGGCCGTGCTAGGACAACATCATCCAATTTAATTGGATCCAAGGTGATTGTTTATATAGATCATGTTGTGCTTAAGTACTCATTGGCAAAAAGATGTGAAGCCGATATTGATTAGATGGATTCTACTCTTGTAGGATTTTGACGTTAAGAAAAAATATAAGAAGGGAAGAGAGGATTTAGCTGCCGACCATTTGAGTAGAATGAATTGGAAGAAATAAGGCAACCGGAAAGATATTAAGGATGAGTTCCCGAGTAAAAAACTTATGATAGTGGATGCACCTCATGCGATTCAAAAATATTACTCCGGAGCTACAACAAGCAAGGACATACCATGGTTCACAAACATTGTGAATTTCTTTCATAGTAAGTTTACACGCCGGATTGGCCAGACTATAAGAGAAAGAGGTTTTTCCACGATTTGAAATCCTATTATTAGGATGACCCTTACCTCTTTAGCAATGTTCTAAAAATCGCTGGCGTTAGTCGGGCGGTCGGGTGGGGAGTTGAGAGTAGTCGGCTATGCGGGGGAGTAGTCGGGGACTAGACGGATGTGAAATTTTTTATAATTGTTTTATTAATAATATTAATAATAATGGACTTGACAAAAACAAAACAAAAACAAAATACTACTAAAACCCCAAAAATAAAGACTACCACTCTAGCATACCATGTACTAAAAAAAATAACTCACTAGACACTTGAAATGCTGCTGGCCGGTTGTCATTCGGCGGTGCAGCTAGAGGGTGGCCGGAGCAATTTGCTATAGGGCTGGGGCTGGGGCTGCGGCTTGCTTGCGATTTGCAGAAGGAGGGGGGTTGGAAGAAAGAACGCAGCTTGGAATTGGGAAGAAATGGAAATGATTTTTTTTATTTATAATTAAATTAGGCTTCCAAATATAAAGAAAATACAAAGACTAGCTTTGACCGAGTTGGCCGAGTTTGGCCGAGTTGCCCGCCTTGAACCCGCCTAGTCCGATTTTCAGCCCGCCTAGATACCATCCCGCCTAGACATGGCCGAGTAGTGTAAAGTTGGGTCGGATGATGGCCGCCCAGCCTAGGCGGCCAAGTTGGCCGATTTTTAGAACACTGCTCTTTAGAAGGTGTTCCAAAGGTATTATAAGGTATTGCATTACTGATAATGATATTTCAAGCGTACTTTCTTTTTGTCGTGATCGAGAGGTTGGTGTCCATCATGGAGGATGAAGACGGTGTATAAGGTTTTTCAATGCAGTTTTTATTGGACTTCATCATACAAAGATCCTCATTGTCTTGATCAAGCTTGTGAAGCATGTTAGAGAGCGGGAAACATCTCACGGAGGTATGAGATTCACCTCCAATCCATTATGGGATGTGAGCTATTTGATGTTTGGGGCATCGACTTCATTGGACCTTTTCCACCCTCATTCGGTAATAAATTTATTTTGGTGATGGTAGATTACTTCTCAAAACGGGTTGAAGACCAAGCCTTTCCCACTAATAATGCCAAAATAGTGATGAAGTTCATTAAAAATAACATCTTCACGAGGTTTGGAAGCCCTTGACCTATCATTAATGATAGAGGTACACATTTCCGTAATTGACCACTTACCAAACTTCATGAAAAATATGGCGTGCGGCACAAACTTAGTGCACCTTACCACTCACAAACTAATGGGCAGGCGGAGGTATCTAATCGATAAATTAATAGGATTATTGAGAAAACGGTGGATACCAACCGTAAGAATTGGTCGGTGAAGCTTAACGATGTTTATAGGCTAATCGCACCGCTTTCAAAACTCCTATCGGATGTTCTCCATAGCATCTTGTTTTTGGAAAATCTTGTCATCTTCTCATTGAATTGGAACACTGTGCATTGTGGGCCATCAAGTTCTTCAATTTGGACGCATAACTTGCTGGTGAACAAAGGCTACTCCAACTCTCCAAGTTGGATGAATTTGTTGAGATGCATATGAGAATGCCAAAATCTACAAGGAACGAAAAAAGTCATTCTATGACAGAATAATTTTGCATCGTGAGTTCTATATATAAGGGTGATAAAGTACTCTTGTACAATTCACTTCTTAAGTTGTTCCCATGTAAAATCCGATAAAGATGGATAGGCCATTTGATGTGATACGCACACATGCTTCGGGAACAGTTGAGCTAATTGATGGTGAAACAAAGTTTTTGGCAAATGGTCATCGAATCACGTTGGTTTTTGAGGAATAAGGCTTTCCCAAGGGCGAGGCAATGAGTTTGGAAGATCCTCCGCAAGACACATAAAAGAGGAAGTCTAGCTATAGACTATAATTTTAGCCGAATAATACACTCTTTCTTATTATTCATTTGGCATATTCTTTAGGTTTATTTTTGTGCTTAAATGTATGTGCTATTGTGGGTAGTAAAAGTATGTTCATTTTTCGATTCAATTTCATAATTCCACCTTTCTACCGTATAACTTGACCCTGTCAAACTAACAACGTTAAACAACAACGCTACCCAAAGGCAACCCGTTGTTTGTGTTAACATTAATATTGAGGGCTAGATCATTTAACAGTTTGATAATCAGTGGAAGTGGAACAATGGATTGGTAATTACAGTTGGGAGTGGCGTTCGCCAAGTGTACATTGCGCCCGCTAAAAGGTTACAGAATGTTTGAGTAGTATGCTAGGAGTTTATGGCGTTCGCCAAGTACACTATACATGTGGCGGCCGCCAATGGTTTTGATGGTTCAGCCGTTGAGGTTGGCATACCTTTTGAGGTATGATAAATTTTAGGTTGTGGCATTCGTCCTCTTCTTTAGTGGAACCCGCCACCTTTCTCTGACAGATAAAAATGGATTTAAACTTCATTTTCTCCCTTGTTCACCATTTTTTCACCACAACCCACACCCTCTCCGTTCACTATATTTTCCGGTGGCGAGGGTAAACTTCAGCAGGTTTCGATCATGGTTTGTGTGGGTCCCCCTCAAAAGCGTGCTCACCCGAGTTCTCCTCCATCTCGCAATGGTAATTCTCAACCCAAACTAACTTCATCTTCTTGGGATTTTGCTTCATCCGCCCCTGCTGCGGCTGTTCGTTTTTACAATAGTTGTTTGAAATCCCGTAAAGTTCATTTAGAGCGTGTTTTTTTTTATATTAAGAACTTACATGATGATACTAAGTCAGAGGATGAACGTCGACATTGGTTGAAATTCATTTATAAGCCTACTCATTCGGTGCACATATCTATGGTTAAGGAATTTTTGGCTCTATTGTGTGTGGGTAGATCTTTTGTCACTTATATTGAGTTTCGTGGTGCAAAAGTTTGTTTTTCTGTTAATGATCATTTTTCTCGTAAGGGCCAGTTTGAAGATAGGAAACGTAAGTTAGCTGCATATGAAAAGGCAAATGCCTACCTTAACCCCAGATGCCCCCAAGAAACGTGGTCGTTTTTTCCATTGATATTTGTTGGGTATGTTGGTCGAGTTTGAAAACAGTTGTTTGATGGCCAAAATAATGACAGTCCAACTTTAATCGGCAGTGTACCGAGTCGGATGCACTATAGTAGCGAGCAAGGTCGTATCCCACGAGGAATCAATCGAGTATCAAAGCCGTTTTCGAATTTAGTTTAGGTAAACCAAGATATTTCAAGTTTAATTACACTAAAACAAAATATAAACTAAAGATACTAAAGAGAGAAAGAGACATAGCCAAACTATGATCCAATTGATTACTTTCACCCCTCCAATCGATTAGCTCGGGAATGGGATTAACCAACCTACCAACCTCTACTTAAATCGACTCATTCAAGGGTGCAAACTCCTAAGCTAGTGTACGACGCCATACAACAATCGAACACCCTTTGCCCGGTTCAACAGTCCGCCTTTAAGAATTTAATTGACCGAAACAAGATTTACGCGCTAGAGTTGCCCGATTTCACAACCGATTGAACCTCACTCCCTAATCAATCTAAACAACTCAGTTGATTATAAGAAGTGATCTTAAAACCCCTTTTCCCACACCCCTTCGCAACATACATTTATAAAAGTGGTGTGTGAGTTCATGAACTAGGTGTACAATCTAATTCAAGCATTGATAACAAGTTTTAAGACGTGAATTCGTCAATATAACAACAATTAAGCACTACCCATTCCCAATTTCATCAATTGGAGGATGATTTCATCAATTTTCACATAATTTGGCTATGGAAAATTTAGCTACTCATAATAAAACTAAAGACACCAATCAAAGATCGTATTAAAGCCATAAATGAAAGAGGAACTGAAATTAATTACCAAAATCGTGGAGAATCAGAGTTTACATCAAGCTTTTTCAACACCCATGTCAATTGGTGAAGAAGAAGGCCCTCAAAAAGATGAAATCCAAAGGTAGAAAAGAAACTAGAGCTAGATTGAGCTAATTCTATCTAATAAGTAATGTAGAAGAGAATCTAAGAGTGAAAGAGTGGATTTCGATCTAGGGGAGAGAAGGATTTGGGAAGAAAATTCTAGGTCAAAATTGAGTATCCAAAAGTATCCACGCCTCTCTCAAAAATCTATGCAATCTCCTATTTATATGTGCCCAAAAATTGTGCTTCAAGCTGTCCAATGCATACACATTGCTGCCTGAATGCGCACGCATTGCTCTGTGGCTGTCTGGAAAATTCTGACTTTGCTGAGATGATTGCGTACGCATTGAGCGTTTTGGCCTCACTTGTTAGCTTGCTGTTTCTGGGATGCGTACGCATAGAGTCTGCTTTTCCCTTCCTGAGCATCCTGTATCAAGGATGCGTACGCATAGCTTGGAGTGCGTACGCATAGACTGAAATTCTTCATCTTTTCCACTTTTCTTCAACTTTCCTCGTCCCCGAACCTCGGTCCTGCCTTTATGAGCTCATTACCTCACCTTCCAGGCTTACGAGCGCCTAAATCCTGTGTCATGACATCCAAACATATACCGAGCATAATTTCACAAGATAAATAGGACTCGAAAGGACTGAAAACATCATCAAATAACAAGGTTTGCCATCTATATGATGGTTTTCCTCAAAGTGATCACATTGTGTGTTTTCTCCCTTAACATGGCCTAAAATTGCCCGGAATGAGCCAAAAGTGCCGTAAATGGGGGTTGAACTAAGCACCGGAGCGAAGTAAGTTGACTCTCATCATTGTTCAACTATAAGCTTATTCCTTCATCTCATCTTTATGATGTTAATGTGGATGAATGTCTTGTTTTGCATGCATTGCTTTCCAAGGAACCTATACATGTTGGTGTAATGAGTCACGATTATATTTCTGCTTTTGTTGAGATGTTTCCTGATAAGAAAGATGATGTTGATTCTATCCCCTTCTTTAAATTTGATTTCGGATCTATGTATTGCGGCGAGTTTTGTTGCTTCGACTAATGATGAGACTGTTCCTGCCCACCCGCATTTCCTTGTACCCGTTAAGAAAAGACATTCTCTTAACCACCCTGACCCGACCATTAGTTCACCTCTTTTGCACCACCTACTTCTCCACCTTCCAACAGTGGTGGATCCACGTGTCCCATGGGGTCACGTGACTCTACTGAATTTTTAAAAAAAAATAAAATTTTTAGTATTAAAATTATGTAGTTTTGTTGTTAAAAAGTGTTGTTTTGTCGATAAAAATTGATGTTTTAGACTCCGGCGACTCCACTGGAATTTTTTTCGATAAAAGATGTAGTTTTAAACTTCCGTGACACCACTGAAATAAATTCCTGGATCCGCCATTGCCTTCCAACCCTCCAAATTCATTTAACACTGAGTTGCTCTTCACGCAAAGGTTGATCTTTATCCTCTCAGATGTCCGAGGTACTTCAGGCTCTTGACCTTTTGTGTAGTGTTGTTGTTGCCCCTCCTAATGCTGTGCCTCACCGTTTTCCTCCCGCACCACCATTGAATGTATCGCATGTTGCTTTGGTTGCTGATTATGTTGATGTGGTCAAGCAATCTGTAAGTTGGGATGTTCCAATGTTGTATAATTCGTCTTCAGCTGGATTGGAAGGAGCTGCACTTTTGGATCCCATTTCTGCCTCTCTCGCCACCTCTATGCTCTCTTCTCCTTTGAGTTCCATTGACGTTGTTCCTGGTTCCACGGATTCTCTTGCTGTTTGATGGATCTATCTCTCTTGTTTTTACATAGTACTTTTTTGTCTGATTAATTATTAAACGGTTATTTTGTGTATTTTGTGGCTACCCATGACTCTTTTGCTCTAGTTCTCTATGACTTGTGTTGCTATTCATGTTTTGGCTATAAACTTGGTTGCACATGAATGTTTCTCTTCAACTTGCTCTAGCCTTTTGTTTCTTGCATTTTGTTGGCATACGTCAAAAGTCCCCAGTATCGTATAACAAAGTACCTGGGTCCTTATGGCGTTCGCCACCCTAGCTCTGAATCAATGAATTCTTTGTCTTTACACTCAGGCGTTCTCCACAAGGCTTTCGTGCCCACCATTGACAATATATGAGTTGTTGACTGTTTTTGGCGTTTCTTATGTTTCTCCCACTATTTCTTTCCTAGTCACTATCCATTGAGGACAATGCACGTCGTAAGTGGAGAGTGGAGAGTGGAGATGTGGTCGGTTCAACATGATATTTTTGTTCATCCGTATTTCAAGACTACTTAGATTGATTTTCCTCGAACTTTAACAAAAAAAAAAGTTTACAATATACATGAGATATATGATTCATGGATTAATGAGAGGTGATGCTAGCTAGATATGTTAATATAGTAATTTATAACTCCATGTTAATCTTAATTCTTCTTGCATAGCATAATATATCATGTATCTAGTTTCAAAATATTGTTAACATGTGATAATAGTGTGTAGTCATGGAAGTGAGACCTAGCAACTAGAACTTATGAGGTAGATCATTTCGAGGAGAAATAAATGGGTGTTATTAATTAGAAGTAGGGATGACAGTCCTGAAATTTCTTTGGCCCGAACATAACCAAATGGCCAAATGTACATATATCTTTTATCTCCAGATCCGCATCTTAGCCTTTGTAGAGTGGAGAGACTCCACTCGAGCTTGCCGTTCGTTTTGAGACTCATAATTATCCGACCCTTAACCATTATTTTGGTCTACAATCCCTTGATGTCCAATGGTGATGTCATTGAATCAAGTTGGGGGGAAGATAAGAATACCTTGCAAAGAAGAGATGATGATTGAAAAAATAGAAAAAAATCCTTATATGCATAGTATCTCAAATAAAATGGGACAGACAGAATGCCATTTGGAGGAGTTTGCTTTTCTCATGTCAGTGAAATTCGGATGAAATTGTGAAGTAACTGTTATTTACTTTCTTGCGTATTTTGGATGATGTGGCCACGTCAATAATCTACATTAATAGAAGGAGATGACGAGCTATGGGTTCGAAGTGAAGACATTGAAGATTGTTGTCTTGATTATATCTCATTGTTTACCCGAGCTTGATGTTACAAGCTTCGCATAAAGTCCTATCCGATCTAGCTTGATTGTTACAAGGAAAAGTCCTATCCAAATCTAAGCCAATTGATTTGCATTTTTGCATAGCAAGAATGACTTCAACTATTTTGGCATGGTGACAAGGTTTATGTACTACAGTCACATATATGTCCAGCTATACAACTAGAATTGAGTTTAAGAGATAGCTACAAGTCTCTCAATTGCATCATCTAGTTATTATATATCACATTTCATTGACCCATGAATATATCTCTCATGTGTAGTCAGGGGCAGACGTAGGATCTCGGGTAAGATGGGGCAATAAATATTTTAAAGGCAAATAACAAATTTAAGGGAGCCAAACGATATGCTTTGTACATATATTAGTGTAATTTTTCGGGATCAAGACCTCTTGGTTGTATGTAGCTCCGCCACTGTGTGTAGTGTTTACCGTTTGTTTTGTTCGAGGACGACCAACGCTAAGTGGGGAGTTAGCGTATTAATTCTCCCGTCTTTTGATACGTTTCCAAACAATATTTTGCTAAACTTAGTTTGAAATATCATGTGCTTATCAGAAACACGAGTTAAGTTCCGATTAGCCATTGTTATCGATTTATGGACACTTTTCACAGTAATTCACGTTATAATTTGTTTTTCGGATTTACACATGGTGCCTTGTAGTCCTGTTGTGGCTTTTTCAGGAATTTTCACGATTTCGATGTTCCGGTTTGTCGTGTTTCAACGTATCACCCATTCCTGTTGGCGGCAATCAAATTTGAAATTCTTCTTAGAGCCCGCCAGTGAAAGCTGCGCGCACGCCACGAGCCAAGTGTCCAATCTACCACGCGCTGATTGCATCTGAAAAGTTCACCTACCATGTCAGGAGTTGGTGGACACCACGACCCTTCTTCCGGCGAACGCCAATTTTGCTAACTGCCCTTGTAATATTCCGACTTTCGGGAAAGGGCAGACGTGTCTTTTTGCGAAAACGAAATATTAGGTTCGGTTTCCTTTTATTCGGAGTTAATTATTTTGGACATTATATATATATATTCTCGAAATTTTATATATGTAATTAAAAGGAAAATCGAGTTTTGTGGTCAAGGGCAATTAAGGAAAATGGTTAACTCCTTTTTAATGCTAAGACCTAACCTAATTCGGGGATTTTCGGTTTGATTTCACCTTCCCCCTTTCCCTTGTGCGGCATTGTGAGGAGAGAAAGAGAGAAAAGAGAGTTCTTCACAATTCTAAGAGGTAGAGTTGATCGTTTTCAAAACGGATTCAAGAATTGGACTCGGCGTGAAGAGCACAACTTTTGCGGCATCGATTTTGTGGGATTGCGAAGCGTAGTTTTTCGAGAGCGTATTGATCGGTTTGGGGCTGCAAATAGGTAAGAGAAACAGTCCTATGAATTCTATCATTTGTTATAAGGAATTGATCATGTTTTAAGGCTTCTTGGTGTTAGAAATATGAATCTTTGTTTTGGTTAAAGACTATGGTTGTTACGGTACGTCTCTAGATGTGGATCCTTGTGTTGTTTTGTTGGTTATTTGTTGGTTTTGGGTTGAATTACGATCCGGAAATCGCATGATGATGAAGTTAGGGTTTTGGTCGAACCCAGGTGGACGGGCGTCCGGTTCTCTGGACGGGCGTCCGCTTAGGTCGAATCTCAGACGGGCGTCTGGCTTATCCGGACGGGCGTCTGAGGTGCAATTTTACATTCAGGATTGAACTGTTTTGTGTGGATGAGCGTCCACTATTTTGGACGGGCGTCCAGTAAACTGAACGGGCGTCCAGGTCTTTAAACGGGCGTCCAGTTTTGTACTACCTCCTTTCCATTGTTAATCGTTGTTCAGCCAAATATACATGCTTTACTTACTTGAGATATATATATACGATATGTTAAACATGGTATAACTTAGACAAGCTTGGATTGAGCTTCTGATTCGTTCAGTTAAAACACCGAATGTACTCTTAAAGGGAGTTGAAGTTCGGATCCGTCGGAAGAGCATGATAGGCTTGTGCTTTGATGAATTAGGATTCATCAATGTCCGTGTATGTGCTAGGACTTGTCCGTGTCTAGTGTTCTAGGAAGAGAGTAGTATGTGTGAGGGAGATTATTTGAAAACACTTAGGTTGGCTAGTTAATAACTTAATAAACAACGTATGTGACTAGTAAAAGATTAAACAACATGTCTCTCTTGGCTAGGCACCGGGCTAAATCGCGATGCATGTGCTACCTCTCGAAGGTAGAAGAACTTCGTAGGTCAAAAAGACCCTAAGTACGGAGGGACTCGCCGAGGTGTGCGTGCTATCGGAGTCTACCTTTTCTAGACTTCGTGGGTATTGGTGTGATCCACTAATATGTTGCAAAAGAGTGTCCCCGAGGTAGAAGAACTCGTAGGTCAAAGACCCTAAGTACGGAGGGACCCCGCCGAGGCGGATGCGCGTAGTGCCCTTGAGTGCGGTTGTAGCATAGATAGGCTAAGTTAGAAACAGTTAGTCACAACATGTTGATGAGCATGAAGTGAACCCTAGATGGAGTTGGTCTCATTTAATCAACTAATTAAATAATTATCTTTTCGTTATAACTATGATTGCTTTCATAGCTTCTCTTTCTTGCTGAGTACATTGTACTTACCTCGAATGCATACTTTTTCTATGTGTTTGGGGACGAGAAGACGAACAGGTTTTCGAGGAAGAGTTTGACGACGACGTTTGACGCCGCTCGTTGAAGAATCAAGATGTTTCTTTTCTGCTTCTCTTTGGTTGTACTTTCCGTACTTTTGAGGTAGACTACCGGTTTGACGTTTTGTCGTATTCTGTCTTTTGGGATTTTCGTACTTTTCCAAATGTAATAATTTACATTTCTACCCGTAGATTTCTTTTCTACTCTCTAATTTTGGGAAAATTTTATATACCCGAGTTTTGCTTCCGTTTTGCCTTTGATTTGATACGACGTAGTAGAGGCTTACGTATAAAATGAATTTACTTTTATTTTATACGTGCCGAACGTTTCTTTTCCGGATAAGGACTCGGTGTCCGGGAACGGGGCGTTACAGTTGGTATCAGAGAAAAAGCGTTCTTTAGACTTCCTTTCCTTAAGATAAGTTTCTTTAGATCTTTAGTAACGTCTGGTTTTCTTGATCTTTCGACATGGTAACGACAAGGAGAGGCGTTCGTGGAGCCGGGAGCTCGGGGGTTAGGGGCGGGGGAGCCCGGTGCCCGTAGTAGGGGCGGATTTGTGAGGCGAGAATCCTTCGCCTCGTTTGAGTCTTTCGCCACCACCCCATACAGCCACACCTACACCAAGGTCTCAACGGGATGTGTCACCGAGGCCGCATCGGGAACCGCCACCCCGACCACCGCCAAGATATAACTACATTTATGGAGAGCCTGGACAAGCACCTATTCGTGTCACTGTAATAGGCGACATTCCACCGATTAGTGCGCCACCACCAGTGACCAATGTGTATCCACCACCATCTAGTGCTTATCCTCCAGTGTATCCTCAGCAGCAGCAGGTCTTTTACCCTCCTCCTGTAGGTCATGTCCCTCAACCTACAGTACCACCTTCACCACGCATTGACCACCAGCAAGGCGTTGGTCATCCACCCTTTGGTTTTCAGCAGCCTCAACAGCATCAGTCTTATCAGGGGTACTATCCGTATCAGAATGAGCCTCAAGTAAACCCACATTATCCTCAACATCAGCAGTATCAGCCGCATGTATCTTTTGGTTACCCTCCGGTTCACCCACCGTTAGACCGACTTTCGAGCAAGCACCAGCGGTGGATTGGTATACAAGATTGAGGAGAAATCGAGTTGAGAACTTCTTTGGTAATGTGGAGCATTCTAAAGCAAGAGGAATGGATAAGAGGATTCGAGAAAGCTTGTAGGAACATACACGTTCCTGAGACAGAAATGGCACAGCTAGCAGTCAGTTTTATGTTGGGAGCAGCAGAAGCATGGATTGATGCCATCCAAAGCAGCAACGGTAAGGTAACGGATTGGGAAGGGTTCAAGACGATGTTTTATAATGAGTACTTCCCGGTTACGAGTTCAAGCGAGATAAAGCAAGTCAATTCCGAAGCACAAGCAAGGTAATCACCGACAAAGTGGCCCAAGTATAGTAATAAGTTCAATGAGCTAGGAAGGTTCTATCCGGAATTGATGAAGGTAGAAGAGAGAAAGATGGCCCTCTATAAGGATGGGTTGGCCTACGAGATTCAGTCGGGCATGCTAGGATTCACGGCAAGGAATATGGCAGAGTTGATGAATAAAGCCTTGGAAGTCGAGACTTTCAGGAAGAGAGCTACAGTGGTTGTTAATAATAAGAGGAATTTTGGGACAAGTCAAGGCAGTTATAGGGGAGCGCCACAGCAAGCAGCCAAGAAGACTACGGCTCCTACAGCAGCTAAGGCTCCGAACAGTGCACCACTTTGCCCCAAGTGCAACAGAAATCATACAGGAGAGTGCAGGCAGAGTAGTAACGGTTGTTACGTTTGTGGTGAGCAAGGACACTTTTCTAGAGCGTGTCCAAACAGAGGAAACAAGAGTGGTTCGAGCCAAGGTAGCGGGAGAGGCGGCCCGAGCCGACCGGTTCGAGTTTTTGCAGCGGATGCCAATTTTGTGGAACCAGAGGATGACGTTATTTCAGGTATCATGTTATGGTTTTATTCTTCTATTAAGATATTTTATAGCGTGATTATTCATGTTGTAACTATATTTAAATAAATGAATATGCATACTAGGTACGATAATGTTAGAAAACCTAGTGGTCAAGGCTTTGTTTGATACGGGAGCGTCAAATACTTTTGTGTCAACCAAGGTAGCTAAGAAGTTGAACTTACCTTCGAACCTTTAAGGAATACTTTGGAAATAACTACGCCGTTAGGGAAGGTAACAAGGGTAACTAGAATGATACCACAAGTGGAAGTTCGAGTCGGACCTTATCGATGTAAGAGCAACTTTACAGTTTTGGACTTTTCGGTTTTTGATGTAATCCTCGGAATAGATTGGCTATCCGAGAATTATGTACACTTGGACCGTAAAGAGAAGAAAGTAACTTTTAAAGTACCGGGAAATCAGACAAGACGTATCAAGGGAATGTGTACAAGCCGAGTAAGAATCCGATCATATCAGCGGTTAAGGCAGTAAGGGCTTGTCAGAAGGGTTGTGAAGGCTACTTGTTGTATGCAGTGGACGTGGAACAAGTGAAGCCTAAGTTCGAGGAGACTCCCATAGTGAGGGAATATCCCGAGGTGTTTCCAGAAGAGCTACCGGGAAACATGCCGGACAGAGAGATAGAGTTTGAGATTCAGTTGATACCGGGAGCGACACTAGTTGCTAAGGCACCTTACAGAATGGCACCGGCTGAATTAAAGGAGTTGAAAGCTCAACTTAAAGATATGCTTGAAAGGAACATAATTCAGCCCAGTACCTCGCCATAGGGAGCCCCTGTTTTGTTTGTGAAGAAGAAAGATGGCAGCATGAGAATGTGTATCGACTACAGAGCATTGAACAACCTTACCATCAAGAATAAGTATCCTCTACCAAGGATAGATGATCTGTTTAATCAGTTGCAGGGTAAGAAGGTGTTTTCCAAGATCGACCTGAGGTCTGGATATCATCAATTGAAGGTTAGGATAGCAGATATACCGAAGACGGCTTTCAGTACTAGATATGGACATTATGAGTTCCTTGTCATGCCTTTTGGACTCACTAATGCTCCATCGGCATTTATGGATTTGATGCAGCGAGTTTTCATGCCGTACTTGGATAAGTTCGTGATAGTGTTCATAGACGATATCCTAGTTTACTCTAAGGATGAGAAAGAACACGAGGAACACTTAAGGATAGTGTTGGACACACTGAAGAAGAATCAGTTGTACGCAAAGTTTTCCAAGTGTGACTTTTGGTTGGATCGAGTGAGTTTCTTGGGTCATGTAATTTCTGGAGATGGTATTCAAGTTGATCCGGCAAAGATCGAGGCAGTTGAGAATTGGCCTAAACCTACCACAGTTTCAGAGGTAAGAAGCTTTCTTGGGTTGGTCGGTTGGTTACGGGAAGTTCGTACAAGATTTTTCGAAGATAGCTACTCCACTCACCAGGCTGACACAGAAGAAGTGAAATTTGAATGGACTAATGAGTGTGATAAGGCCTTTCATACCTTGAAGAGTAAGTTGACTACGGCACCAGTGTTAGCCAGTTCCGGAGATTTTTGATAACTATGATGTCTACACGGATGCTTCGGGACAGGGTTTGGGTTGTGTGTTGATGCAAGGAGGAAAAGTGATAGCTTATGCATCTAGGCAGTTGAAGGTACATGAGAAGAACTACCCGACACATGATCTAGAGTTGGCAGCGGTAGTATTTGCCTTAAAGACTTGGAGGCATTACTTATATGGGGTTAAAGCAAGGATCTTCACCGACCATAAGAGTTTAAAGTATTTCTTCACACAAGAGAACCCGAATATGAGACGAGAGGAGATGGTTAGAGTTCGTTAAGGACTATGATTTGGACATTCGGTACCATCCGGGTAAAGCGAATGTAGTGGCGGATGCTACGAGCGGGAAACCGTGTTTGCGGCTTCCGGTGTTGAGGTAATGGCGGAAAGGTTTGATGGGTTGGAAATCGAAGCTTCGATCGATTGAAGACCGGCGGTTTGTGGCACCGATGTTAGCAAGGTCAGAGTTGATGGATGATATTCGGGGAAAGCAAGACGAAGACCCGGTTTTGTTGGACTTGAAGCGTGTTGCTAGAGAGAAGCCTACGGTTGGTTACGTGTTGGATAAGAGTGGAAATCTGTGGTATCGGGATCGTCTATGTGTACCTAACGTTGCGACTTGAGACAAAGAATTATGGAAGAAGCACATAGGATAGCTTTTGCGGTTCATCCGGGTGCTACTAAAATGTACAGAGACTTAAAGGAAAGATTTTGGTGGCCCTCGATGAAAGTGGAAATAGCCAAGTTTGTGGCCGAGTGTGATGTGTGTCAGAAGGTTAAGGCGGAGCATAGAAGACCCGGTGGAATGCTTAAGTCATTGGATATCCCGGAATGGAAATGGGATAAGATCACAATGGACTTCATCACCGGATTACCTAGGACAAGAGGCGGACACGACGCAATTTGGGTAATTGTGGATAGATTGACCAAATCTGCCCATTTCTTACCGTACAAGGTTGACATGTCATTAAAGAAGATGACGACACTATATCTGGACAATATAGTAAAGCTACATGGAGTTCCAATCTCGATAGTTTCAGACCGTGATTCGAGATTTGTAAGTCGGTTTTGGAAGAGCTTGCAAGAAGCCTTCGGGACCAAGTTGGATTTGAGCACGGCTTTTCATCCTCAGACAGATGGACAATCTGAGAGGACCATCCAGACACTCGAGGACATGCTGAGAGCTTGTGTTTTGGAGGTAGGCGGATCATGGGACGATTACCTATCGGTAGCGGAGTTTGCCTACAACAACAGTTTTCATGCAAGTATAGGCATGCCGCCGTTTGAAGCGTTGTATGGGAGAAGATGTCGCACGCCACTGTTTTGGGATGAAGTCGGAGAGAGACAGATCACAGGGCCTGAGATGGTAGAACAAGCAAAGGAAAGGGTTCAGTTGGTCAAGAAGAATCTGAAGGCAGCTCAAGACAGGCAGAAAAGTTGGGCTGATGTTAGAAGAAGACCTCTTGAGTTTGAAGTCGGCGATAGAGTTTACCTCCGAGCTTCACCGATGAAAGGAGTGAAACGCTTTGGACAAAAAGGAAAGCTAAGTCCAAGGTATGTTGGACCTTTTGAGATTTTGGAGAGAGTTGGGACGTTAGCTTATAAGCTTCAGTTGCCAGAATCAATGTCGAGAGTCCATAATGTGTTTCACGTTTCGATGTTGAAGAAGTGTCTGACTAAGAAGGATGTGGAAACTACGGTTGACCCAGAAATCTTACAAGATAACCTTGCATATGACGAGAGACCAATCAAGATTCTAGACCGGAAAGAAAAGATGATTAAAAGAAGGATGATTCCCTTGGTGTTAGTTCAGTGGAGCAATCATTCACCCGAGGAGGCAACTTGGGAAGTAGAAAGCGACATGCTTAGTGAGTTCCAAGAATTTGGGGATTTACCAGGTATGTTCTAGTTTCGAGGACGAAACTCCTTTTAAGGGGGAGAATGTAATATTCCGACTTTCGGGAAAAAGGCGACGTGTCTTTTTGCGAAAACGAAATATTAGGTTCGGTTTCCTTTTATTCGGAGTTAATTATTTTGGACATTATATATATATATTCTCGAAATTTTATATATGTAATTAAAAGGAAAATCAGTTTTGTGGTCAAGGGCAATTAAGGAAAATGGTTAACTCCTTTTTAATGCTAAGACCTAACCTAATTCAGGGATTTTCAGTTTGATTTCAGCCTTCCCCCTTTCCCTTGTGCGGCATTGTGAGGAGAGAAAGAGAGAAAAGAGAGTTCTTCACAATTCTAAGAGGTAGAGTTGATCGTTTTCAAAACGGATTCAAGAATTGGACTCGGCGTGAAGAGCACAACTTTTGCGGCATCGAGTTTTGTGGGATTTGCGCAGTTTTTCGGAGAGCAAGTATTGATCGGTTTTGGGGCTGCAAATAGGTAAGAGAAACGATCCTATGAATTCTATCATTTGTTATAAGGAATTGATCATGTTTTAAGGCTTCTTGGTGTTAGAAATATGAATCTTTGTTTTGGTTAAAGACTATGGTTGTTACAGTACGTCTAGATGTGGATCCTTGTGTTGTTTTGTTGGTTATTTGCTGGTTTTGGGTTGAATTACGATCCGGAAATCGCATGATGATGAAGTTAGGGTTTTGGTCGAACCCGAGGTGGACGGGCGTCCGGTTCTCTCGGACGGGCGTCCGCTTAGGTCGAATCTCGGACGGGCGTCGGCTTATCCGGACGGGCGTCCGAGGTGCAATTTTACATTCGGGATTGAAGCTCGTTTTGTGTGGACGAGCGTCCACTATTTTGGACGGGCGTCCGGTGTCTTTAAACGGGCGTCCGAGTTTTGTACTACCTCCTTTCCATTGTTAATCGTTGTTCAGCCAAATATACATGCTTTACTTACTTGAGATATATATATACGATATGTTAAACATGGTATAACTTAGACAAGCTTGGATTGAGCTTCGATTCGTTCGGTTAAAACACCGAATGTACTCTTAAAGGGAGTTGAAGTTCGGATCCGTCGGAAGAGCATGATAGGCTTGTGCTTTGATGAATTAGGATTCATCAATGTACGTGTATGTGCTAGGACTTGTCCGTGTCTAGTGTTCTAGGAAGAGAGTAGTATGTGTGAGGGAGATTATTTGAAAACACTTAGGTTGGCTAATTAATAACTTAATAAACAACGTATGTGACTAGTAAAAGATTAAACAACATGTCTCTCTTGGCTAGGCACCGGGCTAAATCGCGATGCATGTGCTACCTCTCGAAGGTAGAAGAACTTCGTAGGTCAAAAAGACCCTAAGTACGGAGGGACTCGCCGAGGTGTGCGTGCTATCGGAGTCTACCTTTTCTAGACTTCGTGGGTATTGGTGTGATCCACTAATATGTTGCAAAAGAGTGTCCCCGAGGTAGAAGAACTCGTAGGTCAAAGACCCTAAGTACGGAGGGACCCTGCTGAGGCGGATGCGCGTAGTGCCCTTGAGTGCGGTTGTAGCATAGATAGGCTAAGTTAGAAACGAGTTAGTCACAACATGTTGATGAGCATGAAGTGAACCCTAGATGGAGTTGGTCTCATTTAATCAACTAATTAAATAATTATCTTTTCGTTATAACTATGATTGCTTTCATAGCTTCTCTTTCTTGCTGAGTACATTGTACTTACCTCGAATGCATACTTTTTCTATGTGTTTGGGGACGAGAAGACGAACGGGTTTTCGAGGAAGAGTTTGACGACGACGTTTGACGCCGCTCGTTGAAGAATCAAGATGTTTCTTTTCTCGCTTCTCTTTGGTTGTACTTTCCGTACTTTTGAGGTAGACTACCGGTTTGACGTTTTGTCGTATTCTGTCTTTTGGGATTTTCGTACTTTTCCAAATGTAATAATTTACATTTCTACCCTTAGATTTCTTTTCTACTCTCTAATTTTGGGAAAATTTTATATACCCGAGTTTTGCTTCCGTTTTGCCTTTGATTTGATACGACGTAGTAGAGGCTTACGTATAAAATGAATTTACTTTTATTTTATACGTGCCGAACGTTTCTTTTCCGGATAAGGACTCGGTGTCCGGGAACGGGGCGTTACAGCCCTGCTGACAAGCATTTCATGAAGCGTGTTCATGAAGTTCATAGAACGGCGTCTGCCCCATCTGCCGGGGGTGCCCGCCATGAGTTGTCCAGACTATTTTCAGCAATTTAGATGCAATTTGAAACACAACTTGAAATGCAACAAGAACATATAGATAGAGAGACTTGAGGGAAACACCTTGGTCGTAGGATCTTGAGCCGAAAATCACCACAAAAACAAAGATTATCTTGTACACTAAAGATTTCTTACTGTATCTTGAATGTTGGAGCGACAACACATTGAAGTATTTGGATTAGAAGGGCTTTGCTTGGATTAATCTATTGAGTTAAATATAATTTTCTTTGTTTGATTAAAATGTTCATTGCCATGTTCGATTCTGCACTTATTCACAATGAATTTTAGCACCGAAATGATGCGAAAATTCTACAAAAGCCTGCAATTCTTTTTTGCCTGAACTACGAATTCCTATTGACAATAAGCAATATTACAGTTCCCAACATAATCTATAACAACCAAACCCAATAATTTAACAAGAACCCTAAGATTCTTAAAACCCTAAAAGATGAATACTTACTGATTGGAGAGAACTTAGGATTAAGAGAAGCTTGCGGCGCGGCGATCAGCTTACTCTACTATGGTCTGGAATTTCAATGGTTTGATCTTTAGTAAAGGCGAAGATTCTTTTCTCCTCTATTGTCTTGCAATAGTCGACTTCAACCCTTTTTTTACGGGTGATGGGGAAGGTTATGGGCAGTGGTTTTATGGTGGTCCAGGACCACCATGTCATACTTGTCCACCAATGAAATGTCTTATAAGAAGGGTAAAAACGTAAATACATGGGATTTATATTTTACACGGTGGGCCCTTGTGTTATTTGTTGTTTTTCTATTGGTCCTGGATCACCAAGTCATCATTGGTCCAGGACCATAATAAAATTTCTGGGTTATGGGAGTTTTACCCCATTAAACTCCATTATCCTTTAATTAATTAATTGATTTCTTTTATTAATTAATTATGGTTAAATAATAAATGGATAATTATTTGGCTGGCTAGGAATCAAATTGTGTTTAACTCAAAAGATCTCAATGAGGACATGTTGTTTGGGGAAATTCAAAGTAGAAGCTTCGTTTGGATCACCGTTAGAAAAAGTAATATTAGTATCGATTGGACAACTTGGAAGACTAGTCCGCTCTCTTTTAGCATAGTTTAGTCCTTGTGTAGCTGATTCGCGTTATTTTTTTCATTTTGTTTCATTTCGGTTCTGGCTTGATCGGCTTGTTTCTTAAGATCAAGTGAACGTTTGTAATTGGGTAATTTTGGACTTCTAGCGTCTTGCTAGACCCCTTAATAATAATATCAATTGTTGTTCAAAAAAAATAAATGGATAATTATGTTATTAAATAAAAACTCATTTTACTCTTTTACCCTTACTGAAATCTTGGGGTGATACAGAGATGTTGGAATTTTTTTGTTAGTGTCAAGGCTTCTAGAAGGTGTACTATGTATTAACTATCAAGTTAAAACAATTACCAATTTTTCAGTTCGGGTATAATTTAGTTAAAATAGTTCGGTTTTCAACGGTTACGGTCAATTTATAACACTAACCGTAACCAAACGAAAATTTCTGTTTTCCAATAACCTGAACTGAAAGAGAACCGAACCGAATTTTCGGAAAACATGTATTCGTGTACACCCCGACATATATGTACGTGTAATATTTATGTTCATCGTTGTCTAGAAATTCAACTTTTGGACTCGGTTTTAGTTGGTATGTTCAAATCGTATTTATGTATAGAATTCCTTAACAACCATGTTTAAGATATAATAATCACATGTCATGTTAGAGCACTTGCTATAGACTATAGTGTCTCTAAATAATGTTAAATCTGTATTTTTACAGATCTAACACTTTAGATTTAACTAAAATAACAATACAGTAGAATCTGTAGGATGGATTTAGATGTCTCAGATCCTGTATCTATTGCGTTGGATATACATCATCTGTGCAGCCGCAATTTCTTATTTTTTTAATTTTTTTTTTCCGATAGTAAATGGTCTTTTATCTCTTGTAACGCCCCGTTCCCGGACACCGAGTCCTTATCCGGAAAGAGCGCTCGGCACATATATTATCAAATAAAACTCAATAATACATGCAAGCCTTACGTCATACATCAGAATCCAAACGACGCGGAAGATAAAACAACTCAACAACTCGGGAACCCAAACGATCGCAACAACGGTAATCAATGCTGTGAAAAATTAAAATCCATTCAAAGAACTAATCATCCAAAACTAAATCCCAAAAGGAAGAACAACATTATTCAAATCTTGAAACAACTGTTTTAAAAGAACAAACTAAAAGATCTAAGTCTTCGAGCTCCAACTCAAACTTCGTCATCAAAGAACTCATCAGCGGTAACCACCTGTTCATCTTCTTTGGGGAAAAGGAAAGACAAACACAACGTAACGGGGTAAGTACAAAAGTACTTAGTAACGTGTAGAAGATCGTATAACTATGCCCTCATAAAGAAATAAAAGCAATACCGTCTTTTATTAATTCATTTTCCGTTATTAGCCCTAACTATCTATCACATTATGTTCATTGCATAACATGAGGTTCCAAGGGTATCTATCTTAGCTCAAGTTTGTTACATCATGAATAACAAGGGCACTACGCCTAGTAATAGGATGTACTAGGACAATCGGGTGCAACCTACTTAGAGACTTGCTCTAGTAGCCCCGGGAATATCCGAGTCCCGATGGTGTGATGACCGGCGTAATGCACCAAACGCTTTGTCCGGCCAATCGATTGACCGGCGTGGGTGCAAGCTACTTTGTCTAGTCGAGAGAACACATCGCGATATTGTACTATGCCTTACCAAGCATTGCATGATGTTTAAGCTTTTAATCTAACACATACGTTTGATTAGGTATTTAACTAGCCACCTAAGTGTTTTCAAGTAAGCTCCCTCACATCTCCTACTCTCATACTTAGACCACTAGACACGGACAAGTCCTAGCAAGTTACACGTACATCGATAAACTCTAGCTTATCGAAGCACAAGGCAAATCCAAAGCTTTCGGTGGTCCCACACTTCATCTTTTAGGGAATCCATGTGGTGCCGGAACTAAACGCACCAAAAGCTAATTCGAGCTTTGTCACGTAAGGTTATGCGCAAAGTAAGAAATCATGTTATAGAGCCTGAAATCAAGCTGACATCACAAAACGAAAGCAAACTAGAGCCCCTAAGCCAAACGCCCGTCTGGCCCTTTTGCAGACGCTCGTCTGGACCTGGACGCCCGTCCAAAAGACTGAACGCCCGTCCACCTTTAAGCCATCACATCCTGTATCAAAACTAGCCCTTTGGACGCCCGTCCAAATTATCAGACGCCCGTCCACCCAAACTCAGCTACAACCAGTATCCAAAACTCCACCCTAAACGCCCGTCCAAGCATACTGGACGCTCGTTTAAACTGCAGAGGGATCGAACGCCCGTCCAAAAGTCTGGACGCCCGTCCACTGGGTTTTAACCCAGAAAATCTGCAATCTTTTCTCTGCGATTTCCAACCCATAACACTCCAAATTCGACTTTAACAGATTGTAAACAGCAGGAAAAACATACACATTGCCCTATAACTTTACGAGAACTAAATCATACGATAAGAAAACCACGTTACCTTGATTTTGCGAGCTACAACGATCCACGCAACCAAAGCTTTGAAAAAGTTAAACCTTTAACCTCAAACCTAAAACGATCGAACCCAAAACCGGTCACTACGAAGCTTAAACTCAGAAAATGCTGTTAAACCATGAAGAACGACCCTAAATCAAAACGATGAGTAAAACTTACGTTAACGGTTCTAGGGATTGTTGGTATCCAAACGATCCTCTTGTAGCGGTGATCCTTTTTCTCTTGATGAATCTGTTTAAACGAACGACGGATTAACCTTGGGATTCAAAAGCTTCTCCTCTCTCTTTTTTGAAACTTGCGGCCTCCCCTCAAAATAGATGCGCCCCTTCTTTTTTTTTTTTGACAAAAGTGATTAGGTTAATTTAGGATTATTTCCTTTTTATACATCCCAAATTTCCTAATTACCTTATAATTCCTCAATTATCCCCTTTTCTTTTATAAAACCTTTAAAAACCAAAAGAACATAATATTCCGATTTATTAAAAGACCGAATTGCCCTTTATTCGAAAATCGGGATATTACATTCCTCCCCCCTTAAGAGGAGTTTCGTCCTCGAAACTAGAACATACCGGAAGATGAGGGAACTCGGGAACTCGTCTATCATGTCCGCTTCCACTTCCCAAGTGGCTTCCGTCGGTGCATGGTTGCTCCACCGCACTAACACTAACGGGATCATTCGCCTCTTGGTCATTCTTTCCTTCCTGTCCAGAATCTTGATCGGCTTTTCCACGTATGATAGGTTGACTTGTAACACTTCCGGGTCAATCTCAGATTCCACATCCACTTTTGATAAACACTTTTTAAGCATTGATACGTGGAAGACATTGTGGACTCTAGACATCGATTCTGGCAACCGTAGTCTATAAGCCAACTTCCCAACTCTTTCGATGATATCAAAAGGTCCTACGTATCTTGGACTTAGCTTTCCTTTCGACCAAACCTCTTGACACCCTTCATTGGAGATGCTCGAAGGTAAACTCTATCCCCGACCTCGAACTCTAGCGGTCTTCTTCTAACATCGGCCCAACTCTTCGACGGTCTTGCGCGGCTTTCGATTCTTCCGTATCAACTCGATCTTCTCCTTGGCTTGTCGAACCATCTCCGGCCCGGTGATGTGTTTCTCTCCCACTTCATCCCAATAAAGTGGAGTCCCGCACTTCCTACCATACAAGGCCTCAAAAGGTGGCATTCCCAAACTTGCGTGGTAAGCGTTATTGTAAGCAAACTCCGCCAAGTTGAGGTAATCTATCCATGAACCTCCGGCATCCAAAACACAAGCTCTAAGCATATCCTCAAGAGTCTGAATCGTTCTCTCGGACTGCCCATCCGTCTGAGGATGAAACGCTGTACTCAAATTAGTCTTCGTGCAAAAAGCTTTCTGCAAACCTTTCCAAAAGCGACTGATGAATCTACTATCCCTGTCGGATACAATAGATAAAGGCACACCATGAAGCTTCACTATATTGTCGATGTACATAGTAGCGAACTTCTTAATAGGCATGTCTACCTTACACGGCAAGAAATGGGCTGATTTGGTAAGTCTATCCACAATCACCCAAATCATGTCATGACCGCCCTTCGTCTTAGGCAAACCGGTGATGAAATCCATCGTGATATTCTCCCATATCCATTCCGGTATCTGATGGAAGGTCAAGTTAAATTACTAACTCGATGCCTAAATAACCACTAGCAAGTGAACTAGGTTCAATCGCAGTATAGCTAGATAGAGTCGAGGTCGATCCCACAGAGAATCAATTTGTGGATCCTACTTAAATAGTCAACTAGTTACTTCGTTGAACAAATACGGTCTATGACCAACATAAAGTACGAGGAAAGAAAGACACACTCAAACATATAAACAACATGTAAACACATAACGTAATCAATCGCCCAATTATAACCATAATTATTTGGATCTAGGTAATTTATATGACAACAAAACTCATCTACTATTAATCCGTTCATATCCCTTTATATTGGCTACGGGAGTCATCCTCTACAACTTGATGTAGCACCGGTAGGTCACTATATCACCGTGGTATTGTTACGTGACTTCGCCTTTTGGTGCCTCCATCTCATATAACTCACACGCTTACTACTCTAAGGATGCCGATATTAACCGTACACCTCGTCCGGGCAACATTCCTTTGGTTAGGCGTACTTCTGACGATCACTCAAACCCTCGTCCAACTAACAATTACCAAGTTATAGTCTCATGCTAGTTTACGATCTACGTGTATCAAGGTGCGCGCAATTCCCTAATATAAACCTACCTAGATAACGCCGAAAGTCCGAAGATCAATTCATAAGCCTACCCGAGAGTTTTATACCGGTATTTCCTTTTTACACGTTTTAATTAAATCAAGTGAGTGACGTAGCCATAGCCATACCTACTGAGATAACAGATTCAATTAAGCTAACCTAATCATAAAGACGTGACTGATTAACAGATGAAAACAGGTTTGCTAACTCTCGGTCGACCGAATAGGTGCTCTCGGTCGACCGAGTGACACCTCTCGGTCACCCGAGAGTCTAACTCCCCAGATTTACATCCCCGAACATATTTCTCAGCGTTTCATATACAAATCGGATTATATAGCGAATTATCAGGACATCATATAAACTTAATCTAAATACACGTAAATTAAACACACAGATTCATCCGTAGATGTTAGGTAGAGGACGTAGGGTTTGGGATCCTTATAGACAAGGTATCACCGCTGCCCTAACGTCATATCCTAGATCTACATCATCTAGATATGAATACCTACTCAAATAATCAAAGCATAATTGGGAAATTGATTACTAAAAAGAAAACAAGAAGATAAACTAGGGCTTACATGTTTGCAACCCTTGCAACCTCCACAAGCCTAAAGAATCCTTATGTGTTTATTTGTAAGTATGAAATAATGTTGATGAATGCCTCATTAAAAAATACAAAGGACTTGTGTTTATATAGAGCCCCAGCCGTCATAGACAACCGACTTAAAAATGCCGACATTCTGAACCCTAACCGACTCAATTAATGTGCCGAACTTCCTTTGGACTATAGGCCCACTCGGTCGACCGAATGCATGGGCTCGGTCGACCGAGCCTTACATGCTCCCGGCTTTCTCCTCTTTTCTGTCTTGGGCCTCCCGAACTTGTCCGTGATCCATCAAAGCTTTTCCGAAGTCCATCCATGTGCTCCCAAATGAGTTACTACAAATATAACGTGAAATACGATCGTAATATCAAATAATATAATAAAACCTCTTAATACATAATAATGAATCGTAACTCTCGACATATGTGAATTAAGCGTATTACGACTTATTATTACTCTAATATAGCTCCTTTAAACTAGAATCGGGGATAAAGGTCATAGAATAATGGGCACAAAATGACCGTTATCAACTACCCCCACTTAGCCTTTGATCGTCCCGATCAAAATATCAACAAGTTATTCCCCATAAACTACTTTCCGGTGGTCACGTATACCGACACAAGAAACTCGAATCAACTCATATCCTCTATGCTCATCGTTATCCATTATCCACTATTCATCATGAATCGATGTGTTGTGTGCATGTGCATTGAGTTTTAAACATTCGTAGCAAGATTAGAGCTTATGCAAACTTCGTAGTCTTAACCTACCAACTTCAGTATTCTCACTTCTTAGCCTTTTAATTTTTTTCAAGCACTAGAATAATAAGCAAGAGTGTATCTATAGGGTTTTTGGACTTGGAGACCGAGTACTACTCAAAGCCTCTTAAAGAGTTGAATATTCTTTTCATATCTTCATATTTTTCAGATACTATCAATCTCAAGAAGGAAAACTTTTTAGAATTTCCCTCTATCTTAGATCAAATATTAGCATCGAATATTACCACAAGCGCGAGGCTACTTTGGTAACTTACTACAAGCCCGGTGTTTTAACATTGTCAAACACAGTACGTCTCAAGCTTATTACTCGGCTTTTGTGGCTAGAAGTTTTAGGAACACATCGACGATAAATTTGACACTAGGTAAGCATAATCAATTATCTATGCAATGTACACCTTATAATTTTACTTTTTATAACAAGCGGAGTACAACTCGATTCAGGTATTGAATAATTGAATAATAAACAACTACTTGCAACGGACAATATGAATATCGTTAAGTTTACTAATCAATAAATCGCGAAGTATAAAGTGATCACGTACTCATGAAATATGGGTTATTCCGATATAGTTATCAGGACTTCACAAAGGTAAATGTGATTCTAAGTTTAAATTTTAAAATTTTTTCCATTTTATTTACTATTTGATATATGGGAACATATGGAATTACTCATTTGAGCTAAGTGACTTGTACCCCCCACTTAAACAATGCATTGTCCTCAATGTATAAAAAAAAACGAAAGAACAAACTCAAAAAAGGAACTTAGCTCTGGATAAGCGTGGAAGGTTGAACAAGTCTTAGGAAACCGGCAAAGTTCATCGAGCACGGGGAATTGGCTCCATAGCAGGCGAAGCATAATCACCGCAACACGAGATCTTAAACAAAGCTCGCAACTCGTTGCGGGATTAGTCCAAACAAGTAATAATCGAAAAGGGACCGTAAAAGGGATAACAAATTCCTTAAACATTTTTAAGTCCATTAATTAATGATTACATTTCAATACATTTCAACAAGTCCAAAACATTACATGAGCTCAATTTAGGTAACGAGAGAAACTTGCTCTATATAACACGACATACTAGTAGAATGGAATCAAAATAAAAACTCGTTAATTATAGGAAATGCAAACACTCAAATTAAAATACTTAATCCCATCCTGGATTGAATGGCGCTAGTTGCAAATTGTTCGGGCCGGCTTCGTCAGCATCATCCTCGGGTTCCCCTTCTTGGTCGTGGCCGTGAACCACAGGCGGTGGGACAGAACTCAAAGATAGGATAGGCATTGGCTCCACATAGGAATCGCCGCCTAACACCGGGCACTCAGCTCCCTCACAGAATGCAGTGATTAGTGAACCAAAAGGTAAGGTATGCCGAGGCTTGAGAGCATCGTCCGTCATCTCCTTGCGTATCAATGCCCCCACATTCACAGCCATCCCATGTACAACCAATAGAGCAGAGTGGCATGAGTATAGTAAACCGTAGATACATGCTTAGCCGGGAAGATATTGGAACGAATAAGCCGATTAAGGCACTTATCCTCCCATCTCCTAAAGTCTGTTTCCGCAAATGTGCGGGCAACCTCCCCTACTGTCCATTCTATTCCCAGATAGGCTCCAACTTCCTCCAACCAAGCATCGGATCCATCAAACGTCGCCATATACTCTGGCCCGTCCTCCGAGACATCCACCCCAAAATAAGCATTAATCGTACCCGGAGAAATTACAATTGGTCGGCCACGAATATGGACGATATTGGTGTCGGGGTGTACGCGTAAATAAGCATAAAATTCTCTTACCCAGTTGACGTTGACTCGGCCAGGGGGTGCTACGACATCGCGCCATTGATAGCGTTCCACCAATTCTAGAAGCTCGTCTCCACAATTTTCCAAATCTAGACCGCGAGCTCGATGTACGGGGGCATTAACGAAATGATTAGTAAACGAAGAATATACCTCCCGACTCGCGAATTGTGGGACCCCGTTGATCATTGGAATATCGCCTTCCACGCCACAACCGAGCGGCTCGCGTCTTCTTGGTGGCATCCCGACGGATAAACAGCGCGGCCAGCGAGACGAAAGGGGCGGCCCGACTCTCGGTCGACCGAGAGCAATCACTTGGTTGACCGAGTGTGGAGAATCGACAGAAACAACCTCTGGTTCTCTACCCTTCCCGTGATCGAATCAATTGATCGAAAAAATTTCGATAGGCTTTTCAAGGTGAGTGAAAATGGTGAAATGGATGAAGATTTTCGAACATTTCCATTTGATTTCTACGGGGGTTTGAGAAAACAAGGTGGATGGAGAATTTGGGATGAAGGAATTGGGGAATAGGAATGAGGAAAATGAAAGAGAGGATGGTGGGTTAAATAGAAAAATGGAGTTTGAAGAAATGGAATGTGATTGGTGTAGAAAAGTTGTTGGGGATTGATGAGGTGGAAAGGTGGAATTTGAAAATTTGAATTAGGATAATAAAGAGGTTGGGAAGAGAAAAGGGTGAAAGGTTGGGAAGAGGGAAAGGTGAGTGGGGATGTGTAGAAATTAATGGTGTTGACCAGTTTAATAAATTTGACACATACCGTAAAATAACTACAATATATAACAGTGCCAAAATGTATTATTTCACTCTCACCGCAAAAAAAATTTCTAACCAATAATTCGTCTCAAGCATAAAAGCAACCTCATTCTTATCATGAATAAATCAAACAATCTGGTCTAAGCATTTGTAAAATAACGCGTTATCATTTCCTCAATCAACAATTTTTTACAAAGATTCAATTACTACACTTCACTTCACATAAAAACGATTCGAATAAAAAAAATTATTTTGCACATCCTTAACTCAACAGTCGTCGGAACATGGCAAAATAGAAAAAAACTTCTTATCGTTTCATGCTACTTTTATTTTAAAAAAAAATAAAAAAATAAAAATAACGAAGGATAGAAATAGTTCTACAGTTTAAGTCGGTAGCTCGACTTCCAAAAATATCACTCTAAAACACTGCCCTTGACTTGCCAGGCTTTCACCCGGCCAGCTTTCACCGAAAAAGTTTGACCGTCCTTTTCTACGAGTGCCCTTCCCTTGGATTTCAGTCCAATGAAAAGACAGTCGAATTGACCATCCAGACAAGCGCCTACTTTTGGATTTGTCTCTGATTTCGACGAGCTTTTGTTACGAACTCTCCTAGTTCGTTTCTTCGCTCCGGTCCTCCTATCCTTAGGTAGGTCTACGGCTTCAATATTGGTCGGGGCGGTGCAGTCGAACCGACCTATTCCGACTTAGAATAGTAAGGACTTCCCTCTCATCTTTATCATCGACATTATCATCAGCATCCTTTCCTAGACCTTGAGTGGCATCAAGCTTTTCCGAACCAACTACTTCTAACACATTCACACTTGCCGGTACAGGGAAATTCGGATTTGTTATCCCATAACACTCAGAACCTTTAGCGTCAAACAATACTATCTCATGTCTGGTCATCCGCATGAAAGCTCTAGCGGTGTTGATAAACGATCTACCCAAAATGATTGGGCATTCAGGATGTTCCTCGATTTCCATTACCACTACGTCTATCTTAAACCGTAGTTGCCCCACACCAATAATCATGTTGTTCGATCTCCCGGTCATGATTGTCCTAGTTCCATCCGCTAATCTAACTTGGAGCGGGGTGTTAGTGGGTGTTAAAATGACATTCCTATCACAAAGGCTTTTAGGAAAGATATTAAGGCTTGAACCGGAATCAATAAGGGCTAAACCTAGATGGGTTTGTTCTAGGGTTACTCCAACCATAAAAGCTCCTGGGTCTGCTAACTTTGGCATCAGTCGAGACTCGTCTTTAATCAATGTTTCATCTCTAGAACGAGATGACAACGGGGCTCTTCATAGCCGTGCTACCCTCGACTCGATTCTATCTCGGACATGTAATCATCATAATCTAAATTTGAATCGGAATCCGAAGAGATTTCCTCGGATTCAAAATAGACATACCTTTTTGCCAATAGGCTTCTTTAGCCTCTCTTGATTTCCTCGCCTCTCGGATTTTCGCTTTCATCTTTTCTATCCTTTCCATGAGCTTCGGTGTTAGCGGCTTCCTTGGTGTAGTTTTTGTTCGTAAAACCTTGACTTCTTCTTGGTCTTTGGTAAAATCGTTTGATGACATTTTGCCGATCTTGAGCGAGGTTATGTGAGTGATTTCCGTCCAATTATACGCAATATTTGAAAAACAACAAACGGTCAATAAACTAGCAAGTCAATACGATTACTCGTAATGCGCTGCTAGGCTTACAACCTGCGACGGGGAAAAATAGAAACGAGAGGGGAAACGATCGTCGGATAATATAGAACAATTAAGGGTTCGGTCGACCGAGTGACATCGTTCGGTCGACCGAACATACGTAACACATATATAACTTTTTCTTTTATTTATTTATTTGTTTATTATTATTATTATTATATATATATATATATATATATATATATATATTTTATTTTTTATATTTTTTTTATATTTTTTATTTTACTGACTTGCAAAAGAAAACGAAACAAAAACGAAATAATCAAGTAGATTATTTAAGCAATGGACCATTGATTCCCCGGCAACGGCGCCAAAAACTTGATGGAAGGTCAAGTTAAATTACTAACTCGATGCCTAAATAACCACTAGCAAGTGAACTAGGTTCAATCGCAGTATAGCTAGATAGAGTCGAGGTCGATCCCACAGAGAATCAATTTGTGGATCCTACTTAAATAGTCAACTAGTTACTTCGTTGAACAAATACGGTCTATGACCAACATAAAGTACGAGGAAAGAAAGACACACTCAAACATATAAACAACATGTAAACACATAACGTAATCAAGCGCCCAATTATAACCATAATTATTTGGATCTAGGTAATTTATATGACAACAAAACTCATCTACTATTAATCCGTTCATATCCCTTTATATTGGCTACGGGAGTCATCCTCTACAACTTGATGTAGCACCGGTAGGTCACTATATCACTGTGGTATTGTTACGTGACTTCGCCTTTTGGTGCCTCCATCTCATATAACTCACACGCTTACTACTCTAAGGATGCCGATATTAACCGTACACCTCGTCCAGGCAACATTCCTTTGGTTAGGCGTACTTCCTAGACGATCACTCAAACCCTCGTCCAACTAACAATTACCAAGTTATAGTCTCATGCTAGTTTACGATCTACGTGTATCAAGGTGCGCGCAATTCCCTAATATAAACCTACCTAGATAACGCTGAAAGTCCGAAGATCAATTCATAAGCCTACCTGAGAGTTTTATACCGGCATTTCCTTTTTACACGTTTTAATTAAATCAAGTCCGTGACGTAGCCATAGCCATACCTACCGAGATAACGATTCAATTAAGCTAACCTAATCATAAAGACGTGATCGATTAACGGATGAAAACAAGTTTGCTAACTCTCGGTCGACCGAATAGGTGCTCTCGGTCGACCGAGTGACACCTCTCGGTCACCCGAGAGTCTAACTCCCGCATTTACATCCCCGAACATATTTCTCGCGTTTCATATACAAATCGGATTATATAGCGAATTATCGGGACATCATATAAACTTAATCTAAATACACGTAAATTAAACACACAGATTCATCCGTAGATGTTAGGTAGAGGACGTAGGGTTTGGGATCCTTATAGACAAGGTATCACCGTCGCCCTAACGTCATATCCTAGATCTACATCATCTAGATATGAATACCTACTCAAATAATCAAAGCATAATTGGGAAATTGATTACTAAAAAGAAAACAAGAAGATAAACTAGGGCTTACATGTTTGCAACCCTTGCAACCTCCACAAGCCTAAAGAATCCTTATGTGTTTATTTGTAAGTATGAAATAATGTTGATGAATGCCTCATTAAAAAATACAAAGGACTTGTGTTTATATAGAGCCCGGCCCGTCATAGACAACCGACTTAAAAATGCCGACATTCGAACCCTAACCGACTCAATTAATGTGCCGAACTTCCTTTGGACTATAGGCCCACTCGGTCGACCGAATGCATGGGCTCGGTCGACCGAGCCTTACATGCTCCCGGCTTTCTCCTCTTTCTCGTCTTGGGCCTCCCGAACTTGTCCGTGATCCATCAAAGCTTTTCCGAAGTCCATCCATGTGCTCCCAAATGAGTTACTACAAATATACATCTTAGTGGCTCCGGGGTGAACTGCAAAAGCAATCTTGTGAGCCTCATCCATAACCTTCTCTCTTAGACCATCCACATCTGGTACACACAAACGGTCTCCATACCAAAGATAACCACTCTTGTCCAACTGATAACCCACTGTAGGTTTTTCTCGGGCCACACGCTTCAAATTAACCATCACTGGGTCCTTATCTTGTTTAAACCGTATCTCATCTAGCAGATCTGACCTCGCCATCAATGGCGCCATAAACCGGTCTTCATCCTTCGCTCAACCACTTCAATCGCATTCTATCCAAGCGATCCACAACTTCTTGTAAGGTGGTGATAGCATTAACCGCTCTCCGGCTAAGTGCATCGCCTACGACATTCGCCTTACCCGGGTGGTATTGAATGTCCAAGTCGTAGTCTTTCACGAACTCTAACCATCTTCTTTGTCTCATGTTCAGATTCTCCTGAGTAAAGAAGAACTTAAGACTCTTATGATCCGTGAAGATCCTTGCCTTGACACCATACAAATAGTGTCTCCAAAGCTTCGAGCAAACACCACCGCCGCCAACTCTAGGTCGTGTGTAGGGTAATTCTTCTCATGCACCTTTAGCCGCCTAGATGCATAAGCAATCACCTTTCCGACCGCATCAATACACAACCCAAACCTTGACCCGATGCATCCGTATACACGTCGTAGTTACCAAAAACTTCCGGTAAAGCCAACACGGAGCCGTGGTCAACTTTTCTTTCAAAGTCCGAAAGGCCTCCTCACATTCATCGGTCCACTCATACTTAACGTTCTTCCGAGTAAGTCTCGTGAGAGGTGTAGCTATCTTCGAGAAATCCTTTACAAACTTCCGGTAATACCCCCGCTAGACCCAAGAAACTCCTTATCTCTCGTCACCGATGTCGGTCTAGGCCACTTAGAAACGACTTCTATCTTTGCTTTGGGTCCACCTTAATACCTTCTCCCGAAACTATATGTCCAAGAAAACCGACTTGATCCAACCAAAACTCGCACTTGGAAAACTTGGCGTACAAAGCCTTGTTCTCTTTTAAGGTTCGTAGCGCTATCCTTAGGTGTTCTTCATGCTCTTCCTCGTCTTTAGAGTATACCAAAATGTCGTCTATGAAGACAATCACAAACTTGTCGAGATAAGGCATGAAAACTCTTTGCATTAGGTCCATGAACTTTGAGGGAGCATTAGTGAGTCCAAACGGCATGACCAAAAACTCATAATGTCCATACCTCGTACTGAAGGCTGTCTTAGGTATATCGACACCTTGATTTTCAACCGATGGTAACCGGACCTAAGATCAATCTTAGAGAACACCTTCTTACCCCGCAACTCGGCCGAACGGATCGTCAATCCTTGGTAAAGGATACTTATTCTTGATTGTCGGTTTATTCAACTCTCTCGTAGTCGATGCACAAGCGCATACTCCCATCTTTCTTCTTCACAAACAAGACCGGTGCTCCCCACGGTGATGTACTTGGTTGGATGATGTTTTTCTCTAACATGTCCTTAAGCTGAATTTTCAACTCTTTCAACTCACTCGGTGCCATCCCGTAGGCGCTTTAGCTACCGGTGCGGCCTCCCGCAATTAACTCGATCTCAAACTCTATGGCCCTATCAGGCATATGTCCTGGCAAATCTTCTGGGAAGACTTCAGGAAATTCTTTAACCACACGAGTCTCTCCTAACTCGGGTTTGAGCTTTTCCTTATCTAGCGCGTACACCACAAAACCTTGGCAACCCTGCCTCAAGGCTTTTAAAGCTTTAACTGCCGAGATGATCGGATCCGTTTCTTGCCGGGCTTGTATACGATACCACGAAAAGTCTTACCCGATTTTCCGGAACTTTAAAGATTACTCTCTTGCCTTTACAATCCAAAAAGACATGGTTCTTAGACAACCAAAGTCCATGCCTAGGATAACATCAAAGTCTGAGAAATCCAACACCGTCAAAGCATGCTGGCATTGGTGAGTCCCGACTCTAATATCAAATTGGGGTGTGACTTGAGCACATCTAGTAACTCGGCCCAACGGGGTTGTTATACTCAAAGGTCTCTCCAACTCCTTAAGGGGTAGGTTCAACTTCTTAACTATCCTTGGAGAAACAAAGGTTCCTGAAGCTCCGGTATCAAACAGAGCTGAAACTGCTAGATTATCTATGATTATGGCACCTAACAAGTGAATCAATTTACGTACAAATATGTAATATCATATGCGCGCTATATCATATTAAATATTTATAAGAAACACAAACACCGAAAAGTACTGTCACCACAAAGTCATCTAACTCCTCCGGCTCCGCATCGTTGCAAAAACACGGCGGTTCTGCTACCCGTAGGGCGATTGCCCCGCCGGTTACCTCGTCCTCCCGTCCGATTTCCTTGAGAGATCTTCTTAGGACATGCCCTCGAGTAATGTCCCACTTCCCCACAAGGGAAACAACTCGTGCTACCCGCCATGCAATCACCCGAGTGTGCCTTGTTGCACTTGACACAAGTTGGTGGTGTTCCACTAGTCGAACTCTTCGTTGCTGAACTCCCTGTCTTCTTTACATTCTGCTGCGGCGCCCCTCTATTACCTCCTTGAAAATTTGAGAATGGCCTCTTGTCCCCAACTACAACGGTCGGCCTGTTGGCAAACCTTTCCGCTGTCAATGCTCTATCCATGACGCTTCCCATACTCGTCGGTCTATCTCCAAGCATACCTTTCGCCACATCGTGACAACCCTTCCATAAACTTGTCTATCTTCTTTTCCTCACTTTTCATAATCTCGGGATAGAACCCGCCCAACTCATGAAACTTCGCGAGTACCGTGTCACCGTAGTATTTCTTCCCCGTTTTAAACTCGAAACTCGTTGGCCTTTGCATTTTGTGCCGTTCTAGGGAAGTATTCTCGATAGAACAAATCCTTGAATACCGCCCAATTTGTGATTCTAGGATTAGCTTGCTCATAAGACTCCATCCAACTCTCTCGCATTACACCGCCAACAAAGATATCGCCAACCGAGCCCATTCAGATTCTCGGGGCCCTCATGTTTCTACAAGACTTTTCAAACCGACGTAGCCATAAGTCTCGCTCGCCGGCTCAACATTACCGAAGAACTCGGTACCCTATGCTTCTTCACTTTCTCATACCGCCTATTGGTCTATCATAACCCCCAAACCGCCGCCGCCGAAACACCGCCGTATCGGTGGGGCATTCGATAACTCGCCGCGGCCGTGGGTGTAGCCAGTGCTACGAAAGAACTCGATCTAGGTGGTGGTGGAGGTCGAAGCGTCGGCCGAGGGGTGAAACTCAAAGGTGTAGGTGGAAACATGGATACCGTGGATAGCGAAGAACCGATCGGCCGGTGGATTAGAAAGTCCCAATCCGGTGCAAGTGGTGGTCCTTGGAGCCGATGTAGAAACCGGTACGCGAGTGCTAAACCTTGAAGGACCCGCTTGTTCCATTCGACCTCTAACGTAATTACTTGGTCCTTGATTTCCACCATGACCGGGGTTGCTCACTTGAGTGACCGGAGGAACCCGAGTAGCCGGTCCACTCCTCCTTCTTCTCGGAACCACAACTTCAAGCAAAATCCGTCTGCGTTACTTGTCCGGGTATTAGCTGCATCAGCGTTATACGAACTAGCTCCTCCTCTAGTAAGCACCATCCTGTAGCCAAGAAAATAGGAGGGGTTACTAAAGCTCTAAACTTATCTTAAAGGAAACCAAGTCCTACACAGCAAAGAAAACCCTTCGCTCTGATACCAACTGTAACGCCCCGTTCCCGGACACCGAGTCCTTATCCGGAAAGAGCGCTCGGCACATATATTATCAAATAAAACTCAATAATACATGCAAGCCTTACGTCATACATCAGAATCCAAACGATGCGGAAGATAAAACAACTCAACAACTCGGGAACCCAAACGATCGCAACAACGGTAATCAATGCTGTGAAAAATTAAAATCCATTCAAAGAACTAATCATCCAAAACTAAATCCCAAAAGGAAGAACAACATTATTCAAATCTTGAAACAACTGTTTTAAAAGAACAAACTAAAAGATCTAAGTCTTCGAGCTCCAACTCAAACTTCGTCATCAAAGAACTCATCGGCGGTAACCACCTGTTCATCTTCTTTGGGGAAAAGGAAAGACAAACACAACGTAACGGGGTAAGTACAAAAGTACTTAGTAACGTGTAGAAGATCGTATAACTATGCCCTAATAAAGAAATAAAAGCAATACCGTCTTTTATTAATTCATTTTCCGTTATTAGCCCTAACTATCTATCACATTATGTTCATTGCATAACATGAGGTTCCAAGGGTATCTATCTTAGCTCAAGTTTGTTACATCATGAATAACAAGGGCACTACGCCTAGTAATAGGATGTACTAGGACAATCGGGTGCAACCTACTTAGAGACTTGCTCTAGTAGCCCCGGGAATATCCGAGTCCCGATGGTGTGATGACCGGCGAATGCACCAAACGCTTTGTCCGGCCAATCGATTGACCGGCGTGGGTGCAAGCTACTTTGTCTAGTCAGAGAACACATCGCGATATTGTACTATGCCTTACCAAGCATTGCATGATGTTTAAGCTTTTAATCTAACACATACGTTTGATTAGGTATTTAACTAGCCACCTAAGTGTTTTCAAGTAAGCTCCCTCACATCTCCTACTCTCATACTTAGACCACTAGACACGGACAAGTCCTAGCAAGCATACGTACATCGATAAACTCTAGCTTATCGAAGCACAAGGCAAATCCAAAGCTTTCGGTGGTCCCACACTTCATCTTTTTAGGGAATCCATGTGGTGCCGGAACTAAACACACCAAAAGCTAATTCAGAGCTTTGTCACGTAAGGTTATGCAGTAAGAAATCATGTTATAGAGCCTGAAATCAAGCTGACATCACAAAACGAAAGCAAACTAGAGCCCCCAAGCCAAACGCCCGTCCGCCCTTTTGCGGACGCTCGTCCGGACTCGGACGCCCGTCCAAAAGACCGAACGCCCGTCCACCTTTAAGCCATCACATCCCGTATCAAAACTAGCCCTTTGGACGCCCGTCCAAATTATCGACGCCCGTCCACCCAAACTCGCCTACAACCGTATCCAAAACTCCACCCTAAACGCCCGTCCAAGCATACCGGACGCTCGTTTAAACCGCAGAGGATCGAACGCCCGTCCAAAAGTCCGGACGCCCGTCCACCGGGTTTTAACCCGTAAAATCTGCAATCTTTTCTCTCGCGATTTCCAACCCATAACACTCCAAATTCGACTTTAACAGATTGTAAACAACGGGAAAAACATACACATTGCCCTATAACTTTACGAGAACTAAATCATACGATAAGAAAACCACGTTACCTTGATTTTGCGAGCTACAACGATCCACGCAACCAAAGCTTTGAAAAAGTTAAACCTTTAACGTCAAACCTAAAACGATCGAACCCAAAACCGGTCACTACGAAGCTTAAACTCAGAAAACGCTGTTAAACCATGAAGAACGACCCTAAATCAAAACGATGAGTAAAACTTAAGTTAACGGTTCTAGGGATTGTTGGTATCCAAACGATCCTCTTGTAGCGGTGATCCTTTTCTCTTGATGAATCTGTTCAAACGAACGACGGATTAACCTTGGGATTCAAAAGCTTCTCCTCTCTCTTTTTTGAAACTTGCGGCCTCCCCTCAAAATAGATGCGCCCCTTCTTTTTTTTTTTTTTGACAAAAGTGATTAGGTTAATTTAGGATTATTTCCTTTTTATACATCCCAAATTTCCTAATTACCTTATAATTCCTCAATTATCCCCTTTTCTTTTATAAAACCTTTAAAAACCAAAAGAACATAATATTCCGATTTATTAAAAGACCGAATTGCCCTTTATTCGAAAATCGGGATATTACATCTCTTTTCTTCCTCAAATTTATTTGCCAAATTCTAGTTTTTTCAATATGTTCAAATACCTTCCTAAATAAATAAATAAAACAAATAATGTAGACAGCTCTTTCATATATATATATATATATATATATATATATATATATATATATATATATATATATATATATATATATATATGTGTGTGTGTGTGTGTGTGTATATATGACACACATGTACATATCTCTCTATTTACATGTAGGTGAGAATTTGTCTTTTATTATGATTTTTAATTATTTAAATGTTGTATACATTATTCTAGAGACACTGATGCAGTTGACTCTTGATAAAAATTCTGTAAAATGGACAAAAGGTGTTTGAGACTTTAAAATAGAGAATCCGTGAGGAGAGATTGATGCGAGTGCTCTTAATGCGGTCGTGACAATCAGTACTTCTGTTCTCAAATAATGGTCATTTCAATCTTCATATTTTGTACTACCCCGTCCCATAAAAAATGTCCACTTTTTGTGGGGCACATAAATTAATAAAATAATTAATGTGTTGTATTTTAAGTAGTTATGAATATATATACCCCTAACACATAATAAATGCTTTTTTGAAATATGAAAATTAAATGTTATGATAGGTGTATGTGTAACGCCCCGTTCCCGGACATCGAGTCCTTATCCGGAAATGGAACGTTTGGCACACATAATATTAAATAAATCTAATATTACACGTAAGCCTATACTACGTCGTATCAAATAAAGCAAACAGAAGCGAAAGACTCAGGTAAAATTCTCAATAAAACCAAGAATAGAAAGAATAACTAAAGGGTACAAATGTAACTTATTATATCAAGAGAAATCCAAATGAAAACATAAAAGAAATACGAAATCCTCAAAACTATGAAAGACAAAGCCAACAAGTTCAACTAAAGAACTTGAATTCAAAACAGTGACAAAAGAATAATGAAAGACAATAAATAATAAACAGCTCCAACTCCGGCGTCCTCAAACGTCGTCATCGAAGTCCTCATCAAGCTCATGGTCGACCTGTTCATCTTCTCTCCTCCAAACACATTAATAAACATGCATTTGAGGTAAGTACATTGTACATAGTAAGAAGTAAAAGCTACAAATTAACTAAGGCTCTTTAACAAGTTTTATTATAATAGTTATCTTTATGAGACTAACTCAATCTATGGTTCACTTCATGTCCAACAACATGTCATGACTAACTGTTTCTAACTTAGCTTATCGTTGTTACATCCGCATTCTAGGGCACTACGCATTATGCTACTCACCACGAAGTATCTGGGTGCAACCTATTAGTGGATCACACCAATAGCCATGGGCTAGTCCCGATAGTATACGCGTTCGGTTAAGTCCCTCTACTCCTGGTGCCTCTAATGGCCAACAAAGTTATCCATCCACAAGTACCCTCTACTCCTGGTGCCTTTAGAAAGGCCAACAAGTTTACTCTTTTTATCCGAAAGCCTACACATTACGATATAAACTTGTGTCTATCCAAGAATGACATGATGTTTAGTCTTTTATTAGTCAAGTATGTAATCATTATTAGTTGTTAACTAGCCACCTAGTTGTTTTCAAGTAAGCTCCCTCGCAAACTCAACCCTCTTTCCTAGACCTCTAGACACTGACAAAGGCCTAGCAATTACACAGACATTGATGAACTCTAGATCACCAAAGCACAAGCCCTTTATGCCTTTCCGACGGTCCCGGACTTCAACTCCCTTTAAGAGTACATCCGGTGCCATAACCAAACGCATCAGAACTCAATCGGGGCTTGTTCGTTTTCATTTAATTTTATTTAAGATGATTAACAAAACTACAATTCAAGCTAAGCATCAAAATAGAACATTTGCCACGTAACCATCATCTACCAAACCACATATTTTTTTTTTTTTTGAGAATTAAAAGGACCCAACACAATAATACAACACAACTATACATTATACTTATTGTATCATCTTTTTATTTCAATCATAAAAGCTACACATTATATTATTATCACGTTGATCAATGTTTATATACATATTACTATCCTTAAAAAATACATTTTACTGCAATTTTGGACTTTTATTTTATTTCTGAAAAAAAAATCTAAACAAAATAATACCAATACATATAAACCTTATTTGTTTATTTTTCCTCCGTAGACAGACGGCTTCATTCTGGGAAGTAAACAAATCCAAGTAATATATAAAATAAAGAAATTATATCAAACTAAGATCAAACAAATAAAACTTTCAATGCAGTAAGACTTCTAAGGCACCTCAATTTTGCTGGCCAACACAATTTCGAGAACGGAATTAACAGTTCCGACACAATTACCCAATACTATTATATACGGTACACAATAAACAACATAAACACATAATCAAAATTAATCGATTTGGATAGAACACCCCTTTAATTCACCTTAACATTATAAAATATCAATTATTCAATATGAAAACCCTCTTACAAAACGAATAAAAAAACACGATCTAACCTCTCTAAACCATAATTAATTTGTAGGAAGATCCTCTTACCTTTTAGCAAGCTATTCCAACTCAAAAGCTATGAAAATCTGCAGCAAAACCTTGATCTTTCTGCAGAAAACCTTAAGAAAAGCTCCAACTTTCGTGTGTTGAAACGAGGCTCCTTTCACAACGATTCCAACGCTCCACTCGAATTTAAAAACGGTTGAGATTCGACTTATAAACTGATAGAAAATCTCTCTGCCCTAAATTGCCTTTCACATGCCGTTCTCTCTTTCACGTTGGAAAGATCTGATTTCTTTTTGATTGTGGGAACTAATGTGATCTATTTTTTTTTAAATAGATAAAATCCCAATAGTTAACCTAATCCCTTATTTTCCTTAAATACCCTTATTATTAACTAATCAGATTTTTCCCAAATATATATACGTATTTCGACTATATATATATATATATATATATCCACAAAACTTAACTCCAATAGAAGATTTCAGAATAATAATATTTCGTTTTCGCAAAAAGACATGTCTGCCATTTCCCGAAAATCGGAATATTACAGTATGTTTGAAAAAAGTGCATTAAATTATGTGTTGGTTTTCTAAATGAACGGTTTTTATAAAACAATTCATTTTAAAGATGTTGACATTTTTTATAGGACGGAGTTAGTAGTAAGATAGCATTTATTAGCCTTTTCTTTTCATTTTAGGCTCAATTTATATTAGTGGTAAGTGGGGAGGCCTTCGCGAGTTACAAGTATTGAGTTCAAATCCTCCCTTCCTTTAATTATAAAATATACTCACTCCGTTTTTTTTATGGGAAATTAGAGATAATGACACAATCTGGAATATTTTTAAGTAAGGACAGCTACATATTTTTTACAGGGAGAAGGACAACTGCATAATTTTTATAGCGAGAAGGACAAACAAAATGAATCCCGAAAATCGGTGAATCTCCCCAGTGAATCCCGAAATCAGTGAATTCGACAGCGAATCCCGAAAATCAGTGAATTTCGACAATAAATTTTGAAAATTAGTGAATTTCGACAGTGAATTTCGGCAGTGAATTTAAACAGTGAATTTCGAACACAAGTGAATTTCGACAGTGAATAAATAGTTTTGTCCTTTATGCAAAAGTTTCAAAAGACTGTCCTTCTACTCAAATTGATGAAATATTTCTGTCATTCTCCCTCTTTCCCCCTTTTTTTATCTGTCATTTTACATTTTCAATACATCATTTATTACTTTTTTCCTTCTTTACCAATAAAATATTTACATTTCCAATAAAAAAAATACATTTCCAATACTAAAAACCCATTTACCAACAAAGTATTTACATCTTCAATAAAAAAATACATTTTCAATACTATATTTAGACATATTAATTATTTTCTTAATATGCGAATCTTCTCTCTGTGACATCAAAAAACGGAGGGAGTAGTAATCAATGCATTAGCCTAGTGATAATCACTAAGGTTGTTATCCCAAAGGTTCCGGGTTCGAGTCTCAGTGGAGACAAAACTGTGTGTGCGCGCTTAAGGGAAAAAAAATCTAGAGCAATGATAGAGACACGATCAAAATTACACAACGGATGACACGTGATCTTCCATGCTTGATTTTAATGAGTTTACATCACAATCAATTAACACTAATTAAAATCAAGGGTGATAGATTACGATGTGTCACCCGTGATGTAACTTTGATTGTGTCTTTATCCTTACCAAAATTCTAATAATTGTCAAAATAAAGTATTTTAGGCTTCAATAAACCAATTTTTTTTTTTATAACACTCAAGAACTGTAACGCCCCGTTCCCGGACACCGAGTCCTTATCCGGAAATCGAAACGTTCGGCACGCATAATATTAAATAAATAATATTACACGTAAGCCTCTACTACGTCGTATCAAATAAAAGCAAACGGAAGCTAAAAAGACTCGGGTAATTTTTTTCAAACATCTCAGAATAGAAATTCAAGAACTAGAGAAGGAAATGTAAAGTTATTACATCCGAAACAAAACCAACGAATCCCAAAACAAGACGAATTCCAAAGTACTAAAAGTAAACTACAAAATCCAATAATAATCCAAATCTAGGAAATAAATAAAGAAATGAATAATAATTAATCAAAGTCTTCAACTCCGGCGTCCTCAAACGTCGTCATCAAAGTTCTCCTCGAACTCATCATTTACCTCGTTCGTCTTCTCTCCCCCAAACACATAAATAAACATGCATTTGAGGTAAGTACAATGTACAAAGTAAGAAGTAGAAGCTACAATATAATTAAGGTTTATTATTAAAAGATTTGCCTTACTGAGACCGACTCGATCTAGGGTTCACTACATGCCCATCGACACGTCGTGACTATACGTTTCTAACTTAGCTTATCTTTGTTACATCATTACTCAAGGACACAATGCATGGTGAAAATTCCACCACGAGATATACTTGCCAACTACGGTGATTAGCACCGGTAGTCCCGGGATCTCCCCGGTATGCATATACGTTCGATGGATTTCCTCCACTACCCTTCACCTTTTGAGCCGGTAGCGTTGTCCACCTTTTATGAATGTATCACATCGCCGATTTGAATCGATTGCCTAACCAAGAATAGATGACGTTTTAGCTTTTACTACACTTATGTAATTATTAGTGTGAATTAACTAGTCACCTAAGTGTTTTCGAATAATACTCCCTTATCACTCTACTCCCTCACTTAGACAACTAGACATCACATCCTATCAATTACACGGACATTGATGAACCCTAGTTCATCAAAGCACAAGCCCTTTCATGCCCTTCCGACGGATCCGAACTTCAACTCCCTTTAAGAGTACATTCGGTGTTTTAACCGAACGAATCGAAACTCAATCGGGGCTTGTTCATATTCAATTAATGTTATTTAATCATGAATTAAGGTTTAAAATTCAAAACATAGCTTAAAACAACATTACATAGAAACCGGGGCAATGCGTGCGCATTACTCGGAATGCGTGCGCATCCCCGCCGCACTTATTCTAAGCAATCCCGCATCGGAATGCGGGCGCATTGCTAGCCAACGCGTACGCATCCTACGCAGAAAAAGCCCTAAAACATGTTCTTCAACCCTTAACGATCTCTACTCGAATTATAGCAGAAAAACAGTAGAAAAACATGTCTTTAAGATCCAAAACAAAACTTAATCCTTAAACATCATCTAAGTCTAAAACTTGATACAATATGCATCCAAAACATGATCTATTCTACTCTAAACCACAATTAGATTGTAGGAAGAGTCGCTTACCTTTAGCAAGCTTATTCCAACAAAGAAACTCGGAGAAACAAAGCCTAAAACCGATCTTTCTCTTATCAAAGCTTCAACTTTCGCAATCAAAACGTTGCCTTCTTCACAACGATTCCGGCGCTCTACTCGATCCGAAAACCGTCAAGAATTGCTTTAACAAACCGATTGAAAAACTCTCGGCCCTAATTTTTGGCTCACACACGCAGAGAGTATATGGAGGTGGAGAAAAATCGATTTCTAATAGGTTATAAGAATTGTGGGGATTTATTCTCCTTAAAAAGAAAATCCCAAAAAAAAAGATAGAGATCTTATTATCTTCCTTTATAATAAGATAAATCCCAAAAAAAAGGATAAAGATCTTATTATCTTCCTTTATAATAAGATAAATCCCAAAAAAAGGATAAAGATCTTCCTTAACTATATACATATATATATTTCGAAATATACATATATAATTTAACAAATACTTAAACTACGAATAAAAGGAAACGAACCCAATATTTCGTTTTCGCAAAATGACACGTCTGTCCTTTCCCGAAAATCGGAATATTACAAGAACTCTATATCAAATAAAATCTAATACCGTTATTATTTAGTGACATAAATAATAAATGATTTTATAAATATTAATATGGATTACATAATGCCTTCTAGAAATATATTGGTGGGTCATCATTCCCTTGTATCGTCAATCTTGTTACGAATACATAAATCATGCGCGAGTAACGCATCAAAGATTGACCAACCCTTCTGACTCAAAATATAAAAATAATTAAAGAAAATTGACCAAGTAGTTTGACGACAAACATTCAACAATCGGCGCCTGGAATCACGCGAAATTCTTACCTATATAGTTTGTGACTCGTTTGGCTTATTCTGGACACACAATTTCATTACAGAATAAAACTGTATAATTTCAACCGATCCAAACGACCAAGGGTTTAAATAATTCCATATTGTTACTAAATTTATTACATTATCTAAATTTCAACAACAAAAAAAAAATGTTCAATTTGGATATATGACATCACCGGGAGGGAAACTAGTCGGGGATTTTGGAAAATCAGGCTTTGTACCCCCTCCTCTTGGAATTAAAGTTGTAAATTAGACTACATTCGTTTTTAGCTAACACGCCATTAATAGCTGTGTAAAATCAATTTTTACACCGATAATACTGACGTAAAACCACCACAAACCTCCATACCCATATCCACTCATTATTGGCGTAACGAGACCCATTTTACGTCAATAATAGTGGCGTAAAATGGCATTAACGAGGGTGATAACAGCGTAAAGGTTTGAATTGATAAAGAATTGCTTATTGGTGTAACGAGACTCATTTTACGCTAATAATATTGGCGTAAAACGCCAGTAATAGCAGCATAAAATGGACTCGTTACGCCAATAAGCAACTCTTTGTCAATTCCCCCGCCATTTCAATGCTATTTATCTGTGAATTCCCCCCATATCACCCACTTACCACAAAAAAATCTTACCTCAAAAAAACCATCACAAAATCCCCAAAATCCTGTGTTTGATCTTGAAGTTGGGTATCATCAAACAAAGAGGATTTATATGTTCTCTTGTTTATCTCTCCACTCAGTAGCTTGGTAAAGCCTCAGCCGGAAGTGAGGCATCATGTAGATTATGTATTTTAGTGCTGTTTCGCCGGACTCGTCCGGCATCTCCATCACTCCTCCCGTCGTGACAACGGTTGTGTCACCGCCGTACCTTAAACATCTAACAACCAAAAATTCAACAAAATCACACTAAGATCCAAACAAACAAAACATCACCGTAACTTGGATAATGAATGACTACACTAATTTCCAATCTTATGTATATGTATTGAAGTTTATTTATATTTTGTGTGTGCTTGAACTACTTTGAAACAATCATTAAGAAGGGATTTATCCGCTGCCCAAAAGCTTTTAAATAGGAAAAGTTTTTGAAATTCCAAAATAGTTATTCACCCCCCTTTTAACTATATTTTCACTCCTCTCTAGGACCAACAACACACTTGTTAGCAGTGAAAATAGCTGCACACTTGGAGTGATAAGCAAAAGTAGGTAATGAAATCAAATATTGCTTAAAACCCGGATTATACAACACATCATTTAAGGCCATCTGAGGTGTAATCCTCACTTGTCCCATATGTGTTGCAGAGGTTGTATCGCCATTAGGTAATCCCTTTTGTATTTGAGCCACAAGTTTGGGATTACTTAATAACTCTAATGAACCTATAATTTGATATGTGGCACCAAAGTCCAAGATCCATTGTATTGGTCTTAGAAAATTTAAGTCATCTGACCCTTGAACATATGAAAAAGCATTGTTCACTGCATTAAGTTGTCCAATAGTGTATCTAGGTGAATTATAACTCAACCGAGCCACCAGCCTCTCTAGTTGATGTGCATAAAGGAATCCCTAGGACTGCAGTCCTGCTATGGGCCTGATCTTTTTTTGCTGATTGATCCTCTCCAACCATATTGGCTTTTCTTGACTTGAATCTAGGTGTATAGCCATGCTTTTTGTAGCAAGTCTTTAGTGTGACCATTGAATCCATAGAAACCGCACTGAACCTTTATGGAGTTCTCGGTCTTAAAATTCTGTGCAGGCACATATACTGGTTTGCTGAATGCCTGACTTTGCCCATGTCCATTCTTTAGATTCTTCAAAATAATTGAATCTTGATTCTTTGCCTTGTTTGCCACATATAACTTATTTCTTTCAAACTTTAATATTACCTGGGAAACCATAGGCTCAAACTCATATGTTACACCTTTCAGATACTTTACATGTTCTGTCTCCATATGATCCACCAGAGTATTAATTGCACTATAATGACATTGTGGATCACAGGTACAGAGTTGAACTTGGGTAATGGTCTTGATTCTTCCAAAAGAACCGTAAACTTTTTGAAGTATTGATTAATAGAATTACCACCCTGCATAGTATCACATTGCCTCCAAGAATGAAAGTCTGCTGAATCTGCTTTTGGCCTCTTAATTGTGCTCTCTACTAAGAAAAAAATGTTCTTGGTGATCAGCCCCATCTCCATAGACATCTTCCATGGATTGTAATTATTGCCATTCATCAATGGCTGCACCAGCACCAAGGATGGATTCGTATTCGGATGAACATAGAGTGGACTGAAAGGGCTTGGTTATTGTTTCTTTGCTGCCATGGCTGTCAAGAACATTAAATACACACTAGATTATACAAAAATTATGATCAAGAACTCAAAACAACCACATGTTTCTCTCAGGAATGTGTGAAAACATAGGAAAGATGAAGAAAACGCTTAAGATTCTCCATAGATCAGAATGAAAACACAGAAAAACTACTAAAACTCTCAAGTTTCTTGCTCTGATTCCATGTTGATGTTGTAAAACTTAAGAATACGACAAAATAAAAAGGGGAAGTATATTAATCAAGAACAATCAAAGAGTATGGAAGATTTGGATTACAATGATGATGATCATAGGGTATTTATAATATCATACACCTCACGAATCAGTTAAGGGTAGTTACAAGGCAGATACAAATGATTACAATTGAATAACTGTTCTAACTACAAATTACACAATCTGCTGAATATACTAATGCTGATTTCTCAGCACTCTGTTGAGTCTTCATCTGTCAGTTGGACATACTCAGTTGCATGCTGAGCCGATCACCTTGCACTCGCACTCCTTTAGCCATATATTGTAACAAGTTCTCTCATAGCAGCTTCTTCCTATCTTCTTTCCAGCTGAGTGTAATTGATGTAGGGATGTAGAAACTTCCAAGCAATCCATACATCTCGAACAGGTGGGTGGATTCGATAAACCTCAAATCCTCCTCCACTGTAATGTTTTATATTTCTCATATGAATACAGTGATGTTGGAGGTGAATTTCTCTGACCCTTCTTCTTTTTCTTTAGGTTCTCCAATTCTCTTATTTGTTTAATTCTTTCATATTAAACCCTTATCTCTAGAAAAATCTTGATTCTTACCAATTTTGACACATCATAATAAGGATTCTTCTTCGGATTGAACTCCTTCTTGAACTTCTTGTATAGATCATCAGTTAAAGAAACTCTGCCAGGTGCTAGATTCCTTAGCTCAGAAAAAGCTTCAACATATCTATTTTTCTCCATTACTCTACTCAACTCTTTTGCTTCAACTGTGTTACTTCCCCCTTACTAGCATCATCTACAAACTTAGCCACCATGTGAGAAAGATCTTCTTGGACAGTCACAAGGCAGCTCAACTATCCTTCAATCACTTCCATTCTTGTCTTGGATGATTGAATATGCTTTACAAGATTTTCATCCAACATTTCAACTGGCTTCCTCAAAGATATATCCTCACCTCTAACAAAGCCATCTTACTTGATAAAAGTAGTATTCATCTGATCAAAATTCAACTTCACAGTATCCCTTTTGGTGAAATTTGACTCATTGGCTCTCCCTTCATGTTCAACCAAATTCACCAAACTATCCATCAAGTCTTCTTGTGCTTTCAGCTGAGCTTGCATCTTTGCAATTTCTGCCTTAATTTCCTCAATCTCAGCTGATATAGGCTATGTAACATAAGGATCATCAAGTCTTCTTTGTCTTACCACCATAGCAGTCATATGATCTTCAGGAATGACTATTTGTGAAAACTGATTATGATTTTGATTCTATGCAACTTTTTGAAATTTAGGCATTTGAGGCATCTGTAACACTGAAGTTTCCTCTTCTGACTCGTATTTTGAAATTTACACTGCATACTGTTCTCCAGAGAAACTTGGGCCTAAAGATGGGATTGTGGTTCTGATTATCCCATCAGAAAAAGCTTTTACAGTGGACTCGGATTCCCCCTCAGTCCTGTCACCTCCCTCAGTGGTTTGCAACTACACTGGTGACATCTCTGGATTCTATCCAAGTACAGTTTTCTTGTCCCCATCCGACTTCTCTAAAACTTGTGGTGTGGTAGTACCAATCAATAAACCATCATTCAATATTGCTGGGTATCATCAATAACAAGCACTTCAATTTGAGAAGCATGTTGCTCAATATTTTCTCAGTAGTGTGACCTTCAGCAGACTTAGATGGATCATCAACATCTTCATCTATAATGATTCTCCTAGGCATATCAATGAGAATCTGGTGTGTAGTACCCACAAGAGTACCATCTGTATCAATGATCGGTAGAAACTTTACTGACTCCTCACTAATAACCATGGTTCTTCATTCACTAACACTTCATCAACATTCTTTAACCCATCACATTAAAGGATTGAAACTTTCTTAGAATCAACAAACTTCCCGTCCTCAGCAACTTATTCTTCAACAACTTTCGGATCCTCAGCAAATTCTTCTTCCTTAGCTGAATGATTTCTTCATTCAGTTTAAGGTTCTAAGATGATTTTTCCCCCCTCGGCTGATTGATTCTTTTCACCAACAGCTGAACTGGACTCCCCAACATTAACATTATGCTTTGGGTCTAGAGAGTTTTTAATTGCATTTTGGATAGAATCCACTGTTGGGCCTAGATAAAGGTAGTGATATCATGTTATTTAGTACCTTAAATTATACCTTTATTTACCCCGAATTATGCTCGAGAGGGAGAGAGATGGTCTGAATATTATGCTAAGTACATGTTAATTGTGTAGTGAGTGTTTTCTAGACATTGATTCCGTATTTTCATGATTACCTCGAGGATTTGGTACTATTTTGCTTTGTTTTACATGCTTTATAAGAGTACCTTATTCTGGAGCAGCTAAGGCATAGATCTAGGCCAAAGGAAGTCACGAGGATGTGTTGAAAGAGTCCATGAAAAGATTTGTCAAAGAAAAGAGCTGAAGTTGGGCTCGATAGCCCGAGGCCCACCACCGACCTATCCAGTTCTTGGAAGACACGAAATTAACCCTATAGCATTTTACTAGGTCGGGTAGAGCTTTATTCAGCTAGATTGTCTATATACCACATATTTTGTTTGTAACATATACTTTTCATACTTCAACATAGATACATATATTTTACATTATTGATAAAATAAAGGTTTAGCTTTTTGCATTGTGATTTTTGATTTTCCGGTTTCCCTCTTCCACGCGTCTCTAACTTGAGTAGATCAAGTTAGATCTTCATAACCCAAAGTATAAAGTTTGAACGTTCCTTTATGTCTTAGTTATGGTAGATTTGCTTGTATTTACGTGTTGTTCTTAATCTGAATGTGTAACGACCCCGTAATTTATTAGAATTAATCACAAAGAAGAAATGTAGTTCCAGAATTAAGAATCACCGCACCCGATTCAGCGGCGGTCTATACCAGTGAATCGAGGCAAATTTAGGTCACCTTAATCTGGATATTCATCGTCAGCTACGTTGATCGACATGTTTAATTAACAGTAGGTTAGATCTGGCCAATCTGCTTATTGTATTCGTAAATTAACACAAAGGACGATAAAATGAAGTGTTAATTAAGACATAGTCTAGATTGATATCTAGGAACGTGCTAGTCAATCCACGATAGCTGCTTAGGGAGGTTCTCGGTCTTGAGCCGGCACTTTTTAGTACTTATTGCGTGTGAGTTAATCAACCAAGTAAGGAGGTTAACTGCACATAGACGTTTCCTTTCAATGGAAGTAAAGAAGGTTAGAAGACTGTACCCGTAGCTAAAACAGAATTAATAACTTGTTTTGATTGGTTCAGAGAATTACTGGAGGGAGTACACATAAAGATTAGTTACACCAAGTTGTGGGATAGGTTGGGAAGGGAGGAATATCGTGTTTATTTAAATTCTTATGTTGGTCAATGACCATTTGTGTATTTTTTAGTTAGATTAGGTGCGTTTATTTCTAAGTTGCATTGTCTCTATGGGATCAACCTTGATTCGCCGTTGCTATACTATGATATGACCTAGTACTCTTGCTCATGTAAGCGACCTCACACGCGACATCAAGTTTTGGCACCGTTGCTGGGGACAATGGCCGACTTTAGTAATAAATTCATTTATATCTAATTAAAAACAATTTGCTTTTCTGTATATTAATTTTAGTTAGGGTTTTGAGTCGGTTTGTATGTTCCTGCAATACTGTGAGATCAGAGAGAGAAAATTAGGGCCCAATTCAGCGTGGTGTCACTGCGATGAATCGTGTTCCATAAATTCAAACTCTAATCATCTCTATGATTCTTTGTTTATCTTGTTAGTTTTTAGTTAGTAGGTCCGCAGCAGGTGGGTCTGAACCTAACTGAAGTAGAAAGTTGCTAACCGTGTTTTGATTTTTTTTATTTTGTCTCTTTTGCAGGAGTACGGAGCACTTCTGATTTCTTTTCCAAAAATATTTTTAGGAATCCAAAGTCAAACCAACACGATGCCTCGCATTGTTTTGAACATTAGATCAATCTCTATGTACCCCATCTCAAAGGAAGGAGAATAGTACGAGAAAGACAAGAAGTGAGTAAAGCTGGAAGAAGCAGCAAAAACCAAGAGAAACATTGAAGAGAGCCTGAGGGAGTACTAGGACTATAGGAGAGGTAAGTCTCCTATTCAAGTTATTGACATATCTTCCGACTTCAATCCCGAAGTGGATCCTGATTATTGCCCATCTGAGCCCGAGGATTACCCGGACTCAGACGTAGTGGAAATATTAGGAGACCCTGGCACGTTTAGGCTTCCTATTTCCTTAAATGGCGTATCCTTAGGACTAAGATTGTGTGACTCCGGTTCGAGTTGCAATATCATCCTGTTTTCACTATGCCAAGTGGTAAACTTCAAGGTCATATTGGACCAGACGCGTGCCATGAGATTTGTTGATTGTAAGGTTGACATGGCACCGGGCATGCTAATAGACTACACTATCATTGTGGGAGATTTGTGTTTCCCCATTGATTTTCTGGTTTTGGAGAACCGATAGGACCCTATTGAAAATATCTTGTTAGGATGACCCTTTCTGCCTACTAGCAGAGCTATTCTGAATTACGATTGTAGCGGGATAACACATAGGATCAACAATGATGCTAGAACATTTAGGATCCTAGAGCCTCTAAACAACAGACTTGGGGAGTACCGTATGAGTTCGAGTTTGGGGGAAGTTAATATCGTTGAGAATGAAGATGTTAGGCATAAAGAGGTTTTGGTTAGGACCAATGAGCAAGAATTCATGACAGCTCTAGGAAAAAGAGAGGAAAAGGACCATGACCAAGCGCAATGGGAGGCACATCCTACCTTGTGCAGTGTTGGAGTAGATTTAAAGGATGATAAGGTGGATCCCTCACAACTAAAGAACAATGCTCGAAGTAGACGGGGTAAGCTGAGTGCACTGGCCAGAAGGTCTAAGCATGCACGGCAAAGAGCATGGGGACCTACCAAGCAAGACCGAGAAGGTGCCCTTCTTGATGGTAAAAAAACGTGCTTCTTCCTGGGTCTAAAATTCCAATGAAGATCCTTTATTGAGAGAGATGAGAGGCACACTTCGGTTAAAGCCTCTAGAGTGCAGGTTTGGTGGGTGAAAACCCGAGAGTCTGACTGAAGGAGAATTCAGAGGGAAAGTCGAGCTGACGACTCTAAACTTAGCACTACTTTTTACCCTTTAGATAGTAGAGTCAATAAAAGTAGCTAAAAAGAGGACGAACTTTTTTTCATCCTTTCTCATCCAATGGCCTTAAACCAATGAATGGTGGGAAGGTTTTTTTACTCATTGTATGCTTTAGTGAAGTAGGTTAGGTGAGTTGTGAAAAGAACAAGTAAAGAGTGAGAAATTGGTCATCAGGGAGTCAACCAGGAATAAAAGTGAAGTGAGAACCAGTGGAGGATACACTGGACTTGAGTTTGAAAAAAATCTGGAAAAAGGTACCCTCTATTTACCGCGGCTGTATGCCGGTATATCGAGTTGGGTAAACCTTAGAACTAAACCTGGACGCCTTCGATAGCGGGTGGTATGCACGCGCTGCATCGGGCATGGCGGCATTGAACCTGCCGCACCTTTTTCTTATTTCTCCATCATTTCCTCCTTCCCCATACGCCCTCTCACCTCAATCAACCCTCAATCCTCTCACCCATTAATTCTTCCCACTCCCCCTTTCAACCTTTCCATCTTCACCTACACCTCCCTTATTCTATTTAAACACCCCATTTTCACCATTCTTCTTCACTTTCAACTCACAAAACCTCCATCTTCATCTTCTTCTTCTTCATTTTTTGGCATCATCATCACCACCACAGTACCACCACCACAAATCACCCAAACAACCATTCACCTTCACAAAAATACCATTTCCCTTGATGCTGTTGTCATGTGTTGTTGTTGCTGCCATTATAGTTGCTGTTCTTCATCGTCTGTTACTAGTTTTCTGAAAAAATTCTGATTTACAGGCTCCGATTCTATGAGCCCCACTGCTGGTATATCGACCCTATTATTAGCCTAAAATCAGTTTATCAACAGTCTCTGTTCATCAATTTCCATGGCCCCCAAACACAGCCATACCAGTCGTCGTCCAAGCGGTCAACAGGCAGTCCAAGGAGATACCAATCCCTTGATAGATGGGGTCGATCAATTTGTGTCACTATAGATTTATGAGTTGTTCCGAGGGTATTGGAATGCAAGACCTGTTGTCCGAGAGAGGGGCGTCGATTTGGAGGACTGTGGTACGCTTTTACCATAAATTCTTAAGTACCATAATATTTTGGACATGGCTGATACTCCGGCTAGGTTCAATGCCACCTTGGTACAGGAGTTTTATGTGCACATGGCGCATAATCAAGATGCTACATTTGTTGTGGTCCGTGGAGTCCGAGTTGACTTCACGATTGGGCGCATCAATGCATTCTTGGGTGTTCTTCATGCACCTATGGGCCCGGACAAGTACAATTCATCTACAGACATCCATGATATGGAGCGGATGCAGATGATCACTGACTATTTTGGGGTGGTTTTGTAAAGAAACTTCATGACGGTCCCCACTATTTTTCTGGAGAACAACCTTTCCTGGGATAGGAAGATGGCCCGCCGTTTAGTCTGCCCACACCTTTTGCCGACCAAGCATCATGCCTCTGTCACACCGAAGCTGGTTGAGTTGATGTTCTATCTGGAGCAGGAGTCACCGGTTAATGTGGGATTGCTTATGCATAACCCCATTCGGTCGCCAATGACTCCGAGCACGAGCTTCTACCATATGGTCACATGATAGATATGTTTTCTATAGTACGGTGTTCCGAATTTAGCTGGCGTTTCTTGGGGGGAGCCACAACCTATTCTGAGTTCGGTTTCGGTCACTCGTACGAACCGATGTGTTCCACAGGCAGAGAGGCGTGAGAGCACTCCGATACTTGGTGGGCATCGATCTCAGAGAGAGATCAATGAGGACACTTCCAGAGAGCTTGCGGCTTTACACTGCAGGATGGATTACATGATGGAGCACTTAGGCATTCCACCATACGCCCATCCACGTAGATCTGTCCCTCGTCATGGGGCGTCCTCTTCGACTGTTGGTCTTTCTACTTCTGCACCTCCTGGTTTTGAGTGTTAGGCTTATCTAGAGGAGGATTATTACTTTACTGATTCCGATGATTATTTCCATTTTCATTGTTCTTTTTTCCATTTTTTTAATTTTTTCTTTTATTCTTCGCTAGTATGCTATGTATGTTTTAATTTTTAATATAATAATTTTGTCGACTTAATTTGTTTTAGAGTTATTTTATTTTCTCTCTTACTGCTTCCATTGTTGTTCTATTTATTAGTATCACCCCGAGTATCTCGTTTTTGTCGATTTTGTTGATTTTTTTGAGCCTATTGACACATATTCGAGGATCCATACTACGCCGCTCCAATCTTAACGAAGCTAAGTTCCGTTTTTATTCTTCATCCATTGAGGACAATGTTTCGATTAAGTGGGGGGTAGGCATGTCACTTAGCTTTTGACATTTTATTTCGCTAAATAATCATTTGTCTCGATTCTTTTGACACATTTTTCACCACTTCTAGTTTTGATTCGTTTTCGACAAGATTGCAAAAGGAACGAGTCTTGGATATTTTGGAGCTAAATAATTACATCTTTGTTTCATAACGAATGAATGAATTCATGCCAACATTTGAAGTAGTTGTGTATTAACCACATACTTTGTTTATGAACCAACTATTTAAGCACGTATAACTCACTTTTGTCAGGATGTAGTTAGATGATGCATTATTTTGACTAGAGTTGACCTTGGTTTTTCCAAGTTTGTTCTACCTACGGTCATTTAGGTCAAGTTGTGGATCTCATAAGAGCTAAGGAAAACAGATTCGGTAGTTTATCAAAGAGCGGACCGTGAGGATAGATAGATTTTTGAGTGTCCACCCTGCCAACAAAAGAGAACTTGAAAAAATATATATCTTGCTAATCTCAATTCTTCTTGGAAAGTGGGAAGAAAATTCGGAGCGTAAGATGCATGAACCTCGCACAAATAATAATAGACTTGATAAACGCGAGCCTTGGTGTAGTAACTCGGTTCTCGATCCGTCTTGCCCAGTTGACTTGACCTTTAAATTTAAAAGGAATAAAGTCAAAATACATTATGACGTAAAGGGACAAGCATTCTCGTGACTTACTAGCTAGACTTAAGTTGATATAATGTGACTCTGTTTGCATGATTGACGCTTGAGAGTTATTTCACAAACACACCGGTTCATATGGAAAATGGTCAGCATGATTCTTATTTTGAAGATGTGACACATAGCTGTTTTTAATTAACTTGTCTATTTGTCCGAGGTTTGATTTTCATTCACCTTTTTGTTGGAGATATCCCATGAAATGGGGTTAAAATGGTCAAATTTAGCGCGAATTTCGGATACGCTCCGGTGAGATTCACCGGGAGCTTATTACGTCTAAATATTCTATTCACGGAGTAGATAATGTTTGGCTTTGGAATCACTCGATTCGGATATCGGGTGAATGAGAAATTAATGCCTAAAGTTGGTTGAAAATATGTCGGAGATAAGAGTTGAAGGGAGTACCTCAACTCAATATCCCACATTGGAAAGATGGGAGACTTGAGCTCCATATATAAGGGCTAGTGTGTGCTATTATAAATGTGCCCCAAGGGGCAAAGCACTTTTGTGCAGGAGGGAGGACTTAGATATTTCCACACGCGCGCGCGCGCGCCGCCGCCGTCCGTCCGGCTCGGCTCGAGCTCGAGCTCGGTTCGGGTGTTACTATTAATTTTTTGGACAAAATTTCCTTTGAAATTAACCAGAAATTAATTAGTTAATCGTGAGACGGTTGGAAGGTTCCAGAATAATATGGAAACGAATTCTGAGTAATTAAGGCGGTTCGGAATTAATTTAATTAAATTAATTTCGAAATTGCATAATTATTTTCGGCCACATAACTTTTCTTGAGGGAAAAGTCGAGTGGTTAAATCATCGGACCAATCAGAATTCAGAAGACACGTCATCCGACCAATCAGAATTGTGGAAATATTTTGGCAATTTTTTTAATAAAATTTTCGGCCCCTATTTCTTTTCCAAGGGGAAAAGACTGGTGATGTGTTCTGGCCAATCACATTCAAGCATTGGCTCCATCTCTCCACTATATAAAGAACCCCAATGATGAAGGTTGAAGCATTCAATTTTCTCTCGTGTCTTCCACTACTAAAAGGGTCGAGCATATAGTTAGGTTTTTGAGTCGAAGAGAAGTGGGAGCACGTTGTAAGTTCGCCGGAGCTTGGATTGTTGAAGTGCCTCTCAATCCAGGACGTAAGCCGTTGTATCTTGGGAGGCAGTTGCTACTACCGTGGGCACCATACCGGATCAATCTGTCTTAAGGAAAGAGTTTCATAACTCGCCTCGGTTTGTCTTTATTTATGCACTGTATTTTAATTTTCTCAATCGTTTATGTCAGATCTGTACGTTAGTTGCATATTTTGTTAGATCTATATCTAGTAGCTGTGTTTCATTAGATCTATCATATAGTTCTGTTAATTTATTAGATCTGCACCATAATCGATTTTATTTGCTAGATCTGAATAATAAAATTAGATTTTTATTTCGAGTTATTATTTTCTGCATTTAATTTCCGTAATTATATCCGTGAATTACGGATCTGTTCCGTAAATCACTCCACACACGTCACTTACCACCAACAAGCTTAAGACAGATTTTTGAATTCGTGTGTTAGAGAATAATTTTTACGTGTTAAATTACAGATCTGCTAGATTGTTTAATTTATTTATATCCTGCTTTAGTTTGGTTGAGGCCAAACTGATAACTCTGTTTCTACTCTTTCTTCACATATACGTTCGTTTGAGGACGAACAGAACTTGATTTGTCGATCTTCTCGTGTTTACGTAAATGGCAACAACCGAGCAAGGGAGTACTCTCTTCGTGCCTACCGCCGCACTGCGCGAACAATTCCGGACCTCAAGGGGAAAAACCGGAAAAGTTTGGTGGCTTGAACTACAAGAGGTGGCAACAAAAGATGCTGTTCTATCTGACCACTCTTGGCTTGGCTCGGATGCTGACTGAGGATCCTCCTGTCTTGAAGGAAGGAGATCATGCCTCTGTCACGGCTTTGGATGCTTGGAAGCACTCTGACTTCCTGTGCAAGAACTACATCCTGAGTTTTTTGGAGAACTCGATCTATGGGGTGTATTGCTCACAGAAGTCTACTAAATCCTTGTGGCAGGCTTTGGAGAAAAAGTACAAAATCGAGGATGCTGGCTCGAAGAAATTTGCTGTGGTCAAATTCATGGACTACAAGATGGTAGACTCCATGACTGTTGTCAGTCATATTGAGGAGCTACAGGTGATCATCTCTGAGATCTTGGAGGAAAAAATGATGATTTGTGAACAATTCCAGGTTGCTACTGTGATTGAAAAACTTCCCCACTCTTGGAAGGATTTCAAGAATTACTTGATGCACAAGCAGAAAGAGATGACTATGGAAGAGCTAGCAACGCGTCTGCGGATTGAGGAGCAGAACAAGAGGTCAGAAAGAAGCTTTCTGATGGGCCAGTCCAAGGCGAACTTGGTCGAAGTGAGCAACAAAGGCAAAAAGCGTAAGCAGCCTAATCAAGGTCCAAAAGACAATAAGAAGGTAAAGCAACAGTTCACTGGAAGCTGTTACAACTGTGGAAAGCCAGGGCATCGCCAAAGTGAATGCAGGTCACAGAAAAAGGTCAAGTCACATGCCCATCTTGCTGAAGTGGTGGCTGAAGGCATGCAGGAGATGAACCTATCGGCTGTGGTTTCTGAATGCAACACAGTCGGGAATACCCGTGATTGGTGGATTGACACAGGGGCTACTCGCCATGTTTGCGCTCTGAAAGAGATGTTCTCTGATTATAAGGCTGTCGAGGGCGAACAGCTCTTTATGGGAAACTCTGCTGCTGCGAAGGCTGAAGGTGTGGGAAAGGTCATACTGAAGATGACTTCTGGAAAAGAACTCACACTCAACAACGTGCTGCATGTTCCTGACATGCGCAAGAACCTTGTTTCTGGTGCTCTTCTGGTGAAGAATGGATTCAAGATGGTCTTTGGTGGGGATAAAGTAGTTTTATCCAAATTTGATATGTATGTTGGGATGGGGTACTTGGTAGATGGTATGTTCAAAATGAATGTAATGACCGTTGTACCCAAATCTGTTGTGCCGAAAAAGGCTAATAAGATGACTACTGCTTCCGTTTACTTGCTTGAGTCTTCTTGTTTATGGCATTGTAGATTAGGACATGCTAATTATAAATCGATTCGAAAGATGATGAATCTAGATTTAATTCCCAACGTAAAAATTGATCCTAATCACAAATGCCAAATATGTGTTGAAGCTAAGTTAGCTAAAGCACCGTTTCCAACGGTTGAAAGGAACACAGAACCTTTAGATTTAATTCACACTGATATATGTGACTTAAATTTTTTGCAAACTAGAGGTGGTAAAAATTACTTTATTACTTTTATTGATGATTGTACCAGATACTGTTATGTTTATCTGCTGAGAAGCAAAGACGAAGCTCTTGAAGCTTTTGAAGCTTTTAAGGATTATAAGAATGAAGTTGAGAATCAACTTAGCAAACGGATAAAGAATGTCCGTAGTGATCGTGGTGGCGAATATGATGCACCGTTTAATGAATTTTGCTCTGGCGCCGGCATCATTCATCAAACGACAGCACCATATAGACCTCAATCAAACGGTATTGCTGAGCGCAAGAACCGAACTCTGAAAGAGATGTTGAATGCTATGTTGATTTGTTCGGGTTTACCTCAGAACTTGTGGGGAGAAGCTATCCTCTCAGCGAACTCCATTCTTAATAAAATTCCTTCTAAGAAGAAGGATGAATCCCCGTATGAATTATGGAAAGGTCACAAGCCTAACTACAAAATCATGAAAGTGTGGGGGTGTTTGGCTAAGGTTGAAATACCTAAACCAAAGCAAGTGAGATAGGGCCCAAAAACATTGATTGTATATTCATTGGATATGCTCTCAATAGTAGTGCCTATCGGTTTTTGGTACATAAATCGGACGTCCCTGATGTACATGAAAATGTCATCATCGAGTCTAGGAATGCTGTGTTCTTTGAGGATATTTTTCCCTGTAAGGAGAAAGAAAAACAAGAAGCAAGCACGAGCAAGCGGATTTATGAGTCTGAAGAAGAGGGTGATCCTCAAGAACCTGAGGAACCTCGTCGTAGTAAGAGGGCGAGGACTTCAAAGTCCTATGGTCCTTATTTTCTGACCTATATGGTAGAAAACGAACCCCGGACGTATGCAGAGGCTATGTCTACTCCAGAAGCTCCTTTCTGGAAAGAAGCTATAAATAGTGAAATAGATTCCATCATGCAAAACCACACTTAGGAGTTGGTTGATCTTCCACCAGAAATAAACCACTCGGATGCAAGTGGATCTTCAAGAAGAAGTTAAAGGTTGATGGTTCTATCGATAAGTACAAGGCTAGGTTGGTGGCCCAAGGGTTCCGACAGAAGGAAGGCCTTGACTTTTTTGATACCTACTCACCAGTGACGAGAATCACTTCTATAAGGGTTCTCATTGCTATAGCTGCAGTCAATAACTTGGAAATCCATCAAATGGATGTGAAGACTGCCTTTTTGAATGGTGAGTTGGAAGAAGAAATTTACATGAAACAACCTGAGGGGTTTGTTGTTCCAGGGCAAGAGAGCAAGGTGTGTAGACTCGTTAAATCTTTGTATGGGCTTAAACAAGCACCAAAACAGTGGCATATCAGATTTGATAATGTTATGTTGTCAAATGGATTTAAGATTAACGAGTGTGATAAATGTGTCTACGTTAAGAACACACCTAATGCCTATGTTATAGTATGTCTATATGTGGATGACATGCTGATAATGGGAAGTACTCTGGATATCATCATGAATACCAAGAATATGTTGACAAGGAACTTCGATATGAAGGACCTAGGAGTTGCGGATGTGATACTAGGGATTAAGATCTTTAGATTACCCGATGGAATGGCGTTGTCACAAACTCATTATATTGAGTCTGTTTTGAAAAGATTTAACGTCTTTGATGAAAGTCCAGTAAGCACTCCTCTTGACCTAAGTGTGCACTTAGCCAAGAATAGAGGTGAACCTGTGGATCAATTGAGGTATTCTCAAGTGATTGGAAGTCTGATGTACATAACCAATTGTACACGACCAGACTTAGCATGTGCAGTGAATAAACTGAGTAGGTTCACGAGTAATCCAGATCATAATCATTGGAAAGCCTTAAATAGGTTGTTGAGGTACATGAAGTACACTATGAGTCTGGGATTACGATTTACAAGATATCCAGCAGTATTAGAAGGATACTGTGATGCGAACTGGATATCAGACACGAAAGAGTCGAAGTCCACCAGTGGATACTTATTCACGATTGGTGGTGCTGCTGTGTCCTGGAAGTCTACGAGACAAACGTGCATAGCTCGCTCTACAATGGAAGCCGAGTTCATAGCACTGGATAAGGCTGGAGAAGAAGCTGAGTGGCTTAGGAATTTACTAGAGGATATTCCGTGTTGGCCTAAGCCTGTGGCTGCTATCAGCTTACACTGCGATAGTCAGTCCGCGATAGGAAGGGCACAAAGTAGTATGTATAATGGTAAGTCTCGACACATACGCCGTAGACACAATAGCATTAAACAGTTGATCTCTAATGGTGTGATTTCCGTCGATTATATAAAATCGAAGGAGAATCTTGCGGATCCGCTTGCAAAAGGTTTAGCTAGAGATCAGATGTCAATTTTGACAACCGGAATGGGACTGAAGCCTATTACGCATGTTTCCTTGTAGTGGCAACCCAACCATGCTGACTGGAGATCCCAAGATCATGGTTCAAAAGGGACAACTAAGCTATGTGGAACAGTCTAGCACTTACCCATTCTGAGAGAATAAAAGTGCTGTCTGCAGAGAGTGTGAGGTTAAGCAAAGCTTTTAATGATTCCTATATCTTGATACTCAAGTGGGGTAGGGCAGAATACCCTTGATAGGAGGTCACCTATGTAAGTGCGAAGTGGGGCCGCTTCTATGAGAATTTTGAGGCTTGAATTCTCTAAAGCACTTTCTGAAACCAAGTGTTGTCCAGGGCCGAGACGGACACAACCATGAGAACCGAAAGGTGCTAGGGGAAATATTGTGTGAGTGCTATTGTCTTGGTTTACACTAAAGGCTGAACAGTTCAAGACCTAGTTCACTGATTAGCCGAGTAAATCCGATAGTACATCACTAAGGCAGGTTCAAGGCCAGAAGCTACCTCTCCTGATGCAATATTCTCCCGTCTGACTTCTCTTCAGAGTCAGCATTTGCAATTGCATTAATTTTCATTCATGTAGGGGATTGTTGGAGATATCCCATGAAATGGGGTTAAAATGGTCAACTTTAGCGCGAATTTCGGATACGCTCCGGTGAGATTCACCGGGAGCTTATTACGTTTAAATATTCTACTCACGGAGTAGATAATGTTTGGCTTTGGAATCACTCGATTCGGATATCGGGTGAATGAGAAATTAATGCCTAAAGTTGGTTGAAAATGTGTTGGAGATAAGAGTTGATGGGAGTACCAACTCAATATCCCACATTGGAAAGATGGGAGACTTGAGCTCCATATATAAGGGCTAGTGTGTGCTCTTATAAATGTGCCCCAAGGGGCAAGACACTTTTGTGCAGGAGGGAGGACTTAGATATTTCCACACGCGCGCGCGCCGCCGCCGCCGCCCGTCCGGCTCGGCTCGGCTCGAGCTCGAGCTCGGTTCGGGTGTTACTATTAATTTTTTGGACAAAATTTTTCCTTTGAAATTAACCAGAAATTAATTAGTTAATCGTGAGACGGTTGGAAGGTTCCAGAATAATATGGAAATGAATTCTGATTAATTAAGGCGGTTCAGAATTAATTTAATTAAATTAATTTCGAAATTGCATAATTATTTTCGGGCACATAACTTTTCTTGAGGGAAAAGTCGAGTGGTTAAATCATCGGACCAATCAGAATTCAGAAGACACGTCATCCGACCAATCAGAATTGTGGAAATATTTTGGCAATTTTTTTAATAAAATTTTCGGCCCCTATTTCTTTTCCAAGGGGAAAAGACTGGTGATGTGTTCTGGCCAATCACATTCAAGCATTGGCTCCTCCTCTCCACTATATAAAGAACCCCAATGATGAAGGTTGAAGCATTCAGTTTTCTCTTGTGTCTTCCACTACTAAAAGGGTCGAGCATATAGTTAGGTTTTTGAGTCGAAGAGAAGTCGGAGCACATTGTAAGTTCGCCGGAGCTTGGATTGTTGAAGTGCCTCTCAATCCAGGACGTAAGCCATTGTATCTTGGGAGGCAGTTGCTACTACCGTGGGCACCATACCGGAGCAATCTGTCTTAAGGAAAGAGTTTCATAACTCGCCTCGGTTTGTCTTTATTTATGCACTGTATTTTAATTTTCTCAATCGTTTATTTCAGATCTGTACGTTAGTTGCATATTTTGTTAGATCTATATCTAGTAGTTTGTGTTTCATTAGATCTATCATATAGTTCGTTAATTTATTAGATCCGCACCATAATCGATTTTATTTGCTAGATCTGAATAATAAAATTAGATTTTATTTCGAGTTATTATTTTCTGCATTTAATTTCCGTAATTATATCCGTGAATTACGGATCTGTTCCCTAAATCACTCCACACACGTCACTTACCACCAACACTTTTTCCTCGAGACGATCAAAAGCTACGTGTTTAGTTGGTAACATGCTATTTGGTACTTTAAATTATACCTTTATTTACCCCGAATTAGGCTCGAAAGGAGAAAGATGGTCTGAGTATTATGCAAAATACATGTTAATTGCATAGTGAGTGTTTTCTAGACATTGATTCTACATTTGCATGATTACCTCAAGCATTTGGAACTGTTCTACTTTGTTTGATGTGTTTATAGGAGTACCTTATTCCGGAGCAGCTAAGGCATGGATCTGGACCAAAAGAAGTCATGAGGACGAGTTGAAAGAGTCCATGAAAAGATCTGTCAACGAAAAGAGCTGAAGTTAGGCTCGATAGCCCGAGGCCCACCACCGACATATCGAGTTATTGGAAGACACGAAATTAACCCTGCAGCGTTTTAATAGGCCGGGTAGAGTTTTATTGAGTCATATGTAGGCTAGATTGTCTATATAAAGCCACATATTTTGATTGTAACATATACTTTTCATACTTCAACATAGATACATATCTTTTACATTATTGATGAAATAAAGGTTTCGCTTTTTGCATCGTAATTCTGCTTTTCCGGTTTCCCTCGTCCACGCCGTCTCTAACTTGAATAGATCAAGTTAGATCTCAATAACCAAAGGTATGAAGTTTGAACGTTCCTTTATGTCTTAGTTATGGTAGATTTGCTTGTATTTACGTGTTGTACTTGACCTAAATGTGTAACGACCCCGTAATTTACCAGAGTTAATCATAACAAAGCAATGTAGTACCGGAATTAAAAACCACCACACCCGCTTTAGCGACGGTCTGTACAGGTGAATCGAGGCAAATTTAGGTCACCTTAATCTGGAGATTAAACGTCAGCTATGTTGATCGACAGGTTTAATTAACAGTAGATTAGATCTGGCCAATCTGCTTATTGTATTCGTAAATTAACATGCATGACGATAAAGTGAAGCGTTAATTAGGACATAGTCTGGATCGATATCTAAGAACATGCTAGTCAATCCACGATAGCTGCTTAGGGAGGTTCTCGGTCTTGATCCAGCACTTTTGAGTACTTATTGCGTGTGAGTTAATACAACCAAGTATGGAGGTTAGTCGTTTACTGTCCTTTCAATGGAAGTAAAAAAGGTTTGGAGACTGCACCCGTAGCTAAAACTGAATGAATAACTTGTTTTGATTGATTCGGGTAATTACTGGGGGAAGTACACATAAATATTAGTTACACCAAGTTGTGGGATAGGTTGGGAAGGGAGGAATACCGTGTTTATTTCCGATCTTATGTTGGTCAATGATCATTTGTGTATTCTTAGTTAGATTAGGTGCGTTTATTTCTAAGTTGCATTGTCTCTGTGGGATCAACCTTGATTTTCCGTTGTTATACTATGATTTGACCTATTACTCTTGTTAGTATATGTGACCTTACACGCGACATCAGGTAAATCAATGGTTAGGGCGTGAATGACCTTGATCACGAATTCTAAAAAATATTTTTTTTTATTTGTTATGCAGCGGAAATGCCTTTCTTACATATGTTTTTCAAAGATGTACAAATATATGCAAACACACAAATAAATAAAACTATGAAAGTAAATGCATAAGTAAAGAACACAAAAGCCTTATAGAGGTTCGGGGTGGTGTAATCCCCTAATCCTCTCTTCTCCTGTGATGATTGGTGGAATTCACTATTGTGGAGACACCGGTACAATAGAATGACAATCCTTCAAAACTCTTAGTTGTTTCATTGTCTAGAGTGACCACTCCTTAGCAATCCCGAATCGCTTCAGTAGCTCCACACTATCACTGTTCCTTCGGATGATCCTTCAATATCTATCACAGTCACTTTGAAATTCCCTGACAGATGAATCTGCTTCAATTTCCTCAGTCCTTCAAAGTACGATTTCTCTTTCACTATTTAAGTAAATCTTCAGATGAGATTGAGATGTGAATCAATGATTCATAGTTTCCAAAATAAGACTTGATATATCGATTAAGTCCTTTGAATAGTAATGTTTGGATTATCTGAATAGAGCTTATAGAATTGAGAAGGCTTTTTCACTGAATTTCAGCACTTACAATATTCGTATTCTTGTTGTTGTTCCATCTGTTTGAGCCTTCTATTTGCCTTGAATCCTTTGAATTTGAATTCACGCATGTTGGCTATTTAATGTTGAGGAATTAATTCCTTGATCCTTACTGATTTAATTCCTATGATTTCTGTAATCTATGATCCTTGATTTATTTTCCAACGTTCTTGCATGATATTCGTCCTTATAATATTCGGAATTAATTTCTTGTCTTTCTTAAATTTATCACGTGTTTTAATACTGTTTTTGCTTGTTATCACGCTTGGTTAGTTACATGGTCAGCTTTTTCTTATTTACGTAGCTGGCTACTTCTCAGCTGATCCATATATGCTGATTTTATTTGGCCGATTGAACTACTTATCTCTGGCCCTTATTTTGGGTGAGGTTAGAGTACACCATTTTATGAAATATCATTTCATCACTAAACCTATACAAGTTTAGACTTCTAATAAGCCTATAGATGCATTAAGTCTATACGAAATTTAGGTTTTTATAACAGCTAGTCAGGTCCTCATCAAAACTATAAAAGTGCTCCTAACAATTTTCCCCTTTGTGATAATGCCAAAACGCTCAATAGCCTGAACATAAGTAAAGTAATGATAGGAAAAATTTCAGACTTCAATTTTATTCAACTTTCAAAAGATGTTCAAAAAGCTATCACAAATAGATTCCTTTATCAGCCAAGAGTTCCTTATAACGTCTAAACTTTTCTGTTTGGACTCAAGCTACATCTTTAAAGTTAAAATCTTGAAACTCCTACTTCATATATTCGAATGAAGTCTGCTTAGATACTCCATAGAATGCCTTTTCAGCTCTAAGCTTGTTCCAATCTGGAATAGTTTCCATGGATGTTGGCTGTCTATAGTCATCTAACAACATTCTTCTTGCAATCTCAATCTGAGGATCAACTTTCCTCGGTGCTTGAAATGCTACTAACTGACTTTCAAGTGGATGATTATCAAAAGGTTTGAATTCCCTTCTCATTCTTTAAAACTCAGCTTGATCTTCAATGCTTAGAACTTCAGGTTTGTTCATCGATCTGGTTGCTTCAGCTGGTCTCGAAGATGAAAGTCTCACAAAGCTGGTTTACTCTGTTCTTGTCTGCCAACTGAATTTCCTTGTTCGGGTCGGCTTGCTGATCTGGGTTCCCCCAGAGTTGAAGACTCATTTTCAGCTCTTTGTCTTATGTATACCTTCAGATCAAACAAGTGCCGGAACATGTCCTCATGAAGTCTCATTTCATGCCTTGACACCCAATCTTTCCTTGCTTTACCCTGATCCTTGCTTGGGTAAAATGTATCCCAGTTTCTTAGGAACTCCTTCACGAGCCTCTTTACCTTAGATGCATGATCTTATTTAAACTAAGATGAGGGTCTTCTTCGCTGTTTATCGGTGTTGGATCTAGGTGATCCTCTTTTTTGTTCACTAGAGAAACTGGGTTTGTGCTGTTGAGTGCTCATTGGCTGGTGAGTGCTCGACTGGCCACCAGACTGTTTATGCTTGTCATCAGGTTTATTCCTTTAAGAGTCTAATGGTGCCTGCACCTTTCTTCTTGTCGTTTCTTCATACTTGCCTCAGCTGCTGCTTGGTTTCTGATTTCTCTCTTAACCGAATATTTCTTCTTCAGTCAGTTTAGGCATGAACATGATGTTTTCAGGCTTATCAGTGTTCTCATTTCCTTTTTTAGCAGAATCAGTGGGGAGTTGTAAGAGAATGCTATTTTTATTCCCAGCATCTTGAAGCAAACTATTCAATTTTGTATCAATCTCAGCAAACATTCCATCATGTTCAACTAGCTTGGTGTCAATCTCCGTGAACCTTCCTCCAATGGCATTGACAACTGTTTGCAACTGGCCGTTTACATGCTTCTTCATGTCCTTCATCTGTTCACTCTTGTTTGTGTTCATTTGCACGAGCAATCCAATGATTTCTTTGAACTCTTTGTTCACATCCTTCGGATTCTTTCCCACCACATCATTTTGCAGTCTCAAGTACTCTATAATTTCCTCAAATTTATTTTGCAACCTAGTACCTACATTTCTCAGAACGGTTGTGACTTTCCTTAGTCCGATTTCTTGCTTTTATAACTCTTCAACCACCCGGTCAACTGCTTCTAGAAAAAAACTTTCTGATACCAAATTTGCCGGGTTTACTGTGCCAGAGGGACTTGCTGCAGAGGTGTGGTAAACTTTTCACACAACTTTTCATCTTTTGATCCAAAGATGATGTCATCCACACATATTTGTTGAAGCAGTGTGTTGGATCCTTCTTCAATCTTGAATAATGTTTTATCAATGGTTTGTTTGTTGAGTCCATTACTGATTAGGAACTGTGATAGTGTCTCATACCAAGCCCTGGGTGCTTGTTTGGGTCTATACATTGCTTTTTTTCAGTTTATAGACTTTATCCCTTGCCTTTCACTTAGAAACTAGGGGTTGTTCCACATATACTTCTTCTTCAAGAAGTCCATTCAGGAATGCACTTTTCACATCCATCTGATAGACCTTGAAATTCTTGTGAGTTGCATAGGCTAAGAACATCATTATCGCTTCTTGTCTTGCCACTGGTGCAAAGGTTTCATCATAGTCTATTCCTTCAGCTTGTGAATAGCCTTTTGCTACTAATCTGGCCTTGTTTCTGTCTATGGTTCTTTGTTCATCCATCGTGTTTTTGAACACCCATTTCGTACCAATTATATTTTCATGATCAGGTTTGTCTACAAGTTCCCAAACCTTATTCCTCTCAAATTCATTCAGCTCTTCTTGCATTGCAGCTATCCAATCTGAATCAGTGATTGCTTCATCAATTTTCTTTGGTTCAACTTTGGATAAGAAACATGTTAGCATACTTTCCAGTTGTCTTCTGGTTCTGACTCCTGTGTTTACATCTCCAATCACCTGCTTAGCTGGATGATCACTTAACCAGTTCACATCTGGTTAAAGTTGTGTCTGAGCTGGTGTTTCCTCATTCCCTTCAGTTGAGTCTTCAAGAATTGATGTTGGTACTTCTACATTTGCATAGATATGTACAGAAGTCTTTATCTTGGTCACTTCTTCATCTGGAACATGTATGCCTTTATTGCTTGTATTTGGTACATCAAACATTACATGGATTGACTCTTCAATCAGTAGTGTTCTTTTGTTCAGAATTCTGAATGCTCTACTGGTGTCTTAGTATCTCATGAAGATTCCTTCATCAGTTTTTTCATCAAATGTACTAAGCTTATTCTTACCATTTTTTGGACAAGACACTTTGCTCCAAACATTTGCAGATGTGATATGTTTGGTTTTCTTCATTTCCAGAGATTATAGGGGTTCTTTCCTTGATGCTTGTTGATTATGGATCTAATCTAAATGTAACATGTTGTATTCACAGCTTTATCCCAGAACCTCTTAGGTAGACCTGCCTCAACAATCATTGATCTGACAGTCTCCTTAAGAGTTATGTTCCCACTTTCTACTACTCCATTCTGTTGTGGAGTCCTTGCTGTTGCTAGTTGATGCATCACTCGATTTTCATAACAGATTCTCTGATATCTTGATTTTGGAATTCAGTTCCTCTGTCTGATCTGATCTTCACATCTTCAGATCTTTCTCATTTTGCAATTTTCTGAGTAGTTCTGGCAGCCTCTTCAGAGTTTTTTTTTTCTTCTTGTTCAAAAACACAGTCCAGGTGTATTTGAGAAGTCATCAACAACGACTAAGGTGTACTTTTTACCACTTGCACTAACAGGTGTGACAGGTACAAAAGATCCATGTGTAAGAGTTGCAAAACTCAGGTTGTTGATTGATGAGGCTTTGACTTGAATGCTCTTTTGATCTGCTTTCCTTTCTGACTTGCATCACATATGCTTTCCTTCTTGTAGGTTATCTCTGCTAATCCTTCCATAAGTTTTTCCTTTGCTGGTTTGTTAATGGATTTGAAATTCAGATGGTTCAGTCTTTTGTCCCAGGCATGCCTCTTCTTTGGCTGTGCTCCAGTCCACTACATACATGTTGTCTTTTCTCTTTCCTGGTGGAACAAATGTATTTATTTGCTTGTGGATGATCTGACAGCCTTATTTGCCAAAGTTGCCATTGTATCCTATGTCACAGAACTGACTAATGCTTAGCAGATTGAAGTTCAGCCCTTTGACATAGGTAACATTCTGAATCTTCAGTCCATTCTTCAGTAAATAGCCTTCCCCGTTAGTCTGGCTAGGCTTTTCCTTAGCTTCAAAAGTGACTTTGGGTCCATCAAAGGCTTTGAATTCTCTCATGCAGTGCTTGCTTCCTGTCATATGTCTGGAACATCCACTATCACTGTACCAGACTGCCTGCAAAATAAATTAGTTGTTTTTAAGTAATCAACATTGTTTGGGTCCATACATGTCACTCATCTTGCCTCCAACTCCAAGAGTATAACCGAAGGGTCTCCTTCTTGGAGGAATGAAGTCATCAATCTCATAATTGTATGGCATGAGATAATAATTTCTGACAAGTTGTCTGAAGGTCTTTTGGAATACCTTTCTACCTTTTGGTCATATGCATATCTTTTCACTCTCCAGCTAGTATCAGAGTATTGATATGATTAATAATTTAAATATATGAGTGTTCGTAACAAGAAAATTATTATACATCACTGCTTTGTTGGTGATATTAAGTGAATGAATAAGATGTGTTGAAATTTACCCTCTCTTACATAATAATATTGTTTGGTCAACCCAAAAAAACAACATTATAGTGGTGTGTATGGATGAGTTGTACACATCTCACCCCTCCACGTACTTGGTACGGCAAATAACTTAGGTATACTATTCTGGTTTCTAACTGGTTAAAAACTCATGTCTGGACTCCCCTTATTAAAAATAAACTTATCTCTGGACTTAATTCTTCTTCTTCTTCTCATATTATTATTATTATTATTATTATTATTATTATTATTATTATTATTATTATTATTATTATTATTATTATTATTAATAGTAGGAGGTTTCTATTGGCACATATTTTTTTACTATTGGCACCTATTTTGTGATTATTTTTTTGATGAATAAAAAGTCAGTGGTACTGTTGTTGCTATTGAAAATCAACGTCGTGACATTTGTCGACGTTGATATTCAAAAACGAAAGTCAGTGGCACTGTTGTTTCTAAGTTGTGACACGTTTATAACGTAAATATCGGTGCCATTGAAGTTCGTTTTTGAACAACAACGTCAGTGTCAGTGTCACTGACGTTGGTTTTCAAAATCAACAACACCGTCACTGACGTTTCGTTCATTAAAAACAAGTGTGTTGCCGGAGTAATTTTTTGTGGTGCCGGGAGTAATAGAGTTCCAGTAGTAAAAAGGGTGTGCCAATAGAAACACCTATTATTATTATTATTATTATTATTAAGTTATTTTATCTTATTTTATTCGAGTAGAGGTATTTCCTCAATCTAAAGAACTTTTTTTCCTTTGGAAAGGCCGTTCCGAAAATTGGTGTATGCCACTTATTGCAGCGAGCACACGGTATTCCAATCTAAAGAACTTTCATTTAACAGTAACAAAACAAAAGGCGCAGTACTATCTTACCTCCTATTCTGGAAAAAGATCCATGACGGTACAGCCCCCAGCTGTACCGAGCTGTACTGTAACGACCCGCTCCCGGATACCGAGCCCTTATCTGGAAGAGAAACGTTCGGCGCGTATAGCATTAAATAAATCTAATATTATACGCAAGCCTCTACGTCTTCGTATCAAATATAAGCAAACGGAAGCTAAAAAGACTCGGGTAAAAACATAAATGCTACTATGAATAGAAAGTAACCATGCTAGCTAAAGATGGATAGTTAAATTACAAAGTACTTAGTAAAAGTGAGAAGCTAATGAATAACTAAGTTATACAACGAAAGGTTATTATTATGATTATTAAATTATCTTTATGAGACCGACTCAATTTAAGGTTCAATCCATGCCCATCGACATGTCATGACTAAACGTTTCTAGCTTAGCTTATCTTGGTTACGTCATCACTCAAGGACACTACGCATGGCGTTCATCAGCCTGATGATATACTTGCTAACTAACGGTGATTAGCACCGATTAGCTCCATGGTCTCCCCGGTATGCGTATACGTCCGATGAATTTCCTCCACTACACTTCAGCCGTTTAAGGCTAGTAGCGTTGTTCACCTTTTATGAACGTATCACATCGCCGATATGAAAGAGTGCCTAACCAAAATAAATGACGTTTTAGCTTTTATCTACACATATGTATTTATTATTGTGAATTAACTAGCCACCTAAGTGTTTTCAAGTAAGCTCCCTCACATACACTACTCTCTTTCCTATACCACTAGACACGGACAAGGCCTAGCAAATACACAGACATTGATGAATGCTAATTCATCAAAGCACAAGCCTTTTCATGCTCTTCCGACGGATCCAAACTTCAACTCCCTTTAAGAGTACATTCGGTGTTTTAACTGAACGAATCAGAAGTTCAATCGAAGCTTGTTTATGTTTAATTAATGTTGTTGAATTAGAAATCTAAAACTCAACACAAATATACCAAAACATATCACAACTCAATAATTACAACTTAGCATGAATTCTATCACCAAATAACACCAAGACTCACCAAAACTCAACCTATCGTTATAAACTATAATTACTCATTAGGAAGAGCCTCTTACCTTAATTTCCAGCAAAACCGAAAGCAAAACGTCAAGCAACTGCAACAACTGTTGATCCTCAACCCCAAAACCTATTTGATCAACGAGAAACCCTAAAATCATATTTCTTTGCAGAAAACCGAAACTGAAAAAGCCTGTAAAACTGAAAATTACCTGCGTTTACTGTTGTGAAACTATTTTTAGATTATTCTACGCTTCAAGACGAAAAACGAGTTACGGATTGAAAGATACGAATTTTTCAAGAATCAAACTCTACGAATACCGAAAACTAGGGCTAAACTGGAAACTTACGAAATTGAGAGATTTTATTTTTCAAAGTTGTGTCTCCTCGCGCTGATCACTTTTCTCTCCTGCGGCATCTTGAACAGATGAACGGATTGATCACACGGTTCTCCCTTTTATTTCGCTTTCTTCCCGCTTTTGTTGCCGGCGTTCCTCTTCTTTTTTTCTTTTTTTTTCTTCTGAATTCTGCAGTGAAACATAAAAGGGGATTTTGGGGGATTATTTTGTTTTTATAGCCATTTAATTAAATCCCTTAATTAAATAACTAAATCCCTTTAATTAAATCCTTTTTAATTAAATAAATAGGATAAATAATAATTAGGTCGTAGTGGGTATGCCCAATTACTATTTTACCCTTTCTGAAAATTTAGGATGTTACATTCCTTCCCCCTTAAGAGGAGTTTCTCCTCGAAACTCGAATGTAACCGAGAGGTACTTGAACTCTGGACTTTGTGAAGCGTTTCGTCTTCCAACTCTTACCGTCTTCTTCTTCCATCTTCCAACTCTTCTGCTTGTCTTGAGCCAATTTGAGGTTGCGACGATCTACTTCAATCTCCTCGTTGACTTGTTGTATCAAATCTGGTCTCGTATTTTGTTGTCGCTCCACTTCATTCCAGAAACTCGTGTTCTTCTATCTCTATCTTCATGAAAGATCATCCAGCGATCGTTCCAACTCTTGTACTTGTTGGTCGCTCCGAGAGGAACCGCAATTTCCATCCCGTGGTTTTCATTCTTCATTGTCCTTCCCAATCTTCCGCATTCGAACCCAAAGCCGATTCCGATGCCGACGGTTTCTATCTTCATCTAACTCGTGACCGTGTGGCTGGTTGGGCTCCAGCCACTCACTTGTAACCGGAGACAACTGGTCTTTGTCTTGTTTCTTCATGAACTCATCAACTGCCTCGAATCTTGAAATCATCGGTTCAACACTCTTTGCTTGCTTCTGCTGCCTTATACCCGGAAAGCTGAATCTTCCCAGCCGAAACCACACTACTGGCACACTTGACATCTTTCGATCCCAACTTCCATCATGGCACCACAAGCTTGATGAAGAACTACAAGGATCCCAGCTTAAGGACTTCTAAGACTCCCTGTGGGTGGGGAACATGCATTGTCCTACTTTCTCTCTGACGGTCTGATCCAATTCTTATGCCAAAAATAGTTAGCTTGGAGAATAAATAAAATTGAAAAGTGACAAGTTGGGTACCAGGGTGGCATGTCAACTAGGTAAGCCAAGGAATGATACAATGCACTTGAAATGAGAAAGGTTGCTTGGGTTACAAGAAATACAAGATGATTTCGTGTTGGGGAAAAGTTGAAGGTGGTTCCAAACTGAAGAATGAGACATTGTATCATAATACAAGGGATAGCCACAAAAAGGAAAACAAAAGGACACCTTGCAGATGATTTTCTTTTTATTGAGATAGAGGAATTCTGCAAAATACGGTGGTCTGCAAAGACTTCAGAGGTAACTTGAAAGTATGGTAATAAGCTTTCATATAAGCCTTGAGAAAGTGGAGACTGATAGATTAGGTTGAATAACAAACTGATTGTCATTGAAGAAATAATATGAGTACAATAGATTTATATAGGGAGCCAACAAGGCTATAAACGTAAATATAAATAATATAAAATAATATCATCTAACACGCCCCCTCAAGCGGACGGAGCTGAGCGAAGGCCAAGCTTGGAAACGAAAGCAGAAAATGATAACCGCGGCAATGGCTTGGTAAGAACATCCGCCAACCGGTCGCAGCTAGCCTACACGAGCAACACGGACAAGACCTCGCTCAACATGCTCACGAATAAAGTGATAGTCAATAGCCACGTGTTTCATTCGTGAGTGGAATACCGGATTGGCACTTAGACGAAGAGCACCCGCATTGTCACGAGAAAATCACCGGTGTGGAACAAACCGAAAAACCGAGATCGGCAAGCGAGATAGGTCGCCCAGGCAATCTCTGCCGCCGTATCCGCAACGCACCTGTATTCAGCTTCGGTGGAAGAACGAGAAACTGAATGTTGCTTCTTGGAACTCCAAGAAATAGCATTTCTGCCCAAGAAGACAATGTAAGCAGAAGTGGAAGTGTAGCCAGGCACATACGCAGAGGACACTGGATCACGATAGCCATCTTCCTTGTTACCCGCCCAATCAGAATCGGAGAAAGCATGTAAGGCCAGAGTCGAATCCCGATATAACTGCAAACCCATAGTGGAGGTGCCAGACAAATAACGCAAAAGACGCTTGACCAGCATCCAATGATATCTGTCGGGGCATGCATAAACCGCGAGAGCTTATTAACAGCAAACTGAATATCAACTCTCGTAAAGCACAAGTACTGGAGGGCACCCAAAATCTGACGATACTGAGTCGGATCGGAATAAGCAGGAGAAACAAGGGGATCACCTGAAAAAGCATCGGCTGGCATAGGCGTGGGAACTGCCTTAGATTCCTCCATGTGAACCTGAGACAGCAACTCACGCGTGTACCTGGTCTGAGTAAGCAACATACCCATGGTAGAATGAGTAACCTCAACTCCCAAAAAATACGACAGAGGGCCGAGGTCCTTAATGGAGAACCGGGAACCCAGCTGATCTATAATACTCTGAACCTGCTCACCGGAGCTACCTGTTACAATTATGTCATCGACATACACCAAGATAATAGTAATACTGGTAGGCATGCGACAAACAAAAAGCGACGGATCAGCCACAGAGTTGACAAAACCCATAGTAAGAACAAAGGACTTAAGCTCATGGTACCAGGCCCGAGGTGCCTGCTTGAGACCATAAATTGCCTTGCGAAGTTTACACACAAAAGTGGGTTTTGTGGCATCCTCAAACCCGGGTGGTTGAGACATATAAACGTCTTCAGCTAGAGTTCCCTACAGAAAGGCGTTATTGACATCGAGTTGGCGAAGAGGCCAACCTAAGGAAACCGCAATACTGAGAACAAGACGGATCGTAGCAGGTTTAACAACAGGACTAAACGTTTCGAAGTAATCCAAACCAGGACGCTGTGTAAACCCTTTAGCAACCAATCGAGCTTTGTACTTATCAATCGAGCCATCCGGTTTCCTCTTAATTCTGAAAACCCACTTGCAGCCAACTATATTCAATCCAGCAGCGGGGGGAACTAAGGACCACGTGTCATTTTGAAGAAGCACATTATACTCATCAGACATGGCAACACACCACTGCGGGCACTGCAAGGCCTGCTTAAAGGTTGAGGGTTCTGTTTCAAGGTAGCGATTGTGAAGTTGAGCTTGCAGGTTAAAGAGTTGGTGAGGTTTGTAGATTTGGTTTTGAGAGCGAGTGGTCATGGGATGTTGAGACGGAGGTGGAGGAGGGGGTGGCGGTGGAGGAGGTGGGGAAGAGCCGGAAGAAGGTGGGGTGGGAGTGGAGAAGAATTAGAATCACCGCGCGAGAGGTAGAAGCGGAAGAAACAGGAGAAGGAGAGGAGGGGGGTTTCGGGTGGCGCATAAATGCCCTCGGGTGGGCTGTGGGCCGTGGGGGTGGGTGAGGAATAGGGACAACCATGGGTTCATAGGAAGCAGGGGGTAGAAGAGCACGTAACGGAGTTAAGGAGGACTCAGAAGCGATGCTAGCAAAGGGAAAAATATCTTCCACAAACCGAACATCGCGCGAAACATACATTTGAGACTCGGCGATGTCATAACAGAGATAAGCACTTTGTGTGAGGGCATAACCAAGGAAAATGCAAGGCTTGGAGGTAGGCGCAAGTTTGTGGGGTGTATATGGTTTAAGCCACGGATAGCAAAGGCAACCAAAGACTCGAAGCTTAGAGTAGTTGGGGGCTTAGAGAGAAGTTTGAGATGTGGTGAAAGCATATCAAGATTTTTTGTTGGCATTCTCGTTAATGAGGTAGACCGCGGCACTAACAAAGATAAGACCAATAGGTAATCGGCATATGGGCATGGGCAAGGAGAGTTAGGGGTGTTTCGGCCTATATGCAAGTGTCGGCGTTCAGAAATGCCATTGTGTTGCGGCGTGTAGGTGGGAGAAGTAAAATGAGAAATGCCATGATCCGAGAGAAAAGGACGTAACTTGATGTACTCAGTGCCATTATCAGAGTAGAGAGTTTTGATAGAGGCATCTAACAAATTTTCGACATAGTGCTTGAATTTTATGAAGGTATTATATACGTCAGATTTACAGGCAAGAGGATATATCCACATGTATCGAGTAAAATGATCAACAAACAGAACATAATATTTAAAATTGTCAACTGAATAAACAGGGGACGACCAAACGTCAGAATAAATAACCTCCAAGGGTTGAGAAGTACATAAGGTGGAATCCGAAAAGGGGAGCCTATGGCTCTTATTACAAAGACAAGAATCACAATAAGAATGCGAAACAGTAGATAATTCTAAAAAATTATTTTTTGCAAGATTTTGGATAACTGGAAAAGCAGGATGGCCGCAGCGGAGATGCCAAGTAGCTGCAGAAGCTTTGGAAGCAGAGAAGGCAAAGAGAGCTTTGGAAGACCACAGATAGGCTCCATCACTGACTTGTCCTTGGTGCAGGCATTTGCTCGTCTTCAAGTCCTTCACCAAAAACGAATCAGGTAAGAATTCAATAGATATAGAATTGTCCTGGCAAAACCTTTGGACAGACAGTAAATTACGAGAAAGAGAAGGTACACAAAGCACTTGATTTAATTTGAAAGATTTGAGAGAGGTAGAGCCAATGTGTGTGATAGCCAAAGAGCTACCATCACCAATGACTATACGATCCGTACCTTGGTAAGGGGAGTGAAGAGAGAGCAAGTTGAGTTCCTGTGTCATGTGGTGAGAGGCACCACTATCAAGCATCCAGGGAGCAGAAGGATCAGAGTACTGCAAAGGGTAACCGGAAGAAGCATTTTGAGCAACAAGGGCGTGGGGGGGCTGTAGAGACCGAGAGTTGCCTTGGTTGCGGGGTGGACGGGGAAGATTGTTGTAGAGTGGATAAATGGTGCAACAAGTAGCAACATGACCTTGGACACCACAGAGTTGGCAGAAGCCCTGATAGCCTTTGGAATTACGAGCAGTGGTAGACTTGGAGGAGTTGTTGGGGGAAGGGAAAGGTTGTTGGGGTCTCGGGTAGGGGGGTGGAGCTTGCGGCAGGATGGGTGAGGGAGGCCGAGCCGTGTGTGGAAAGGGAGAATAGGACATATTGGGAGAAACATGCATGGGACGGGGTTGTTGGTAGGCAGGGAAAGCAGTATACGCAGGGGGTGCAACAGACTGACTTTGTACAAGCGACGCTTCATGCATTAGCAACTTTTCATGTAACAATGGCATAGAAATAGTATCATCACGAGCCTGAATGGCACTTACAAGATCCTTATATTCACTACCAAGATTTTTTAAAATTATCTCAACAAGTTCATCATCAGGCACTCTAGCATCTAGAGACGCCGGATCATCCGCAACAGCTTTTAATGGCAAGGAAATATTGAGAGATTGACATTGTACCTTTAGCAATAGAGTGTAAACGTATCGAGATGTCGAATACGACCCTTATCCCAAGTTTCCCATACGTATCAAGAAGCGTATCCCAAGCTTGTTTCGAATTGGTCGTGTGTCGAATCGTGGCCATAAATTCCTTGTCAACCGAACCCAAAATCAAATTGTGTATCAATGCATCTTGTTGTATCCGAGCCTATCCATTCGGTCGAAAGCTCCTATATGGGTAAAATATACCAATATATACCCGAATCGACCGAGCCCCGTTTTCATCCGTTAAATAGCCACGTCTTTATGGTTAGGTTAACTTAATAGAATTTATTTGTACTACATCACCGAAATGGTCTAACCATGGCCGGGCGAGTTCAACCGAGCTTCGGCTCAATCTACTCCTCCACGTGTGATGTACGTTACGAGCTCGACAAGACTTAGCATAGCCGATAAGCTTTCGGGCTAAACGGGGCTTAATCTTGACGGATTGGCCGAACCGTCACATATGTTCCAACGAATAAGACGGCGTAGGCTTGCCTACATAACCGACCTTATTCGGAGTACTTTGATTCATTGTTTCTTATTGTCAAGGCCAAAACCGTAATTTTAACCGAGTTTCTTAGAATTCACGAATTCCTAACACGAGAGCCGAGGTAAGAGCTTTGGATAAATGGTATGGATAAATGTCGTTTCCAAGGTCTCACAACCAAGCGGAAGGGTATTAATCCGCAAAAGCAACAAGCCTACCTCTTATAGTGCTCGTAGGGACAAAGTCTGGCGATCCAAGAATGATAACTGACAAGGATAATCTTTGGAAAGTCGAGCTGAGGACTTTAAACTCAGAACTACTTCTTTAAAACCCTTAGGATTTCTTTTTAGGATTTTAGGTTTTGTTTTCCTTGAGTCAAATAAGAGTAACGTGACATATGTTGAGGTTTTTTATTTTGCCGTGTTCCGATGGCCATTGGGCTAAGGATGTGCAAAACTTTTTTACTCAATATAGGCCACGTGAAATGTAGAGTTCCGTAGAGAGTCGAGAAATTGCTAAAGAAAAAGAAATTTAGCAATCCACCTTAAGATGGAAGCATTAAGAGAGCTTGAGAATTATTGAAAATGTAACAGAGAATGATTGGTGCGAACAAGAACAATTTTGGTCAACTTCCAAAATCTTTTAGAATGGTGATCCAAGTGAAAATTCAAAGTGGTGCGCAATTCATTTTGCAACTACCCTTATCCTTTCATTTATACCTTTTCACCCTTCAACCTTTTCGATCCTCTCACCAATCTGCCCCAACAGTTCACATTTCTAACCATTCTTTCATCGCCTCTCTTTCTTTCCATCCGTTTCACTCTCCCACCCAATCCCATTCCTTTAAACAATTCTCAATCCCAAAAACACAATTTCTTACCCACCCTTTATCTTTTCTTTCCATCCTTATGTGTATCTTTTTCTAAACCCATCATACTCTCAACCTCCATTTTGTTTACAAAATACCTTTGTGTTGCGGAATTTGAAATATTGCTCAGCCTTTAATGATTATCTTTTATCATTTTGATTTTCATGATCCTAGTTGGGGTAAGTGTAGCTCTGACCCTAGCTAAATTTTAAAGGTTTTTGGTTCGATCAAAGTACAACTTATCTTTCTACCGGAAGTTTTAAATTTCACATTTTTTTCCGTTTATTCCGGCTTTTATAGATGATAAGTTTTGTTCTGAACTATCACACCGATCCGACCTTGTTGATGACGGTTATGACTTTTACGTGATACATTGGGTTATTAGTAATTTCGAGGAGTAGCTACATCTCCCTAAGTTGTTGATATCCAATGCAAGCGAGAAGTTTCGCGTTCTCGCATTTGATTTTATCTTTAGCCAATAGGTCGCATTGCATCCGTTATACCTTACCAAGTTTCTCTTTTATACTGGAATGCATACATAGTGAGCCAGTCCACCTCGTGTTTTCCCACATGGGGTTATGCTTTTTGATCTTTGTCTTATCCACCCGGTTTTTAGATGAAGACTACCATCTTTAGTTGCTTGTTTATTTTTCTTTCTATTTAGTATTTTTCTTTTTGGTCTCCCTTGTCATTGGTTGTATAAAATAAAGTGGCTTAAACTGTTTTTCGGTATTCATACCCAATTATCGCCACATTATTTTATAACTTCCATAGACATGGTATTTGACGGTTTCGTGGAGTTTGTTTGCTTATACAGGATGTGTCTATCTCTCCACGACGTGATGAAATTTACTCCGATCTTGTTCCTTTACTTGAGAGCCGTTTCCAGAGCTAAGTATTTTTCTTAAATTCTCATTTATTTTTGTCATTGAGGACAATGCCATGTTTAAGTGGGGGGTAGGAGACTTAGCCATGTTATGTTATAATTGAAAATCGAATGAAACGGCACATGATTGAAAAATTTGAATAAATACCATATTATGTATCTCGTACCCTTAGAATTGTGAGTTCCTAGCTAAGAATTGATAGGAAAGGAACCAAGTTTCATGAGTACGTGATCATTTTATACTTATGTTAGGTAAATTTAAGGATATTCATGCTCGTTTTTGCAAGTAGTTATTTATTATTCAATTACTCAATCTGTGAATCGAGTATACCGCGCAAATCATAATAACTGAAGAAATTATGTGTACATTGCATAGATGATTGGTTATGTAAACTTAGTGTCAATATCTATCTGCTGATGCATTCTTATATTTTAGCCATTAAAGCGGAGTAATAAGCTTGAGACGTACCCGTGTTTGACAATGCGTTAAAACACTCGGGCTTGTAGTAACATTACCAAAGTAGCCCCGCGCTTGTGGTAATATTCGATGCTATACATGATCTAAGATAGGGGATACTCTAAAAAGTTTTCTTCTTGAGATTGATAGTATTTGAAAAATATTAAGATATGAAAAGAATATTCAACTCCTTAAGAGGCTTTGAGTAGTACTCGGTCTCCAAGTCCAAAATCCCTATAGATACGCTCTTGCTTATTGCTCTAGTGCTCTAACCATTGCGAGGCATAAGAAGTATGAATGCTGAGGTTGGTAGGTTGAGATTGCGAAGTTAGCATAAACTCTGATCTTGCCACGAATATATAAAACTAAATGCACATGCACACATCACTTCGATTCATAGTAAGTAGTGAATAATGGATATCTTATGAGCATGACTAGTATGAGTTGACTTGAGTTTCTTGTGTAAGTATGATTTGACCATAGAAAATGTTGTCTTGGGGAATGACTTATTGATGCTTTGTTCGGGACGATCAAAGTCTAAGTGGGGGTAGTTGATGACGGTCAAATTATACCCGTAAATGTCATCAACATTATCCTTAAATCGAGATTAATAATATATATTTCATATTAAATCACATGTTTATATTTATTATTTAATGTTAAGTGATTATTAATATGATATTTGGTATTTAGCCGTTTTCATTATTAAAAGCCGATTTATTGTGCGCGATTTTGTAGATCACGACAAATCGAGAGGATTAATGTCATTCAATCAATGATCTCAAGATAATAGAGGAAGAAAATCGGAGCATTAAATGAAAAGGAACAAGTCGACAAAGAGACGCGTTTAACACATGTAAAAATGGCTCGGTCGACCGAGCCTATCCATTCGGTCGACCGAGAGTGTCGGCTCGGTCACTTACGGGATTTTCGCGTGTATATCTTCTAGATCCTCCCTAGGTCGGGCCTACGAGAAATTGTAAAATATACCAATATATACCTTAGAATATCATTCAATAAAATCACTCTATTCATATCTTGATTCAATGTAGTTTATTGAGGGTGTTTCCAAAGAATTTAAGGGCATTATGTAAGCCTTTTTTCTCGTTTCTTTCTTTTAAGTAATTAATCCCTCCCAATTATGCTTTATCGTTTGAATTAGTTAATCATAGCTAGATGATGTAGAGATCTAGGCTATGACGTTGGGATGTGGCGACTCCTTGTCTATGGGGATCCCATAACCTACGTCATACACTTAGTATTTATTCATGAATCTACTTGATTTAATTAATGCGTATCTATGTTAGTTTATATGAATGCTTTACGAATTACTTTGTTTAATCCGTTGTGTATGATGAAACGCCGAGAGATACGTTCGTGGATGTAAACGGGGGAAAAGACCATTCGGTCGACCGAGCCCAGCCTATTCGGTCGACCGAGCCCCGTTTTCATCCGTTAAATAGCCACGTCTTTATGGTTAGGTTAACTTAATAGAATTTATTATCTCGTAGGTATGGCTATGGCTACGTTACTCGCTTAGTTTAATTAAAATGTGTAAAAAGGAAATACCAATATAAAACTCTTAGGTAGGCTTATGAATTGATCTTCGTACGTTCGGCGTTATCTAGGTAGGTTTATATTTCGATTATACATACGTCGTAGATTAGCATGAGACTATAACTTGGTAATTGCTAGTTGGACGAGAAACTTGAGTAATCGTTTGTGAAGTACGCCTAACCACGGGAATGTTGCCCGGACGAGGTGTACGGTTAATATCGGCATCCTTAGAGTCGTAAGCGTGTGAGTTATATGAGATGGAGGCACCAAAAGGCGAAGTCACGTAACAATATCACGTTGATCTAGTGACCTACCGGTGCTAAGTCAAGTTAAAGAGGATGACTCCCGTAGCCAATCTAAGATAGATACAAACGGATTGATAGTTAATAAGTTCGCCTTTATTATATATATTATCTAGGTCCAAACGATAAAGACTATAATTGGGGAGGTTAATTACGTTGTGTCGAGTCGTGTCTTTACCTTTCTTGTTTTATGTTGGTCGTAGACCGCCTTCGTGTCCTTGACATGTTTAATTAATTGTTTGTATATAAGATGATCCACAATTGGTTCCCTGTGGGATCGACCTTGATTCACTATAGCTATACTACGATGGGCCTAGTCCTCTTGCTAGTATTGGTTTATGGTGGTCAAGTATATTATAACCTGATTGACCCCGATCAGGGTTGGTGGCGGCTTGGGTATATCACCTGTCACATAACCAATAAGACCATGTCCTATGAGCAAGGTGGTCAACTGAAGCTTCCAAGCCGTAAAATTTTTGCCATCGAGTTTGGTAGGAGCATTGACGGCCGGATTGAGAGAAACAACAGCGGCAGGGGATGAAGGAGAAGAGAAGCGACCGGAGCGGCGGGCCGAGGTGGCGGAAGAGGACGAGTGGGTGGTGGAAGCCACGGTGGTCGCCATAGCGGCTGTTTTTTTTGTTTTTGCGGCCGGCGGCAATGAAGCCCTAGCGGCGGCTAGAAGAATGCGAGTAGAAAGAAAATTTTAGGGATCAATTCTCTGATACCATGATAGATTAGGTTGAATAACAAACTGATTGTCATTGAAGAAATAATATGAGTACAATAGATTTATATAGGGAGCCAACAAGGCTATAAACGTAAATATAAATAATATAAAATAATATCATCTAACAGAGACGTTAAAGGTAACATCACACAATAGAAATCAAGGTAATGGTGCAAGGTCGAGCACCAGAAGGACTAAAAAGATAGAAATCAAAAGAGAGCAAGAATCTCAACATGAAGGAGCCATGGAGACAAAACGAGTACACCAAAAGATCTCAGAATAAAATAAACACTTGTCAAGAAGTGTCCAAGTTTGCAGTAGTCAAAGAGAGGTTATCTTAAGATTTAAAAGAAATAGAAATTTCCTCAAGGAATTGTAAGGGAATATCAAAAGTTGTATCTGGCGGTTCATGGCTCTAAATGGCCTGAAAGAGAGTTAAAACTGAAGGGTACAAGGTACATTAATCTGAATTTGAAATCAGAAGTTTAGGAATTCAAAAGTTGATTGGCTAAATAGGTTCAAAAGGCACCTTGGCAAAGACTACCTTTTGCTTGATACTGGTTTAACATAATTTGCTAGAAGGTTAAAGATAGGTAACTGAACATGGATGTCAATGTAGGATTAAAGATCCAACTGGTAAGAAGATGAGATGCATACCTTGAAAGAACAAGTAGCATTAGATGGAAAGATTACAAAATCAACACTACCCTTATGAGGAAAGCTGAAAATAAACACAAGTAAAAAGAATGTTCTGACATTAAAAGGTTCAGTCAAATTTGTACTTGAAAAGAAGAATGAGGGTGCAACAATGCAGAGTTAGAGGGAACTTGTTCCTTGATTTGACAAGTAAGGAAGCATGGATTTGTTCAAAAGAAAGGCCTATGGAGATATGTTTCTTAAGTAATTCATGACAACATGTGAAAATGATTTGTTGAGCTTAAAGATCTCAAATGAGAGATTACATGAGAAATAAAATACCAGATTAGGTATAATTACAAAAGGGCACGAAAAGGGTCTGAACATCAAACATGGCATGCTGGAGGATAGCATCTTGGTTCTTGTTTAAAACTGCAAAAGAAACTATAACGTTTGCTTTACAAGTATCCTACTAAAAGGTTTAACTCAGTAGGAGATCAAACTTTGAGGAACTCCTAAATAGGACAATCATAACTTACTACCCTCTTAGCCCAAACTCAAGTCAAAGAGGTGAAAATTCCTTTTAGGTTGCTGTGTATGAAATTTACTCCGGATCTGACATTATCAATTTGTACAAAGCAAACGAAGAGGAATTTGAGCACGATCCAAAGAGAAAAGATTTAGATACTTGAGTTTTCTAGGTGATATAAAAATATTTGAATTTTTGAATGAAAATAAGTTGGTCAAAAACAGTTATTTCTGACGATTGCACAAGCTGTCAGAATTTCCAGATTAATAAACACTGAGTTGAATTGCAAATCGAGATCAAACAAAAAAGAATATGAACCTAATTCCAAAAGCAAAATTGTAGATAAAATTTTTGTCTGCAACATATCAAAAATTCAGATCCATTGAAGGTGTTTAACCTATTCAAACGGAAGAAGAAGTGAAGGTGCTGCTGCAGATTTTCTGGACAGAGTGTCCGGCATAAACATGATTTTTCTGAACAATCCATAACGATTATCGAGTTGATGTAAAAAGAGAAGTTGTAGATAAGACAGTAATCTAATTTGCTGAAAATTTGCAGAATTTTTGGAACACGGTAAGTTGTTTAACCTGAAGGGAAAACACGGAAACAAAAGCATTCACTCATGTTGGGTAAAGCCAAACACGAGTATGATGAAAATTATGTGCCAAAGTAAGAGACCTTTAACACTATTAGTTGAAACGACTGAGGAGTACTTGGAAAGAATAGAATTACACATGGAGTTAGTGTAGAACCATCTCAAGCAAAGCAAAGGTCAAAGAATTTTTGTAAACATAAACCAAGCGATAGCAAAGAGAGAAAACGGAGGCTTTGTAGAGTCGAGTCTTTAAACAAAAATTTGTATGTACTAAAACATCTTGTAGGGGATGCATTAAGGGTAATCACTAGGATGCAAAAGTGTGTTGCCCCAAAAATAGCTAAACATGATATAGTTTGAAGGATATGCAATTGTCAGTTCAAATAGTTTGAAAGATGAGACACTTATTTTTCTTAAATCAAGCATTTGACACGATGAAAACATCTTTAAAAAAAATAAGGCACATCAAATGAATGTACACACTTGGAAAACAAAACTGCGTAATAAGAGACTTTTACCGAGTTTCAGAAGTTTCAAATGGAGGATTTAACCAGAGCATGAGTTACAATTAGTATGGATGAGAAACATTTGAAATCGGAATAACCAAGTAGAAAACTAGATGATTATAAAAGAGAACCTTATTGATGAAGACATAAGATTGGAAAATCACCACGCAATCGTTTCTTGCCATCAAGGAGCACTATAACGACAACACCTAGTCTCTACCTACCAAACTTCTTATCCTGGGTAACAACTAGCTTAAGAATCAGATAAATCAAATTATTCTCATCTCCAATAACCTACTACACTATAACCTACATGGTGAAAGAAAGACATCTATCCTTCCTTGACTAGAGGACTTAAATGGTTTTGAGAAATTCGGGTGCATACATAAGCCACGAAATAATTGATTTGCACAAAACAAACCGAACTGATTTTGAACATGATGGAAAGAGAAAATCTGTGAGTATATAAGTTTTACATATGATGCTCAAAAATCAAAATTTTTGGGAAGCCATAGGTCGGTCAAAATAATTCTTTTCATCTACTGCTATAAGCTGTCAAAATTTTTCAGGATTTCATCAACTGTCGTGTGTTGCAGATTGTGCACAAACAAAAACGAATTTTCACTTGGTTCAAAAACAAAAATTATATTACAGGATGTTTTCTACAACATATCAAAAATCCAAGTCATTTGGAGGTGTTTAGCTTATTCAAAACAGAATGATAAGTAAGAGTACCGCTACAGAATTTTCTGAACAGAGTACCCCTCCTTGTTAAACAATTTGTGAACAAACCATATTGAAAATTAAATTGATGTAAAGAGAGAAATTGTAGATAAGACAAATTTCTAAGTGGCTGAAAATTTACAGAATTCTTGGAACAAATAAAATGATATAACATGACATGTAGAAACGTGAACAAAATTGTTTACTCATTTTGCAAAACACCAAGTTACAAGGAAGTGATTTGAACCAAATTTAGCATTACGAAAGCAATTAAAACCTCAAAAAGAAAGAAAAAAACTTGAGAGGATCATATAAGAGACGTGATCTTAAAACTCAACCTACGCCTAAGGAGACTTTTCACTTGGTCATATTGCAACTTAACCACGTTCTAAGGATTCCTAATCCTACGAGAATTTACCACCAAGTTCAAGAGAGATCAGAAGGTTCTAAAATGTCTAAAGAAATATTATCTTAGAGGGAAGAAGCATAGGAAAGAAAGGACGCTTCGTCTCTGATACCAACTGTAACGCCCCGCTCCCGGATACCGAGCCCTTATCTGGAAGAGAAACGTTCGGCGCGTATAGCATTAAATAAATCTAATATTATACGCAAGTCTCTACGTCGTCGTATCAAATAAAAGCAAACGGAAGCTAAAAAGACTGGGGTAAAAACATAAATGCTACTATGAATAGAAAGTAACCATGCTAGCTAAAGATGGATAGTTAAATTACAACGACGAAAAATCCAAAGACTTATACAATACGAGGTCTTAAAAGTAGAAATACAATAAGTCTAAGAAAATAAATTCAACTAGTCTAGTACAACCTTTACAAAGAAAAGGAACTAGAAACTTCGTCAAGACTTCAAAGCCTTCAAAAGTCGTCATCTACCTGATCAACCTGTTTGTCTTCTCACCCCACAATGCATACAAAAGAAAATGCAAAGGAGGTAAGTACAAAGTACTTAGTAAAAGTGAGAAGCTAATGAATAACTAAGTTATACAACGAAAGGTTATTATTATGATTATTACATTATCTTTATGAGACCGACTCAATTTAAGGTTCAATCCATGCCCATCGACATGTCATGACTAAACGTTTCTATCTTAGTTTATCTTGGTTACGTCATCACTCAAGGACACTACGCATGGCGTTCATCAGCTTGAAGATATACTTGCTAACTAACGGTGATTAGCACCGATTAGTTCCGGGGTCTCCCCGGTATGCATATACGTCCGATGAATTTCCTCCACTACCCTTCAGCCTTTTGAGCCAGTAGCGTTGTTCACCTTTTATGAACGTATCACATCGCCGATATGAAAGAGTGCCTAACCGAGAATAAATTACGTTTTAGCTTTTATCTACACATATGTATTTATTATTGTGAATTAACTAGCCACCTAAGTGTTTTCAAGTAAGCTCCCTCACATACACTACTCTCTTTCCTATACCACTAGACACGGACAAGACCTAGCAAATACATAGACATTGATGAATGCTAATTCATCAAAGCACAAGCCTTTTCATGCTCTTCCGACGGATTCAAACTTCAACTCCCTTTAAGAGTACATTCGGTGTTTTAACTGAACGAATCAGAAGTTCAATCGAAGCTTGTTTATGTTTAATTAATGTTGTTGAATTAGAAATCTAAAACTCAACACAAATATACCAAAACATATCACAACTCAATAATTACAACTTAGCATGAATTCTATCACCAAATAACACCAAGACTCACCAAAACTCAACCTATCGTTATAAAACTATAATTACTCATTAGGAAGAGCCTCTTACCTTAATTTCCAGCAAAACCGAAAGCAAAACATCAAGCAACTGCAACAACTGTTGATCCTCAACCCCAAAACCTATTTGATCAACGAGAAACCCTAAAATCCTATTTCTTTGCAGAAAACCGAAACTGAAAAAGCCTGTAAAACTGAAAATTACCTAGGTTTACTGCTGTGAAACTATTTTTAGATTATTCTACGCTTCAAGACGATCGTTTCGACTACTCATGGCTGAAAAACATAGTTACGGATTGAAAGATACGAATTTTTCAAGAATCAAACTCTACGAATACCGAAAACTATGGCTAAACTGAAAACTTACGAAATTGAGAGATGTTATTTTCCAAAGTTGCGTCTCCTCGCGCGATCGATCACTTTTCTCTCCGCGCGCATCTTCGAACGGATGAACGGATTGATCACACGGTTCTCCCATTTATTTCGCTTTCTTCTGCCTGTTGCCAGCGTTCTTTTTTTATTTTTTTTATTTTTTTATTTTTTTTATTTTTTTTCTGAATTCTGCCGTGAAACATAAAAGGGGATTTTGGGGATTATTTTGTTTTTATAGCCATTTAATTAAATCCCTTAATTAAATAACTAAATCCCTTTAATTAAATCCTTTTTAATTAAATAAATAGGATAAATAATAATTAGGTCGTAGTGGGTATGCCCAATTAGTATTTTACCATTTCTGAAAATTCGGGATGTTACATGTACACCCAAAACGGCGTCGTTTCGGGTCGAAACGACACCGTTTTGATTATGTTTTTTTTTTTTTTTTTTTTTTTTTTTTTACGTCGGAACCAAACGGCGTCGTTTCGGGTCGATACGGTGTCGTTTTGATGCACAGCCGGACGAGCTGTGCAATGTGTACCGGCGGGGATCGGGGTCCCTCCTATTCTCAAAGAATGAAAGGCAACTTTATGATATGTCTGCAATCAATTAAATTGCAACTACGCCGCTCTAGAACCCCCTTGGGTGAGGTAGTTTATAAAGGCCAGAGTAATTGTTAGCTGCTTCGCTGTTTTCAGGCATTCGAGAGAGACGTAGGTTTTGTCACCTTACAGCTTCAATAAATGTGTATAAAAATTGTTCATATTTATATTGAGTGTACCACAATATAGGTTAATGTTTTAAGTGTTGGGAGTACTCCCCGTGTCCTTAACTCGGTTTTCACACATATTAAAAATATGGATAAACCCCTCAAAAAAAATAAAAATATAGGGATAAAGCATATGTAATTAATTATACACTACAAAGTAGCTAATCTCCTCTAGAGCCGAAAATTTCCCGTGGAACCCTGATCATGTGACGACACTGATTCGGTGACATGTATATAATTAAAATTAATTGATAATACACGTAAGGCTGACATTATCAATACCATGGGAACAAACGGAAAACGAAAACAAAGACTCGGGAAGCTTAAAAGCTTACTACAACGATCGACAAGTAACACAGGCTGTAACTAAAACACCATCCCAAGACATTACAAAAGATTGAATATTCATTCATTTATAACAATCCTTTCTTGATGAACCAACGGTACGACTATCTCAAACTATTACAAAAGGAAAAAAGGGAAGATTATATACCATTAATACAACAAAATAAAAGAAAGGTAAACTTCAACAGCTGCAACTTCGGGAATCACTCTTAAGCGATCTCGAAGTGAACCTTCAACAAAAGCTACCTTCACGGGGTGGAGAACAACATAATAAAAAGGTAAGAACAAACGTACTTTGTAAAGGGTAGAAGCACCGAATCTACACATGTTATATCACAAGGAATATCAAGCAATCATAATAACACATGTTTCTCTTGCTCTCAACTCTTCACTAGCCTCAATAATAGACACAACCAAATAAGACATTTGTTACACGTTAATCCAAGGACATTTTGCATGGTGAAGCTTGTACCATTACACACTCAGCACATCATATGACACAATATCTGGAAAGTGTGGAATATTATGCGAGTCCGCCACAGTATTTGGAAAGTGTGGAGGTGTAATAATTCCATGCTGCGAAAAGGAAATGTGTCTCACCAATGACTAACATGTTTTAGCTTTTAGACTCATCAAGTACGTATTTCAGCGATTAATCTAACCATCTAAGTTCATTGCAAACAATAGGATTCTTATGGACTACTAGACCTTAGACCAACTCTACATTACACTACTTAGCGTAGTGCACAGAAATATTAGAATCTAATCTAATACCCACGAGGCTAAGGTATAAGGTTTTCAATGATACCGAGTATCTCCCCACAGAAAGGTCTCCACAAGGTGCCGAGCCGAATAGACTAAAAACCAAACCCTTAACTTCGTCATGTAAGAAGTAAGACATTGATCCTCAAGTCAACATCACGTAAGGCCAAGTGCAGAGTGTTCCGATACACCCATGACACACGGTGCGGATCCAAAGCCACTAGAACACGTAAATTTAACTTTACAGCAAATCACATAACTCTTTACAGTAAGGTATGCTTCAAAACGGGATCTAAAACATTATTCTAAACTACTGGAGCTTTCGGCACCCGCCAAGCATCATTGGTGCCCGCCAACAAGTAACAGGGACTAAACCGGTATCATTGGCACCCGCCAACAGCAGCATGGACTCCCCCCCGTTAGCACTTGGCATCCACAAAACACCAACAGAACTCTATGTTCCCTGTTGGTGTGGCACCCGCCAAAAGGAACTGGTGTGCACCAACATCAAGCAGAAACATTCTGCTAGCAGTTGGCGCCCACCAAATACCCATTGGCACCCGTCAAAGTCACAGATCTGCGAATTTGAAGTCCAAAAAGCTGCATTTTTTAACCCAAATCAATTCTAGCACTTACAACCTCCAAATCTAACATTTCTACAAGTCATGGGCAAGATTTAAAGCTACTAACAACTAAAGATTTGTTTGAACGCCCCTTGATCTCAAATATTTTAAATAAAAGATGATATTCAAACATGAATCTTCAAGAACTCTTTAAGAACACCATAAGAAATTCTAGATCCACAAGCAAAGCTCCAAGAATCTAAACAACCCACTTCGAATATACAACCAAAATGAAGTTCTGTGATTACTACAACCTTTAAAACCTTATTTAACTAAGAAAAGCTCAAGAACACATCTATATCTTAAAATGGGTTTTCAAAAATCTTACTCAATCAGAGTAAAACTTGTATCAAAACGAAGCTCTCATGAAGGGAAGCATTTTGATGTGACTAATTAGTTTGTGATTTCGACTGCCGGATTGATCGACAAGGCAGAGATTCCCTCTCTTTTCTTCTTCTCTTTTCTTTCTCTCTTTTATTTTCTTTTTCCTCTCCTTTTATGTGTCACATGCACAGCTTTTCTCTTAGGAGGGAAATGAAACAAGGTTTTTGGGGTGTGTTGCGTTTAAATAGAGGTTGATACAATTTCCGTTTTGCCCTTACTAAAAGTTACACTTTTAAAATATCGTAAATACTCTTTAGCATCTATCTTGACTCTATTTATTTAATTAAAACATGTCCCATTAAAATTATCGGGACACACATAAAATCATAAAAAGACTTTTATACCCTTAATAAAGATACGGGGTTTCTCATTCTTACCCCATAAAAGAGTTTCGTCCTCGAAACTTGCCAGAGCTTTCCCACCAAAACTATCATTTGAAACTTACTAACATTTCAAATCATAAACAGTCAACTTCAAAACATCCCACGGTCCACATTAAGGTTCCATTTAGATCCAACTTAGATACTACTCCACCTTACCAGAAAACATTTCAAGCTTAGTGCTACACTTTCTTTTCTCCAAAAGATTCTAAGATCCAGATTAACTTTTCCTTTGACCAACACACTTTTCTTACTCTTAGTTACCGTCTTAATCCAACATCACAGTTCAACTTAATTTGCACCATCCTTTTACCCGATGCTAATGGTTCAAACCTTCTATATTTCACATCTTACCTTGCCCTCCTTAAATAAAACAACCCCAAATTACAACACACAAGAGGGATCGGCTTTTTGAGCCTATAAGGGTTTTCCTCAACCTAGTCCGCCAACAAGAAATTTCCATACCTAAAGCCAAGTCACCTTAGTCCTAAACAATTCACCTTAACCTCAAGAGACATTCCTTGACTTAAAAACACTTGGCACCAGCAAAGTTGTTAAATACACCTCAAACTTCTTAGAGCATCAATACAACATCCCGGTCCAAACCATTGACTAATATATTAATCCTTTAGTCTGGAATCAACGCTTAAGCAGGTCCTTCATGACTATTCCATTCACCAATCTATTTCCTATCACTAATACTAGTTTAACCAGGGAAAACGGCACTTACAAACAGACCTAAAAGGTATTCTTTGAAACTAAGGAAAACTTTAGGTAGCGAGTCCAAACTCCAAGGGGAACACAAAACACTTTTGTGACAACAATAAAGCATAAGGTTTTAAAAGTATTCTTGAAGAAAACTTGAAATCAAACATAGATATGAAAATCCTCAAAGATTTGAAAACAACCTTTGATTCCTTCAACCATAACATAGATCTTCAAAGGAAATTACTTGAAAAGCACAAAACACACGGTGATGTACAATATGATATTTTTTTAACGGTTTGAAATGAAGAAACAACATCCACACACTGCTTGAAATAGGAACCGCAAAAGATAACATTTACCGAGCTTGAAAGCTTTCAAAGAAAAAGAAAGAAATGGCATTCGATCTTGAATACAGGGTAAAACCGAAACAACCTTTTGATGAACTCTGTTTATGATAACCAAATTTTGAAAATATTAATAACAAGGATTGTGTGGCCACAAGAATTTAAAGGTGAAAAGTTGTGCACTACTCTAGTAAAACAATTTAGGCAAGATAAAAAGAGAGTTTAAAATTCTTACAACAATTAATACGTCTAAGTTGAAACCAAGAAAAGGTAAACTTAACGTAAGGTGGATGACGTCAATAAACACCAAAAAGAAGGTTTCCAGATTGGGTAAATTTTTTTACTCTAAAAAGATTAGGTGGCTGATTGGCACATCAACGGGAACTTGCGCAAAGAGCTCTTTAGATGAGAAGAGTTTCCAAGTTGATTCAATATTGAATGATGGGGCATTGAATCAAAATGTTAAAGACAAGTATCAAAATTTAGAGAACACCTTGAAGATGTGATTCTTTAAAAGAAGTGGCGTCTCGTAAAATAATGTAGTTTGCGAAGAACTCTTGTCGGCTTGAACTTGGGATGGCCGTTGCGTAAATCCTTAGGTAACTAAACGAGCTTTATATCGCTTGACAGATCCATCAGAGTTACGATTGATTCAAAAAACACACTTGCGACCAACAACATTCAAAGAAGGATCAGACGGAACTAGTGAGCACGTGCCACTCCGGACAAGAGCATCAAACTCTCCAGACATAGCAAGGCACCAGTCAGAACACTGCAAAGCTTGGTTAACAATAGTAGGCTTAGTATCAGAATATTGAGAATCCAACTGGGCGGTAAAGTTGATAAGGTGACGAGGTTTAAAGAAGTTTTTGCTAGAACGATTGACCATAAGATGAGGAGGAGGTGGGGTGGAGGGAAGGGCGGCCGAATGAGAGGGGGTGGTGGAGAGGCTGAGGGGGAGTGTGGGTGGAAGAGGATTCCAAGGAGTCTAGAGAGGTGGACGGTGGGGAAGATGAGGGAGAAGATGTAGAAGATGTAGAGGGATAGATAGGTGGATCAACAAGAGAAGAAAGAGAAAGAGGAACAATTGATCCGGGGAAGGAAACACGATCGACCAGAGTGAAGAAAATGGAATGATATCCTCGACAAAATGAACATCTCTAGAAACATACATACAAGTACCAAATAAATCATAACATAGGTAGGCACTTTAAGTGAGATAGTAACTAAAGAAGATACATGGTAAGGAGGAGGACTCCATTTTATGGTGATTGTAAGGCTTTAGCCTAGGATAACACAAGCAGCCAAAAACCCAAAGTTTAGCATAATTGGGAAGAGAAGAAAAAGTTTTTCATGGGGAGAAAGCATGGCCGGATTTTTTGTAGGCATGATATTAATGAGGTAGACAGCGGTGCTGACAACATAGGACCATTAGGTGATAGGCATGAAGGCTTGTTTGTGGAGGGTAAGGGAAGTATCAACAATATGTAAGTGGCGACATTTAGAAATACCATTATACCGAGGAGTATGGGGGAGATGTGTAATGTGCAATGCTATGAGAAGTACGAAAAGGGCGCAAAGCAATATATTCCGTGTCATTATCTGAATAAATCATTTTAATAGGGTTAGAGAAGAGTTTTTCCATATGTAGTTTAAATTATTCAAAGACTGAATGAACATCAGATTTATGAGTTAAAGGATAAAGCCAAATAAACTAAGTGAAATCCACAAAAATGACGTAGTATTTATAGCCATCAATAGAATAAATGAGGGCGGTCCAAACATCAGAAAAAATAATTTCCAAAGGCTGATAAGAATGCAAAGTAGATTCAGAAAAAGGGAGCCAGTGGCTTTTATTACTCAAACATTCATCACAAAGAGAAGGTACAACATATAATAAATCCAAATATTTATTCCTAACTAAATGCTGAATAATAGGAAAAGCAGGATGACTACAACGAAGATGCCAAGTCGAGGTGGACGTTTTATTAGCAGAAAAGGAAAACAATGGACTGGAGGACCAAGATAAGCATCATGTTTAGCCTAACTCTGGTGGAAGCATTGACATGTCTTCGAATCCTTCACAAAAAATCAGTCAGGCAATAATTGAATAGTGACTGAATTATGAGAACATAATTTAGAAACATATAATAGGTTTTGGAAATCTGGGGAACAAACAAGACATGAGATAAATGAAAGGTAGAAATAGAAGCTGAACCAATATGACTAATAGAAAGAGCACGACCATCACCAATAACAATATCATCCAAACATGAGTACGTAGAATAAAGGGACAAGAGATTGAGGTTGTAGGTTATGTGATGAGAAGCACCAATGTCAAGTAACCATGAGGAAGCAGCTTGAGCAGGATTAGCCTGTGGTGGAGGCCTCGTGTTCATAGGTGGACGCTGTAGTTGCTGAAAGAAGGGATATGTAGGGCACCTTTGGTTGTGTGGCCATAAATGCCATAGAGCCGACATTTTCCAAGATAAAGGCGACGTGCATAAAAGGAGCCCAAGTAGGAGCTGTTGATGGGCCAGGATTCGGATATGGAGCAGGTGGCGGGAAGAAGGGGCATGGTTGTGCTGGAGGCCGAGGTGTGCCATTTTGAGGTGGAGGGTGGAAGCCAGCCGGATGTGGAGGGCGGTAGAGGTATTGCACAGCAAATGCAGTGTAACCAGGGAGAGAATTCACAACTTGATGAGAAAGAATACATGCTTCGTGGTTGAGTAACTTCTTATGAAGATCATCAAATGAGATTAAATAATATCGTGCCTGTATTGCCCTAGATAGTTCAATGTACTCGGGGCCAAGACAATTCATAATAAGGTCAACCAAATCTTTTGGATCAACTGGAGCCCCCAAGGAATTAAGTTCATCAGCATTAGCCTTAATAGAGGTGATATATGCAGAGAGTGAGGAATTGCCCTCCGTAATGGATCGAAGATGCTGTTTTAATTGTATAATGCGGCCTCTGCTAGGTTTACCAAAAGTGTCAGTTAAAGTCGTCCAAGCTTCCTCAGAGAGATTGGTGTGCTGAATTATCGATACCAAATCAGGTGAGAACTAGCCCAAAATAACGTTGAGGACGAGGGCATCCTGCCGAACCCATAAGGAGTATGCCGGATTCGGACTAGTGACGCCGTCGACGGTAAGAACTGACGGTGGACAGGGCTTCGTTCCATCAATGAAGCCGAGTAGATCGTATCCTGAAAGGAGAGTCATGATTTGAAGTTTCCAGACTGAATAATTTGTGTTGGTGAGTTTCAGAGGAGCATGAAGGGCGAATTCTGGGCAACGACGGAAGATATGGAGGAGGCTGGCATGGGATTGGTGATGGTCGGTGTTGGGACGCCAGAGGAAGTGGTGCAAGAAGAAGAATCCGACCGAGACAAAACGATGAGGAGGACGGCTGAAGGCTTGGGGAGGAAGAAAGGCTGCAGAAAAAAAAAAAAAAAGAGATAGAAGAAATGCTGCGGATAATTATAAAAATAATATAAAATAATATATTCGCCTAATAAACATGTCTAATTTCAGGTCTATTCCAATCAAAATAATTGCGTGTGGTCTGAATAATATGAATGAACAAACAAGGTCAAATTGTTTATTTCTCCCTATTATTTTGAGATGAAATGATGTATTAATCTTTTATAAATGTGAAGTTATGAATAATTTATTATACGGCCGGTCGGCAAGAATTCTGATGGGTAAAAACAGATAGTCATACCCTACTCGATCGGGGATTACACTTAAAAAATAGTACTAACCTAATGGATAGGGTAGAGTGAATATCAACAAATAAGAAAAGTTATGATACAAAATAGTATACGTACTCTAATAGGCAGGGTAGGGTGAATATCAACAAATAAAAAAAATTATGATACAACGGTGATCAATGTGTTGTACTACCATTTGAAATTCCTACCCTTTGTCTTTCGTAACTCGTATGGTAATGAACAAAATGCAATGCATACTATATTTTTTATGCACAACCTTATCCAATATTTAATTAGACGCGTACCCACATCCACATGCATGATGGAGAACTGTGACCACATTTGGGTAAATAATAAACAGATAATACATAATTATTCTTATTAATATTTGCGTCAGAAATTTTTCCAACATATTATTGTTTTTTAAACTTTTTTCTGTCGATTTAGTTACAAACACATAAATCCTGGGCGGAAATGGGGACAAAGAATGGCCAACTTTTATACTATCAGTATTCCGATTCAACTTTTGATTCCAGAGTTTCCGCACCCAGAAAATCCTACAGTACCAAGCGGCCAATATACATTCTAAAAGGGGAAACAATACGTTTACTACATCATTTCATTATACATATTTCATAGATAATGAATTTTGCATCAATCAGTGTTTCATGTTGTTTAATTAAGCATTGCTGGTGTATGGCAATTAAATGTAACATTTTCCGTTTTAAATAATATTTTAAAGCAATATTCAAATAATGTGAGAAATTGGAATCTCTTTGTAAAGTTTTCGTTTTCTTTTTCTTTTTAGGGTTGAATAGAAGTCTATATCCCCTTAAAATAAGTTTTTCGCAGACCTAGAATAAGTCCCTAGTTAACCAAGAAGTTAAAATTTCAAAGAAAAAATGTTTCCTCTGCAGGGCGTTCCGGTGCAAATTAAGGCTCGGGGTCAAATATTGTTTTGATCTATCGGAAAAAAACCTTATTGGGCTTGTAGGTTATTGAAGGCTAATTTAAAAATACAATATAAATATATATATTATTGGGTCAAATATTCATGGGCCCCTAAATTCATGAATTTTGGGGAGGCTCGCGATGGCCCTGTTGCCCCCTCCCCCAAGGAACGCCCATGTTCTTTTATTAAATAGTCAAGTCGCAACCACAATAGGGTTTCTCGTGCCCACGACCTCAGTGAAGGCGGCTGGGAATTATGACATTTGTGATTTGTTTTTCATGGCGGTGTCTCTCAATATAACGACCGTTTAGTGATCATTTGTGGTGTCATGTTCCCGGTATCGAGTCATTATCTGGAACACGTATAACATTGAATTTTTATCTAATTTTATACGTTAGTCTGACATCATCGTAATCAAAAAGAAAAGTGGAAGCTAAAGAGACTCGAGAATATTACCAAGATCGAAAATGGGAATTACAAACTTACACCTAACCAAATCTTAGTACAAACTGACATAAATAAGTACTACAAGTTTCTTTGACTACACTAGAGTGCAAAGTGCATAGTACAAATGATACGTAGGAAGACATATATCAACAACAACATCCATAACTTCCATAGCATGCGTACTCTTCCACATTAGAGATTGCATCAACATCCTGCAAATCTTCTCGGGGATGGAAAAACATACATAACAACAAAGGGGTAAATACTCGAGTACTTAGTAAATGGTAGAGTTCAATGAATTGACATACTTTATAACATTCAGAAATTAAAAGAATAAATTTATTAACCGACCATGCTTTCATTAATTAGGATTGACACATAATTCACTCAATATTCTGTGCAAAACACAGGAAAGATGAAGAAATCTCTCAAGTTTCTCCAGAATCAGAGTAAAACACTGAAAAAGAAATTGAACTCTCAAGTTTCATGCTCTGATACCATGTGGAAGTTGTGAAACTTAAGAAAACACAACCAAAAGAATGCGGAAGTATTATTACTCAAAGATAATGAAAGAGTTAAGTTACAATGATGTTGATCATATGGTATTTATGGTATCATACACCTCATTAATCAGTTAAGGTATGTTATATATAGCTGTTATTGTTAGATATAGTGTGCCCGAAAGACAATTGTTGCTTGTCCTAACGGCCAAGTGGGAGATTGTTGGAAGTAACGCCCGAAAGTCAATTTATGTAATTGTTTTTAGAATTAATAAATGAAAGATTTATTCTCATCTTATTATTTGCTTCGTGCTTATATTTAGTACACTATTGAAAACCCTAAGTCGTATCAGATGTAGCCATATAACTTAGTGTGTGACGCACGCGAGGATTAAGTTTATGGTGATACACTTGAAATGTTTGTACGTGGTGAATTTAATCAAAGTATGGGGTCTATTGATTAAACCACCATTAATGCGCCCTGAACACTTTATGGTGTGACCGTCTTATTCGGACCGTCGACATTGGTTGTCTAAGTGGGGCATTTATATATGATGAAAGTCATAGAGGATTGGACCGATTTAATCAGCGTTTCTCATATAATTCCGTGATTGAAAAATCTTATTAAATCACAAGATGATCATATATGGATTAACCTTAATCTTGAAGTGATTGCATACTCCTACTTGTTTCAGGATAGGGTTTGATGTGTTCGTTAAGGATCGCTAAGAGGCGCGGTCCGAATCACTTTCACGTTGGCACTATTCTGGAATGAGTGAGAAGTGTGTGTCTCACAGATATGGAATCCATTCCTTCCCGAGGAAGTAGAAAGACAATCCCCTTATTTATTGATCCTAGAAACTGATCGATCCGCGGAGTTCGTATTGGTTATGAACTAATTGATCACTAGTGGGTTAATGGTAAATAAGGATAAGATGTATTGAAGAAGGTTTATGGAAATAATCATGCTTCATTACGGATAGTCTATGGAGGGTTAGTTTATATGTAATGATTATATCAATGGACACTTATCGACTCGACTCAACGTTTTGAGTATAAGTTATATCTATAATCGATAGAGTTCAGTTTCGGATTTATGGTGGCGTAATTCCGAAATTAATAAGTTGAGTGGAAATATTCTGTTCGATGAATGTTTTATTTAATTTATTGTAGCTACTGCTTATAGGTCCATGGTCCCCGGGTTGGCTCCTAACACGCGAGGGTTTTCTCGTTTTATGGAACCTCGAGAATAAATTAAATAGTTGGTCTATTTAATTAATATGCAATATTATTTATTTGGTTAATAATATGTAAAATAGAAAAGACATTTTTTATTAAAATAATAGCTTGTAAGTGGCGCCCCAATATGTGAGAAAATTAGGAAAAGAAATTTTCTAGATTATGTCAGATGTGTAATTAATTAATTATCTATTTGTTGGATAATTAATGAAAAAATTAAGAGATTGATTTTTTAGGAATTATCTTTTATTTTGTGGGAAAAATATATTTTCCTTATGGGAATAGGTTTTTGTGGTGTGAAAATAATAACTCTCTTGACTAGTTATTTTTCTTTATAAAGAGAGTTCCTCCTAACACAAAAAACACTACAATTTGCGCCACTAAGTAAATAAAGAGGAAGAAAAATTAGTTTCTTGCCTTAGTCATTTAGAGAAGAAAAACCTAGGGTTTTTTTTGTGCATATTCGATGAGCTTCTACGGCGAGGATCGACGTCCACCATTCGTCGCTAGGATATACAATCCGGAAGATCACGGCTTCTCCCTCTCTGTCGATTTATCGTTTCTCTCTGGTTTAGATAAATCTACTAACCTTCTTGTAGATTGTTAATTAATTATGTGAATTAAAATCGTGGTAAAATCGCATGCGAATTTAATTCATAGCTTTCGTTGTGCTAGATCGAGTGTCTCGATCGATGCTGAAAATCAGATCTGACGATCCAATTACGGATCGGATCCGGATTCGGGTTTCTGTATTTCCAGCATGTGGTATCAGAGCCAGGTTAAAGCGATTTTGCGATCTTGATTGCATAATTAATTAATAGGGAGTGAAATTGAATAGAAATGCATAAATTTGATTTTATATATGCGTGGTTGAATGTTTTGGTTGAAGAGATGGATTGAGGTTAGTAATTGTTTACCGTTAGATCTATGTAAACCGAAATTTTTCTGGGTATAGGAAATTATGTAATTTATTTTAGAATAATTTAATTTCCTAGTAGCTAGAAAATTTTATAAACAGCGGTCGAGTTGTTTTAATTTTTGAAAGAAGATTTGTATTTTTTTTCTTTTTTGGTCGTTGTTGCTGCTGTTGGATGTTGCTGCTAATTTTCGGATGTTGCTGCTAATTTTCGGTTATAAATAATAATTATAAAATAAAAATAAAAAACTTGGTGCCAGAAAATTGATGCAGCAGGGTGTCGAACTCGCGACTTACTACATTTCGGTCGGCTAATTAATATACAGATCGGCCACTGTTCTCTTTTAATTAGAAATTAGTAAATCCATTAAATTGGGTTTAGGACTTTTTTTTTCTATAAAATAGATTAGATACGGGGGTACCAACTGTCCATCTCAGTGGTTTATTTTACGCATTTATTTTCATGTTTGATAATTTTAGTAAGATAACCATGCTATGAAATGCATCATATTCATGAATTCCACTCATAGCATATGCATACATGTAGATAATTAATCGTTACATTAATTAGGCATGTATGAAACGTAATTAATCTAGATTAATTTAGACAATTAATTAAATTAATTAAAAAGAACGGAATTTTATCGGGATATAAAATTCACATGATAAAATAAAAATTTACTCGGTAAATTTATTTTGGGATCTAAAAATCATTCGTGATTTTTGATTATGTAGTGACTACATAAAAGAATTTTATTAATTGAAAAATTGGAAAATCCGGAAAAGTGGGACACCAACTGAGCAAAATGTTCTAAAATTGGTTCGGACGGTCAACAGGGCTTCGGCTCGACTCGACTTGTCAGTCCAAGTACGGGGTTAGCCACGGGGTCTGGCAAGGTCAAGCTATCCGGCGAGCTGAGGCTCAATGGGGCAACCTTAGCCCGATTAACCCAGCACCCGCACACGTGCGACGTTAGCTTCGTATATGAACCAACGAAGATGACGGATCGGCTTAGCCAATCCCGACACCATTCGGTGAACTCGGTTATAGCTCGGCCAGGTTTAATACCGAAAAGTTGGTGATTGATTTTCAAGATTTATTGTTTTCAGATTATTGAGATAAAATTCTACGATCCTAAAATTTTATCATAACGATATTAGGACTATAAAATTCTTTTAGTGAATTTTAATTGTATAGTGACTACACAAGAGATTTTCTAAATAATCGATAAATTGGAAAATCATGAATATAGTGTCACTAGTTAGACGGTATTTGAAACCGATAAACTAGTGGGAGCTTTAAATTTGTGATTTATTGTTTTTCAATTTGGTGAGAAATTCATAAGTCGTAATATATTAGGATTATAAAATTCTTGGTGAATTTTAATTGTGTTGCGTCTACACAAAGAATTTATAAACGCATAAAATTGAAAAATCGTGAATATAGTGACACTAGTTAGACGGTATTTGAAACCGATAAACTAGTGGGAGGATTAATTAAATATTCATGATTTATTGTTTTTCGGATTGTGAATAAATTCTGAAAATCCTAAAGTACTACCTAATTTTCAAAATACCGAGTGGGAGCGGGGAAGGTGACAACCGACCCCTCGGCCTCTACTGTTAACACAAGCACCGTTAGAGAATGGTGACGCCTCGTGCCGCTTTGATTTCGGCCCCCTTCGGATGGCCTTCACCGCTATCAAAATTCAAGGCTTGGTTTCTGAAAGGATAGGACTTTGAGTACTCGTCGGGTTACTGACCTACCCTTCGGCGGCATACTCGGGGTCTACTTAAAAATCTGAAACAGTAGGTCACATTCTAAAGGGTATTTTTGGAAATATCTTGGCTGAAAAATGAAGGTAATCAACAATTAAATCGGGATGTCTGATTCTCAGTTAATTGTCGAGTGAGATTGTCTCAATTTAATCGTCACCTTTTTGACTGTTGGACTTATTTCTTAGTTTTGATGATGAGTGCCAGACTAGCTGTTATAGTGCAAAGGCAAAAAGATGTCTAGATCAAATGTATAGGCTTATTAGAGTTTGATTCATAAATAGGTTGATCAAACAAGCACTGTAATGGTCAGCTGACTTCTGTCAGCAGACTAGTCTAGGTCAGTAGGGTAGATAGGTCAGTAGACTAGTCAGGAACCTGCTGAAGACTGAAGAATGAAGACTGAAGGCTGAGGGCTCAAACTCAGTAAATGAAGGCTAAGGGATCAAACTTAGTATTTAAAGTCAAGGATATGGAATCAGAATTTAGGCAAGTCTGTGATGACCTAAACTGATTACATATACCTTGTGTACAAGGTCTAAGTTCCATAAGTTGGATGATGTTTGGAACTTGGTTATATTCAAAAAGGTGTAATCTAACTTCACAAATAAAAGTTAGATAAAAGAAATCAGCTGCATTATATTTTCTATACAAAGAAATTGTCATTCGAAGAACCGATAGGTACTTCAGCAGACTGATGAACCTGCTCATATATACCTCGATTAATTCAAGATTATATTGGAAGATTACATGGATAAGGACAGCCAACTACCACTGATTCGATCAAACAAATCAGTGGTTAGGATTAAAAGAACGTTGGGATGATACAGGACTTTATCCAATGGACACAAGTCAAAGGGTGGACAGACTGCACTGTCAAAAAGGAAATCTGACAGTGTCAGTCCTATGAATAGTGACAGAAAGCAAATCAGATGGGACAAAAACAAGGAACGGTTATATTTGAATTTCAAATACAAGTCACATGCTCTCCTACCTATAAATAGAGGACTTCAAACTCAGAAAATGAGGATGAATTTTGGATAAACTTTAAGAGATAATTCTGAGCTGAAAAACACCCTGCTGATCTTACTGAGCATAAAGCTGCTGATCTAGAGAATTTCTTCAAGTGCATTCTGTATTCAAGCTACATCAAGATTACACACTTGAAGACTGCAAGCTGCTGATTATATCATCCTAATCAAGCTGCTGCAACTGAATCATTTACTTGATTCATCCTTTATTTTATAAAGAATCTGCTGAAGACAGTGAAGCACTTTGGGTGTGAAAGACTGTTGTTTGTGGTGGAGCTGGTGAAGAGGCAATCCTACCCTTCAAGGACCAGTTGAAGACTCAGCAGCAGCAATCCTACCTGTTCCCAGTTTTCAGTTTGTGAAGCCATAGTTATTGGTGAAGGACAAGCAACTTAGGAATCTTTGTAACAGCTACATCAAAGATCTCTAGTGAATTTCCTCCAACATCACAAGAGAAGAGTGGACTGACAGGATTACACCACCTGGAACCATTATAAAAACTGCCTACTTACTTTCAGCTTTTACATTCTGCACTTAGTTTATTTCACACATCAATCTACGGAATCTAGCAACTGAAATCACACACATACACTACTGAGTATCTAATACTTAGTATCATATTTAACAACAAGTATTAAGGCTTAATTTTGATATAATTCCGCTGCACAAATTCAGTAACTTAAACTGTCAGTAGACTACTGTTTATCAGCAGGCTACTAAAGTCTCGACGGCAGACTATCGAAGTATCGCAGCCGCCGAAGTTGCAGAATTTGTTAACTCCAAAGTTTTAAGTGTTAAGTTTATTCACCCCCTCTAAACTTAACCAAAGCCTTTTCAAGGGACCAACAATTGGTATCGGAGCAGTGCTTCTGTTCTGAAGTAATCCTACTTGTTGTGCTTGTGAAAATACTTTGAAACTTTTTCAAGTTACTGATTTTCAAAGACTTGCATCATGGATAACACCCAGTATGCTAGAACTATGCTGATGTGTTCTCTTGATAGATTTGATGAGTATAAACGTCGAATGCAGGCATACCTTGCTGCAACTCATGATGAGATGATGGATGTACTGACTGATGGACCATTGGAGATTACCAAGGCAGTTACAGTGGGTGATACAACTGAGTACATTCCAAAACCAAAAAGAGAATGGAATGCAGAAGATAGAAAGAGAGCAAACCTCAACAACATTGCTATTGACATCATTTATAGAACCTTGGATAGAAATATGTACATGAAGGTTAAAGATTGCAAAACTGCAAAGGAACTTTGGGACAAGATACATTTGATCTGTGAAGGCACTGATGCAATAAAGAAGAATAAAATCAGTGTGGCCAGAAAGAGGTTCCAAAAGTTCAAGATGCTACCAAATGAAACCATTGAGCAAATGGAATCAAGATTTAATGCAATCCTGGATGAACTTACCCTATTGAGTGTAAGTTATTCAAAAGAAGAAATAAACACCAAAATCTTGGAGGCTCTACCTGCAAAAGATGTTTGGAAAATGAAGGTGACTGCAATAGAAGAAATGAGAAAGTTACATGAAGAAGACACCTTCAAGTTGTTTTCAGATCTCAAGGCCTATGAATTTAGCAAAAAGCTTGTACCTGAGACTGAAAAGGAAGAGCCAAAGACCACTGCATTGGCTGCTTCACATCAGGAAGAAACATCTGGAGGACAAGAAGATCTGCTGGATGAGATGCAGGAACAGATTGCCCTCCTGAGCAAGAAAATCAGGATGATGAAAACTGGAAAGGCCCCTTCAAGAAGTTTCACAAGGAGGCCTACTGAAAGAAAGAAAGAAGAATCAAAGAAAGACAATGACTATCTGTGCTTTCATTGCAAGAAACCAGGACACTTCAAACCTGAATGTCCTGAGCTAAAACAAGGCAAGGAACCTGATTATCTTTGCTTCAACTGCAAGAAGCCTGGACACTTTAGACCTGATTGTCCAGACCTACTGAAGACCAAGAGTCAACAAAGAAGACATGGCAAGAAGGCTATGGTTGCTGAAGATGAATCAGGGTATGAAGTGGAATCTGAAAAGGGAAATGAATCAGATGACACAGCATTGGTTGCTGAAATGGAAGATTATGCTTTGATGGCTAATATGGATGAAACTGAGGAGGTATACAATAATGTATCTATTAACACTCCTGCTGGAAGTGATTGTGAATTTGTGGTTCAAATCCTAGAAATTCTGACAACAATGAGACTTTGGATGCCATCCTTAATCAACTGAGGATAATACAATCTGGTTATGAGATTGTGAAGGCTGAAAAAGAAGCTCTTGAATTGGAAGTTGGAAGATTGAAAGCTAAATTGAGGGTTTTCAAAGGTAAGGAAAAAGATGTTGGACAGAATCAGCATAAGCCTGTTGATCATTCAGTAGCCTCTGAATCTGCTGAACCATCATGTTCCTCTACTGCATACAAATCTGGAAAGCCTTATGGTGATAGAACAGGGCTTGGATTTGGAACTCAACAATCCAAAAAGAGTGGATCCAGTAAAGTTACTAAACCTAGTACCAGAATTGGTCCTAAGTTTGTACCTGCACAAGATCCAACTCCAAGTAAGGTTGTTGAGGCAGTAAAACCTACTGAAAACACTTCAAGGAGGCTAAATCAGAAGTCAAAGAAGTCAACAGCTCCTAACAAAAAGAATGAATCCAAAAATAGGACTGCTGTGCCTTCTAAGCCTGCTGATAGTAGACCTGCTGCCAAGCCTGCTGGACCACAGAAGGGTAAGAAATAGAAATATTCCAAGGATAAGAATCCTAAACCCAAAAAGGTTAATCATTCAAGGGATACTTATCTCAGGGGGAAAGGTAGACTGTTCCCTACTGATGATGATTGGGATATTCCTGTACCTGCTGTTAGAAATATCAAGTATAACCATGCTGCTAGGGTAAAACCTAAGCAATGGAATCAGCAGAGGACTCAACAGAGGACTTATAAGAGGCCTCAACAGGGACTCCAGCAGACTCCATACTATAGGGTTGTTCCTAACAGACAGCAACATAATGGTTATACTAATGCTTCTAACAACAAAAGTCACTTCAAACAGCATTATAAACCAAAAGGCCAGAAAACATATGTGAATCCCACACAACCTACTGTTAGAACTTATGGATGTGTGGAATACATGTATGAACCAAAGTATGACACTTTCAGGAGAAGACCTTATGGTAACTTACCAAGGGTCATGCTTACCACTGACCATTATGGACCCAAACAGGTTTGGGTACCTAAAATGCATTAACTTTGTTTTGTAGGGTGTCTGGTACTTTGACAGTGGATGTTCCAGACACATGACAAAGAATAAGCACTGTTTATCAAACTTTATGGCAAAAGATGGTCCAAGGGTGAATTTTGGCAACAAAAATACACCTGGATATACAAGAGGATATGGCACACTTGTGAGAAATGGACTTACAATAAAAAATGTTGCATATGTGGAAGGACTGGACTACAACTTGCTGAGCACTGGACAATTCTGTGACATGGGATACAAGGTCAGTTTTGACAAAAACAACTGCATTGTCATTAGTGAAAGAGGTGATCAAGTTGTACTAGCTGGTAGAAGACAACAAAACATGTATGTTGTGGATTGGTCTACTGTAGTTCCAGAAACCTGCCTGATTGTGCATACCAAGTCAGAACTCAATTGGTTATGGCAGAAGAAGTTAAATCACTTAAACTTTGATGATATCAATCAGTTGGTGAAGAAGAAGCTGGTGATTGGTTTACCTGAAATCACATTCAAGAAGGATGCTATATGTGATGCATGTCAGCAGGGTAAACAGATAAAGTCAAGCTTCAAGTCAAAAACTAAACAATCAAGCCAAAGTGTTAGAGGCTTTGTTGTGGATGCAAACAAAACTGAATTGGCCATTAATATCGGTCGAAGGATAAGGAGATTTGTTGGTTTGGAGAATATACTCAACATCAGATTAGAAACAATATCATACACAAATGTTGTTGATTTCTGGAAGAACATGGTTGTGGAAGAAGGAACTGAAGCATTCAAGACAACTGTGAATGCTGAGGAGATTGAAGTTTCCCCTAGTCTACTGAGGGAAGTGTTTGGATTTGAGGAAGTAGTGGATGGTCCAGTAAATCCTGAAGCAATGGGATTGGACAAGATGGCGTTTGTTGATCAAATCAAAACAAATGCAGCCACCAAATCCATTCCAGGCATCAATTGCAGACATATTGGGAATGAGTACAGTCTGCTGAGCAAACTCATTGCAAATAACATACTTGGATTGGTTGGAAGTATGGACACTCTATCTGGACCCAAGATAGAGTTGATGATAATTATTTGCAGGAGCATGAGATTTGATTGGGCTGGTTACTTCATCCATTACATGAAGAAAGTAGCCAAGGAAGATAAAGAAGGGAAAAGGAAATCAAAGGCCTTACCCTTAGGATTGATGATACAGACCCTGCTGAATCATCTGGAGGTTCCTGATATTGAACCTGAAAAGATCAATCAGTCTAGATACAAGAAGGAAATTGATTATACTATTCCTGGTCTAGATGATGATGAAGATGTTGCTGGAGAGGCTGCTGATGATGGTAATGGTGGAGATGATGGTGATGCTGGTGGTGAGCAGGTCAAGCAAACTAAAAAGAAACCTGTTAAACCTGCTGCATCAAAGAAAGCTGCTGAGAAAAGAAAGGGCACAGAAACAAGGAAAATAACTGAAGTATTAAAGCCTTCAAAAAGAACAAGGAAACAAACAGCACAGACTGCTGAGTCTGCTGAGGGTTCAGTGGAGGTTACTGACCCTGTTGTTGCTGCAAGAAGAACTGTTGTTGAAATCTTGAGGGAACAACAGAAAGAAGATAGTAGAAAGAGAAAGTCTACTGGAGATGATGATGATGAACCCCTCTCCAAGAGGATGAAGGAGATTGCCACAAAGAAAAGGTATGGCAAAGGAAAGGAACTTAAGATCTTGGAAAAACAAAAAGTCCAAGAAGAAGCATCAGTAGAAGAGGAAGAAGAGGCTATTGAGGCTGAGCCCTTGACTATCATCAAGCCGGTGGAAATTACTGACTCCTCACCTGAAGAGGTTGTTAAGTCTACTGAAGCTGGACAGGTTGTTGTTGAACAATCTGTTGGAGATATACAACAGTCTACTGACCCTGAGCCTGCTGTAGTATCTACTGAAGACCCACAGCAAACCACTGAACCTGAACCTGCTGTGGTAGTTGAAGACTTGGTTGAAGACCCTGCAAGTGTTGCAAGAACTCAGGGGGAAGAGCAGTCTGCTGCTAACCCTGCTGATGAGCATGTAAGTCAGGAAGAACCAAGTGTTATACAGATGGAAGTAGCAGGTACCAATGCACCACCTCAGCAACCTACTGACTTTGAGGCATCTGTTGAAGAAACTTTGAATCAGCTTGTTGGGACCTTTGGAGGCCAACAAGGTACTGAAATAGCTCCCAAAGGATCATTCTTACCTTATGAAAAACATGATAAGAAGAGGAAAGAGGGGTATGTTGATCCAAAAATCCTGCTGGTGGCTGATTACTTTCAATGGAAGTTTGGATTCTATAAGAAGCAAAAGCCAGCTGCTGAACCTATGACTGATTTTGAGGAATGGGCTTTTGAAAAGTTGGGAGTGGAGAACCTGCTGGATCTGATTGATACCTCCTTGTTACAATCAAGGCTGATGGATTTATTTGATGAACAACAGAAGGAGGAGGGTATCAAGTTCAGGGATCCAAGAGGTGATGATGGCTCTTCATCATCTAATTCTGATGATAATCACCCCTCTGGTCCAGGAGAGACCAGTAAGACTGCTATGTTAATTGAACCTACTGTAAGGCGATCTCGGTGTGCTTTGGAGTGTCTACTGAGAGATAGCAAACTGGACAGATGGATGCAGATATGGAAGATCTCACCATTGATGACATTGAGGCACAAATCAATGAAGGAATAGCTGGTGGTGCAAACAGAATGGTTGGTGAGATAGATCCACTATTTGTTGAAGAACCTGCTGAGCATGTTGATGATCAGCAGGCTGTGGATTCAAGTGAAGAAAGGGTTAGTGACCACAGTGAACCTAGTGCCAGTTCAGAGGAATCCATTCAATATCAACACTGGATTGACACTGAGGCTGTACTAACCAAAACAGCAAACCTGCTGAGAGGAATCACTAATTTGGAATCATTTCAACAAGAAAACATGGACATATTTCCAGATCAAGTGATTGTGGCATTTATTGCACCTGTTTCAAGAATTGAAGGGGAGGTACGGAGTTCTTTGGTTTACAAACAAGACACGGACACGAGTTGGAACGGGGAGGTACAGTGCTGCTGACACCTGGACAAAGGTTGGAACAAACTCTGGGTTTGGAGGAAACCCCCGTTGTTAAAGAGGCTGCTGTAGTGGAGCCTACTGAAGTCAACACCACTTTAGGGAAAGATAGTCAGCAGACTGCTGTTAATCAAGATGAGCAGCTGCTGGACTATGACTTCAATGATGAAGAATTCCAAATGCCTGAAGAAGAAGATGTTGATGTTGATCCACCATAGGCATTTCTTCCTATTTTTGAAGAGCCAGCCCTTGATCCTATCTTGGAAGAATATCAAGGACCTAATCCTGCTGGATTAGATAGGAGTTGGGAATTGGTTGTGAGCAATCAGAGGCCACAATATAATGTGGAAGAGCCTGCTGATGAAGCTACTGGTGGTAGAATGACCAGTGAAGTGCCAGTTGAAGTCTTGCATGAGTTGAGGACTGTAAGGAATGACATGCAACAGTTAAGGACTCAACTGGACAGACAGGAAGAGAGATTTAAAGAACTGATGAAAATGGTAAATGAAAACGGACAATCTACTAGTACGGTTGCTTCAAACTTCACATCTACTCAAAATGCTGTGAATGATCTGATACTAGATGTGAGGGGCATCAAGGTTGGAAATACTGCAAAAGATAAGGTTCTGAAAGACCAATTTATTTCCATCCATCAGAAACTTGACAACCTTGCTGCTACACCTAAGCCTGCTGAGCCTGCTGCTGCACAACAACCTGCTGTGCTTGATCCTAAACTTACTGAAATGATCAATCTACTGGAAGAGACCTTGCAATCAAGGATTACTGCGATTGATACAAGAACTGAAATTATGGAAGGTCAATTAAATAGAGTGGTAATCTCACAAGAGGGTATTCATGGCCTAATTTCCCGTTTTGTTGATGATGTCACTAAGGGGGAAGAGGGCCAATCAGCTGCAGCAAAAGAGGCTGCAAGACTTTTTTCAAAGAAAAGATGGGAGGATGAGACTAATGCTTTCAGCGACTCCGCACTCGGCGAGTTCAACTTACTGATGATCTCCTCAAACAATACAAGAAACAATACTATAACAGAAGGAAACCTTATCATGACAAGGGATATCATGAAGGTCTAAACTCTTTCTTGGCATTGAAATTTTGGGAAGCAAGAGTCAAAGCCTTAAGGGCAACTTACAGAGGTGGAAGAGGTGGAAGAAGTGGCAGAGGTGATAGGACTTTGCCTATCACAAAAGCAAAGGACTCACTTGATGAATTCAAGGAACTGTACATGAAGTTTGGATTCAGAGTGAATGATATCAATCTTATCCTGCCTGAAGCATGGAGCTGGTGGAAACAAGTAAATCCCTACATTGATTTTACTTTGATTGAAAATGAGTGGATGAGGAATATGATAGAAGAAATCAGAGCCTATCAAGAGCAAGCGAGAAGGCTAGACAAGAAAGAGAGAAGAGACAATAGATCAGCATACTTATCACACTTTATCTTTGCTGCATCTAGTCTGTAATAACTATGAACAAATGATTATAATGAGAATTGTCTGAAATTTGTTTTGTTTTTGTTTTAATCTTTTTGGTTTGCTGATTAGGTGAGGGTAGTGGCATCATCACCAAAAAGGAGGAAATTGTTGGACTTATTTCTTAGTTTTGATGATGAGTGCCAGACTAGCTGTTATAGTGCAAAGGCAAAAAGATGTCTAGATCAAATGTATAGGCTTATTAGAGTTTGATTCATAAATAGGTTGATCAAACAAGCACTGTAATGGTCAGCTGACTTCTGTCAGCAGACTAGTCTAGGTCAGTAGGGTAGATAGGTCAGTAGACTAGTCAGGAACCCGCGAAGGCGAAGACCGAAGGCTGAGGGCTCAAACTCGTAAATGAAGGCTAAGGGATCAAACTTAGTATTTAAAGTCAAGGATATGGAATCAGAATTTAGGCAAGTCTGTGATGACCTAAACTGATTACATATACCTTGTGTACAAGGTCTAAGTTCCATAAGTTGGATGATGTTTGGAACTTGGTTATATTCAAAAAGGTGTAATCTAACTTCACAAATAAAAATTAGATAAAAGAAATCAGCTGCATTATATTTTCTATACAGCAAATTGTTGTTCAAGCAGACTGATAGGTACTTCAGCAGACTGATGAACCTGCTGATATATACCTCGATTAATTCAAGATTATATTGGAAGATTACACGGATAAGGACAGCCAACTACCTCTGAATCGATCAAACAAATCAGTGGTTAGGATTAAAAGAACGTTGGGATGATACAAGACTTTATCCAATGGACACAAGTCAAAGGGTGGACAGACTGCACTGTCAAAAAGGAAATCTGACAGTGTCAGTCCTATGAATAGTGACAGAAAGCAAATCAGATGGGACAAAAACAAGGAACGGTTATATTTGAATTTCAAATACAAGTCACATGCTCTCCTACCTATAAATAGAGGACTTCAAACTCATAAAATGAGGATGAATTTTGGATAAACTTTAAGAGATAATTCTGAGCTGAAAAACACCCTGCTGATCTTACTGAGCATAAAGCTGCTGATCTAGAGAATTTCTTCAAGTGAATTCTGTATTCAAGCTACATCAAGATTACACACTTGAAGACTGCAAGCTGCTGATTATATCATCCTAATCAAGCTGCTGCAACTGAATCATTTATTTGATTAATCCTTTATTTTATAAAGAATCTGCTGAAGACAGTGAAGCACTTTGGGTGTGAAAGACTGTTGTTTGTGGTGGAGCTGGTGAAGAGGCAATCCTACCCTTCAAGGACCAGTGGAAGACTCAGGAGCAGCAATCCTACCTGTTCCCAGTTTTCAGTTTGTGAAGCCATAGTTATTGGTGAAGGACAAGCAACTTAGGAATCTTTGTAACAGCTACATCAAAGATCTCTAGTGAATTTCCTCCAACACCATAGGAGAAGAGTGGACTGACAGGATTACACCACCTGGAACCACTATAAAAACTGCCTACTTACTTTCAGCTTTTACATTCTGCACTTAGTTTATTTCACACATCAATCTACTGAATCTAGCAACTGAAATCACACACATACACTATTGAGTATCTAATACTTAGTATCATATTTAACAACAAGTATTAAGGCTTAATTTTGATATAATTCCGCTGCACAAATTCAGTAACTTAAACTGTCAGTAGACTATCGTTTATCGACGGAGCTATCGAAGTCTCGACGACTATCGAAGTATCGCAGAGCCGCCGAAGTTGCGTAATTTGTTAACTCCAAAGTTTTAAGTGTTAAGTTTATTCACCCCCCCCCCTCTAAACTTAACCAAAGCCTTTTCAAGGGACCAACATTGACCTACCCGTCGTCGGCGGCACTGAGGTGTGATATTAAATCCTTGGAATGGTAGGGTAAACTGCATGCATGACATCACGTTTATTATTCCTAAAATTATTATATGTTGTGGTGTATGATTTGATTTATATTTATGTCATGATTTATTTTCCACAACTGCATATTATCTCATGGTATCTAAACTGCTAAACGTGATAAATTGACTTATGATGACTTCGTGAAAGGGGAAAAGTAACAAGAACGTTGAACACAATAATAAAAAATGCAAATTAATTTTCGGAAGAGAATGTTCCTCTTAAGCCTTCCAACTTAAGTGACATTGATAAGAATGTCACTGCTATCACTTGTGTTGAACGAGAGACAAACAAAATTTAGTTCAAAGATGACGAGAATGATTCGGTATCAATCTCACTAGACATCCCACGGTTCATGAGTAGTGTCTACTCAAATAAACTGCTAGTTCACGGTCATTTCCTTTACAGAAAGCCAAGAATAGAAAGATAAATGTCTACAAGTGTAAGTCCTCTAAACTAAATAAGTTAAAGGCTAAATCGAAATATTGATAAAAGAGAATTATATGATAAGGAAAGTGATTTCGTATCACTAACCTATGAATCCTTAGAGACTTTCTTAACCGAGTAATTTGACTCAAAAGCTAAAGTTCTTTTGTAAGAACAAGGTAGCTGGGCATTCATGATGAAGAGTAGACAACGGACAGTTATTTCAGCTAAGAAAGTGGGAGTGATATAAGGAAACAAACTTCGGATTTTAATCCTTGAATATCCCAGAAATTTAATTTCTGTTTTTCAGGTTCGTTGGAACGAATGGATTCACCTTCAAATCGATAATATAGTTGCCTCAAAGAAAGTGAATACGACATTTGTATACGATTCTGAGACTCGGACTTTTGTCTGATAAAGTCAAAACCACTAAGTAATGCTGAAAAAGTATATGTAACACAACATAAGCTATTAAGACAAATGGTTTCCGTATTTAGATAAACGATTCTTCAACATCTATTAATTAGTGCATATATCCTAAAGATAAGATCTGAAGACTGGCTAAGGGTGATTCCTATCTCCCAGTCTAAGAACACTATCTCAAAGGAAAAATGACTAAGTTACCTTTCAATTAGGAAAAGATAATAGTGATAAAGAAGTATCATAGCTTGTTCATATTGACCTTCGGGGACTTATGAAGGATACAAGCTAGTGGGAGCTTTCGAGTAATAGACCTTCTTTGTCTAATGACTACTCGAAACGCCGATTAGTTTATCTAAATTTTTGGAGGAATCTCTGATATCACCAGAGAAGAGAGTATTCCATGCTCAGATATAGGCTATAGCATAGTATTTGGAACTGATGCTCGGCCTACCCCGAGTGAAATGATTTCACTGAAAGGATAAACCATAGATTGTCTTGTATAGTTATTGATATGCTACAATACACTGCTTAACTCAATTAAAATATTGGTTGCAAAATAACGGTTTATGTAATACCGAGAAGTCTACCTAAAAGATGCTTATGAATTTATGGATCAAGAGTGAACTACGTTTACTCCACTTTCGTAAATAGAGGCGTTTAGCACTTGGTGCTTGAAGGTAGGACTGGAGATTTTGCATACACGTTCAGATGGTGACTGTTCGTGAAATATCTTAATGCAATGAGTAAAGCCTGGTTACACTGTTACATCCTTTCTAAAAGAATGTTTAGATAACAACCTTAGACCTTGAAGTAAAGTTACTCAAGGAGTTACTATTTGATTTAATCAGACCACATCCAACTTTGGTTGTTGGGGATGACACTGATAAATACTACTAAACCAGATTAGAATATCAAACCACCCAAATGCAGTGGGAGTATGGTTTCATCCATTGACTCGCTGTGACTATGCAGACTTTACAGTCTGCTGGGGGTGATTGATAACCTATGGTCTTTTGGAAGGACTGTATAAGATTCTGATAATAAGAGGTTGGTTTAAAGCCACAAATCTGTATATGGATTTTTGGTACTCCAGTACTGTTCATACTCTTGTAGAACAACCTGAGTGTCTCAGGCCCAGTGGGAGTAATTGGATCTACATGGAAAAGAGTCGAATGAATGGGAAAGTTTAACTTTCTAAGCAAAGCCAAGTGGTCTGGGGGTAATTCCCTGAGAAGTAGATAGTTCAATAGGGCAGATGCCCTGAAACTTTCTCACCACTCAGCCTTGCTTAACTCCCTAAAAAGCATAAAGACTAACAGGGGTGATGCCCTGAAACTTTCTTGCCGTACAAAGGCGCTTGAATTCTTTTGGAACAGAAGGGTTTTTAGCTTAAATCCAATGGCAGTTGACTGCCTGTGCTTATATCCATTGGGGGATTAGAGCAAACCTCTAGGTCATTAAAAGTCACATGTTTGAAATGTGTGGGCTTGACCAGAATATTGATGAGTCTTTTGTAGACCAGAGAATCAATATTGGTAAAGTAGTAGACATTAGTGTTTATACAGGTAACACTGCAACAGTTGTGAACAACATGGGTGTGTTATCTGAAGTAAAAAACTGACGAGCCAAAGCTTTTCTGAATCAGAGAAGTGGACTATATTCTTAGAATTTGATTCAGTCGAATTCATGAGAACAAGTTGTTGGCAATATCCCATCCATCTTATTGGTGAAAGATGATAATGCATTTTCGAATGCAGAATTCAACGAAGGTTTCCTACCCAACCCCTCATGGAATAATTCTCTTAGTCTTCGGATATAGAGAAAATAGGATAGTTTCTCTTTTGGATAGAGAAAGTCAGGTTATTAAAAGTCAATAATAGTCGAATCTTGGATTCAGTTGTTGAAAGCAGTATAGTGCATCCTCAAGTGTCTTTCGACAACGAGGAATTATATGCTTGTGTATTCGGGTGTAAACCTGAATATTGTTGACTACACTGATTCTGATTATTAGTCGGATTAAGGATGATCGTGAATCGATCTCAGGCTTAGTGTTTACTCATTGTGATGGAGCTATAGTCTGGAGCAATCCAGCACTGCCAATTTGACTCTGTTAGTCTAATACATAGCAGCTTTCGAGCAGCTAAAGAGCAGTGTGTCTTGAGAAGTTCTTCGTTGGATCGGGAAGTGATTCCAGATCTCGTTGAGCCGATACCATTTTACTGTGAAAACAGTTGAGAGGTAGCTCATACAAAGGATCTTCGCAATCACAAGAGGTCAAAATCATATTGAAAGTAAGTACCACCTGGTCAGACAGATCGTACAGAGAGGCGACGTTACGGTCCTAAAGATCGCCTCGAGCCGACAACCTAGCTGATTAGTTTACCAAGTCGTGTGGCATCTAATGTCACTGATAAGTGCTTGTCGGGTATAAAATTGGGAGATATGTCTCATCTGCTTTAGAGCAAGTGGGAGAATGTTGTGGATAGAAATAATAAGGGTGTGGTTCTATAAAAACAATCATTGCTTGTCTTTACGGGCAAGTGGGAGATTGTTAGTTATAGTGTGCCCGAAAGACAATTGTTGCTTGTCCTTACGGGCAAGTGGGAGATTGTTGGAAGTAACGCCCGAAAGATAATTTATGTAATTGTTTTTAGAATTAATAAATGACAGATTTATTCTCATCTTATTATTTGCTTCGTGCTTATATTTAATACACTATTGAAAACCCTAAGTTGTTTCAGATGTAGCCATATAACTTAGTGTGTGACGCACGCGAGGATTAAGTCTATGGTGATACACTTGAAATGTTAGTCCGTGGTGAACTTAATCAAAGTATGGGGTCTATTGATTAAACCACCATTAATGCGTCCAGAACTCTTTATGGTGTGACCGTCTTATCCGGACCATCGACATTGGTTGTCTAAGTGGGGCGTTTATATATGATGATAGTCATATAGGACTGGACCGATTTAATCTGCGTTTCTCATATAATTCCGTGATTGAGAAATCTTATTAAATCACAAGATGATCATATATGGATTAACCTTAATCCTGAAGTGATTGCATACTCCTACTTGTTTCAGGATAGGGTTTGATGTGTTCATTAAGGATCGCTAAGAGGCGCGGTCCAAACCACTTTCACGTTGGCACTATTCTGGAATGAGTGAGAAGTGTGTGTCTCATAGATATGGAATTCATTCCTTCCTGCGGGAAGTAGAAAGACAATCCCCTTATTTGTTGATCCTAGAAACTGATCGATCCACGGAGTTCGTATTGGTTATGAACTAATTGATCACTAGTGGGTTAATGGTAAATAAGGATAAGATGTATTGAAGAAGGTTTACGGAAATAATCCTGCTTCATTACGGATAGTCTATGGAGGGTTAGTTTATATGTAATGATTATATCAATGGACACTTATCGACTCGACTCGACGTTTTGAGAATAAGTTATATCTATAATTGATAGAGTTCAGTTTCGGATTTATAGTGGCGTAATTCCGGAATTAATAAGTTGAGTGGAAATATTATGTTCGATGAATGTTTTATTTAATTTATTGTAGCTACTGGTTATAGGTCCATGGTCCCCGGGTTGGCTCCTAACACGCGAGGGTTTTCTCGTTTTATGGAACCTCGAGAATAAATTAAATAGTTGGTCTATTTAATGAATATGCAATATTATTTATTTGGTAAATAATATGTAAAATAGAAAAGACATTTTTTTATTAAAATAATGGCTTGTAAGTGGCGCCCCAATATGTGAGAAAATTAGGAAAAGAAATCTTTCTAGATTATGTCACATGTGTAATTAATTAATTATCTATTTGTTGGATAATTAATGAAAAAATTAAGAGATTGATTTTTTGGGAATTATCTCTTATTTTGTGGGAAAATATCTTTTTCTTATGGGAATAGGTTTTTGTGGTGCGAAAAGGATAATTCTCTTGACTAGTTATTTTCCTATATAAAGAGAGTTCCTCCTAACTCAAAAAACAATACAATTTGCGCCACCAAGTAAATAAAGAGGAAGATCACGGCAAGGATCGACGTCCACCAGTCATCGCTAGGAGATACAATCCGGAAGATCACGGCTTCTCCCTCTCTGTTGATTTATCGTCTCTCTCCGGTTTGGGTAAATCTACTAACCTTGTTGTAGATTGTTAATTAATTATGTGAATTAAAATCGTGGTAAAATCGCATGAGAATTTAATTCGTAGCTTCCGCTGTGTTAGATCGAGTGTTTCGATCGGTGCTGAGAATCAGATCTGACGATCCAATTATGGATCGTATCCGGATTCGAGTTTCTGTATATCCAGCAGTTATAACATAATAACCGTCTAAATACAGTTTCTACAAAACATTCTGTTGATTTTGTGTTGGTCAGATTTTTGTCATGCTGAGCCGGTCGTCTTGCACTCGGCACTCTTTAGCACACACACACACACACACACACACACACACACACACACACACACACATATATATATATATATATATATAAAATAAAAAGTTGAACTAGGCATTGCAAATGAGGCTCCCCATCAGCATGATTTTCAGTACAGACTCTAGCATAAAAAATGTCTAAGTCTTTAAGTAAATTAAACAAAAAATCTAGGCAGAAAAGTGGTATTATTGGGCAATGTGGGTATGTTAAAAATACTGATTTTCCCTGAAGTCTGTATGGGGGAGGTCTGCGAGGCATATTTAGTTTTCTTAGAGAGAGAATGATGTGTTGGGAGGATTTTGCATCATAAAAACAAAAGAAAATTTATAAACCTATACTTAACATGCAAACTAACTCCTAACCGACCAAATACCGGGTAGTTGATAGCATAGTAGGGTAAGTACGGGGTCGATCCACGGGGAAAAGGGATATTAAATCTAATCTATTAATCCTACCAATTGCTACTCAAGAAAACAAATAAACGAAAGACAAAACATAAAAACAGAAAATAATTCAAATAATCTAACCTAAGGAATAAAATAAACAAACTAACCTAAGGAAACATGGGATCAAACCAAGTACAAACCTATGTGATCTCAACCCTAGTTCAATTCATGATTTTAATTCGGTTTGTGGTTTCACCTTATCACGAGACATAAACCCCTAATTCCTTAGTGAATTTATTCTCAAGCTATGAATTCCTAATTCCTTAGTGAATTCAATTATCGATCTCTCCTCTTCCGAATGTTGAGACCAATATTACATACAAAACGAAGATGTAGATTCAAGTTAACTTCCGTATTTTAGAATCTAACAACCTAGATAATTAATCGATTAATTTGTCATCATCAATGATTAAAGATCCTATCTTTCTATGGTGATCTAGTCTACGCAACTCTCGTATGTTGTAAACATATCAATTAGTAAACATATCTCTCGATATAAATTCACATAATAGCATCATAATCATAGAACGATACAAAATAAATTAAAGATCATGAAAAATAAATAAGGATTGAATAAATTAAAAATAAACTCACATAGTTTGGTACATGATTGAATCCATGAATCGAAAACGGAAGAAAAACGACATCTAATCTAACCCCGGATCACCCGAGCACAAGGCTCGGGTGACCGGCCTTGAACCAGTAAAGCTGCCGCCCTGTTTGTATATATTGCGGCTGGAAATAATGTGTTGAATTATGGGGATATAGGTTTTCAATACATGCTCGCATATATATAGGAAAAGAGAGGCGGCTGGGAGACAATTAGGGTAACAAAGTATGTCGGCTGAAGCAATGCATGAAAAATGCGGCTGGATTAATCCTAATTTAGGTAGGAGATTTCTAAAATTCATATCTTGAGTTGTAGACCTCCAAAAATTATGATCCGAATGTCATAATTAAGCTCTCGGAAAACTCTACAACTTTCATTAAGGACTCTTCTTCAGAAAACGCCTTTTTGATAAGCCCGTCGTATTACGAGTATATTACGACATTTTCCAAAGTAGTTTCAGCAACAACAGCATCCAAACTTGTAACGCTCATATCTCGGGCCTCGTAAGTCGGAATGAAGTGATTCAAAATCCTGTAGAATCCTCTCTTCAAGCCCTACAAATCTTCTCTTGAGGTCCAGAGTCAAATCAGTTGTTATCATATCAAGAACTGCGTCGAAAGTTCGGCTGCTTGAAAGCTTCATTCCAAGCTTTATCTCCATCTTCCTTCCATTTCACTTCTCTTCCATGCAAAACCTCATCATTTAATCCTCTTGCATGCCAAAATATGTATCTACAATATAGGAAAATATACCAAAGCGTAACACAATCCCAAAATAACATAAAATCACAATTTAAGCACATAAATCGTTACATTTTGCAATTAACCACTTAAAAACATCGTTTGCTCAATATTTCATTTATAAGCTCGATTTCTATGATAAACATCCATATATGGGGAATATTGATATAAAATATATCCTTAAAAACACTACAAATTAGCCCTTAACAACACCCCCACACTTAACCTTTTGCTCGTCCTCGAGTAAAACAAAACATAAACATACTATCAAGAATCCACATAACCTGACACGAGATATAGTCAAAATCATGACAAGCTAGTATTCAGCAAATCGACCTCACTCGGTGATGTGTGTGCATAACCTACTAAACTTCCACCGATCCTCTCTCGATATAATACATCAAGCACTAACAGTTATCCGGTCAACTAAACGAGAACTTCATTCTATCTACAGCACTTACCTAACAAAACTAATTACCAAGAACATAGTAACTAACTCACAACTAAATTCCTTTGCTTAGTACCAAGAAAATACCTTTCGGGTCTCTACTGGGTTTAGATCAACTTGACTTAGAATTCCAAAAAGCGTACATTTTATATTTTATATTCCTATCGTCGCGTCTCAAAAGTATAACACTCTCCCCTACATTAGAAGCAGTCACCCTGAGATCACTCAATCCCTTACCGTCCAAGGTAAACCACACTCCCCATTTGGGGCAGTATCCAAATGGACTCGAGGTGATAGTTACAAACAAAATTCCCGCAAAGAAATTTTATTCATTTATTATTATTCATATGTATATATATATTTAAATCTCCTTGGAAACTCTCGGTCAAATATATTTCTAACACATTCAAGACTCTTAAAGTTTTCAAGAACGCTAAGGTACCGAGATTCTAACCGTGAGTATAGTACGAATTCTTAACTTTCATCAATGCTAAGTAAGTGTTATCTGTATCAAGAATTAACTTTCCTTTAACTAACCGGAAACTATTCTATATTTGGCTCTTCATCTAATAGGTTCGTGAAATGAAGGTTCAAGTGAGTATCGATCTACTAAACCTATTCTTAGAACATGATATGACTACTGATAACAACTAAAGGGTGCCAGATTATAAAACTAGCATGCAATTGAAATGTTACTCGGGACGAAACAAAAATTTTGAAAAATTTAGCACTTTTTCATAGAAATATAACAGATTAAGCAAATGACTGTAGATACACATAAACCATCCCCTCCCCCACACTTAAACTGCAACTTGCCCTCAAGTTGTACGAAATAAAAAGAAAAAGAAAACTTAGGCGATTGTCGTTCGAATGTGGCAATTCGGGAAGTGGGCATACTCCGGATCCGAAATGCCGAAGAAAGCAAGAGATCGTGGACCATCCACCGGAAAACCGAATTCATCTACGGCTCACAAACGCTAATATCCCGCACACTTGAAAAACACGGAAGTATCTCGGGGACAAGGGGGAATATAATATATAAAGCACAAGGAAGAGAAGTCAAAGAATTTTCGATTAAGCTCAAATAAAGATGGAACATATACATGAAATATTACAAAATAGTAGGCTAGGTGCAACTATATGAAAATGCATTACAATGCAATCTATGTGAAAAATCCTAAAAATAAAATAAAAACGAGGTAGTATTACGGAAACCGACGAGTTAACTACACTCAAAAAGAAAAATAAACTAGGTGGTATTACGAAAACCGACGGTGACCACACTTAAGAAAAATAAAAGGAAAAATAGAAAAACAATGCAACTATATGAAATGCAACTAAATGAAATGCATTTAAATGATATGCAAAAAGAAAATAAAATAAAAGAAAGAAAACTAGCCCACTATATGAAACACGACATATATATAAACGTCTACCACATAATGACAAAGTTACGATAAACGACGGTTTGTCACTAGTGCCGACGCGCCTTAAGACTTATCGAAAGTGATAGACTTATGGAAACCAACAATCATCTATCTAAACGGTATAACTCATATGGAGAAAGGACGTAGCATACGGAAAACCGACGAGTAGCTACCCATATGAACTAAAAAACAAAGGAAGCACGTAAGTCTTAAAAGCTTAAAAGATTCATCGGAGCGGTGTGTAGCATACGGGAACCGACATTAGCTACTAATTAACCATAAGAACGAGTTATAGTTTACGAGAACCGACAAGTCACTATAACATGCCTAGATGAATCATATCTAAAGAATTGATCAATTATCTAACATGGATTCATAGATGGAAAGGTAAAAACATATAAGTTCGGGACATCTATGTAAACATCAATTAGCCACGAAGCTCGAATGAAAAATCCACATCAAATAAAAGCATTGAAAATAAAATCAAAAATTTAGAACCCGGACCGAACCCCGGACGAACGTTCACTTAGCGTTCAGAACTGGACGGGCGTTCCACCTTGCAGACGCTCGTCTGCCTTGAAAACCGACCGGACGGGCGTTCAGAAAGTATAGACGCTCGTCTGGTCCTTTAAATCAGAACAGGATTGAAAATATTTGAACGGACGAGCGTCCAATACTTCCCAACGCTCGTTCACCTGCAGATGAAGAACTGGACGGGCGTCCAACAGAACAGACGCTCGTCCATACAACAAGAATGCACAGACAAGCAGGAAAAAACACAGCAAAACCCTAAATACTTATGAACACAACACAAAACAACACGGATCAAAGCAAGAAGCTTATTATCAAATTAAGCACGGGGGTTAGACTAGGTAACACATAAACATATAAACTTCACGTAAAACAAGTTGAGTAAAAAACTTTTGCACATTCTTAACCTAACGGTCATCGAAACACGGCAAAATAAAAACTCTCAACTTGGTATACGCTACTTTTATTAAAAACAAAAATAAAACGTAACAAAATCGAGAACTAACAAAACTAGATTCAACATGACACCTATTCCCCGGCAACGGCGCCACTTTTGTTGGGAGGATTTTGCATCATAAAAACAAAAGAAAATTTATAAACCTATACTTAACATGCAAACTAACTCCTAACCGACCAAATACCGGGTAGTTGATAGCATAGTAGGGTAAGTACAGGGTCGATCCACAGGGAAAAGGGATATTAAATCTAATCTATTAATCCTACCAATTGCTACTCAAGAAAACAAATAAACGAAAGACAAAACATAAAAACAGAAAATAATTCAAATAATCTAACCTAAGGAATAAAATAAACAAACTAACCTAAGGAAACATGGGATCAAACCAAGTACAAACCTATGTGATCTCAACCCTAGTTCAATTCATGATTTTAATTCAGTTTGTGGTTTCACCTTATCACGAGACATAAACCCCTAATTCCTTAGTGAATTTATTCTCAAGCTATGAATTCCTAATTCCTTAGTGAATTCAATTATCGATCTCTCCTCTTCCGAATGTTGAGACCAATATTACATACAAAACGAAGATGTAGATTCAAGTTAACTTCCGTATTTTAGAATCTAACAACCTAGATAATTAATCGATTAATTTGTCATCATCAATGATTAAAGATCCTATCTTTCTATGGTGATCTAGTCTACGCAACTCTCGTATGTTGTAAACATATCAATTAGTAAACATATCTCTCGATATAAATTCACATAATAGCATCATAATCATAGAACGATACAAAATAAATTAAAGATCATGAAAAATAAATAAGGATTGAATAAATTAAAAATAAACTCACATAGTTTGGTACATGATTGAATCCATGAATCGAAAACGGAAGAAAAACGACATCTAATCTAACCCCGGATCACCCGAGCACAAGGCTCGGGTGACCGGCCTTGAACCCAGAAAGCCGCCGCCCCGTTTGTATATACCGCGGCTGGAAATAATGTGTTGAATTATGGGGATATAGGTTTTCAATACATGCTCGCATATATATAGGAAAAGAGAGGCGGCCGGGAGACAATTAGGGTAACAAAGTATGTCGGTGAAGCAATGCATGAAAAATTAGGATTTGGATTAATCCTAATTTAGGTAGGAGATTTCTAAAATTCATATCTTGAGTTGTAGACCTCCAAAAATTATGATCCGAATGTCATAATTAAGCTCTCGGAAAACTCTACAACTTTCATTAAGGACTCTTCTTCAGAAAACGCCTTTTTGATAAGCCCGTCGTATTACGAGTATATTACGACATTTTCCAGTAGTTTCAGCAACAGCATCCAAACTTGTAACGCTCATATCTCGGGCCTCGTAAGTCGGAATGAAGTGATTCAAAATCCTGTAGAATCCTCTCTTCAAGCCCTACAAATCTTCTCTTGAGGTCCAGAGTCAAATCAGTTGTTATCATATCAAGAACTGCGTCGAAAGTTCGGCTGCTTGAAAGCTTCATTCCAAGCTTTATCTCCATCTTCCTTCCATTTCACTTCTCTTCCATGCAAAACCTCATCATTTAATCCTCTTGCATGCCAAAATATGTATCTACAATATAGGAAAATATACCAAAGCGTAACACAATCCCAAAATAACATAAAATCACAATTTAAGCACATAAATCGTTACATTTTGCAATTAACCACTTAAAAACATCGTTTGCTCAATATTTCATTTATAAGCTCGATTTCTATGATAAACATCCATATATGGGGAATATTGATATAAAATATATCCTTAAAAACACTACAAATTAGCCCGATTGAACCTTGAAAAGAATTTGTGCAGCGGAATAATATCAAATTAAGCCTTGTTACTTGTTGTTAAATATGATACTAAGTATTTGATACTCAGTAGTTTATGTGTGTGATTTCAGTTGCTAGATTCAGTAGATTGATGAGTGAAATAAACTAAGTGCGTAAAGTAAAAGTAAATAGCCCGATTTTATAGTGGTTCCAGGTGATGTAATCCTGTCAGTCCACTCTTCTCCTGTGATGTTGGAGGAAATTCACTAGAGATCTTTGATGTAGATTTTACAAAGATTCCTAAGTTGTTTGTCCTTCACCAATAGCTATGGCTTCACTAACCGGCGGGAACGGTAGGATTCGCTCCCGAGTCTTCCACCGGTCCTTGAAGGGTAGGATTGCCTCTTCACCGGCTCCACCACAAACAACGATCTTTCACACCTAACGAGATGCTTCACTGTCTTCGACGGGTTCTTTATAAAATAAAGAATGAATCAAATAGATGATTCAGTTGCAGCAGCTTGATTGGGATGATGTAATCAGCAGCTTGCAGTCTTCAAGTGTGTATGCTTGATGCATCTTGAACACAGAATGCACTTGAAGAAAATAACTAGATCAGCAGCCTTAAGCTCTGTAAGTTCAGCAGGGTGTTTTTCAGCTCAGTATTGTCACTTAAAGTTTATCCCAAAATTCATCCTCTTGTTTCTGAGTTGAAAGTCCTCTATTTATAGGTAGGAATGCATGTGACTTGAATTTGAAATTCAAATGTGACCGTTCCTTGTTTTTGTCCCATCTGTTCTGCATTCTGTCACTATTCATAGGATCGACACCGTCAGATTACTTTTTGACAAGGTACCGTCCACCCCTTTGACTTGTATCCAATGGATAAAAATATGGATCATCCCAACGTCTTTTTAATCTCAGCCTTTGATTTGCTTGATAAGTCAGAGGTAGTTGGCTGTTCTTATCCATGTAACCTTCCAATAATCTTGAATTAATCGAGGTATATATCAGCAGGTTCATCAGTCTGCTGTAATACCAATCAGTCTGCTGAACATCTTATTTTTGTCTGCAAAGTATAATGCAGCTGATTACTTTTATCTAACTTTTATTTGTGAAGTTAGATTACATCATTTTAAAATATAACCAAGTTCCAAACATCATCCAACTTGTGGAACTTAGACCTTCTACACAAGGCATATGTAATCAGTTTAGGTCATCACAGACTTGCCTAAATTCTGATTCCATATCCTTGACTTTAAATACTAAGTTTGATCCCTTAGCCTTCATTAACTGAGTTTGAACCCTCAGCCTTCGAACTTCAGTCTTCAGCAGGTTCCTGACCAGTCTACTGACCTATCTACCTTACTGACCTAGACCAGTCTGCTGATATCAATTAGCAGCCCTTTACAGTGCTTGTTTGATCAAACCTATTTATGAATCAAACTCTAATAAACCTATACATTTTATCTAGACATCTTTTTGCCTTTGCACTATAACTGCTAGTATGGCACTCATCATCAAAACTAAGAAATAAGTCCAACAATTTCCCCCTTTTTGGTGATGATGCCACTACCCTCACCTAATCAGCAAAGCAAAAAGATAAAAACAAAACAGAACAAATTCAGTCAATTTTCATTATAAATATTTGTTCACAGTTATTACAACTAGATACAGCAAAGATAAACAGTGATAAGTAGCTGATCTATTGTCTCTTCTCTCTTTCTTGTCTAGCCTTCTCAGCTTGCTCTTGATAGGCTCTGATCTCTTCTATCATTTGACTCATCCATTCATTCTCAATTAGTGTAAAATCAATATAAGAATTGACTTGTTTCCACCAGTTCCATGCTTCAGGCAGGACAAGATTGATGTCATTCACTCTGAATCCAAACCTCATATAAAGATCCTTGAATTCATTAAGTGAGTCTTTTGCTTTTGTGATAGGCAGTACTCTATCACCTCTGCCACTTCTTCCACCTCTGCCTCCTCTGTAAGTTGCCCTTAAAGCTTTGACTCTTGCTTCCCAAAATTTTAATCCCAAGAAAGAGTTTAGACCTTCATGAAATCCCATGTCATGATAAGGTCTCCTTCTATTATAATACTCTTTCTTGTATTGTGACAGGAGATCATCGGTGAGTTGAACTCTGGCAGGTACAGGTCTCCTGAAAGCATTGGTATCATCAATCCATCTCTTCTGTGCAAAGAGTCTTGCAGCCTCCTTTCTTTGCTGCACTGATTGGCCCTCTTCCCCCTTAGTGACATCATCAACAAAACGGGATATGAGGCCATGAATACCCTCCTGTGATACAATCACTCTATGCAATTGACCTTCCATGGTTCCAGTTCTAGTATCAATGGCAGTGATCCTAGATTGCAATGTCTCCTCCATTCTGTTGATCCTTTCAGTAAGTTTGGGATCAGGCATAGCAGGTTGTTGTGCAAAGAACGTAGGCTCAGCAGGTTTAGGCGTATCAGCAAGCTTGTCAAGTTTCTCATGGATAGAAATAAGTTGGTCTTTTAGAAACTTGTCTTTGGCAGTATTTCCAACCCTGATACCCCTGACATCTAGTATCAAGTCATTCATAGCATTTTGAGTGGATGCAAAATTTGAAGCAACTGTATCAGTAGATTGTCTGTTATCATTTACCATCTTCATTAGTTCTTCAAATCTCTGTTCTTGCCTGTCCAGTTGAGTTCTTAACTGTTGCATATCATTTCTTACAGTTCTTAACTCATTGAAAACTTCAACTGGCACTCCACTGGTCATTCTACTAGCAGTAGGTCCATCAGCAGGCTCCTCAACTCTATATTGTGCCTGTTGTCTGCTGATGACCATTGCTTTACTCATATCTCTCCCAGCAGGGGGAGGTCCTTCCTCTACCATTGCACCAAGAATGTCTTCCATAACCGGATCTTGTGCAGGTTCCTCAGCAACTTCTTCTTCTCCAAAAATTTGAAATTCTTCATCACTGTAGTCATAGTCCAGCAGCTGTTCTTCTTGATTAACAACAGCAGCTTGCTGACTATCCTTCCCTACAGTGGCCTTGGCTCCAGCAGGCTCCACTACAGCAGCCTCATCAATAACGGGGGTTTCCTCCAAACCCAAAGTTTGTTCCAACCCGTGTCCAGTGTTTGTTTGAGACTCGTACCTCCTCTTCATTCTCGTGGATTGTACCTCCCTGTTCCAACCAATCTTTGTGTAAGAGTGCCGTTTGTATCCCAGGTTCTACTATTTCTCCATCCAAATCCTCACTCTGTTCATCTTCATTTTGTGCAGCAGGTTCTACAACATGAAATGTACTTGGTTCATCGACCACCTACCAAAGACTCAAAGTGATTCCTTCATTGATCGGTGCTTCAAGATCATCCATGGTGAGATCCTGTAGATCCTCATCCATTTCTCCAGTCTGCTGGCCCTCAGCAGACTTACTAGTATCAGTAGACTGTTGTGCAGGAGGTTCATTTATCAATGCAGTCCCACTGGTTTCTCCTGGTCCGGAGGGGAAATCTCCTCTGAAGTCAGATGATGAGGAAGAATCATCATCTCCATCTCTTGGATCCCTAAACTTAATACCCTCCTCCTTCGTTGCTCATCAAATAGATCCATCGATCCTGGATTGCAAGCAGGTGGTATCAACCAGATCCAACAGGGTTCTCTACTCCCAACTTGTTAAAAGCCCATTCCTCAAAATCGGTCATAGGTTCAAGGCACTGGCTTTTGTCTCTTGTAGAAACCAAACTTCCATTGAAAATAATCAAGCAATTTGTGAAGTTTGGGATCCACATATTCTTCGCTTTTCTTCCTCTCTTTCACATGCCTTTCAAAGGGCATGAAAGATCTCTCGGGAGCAGCTCCGTAGCTTGTTGACCTCAAAGGTTCCAACAAGCGGACTCATGGTCTCTTCTACGGATGTTTGAAAGTCGCAGTTGCCGTGATTGTGTAATTGTACCTACTACTTCCATCCGTATCACACTTGGTTCCCCCGACTTACATGCTCATCGCCAGGTTAGCGAGATCGCTCTTCCCCCGAACTATTGCCAAACTTGCGGTGGTCTTCAACCAAGTCTTCAATCACCTCTTCAACTACCACAAAGGTTCGTAGATTGCCGTGGTTCTTCGATTGATACTACATCGAGCTCGAGTTCGCAGATCGTCGTATATCTTCAATCATTGCTCAACAACAACCTGTGCAACATCAGTAGATTCACCAATGATATTTTCTACAGCAGGCACTGGTACAGCAGACTGCTGTGATTCTTCAACGGATTGCTCAGCAACAACCTGTTCACTTCCAGTAGATTTGATAACCTCTTCAGGTGAGGAATCACTGATTACAACTGGTGGAATGATAGTTAAGGGCTCAGCCTCAACAGCCTCTTCTTCCTCTTCTACTGAAGTCTCTTCTTGGACTTTTTGTTTTTCCAAGATTCTCAGTTCTTTTCCTTTGCCATACTTTTTCTTTTTGGCAACCTCTTTCATCCTCTTGGATAGGGGTTCATCATCATCATCATCATGTCCAGTAGACTTTCTCTTTCTACTATCTTCTTTCTGTTGCTTTGTCAGAATTTCAACAACAGTTCTACTATCCCGCCAATATGCTTTTTGACTTTAATTACTTTGACTGAGTAACGTTCTCTCCAAACAGGGGTAATCCTCGGCAGGTGGGCTCGGCCATCATCTCGATAATTAGGCTTCGCCAGAACCGTCGCAGCTTCGGCCGCCGACAAAAGTACTCGTCGATCCTTGTTTTCTTCTTGTTTTGTTCAATTGATAATACAAGATGAAGTTTAATACCAATGACTGATCTGTCAAGTGAGCTCACCCAAAATGACAAAGACCAATCCCCTTGGCAACCTCATTTGCTCAATTGTCCAAACATAAGTACATGGAATTGTTGATACCAATGACTAATCTGCTAAGTGAGCTCACCCAACATAGCAAAGACTAGTCCCCTTGGTGAATTCCAGTACACTGCTGAATATCAGTCAACCTTTATGAGTCCAAGTTCAGTCCTTAACTTAGCAAATCTTTCACTATCAAGTGGCTTAGTGAAAATATCAGCAAGTTGATCTTCAGTAGGGATGTATAGAACCACCACATCTTTCTTTTCAACATGATCTCTTATAAAATGATGCCTCACCTCAATGTGTTTGGTTCTTGAGTGCAAAACAGATTTTTCGTGATTGCAATTGCACTTGTGTTATCACACATAATTGGAATTTCCTTTTCTTCAATTCCATAATCCCTTAATTGTTGTCTTAGCCATAGTACTTGTGCACAAGCAACTTCCAAAGAAGAATGTATTCGGCTTCGGCAAGTGGAAGTTGAAATAGAATTCGTTTCTTGCTAAACCAGGAGACCGCCTATTTCCCATTAATCGACAGTTCTGTTGTGCTTTTTCTATCAATCTTGCATCCAGCATAATCAGAATCTGAGTAGGATATAACTTTGAAGCTTCCTTCCTTGGAGTACCATATCCCTACTCCCAAAGTCTCTTTGAGATACTTGAGAATTCTCTTAACTGCACCTAAATGACTTTCTTTAGGTTTAGATTGAAATCTTGCACAAACACCTACAGCAAAGGATATATCAGGTCTGCTGGCAGTGAGGTACAGCAGACTGCCTATCATCCTTCTGTATAAGGTCTGATCAACATCTTTGCCTTCTTTATCTTCATCCAATCGATGTTTGTACTCATAGGAGTTGAATTCTTAGTGCTATTTTCCATACCAAACTTCTTCAGCAACTCCTTGGTGTACTTGGTTTGATGAATGAAGATTCCATCCTTCATTTGTTTGACTTGCAATCCCAAAAAGTAATTCATTTCTCCCATCATACTCATTTGGAATTTGCTCTTCATTAGATTTGCAAACTTTTCACAAAGTAAATCATTCTCAGAACCAAATATTATGTCATCCACATAAATTTGTACCAGCAGGTTGCTGTTCCCTTCACTGATTCTGAAAAGTGTCTTATCAATGGTGTCTTTTGTGAAACCATTGTCTACCAAGAATTGAGATAGAGTCTCATACCATGCTCTTGGTGCTTGTTTCAATCCATAAAGTGCTTTGTTGAGTTTATACACTTTATCTTCTTGATCTTTAACTTCAAATCCAGGAGGTTGCTGAACATACACTTCCTCCTCTAGGATACCATTCAAAAATGCACTCTTGACATCCATTTGATATACTTTGAAGTTCTTATATGCATGTGCTAAGAATAATCGATAGCTTCCAATCTTGCAACGGGTGCATAAGTTTCATCAAAATCTATTCCTTCGCTTGAGAATAGCCTTTTGCAACTAGTCCGGCATTATTTCTTACAATGGTACCGATTCATCAAGTTTATTTCGTATACCCACTTAGTACCAATGATATTTGCATAACTTGGCCTTTCAACTAGTGTCCAAACATGATTTCTTTCAAATTCATTTAATTCTTCTTGCATGGCAATTATCCAATCTGGATCTGAAATTGCTTCTTCAACAACTTTAGGTTCCATTTGAGATAGAAAGCAAGTAAACATAGCTTCCAGTTGTCTTCTAGTCCTCACACCTTGTTGTACATTGCCAATAACTTGTTCAGCGGGGTGATTCCTTAACCATTGTGGATTTTGGTTATTTTGATTTTCAGGAACATCATCTTCAGTAGGGTCGCCGTAGTTTCTTCTACGGGGGGGTCGCAGATCCTTGAATTGCTTCGGCTTGTTGCATCAAGTAACATTGTCACAGGTGTTCAAACAGGGCGATTATCGAAACTTTCAAGTCATTGAATCTTTCCAAAACCTCAACACAACTGGATCGGTGACCTGTTGATTTTCAACAGTTCACAATCTTCATCTTCCATACCAAGTAAACTTAGGTTCATCAAACACAACATGGATTGTTTCTTCATGTTTTAGTGACCTCTTGTTCAAGCACTCGAATGCTCGCCGATCGAAGAATATCCCAAGAATATGCCTTCATCGATTTTGGTTGGAATGTTTTCAAATGAACTTTATGATTTAGAATAAAGTATTTGCTTCCAAATGGATGGAAGTAGGATATGTTAGGTTTCCTTCCATTCCAAACCTCATAAGGTGTCTTAAGCAGCCTTCTTGTTTACCGATGTTTGTTTTGTGTATAGCATGTCGTATTTATCGCTTCAAACCTAATATCTTTCGGTAGCAATGCTTCACAAATCATTGTTCTTCCAAAGCTTCCTTTAAGGTTCTCGTTTCTTCTTTCAAAGAACCCCATTTTGCCGAGGTGTACCAAACAGTTGAAGCAAGTTGATGTAGTACACCATTCTATTCACAATATTCTCTTATAACTTTGTTGAGAAATTCAGTACCCTGATCTGATCTTATCTTTATGACGGTTAAACTTTTCTCATTTTGTAATCTCTTCAAAAGATTAGGCATGCTTTGAAGTGTTTCACTTTTCTTGTTCATGAATATCACCCAAGTGTATCTAGAATAATCATCCACAACCACTAGGGTATACTTCTTTCCGTTACACTTGTTGGAGTTATTGGTCCAAAAAGATCCATGTGCATCGGCTCCAACACTCTATTAGTTGATTGTTTGGTCTTTGATTTGAAACTTGATTTTATCTCGTTTACCTTGCCGATGTGCATCACATATTGCATCCTTTTTGAAAGTGATCTCGTGTAAACCAATCACCAGTTTCTTCTTCACCAACCGATTAATATCATCAAAGTTTAAGTGATTCAACTTCTTGTGCCATAACCAATTTAGTTCGGACTTGGTATGCACTAAGTGTGTTTCGGAACCGCAAGTAGACCAATCCACAACATACATGTTCTCGTTGTCTTCTACCAAAGCAAGTACAACTTGATCACCTCTTTCACTAATGACAATACAGTTGTCTTTGTCAAAAGTGACCTTGTATCCCATGTCACAGAATTGTCCAGTGCTCAGCAAGTTGTAGTCCAGTCCTTCCACATATGCAACATTCTTGATTGTGAGTCCATTTCTGATAAGTGTGCCATATCCTCTTGTATATCCAGGTGTATTTTTGTTGCCAAAATTCACCCTTGGACCATCTTTTGCCACAAAGTTTGTTAGACCAGTGCTTATTCTTTGTCATGTGTCTGGAACATCCACTGTCAAAGTACCAGACACCCTACAAAACAAAGTTAATGCATTTTAGGTACCCAAACCTGTTTGGGTCCATAGTGGTCGTAGCAAGCATGACCCTTGGTATGTTTCCATAAGGTCTTCTCCTGAATGTGTCATACTTTGGTTCATACATGTATTCCACACATCCATAAGTTCTAACAGTAGGTTGTGTAGGAATCACATATGTTTTCTGGCCTTTTGGTACATAGTGTTGTTTGAAATGATTCTTGTTGTTAAAAACGTTTGCATAACCATAGGTGTGCTGTCTGTTAGGAACAACCCTATAATATGGAGTCTGTTGAGGTCTCTGCTGAGGCCTTTGCTGATTCCAATGCATAGGTTTTACCCTAGCAAGTATGGTTATACTTACTATTTTTAACAAGTAAGTGCGGGAATATTCCAATCATCAAGTAGGGAACAATCTACCTTTCCCCCGAGATAAGTATCCCTTGAATGATCAACATTTTTGGGTTTAGGATTCTTATCCTTGGAATATTCTCGTTTCTTACCCTTTCCGTGGTCCCGGAGACTTAGTAGCAGTCGCTATCGGCAAGAGAGCTTAGAAGGCACGGCAGATCCTATTTTTAGATTTATTCTTTTTACTAGAGTCGTTGACTTCTTAGACTTCGATTTTGCTTCCTTGAAGCATTCTCAATGGGTTTTTCGCTTCAAAGAACCTTCGGGAGTTGGATCTAGTGCACAAACTTAGGACCAATTCTGGTACTAGGTTCAGTAACCTTACTGGATCCACTCTTGTTAGATTGCTGAGTTCCAAATCCAAGCCCTGTTCTATCTCCATAAGGCTTTCCTGATTTGTATGCAGTATTGGAACAAGATGGTTCAAATAGATTTCGAGGCCGCTTGGATGTTCAGCAGACTTATTTTGATTTTGTCCAACATCTTTTACCTTACCCTTGAGAACTCTTAATTCAGCTTTCAATCTTCCAACTTCTAACTCAAGAGTTTCTTTTTCAGCCTTCACAACCTCATAACCAGATTGTATTATCCTCAGTTGATTAAGGATGGCATCCAAAGTCTCATTGTTGTCAGAATTTCTAGGATTTGAACCACAAGTTGATTCACAATCACTTCCAGCAGGAGTGTTTATAGATACAATGTGGTATACCTCCTCAGTTTCATCCATATTGGCCATCAGTGCATAATCTTCCATCTCAGCAACCAATGCTGTGTCATCTGATTCATTTCCCTTTTCAGATTCAACTTCATAGCCTGATTCATCTTCAGCAACCATAGCCTTCTTGCCAAGTCTTCTTTGTTGACTTTTGGTCTTCAGTAAGTCAGGACAACCATGTCTAAAATGTCCAGGCTTCTTGCAGTTGAAGCAAAGATAATCGTGTTCCTTCCTTGTTTTAACTCGGGACGGTCGGAGTTTGAAGTGTCCTGGTTTCTTGCAATGAAAGCACGAGATAGTCATTATCTTTTCTTGGTTCTTCTTTCCTTCTTTCGGTAGGCCTTTTTGTAAAATTTCTTGCGGGAGCCTTTCCAGTCTTCATCATCCCGATTTTCTTGCTCGTAGGGCAATTTGTTCTTGCATCTCATCCAAGATATCATCCCGTCCTCCCGATGTTTCTTCATGATGTGAAGCGACTAATGCTGTGGTCTTTGGCTCTTCCTTTTCAGTTTCAGGCACAAGCTTTTTGCTAAATTCATAAGCCTTTAAATCTGAAAATAATTTGAAGGTGTCTTCTTCATGCAACTTTCTCATTTCCTCAATTGCAGTCACCTTCATTTTCCAAACATCTCTTGCAGGTAGAGCTTCCAAGATTTTGGTGTTTATTTCCTCTTTTGAATAACTTACACTCAGCAGGGTAAGTTCATCCAGGATTGCATTGAATCTTGATTCCATTTGCTCAATGGTTTCATTAGGTAGCATCTTGAACTTTTGAAACCTCTTTCTGGCCACACTGATTTTGTTCTTCTTTATTGCATCAGTGCCTTCACAGATTAAGTGAATCTTATCCCAAAGTTCCTTTGCAGTCTTGCAATCTTTAACCTTCATATACATATTGCTATCCAAGGTTCTGTAAATGATATCAATAGCAATGTTGTTGAGGTTTGCTCTTTTTCTGTCTTCTGCATTCCATTCTCTTTTTGGTTTAGGAATGTACTCGGTTCTATCACCCCTATTACCGCCTTTGTAATCTCCGGTGGTCCTTCGGTTAGTACATCCATCATCTCATCATGAGTAGCAAGCAAGATATGCCCGCATTCGACGTTTATACTCATCAAATCTATCAAGAGAACACATCAACATAGTTCTAGCATACCGTGTGTTGTCCATGATGCAAGTCTTGAAAATCGGTAACTTGAAAGAAAGTTTTAAAGAATTTTCACAAGCACAACAAGTAGGATTCCTTGAACGAAGAAATCGCTCTCCGATACCAATTGTTGGTCCCTTGAAAAGGCTTTGGTTAAGTTTAGAGGGGGGGGTGAATAAACTTAACACTTAAAACTTTGGAGTTAACAAATTTCGCAACTTCGGCCAGTCCGCGATACTTCGCAGTCGTCGAGACCTCGCAGCCCGTCGATTAACGTAGTCTACCGACGGTTCGCTTTGCATAATTTGTGCAGCGGAATAATATCAAATTAAGCCTTGTTACTTGTTGTTAAATATGATACTAAGTATTTGATACTCGTAGTGTATGTGTGTGATTTCAGTTGCTAGATTCAGTAGATTGATGAGTGAAATAAACTAAGTGCAGAAAGTAAATGCAGAAAGTAAATAGCCCGATTTTATAGTGGTTCCAGGTGATGTAATCCTGTCAGTCCACTCTTCTCCTGTGATGTTGGAGGAAATTCACTAGAGATCTTTGATGTAGCTTTTACAAAGATTCCTAAGTTGTTTGTCCTTCACCAATAGCTATGGCTTCACAAACTGAAAACTGGGAACAGTTAGGATTGATGCTCCTGAGTCTTCCACTTGGTCCTTGAAGGGTAGGATTGCCTCTTCACCAGCTCCACCACAAACAACAGTCTTTCACACCTAACAGATGCTTCACTGTCTTCAGCAGGTTCTTTATAAAATAAAGAATGAATCAAATAGATGATTCAGTTGCAGCAGCTTGATTGGGATGATGTAATCAGCAGCTTGCAGTCTTCAAGTGTGTATGCTTGATGCAGCTTGAACACAGAATGCACTTGAAGAAAATAACTAGATCAGCAGCCTTAAGATCAGTAAGTTCAGCAGGGTGTTTTTCAGCTCAGTATTGTCACTTAAAGTTTATCCCAAAATTCATCCTCTTGTTTCTGAGTTGAAAGTCCTCTATTTATAGGTAGGAATGCATGTGACTTGAATTTGAAATTCAAATGTGACCGTTCCTTGTTTTTGTCCCATCCTGTTCTGCATTCTGTCACTATTCTTAGGATGACACTGTCAGGATTACTTTTTGACAGTGCAGTCTGTCCACCCCTTTGACTTGTATCCAATGGATAAAAATATGGATCATCCCAACGTCTTTTTAATCTCGGCCTTTGATTTGCTTGATAAGTCGAGGTAGTTGGCGTTCTTATCCATGTAACCTTCCAATAATCTTGAATTAATCGAGGTATATATCGGCAGGTTCATCGATCCGTCGTAATACCAATCAGTCTGCTGAACATCTTATTTTTGTCTGCAAAGTATAATGCAGCTGATTACTTTTATCTAACTTTTATTTGTGAAGTTAGATTACATCATTTTAAAATATAACCAAGTTCCAAACATCATCCAACTTGTGGAACTTAGACCTTCTACACAAGGCATATGTAATCAGTTTAGGTCATCACGGACTTGCCTAAATTCTGATTCCATATCCTTGACTTTAAATACTAAGTTTGATCCCTTAGCCTTCATTAACCGAGTTTGAACCCTCTCGCCTTCGAACTTCGGCCTTCGGCGAGAGTTCCCGACCGCCCTCGACCTATCTACCTTATCGACCTAGACCGGTCGTCGATATCAATCAGCAGCCCTTTACAGTGCTTGTTTGATCAAACCTATTTATGAATCAAACTCTAATAAACCTATACATTTTATCTAGACATCTTTTTGCCTTTGCACTATAACAGCTAGTATGGCACTCATCATCAAAACTAAGAAATAAGTCCAACATTTATTTTCTGGGAAAAGCATCTACAACAGAATGGAGATCCCTTTAGCCGAAACTGTTTCTGGTGACTACGAGACTGATTGTACTGATATCAAGTCAGGATCATCTGTTGTATCTGTGAAGTTAAAATACCATAGTTTTATTGACAGGGCATTCAACAAGATGAAGAATCTGTCAGTGATGATAGATAGTTGTCTATTGATGTACAGACCTCAGTGCCCAATGAATTCTGAAGGTTGTGTTAGGGTTAGAGTTTTTGATAACAGATTATGCGAACTTGATTGCAAACAGGCTGAGTTCGTGTTCCCAGTATCTTGTTGTTTGAACATGACCTATTTTGGTAATGCTTATGCCAGTTTGAATGACAAAGAATGTCCTTGGTCAATTACTTATGTTTTGGAAAATGCTACTATTCATTCGTTTTGCGTTTTGAGCTGAGTAGCCCAGATGAACGGTTGCTCAGCCTGCAGGTGGAGGAGATGATGAACTATGCCCTGTACACTCCCCCTGAAACCTTAATGTTAAGTTATACATTAACCCACATCCCTTAATGTTAACCTAGTGTCATTAACACATGAACCTTAATGTTAAGTTAGTTATTAACCCATGACCATTAAGGTTAAGTTAGTCCTTAATCATTACAGGTGAGAGAGATGAACAATGGACAAAGTGTTCTAGTGGATCTGCCATATAATCATTAATCAATAATTGATTTAACACAATTATCCCTGAAAATGATTATCTGGGTATTTGGGTGATGGACAGTACTCCCACACTGGGCCAGCGGCTGCAGTTATATATTGTATAACACTTCTTAGATTCACGATTTTTCTTTGTCGTTGGGGGAGACTATTCATTTCAGGTGGAGAAGATGATGAATAGGGCATTTCCTGTGAGGAAAATAATCATGAAGAAATTGAAAAAGGACAAATAAAGTGCTTTTCTCAGAAAATGGAGTAAGAAAAATACATATCCCTTTCACACTGAATCTGATGATACCCGACATCATCATTACCTTTTACTGTTGTACAATAGTGACTGTTTCACTGGGTCCAGATGGTATGTTGGCCCCTGAGTATACTTAGGGAACTCCATATTTTGCATAAATATAACGAGTATAAAGGTGAAGATAAAAAACCTGACATGTTTTCCCAGAAAAGGCAGATTACCAGCCATGCTAGTCTTATATAGAATTGTGAGCTGCGAGCATGCATCCTGCGGGGTTCGCGATGTATCAGCTTGGTCAGGGAAAAAAAGATCTTTGATCTTTTGCGCCCAAAGATGAAAATTTGGGTGGTTGTATTCAGCTTTGGTGCTCCGCTATGTGGCATCCATTCAACAAGAATATTCAGATAATCCCACCAATGTTGGCTTTTTTAAGATAAAACCCAGCCTACAGTTTGAATAGCAGATCTTTGTATCCCCCCGGGTATACTTGGATGAATCTTTGGATTTTGTGTAAGTATACTAAGGTAGTTTTTCATGGAATGTATTTAGACTTGTCCTGCATATTAACAAATATGTGACAAATTTTGGCGTAAAGAATACATTCATCGTACCATGTTTGGATTTTGATGTAGTAAGGCCGTCATGTGGGAAGAGGTAAATATGAGTTTGTTAGGTCCCTTTCAAAAGCTTGGATCAAGTTTAGAGAGATGTGAATAAACTTGATACATAAAAACATTATAAAACAAAATATATAGATTTAGAACTCAGCTTACTGATTAGTCCATTGACTATTCAGGTATGCTATGTTATATGCAGCGGAAGCCTTTATAAAATTTTTGCCCTTGTGAATTATGTTGTTGTGTTAAGTACTCAGCAATTGTTGTGTTCTCAGCTGAGTATAGTAAACAGTGTGTTATTTTGGTAAGCAGGTTGATAAATAACTATGTATAGAAAAGTAAGTGCAGAATGTAAATAACACATAATTTGTTTATGGAAGTTATAGGTGGTGTAATCCTCTACATCTCCCCTTCTCATGTGATGTTGGAGGAATTCACTATTGTTCTTGACTTACTGTTGCAAGATATAACATATAAAAGATTGTCCTTGACTGAAAGTCCACAACTTTACAATCTGAGCACTTAGTTCTTGACATGTAAGATTGTTGCTTCACTAAGTCTGTTCCACTGTTCCTACGAGGGTAGGATTGCCTCTTCAACAGCTCCACCACACAAACACAGATCCTTCTCTGATCCTTCAAATTCAGCCATCCAACAGTCCTTCACACGCATCAGATGCTTCACTGTCCAAAACTTTTGTTGAACACAAAGTTGAGGTTGAATCAAGGAAAGTGATTCTGCTTCTTTGAGCTTGATCTAGATGTATATATGATATAGCTATGTTGCTCAAGATCTTCAAGTGTTGAAGAACTAGATAAGTCTTAAATTATTCTGGCACTTGAAGATTTTTTGGATCTTGCAGTTAAGGTTCTCAGCACATTCAATATTCAGCAGTGTATACTAGATAATGTTTGCTTTTCCTTTCCTCATTCTTACTTGCTTGATATCTCATTCAATTTCACAACACTACTTCGCTACTTTCTCCAGGATGCCAAGCCTTATATTTATAGGTAGAAATCAAACGTTCAAGTTTGAATTCAAATAGCCGTTAATTGGATTTTTCTAAAAACAATCTGGACATCCTCTGATTGTCTGCTTATCTGTTGCCAGTGTCAGTGTCCTTATGACAGTGACAGGCGGTCAACCAATGGAATTCTTACACCTTTAAGTCACTGTAGAATATGGTCGTTTGTATACTTTTTCCATTGATTTCAACTAAGAGTGTATGATCCTTTGAATATTTAATATGGATAGATCATAATACTCCGCACTTGAAAAATCAGCACTTCGATTGACTTGCTCCGTTGAATTGCTTAATACTCAGCTGACTGTTTCTTAATCTTCACTTATCTGACTTTGACTTGCTGATCTATTTTGATTTCCTTGATCATTAGATTCTTTTCATCTGCTCATAATTGATGTTATCAGAGTACACCATTTTTAAGCTTAATTGAGATTCTTCGTCACTTTACTTTTGAATCTAAGACCTTCAAATACAATGTTTATAAAACTAGTCCATTCCATCACAGACTTACATTAATTCTAACTTTATATCCTGGGTGTAGTCTTCATTACTGAGTTTGAACCCTCATCCTTCAGTCTTCAATCTTCAGTCTACATAAACTGAGTTTCTTCCTTCAGTCCTTCAATTCTTCAGCACACTCACTCATCAACTGAGTTTGAACCCTTGGCTGACTAACTGGCTCAGCTCTGTATTTGAATACTCAGCAGGGTTTTCCTAAACTCCACTAAAACCTACATCAATTCTATTGCAGTGCTTGTCTGGTTAAATCTATACAAATCTCAGACTCTAATAAAACCTAAACATTTAGTTCTAGACATTTTTGGCTTGCATCTATAACAGCTGGTCTGACATTCATCATTAAGGCTTCATCGTCAGTTCTTAATTATTTCTAACAATTACCCCTTTTGATGTCAATGCCCTCAAAAAGCTAAGCAAAAAGATATACACAAAAACTGAAAATACTTGATATTATTCTATGATGCCACATCTCCATCCCTTATTTCAATTATTTTTCATAATTTGCTTTTAATTTCTTATACCTATTATATAAATTTTATTTTGAAGTATTAATGCATCGAGATAGAGAACAATCGTGGTATTTTCGAGCTATTTCCAAAAGTTACCTATTGATTATATATTTCTCATATAGTTTTCAAACCCACACATTACTTATCAATTTCAGAGCAAAAGTATGTTTCAGCCACTGAGACAGGAAAGGAGACGGTAGGTGATTCATATCACTACGCATCATAGAGATCATGTCGCGGGGACTTTCTATATTTTCGTGTTATATCCAAATTTATTAATTTATATTTCATTTGGGTTGTGTCCATAAATTATTCAGTTACATCATTTCAATTGTTCTTTCCTTTTGATGTAGTTGTGATAATGCAAGTCTACTAGTTTTTGGTATTTTGGCTTTTATCTGTGAATTGGAGTTTTTAGTACTTTTATTTTGGGATTTATGCAGTAGTATGGATACTGTTGGAAATAAAATTTATGTTTAGATGATGATTCATCACTTATTCATTTATTGTTCTTAAACCCTATTGATGAAGTATCATAACTAGCTGTTATTGTGCAAAGCAAAAAGATGTCTAGAAATCATTGTATAGGATTTAATAGAGTCTGATATTTGTATAAGTTAATCAGACAAGCACTGTAATAACTCTAGGTTCAGAACTAAGAAAATGAGAAACTGATTTATTGAGCTGAATTCCCAACTGAACTTGATCAAGAGTAATTGAGGGATCACACTCAGTTATGAAAGAACAGAAGAAGGTAAGTTTGCTGAGGGACACAGACTCAGTTGGCATATCTAGAAAATAGAAGAACTGAGGGTTCAAACTCAGTTATTGAAGACTGAAGAACTGAGGGTTCAAACTCAGTTTACGAAGACTAAGTCGAGACTATAAAGTTAGACTTCAGGCAAGATTGTGATGACTTGGACTAACTTTATAGATCTTGTATGCTGGACTAAGAATCATAAGGACAATAATACCTTAGATGATCAATTGAAATAGGTGTACTCTGATTAAGTCAATAATAATCAGATGAATGATAGAGTACTGAGATTTTGAAGAAGAGTAAAAACTCAGTTAGTGCTCTTGATAACTGGAAACTGACCAAGTCGTATTGAATCAATTTTCAAATTGGATATAAGCAAACCTGATGAAGGATCAGACCGTTATATATGTCAGAAAGGAAACTGACATACATACAGAAAAGCAGGACCACTAACGGCTATAAGGATTCAAATTCAAATGTTTTGACTGTTAGAAAAACCCCTATAAATAGATCCCTTCTTCCATAAGAAGGGTAAGGAATTCTAAGAATTAATTTAATCATGAAAGGTCATACTAAGGGGGAAAGCAAATCAAAAGAATTCCTGCTAAGCATTCTATTGCAAGATCAAGAAATTTCTTCAAGTGATCTTTAAAGCATTCAAAGAAAGATCAAGATCAATCATTTGAAGAAATACAGAGCTGTGCATAAATTATATATCTAGAAGAAGAAGCTCGAATCACAATTGAATCATAGTTATTGATTCAAGTCTCAACTTTGATTTAATCAAAGGTTTTAGACTGTAAAACACCAAGAAGGTGTGAAGGACAATTGAGTGCAGTCAGGGAGACTGTGTTGTGATGAGCTGGTGAAGAGGCAATTCAACCCTTTAAGGACCAGTGCAGTAAGCTTAGTTTAAACAGCCATCCTACCTATTGAAGACTAAAGCTAGGAGATTGTGAAACTAGGGATTAGTTAGGGACAATCATGTGTCTAGAATTTACTTTTTGTCTTGTAACTGTAAACATCAAGAACATAATGAATTTGGCCTCCGCATCACAGGGGAAGAGATGACTGACAGGATTACACCACCTGGAACCTCTATAACTCTTGTTTCATTTACTTTATGCATTTTCTTACTGCATAATAGTTATACTCATCTAGTTCACATACTCAGCAAACACTAGAAACTGAGTCAGCATATTAACTGGTAACTCATATTTTATAAAGGCTTTATTAATCCGCTGCCGGTTAACTTAGTTAAGGATAAAACAGTTTTTGACTTAGACTCAGCTAAGTTAGCTTAACTCCTCACAAATTTTAAGTTGAACTAAATCCACTTTAAGATTCAGTTTTTGGGTGAGGTTTTGGTGACAGGTTTATTCACCCCCCTCTCTAAACTTGTGTTAGCCTTTCCAAGGGACCAACAATTGGTATCGGAGCAGTTCTTCCTTTTGGAGGTGATCCAAATCAATTACTGCTCCGGGCGTCAATTGTTTCCGATACCAACAATTAGTATCGGAGCTGATCTTCTACTCTGAAGAGATCTCCGATTGAGCTTTATCAGTTATTTTCGATATCAACAATAAGTTCTTATCAGTTGTTTCTATGACCAACCTTAGCTGATTTTCAAAACCTGCATCATGGAGTCACACAATCATTTTAGAAATATGCCTAGCTGTTAATTTTTAAGATTTGATGAATATAAAACAAAATTCCAGGCTCTTATCGCTGAAACTCAAGAAAAGCTGATTGAGAAATTCATTGATGAATCATCCCCACAAACAATGAAGAAAATATTGAAACATTACCCTTAAGCTTTGGTGGAAATAATCATGGTGAAAGTGATGAAGAGATCATACTTTTTGGAACTGGCCTAACAAGCAACAATGCTGGATTGGATGAAGGGAAGCAGACACTAGAAGATGAAGAAGCTACAACTGAAAATTGATCTATCGAACATCATGAGGTAAATGCATTTGCATCCAACACTCACACTGCCATGAACAATCATAGAAATGAAGATTTCAATGAAACCTTGGACATACTCATAAAGGAATTAGAGGCAATTCAAAAGAATTATGAGAATGTCAAAAAGGAAAAAGATCTATTGAAAACTGATGTTCTAAGATTGACTGCTGAGATCAATCTTATCAAGACTAATAATGGAACCAAGGAGATTTGCTCAACTGATGAACTAACAGAGGTAATAAATATCACAGAATCATCAGTTGATCCAATTCCCAACGTTCAGTTCAAACCTGGAAAACCATTTGGAGACAGATCAGGTTTGGGGTTTGTTAGTTAGCAAATTCTAAGTTCAGACCTAATTCAGTTGCACCTAAGTTTGTAGCTGCTCAACAGTCAAGAATTCAGAAAACTGAAAATTACTCAGCTCAGTCTCAACTCAAAACCGACAAAACTGTTAAATCAGTCAGTAGCAAACAGCAAACTGAAAGATTTTACAGAAAATATCGGAAGACTGAAAAAGGCAAAACTGATCAGAGATCGTTAAAAGGACATTCAAGTCACATCCATCTAAAAATGATAACCATTCATGGGATAAAAGATTCAGGGGGAAAGGGAGACTCTTTCCTACTGATGAAGACTGGAATGGACCTATGTTCACTCAGTTTCACAAGAGTAAAAAGACGATCGAGTCAAGAAAGCAGAATTTTGTGAAAACAGACCATACTCAGCCAAAAAATCAAGATAGGTATAAATCTAAGACTTACAGAAATACAAAAACTAAACAAAAAGGACCCAAACAGATATGGGTACCAAAAAGTTCTTAATTTGTTTTGCAGATAAAAGCTGAATTCGAAATCAAAACGGAGTCATCTGTTCAACTAAGTTTTTGAAACTGATCTGAACGATCGACTGACTCAAAGTTTGGATAAGATCAAAGCTGAATCTTGACAGCTGGAGATATACCGTATCGATTGTTACAAGCTACTATTGAACAGTCGTACCCTAACTCATCTCAACCGTTCATCTTTTCCACTCACCGCTTTTTCCGCTCACCGGTTTTTCCGTACTTCAACGCTTGACATGATTAATGACAAGACACTATTTTACCCACCCAGATTTTACATCTACCATATCTACCACTTATAAATACCTTGTGTATTACCTAAAATCATTTACACTCTATTCATTAAAAGAATTTTCTCTATCTTCAAATCTTAAAAATCTGAATTAATGGCCTTCACCAGAGTTGAACCCGGAATGATCATTTCTCTAGATCAATTTGTGGCTAAATACTCAGATCAATCTCTAGCCAAAGAAATCGCAAACAAAATCAGAAAAATCAAAGGATTGGAGCAAGTATTCAATATAAATCTGAAGAATGTATGCCTGGACAGCATCGGTGATTTTTATGAATTTGGAAGCAAAAGCATTGAAGATGAAGATGTACTTACTTTCACTACATATATCAATGGAAAAGAGATTAAGGTTACTGAGAATCTTATAGCAGATATTTTTGGATTTGAGAAATCTGGATTCACCTCAGTTCTCAAAATATCTAAAGAACAGAGAGAGAAAATACGGAAAGACATTGATATCTCAGAAGACTCAAATGTATCACTGTCTGGATCAACAAGGCTGCTCAAGCCTGAATTCGGTTTTCTTACAAAGATACTAGCAAATTGCGTAATAGGAAACACAGGCAACTTCAGTAATCTATGTGGCACCAAGATAGATCTACTTTATATGATTTGGTTCGAAGAGAATTTCAACTGGCAAACATATATCTTCGATCAACTAGTCGCTCAATCTTCTGATATAACCAAGAAGAAGAATGCTGAGAAGAAAGAGAGATTTCATCTCAAGAAGACTCTTGGGATTGCAAGAAGAAAGGAAACTGTAGTTGTTGATGGCAAAATTGCAGCCAAGGAAGAAAAATCAAAGAAAAGGAAAGCAGGAGGTTCTGAAACTGAAAACCCAATAAGAAAAGGAAGAAATCTTCCAAGAAAACTGAAACTACAGCTGAAGCGCTGGAACATCTTGAGAGACTGAGAGAAAGAAAGAGGAAACTTGATGAAGTTTCAACCAAATAAGTTACTGAGTAACCAGCAGAGGCTTCACCAGAGAAATCAGTCAGCTCAGCTGCTGAAGGTCAAGGAAAGAAAGTTAGAACTGAAGAAACTTCCAGCAAACAAATCGTTTATGAAGCTGAACCTATTGCTGAGAAAATACATGTTGATGAGTCAGCAAAGGTGTTGGTCCCTTGGAAAGGCTAACACAAGTTTAGGGGGGTGAATAAACTTGTCCCTAAAAACTGGATTTTAAACAAATTAAGGTTCTGTTATAACTTGTGTGGAGTTAAGCTGACTGAGCGAGTTTAAGTCAAACTGACTTAAGCAAAACTGAGTCAACCGGCAGCGGATATAAGTCTAGCCTTTTTTCTTGATCTTGTTATTCTATACGAAAGCTGAGTGTCCTAAACTTAATTCTGGTGAATGTCAGTTTGTGAACTGTGAGTTGTGTAACAATCAATTCTCAGTATGTTGTGTAAACAATATAAATGCTGTAATAAATAACTGTGTGATGTAAATGCGTAAAGTAAATGAAACAAGAGTTATAGAGGTTCCAGGTGGTGTAATATTGTCAGTCCTCTCTTCCCCTGTGATGCGGAGGAAAATTCCACTAGAACTTCTTTGAGATGGCCCGGTTACAAAAAGTTCTGAATTGATAGTCCTTGACTAATCCCTAACTTCACTATCTAAACACTTGTAGAACAGGTAGAATGGCTGCTCTTCAATTGTTTGAAACACTGGTCCTTGGAGGGTTGAATTGACTCTTCACCAGTTCATCACAAACACAGTCTTCCTGACTGCACTCAACTGTCCTTCACACCTTCTTGGTGTTTCACAGTCTAAAACCTTTGACAAAATCAAAGTTGAGACTTGAATCAATAACTATGATTCAATTGTGATTTGAGCTTTTCTTCTAGATAAAACGGTTTATGCACAGCTCTGATTTCTTCAAATGATAGATCTTGGTATGCTTGAATGCTAATGAACACTTGAAGAAATTTCTTGATCTTGCAATTAAGTGTCAAGCAGTAATTCTTTTTGTTTACTTTCCCCCTTAGATATTGATCTTTCTTGACTAAATTGATTCTTAGAATTCCGCCCCCCCTTCTTTTCGTAAAAGAATCAGCCTATTTATAGGGGTTTGTCTAACGGTCAGATCACATGAATTTGAATCCTTGTAGCCGTTAGTGGTCCTGCTTTCTTGTTTGTACGTTACCGTCAGAACGGATAGATTATCCTCCAATCATATCGCTTGTACTGCAACGGTTGGATTCTTCTTCAGTTTTACTTAAGCATTAGTTACAAAGCTGATTTACTGAGAACATTGTCAGTTCTCAGTTCTTAAGAGCATTAACTGAGTTTTGCTCTTCTTTAAAATCTCAGTACTCTTTCTTTCATCTGACTATAATTGATTTAATCAAAGTACACCATTTCAAATTAATCAGGAAAGACGTCATTGTCCTTATATGTCTTAGCTTTCCATACAAGATCTACATAGTCAGTTCAGGTTGTCATAGACTTGCCTGAAGTCTAACTTATATAGTCTCGACTTAGGCTTCATAAACTGAGTTTGAACCCTCAGTTCTTCAGTCTTCAACAACTGAGTTTGAACCCTCAGTTCTTCAGTCTTCAACGTAAGTCAACTGAGCCTGTTCCCTCAGCGAACTTACCTATTACATATTTTCTTTGGTGTGCTCAGTTTTCCAGTTTCTTATAGAATCTCAGTTTAACTAACTTCCAGTTTCTCGTTTTCTCAGTTCACAACCTAGAACTATTACAGTGCTTGTCTGATTTAACTTATACAAATATCAGACTCTATTAAATCCTATACATTGATACCTAGACATCTTTTTGCTTTGCATTACAACAGCTAGTTATGACACTTCATCAATGGGGTCTAAAAACAATAACTTAGTAAGTGATGAATCATCATCAAAACGTAAATTTTATTTCCAACAATTTCCCCCTTTTTGATGATGTCAATACCCTCCTTAAAAGCAATGTAAAAAGATAAAACAAAATACGGAAAATAACACGATGAACTGAGAAACTGAGAATTTATTGAAAACTGGGTTACAGAGCTGGGTAATAAAATACAACATAATGAAAGGAGCTAAAAGACAGCTTCTTTTTACTTAACAGTTAAACTGAATTGATTATCATAAGCCTCAGCAACATTCTTCATAGCATCATTTGTTGCAATGCTTTCGATTCCATGGATGCTTGCCCATATGTTCCATGAATCAGACAAATTATGCTTGCCGAAAAACTTGCGAAAGTAAAAACAGATGTCCTCAGTCTTTCATTGGTGGCTGTTTTTAATAGATTCTGAACAAACTCAGGTTCAGTCTTTTCAACCTTGTCTGATGCTTTGTCTAGAATACCATCCCTTTCCCATTTCACAAGTTTGTTCCAGTAATGCATGAGAATCTTTTGCATATGTAGGAATGTTTCTAGAGATTCTTGTCTTGATTCTCCTTCTCTGGCTGGTAGATCTTTGAATAAGTTGTAGAGACGAGAATCCAAGGCAAGTCTTTTCTCAATTGGCTCTGAGTATTTAGCAATCAGCTCCATCTCCTCATCAGTGAATTCTCCTCTTGCTTTCTTCAATTATGTTAGCTTATCATCAATGTTTCCAAGCACTTATGGCATTTCAGTTGCATGGACTTTTAAGATATCCAAACTTTCCTCCTTATGGACATCATTTTTATCAATCAGGATCTTGATGTATGCATTCAGGTTCTGCTGAGTTGATGCCAAAATGGTTTGAGCTACAACTGAATCTTTCATGCCATTTTCCATTAGGGTCATTCTGGCAACTAGATTATTGAGAATCCCTTCCCATCTTTCTTGGGTTTCATCTCTCCTTGCATCATTTTCAATGGTTGTTTTTCGAAGCTCAATCAGAGTATTTTGACAGTTGCTAGTGACGATATCCATTTTCTTTTCCAGTTCGCTTCTTTCATTTTTTCTAGCCTCTAAGGATTTTAGAACTTTTCCAAACAAACTGTTATCGTCCCTCTGAATTCTGATTATCTCATTATGATAGAACTTAATGAGGTCAACTTGAGTTGGTATGTCTTTTGAGGTTCCGGCTTGTTGTTCACTGACTTTGCTTTTCTCAGCCTCAGTTGACTTAGTTTGCTTAAGAGGTGAGAGAACAACTTGCTTCAGTTTTTCCGTGTATTCTTCAGATCTTCTCCTTTCTTCAGACTGTTTTCTAATTTCTTCCAGATTCGATTGATCAACATTTCTTGCTGGTGACATTTTCACGTTGAGTTCATCATCTGATCCTTCACCAGCCAAGTCAGCTTCAGTTCTTGCTATTTCTGCCATAGATTTATCAGTAGGAGACTGATAACCTCTTTCTTCTTCTTCTTGTACGTCAGATACAATTCTAGAGCTAGAACTTCCACTGCTTTCCTCAGAATCACTAGAATCATCATCAGTATTCTGATCAGTTCCAGTTTTCTTTTCTTGTAAAGAGGCGAGAATCCCTTTTTGTAAATTGGGATCTCCCTGTGAATCATTATCATTCTTTTGGAACTTCCACTCGCTGTGGTTTCCTTCCAATAACTGTTTCTGATTAATGCGTATCCGTGGTTTAAAAAATCATCGGTGTTAATTAGTTCAGATAGGTTGGTAATGTTGTAGAGATCAAATACCCATTTTTCAGTGACTTCCATTTCCACTAGCTGACTACTTTGATTTGTGATAGAACTGAATTTCCAAATTTGATATTTACGCAATCTCTCGTAATCAGCTGTCATTAGTTCTCCAAAATCAGGTGAGGATTTAGATTGAGTAACAATTTCCTCATTTCCTCTTGAGATCTCCTGAGTAATATTCAGAGTATCAGTTCTCACAACATCTTCAATTTGCATTGGGTTAGTTTCATTGGTTTCTCCCTCAGCAGTAACTGGAATGACTGATGATTCTTTTTCAATAGCAGAAACTGAGATTATTGGCTCAGTTCCCAAATCTTTGTTACAAACAAGTTCTTCTGCAACTTGTTCTCTAGCTGTCTCAAGTTCCAGTTCAGCAACAGGTACTTCTTTCATCGTGGATCCAGTGAATTCTTCTTCATTGACCAGCTCATCCAGGTTGATGATTTCAGTCGGTCTCGATTCTACTTCAGCCCATTTTTCCTCAGAATAAGAAGCTGAAAATTCTTTGATTTATTCCTCAAATTCTCGCCTGGAAACAAATTTTTGAGGTGTGGATCTGGTCTTTGAAAGTAACCTCATCATGTCCATTGTTGCTTTGTCAATTAATCATTCTTCACTATCGGATCCTTCATCGTTGTGCTCATTTCTCAGGGTCTGTTCCCCCTGAGTGTCAGTTTCCTTTTGTATGTTAGCTTCAACATCTTGTTCTTTGTTGATAACTTCAGTTTCCTTTGTAATTTCAACTTTTTGTAATTGTGTAACAGGTTCTTGAGTTGGTAAGGCTTCAGTTACGGATGCTGAAACAAGTTTGGTGGGAGTGACGACATTTTATGCTGATCCTTCAGCAACTGAAGTAGTGATTTCTGTTGGTGAAGCTTCTACTGATTTCTCAGTAACAAGATCAGATTTGCCTTTTTCCAATTCTTCTAACTTTTTCCTTCTTTCTTTCAGTTCTTCAACTTTTTCCAAAGCTTCATCGCCAGTTAAAATCTTCTTCGACTTCCTGCTTTTCTTCTTCTTAGGTTTACTCCCAGAACCTTCAGCTTTCCTTTTTCCAGATCTTTCTTCTTTGACAACAATCTTCCCATCAGCAACCGATGTTTCTTTTCTCTTTGCAATTCCAAAGTGATCGAGAATTCTCTGGACCAGCAATGCAAGAGTCTTCTTGTGATAGAATCGTCCTTTCTTGACGTCAGTCTTCTTTTTGGGTGTATCAATCGATTGTGCCACTATTTGATCAAAAATATATCTTTCCCAGTTGAAATTTTCTCCAAACCAAATCACATATAATAAGTCCAATTTTGCTCCAGAAAGATTGCTAAAATTGCCTGCATTTCTAATTATGCAATTTGCTAATATCTTGGTGAGAAAATTAAATTCAGGTTTGTGTAGACTTGTGCTTCCGGTCTGTGATACTGTGGAATCTGCACTAATTGCTATATCTTTCCATAATTTCTCTTTCTGTTCTTTAGTCAATTTGATGGCTGACGTTCCACCAGATTTGTCAAAAACCAAAAATTTCTACAATTAGATCTTCAGTGACTTTAATTTGTTTACCGTTGACAGATGTGGTAAAAGTGTGTGTGTCCTCTCCTTCTAAAGTCGTACTTCCGAATTCATAGAAATCACCAATGCTTTCTAGACAGACATTCTTCAGATTGATGTTAAACACAGCCTCCAAACCTTTGATTTTCTGTATTTTTGTTGCAGTTTCCTTGGCAAGTGTTTGATCAGCATACTTTGCAATAAATTGATCAAGTGAGATGATCATTCCAGGTTCAATATGGGTAAGAGCCATTGTTTTCTGGATTAGATTGAAAATTTGGAAAACTTGGGGATTATAGAAGGTAATGAAGCAGATTCAAAAATCTAGTGTAGAGAATTGTAGAAGAAAATTTCGAGGTTATTTATAAATGGTAGCAAGGGTAGTTGAGAATTGAGCGGGACTCGAAACGTCTTGTCATAAATGTTGAGATTGTGAAAACGGAGATGAGTGGAAAAGATGGACGGTTGAGATTAGATAAGGTCATGTCTTTTCCTGAAATCCGTAGTTGGTTTTAGTAAATAGAGTAGGTGTGGTGTATCTCAGCTGTACATGTTCAGTCTTGTCCCTATAGTGAATTCAAAACTCAGTTGTGAATACGACTCAGTTTTGTGAATTACACCTTTCCAGTTCTCAGTTAATGATTTTCTCCTGCAAAGCATAATGAGGGATTTTTTGTACCCATATCTGTTTGGGTCCTAACAGATTAGTTTTAGATGACAAATTTTTGTTCTTGGCCTTAAACATTTCTTGACATTTTGACTGAGTAAAGTCAGTTTTCACAAACTTTTGCTGTTTTGTCCTAACAGTTTTTGGTTTGTTAAGTTTGTGAAACTGATGTGATGGTTCGCTCCAATCTTCATCAGTGGGAAACAGTCTCTCTTTCCCTCTGAGTCTGTTATTCCATGAATGATCTTCATTCTTATATGAATATGACTTGAAGATTTTTCTAACTGATCTCTGATCAGTTTTGCCTTTTTCAGCCTTCTGAGGTTTTCTGTAGAATCTGTCAGTTTGGTGCTTTCTACCAACTCATTTTACAGTTCTGTCAGTTTGTGTATTTGGCTGTGCTGAGTTTTTGTCAGTTCTAATAAATTTATCTGTTTTCTGAGTTCCTGACTGTTGTGTAGTCACAAATTTCATTGTTACTGAACTTGGTCTGAACTTAGAATTTTGCTGATTAACAAACCCTAAACCAGATCTGTCTCCAAATGGTTTTCCAGGTTTGAACTGAACGCGGGAATTGGATCAAATGATGATTCTGTGATGTTTATTACTTCTATCAGTTTATCAGTTGGTCGAATTACCTTGGTTCCATTATTAGCCTTGATTAAATTGATCTCAGCATTCAATCTTGAAACTTCAGCTTTCAATAAATCTTTTTCCTTTTTGACATTCTCATAATTATTTTGAATTACCTCCAATTCCTTTATGAGTATGTCCAAGGTTTCATTGAAGTCTTCATTTCTATGATTTTTCATGGAAGTGTGAGTGCTGGATGTAGATGCAATTACCTCCTGATGTTTGATAGATAAACTTTTAGCTGAGGAATCTTCATCATTTAAAACTTGCTTCCCTTTATCATTGATATTTGCTTGTGCTACTCCTAGCAGTATAATTTCCTCATCACTTTCACCTCCAAAGCTTATGGGTAGAATTGCAGCAATTTCTTTGGCTTTTGTGATGGATGGATCTTCAATAAGTTTTTCTTCTATGTAATCAGCTACTCACAGCAACTCATTTTCTGCTTCCTCTGAGAGATCACTTAGTGATGGAAATCCTCTGGATTCATCATCATACGTGTTGAAGTCAATATCCACGTCATTACTGAAATGAGGTTCAGGATTTGTATGTGAGCTTGTAGTGCTGAACCTTTCAAATACATGATCCTGAAAATCAAATACAACATTTTGCAAATAATCATTCAGGGGGTTATTAAGCCAACTTCTAATTCTATATGTATCCATGAGGATTCAACTATATCCTTTTACAATGGATACTATGAGGGGTTTTCAACAAATGGTACAAAAGATTGCTTTGGATCTCCTCCAAAAGGAAGAACCGCTCCGATACCAATTGTTGGTCCCTTGGAAAGGCTAACACAAGTTTAGGGGGGGGGTGAATAAACTAGTCCCTAAAAACTAGATTTTAAACAAATTAAGGTTCAGTTATAACTTGTGTGGAGTTAAGCTGACTGAGCTGAGTTTAAGTCAAACTGACTTAAGCAAAAATGAGTCAACCGGCAGCGGATATAAGTCTAGCCTTTTTCTTGATCTTGTTATTCTATACGAAGGCTGAGTGTGCTAAACTGAATTCTGGTGAATGTCAGTTTATGAACTATGAGTTGTGTAACAATCAATTCTTAGTATGCTGTGTAAACAATGTAAATGCTGTAATAAATAATTGGGTGATGTAAATGCGTAAATTAAATGAAACAAGAGTTATAGAGGTTCCAGGTGGTGTAATCCTATCAGTCCTCTCTTCCCCTGTGTTGCGGAGGAAAATTCCACTAGAACTTCTTTGAGATGGCCCGGTTACAAAAAGTTCTGAATTGATAGTCCTTGACTAATCTCTAGCTTCACTATCTAAACACTTGTAGAATAGGTAGAATGGTTGCTCTACAATTGTTTAAAACGCTGGTCCTTGGAGGGTTGAATTGACTCTTCACCAGCTCATCACAAACACAGTCTTCCTGACTGCACTCAACTGTCCTTCACACCTTCTTGGTGTTTCACAGTCTAAAACATTTGACAAAATCAAAGTTGAGACTTGAATCAATAACTATGATTCAATTGTGATTTGAGCTTTTCTTCTAGATAAAACGGTTTATGCACAGCTGTTGGGGAGATTTTGCATCATTAAAACAAAAGAAAATTTATAAAACCTATACTACCATGCAAAACTACCTCCTAACCGGCCGAATACCGGGTAGTTGCTAGTAAAGTTGGATAAGTACGGGTATCGATCCTCAGGGAATTGGGCTGTCGAATCTAACTTATTAATTCTTCTTTATTAACCTAAACCTAAACTAAAACGGAAAAGTAAACTGGACAGAGGATTGTTAATCCAAAGCCAGGAAGGATAATTGCGATCAACATAAAATAAATCTATATCTAGGAAAACGGTAAAACTAACTAACACTGAACAAACATGAACAAACCATGATCAACCAATTTCCAACAACCATCACCCCACCGAAAGAAATAAGATAGACAAATGTTCATTCACAAGTTATCTTGGATTATTATCTTATCTAAAGGAGCGTTTCCTCTTCCGATTTATCACGCCATTAATTAGTTTACCTTCCGGTCTTAACTAATATCGATACGAATCAAAGATATGGATTGAATCCTAACCTAACAACATTATCCCTCAACTTCCGTTTGTTGGAACAATAATTGTTAATCTCTCTCACGGCAATCTAACGAATCTATTAACTTTCGTTATCTAAATTCGATTAACATATAACCATATAAATCATGAAAGAAAACAAGAACAACTTAATGAAATAAACACGTGAAAAATCATATCTTTCCGGTAACGGTGATATCCCTCAATTCAATTCTAAGAAAATATTGCATCGAATTAATCAAATTGTGGTCCTCTCGTAAACCTAGATATTTAACCTACGAACTTCCGTTATGTATAGATTAAAAATCTAATCTTTCCTACGGTGATCTAATCTACACCGACTTCCGTCATACGGTAGCATCAAATCATGCAATCATCTTCCGATTTATATTGCAAGATACAATTGAACATAGAAAAAGAAACAATTATAAATAAAACTTACAAAATATCCATAGAAAGGAATCAAAGTGCTGCAGAAAAAGGATTACATGGCTGCTCCATGGATGAAAGCTTCAAGCCTTCATCATGCTCGAACAAGAAGGAAAAAGAACAAAATAAAAGACCTAATCTAACCCCGATCACCCGAGCACTAGGCTCGGGTGATCGGCCTTGAAAGCTCCCAGAAAGCGGCTGCTGTCTGTGTAATTTTCGTATGAAAAATCTGATGTAATTAGGGTTGGAATCGCAGCTGCTTTTATAGACTTTTAAGTCCGCTGCTACAGTAACCGTGGCCGGACGCCCGTTTGAAGATTCCAGACGCTCGTCCTGTATTTTCAGCAACAGCATCTAAACTTGTAACGCTCATATCTCGGGCCTCATAACTCGGAATGGAGTGATTCAAAATCCTGTAGAATCCACTCTTCAAGCCCTACAACTCTGCTCTTGAGGTCCAGAGTCAAATAGGTTGTTATCATATCAAGAACTGCGTTGCACGGTCGTCACTACCCGGAATCCTGATTTTCCGACATTTATCTTGCTTGATTTCTTTTCCACTCGAATTTATCTCTTTAAAATCATCCTTTCCATCAACAATGTGTATCTACATTGTAGGAAAAACATACCAAAGCGTAACACAATCCTAAAATAATATAAAATCATGATTTAAACACATAAATCGCTACGTTTTGAGATTTAACTATTAAAAACACCATTTACTCAATTAATCGATTATAAGCTCGATTTCTATGAAAAACATCCATATATGGGGAATATTGATGTAAAATATATCCTTATAAAACGTATAAAATCACCCTTAACAACAGCTCTGATTTCTTCAAATGATAGATCTGGGTATGCTTGAATGCTAATGAACACTTGAAGAAATTTCTTGATCTTGCAATTAAGTGTCTAGTTGGAATTCATTTTGTTTACTTTCCTCCTTAGATATTGATCTTTCTTGACTAAATTGATTCTTAGAATTCCGTCCCCCTTCTTTTCGTAAAAGAATCAGCCTATTTATAGGGATTTATCTAACGGTCAGATTACATGAATTTGAATCCTTGTAGCCGTTAGTGGTCCTGCTTTCTTGTTTGTACGTTACTGTCAGAATGGATAGATTATCCTCCAATCATATTGCTTGTACCGCAACGGTTGGATTCTTCTTCATTTTTACTTAAGCATTAGTTCCAAAGCTGATTTACTGAGAACATTTTCAGTTCTCAGTTCTTAAGAGCATTAACTGAGTTTTGCTCTTCTTCAAAATCTCAGTACTCTTTCTTTCATCTGACTATAATTGATTTAATCAAAGTACACCATTTCAAATTAATCAGCAAAGACGTCATTGTCCTTTTGTATCTTAGCTTTCCATACAAGATCTACATAGTCAGTTCAGGTTATCACAGACTTGCCTGAAGTCTAACTTATATAGTCTCTACTTAGTCTTAATAAACTGAGTTTGAACCCTCACTTCTTCAGTCTTCAACAACTGAGTTTGAACCCTCAGTTCGTCAGTCTTCAATGTAAGTCAACTGAGTCTGTTCCCTCAGCGAACTTACCTATTACATATTTTCTTTGATGCGCTCAGTTTTCCAGTTTCTTATAGAATCTCAGTTTAACTAACTTCCAGTTTCTCATTTTCTCAGTTCACAACCTAGAACTATGACAGTGCTTGTCTGATTTAACTTATACAAATATCAGACTCTATTAAATCCTATACATTGATACCTTGACATCTTTTTGCTTTGCAATACAACAACTAGTTATGACACTTGATCAATGGGGTCTAAAAACAATAACTGAGTAAGTGATGAATCATCATCAAAACGTAAATTTTATTTCCAACAAACGGACCTTCAATAAGTTGATCCATTACTACCAGAAACCAAAACTTAGGAGGAACAAACCCTGAGAGCTGATGATGAGGAGGCTGATAGTGATGAAGAATTGATTGGACCCGGTGTGATCGAAATGCTTAATCTGATATCTTTATCAAGATCCACACCACAAAAATCAGCCTCCAAAATTGAATATGAGGAGTCTATCAATGAACTGGAAGACTCTCAGTCGCAAGAAAGAGAAGCTGCTGAAGTTGAATAAAAAATGGTACAAGTCATCACTCTGGATGAGCTTGTCAATGAACAAGAAATAGTTCCTCAAGATAAGAAAGAAGAGGAATCAGTCGCTGAACTGATTATTGAATCAGTAAAAGATCAGGTTGCTGAACCAACAGTTGAAAAGGAACCAGTTGCTGAACTGGAAATTGGAACAAGTGTATAACAAGTTGCTGAAGAAGAACTTGTTGCCGCTCAAGGAAAGTTGGAAATTGAAACTGCCATCTCAGTGCGTTTAACTAGAACTAAAACCAGCGTGATCCTAGTTGTTGAAGAAGAGAAACCAACAAAACTGATCAGCTTGAAACTGAAGTTACTGAAAGAATCGAGGATCCTGTGGAATCCAATCTAGAGATTCCTAGGGAAAGTGAAATTATTCCAACTCCGTCTGAATTATCTGTTAATGTTGGAGAACTAATTGTAGCTGACTGCAAGAGACTGCATGCTTATCAGAATTGGAAACTCAGCTCCATTTCTAATCAGAGAAGTCAGTTAGCTGAAATGAAAATCACAGAGAAATGAGTATTCAGTTTATACAACATCAATCATTTGTCCGAGCTGATAAACACTGATAAATTTTTGAACAATGGGTATGCGTTGATCAGAGATAGTTATTGGAAGAGAACTGCTGCAGGAGAGAGTTCTAAGAAAGATGACAATGATGATGATGATGATTCTCAGGGAGACCTTAATTTTCAAAAAGGGATTCTCGCCTCTCTACAAGACAAAGAAGGAACAAAGGATGTTGCTGAAGAAGGTTCATCTGAAGATAGTTCAGATGACAGTGAAGAAACTGAAACTAACTCTAACGGTCAGTCTGAAGAACAAGAAAAGGAAGGTTATCAGTCTCCTACTGATAAAACTGTGCTTGAGATTGCAAAAACTGAAGCTAATAAAGCTTGTGAAGAATCTGGTGAAGAGTTCAATGTGAATATTTCACCAGCTAAAAACGTTGATCAATCAAGTCTAGAAGAAGTAAGAAGACTGTCTGAGGAGAGAAGAAAATCTGTGGATTACAAAGAGAAACTTAAGCAGATTGATTCTCCTCCTAAAGAAGCAAAAGTAGCTGAAATTGGAAAGGACAAAATTGAAGAAAAGAAAGCTGAATCTAAAGATGATGTACCTACACAAGCTGACACTATCAAGTTTTACTTCAATGAGCTTATAAAAATTCAGAAAGACAACTTAAGTGTGTTCGGAAAAGTTCTAAAGGCAATCGAGGAAAGCAAAACTGAAAGAGAAAAGATGGAGAAAAGGTTAAATAGTGTAAAATCTGACTGTCATGATACTCTTACCGCAATCAGGAAAACAACCATTGAAACTGAGGCAAGAAAAACTGAGACCCAAGATAGATGGGAGGGCATCCTCAACAATATAGTTGACAGACTGATCTTATTGGAGAGTGCATCAAAAGACTCAATTGTTGCTCAAACCATTTTGGCATCAAATCAGAAGCACCTAAATCCATACATTAGGAGCTTGATCAACAAAGATGATGTCACTTAGGGGGAAAGTTTGGACTTGTTAAAAGTCAATGAAGAAGATATGCCTCAAGTTCTTGATTGTATTGAAGGGAAATTGGTTAAGCTGAAGGAAGCCAGAGGAGAGTTCACTGATGAAGAAATGAAACTTATAGCCAAGTTCTCAGAACCAGCTGGGCAAAGACTGGCTCTAGACTCTCAAATGTACAACGTATTCAAAGGTCTACCGATTCAAGAAGGAGTATCAAAGGAACAAGCCCTAGAGTCTTTTCTACATATGCAAAAAAGTTCTTGTTCATTATTGGAACAAACTAGGAAAATGGGAAAAAGATGGAACTTTGGATAAGGCATCAGATGAAGTTGAAAAGACCGAACCAGAGTTTGTTTAGAAATTTCTGAGGAATGCCACCAGTGAAAGACTAAGGAAGTCTGTCTTTGTGTTTGCAGTATTATATAAAATCAAGTTTTTCAGCAAACACAGTATGATAGATTCTTGGAATATTTGGGCAAATATTCATGGAATTGATTGGACAGCAACAAATGAAGCCATGAGGGGGTTTGTTGAAAGTTATGACAATCAGAAGAAGTGAAGTTGTCATATGAAAGGAAAAGAAGCTGACACTTAGTTTCTTTTCATGTATTTGTATTTTATTACCCTCTAATTCAGTTATCAATAAAATCTCAATTTCTTAGTTCTTTGTGTTTTCATTATTTTATTTGTCCATATCTTTTTGCATTGCTTTTAAGGAGGGTATTGACATCATAAAAAATGGGGAAATTTTTGGAAATAAAATTTATGTTTTGATGATGATTCATCACTTATTCAGTTATTGTTCTTAAACCATATTGATGAAGTGTCATAAGTAGCTGTTATAGTGCAAAGCAAAAAGATGTCTCGAAATCATTGTATATGATTTAATAGAGCCTGATATTTGTATAAGTTAATCAGACAAGCACTGTAATAACTCTAGGTTCAGAACTGAGAAAATGAGAAACTGATTTATTGAGCTGAATTCCCAACTGAACTTGATCAAGAGTAATTGAGGGATCAGACTCAGTTATGAAAGAACTGAAGAAGGTAAGTTCACTAAGGGACACAGACTCAGTTGGCTTATCTAGAAGATAGAAGAACTAAGGGTTCAAACTCAGTTATTGAAGACTGAAGAACTGAGGGTTCAAAACAGTTTACGAAGACTAAGTGCAGACTATAAAGTTAGACTTCAGGCAAGATTGTGTTGACTTGGACTTACTTTATAGATCTTGTATGCTGGACTAAGAATCATAAGGACAATAATATCTTAGATGATCAATTGAAATAGGTGTACTCTGATTAAGTCAATAATAATCAGATGAAGGATAGAGTAGTGAGATTTTGAAGAAGAGTAAAAACTCAGTTAATGATCTTGATAACTGGAAACTGACCAAGTCGTATTGAATCAATTTTGGAACTGGATATAAGCAAACCTGATGAAGGATCAGACCGTTATATATGTCAGAAAGGACACTGACATACATACAGAAAAACAAGACCACTAACGGCTATAAGGATTCAATTCAAATGTTTTGACCGTTAGAAAAACCCCTATAAATAGATCCCTTCTTCAATAAGAAGGGTAAGGAATTCTAAGAATTAATTTAATCAAGAAAGGTCATACTAAGGGGGAAAGCAAATCATAAGAATTCCTACTAAGCATTCTATTGCAAGATCAAGAAATTTCTTCAAGTGATCTTTAAAGCATTCAAAGAAAGATCAAGATCAATCATTTGAAGAAATATAGAGTTGTGCATAACTTATATATCTAGAGAAGAAGCTTGAATCACAATTGAATCATAGTTATTGATTCAAGTCTCAACTTTGATTTAATCAAAGGTTTTAGACTGTGAAACACCAAGAAGGTGTGAAGGACAGTTGAATGCGTTCAGGGAGACTGTGTTTGTGATGAGCTGCTGAAGAGGCAATTCAACCCTCTAAGGACCAGCAAGCTTAGTTTAAACAACCATCCTACCTGTTGAAGACTAAAGCTGGGAGATTGTGAAACTAGGGATTAGTGACGGAAAATAAAGTGTCTAGAATTTACTTTGGGTCTTGTAACTGTAAACCTCAAGAACATAGTGAATTTGGCCTCCACATCAGAGGGGAAGAGAGGACTGACATGATTACACCACCTGGAACCTCTATAACTCTTGTTTCATTTACTTTACGCATTTTCTTACCGCATAATAGTTATATTCATCTAGTTCACATACTCAGAAAACACAAGAAACCGAGTCAGCATATTAACTGATAACTCATATTTTATAAAGGCTTAATTAATCCGCTGCCGGTTAACTCAGTTAAGGATAAGACAATTTTTTGACTTAGACTCAGCTAAGTTTGCTTAACTCCGCACAAGTTTTAAGTTGAACTAAATCCACTTTAAGATTCAGTTTTTGGGTGAAGTTTTGGTGACAAGTTTATTAACCCCCCCCCCCCCCCCCTCCCCCCCTCTAAACTTGTATTATCATTTCCAAGGGATCAACAGATACATTGTTGTTGTAGAGTTGTAGTTAATTCTGAAAATATGGGGTATTATTCTGCCAGCCAAATACTACCGGCATAGTGGTGGTCTGTTGGCTACAATGACATTTGTTGTTTCTTCTTTTTTGTTATAAATCTGATCAGTTCTGTTACATATTTTTGTTTTTTGTTTTTGTGCTTTTATCTTGTATTACTTCCTTTCTTTAATATATGATATTACTGCACGTGGTGTGTACGTGTTCAATTGATTAGGAGTTGAGCACATGTCGTACGACTTGTTATCATTTTATCAATACCTATGAACAATAATTTCAACAATATAAAAATACCAACAATTTTTTTAGTGGAAGTTGTAGATATAAAAATTTTATGTGACATTAATATATATGTCACGTTCTGCATTTGTCTCGAAATTAAATTCATTTTATATTATTTCCTATACAAAATGATAGGAAATGATATACATAAATAAATAAATAAAATCTCTTAGAAATTTAAAGATTTATAATTAAATGGCTATGTAGATATACAAAATATATATGTGAAATGTTATATTTGTCCCATACTACATATGTCGTTAAATCTAAGTATTTTTATATTATTTCCTACATTAAATATTGGGGGATAATATAAAAGTCAATAAATCATCAACATCTCTGAAAAATCAATTAGTTCGGAGATTTTATTGATTCATAAATGCAACGAATGTCTACAAATTGCTAGAGCCACTCAGGAGAGTCTGGGCGTATTAAATGCGGATATACTAGAAATCAATCAAAGTGTGGACATATTAAATGAGTTTGGATGCATTAAATGAAAATTAAAAGGCATCACCTAGCACTATAAATAAGAGAGCCTTGGTCATTTGCAAAACACACTGAAGAGTTGGTGGAGATCCTAGAGCAAGAAGCTTCATGGAATCATCAACAACACCAAAGCCTCGAAGATCTTCCAAGAAATCCTTCAAGCCCCGAAGATCTCCCAAGAATCCTCAAAGTTCTTCAAGAAATCCAAGAAGATCGATGAGCATCTTCCATACTTGAAGATCAACACAAAGGCAAAGCTCTTCAACAAGGCATCATCAACACTTGGAGATCAACACAAAGGCGAAGCTCTTCAACAAGGCGTCTTCAACACTTGAAGATCAACACAAAGGTGAAGCTCTTCAACAAGGTGTCTTACACATTTGAAGATCAACACAAAGACGGAGTTCTTCGATGAGGCGTCTTCAACCCTTGAAGATCAACCCAAAGTCAAGAAAGGCGAGAAGATCAAAAAGTGTCAGCAACGCCGGAAGAAGTCGTCTTCAAAGTTCTTCAAGAAGATGAAGAACATCAAAGCTTCAAAGAACCATGAAAGATCGTCTTCAACATCGAAGATCTTCTGCAAAGTCGAAGGCCTTCAACTAGGAGATTGAAGGTAATACAAATTATGCCTTCAAGTCATGGTCAAAGTCAAAGTTCTTTCGCAATATCATAGGAGCTCATCAACACAACAACAATTGGTGAATAAGATGGGGGGAAAGCAAAAAGCCCTCTTTTCAACCACCGTGGAGAAGATTGAAGGAGTAACAAATAAGCCTCCAAGTCATCTCCAATAACCGAAGATCGTCCGCCAAATTCAGAGTTCTTCAACAAAGAGAAGATCTAAGAAGCAACAAAGAAGTCTTCAAGTTCTTCAACAACATTTGAAGGTCGTCCGCCATATTCGGAGTTCCTCACCAATATTCGAGGATCATCCGCCACATCCGGAGTTCTTCACCAACATTTGAAGCTCGTCCGCCATATCCGGAGTTCTTCAACAATCGAAGGTCTTCCGCCATATTTGGAGTTCTTCAACATTCGAAGCTCGTCCTCCATATCCGGAGTTCTTCAACAAGAAGACTCGAAGCTCGTCCACCCTATTCGGAGTTCTTCAACATTTGAGGATCGTCCGCCACATTCGGAGTTCTTCACCAACATTCGAGGATCATACGCCATATCCGGAGTTCTTCAACAACCATCAAAGGTCTTCCGCCGAATTCGGAGTTCTTCAACAACAAATAAAGGCCCTCTTCCCAACAAATAGGAGGAACACCGCCAAAGTCCAAGAACAAGTCTCTGCAACCCTCGGAGAAATCAAATGAGAAGATCAAGGAAGCATGAAAGCATCCAGGTCATCTACAACTATGAAGTTTATCCGCCATATCCGAAGATCTTCCATAAATCCAACATTCTTCCAAACAAATACGAGGAGTGTCGACAAAGTCCGAGAACAAGTCCCGCGACCCTCGGCAAAATCAAAGGAGAATCAAAGGCGTCATGTAGAAAAAGGGATTTTGCTAAAGATTGTACCCACTTAAATTTTGAAATAAATGAAAATATATTTTTTCCAATTTTCTTGTCTTTTTTTTTTCTATTTAATTGCAGGACAAAGAAATTTGCATTACACAAGTACCAACACATTTTATAATTTAGTTCAATATAGTTAGTTGTAATAATCCAGTGTTGAAATATTGTCATAAACCCAATCGGGTTGGACCGGATCTGACCGGGTCTATCATTTCTACTATTTCTTTATGTTTAATACATATATTAAATGGCTTTTCTGTTATTATATATTTGTTCGTTTAACGGACCAATTATGATATTGTATATATGTCATAACGTCCCTAGCGTCAAGCTGTGATAGAGAAACCAAGATAGTGATTATGGTTGATGAGATCTTTAATCAATTTAATAAGTTTGATAGTTAAATGTCTCTAGTCGTATGTACTATTAAATAGGACATTGATAGTACGATTAAACTAACACGTATTGGATGTTTTCTATCTTATTGAAGATAGGGATAGATCTCGTCTATCAAAGTGTAGGGACACTTGGACTATACGTGGATGTGTATTAGAGAACGAGTACGTTAGACTGACCCACTTCCTTTATTAAGTGTCGCACTATGTGGCGGTTGTGTAATTATTCTATGACCGGAGTCTTCATGACATCACGGTGTGCTTTGACACTATTAAGGTTTCCCCTAGCCATGGGCGATCATGCGGTAGTGATTGAGTGTGATACGGAAGCATGCGTAGGATTGATGTTGCTCGTCCGGAAATTGCGTATCCTATGATTAGGAGTAAATTCCGAAAGGGCCTTCTTATAAGGAATGTCTTATTCTCGAAGTCTTTGCAAAGCGGATGTAATATGTTACTTCGAGAGAGTAGGATATCGCAGTTTATAAAATACGGTCGTTGATGTTTGACACTCGACGTACGATCGTTGGGATATTAGTACATCGATAGGATTCTATTTACACAGTAACCGTTTCACATGAAAGGTAGTAGTTATTGCATTTGACTCTTCTGATGATTGGGGGTCATGGCGTGTTTCTAGACGCTATCCATGATCGTTAAGTATGAGGGGCATTTCGTAATTGCACCTTGCGTCTACGGTCAACATATTCGGAAGCCTATCGGGGTCATACACATAAAAACATCTAGCCTGATTAAAATGCAGTTATAGTGATAACCAAATAAGGGAAGTTTTATCTCAACCATAAAGTGTTATGGTGATAAACTAATATGGTGGTATTTATGTATTATGAATAAATAAAATTCAAGATATTAATTATGTTGATTAATTAAATGTATATTTATATATACATATGCGGCAAAATTTTGTGTGTATATTGATACACATGCATTTTGCAAATCAACTAATCATGGTATTATATTATCTAGTATTAATATAAGATATTAATATATATGTGAATACATATATATATATATATATATATATATATATATATATATATATATATATATATATATATATATATATATATATATATTTATTTATTTATTTATTTATATGTGATATATATATATATATATGTAAATTGATTTATGATAATATAATAAAGATATATTAAATAGAGAGATTGAAGGAAAAGTCCTTTTTTAATTACAAAATAAATAAACAGGACACACTCCTTTTTTTAGTTGCAAAAAGGACAAAAAATTTCAGACGGAAAAAAAACCCCTTTATAGAAGGGGCGCGCACATATGCATAAGTACCGCTTCTTGAAGCACCATCAGGATTGTGTTTTTTTTTTTTCAAACATTCATAACTTTTGATTTACAACTCTGATCATCGAAATTTTTTCATCAAAATTCATTTTTTTTTTGCTCTTTAATTTGAGCCCAAATACGATACCCTTCCGACGTATATTTTGAAAGACGAAAAAATATTTGTATTAACCGGAGTGCTTTTTCTTATAAACGACCGTAACTTTTGATTTAGAACACCGATCATCAAAATTGTTTCACCAAAGTTCATATTTTTTTATCTTCATTTTGAGACCGCGTTTGATACCCTTTCGACGTAGTATTTGAAAGCCGAATTTTATCGAAGCGTTTACACCGTAACACGTATCGATCGTATCGATCGTATCGTAAATGTATGCATATGAGGTAATCGGTATCATTTAAGGCTTAATTCAAGTGACTACTTCAAGGCACACATATCTGGCTCATATAAGGCTCATTTAAGGCTTAATTCAAGGGACACAATATCATATAAGGCTCATATAAGGCAAAAAAAAACCTTCAACAAAATGCTTCTTGCATATTTTCCTCATATTTGCAGTGAAGTAAAGCTCCAATCTTTGCATATCTCTCTTAAATTATCAGCAATAATTGGCAGAAATTAAGGCCCAAATAAACATCAAAAATGGCAAACCATAATGGAAGAAAGAACAATCCAAAAAAAAGCAACAATGGCAGAAGAATAAAGCTCCAATCTTTACATATTCCACTCAAATTAACACCAACAACAACAAAATTCAACATCAAAAATAGCTGAAAAGTAACACCCCAACCTTTGTACATACTGTAGCAACCTTTTTACCTACATATCAGTATCAGTATCAATATCAATATCAATATCAGTATCATTATCAGTATCGGTAAACAACTGCATATGAGGTAATCAGTATCTTTTAAGGTTTAATTCAAGTGACTACTTCAATGCACACATATCTGGCTCATATAAGACTCATTTAAGGCTTAATTCAAGAGACACAATATCATATAAGGCTCATATAAGGCAAAAAAAAACCTTCAACAAAATGCTTCTTGCATATTTTCCTCATATTTGCAGTGAAGTAAAGCTCCAATCTTTGCATATCTCTCTTAAATTATCATCAATAATTGGCAGAAATTAAGGCCCAAATAAACATCAAAAATGGCAAACCATAATGGAAGAAAGAACAGTCCAAAAAAAAGCAACAATGGCAGAAGAATAAAGCTCCAATCTTTACATATTCCACTCAAATTAACACCAACAACAACAAAATTCAACATCAAAAATAGCTGAAAAGTGATACCCCAACTTTTGTACATACTGTAACAACCTTTTTACCTACATATCAGTATCAGTATCAGTATCAGTATCAGCTGCATATGAGGTAATCAGTATCTTTTAAGGCTTAATTCAAGTGACTACTTCAAGGCACACATATCTGGCTCATATAAGGCTCATTTAAGGCTTAATTCAAGGGACACAATATCATATAAGGCTCATATAAGGCAAAAAAAAAACCCTTCAACAAAATGCTTCTTGCATATTTTCCTCATATTTGCAGTGAAGTAAAGCTCCAATCTTTGCATATCTCTCTTAAATTATCAGCAATAATTGGCAGAAATTAAGGGTCAAATAAACATCAAAAATGGCAAACCATAATGGAAGAAAGAACAGTCCAAAAAACAGCAACAATGGCAGGAGAATAAAGCTCCAATCTTTACATATTCCACTCAACTTAACACCAACAACAACAGAATTCAACAACAAAAATAGCTGAAAAGTAATACCCCAAGCTTTGTACATACTTTAACAACCTTTTTACCTACATATCAGTATCAGGCTCAAAAGGATTCTCCTTTCGGTTTTTTGTTGCAAGGTCTATGTCCCCCAAGTCCTTGATATGAACTGAATGTCTTCTTACAGTTCAAGCACTCATATTTACCTCTTTTTAGAGCATGTTTCAACAACCAGGAAATAAGATGATAAATGGTGAAGAGCTGCAGGTCACCAACACACTGAACACATACATCACTAAGATTCAAGGCCAAGCAAAACCTAGTTAATCATATATCCTCCCTCTACAAAAAAAGTCTCACTAGCTAGCTAGGAACAATCATCAAACATGTAATTTCGGAAAGAAAAACAGAGCAACAACTTACAACAACGTAGTAGAGAAACATCCCTAATCAGCAGCAAGAATGTAAGCATTAATGCAAAATATACAAATCCCTAATCAGCAGCAAGCAAGAAGAAACATCAGACTAAAACACTGTCCTAGTAGAAAAATATAAAATCCACTGAAAACCAAAGGAAATGAAGCTCAAAACAACAACACTAACAATTAACAAAAAGCCAAGAGTACCTGAGAGAGCCTGATGCAGATTGAGGCCGGGCAAGAGTACCTAGAAGAGCCCCTTTAATATGAATTATTATTTTTGTAAAGCTCCCTCCTGCAACCAAATAAAATAAAATGCAAAACTGTCAATCTGCTTCAGAATGTAGACTATATTTATATAAAAAGATCACTTAATTCAAAGCACACATACATACAAAATGGCTCCTGTGATATTGTTAATTATAGATGTCCAAAATTTTCAAATCACCAAACTCTAAGCCTTGAATATTGTTTTTGTAGATTGTCCATTAAATTCCGACTCAACTGCATTCAAAAAAAAATTTCCGACTCAACTTCACTCTCGGCTTCATTGCTTCCGGGGTCAGCTTCGTCTTCCTCCACCGAGTCTTCGTCTGATGACACTTGCCCCAGGGGAAATCCATAATGCAGATTTAATGGATTTAGGTTGTGCATTTCGAAAGAAGAGGCCAACACAGCTCATCGTGCTGGAATATTGTGCGGCATCGGATTTTGTTCGGGAAGGGAAGAAAATTGAAAGGTAAGAGTTTCAGGTGACGGTTTGACAGTTGTATCAAATGGGACTATATTCATCCGGTGGAATTTATTTGTCCTTAATGCAACTAAAAAATTGAAGCTGGATTAGCACTTAATTAAGGGGGAAAAAGTGGACTATAAACTAATTTTTCTAATTAAATATTAGATGTTGACAATATATATCTTGGAAAATATTTAATATAAGATATTGAGTATTTAATGAGATAAATCTAGAATATCTATTTTCCTTATTTTACTAGTAAAATGTTTTCTTTCTCCCCAATCTACTAGGTGGCGCCATATTGCACTATAAATATAGTGTGGGTGCCAAGCTCTTTTGTATCATCATAGTTAGAAGAGTTCTAATTTACTAGAAAAATTGAGAGCTTCCTAGAGAGAGTTTTGAGAGAGAGAAAAGGTCGGTCTAGCAACCGAGTTTTCTACTAGCAATCCAATGAGGGATTCCGGCCGGTTGTTCGTGTGAACTAACGGTAGAGGCCGAACGCTTGGGCGGCTTCATGCAGAAACTACAACCATAGATTATAAAGCTTCAATATTTTAGATCATCCAAGGTAGTTCTTTCATCTACTTCTTTTATGCTTGTTGCTTAAATGAAGTCGATCCTGGTGAAAAGGAAATAAATTTTAAATTCCGTTGTGTTTCTGCGTAGATTTCCTAACATCCAGCACATCCAACCATACAAATATAATCCATTAGGCTCCGACCACAAATTAATGGTTCCGTCCCTAAACACTTGTTGGTTTTGGGATCAGAAATTGAAGTGATATATATAGGCTGCTTCTATCGGCACCACGGTTTTGCTTCCAGGACCACGATTACTCACGGCACCCTATAAATTACTTTTGGGACCACATTGAATTTTTTTTTGTTTACTTCAAGCACCACCAAAAAATTAAAAAACTTGCTTCTCGTAACACGAATCTTATAAAATACAATGTAGTCCATTGATAATTAAAATAAAACATTATAATCCACAATTGTTCACATATAGACATAAAAATACAAAAACTTAATCTTCACTAAAATCATCATCAAAATCCACCATTTTATCCACATCTTTCTCTTAATCATCAAAATTCATCTTCATCATTGTTAGGAACATTTTATTATGTTTTGATGATGGCCATACTAGCTGTTATAGCAAGCCTGAAATAAGTTAGAATTCTCTATATAAGTCTTTACTTAGAGTCTGACATGTCGTATAAGTTGAGTCAGACAAGTATTGTTCTAGTTGGTAGGATGGCGAAGTAAAACAGATATTCGATAGAGTGAAGCCAGCCAAGTACCAGCAGAGAAGCATGAAGATATTATGTTCTGACAATAACCAAGAAAGTCTGTGATGACCTTGGATAAGTCTAAGTTATAATTCAAATGATGAAGTACATTTTCAAATATAATGTACACTGATCTCACCCAAATCAAGGATCAGTGAAGTACAAGAAGTACCTGAAAGATCAAAGAAAATAACAAAGCAGTAAACCGGCAAAGTAAACTGACTATCGGCTGAGTAAAAAAAAAACAAAGCAATGAAGGAAGACATAAACAGCAAAGTCAGAAGGATCACTTAACCGTTCAGGAAACGGCCAAGTAACTTTACTCATTCAGATTTCAAAAGATGAAGATCAAGCATTAAATGCACAATCAATTGAGGATCAATCAAGGACGGATTTTCTGATAAACGTTTGAAGAAAAATCCGATCACGGAAATCAAGGAGAATATAATTAAGGGGGAATCAAGAATTAAATCAAGGATTATTCTCCACATTAAGTAGCCAACGGACGGAAATTCAAATCAAGGATTATCAAGGCTTTAAATAGAAGGCATTGCTAGACAAGAAAAACAATGATTGCATCTGATAAGAAACAAGCAAAAACTCTGTCAATTTGAAAAGCCTACTGTCTGTGCTCAAAAGAAACACCTAGAGATCAACTCAGAAATCAGAGCTCAAATTCGACATCAAGCACTGAGATTGATCACAAGTGTGTGAATCCAATTCACATCAACTGAGGCAATTGAATCAGAGGAATATGCGAAGGAGTTTCAACCTTTGTGATAGCTGCTGAAAGATTTGTTCTCAAGAAGCAGTGATAGAGACTGAGTCACTGAAGCTTTGGAAGCCAGGGAGTGATAGTCTTGCAAATTGTGAAGCTTGTGTAGTCAAGGACAATCGTGCTATTGTATCTGTGAAAACAATAGTGAATTCCTCCAATCATCACAGGAGAAGAGTGGATTAAGGGATTACACCACCCTGAACCACTATAAAACTTTGTGTCTATTTACTTTCAGCAATTTACTTTACAGCACTTCGTTTCATTGCATACTCTATATATGTGATTGAATAATCTACTTTGAACCAACTTTTAAAGAAGGGACTTATCCGCTGCCTAAAAGTTTTTAAATATAAGAAAAGTTTTTGAAACTCCACTCTAGTCATTCACCCCCCTCTGACTATAGTTTTACCCTTCTCTAGGACCAACAGTTGGTATCGGAGCAGTGTTCCTAGTATCAGAACACGTTCAGATCTAATTTCTGGTAATAAGGAGATCACATATTTTCAAAGTAGTTTTCAAATTTTAGCTTTCTATATATATATATATATATATCTCTTATTTGTACTTATGGATTCCTCAAACTTTATGTCGAAAGTACCGGTATTCAATGTCAATAATTTTGATGAATATAAAATAAGGATGTTGTCTCATCTTGCAGCAACTCATGAGGAGATGCTGGATGTAATCAACGATGGCCCAATCAAGATCACAACTGTGATAACCATAGGAGAAGATCAAGGAAAAGAAATAGACAAACTCAAGAAGGATTGGACCAATGATGACATAAAAAGAGCAAACCTAGACTTTGTTGCAAAAGATATGATTTTGAAGACTCTGGACAGTAACATGTTCATGAGGATCAAAGATTGCAAAACAGCAAAGAAGATGTGGGACAAATTGGCACTGATCAATGAAGAATCAGAAGCAGTTAAAGAGAATAAATTATCTGATGCAAAACAGAAACTTGAGAACTTTAAAATGAAGACTGGAGAATCCATTGATCAAATGGATAACAGATTTTCAAGCATCATCAGTGAATTACAACAACTTGGACATACATATCCTCAAAAGGAAGTCTGTCTGAAGATATTGAGAGGCCTACCTGAAACATGGAAGATCATCACATCAGTGCTTAGAGGAACAACTAACCTTGCAAACACTGACACATTGACTCTGATGTCTCAACTAAAGGCTCGTGAATTTGAGTTGAATGGTGAAGAGAGTGCACCAGCTGAGGCACACAAGGCCAGGGCACTGGTTGCACCCCAGCAAAGCAAAACAGTTGAGTTAAGCAGGAAAGAGACACAGGAGCTGAAAGAACAGGTAGCCTTACTAATCAAACGCTTTAACAGGTTAGCAAAAAGAAGCAATTTAGAGGAAGCTCATCATCAAACAAGAAGTCCAGCTCAAGCAAAGACATGAAGAAAAAGGATGATGAATACAGATGCTTCAACTGTAATAAGAAAGGTCATTTCAAGGCTGATTGCCCTGAAGGAAAAGATGAGGACAAGAAGAAGTACAAGACAACTGAAAAGAGAAAAAGCAAAAAGGCTCTCAAAGCTGAATCTAGCAGTGAAAAGAATAAAGAATCATCTGAAAACGATTCTGATGATGATGAAGCAGACAGCTCAGACAATGAAAAGGCATACCTTTGCCTTATGGATAAAGAGTCAAATGAAACTAAGGTAACATCTAGCTCATACTTATCATCTAGTGCATCCACATCTGACACTGCACAATCTTCTATTCTCCCTTTAGATTCTGCAAATCTAATTCAAAATCTCATGAGCAAATTTGAAGAAATTCAAGTAAATCATGAAATTCTGGAACTAGAATGTGAGAATCTGAGAAAGGAAAATAAAAGATTAAAGAAAGAATATGATGAAATAAAAGCTGAGCAAACTAGTAAGGAGATTCACTCAACTGATCAACAAGCAGCAGATGATCACTCATCTAATGTTGAAAGACCAGCTGAGAAAATATCCATATCAGTCAAGAACTCTACTGCACCACTTAATGCACCAGCTTACAAACCCCCAAATGGTTTGGATCCAGAACTTGTCTTGGCTACAACAGTCAGGATGAAATTAGAAACAATGGACAACACAATTCTGATTCAAGGACCAAGACTGGACCAAAACTCAAAAAGGACAGACCACACATCCTGCACCGGTGAAGTCAAAACCTAGTGTAGTGAAACAGCATAATAAATCATCAATCCAGCCAAGTAAAGGCAAAGGAGTTTAGAAAGGTAAGGGAAGACTTTACCCTTCTGAGGATGATTGGAATATTACACCCCCAAAATATAAAAAGAAACCATTTCATAATATGCATCATGTGTTTAAGAAAAGCCAGCCAATGCATATTCCTGGACACAAGAAGCAGCATGGAAACAAGTTTCCTTCTACATATTGGAGAGTGAAAAAGGATGCAATGCACCAAAAAGTAGAGAAAGGTATCATAATACCTCTAGTAGAAACATTAGAAGTTATTCTGCCATGCCTTATACATATGAAGTTGATGACTTTAATTATCCAAAAAGAAGATCCTTTGAATATATACTAGGAGTAGGAGGCATGACTGCTAACAGGTATGGACCCAAACAGTTTTGGGTACCTAAACATAATTAATTTGTTTTGTAGGATGTCTGGTACATAACAGTGGATGTTCCAGAAACATGATAGGGAACAATGGATGGCTCACTGACTTTAAAGCTTTTGATGGACCCAAAGTTACTTTTGGAGGCAAAGAAAACCCTGGTAAAATTAAGGGGGAAGGCATAATGCTCAAAAACAGCTTGAAGATTCAAAATGTGGCTTATGTTAAAGGACTGAATTTCAATCTACTAAGTATCAGTCAATTTTGTGACAAAGCTACAATGTGCACTTCAACAAGGAAGGATGCAAAGTGATTCACAGCCAAACCAATATAGTTGTACTTGCAGGAAGAAGAGAAGATAACATGTATGTAGTAGATTGGAAGACAGCAAGAGCAGAAACATGTTTTCTTGTCAAAAGTAAACAATCAACTAGCTGGATTTGGCATAGGAGATTGAATCATCTCAACTTCAAAACCATCAACACACTGTCTAAGAACAAGTTAGTTGAAGGCTTACCATAGATCACATTCAGAAAGGAAAGTCTCTGCGATGCATGTCCAAAAGGAAAGCAAATCAAAAGCTCCCTCAAGTCAAAGCCCTATCAATCAACAACAAGAATTTTACATCTGTTACATATGGATCTTTTTGAACCAGTCACTCCAGTTACTGTAAGTGGAAAGAATTATACTCTAGTAGTGGTGGATGACTTTACCAAATTCACCTGGACCATATTCATGAACAAGAAAAGAGAGACACTCAAAAAGTTGCCAGACTTGCTAAGAAGAACTCAAAATGAGAAGGAACTGAAGATCATAAAGATCAGATAGAGGCACAAAGTTTCTAAATGAAATTATCAGAACCTACTGTGAAGAAAATGGAGTACTGCATCAACTATCAGCAACAGGGACTCCACAACAGAATGGTGTAGCAGAAAGAAGAAATAGGACACTCAAAGAAGCAGTCAGAACAATGATTGCAGAAGCATGCTTGCCAAAGAGATTTTGGGCTGAAGCAGCAAATACAGCATGCTATACTCAAAACAGATCAATCATCAAGAAACATCATGGAAAGACTCCATATGAAATATGGAATGGAAGAAAACCTAACATCTCACATTTGCATATGTTTGGATCTAAATGTTTTGTTTTGAACAAGAATCAGCTGCATACTTTTGATGAAAAAGCTGATGAGGCAATCTTTATGGGATACTCAGACACTAGCAAAGCTTTCAGAGTACTCAACAAAAGAACTTTGGTGATTGAAGAATCAATTCATGTAGTCTTTGATTAACCAAACACAAATGGTGAAAGCTTTCAAGAACTTGAAGAAAAGTAGTTCAATGACAGGTTTATATGAATACAACAGTACCAGCTACCATTCTGAATCACAATTTTGGAAACCAAGATGAGCCACCAGTCAACACAATACAAGAGACACCAACACAAGAACATAGAGTTGATGCACAAACAAAAGTTGTTGAAGCACCAAGTCAAGAGCAACTTCAACCTGACCTCAACTGGCTAAGAGACCATCCTGAAGATCAAGTCATTAGAGACATTAACACAGGAGTCAGAACCATAAGACAACTAGAGAATATGCTAGCATGTTTTCTATCACAAGTGGAACCTAAAACAATAGATGATGCAATCCAAGATGCTGATTGGGTTACAGCCATGCAAGAAGAACTAAATGAACTTGAAAAAAATGAGGTCTGGGAACTTGTTGACAGACCAGACATAGCCAACATCATTGGAACAAAATGGGTATTCGGAAACAAGATGGATGAACAAGGGACAGTTTTCAGAAACAAAGCAAGGCTAGTTGCAAAAGGCTACTCTCAAGCAGAATGCATAGATTATGATGAAACCTTTTCCCCAGTAGCAATATTGGAAGCAATCAGACTCTTTCTAGCCTTTGCAGCCCACAAAGACTTCAAAGTTTACCAAATGGATGTCAAGAGTGCATTTCTGAATGGACTTTTAGAAGAAAAAGTATATGTGGAATAGCCTCATGGTTTTCAACTCAAAGGAAAAGAAGATAAAGTATACAAGCTCAAAAAGGCACTTTATTGACTCAAACAGGCACCCAGAGCCTGGTATGAGACATTATCATAATTCTTGATCAATAATGGATTCAAAAAAGGAACTATTGATAAGACTCTCTTCAAGCTGGAGGAAGGAACAAACACCCTGTTAGTCCAAATTTATGTTGATGATATTATCATTGGATCAGAAGATGAGAAGCTATGTGAGAAATTTGCAAACTTAATGAAAAGAAAATTTCAGATGAGCATGATGGGAGAATTGAATTACTTTCTTGGACTACAAGTAAAGCAAATGAAAGATGGCATCTTTATTAATCAAGCCAAGTACACAAAAGACTTGATACACAAGTATGGTATGGACACAAGTGGCACATCTGATACACCAATGTGTGCCAGAGTTAATCTTGGAAAAGATGAAAGTGGAAAGGATGTTGATCAGAAACTTTATAGAGGAATCGTTGGATCCCTACTTTATCTAACTACAAGCAGGCCTAATATAGCTTTTGCAGTAGGAGTATGTAAGATTTCACGCTCAACCAAAGGAATCACACCTTATAGCAGCCAAAAGAATAATCAAATACCTGAAGAACATCATAAATGTTGGAATTTGGTATCCAAAAGATGGAGGATTCAAATTGATATCATATTCAGACTCTGACTATGCTGGATGCAAGATAGATAGAAAAAGCACCAACCTGTCAAATGCTAGGCAGCAGACTAGTATCATGGTTTAGCAAAAATCAAAACTCCATATTTACATCAACAGTTGAAGCAGAATATATAGCAGCAGGCAGTTGCTATGCACAAGTACTATGGATCAGACAACAGCTAAGGGATTATGGAATGGAGGAGAAGACAATTCCAATTATGTGTGATAACACAAGTGCAATATCTATTACTGAAAATCCACTATTGCATTCAAGAACAAAGCATATTGATGTAAGACATCATTTTATCAGAGATCATGTTGAAAAAGGAGATGTCATTCTAAGATACATACTAACTGAAGATCAATTGGCTGACATCTTCACAAAACCACTCAGTCATGAAAGATTCAGCAAGTTGAGAACTGAGTTGGGAATGATAGAATTGACTAAGTTTTAAAGAGCATCTAACTGGAGTAATCAGCTAAGTAACTTCACCAGCTGACTGAACCTTTACCGTTATGGGTAAGCTCATTTGGCTGGTAAGGCACTGGTACTCAGCGAAGTCAACTACACTGATTGTTAGGAACAGTTATATACAGCAGCTCAGTGAAGAAGTCACTACACTGGCTTAGTAACCAGCCAAGTCACTCCACCGAAATATATATATTGGAGTCAACAGCAAAATAAAGTGTGAACTAAATCAGTTTAATACACATGGAAAATCAAGAAGTTATGGAGGATTATACTGTGGAAGATCACACACGTGGATCAATTTTTAACTATATTTTTTTTTTGGAATCACAAACCCCTTGATTCTCGGGATTTATCATTACTTACCTCAATCCACTCCCCCCACTACACTCAAATACCGCGATTTATATACATAAAATCACGCCATTTCGTCACAAAATCCTTCCATATTCAACCACATTCACACTACCAAAAATCGTCATAGTTAAACCACACTTAAAGATTTTTCAGAAATCTTTACGCTCTCTTGCAAAACATACACCCTACTCTCTTTGTAAAATCAAAGCTTTTTCTAAAAATCTAAAACTTTTTCAAAGCAATGCCATCATCTCCTTTAAAGTTTTCCACAGAAAAATAATACGAAAAATCGATCATTACTGGATCGTTTTCAGGCCTGAACACTATCTACCTTTTTGCGATAACGATGCACAGGCCAGACGTTTAGTTGATGGCTATACTAATCTGGGGTTAATGACCTTCCTAAACCCCCCCAATCACTGGGATATGCTATGAGAACCTAATTGCATTTTGGAAAAATGCAAAGTTTGTGCCCAGCACAAAGAAAAGCGATCCAGATTGCATCAGGAGTATAATATCTAGAAAAGAAGTGGTTATCACACCTGGTCTCCTCAACCGATTTCTTAATCTTCCCAACACTGGTCCGGTTGATGTTAAGAACATGCAGATTGACATCAACACATTCTGGGCCGAAATAGCCAAGAATCCCAGAAAGAACAGCAAGACATACAACCTTCCAAGATCAGCACTCAAATGTCCGTTTGCTGAATTTGCACCAGTAATCACCAAAAACATTGAAGGAAGAAAAGGATCAATGGAGAACTTGACTGAGCTATGGGTCAAGTTAATGGCGATTATCTACCAAGGTATTCCCTTTGACTGGTCACAGTTTGTTTTCAATAGGCTGAAAGGTCAAATCCAGAAGGAAATTGATCTGGCAATCATGGAACCAAGCAAGAATTCGCAGAAGAAATGTGACTTCTGGGAGAGGAAATCTTATGGGTTCCCTCTTCAACACCTGTTTAATAAGTTGAAGGTGAAACCCATTTATCAGCATCCTCCACACAAGGCCAAAGTGATGTTTACATATGTAAAGGCATCCCAGAAACCCAAACCCACTGCCAGACGAAAAAGGAAAGAGCCTAAAAGTAGTAGATCAGGAGTGGGAAGAAGAACCAGATCTCAGAAGGCACAAGATGATATCTCTGTGATCAGGGCCAACAACCAGGATAACCCAGTGGTGATCAGTGATGATATAGCAACTGACGAAGAGAAACAAGAAGAAGTCACCTATCTAGAAGAATGTGAAGAAGGATATTGTCTTACTTCATCTGATGAAGAAGAGATGGAAAATGAAGAAGATGCTACTGAAAGTGAGGAGGAAAAAGGTGAAGAAGAGCCACAGGAAGGAGATCATTTTGAAGGTGATCAAGAAAAGATGGATCTTTCTGATGATGACCTGACGATTCAAGAAGTAATTCTCTAGAGCATCAGCAAAGTTGACAAACAGCCGAGTGATAGCAAAATACTTAACCGCTAACTTTCACCGACAGAGTATCAGGTCAACGGGAGTATAGTGGTCACAAGGTCGAATCCACAGGGAGTAATGTCTAAGTACCAAAGCTGACGTAGAACTTAGTTCAAGCCAAAATAACGATGGGAGATATTATGCTAATGCAGAAATAAAGATTAAACTACTGGTTTTACTTCTAAATATTAAAGGGTATAGCCGAACTAAGATCCCACGAGCTACTTTTACCCTTTAGGAAGGACTTGACAGGGAGCGTGTCTTAACCGACCTACCTATTCTATGTAGTCTAACGACATCCACGGGTGCCAACTCCTAATTCTAGTGATTAGACTGAACAACTCGATCTAACCACTCTATGTGAAGCTAACCGACTCTCCCTTTAGAAAACCGATTATCCTAACATGATTAAGTTTTAGAGCTGCTCGATTAATGATGACAAACCTCTGTATTGGAAACAGACCTAACAACTAGGCTGAATCTACGCAACTATCCCAAAACTCATTTTCCCACATCTCACCGCAAAATGCATCCATAATTTTGATGTGTGTGACAGTGAACTAGGTGATCAAACTAATTCAAAGGCGTTATAATAAGTTTTAGGACGTGGATTAATCGTTTAAACATGATATTACGCACAACACAACTCCTAATCTCATCCCCCCTAAGGGTTTTCGCTCGCTTTCACATAATTCAACTACACATGCAATTAGCTACTCATGATTATACTGGTAAGTGAAATAAGAATGGAAATCATGCTAGAAATAATAAAAAAGAGAATAAATTCATTACCATATAATTGAGGCAAAATCTGATCTAAAAAAGTATGAAGAAATAATCCACCAAAAGTCGAATCTTTGGAACTTGAAACATAAATCTAAGCTATAAAAAATGTTTAGAATCAAAGGATGTTATCTATGGAATCCAAGGATCAAAGGATGATCAACCTACACTAAAACCGCACCAAAATCACCCTAAATATGTCTAAAGTTCGGCGAATATGTCAAGAGGCCGAATGAGCTGCGTATTTATAGTGTAGGTCTGATTCTTTCTGCTGTCGGCAGCAAACGCCCGTTTGCCTCATGTCAAACGCCCGTTTACCTGGAAATCTAATTCTTGATTAGGGTTTCTCCTTCCATGAACGAGCGTCTAGCCTGCCTTGAACGCTAGTTTGTCTTATATAGTATCAAGTGCTGTGAACGCCCGTTTGAACTCTCCAAATGCCAGTTTGGCATGAGCTTGATTCAAACGCCAGTTTGGGTAGAGCAAACGCCAGTTTGGGTAGAGCAAACACCAGTTTGCCTTGATTTCACTCCAAACTTGATTTTCCTTCACTTTTATGCTACCTTTGTGCCACGACCATGTTTCTCAATCCAGAACATTGCCTTCCGGGTCCTTGAGTCACCTAAGTCCTGCAATAATATGTGCGAACAAACACCACGCGTAATTCCGTAAGACAAAAGTGCTCGGAAAAGAGATAAATATCGCTAAAAAGTCGGAGTTTACTATCGATGTGACAGTTTAACTCCCCGTACGTATAACTTTTGATATTACTCTTAAACAGGTCTAGAACTACCCAAAACATGCCAATAAAGTAATAAAAGGGGGTTAAACTGCACACCAAAGTACAGTAAAGTTGACTCCCATCACCGAGTGAGCCAGCTGATAAAACTTACTTTGCTGAACTTGTCAACACCCCTAGAATTGATCAAGGGGGAACTCCAGTAGAAGCAACTAAGTCTTCGACAAATGGAAAAGACAATCAGCCCTCACAGGGCCAGGCAACATCACGCAACTCTCAGCAACCTCTATCTGATCCTAAGATTTTTGAATGAAGAGAAAGAAGAAGAGACAGAAAAGGAAAAGGAAAGAAAACGAGGAAGACAAAGAAGAAGAGGCTGATGCATCACCACCAGCAGAAGTTGATCCAGAGAGAATTTTCAATCTGGACATTCAACCCTTAATTGTGGACATGGAGAGGCATTACCACAGCAGGCAAAATTTGAAAGCTGCATTAAAGAGCGATGCCACCTCCTTAAATCCTAAAATTGACGCCCTCATCAGTCACATTAAGGTTCAAGATGAGGTAGTGGAGAAACATGGCAACTTACTTTGCAATCTAGAGCATCTCATCCCCTATCATGTCCAAACAAATCTTGAGTTTCTTGCTGACAAGATTGATGGAAATATCAAACCTCTGGTGGATACTTTGAATGATCACACACAACAACTTCACCATCTGGATGAGGTTATGGGTTACTCTGGAAAGCAACTCAACACCCTACTTAATGTCACTAGAGCCACAAACAAAATTCTTGAGGAAAGATTTGGCCCTCTCCAAGAGTCTGAGGCAACAAATAAAATTCTTGAAGCACGGTTTGGTGCTGCCAAAAAGGGGGAAGGAAGCTCAAAGTATGAAAGCTCCAGTGGAAAGAAGGAATGCCCAACATACAAGGGCAAGGGCATCAAAGGCGAGGGCATCAGGTTTGAAGAAAAGAAGAAGTAGCCCTTTTGTTGAATCTTATTTGTATTAATTCTATGGCTTTGATTTTAAAGATGCAATACCTTATTGCCCTTGAATGGATGAATAAAATTTCTGAGTTTCATTCTGTTTGATTATCATGAAAACTTTTGTATACTTATGTTCAGGCTTATGAGGGTTTTGACATCACCAAAAAGGGGGAAATTGTTAGGAACATTTTATTATGCTTTGATGATGGCCATACTAGTTGTTATAGCAACCCTGAAATAAGTTAGAATTCTCTGTATAAGTCTTTACTTAGAGTCTGACATGTTGTATAAGTTGAGTCAGACAAGTATTGTACTAGTTGGTAGGATGGCGAAAAACAGATATTCGGCAGAGTGAAGCTAGCCAAGTACCAGCAGAAAAGCTTGAAGACATTATGGTCTGACTTATAACCAAGGAAGTCTGTGATGACCTTGGATAAGTCTAAGTTATAACTCAAATGATGAAGTACATTGTCAAATATGGTGTACACTGATCTCACCCAAATCAAGGATCAGTGAACTACAAGAAGTACCTGAAAGATCAAAGAAAATAACAAAGCAGTAAACCGGAAAAGTAAACTGACTATCGGCTGAGTAAAAAAAAAACAAAGCAATGAAGGAAGACATAAACAGCAAAGTCAGAAGGATCACTTAACCGTTCAGGAAATGGACAAGTAAACTTTACTCATTCAGATTTCAAAAGATGAAGATCAAGCATTAAATACACAATCAATTGAGGATCAATCAAGGACGGATTTTCTGATAAACGTTTGAAGAAAAATCCGATCACTGAAATCAAGGAGAATATAATTAAGGGGGAATCAAGAATTAAATCAAGGATTATTCTCCATATTAAATAGCCAACGGACGGAAATTCAAATCAAGGATTATCAAGGCTATAAATATAAGGCATTGACAGGCAAGAAAAACAATGATTGCATCTGATAAGAAACAAGCAAAAACTCTGTCAATTTGAAAAGCCTTCTATCTGTACTCAAAAGAAACACCTAGAGATCAACTCAGAAATCAGGGCTCAAATTCCACATCAAGCACTGAGATTGATCACAAGTCTGTGAATCCAATTCACAACAACTGAGGCAATTGAATCAGAGGAATCTGAGAAGGAGTTGCAACCTTTGTGATAGCTCCTGAAAGATTTGTTCTCAAGGAGCATTGATAGAGACTGTATCACTGAAGCTTTTGAAGTCAGGGGGTGATAGTCTTACAGATTGTGAAGCTTGTGTAGTCAAGGACAATCGTGCTATTGTATCTGTGAAAACAATAGTGAATTCCTCCAATCATCACAGGAGAAGAGTGGATTAGGGGATTACACCACCCTGAACCACTATAAACCTTTGTGTATATTTACTTTCTGCAATTTACTTTACAGCATTTCATTTCATTGCATACTCTATATCTGTGATTGAATAATCTACTTTGAACCAACTTTTAAAGAAGGGACTTATCCGCCCAAAAGCTTTTAAATATAAGAAAAGTTTTTGAAACTCCACTATAGTCATTCACCCTCCACCCCCCTCTGACTATAGTTTTACCCTTCTCTGGGACCAACAATCTTCTTCAAACAAACATCTTCATCATCAAAATTTTCTTCAACCTTCTTCATCATCAAAATATTCTTCATCTTCTTGAACCATCTTCTTCAACCATCTTCTTCAGCCAACTTCATCTTCTTCAACAACCTTTTTCATTACATCAAACTCATCCCCCAAATATCATTGATAATCTTGAACATGTACTAAGATAACACTTAAACACAATTCTCAATTGCTTGAAACCCTATCCGATCACCATTTGGATTCTTCGGCCGGCATCCCACCAAACGCGAGTCCGACTGACGTTCTTGTGCAAGTCGAACGTCAAATGTGCTGACATTTTGTACACTAAAACTTAAAATGGCATTGTATTCAAATCGCCAGCATCTTGGATGTTTTTGTGCAAAGAAAACGTCAACATAGGTGACGTTAAGGACACAGAGCTAAATAAGATTTTGTTAATAAAACGCCAGCTCCATTAACGTTGACAATAAAACATAACGTCATCCTTGATGACGTTTGTGACAGCAGAACTGGATGTGGATTTGTTTTCAAAATGCCAACATATCTGACGTCGGTTTGGATAAAACAACATCCATAATGTTGACATTTTTTATCCAGTACCGAAGAAACATGACTCAAACAATGAACCAAACATTATACAAACAAAGATAACTACAAATATCGATCCAAAACAAACATATTTGTCCAAAACAAAAATCATCCACAAGTTCTCCAAAAGTACTTCAACATCTAATACCATGATTTAAAATGTACTTCAAACGCACCTCAACATCTAATACAATGATTTAAAATGTTCAAAACCAAAAGTAATAAGTTATAATCCCCACATCCAATAAGTTATAAAAATGAATTTCATAATCTGTTAATTCCCACATCCACCACGATATGATCTTTTGTCGGCTGATCAACGAGTTCAAAGGTACATCTATCTCCAACGTTGAGATTATTGGCCGTCAAGAAAACATTTAAACTTGTGAAGAGAGCTTGTCGATAAGATTCAGAACATGATATAGGTCTAGCCGGCCATGAATCCCCTATGGCACTCCGCAGCTCCACAGTCTTGCATCGCAGCATGTCATAAGTCATAGCATATGATACTGGAATATTCTACCAATCACAACAAAATTAACTAGTGTTAGAAAATGCAATGATGGAAAATCATAAAACAATAAATTAACTAAGATGTTTTTAGAATATCTCACCACAGAACCATGTGAAAAGGCTGAGTTTTCCAGCGTCGTCTCAAAATGGAGATTTTTGTTACTATTGTTGTCTCCACCTGCATGATCATCTGCATAATCATCTACATCATCATCTGCATCATCTTCTTCACTCTCGGGCTCAGAAAAAGTCTTCTCACTAGAAGTGTGATCTAACACAATAGTATCGAATGTGAAATCCCCCATGTGTTCAAACACTACAAACTCCCCCTTATTCAAGTGATGAGCGGCCACATACTGCTCCCAACCTTCCCTTCCCATGTCCCTATTAGGCTTTTAAGAACCGCCCTATCTAGGTTCTGCAGTGTGTCGTTCAATTTGTTAACGTATGCTCGAGGTAGTGTCTACGAAGAAAGAGACATATCATGTTAGTTCAATCATAATATCAGTGATAAAAATTTAAGTTAATAATGACATGCCAAAATTGTTGCGAACCCGCCAATATGAACTTTGAAGAAACGATCAATATCCATTTGCTTCACTGTAGATTAAAAAGGAATGAGGAATAAGAATTTGAATTAGAATCAGTCCACATGCAATTCTAAAACAAGACAACATAGATACTCAAGCCAATCATAACCATTCACACAAGACATGACTAGTACCTTAAATCATAATACATACCTGAAGTTCTTGTACGATCAACAACTGTTGTTTTAATACCTGAATTTCTTCTACTGTGAGTTCTTTTAATTGTTCGTCGATAGACTCCCAGTTTTCAAAGTGGACATTAGGCCATTTTACATAGATAATGGCTAGCCTGAATCAGCCTAATAAGAAATGGATATCATTGGCATGTCATCTTATGAGAGATATTAACAAATGGATATCAATGGTCATTTCTTAATGGAACCGATTCAGGTAAGCCAGTCCACAAAAACAGTAAAGAGATCCCAAGGGTTGTTAAGAGATCCCAATCTGTTAAAGCAAAAAGATCTCATGGATTATATTATCGGGTCCACACAACACACATAATGGGCAAAACACATCTAAGTATACTTTTAACTAACATACTTACATTGCATTGAAACAAATCTAAGTATACTTTTAACTAACTACATTAATTATTCTTTTCATTTTACCTCACTTACATGGCCAAAATTCATAGTTGGAAAGTTATTTACAATGTGAAGAAATACACTAATTCATAGTTGAGAGTACACTAATTCATCGGTGGACAGTTGTTTACAATATCCAGAAACACACTAATTCAATGTTGATATGTGCACATTAATTATGACATTAAAATAAAATTCAGCATATAACGCCTGCAGGGTTGACGTTACATTGGGACAGTAACATCAGTCTCACTGACATTATTTGCAACGTCAGCCATGTCAACGTTTTAAAGCAATGTTAACGTCACCCACACTGACAAGAACTGGGTAACCCTAGTGGACTTTTATGATATAAACGTCATCCTAACTGATGTTATATTTGAACCAAAACGTCAATAAAGGCACCGTTTCAAGCACCAGTCATCTTCCCCACACCCTCGATCGGAAAGCGGCCGGATTATCGAAAAAGAGCCAAAAACCTCTGATTTCAACCCTATTTCCATCCGATTTCAACCAAAAACGAATACACATTACAATGAAACAAACATTCGATTAAATCCTTCGATTTGTAGGAGCATACATTCTAAAAAAAACCTTAAAACAACTCCATTAAAACCTTCAAACTTTCAAAAAATAATACATTCGATTCCTACTAATTTACAACCGAAATCCAAACAAAACAAGATACTTACATGATTTGGTTTAAAAAGATGTTGTTCTTAGCTTCACTTGCGGTTTTCGGCGAGATTTGTATTCTCCGGTGAAATTTCCGACGACAACTCTAGCGAAATTCTTAGGTTGTGGATGCAAGTGTGTTTGAAATGAAAAAATAAAGAAGTATTGAAGATGTAGTGAAGTTAAAGAGAGAAATTATCGTGCAGCAGGTATTTGTGAGTTATACACAATGGATGAATGTGATTAATCCTTACACTCTCTCACACATAGTAGTGGTGTGTAGGGGTAATTTGGATGTATCACATCCATCCACTTGGTACAGCCAGCAAATAACTGTTGTACCATAACTCTTCTCGAAGTTAAAAGGAGTTTTAAAAACTGAAGGGGTAGAAGTTAGAAATGATGGACTAAAGTGTTTAATTTTTAAAACATGAGAGACTAAAGTGTATAGTTTTTAAAAGTTATTAAATAGATTATTATTATGTGGTTCTTTGAGTGTTTAGGTGGTGTAGCAAAGTAAATGAAAAATAATAAATTAAAGCGTACCGATGGTATTTTCATGGTGATATACCCGACCCGGATCGGAACCCGAGCATCTAGATTGGGCCTGAATCCAACCCCAACAACCGACCTTGGACCTCCATCCCACCAGCCCGCATTCCATAAGCCGGGCTCCTCTTCACTACGACACCTCGGACATAGTGGGAGTCATCCATACTATCAGGCTAGCTTAGCATTGAGTTGATGACTACAAGACAAAGGTAGTTATAAGTCCGTCACCCTGTCAAGTCCGTTGTCCGCCATCTCCTCTTGACAGCTGTCTGGTCAACTTATGTATAATTACTCTTAATTATATGCTTTTAAATGTCTTGTCATGTCTAAATTAAACCGACTTAGCCATTGCCTATATATATGGGTGCACTATGTAATAGAAAGGGATCCAAGAATTAATATACACAGAGCTACTCTATCAATTTGTCGACTCACTTGTGTTCCATTCTAAGCATCTGCTGACCATCAAAGTTCTTAATATCCACCACTACTCACTTGAGAAATCACTTATAAACAGCCTTATATCCACCATATATTATTGTTACCGCAAACCTGATATCCACCGCAATATTAGTTGCCTCCATTACCAGAAAATCATCATCATTCAGCAACTTCGAGCCACTTGCTCCACCAGCAAGTTCAGCTACACGGAGTCACCAACAAGATCATGCTAACATCTCCAACTTTCTGATCAGTGAAAACTTTAGTTTCTGGGTTATTCGGCCCTCAAGACATTGCTTTTATCAAAAAAAAAACAAGGGATTCTTAAGGAGCAAGCTTTATTTCTTCAAATTTTGGCTTGTGTTTACTTTGAACCACCTCAAAACCAAGAGACACCTTCAACGGCGTGTTTATAGCTCTACATGTGCCCCTTATAATTCCCAGGTTGGTATAAACTCTTGGTCAGGTCAACTCTTCAAGTATTAAGATAACCGTTTGCTTGTTGAAACCACCTGGAAGTCCACTTTTGGTTGTATCGGATTCAGAGTTTGGAGGATATTTCTGCCCGGCATATCCCACTTGATATACCCAGCAAAATATCTCTAGTCAAATATGGCTGGCGCAAAAAACATGACACTTGTGACACCATCTAAAGCGGGCAATCAGGCCCCTACACGTGGAGCTAACACACCGCGTGCTGAAAGGACGCCACATCACGGAGAAGCAAGTAGGAGGGTACTGTCCACCGAGGATAAGGGCGGACAGGACATCACACCCAACAAGAAGGCATATATAAGGGAAAGAACACAAGCCGGCGAGATACATGAGGCAGCGATCAGACAAAGCCGCGGAAAGGGCACCGCGGGAGTTTCTTATCTAAACTCAGAGCAGGGAGTGACCCTTGAGAGGGGGACGGGCCAACAATAGAGTTCTTATGCCATATACCTCAGGGCATATATGGATTATGTTGAGCAGATGCGTGAAAACAACATGCGACTCATTGTAGAAGGTTTTTCCCCTTAGAACGTCAACAAATTTTTCCCCCTGTGCCTGCACCTACAGAGATACAACCCACTCAAAACCTACAAAGAACGATTACACCTCCCCATACGGAAATGGAAGGAAGCAGCCACACCACTTCTCAGCCTAAAGAGGGAAGGAGGTCTGCTTTAGCTCGCCTAGGGCCGTGGTCGATGACCGCGGGCAGCCCCAGGATGACCTAAAACCCACGATAGGTCCGAACCCGCATTGAAGGGCGGGGAGAATCACAGGTTGTGAAAAGTTACATCCGACTCCCCAGATCCCTGAGGCTCAAGACGAGCTTGGCATAATGAAAAAACAAATAGAAGAATTGAAAAATGGCAAGATCGGGAGAGAAAGTAAGCCCGCCTAGGGCACAAGTGTTCTTCATCCAAACATCCTAAAGGCAGCTCCAAGGGGTGGTACTCACTATCCCAACTTCACCAATTATCATGGAGCAACGGACCCTTTGGATTGGCTTTCAGCTTTCCAAAGCAGAATCAGTCTGTGTACACCTAGTGATGAAGCATGGTGTATAGCTTTCGTGGGAACAATGCAAGACAGTGCAGCATCGTGGATTCGCGGTCTTCCTCCAGGTTCGATCCTATCATGGGACGATTTGATAAGGAAATTTATAGCTGCGTTTAAGTCAGTGGGTGGACCCAAAAAGACCCACATCAAACTTCACAAGGTCTGAAAATGTGAAAATGAATCTACTCGTAGCTTTTATAAGCGATTTTACAGGGTGTATGAGCTGACAAGGGGCTTAGCTGACAACGTGGTGTTAAACAACTTCAAAATAGGGCTAAGTTCGGGCTATTTGAAATCCTATTTTGCTCTCATCCCGCTGACAAACCTCCAGGAGATGTTAAGTTTGACGAGAAAATATATTGCGACCGCAGGAAACGAAGGATCCTCATCCTCCTACAAGTAAAAACAAAGGGCTAAACGGAGCCCGCCCAGGGACAGCCGCAAAAATCGGGATAGAGATATCAATAAGCCCAAAAGATTTAGAGAAGAGACTTTCACTCCCCTCAAAATCTCATACACCCAAATTTTAAATGAAGTAAGGGACGATATCCCTAAGCCGTTCTGTTGGTCCCTTGAAAAGCCTTTGGTTAAGTCTACTACATACATCCTTTGTTGTCTTTTTTCAGCCAACATAACTTGCTCTCCCATTTCACTCATGACAGTGCAGTAGCCTTTGTCAAAAGTTACTTTGTAACCCATGTCACAGAATTGTCCAGTGCTCAGCAGGTTGTAGTCCATACCTTCAACATATGCAACATTTCTGATTGTCAATCCATTCCTCACCAGTGTTCCATACCCTCTTATATATCCTGGTGTGTCCTTGTTTCCAAAATTGACTCTTGGTCCATTTTTGCCACAAAATTTGTCAAACAGTGCTTATTCATTGTCATATGTCTGGAACATCCACTGTCAATGTACCAGACACCCTGCAAAACAAATTTTAATGTGTTTTAGGTACCTATAGTTGTTTGGGTCCATAGTGGTCAGTGGTAAGCATGACCCTTGGCAAATTTCCATAAGATCTTCTTTGAAAAGTGTTGCACTTTTCCTCATATATGTATCCTACATTTCCATAAAATCTAACATTTGGTTGTGTAGGATTCACATATGGTTTCTATCCTTTGGGTAGCAAGTGCTGTTTGAAGTGATTTTTCTTTTTTAGAAGCATTGTAATAACCATAAGGTTGCTGTCTGTTAGCAATAGCTCTGTATTGTGGAGTCTACTGAGGTCTCAGGTGAGTCCTCTGTTGATTCCACTGCTAAGGTTTAGGCCTAGCATTATGGTCATGTCTATTGTTTTTAGCATAAGGGGCAGGAATATTAAAATCTTCATCAGTAGGGAACAATCCGCCTTTCCCCCTGAGATTAGTACCCTTTGAATGATTGACATTTTTGTGTTTGGTACGTTTATCTTTGGAATATTTTTGATTTTTCCCTTTTTGTGGTCCAACAGACTTTGCAGCAGGTCTGCTCTCAGCAGGTCTAGAAGGTCCAGCAGTCCTACCTTTGGATGTACCATTTTTGTTGGGTACTGCTGTCCTTTTTGACTTCTGATTTTGCTTCTTTGAAGCATTCTCAGTAGGCTTTACTGCCTCAGCAACCTTTTGAGGAGTTGGATTTTGTGCAGGTACAAACTTAGGGCCAATTCTGGTACTATGTTCAGTATCCTTGCTAGATCCACCCTTAGATGATTGTTGTGCTTCAAATCTAAGGCTTGTTCTATCACCATAAGGCTTGCTAGATTTGAATGCAGTAGTGGAACTGGATTGTGCTAAAGATTCAGCAGCTACTGCAGGTGCTGCAGACTTAGGTTGATTATGTCCATAATCCTTTTCCTTACCCTTAAGAGTTCTTAATTCAGTATTTAATCTTTCAATTTCTGCTTGAAGTGCCTCTTTTTCTGCCTTCACAATCTCATAACCAGATTGTATTTTCTTCAGTTGATTAAGCATGGCATCTAAAGGTTCTTCACTGTCAGAAATTTTAGGATTTGAACCACAAGTAGGTTCACAATCACTTTCAGCGGGAGTGTTTATTGATACAGAGTTGTATACCTCCTCAGTTTAATCCATATTGGCCATCAAAGCATAATCATCCATGTGTGAAATAAGTGCAGTATCATCAAATTCATATCCCTTTTCTGATTCTACTTCATATCCTGATTCATCATCAGCAACCAAAGCTTTTTTTCCAGATCTCCTCTGATGACTCTTGTTCTCCAGCAGGTCTGGACAATCAGGTCTAAAATGTCCATATTTCTTGAAGTTGAAGCATAGATATTCTGGATCCTTCTTTTGTTTCAAATCAGGACAGCCAGGTTTGAAGTGTCCTGGTTTCTTGCAATGAAAGCACAAAAAGTCATGATCTTTCTTGGATTCTTCCTTTTTCTCACTTGATATCTTATTGAAATTCCTTGGAGAACCCCTTCCAGATTTCATCATTTTGATTTTCCTGCTCAATAGGTCTATCTGCTCTTGCATTTCATCTAACAACTCATTTTGATACTGGATGATTCTTCTTTATGTGCAGCAGCCAGTGCAGTAGTCTTTGGTTCTTCTTTTTCAGCACTTGGAACAAGATCCTTGTTGAATTCATAAGCTTTAAGATCTGAAAATAACTTGAAGGTGTCTTCTTCATGTAGTCTCCTGGACTCTTCCATGGCAGTAACCTTCATTTCCCAAACTTCCTGTGCAGGTAAGGCATTTAGAATTCTTGTATTGATCTCTTCATTAGTGTAGACTACATTCAACAGGGTGAGTTCATCCATGATTGCATTGAACCTTGACTCCATCTGTTCAATGGTTTCATTTGATTTCATTTTGAACTCTTGAAATTTTTGTTTGGCCACACTGATCTTATTTTTCTTGATAGCATCAGTGCCTTCACAAATTAATTGCAATCTTTCCCACAACTCTTTTGTTGTTTTGCAATCTTTCACCTTCATATACATATTGCTGTCTAGAGTTCTGTAAATGATATCTATAGCAATATTGTTCGGGTTTGCTCTTTTTCTATCTTCAGCACCCCACTCCCTTTTTGGCTTTGGGACAATCTGAGTTTGACCATCCACAGCTATAGCTTTAGTGATTTCCAATGGTCCATCAATCAGCACATCCATCTTCTCATCATGTGTTGCAGCTAGATAAGCATGCATACGACGTTTATAATCATCAAAAGAGAGCACATCAACATAGTCCTAGCATACTGGTTGTTGTCCATGATGTAAAGCTTTGAATAACAGAAACTTGAAAAAGTTATCAAAGATTTTTCACTAGCACAAAAAGTAGGATTACTTTAGAACAGAAGCACTGCTCTGATACCAATTTTTGGTCCCTTGAAAAGGCTTTGGTTAAGTTTAGCGGGGGTGAATAAACTTAACACTTAAAAACATTTTGGAGTTTTACAAACTCAGCAGGGTTAATAGTCTGTTGACCACTCTGTAGTCTGCTGACTATTAAGGTTAGTGAATTTGTTGCGGCGGAATATATTAATTTAAGCCTTGTTACTTGTTGTTAAAAATATGATACTAAGTTTTGGATACTCAGTAGTGCTAGTAGTGTGATTCACTTGCTAGTTTCAGTAGGTTGATGTGATTAGTATGCTGATAAAGTAAATTGCAGAAAGTAAATGCAGTAAAGTAAATTAGGCAAGATTTATAGTGGTTCCAGGTAGTGTAATCCTATCAGTCCACTCTTCTCCTGAGGAAATTCAGTAGAGATTCTTGAGGTTGCTGTTACAAAAATCCCTAAACTGTTTGTCTTGCACCAATGACTATGGCTTCACAAACTAAACACTTGAAACAGGTGGGATTGTTGTTCCAAAGTATTCCACTGGTCCTTGAAGGGTAGGATTTCCTCTTCACCAGCTCCACCAGAAACAACAGTTCTTGACACTTCAAAAGTGCTTCTATGTCTTCAGCAAACTTCTTTGAAAAGAAGGGTTGAATCAAGTAAGTGATTCAGCTTTCAGCAGCTTCTGATCGGGATGAAATGATCGGCAGCTTAAGGTCTTCAAGTGTGTATACTGCTGGATATACAAAAACCCTAATCCGGATCCGATCCATAATTGGATCGTCAGATTTGATTCTTAGCACCGATCGAGACGCTCGATCATGCACCATGGAAGCTACGAATTAAATTCATTTACGATTTTACCACGATATGATTCGGATAATAAATTAATCTACAAGAAGGTTAGTAGATTCACTCCAACCGGAGAGAAATAGGAAATCGACCAAAGGGAGAAGCCGTGATCTTCCGGATTGTATCTCCTAGCGACGACTGGTGGACGTCGATCCTCTCCGTAGAACCTCCTCGAATATGCACAAGAAAAACCCTAGGTTTTTCTACCCTTCATGACAAGAACAAGAAATTAATTTTTCTCTTTTTTTTAATTGATTGTGGCGCAATATTGGTGTGTGTTAGGAGGAACTCTCTTTATATAGAAAAATAACTAGTCAAGAGAGTTATCCTTTTCACACTACAATTACCTATTCCCATAAGGAAAAGATATTTGCCAAAAGATAAGAGATAATTCCCAAAAAATCAATCTCTTATTTTTCTATTAATTATCCAACAAATAGGTAATTAATTAATTACACATGTGACATAATCTAGGAAAATTTCTCTTCCTAATTTATCCACAATGTGGCGCCATTTTAATCATTAATTTAATAGAAAATGTCTTTTCTATATTACATATTATTTACCGAATAAATAATATTGCATATTCATTATAGATTTTTGTCGAGAAGGACAAAATTATCAAAAAAATCGGGATAGAAGGAAACTGTAATTTAATAAGGACAAAAGTAACAATTATGAAGTAACAAGTATGAAGTAACAAATGTGGAATAGAGTAAGTATAACAATTGTGAAACACAAAGTAATATTAACACGTTAAATTTTAAAGTAACAATTGTGATTTTTGTCCTTTATAATTGAAAATGTTACTTTTGTCTTTCGACCCATTTATTAATTTTTTTGTCCATGTGGCCCCTTTCCCCTATTCATTAAATAGACCAACTATTTAATTTATTCTCGAAGTTCCATAAAACGAGAAAACACTCGCGTGTTAGGAGCCAACCCGGGGACCATGGACCTATAACCAGTAGCTACAATAAATTAAATAAAATATTCATCGAACAGAATATTTCTACTCAACTTATTAATTCCGGAATTACGCCACCATAAATCCGAAACTGAACTCTAACAATTATAGATATAACTTATTCTCAAAACGTCGAGTCGAGTCGATAAGTGTCCATTGAAATAATCATTACATATAAACTAACCATCCATAGACTATCCTTAATGAAGTGAGAATATTTCTGTAAACCATCTTCAATACATCTCATCCTTATTTACCATTAACGCACTAGTGATCAATTAGTTCATAACCAATACGAACTCCGCGGATCAATCAGTTTCTAGGACCAACAAATAAGGGGATTGTCTTTCTACTTCCTGCAGGAAGGAATGGATTGTTAGGAAATCACTAGTTTAACGCAGCGGAATTTAAAATTTGATTTCTTTTTTCTAGATCGTTCTTCGTTTAATGCAATAAACACGTTAAGTAGTTTGACGGTTATACTTTGATGATCTATAAGATCATCGCTTTGACCGTCAACGGAGAGTAGTTCAGTGCGCAAGCCGTCCACGCGTCCGGCCTTTATCACAAATCCACACGAACCCCTTGCCGGAATCCTCCTTGGATTGCTATTGAAAACCTCCGGTTGCTAGACCGGTCTTTTTCCTCCCTCACAAACTCACTGTAGGTTGCTCTCTATTTTACACAAGAACTATGAGCTCTTGCAATTGTGATGTATAAAAGAGCATGACACCCACTTCCTTTATATAGGCAAAGTGGCGCCCCTATGTTGTGTGGAGGAGAAGAAAACATTTTCCCAATAAAATAAGGAAAATCAATTAGATTGATTTATCTCTTTTAATATAATTAATTTTGCCAATATCTTATATTGAATATAATTATCTTATTACCATAAATCTATTTTACCAAAATCAATTAATATCTTATATTAATATTATGGCAATCTTATTAATTAAAGTGCACAATCCAAGTGTATCTTATACACATCAAAAGTGGCGCCCCTACAGTCAACTAATTGACTTCCGGAATATTCTTTAATTAATATAATTTGTATATAATTAATATCTTGTATTTTATTTATTCGTAATAAATAAATACCACCATATTAATTTACCACTATAACCTTTATAGTCTAGAGATAAACTTTCCTTATTTGGTCATCAACTATAACCGCATTTTAATCCGACTCGATGTTCATATGTGTGTGACCCGATAGGCTTCCGAATATGTTGGCCGTAGACACTAAGTGCAAATTACTAAAATGCCCTTCATGCCTAACTATCACGGGATAGCGTCTAGCAACACACCGTGACCCCCAATCATCGGAAGAGTCAAAAGCAATGACTACTACCTTTCTTGTGAAGCAGTTACTGTGTAACTTACAATCCTATCGCTGTAATAATATCCATACGATCGTATCTCGAGTGTCAATACATTAACGATCGTATCTTATAATCTGGATATCATGCTCTCTCAGGATAACACATTTACTCCCACTTTGCAAAGATTCTTGAGAGCTAGACATTCCTTATAAAAAGGCCATTTTGGATATTCGATCCCAATCATAGGATAAGCGATTCCCGGACGACCAATCATGTATACTCCGCATGCTTCAATATCATACCCAATCACTACCGCATGATCGCCCCGTGGCTAGGGGAAATCTCAATAGTGTCAAAGCATGACAATCCACACCGTGATGCCATGAAGACTCCGGTCAAAAGGATAATTACACAACCGCCACATAGTGTGACACTTAATGTAAGTGGGTCAGTCTAACGTACTCATTCTCTAATACACGTCCACGTACAGTCCAAGTGTCCCTACACTTCGATAGACGAGATCTATCCCTATCTTCTAAAAGATAGAGGACATCCAATACGTGCTAGTCTGATTATACTATCAATGTCCCATTTGATAATATGTAAGACTAAAGACATTTAAGCACCAATCTTGTTATAGTGATTAGAGTCTCATCAACCATAATCACTATCATGGTTTCTCTATCACAGATTGATACTAGGAACGTTACTATATATGTACAACAACTAACATGAAGATACAATATATAATAACATAAGTGCTTTTATTAATCATAATAAAGTTATTACATGAACTAAATAGACTGTAAATGACCCGACCCGGTTGGATCCGGTCCAACCCGATTGGGTTTAGGACACCTTTCCAACAATCTCCCACTTGGCCTAAAGCCAATCACCCATACGCCTAAGCCCGTGCAAGTGAACATGTTTCTCATGCTTAGCTTGAGACAATGCCTTGGTTAACGGATCAGCTATGTTATCATCCGTGTGGACTTTCTCTATCTTTACATCTCCTCTATCTACTATCTCTCTAATCAAGTGATAGCGCCGCATCACATGTTTGGACTTCTGATGAGACCTTGGTTCCTTTGACTGAGATATCGCTCCATTATTATCACAGTACAGAGGCACTGGACCTTCAATGGATGGAACCACACCAAGTTCAGTAATGAACTTCTTCATCCAAACTGCTTCCTTTGCCGCCTCCGAGGCTGCTATGTATTCCGCTTCCGTTGTAGAGTCTGCAGTAGTCTCATGCTTGGAACTCTTCCAGCTCACTACTCCGCCGTTCAGCGTGAAAACAAATCCAGATTATGACTTAAAATCATCCTTGTCAGTTTGGAAACTAGCATCTGTGTAACCTCGTAATACTAAATCATCATTCCCGAAAACCAGGAACATATCCCTAGTACGTCTCATGTACTTAAGGATATTGTTCACAGCAATCCAGTGACTATCACCTGGATCGGACTGGTACCTACTAGTCATACTAAGAGGGTACGAGACATCTGGTCTTGTGCATAACATGGCATACATGATAGACCCGATTGCCGAAGCATAAGGGATCTTACTCATTTGTGCCCTCTCCTCTTCTGTCTTAGGACTTATTCCCTTTGACATATAGACCCCATGTGACATGGGCAGCAATCCTCTCTTGGACTGCTCCATGCTAAATCTCTTCAGCATCTTGTCTATGTAGGTGGATTGTGATAGACCAAGCAACCTTTTAGATCTATCTCTATAGATCTTTATTCCTAGAATATAGGTTGCATCACCCAAGTTCTTCATTGAGAAGTTCTTGGATAACCAAGCTTTGACCGATTGTAACATAGGCACATCATTCCCTATGAGCAGTCATCTACATAAAGCACTAAGAACACAATGGCACTCCTACTAACCTTCTTGTAAACACAGGGCTCATCTTCGTTCTTGACGAAATCAAACTGTTTGATTATCTCATCAAAGCGAAGATTCCAACTTTGAGAAGCTTGCTTTAATCCATAAATGGATCTTTGCAGTTTGCACACCATCCTAGCGTCATTGGTTATGAAACCCTCAGGCTGTGTCATGTACACTTCCTCAGACAGGTTCCCGTTAAGGAAAGCTGTTTTCACATCCATCTGCCAGATTTCGTAATCATGGTATCCTGTAATAGCGAGCAAAATTCTAATGGATTTTAACATGGCAATAGGCGAAAAGGTTTCGTCATAGTCAACTCCTTGTCTTTGCTTATATCATTTTTCCACTAACCTAGCCTTGTAGGTAGTCACGTTACCGTCCATGTCGGTCTTTCTCTTAAAGACCCATTTACACCGTATAGGAACTATTCCCTCAGGTGGATCAACTAAGTTCCAAACTTGGTTGTCTTTCATGGATTCCATTTTAGAATTCATGGCTTCCAGCCATTTCTCTTTGTCATGCCTTAATAGCACTTTCTCATAAGTTCTAGGGTCCTCATCTTCCATGAGATACACGCCTATGTACCTTTTGGGTTCACGGCATTCCCTGGTGGATCTACGAGGTGCTAGTGTGTCCACGGTAGAGGCTGGTGTCATGACTGTGTGTGGCAAGTCCTCTACTTCCATCAACTGACTGTTATCCGTAATTGGTTCTCGAATTTCTTCAAGATCAATTTTACTCCCACTGACCCTATCCAGAATAAACTCTTTCTCCAGAAAGTGGCCAGTCCTGGCAACAAACACCTTTTGTTCCTCAAGATGGTAAAATTGGTACTCTTTGGTTTCCCTAGGATAACCCACAAATAGACATTTGTTAGACCTGGGCTCTAATTTGTCAGGCATCATCCGCTTCACATAAGTCGGACAACCCCAAGGTTTTAGATGACATAGGCTCGGTTTTCTCTTAGTCCATACCTCGTATGACGTAGAGTCAACCGTCTTTGATGGAACTCGGTTCAGTGTATAGGATGCGGTTTCTAGAGCATACCCTCAAAACGATTTAGGAGAACTGCATAGCTCATCATGGATCGCACCATGTCTAACAAGGTACGGTTCCTCCTCTCAGACACGCCATTCATTTGTGGCATCCCGGGAGGGGTCCATTCAGGCAGAATCTCATTCTCCTTCAAATAGTCTTGAAACTCTCCATCTAGGTATTCTCCCCCTCGATCGGATCGAAGTGTTTTGATTTCTTTACCTAGTTGTTTCTCCACTTCACTTCTGAATTCCTTGAACTTTTCAAAGGCTTCAGACTTATACTTTATTAAGTATATATAACCATAGCGAGAATGGTCGTCAGTGAAGGTGATAAAATAAGAGTATCCTCCTTTGGCTTGAATTGGCGTTGAGCCACATACATCAGTATGTATGAGCTCGAGCAATTCATTGGATCTTATCCCTTTGCCACTAAAAGGTGACTTTGTCATCTTTCCAAGTAAACAAGCTTTGCATGTATCAAACGATTCGTAATCTAATTGATCCAACATTCCATCTTTATGGAGTTTGGAAATGCGATTCTTATTTATATGGCCAAGTCTACAATGCCATAAGTAGGATTCATTCAAGTCATTTGTTTTGGCTTTCTTGTTTTTTATATTAAGTACGTCAACATTCATATCTAATATGTAGAGACCATTGCTAAGTATGCTAGTACCATAAAAGATTCTATCACGTGAAAAAGAACAACATTTATTCTCAAACGTAAATGAAAAACCATCAACATCTAATGCGGAAATGGAAATAATGCTCTTCGTAAGAGCATGAACAAAATAACAGTTACTAAGTTCAAGTACTAGCCCACTGGGCAATTAAAGAAGATAAACTCCTACGGCTAGTACAGCAACACTTGATCCATTCCCAACGCGTAGGTCCACCTCTCCTTTCTTCAGATCTCTAGTTCTTCTTAGTGCCTGCATATTCGTACAAATATGAGAACCACAACCAGTATCTAATACCGAGTGGTTAGACTTAGAAGAAGTAATGTTGATCTCAATCATAAATATACCTGAAGTCGAAGCATCAGAATGCTTCTTCTTGGTACTCAAGAAGCCTTTGCAGTTTCTCCTCCAATGTCCGGTCTCACCGCAATGGAAGCAAGCATCCTTGGATTTGTCTTTTGCTATCTTAGGCGTTGGCTTAGGTGCAGCCTTCGCCTTCTTGAACTTTTTCTGGGCTTTCACTTTGCCCTTGCTTGAAGTGACCAACAACACTTCATTTCCCTTCCCCATAGTGCCCTCAGCAGTCTTCAACATGTTCATTAACTCTGCAAGGGAGCAATCTATCTTGTTCATGTGATAATTCATCACGAACTGCGAGAATGAATCAGGTAGAGATTGCAGAATCAAGTCATTACTCAATTGTCGTTACAAAATGTGGCCCAGCTTCCTAAGCCTCTCTATGTACCCGATCATCTTAAGCACGTGTGACCCCACAGTAGTCCCAGATGCCACCTTACAACTAAACAGGGCCTTCGAGACCTCGTAACTCTCAGTGCGAGACTAAGAAGCATAGAGTTCCTATAGGTGGACCATGATTGTGTAGGCATCCGTAGACTCATGCTGTTTCTGCAGTTCAGGTGTCATAGAAGCAAGCATGATACATGTAGCATCAGTACTGTCAGAACAGTGCTTGTTATACTTCTCGACAGCATCCGCAGCCGAACCCTCAACGGGCTTTTCCGGTAGGGCCTCGTCCAAGACATAGCCAATCTTCTCGTGCCTCAAAACGATTTTGAGGTTCCTTTCCCAATCGAGAAAATTAGTTTCGTCAAACTTGTTTTCGATGATAAAACGAAGGTTCAATTTGTTTGACATTTTTCTACAACAATAAATAAAGATAGAAAGTAAAAATTCATGTATGAAAAACCCTAAATTTGCACTTAAGAATTTTATAAGGTTTTACTCCCACTAGCCAACTACTCCCAATTGGCTTTCAAGAAAATAATTTCTTTAGTGGGCAAGATCCCATCGAACTACCTCGACCCCCAGCTTTGGCTGATGGGCCGAAAATAATTAAACAGGTGGACAACGATTTTTCGATCGTATCTTATACGATTCTTATTGTTTGACCAGTCAACTCTTTGACAATATTTCATCGTATGAAAATAGTGAAACCCTTGCCTCTAAAACCCAAACGACCCCGCTTTGGCTGGTGGCCAAGAGAATTCTTAGTCGAGTCAAAACCCCAATATTCGTGAGATCTCTTTCGATCATATCTCGATAACGACGATATACCCGAGGTAGGTCAACCCCCGCTTTGGCTGGTGAGTTGGGTCTGAACAAGGGCTCTTCACTGTCGTTATAATATGGGGAGGCAATTTCGACTTGATTTTTTATGTGGGAATAATTTTAAATTAAATCACTTAATTAATTTGGTTTAATTATGGTCTCATCTACTATGTGCATATTACTACCATATCATATAAAGTAAAACATACACAACATTCCGCGCACAAAATAACCGGTATGATCATGGACTTTTCCTTGGTGTAGTTTCGAATACAAACCGACGAAACCGCGGGTCACAAACTAAGGGTATCTGCAACCGCCAATAGGATCTTTATTGCTGTACGCCAATGGGTTCTTTATCTCTCCTTGGTCTTCAACTTCTTGCTCCATTCTTGTTACATAATAATTTATCTAATAATTACACCCGCCGCACACGAGGGGGAGCTAACGGGAATGGGATAAATGCAAAAAGTAAACTAGGTCACGTTCTTCATTACGGCCTAGGACAATTTTTCAAAACCAACATAAAGAAAACATTCCCATCTATCCTATTGGTCGAGTCCATGATCAATCGGGGTCCATATAATCACATTATATCTACACATCTAATCCATACAATTTTATCTTATGAAAAAGATTAAATTCTAATTTTAACTACTTATGCGTCTTATTTTATCACATCAAATAATTAAATAACATTTAATTAATTATATGATCTAATCGAAAATTAAAATTAACATTTAATTTTAAATCGATTTTAATTTCAATTAAATTTGAACTATTCAAAATAAAATTAAAATTATAAAGTCTCCTATTTGTTTCCTTTCCAAAACTAAATTTGGCTTAGGTCTGGCCACTTTCCAAAATCAAAATTTTGGAAGTGGCCTAGGCCTAGGCCTTTTACAAATCAAATATTTGAAAAGGGCCTAGGCCTATTCCAAATCAAATATTTGGAAAGGCCAAATAATTTCGGTTTAGGCCTAGCCACTTTCCAAAATCAAAATTTTGGAAGTGGCCTAGGCCTAGGCCAATTACAAATCAAATATTTGAAAAGAGCCTAGGCATATTCCAAATCAAAATTTGGAAAGGCCAATATGCCATATGGTTTCCCAATGGCCCAAACTATTTGAACCATTGGTTGGCCATATGACACAACTAAACAAACGAGATATCTATGCACAATAAATATCACAAAACGAAAGGGTCGATCTCCCCATTGGAAGAGGACAGCCGACGGACGGCAGCCCAAGAGCCACCGCCGCCGCCGCAGAGGAGGGGGGCCACCGCCAGTCGGCCGAGCCCCCCAAAACCCTAAATTTTTTTTTAACATTTCGTGATTTAAATCTTGCATCTATCGATTAATTACTACGCAATTAAATTATTCTTATTGCTTAAGCTCGAAGTCTGGCTCTGATACCACTGTTAGGAAATCACTAGTTTAACGCAGCGGAATTTAAAATTTGATTTCCTTTTTCTAGATCGTTCTTCGTTTAATGCAATAAACACGTTAAGTAGTTTGACGGTTATACCTTGATGATCTATAAGATCGTCGCTTTGACCGTCAACGGAGAGTAGTTCAGCGCGCAAGCCGTCCACGCGTCCGGCCTCTATCGCTAATCCACACGAACCCCTCGCCGGAATCCTCCTTGGATTGCTATTGGAAAACTCCGGTTGCTAGACCAGCCTTTTTCCTCCCTCACAAACTCACTATAGGTTGCTCTTTATTTTACACAAGAACTATGAGCTCTTGCAATTGTGATGTACAAAAGAACTTGACACCCACTTCCTTTATATAGGCAAAGTGGCGCCCCTATGTTGTGTGGAGGAGAAGAAAACATTTTCCCAATAAAATAAGGAAAATCAATTAGATTGCTTTATCTCTTTTAATATAATTAATTTTGCCAATATCTTATATTGAATATAATTATCTTATTACCATAAATCTATTTTTCCAAAATCAATTAATATCTTATATTAATATTATGGCAATCTTATTAATTAAAGTGCACAATCCAAGTGTATCTTATACACATCAAAAGTGGCGCCCCTACAGTCAATTAATTGACTTCCGGAATATTCTTTAATTAATATAATTTGTATATAATTAATATCTTGTATTTTATTTATTCATAATAAATAAATACCACCATATTAATTTACCACTATAACCTTTATAGTCTAGAGATAAACTTTCCTTATTTGGTCATCAACTATAATCGCATTTTAATCCGACTCGATGTTCATATGTGTGTGACCCGATAGGCTTCCGAATATGTTGGCCGTAGTATCCTTTCGGTATGTCTTGCGAACACTTTCATTTTGAGCTTCTCTTCTTCTCTAAAGAAGCAAAACTAGAACGAATAGAACGGATGGTCCAACTACATAACTTTTTATTTTTCATTACTTTCATGGTTGTGCCTCGTGGCACGGCAAAGCACCCGTCCTATTGAAATGGTTCGTCAGTAGAGATGTTCCCACAGGTGCCCCTTCTTCCAATGGTACTATAATTCCTATTCCTTGTAGAATTGATCAAAAAAGGGATATTAGTTATCGAACCCGCCCGTCTGTCTGTAAAAAATGATAGCCAATTTATTCTGTATCAAACTTTATGTATTTCATTGGTTCATAAGAGTAAACATAAAAATAATCAAGGATACCCAGAACAAGCAGATATTGATAAGAATTTTTTTGATTTACTTTCTCCCGAAACTATTTCACCGTGACCCCCAATCATCGGAAGAGTCAAAAGCAATGACTACTACCTTTTATGTGAAGCAGTTACTGTGTAACTTACAATCCTATCGCTGTAATAATATCCATACGATCGTATCTCGAGTGTCAATACATTAACGATCGTATCTTATAATCCGGATATCATGCTCTCTCGGGATAATACATTTACTCCCACTATGCAAAGATTCTCGAGAGCTAGACGTTCCTTATAAGAAGGCCATTTTGGATATTTGATCCCAATCATAGGATAAGCGATTCCCGGACGACCAATCATGTATACTCCGCATGCTTCAATATCATACCCAATCACTACCGCATGATCGCCCCGTGGCTAGGGGAAATCTCAATAGTGTCAAAGCATGACAATCCACACCGTGATGCCATGAAGACTCCGGTCAAAAGGATAATTACACAACCGCCACATAGTGTGACACTTAATGTAAGTGGGTCAGTCTAACGTACGCATTCTCTAATACACGTCCACGTACAGTCCAAGTGTCCCTACACTTCGATAGACGAGATCTATCCCTATCTTCTAAAAGATAGAGGACATCCAATATGTGCTAGTCTGATTATACTATCAATGTCCCATTTGATAATATGTAAGACTAGAGACATTTAAGCATCAATCTTGTTATAGTGATTAGAGATCTTATCAACCATGATCACTATCATGGTTTCTCTATCACTGATTGACACTAGGGACGTTACTATATATGTACAACAAATAACATGAAGATAAACAATATATAATAACATAAGTGCTTTTATTAATCATAATAAAGTTATTACATGAACTAAATAGACTGTAAATGACCCGACCCGGTCGGATCCGGTCCAACCCGATTGGGTTTAGGACACCTTTCCAACATGGATTCCATATCTATGAGACACACACTTCTCACTCATTCCAGAATAGTGCCAACGTGAAAGTGATTCGGACCGTGCCTCTTAGCGTCCTTAACGAACACATCAAACCCTATCCTGAAATAAGTAGGAGTATGCAATCACTTCAGGATTAAGGTTAATCCATATATGATCATCTTGTGATTCAATGAGATTTCTCAATCACGGAATTATATGAGAAATGCAGATTAAATCGGTCCAATCCTATATGACTCTCATCATATATAATGCCCCACTTAGACAACCAATGTCGACAGTCCGGATAAGACGGTCACACCATAAAGTGTTCTGGGCGCATTAATGGTGGTTTAATCAATAGACCCCATACTTTGATTAAGTTCACCATGGACTAATAGTTCAAGTGTATCACCATAAACTTAATCCTCGTGTGTGTCACACACTAAGTTATATGGCTATATATGATACGACTTAGGGTTTTCAGTAGTGTATTACTTACAAGCACGAAGCAAGTAATAAGATGAGAATACATCTGTCATTTATTAATTCTAAAAACAATTACATAAATTGTCTTTCGGGCGCTACTTCCAACATATACTGGATGTAACTTGATAGCAGGTTACACTTGAAGAAAATTCTTGATCAGCAAATTTAAGCTCAGTGTATGTCAGCAGGGTATTTTCTTGCCCAAAAACTTGATTGCTTCGAATGGATTCTAATGTTGTTCATCATTTTCAATCTGAATCAGGAGTCCCCTATTTATAGGTGTGAATCATGTGACTTGTGTTTGAAATTCAAATATAGCCGTTTCAGATTTGTCTCTATCTTGACTTGCTTTTTACCTCTGCTACACAGTATTGACACTGTCAGCCAGCTTTTTGACAGGTCCAGACTGTCAACCATTTGATTTATTTTCATTGGATAATCCTCTGAATCTTTCCAACGTTCCTTTTATCTTGACCATTGATTTATGGATTAAATCAAGGCTTGTAATCCATCATTATCCATTTAATTTTCCGATGTAAGCTTTGATTAAATCGAAGTTTCCATTCAGCAGACACCTGGAGTATATTAGTCTTCTGATGTCCATATCTGTTAGCTGATTTAGTCTGCTGTGTTTTAAACACTTCAGCTGACTTCTTTTCATCTAACTTTTTATTGTGAAGTTAGAGTACACCATTTTGATCATAACTAAGTTCCAATCACCACTTAACTTATATGGAACATAGACCTTGTACACGAGGTATATGTAATCAGTTTAGGTCATCACAGACTTCCCTAAATTCTGATTCCATATCATTGATTTTAAATACTAGTTTGATCCCTTAGCCTTGAATAACTGAGTTTGAGCCCTCAGCCTTCAACCAACAGTAGGTTCCTAGATACTCTACCGACCTAGACAAGTCTACTGATAAAGTCAGTTGACCTCTGTACAGTGCTTGTTTGATCAAACCTATACAAAAATCAAACTCTAGTAAACTTATACATTTAATCTAGACATCTTTTTGTCTTGGCTCTATAACAGCTAGTCTGGCACTCATCATTAAAACTAGAATATGTCCAACAATTTCCCTCTTTTTAGTGATGATGCCAATACCCTCTTTACAGCAAAGCAAAAAGATAAAAACAAAAACAGAACAAATTTCATTTCTCATTAAAAATAGATTTGTTCAAAGTTATTACAAACTAGGATCAGCATAAAGATAAAGACATAAGTAAGTCTGCTGATCTAGTTTCTTTATCTTTCTCTTTCTTGATCTCTCCTCTGAAGGTATTCTCTGATCTCTCTCTGTATATCCACCATCCACTGATTTTCAATCCTTGAGAAATCAATCCAAGTGTGTACCATCTTCCACCATTTCTAGGCTTCTGCTAAAGTTAACTAGACACCATGCCAGTTAAATCCTCCTCCCATGTAGCATGTCTTGAATTCTTCCACACAATCCTTAGTTGTCTACCTCCAAATCTTCGAGCATGTCCTCTTCTACCAGTTTGACCTTTTCTAGTCAATTTCAAAGATTTTATTCTTGCTTCACACAATTTAAGTCCAAGAAAGGAGTTTAGACCTTCCTGAAAAGACATATCCTGGTAGGGTCTTCTTCTTGCACCATAAGCAGCCTTAAATTCCTTCAGCAGATCATTAGTAAGTTGTATTCTGCCAGGTGCAGGCTTTTTGAATTCATTGATATCAGCCTCATATCTCTTCTTGTTGTATATTCTTGCAGCCTCTCCTGCTTCTGCCGTCTGACCTTCTTCCCCCTTATTGACATCATCAATAAAACGGTTGAGTGGGCCAATTACACTCTCCTGTGTGTTTACCAAATTACTCAATTGTCCCTCCATAATTTCAGTTCTTGTGTCAACTACAATAATCCGGCCTCCCATAGTCTGTTCCAGCAAGTTGATCCTCTCAGTATGTTTAGGATCGAGTACAGCAGGGTGAGGTGTCTCAGCAGGGTGTGATCTCTCAGCTAACTTATCAACCTTTTTGTGCAAAGATGCAATCTACTCAATCATGTTCTTATCTCTTTTTCCAGCATCATTCTTAACATAAGCAACTTCTCTGAGTAGATCATTAGTGAAAAATTGTAAATAAGTAACATTTGATGCTACTGTCTCTGTTGTTCTTCTTCTATTTTCCACTAAGTTGACTAAGTCCTCAAATATCTATTCACTCATTGTCAACTGATTTCTTAGCTATGTACTTATAGCCCTTAACTCATCCAAAATGTATGCTTGTACTGCACCAGCCACACCACCAGCCATTTGTCCATCAAAATCTCCAGTAGTCACTTCAATATTATCATCTGCCCTTGGTTGTCTTACAACTATAGCTCTTGTCCTATCCCATACATGGGGTTCAGGACCTTCTTCAATAACATTCACAACTGGAACTTCCTCAAAAATAGGTATATGTGCTTGTTGGGGCTCTTCTTCTCCTTCTTCTTCTGGCATTTGAAACTCCTCATCACTGAAATCATAGTCAACATGATGTTCTTTATAAGGTTGTTCAGTGGCTTGCTGTCTATCTTTGCCAGTAGCAGCTCTTTCTTCAATACCCTCCCCACAAGACATAGGGGATTCCTCCAATCCCAACATTAAGTCCAACCTTTGTCCCAACACTGTTTGATCCTCGGTGATTAGGACCTCCTGTTCCAACCTGTGTTCAGTTGCGGTATGTACCTCAGCATACTGAACTGCCATCTCTACAGCAGTGTCAACAAAAACACTCAAATTTTCTTCAAGAACACCTCAAACCTCAGCAATCTCTCTAAGAACTTCAGTTGCTTATGCCAAGGTTTCATCAGTGTCCACACTTTCCTGATATTGAATTGAATTTTCAGATATAACTTCATTCAATTCAATCATCATTGCTTTAGCGGTGGACTTCAGCATAGCATCTTCAAGAAGTGTTACCGCTGTCATTTGTTCTTCCAAATCCTCTGTGTTGTCTTCTCAGTAGACCCCTGTCAAGCCTCTTCAGTTGATCTTTCCTTAACAATTCCACTAGACTTTTTTGGATGCATTAGATGATCATCATCTGAATCAGATGAAGATGGTGAGTCATCAGTATCAGGTGTAAATTTGGGATCTCTGAACATGATGTTTACTTTCTTTTTCCCATCTTCTATTAATTCCAGCAGCCTCATTTCTAACTCAGATGTATCAATTAATCCTAGAAGATTCTCCACTCCAAGATTCTAAAAAACACATTCCTCAAATTCCAGTCATTGGTTCTGCTGCTGGTTTCTGTCTCTTGTAGAATCCAAACTTCTATGCAAAATAGTTCTGAATCTTCCTGAAGTTAGGATCCTCTTTTTCCTTCTTTGACTTCTTCTCCCTCCTTTCATAGGGCATGGTTGGCTTCCTTGGAGTAGGTTTGTCAACTTGTTGACTTCCAAAAGCCTCAACAAGATGACTCAAAGTATCTTCAGCAGATACAAACAAGTCAGCAGGCTCTTCAGTTTGTAAGTTTGTACCTACTACCTCCATCTGTTCAACACTTGGTTCCTCTTGACTTACATGCTCCTCAGCAGGGTCTTCAACAGTTTGTTCTTCCCCCTGAGTTGTAGCATTCATAGCAAGGTCTTGCACTGGTTCAATAACCTCCAGAGCATTATCAGATTCAGCAATTTGCTGTGGTTCTTCAACTGATTGCTCAACAACAACCTAAGCAGCCTTTACAGCAGGCTCAACACCCTCTGTTGTCTCAACACCATCTCATTCCTCATCTGTTTCTTTTTGGGCTTTCAGAACCCTCAGTTCTTTACCCTTTCCATGTCCTTTCTTTCTCACAACCTGCTTTCTTCTCTTAGCAGGTTGTTCTTGAACCTCAAAAAGTTCAGCTTCTAACTGCTCTTTGCTAGCAGCTTTCTCTTCCTTGAATCTTCTCTGATTTGTTCCTTCAAAATATCTGTAGGAGTCTTTTTCTTTGAAGGTTCAGCAGGTTCAGTAGGTTCAGCATCAGTTTGAACCTCAGTAGACTCAGCAATGTCTATTGATTGCCTAGTCCTCTTACGCCTTAACATTTCAGTGATTTTTCTGGTGTCAACGCCATTTCTTTTCTCTACAGTCTTCTTTGGTGCAGCAGGTTGCACATCATTTTTAGCTTTAGTCCTCTGTTCCTGCTCACCATCACTGTCTACTTCTTGAACCTCTTCATCATCATCCAAGCCTGGGATGTCATAGTGAATTTCTGGCTTGTATCTTGATTTGTTGATTGGTGAAGGTGCAACATCAGGAATCTTCAGATGATTCAGTAGGGCCTGAACCATTAAACCTAAAGGTTTTTTCTTTAAAAAAAAACCCGAGCCTATATATCCAACAGGTTTTTTCTTGTTCAGCTTCTTGTCAATGTCTTCTCTTTCACCAGTCATAATTTTCTTCATATATTGCACAAAGAAGCCAGCCCAATGAAACTTCTTGCTCCTGGATATGATTATCAGCAAGTCTATCTTTGATCCAAAAAGAGTATCAAGACTTCCAATAAATCTCTGAATATTTTTGGCAATAAGTTTGCTCAGCAGATTATATTCCAAAGCAATATGCTTCACATTGATGTTCAAGGCTGTTGCAGCAGATTTGTTTGTCTTTATTGATTCAACAAAATCCAACCTTGGTAACTCCATCAATTCTGGATTTGTAGGGGCTCCATTCCCTGGACCAAATCCAAAAGCATCTCTCAGCAGGTCTGAGGAGACCTCAATCTCTTGGCTATTTACAGTAGTCATAAATGCCTCTCTGTCATCCCTTTTCACTATATTTCTCCAGAAATGGAGCCCCTGCAAACATTGGTATATGAGATTCTTTCCAATCTGAGATTCAAGATGGTTTCCAACCCTTCATATCGTCTGATTCTCCTTCCAAGATTGATTGCTAACTTAGTCTTCTTAGAATCAACAACATAACCTTTAACACTTTGACCTGTACCCACTAACTTTGTTTGTATGAATATTCTTTTCTGCCATTGTTGAAATTTGAGAAAGAAGAAGAAGAAAGGCTTGTAAATCAGTGTTCACACTTGTCTATTTTTAGAGAAAATTGATCTGAAGTTGTATGCATATACTCTGTGTGTATGTCTGTATATATAAGGAAAGGTAGTGGGTGAGAGTCGTATGTCTTAACCACGATTAATCTTGGAATAAATGTGATGCTGCCACGTGTCCCACTAACTCATCCCATTAAGTGTTGTAACCGTTGGATAATGTAACCGCTGTGATAATAGATAAGAATAATATCCAATTACTCCATTGTTGACTTTTATTAAAGTCTGACTTTCTTTGTAACGTTTCATCCAGCAGACTTAAACTTCAGTAGACTTGAGCTTTAGCGGGGTCTCTTCAAAAATACTCCATTGATCTTATGTTGGCTCAGCAGCCTGCTGACAAAAATGCACTGTTGATCTCCATCCAGCATAGTGTTGTCCAATTGATAACACAAGATGAAGTTTAATACCAATGACTGATCTGGCAAGTGAGCTCACCCAACAGAGCAAAGACCAATCCCATTGGCAACTTCATTTGCTCAATTGTCCAAACTATAAGAGCACTTAGGAATTGTTGATACCAATGACTAATCTGGCAAGTGAGCGCACCTAGCATGGTAAAGACTAATCCCCTTGGTGAATTCCAGTACTTTGTTGATCATTAAATACTCAGTCAACTTTGATAATGCCAAGTTCAGTTCTTAACTTAGCAAATCTCTCACTGTCCAAAGGTTTTGTAAAGATGGCAACAAATTGATCTTCAATAGGGATATATAGAACCACCACATCTTTCTTTTCAACATGATCTCTTATAAAATGATGTCTTACATCAATGTGCTTGGTTCTTGAGTGCAAAACAGATTTTTCGTGATTGCAATTGCACTTGTGTTATCACACATTATGGGAATTTCTCTTTCTTCAATCCTATAATCCCTTAATTGTTGTCTTAACCAAAGTACTTGTGCCCAACAGCTTCCAGCAGCAATGTATTCAGCTACAGCAGTGGAAGTTGATATTGAGATCTGTTTCTTGCTAAACCAGGAAACAAGTCTATTTCCCATCAACTGACAAGTCCCTATGGTGCTTTTTCTATCAATCTTGCACCCAACATAATCAGAATCTGAGTAGGATATAACCTTGAAACTTCCATCTTCTGAATACCAAATCCCTACTCCTAAACTCTCTTTAAGATACTTGATAGAATCCTTTTTACTGCAGCTAGTGAATTTCCTTAGGTTTTGATTGAAATCTAGCACAAACACCTACTGCAAATGATATATCAGGTCTGCTGGGAGTAAGGTACAGCAGACAACCTATCATCCTTCTATATAAAGTCTGATCAACATCTTTGCCTTCATCCAATCTGATACTTGTGCTCATAGGAGTTGATACTTTTGTACTACTTTCCATTCCAAATTTCTTTAGCAGCTCTTTGGTGTACATTGGTTGATGAATGAAGATTCCATATTGCATTTGTTCGACTTGCAATCCCAAAAAATAGTTCATTTATCCTATCATACTCATTCGGAACTTACTTTTCATCACGTTAGCATACTTCTCACATAGTACTTCATTTTCTGAACCAAAAATTATGTCATCCACATAAATCTGTACCAGCAGGGCACTGTCACCTTCATTGATTCTGAAAAGAGTCTTATCAATGATCCCTTTGGTAAAACCATTTGATAACGCCCTAAATGGTACCATTAATTATACTCCTATTCACCCCGAATTCTACTCAAGAGAGGATAGATAGGCTCGTTATTATTAGAATATGTGTTAAATGCTATGTGCATGTTTCTAGGATCGTAATTATGCATCTATGTTATTTTCCCGAAGATTTGGTACTATTTTGTCTCGTTTTGCATGTTTTATAGGATGTACCGAATCCGGAGCATTGGAGAATGGATCTGGACTAAAAGAAGTATGACGGGCCAAGTAAAAAAAGTCTAAGATGCAATCTGCTGAAGAAAAGAGGAAATGTCAGCCCGGTTTACCGAGGGCTAGGTCCGGTAAATCGAGGACTTGTTGGACACGAAATTGATTCTGCCGCCTCTACTAGGTCGGTTAGGGTTTCTGAGAGTCATAAGTTGGTCATTGTATCTATATAAGGCCACAATTACAGATTATTGTATAAGCTCTTTTCATATATTATAATAAAATATTCATTACATTATACAATTCGATGAAATAAAGTTATTCCAAGCTTTTGAGGAGTTATTTCTGGTTTTCTCCCTTTCTCTACCATCTCTAGCTTGAGTGGATAGAGCTAGATCTCTATTGTTGAAGGTATGAAGCTTTGAACGTTCCTTTTTGTCTTCAATACGGTAGATCTGTTCGTATTTATATGTTTTAGTTAATCTGCATGTTTAAAGACCCCATGATTTACTTAGATTAATAGTAATTGAGCAATGTAGATCCAGGGATAGGAAAAGCTGACCCCAGAAAACCGGCGGTCCATACCGGTTTACCGAGGCAATATTTAGAATACCTAAAACTGGGATTCACTACATCTACGTTGATCGACAGGTTTAATTGATAGTAGGTTAGATCTGGCCAATCAGCTTATTGTAATCGTAAAAGTAGCATGAAATACGAATAGTGAAGTGTTAGTTTGGACATAGTCCGATGGACCTTAGGAACGTGCTGATCAGTGTCGACAGCTGTCTAGGTGGGTTAGCGGTATGAGTTAGCGCTCGATATCGGTAATTCTAGTTCTTTATGCATATGGGCTATTACGGACCCATTAAGGAGGGTAGCTTGCGTATAGATTGTCTACTACCATTGTCGGAGTAGATAGGGTTAGGAGTTGCACCCGTAGCTGAAAAAATCAAACGCTCGATCGATTAATTTAAGGAAATTATGTAGGGAAGTAGATCGGTGAGAAGAGGGGGAGAAATACCAATTTTCTTTTATGTTTATTGTTGGTCAATGACCACCTATATGTCGCTTCTTAATTAGGTTAGAATCATTTATAGTTAAAGTCACATTGTCTCTGTGGGATCGACCTTGACTCGCATTTACTACGATGTACCTAGTATTCTTGCTAATAATATCGATGTTTGTGACTTACACGCGATCAAGATTTTTGCCGCCGTTGCTGGGGATATTGGCCAATTTTAAAGAAAAATGTTTTAATTCTGATTAACAAGTCATTTTCTTATTTTATTTTATTTTATTTTGAGTCTTGTGTCGTTCTGGATCAAACATGCACCTGTTAATCTTCCAAAATAAGAAATCTTAGGCCCGGTTTACCGAGTGTTACCTCCAGTTTACCAAGGCCTGGGAAATTGAATTCTGACGGTCTTTGTTATTCTGTGTTATTCTCTAATGATTTTAGTTAGTAGGTCCGCAACAGTTGTTATCATACCCAACTGAAGCGGAAGTTGCCAACCTTTTCTTTGTTTTATTTTGTCTCTTTCGCAGGAAGATCAGGACACTTCAGAGATTCGATCAAACAGGAGTTGAAGAAGAGCAAACGAGTCAAGCAATATGCCTCGGACAATATTGAACATCACACCAATTTCCATGTATCTTGGATCCGCAGTCGGAGAGAAATACGAAGCGGATAAGAAGCGGGTGGAAAAAAAAAAAAAGAAGCAATCAAGCGAGAGCCTGAAGAGAATTTAAAGGAGTATAGCACGTATCTTCCAAATGAGTTCCATATCGAGCGAGCTAATTGACATATTATCTTCGGATTATGATTCTGATGATCCTGAAGAGGATCCCGACATGATGTTCTCTGAGCCTGAGGATTACCCAGACTTAGACACCGTGGTGAAGTTAGGAGACCCTGACACGTCCCGACTCCCTATTTCTGTCAATGGTGTATCAGTAGGATTAGGTCTCTGCGACTCCGGATTGAGTTGCAGCATTCTACCTTTTTCCCTCTACCAAAAGATTAAGCTTCCGGTCATTATGAATCAAACCCGAACCATGACTTTTGTTGATAGGACTAGAGATATGCCTGCCGGTCTACTTAGGAAGTGCACGATTAAGGTAGGAGGGTTCACTTTTCCAATTGATTTCACGGTTATAGACGTACCGGAGGACCCAAGTGCCTCAGTTTTGTTAGGAATACCTTTCTTAGAGACAAGCAGAGCAGTCATGGATTTTGATAATGGGGAGATCACTTTGAGGTTGAATAATGATGTAGTGTCTTTCAAAATCTAAGAGCCCCTAGATAATAGGCCGGATAGTTGCAAGATGACGTATGATTCAGGCAAGGTGGAAATTTTGGAAGTAAAGAAGGAAAGGCATAAGCATCGAGAGGTTGTAGTAGAACTGTTGAGCAGGAATTCATGAGATTAATGCTTAGAGAGAGAGAAGAGAAGGACCACAACAAGACGCTCACGGAAGCTAGTCCTTCCGTATTGCGTAGTGATGGATTTGAGCTTAAAGTGGAAAATGTGGAGTCCTTGGGTATAAAGTCCAAATCAAAGAGGCGGACCTAGTACGCAAGCTAAAAGAGAGAGGCGTGCTAGGAAGAGAGCTCAAAAAGGTTCTATAAAGATACAAACCTCTGGAGCAAAAGCTTGGTGAGTTAAAGCTCCAACCTTTTGAATGATCGAAAATCTGAAGAAAGTCGAGCTGGCGACTTTAAACTCAGAACTATTCCCTTGAACCCTTTGGTAGATTAGGAATGAATAAAAGTAGCCGGATGAAGGGACGAACTTTTTTTCATCCTACCGCACCCTTAGGCTTGAAACCGATGGTTGTTGGGAAGGTTTTTTACTCGTTGTGGATTCTAGTGAAGTAGGTTAGGATTGAGTCAGAGATAGCAACAAAAGGAGTAAGAGACTAGTCAATTTGAGGTCAGAATTGAGCAGAGAGGTTGAGTAAAGTGTGCAGAGAAGGCAGACAGAGAAATCTGGGGAATAGAAGCCCCGGTAAACCGGGGAGCACCTCTGGTTTACCGAGCCTGGATTTTCAGTTTTATGAACGTCAGATTGTAAAGCTAAATTTTTAAAGACACGTGGAGGACACACGTTGCATCAGACACCACCAGTCAGCAGAAACCGTCCCATTTTCCACTCTTTTCAAAATTTTCATCGTTTCCCACATTCCACCATAACTCCACCTCAATCCCATCAATCATCCCCTCAAATCCCTCACCCTAATTATTCCTCTACCCACTATCCCACCAAATCCTTCCACCTTCCATCATTTTTCCTATTTACACCACTCTTTCACCACCATTATCATCATTCTCATCTACCATCATCTCCTCAAATCACCAAACATTCTTCCATTTCTCCTTCTTCCAAAAATACGACCACCATCACCACCACTATCACCACCATACCTCCACCAAAACCAAACCTTTCTTACATTTTTACCAACCAAAACACCAACCATATCATTTTCCTCCATTCATGTTGCTGATTAGTGTTGTTGTGCTAGTGAAGTGCTGCAGTTATTCATCTTCCATTACCAGAAGCACACTCCCGGTCAGAAATCAAGAAAAATCAGGCTGGTAAATCGAGTCTCCCTGCCGGTTTATCGAGGGTAGCTTTTTCAGAATCAGCATCATTATCATTTCCTGTTATCATCCAGGATAGGTCCTAAGCGTAGCCGATCTGTCCTTTGTCCCAGTGGTTATAAGAGTATCTTTGGAGATGCTAACCCCTTGATAGACAGGGTTGAGAAATTTCATTCATTAGAGATATATGAGTCGTTCCGAGGGCATTGGAACAGAAGACCAGTTGCTCGAGAACGGGGAGTAGAGTTGGACGATTGCGGTGAGATCTTGCCCCGAGCGCTACAAGTATAAGACATTTTGGATATGGCCGAGGCACCGACACGGTGGTATGAGAATTTTATGCTTATGTTTCGCATAACCCAGGATCTACATTTGCAATGGGTTAAATTTGACTTTTCGATTGAGCGGATCAATGAGTAATATAGGGTTTGAAATCCACCAGTGGGCCCCAAAGAGTACACATCCTTGAGCAATATTGAAGATCTTGAGAGGATGGATATGATAGTTGAGTACTTTGGGGTGCAATGGAAGCACAATCATGCGGGAGCCCCCACCATCTTCCTGGAATACGAGCTATCCTGGGATAGGAAGGTGGTCAATAGATTTGTTTGTGCTCGCCTTTTGTCAACCAAGCACACGGGGTTTCTGTCTAACGGAAGAGGGCGGAGCTGATGTTCTACCTAGAGTAGGGATCTCCAGTGAACATCGGTCTCCTGATGCACAACCACATTCACGATATTGCCGCCATATTTGAGCACGAGCAATTGCCTTATGGACCGATGATTGACATGTTTGCATTGGAGAACGAGGTCAAAGTTCTATTTAGTGATGAGTGGGAAGACCATGAGCCGATGATTAGTTCACAGTCCATTTTAAAAGGGCAAAGACGGGACAGTTTGAGAGGAGAGAGAGAGCGTACTCCGGTCCTCGGAGCACCTTGGACTCAGAGAGCCTTTCTAGAGGAGCACTCGCGAGAAATTGCGAGTCTGCATCTCAAGATGGATAGGATCATAGACTTTCTAGGAGTTCCTCCTGCGAACCCACCACCTAGGACTGCCCCACGTCACCGAGCATCATCTTCTACCGCTGCTGCCTCCAGTTCTGCACCACCTCCCAGTTTTGAGCCTAGAGATAACTGGAGGATTATTATGATGAGGACTAGTTTTTTTCTTTATTTTTATTGTTGTTCTTTTCCTTTTTCTTATTTCCATTTTTTATTTATCTTTCCTATCTAGTTGATGTAGCATAATTTTAATAATATAATGAATTTTACGGCTTAAATTGTTTGGAGTAATTTATTTTCTCTTTTACTGCCGCAATTTTATTATACGGTTTCTTGTCACCGCTATTCTTCTTGGTTTGTTTGAGATGCTTAGCGCAGATTATTCGTGGACTACTTCCATGAGACCGATGAGTTATGAGACGATCCGTTTCTTCTTTGGTTCCACCCTTAACCGAAGCTAAGTTCCTTTTCAGTTTTTCTTTTTCATCTTACATATTGGGGATAATGTTTCGTTTAAGTGGGGGTAAGGAACGTCACTTAGCTTCTTAGTATTATATTCCGTGAATCGCATGATTATCTTGATTCTCTTTGATGCATTGTTCACCACCTAGACTTTGATTCATTTCGATAGAATTTTGAAAAAAAATACTATATCTTTGATCTTTTTGAGTTAATTGACTTCATCTTTGTTCCACAATGCACAAGTAAGTGAAAATGCCCACTTCTGAAGTAGTGGCGTATTAAGCGCATATTCTGTTATGAGCCACCATTTTAAGCACATATAACTCACTTCCCTTGGTGTGCAGTCGATAGCATATTGCTTTAACTAGAGTTGACCCTGGCTTTATCCCGAATTATGTTTCACCAACGCTTGTAAAGGCAAAGGAATTTCGGATTCGGTAGTTTATCAAGAGTGAGACCGTGAGGATAGATAAATCAATGAGAGTTCACCCGCCAAGAAAGAGAAGTGCATTGAAATATATACATCTATATTAACTTTGGCAAAACTTGAGTCGATGGAGCGTAACACGCATGAATTTTGCATAGACCGATAAACGCAAGCCTAAGAGTAATACTCGGTTCTCGATCCACCTTGCCATCTAATTTGATTTAATAAATGACATGTTTGAGACTGGTTAGATAGACTACGGGTTGAGGTAATGTGAGATTGTCTGCATTACTAAGCGGTTGTGAAAGTTATTGCAAAAACATTGGCTCATGACATGAATAGTGTTTAATGCGTTACTGATTGATATGAGTGGTATGATCTTGATCTTGACTTTGTGAAGCATATTTTCTTTTAATTAACTTATATACTGATCAGAGTGTTGATTCTTTTCGCCTTTTTGCTCGGGACGATCAAAAGCTATGTGGGGGGTAGTTGATAACGCCCTAAATGGTACCATTAATTATACTCTTATTTACCCTGAATTATACTCAAGAGAGGATAGATAGGCTTGTTATTATGTGGAATATGTGTTAAATGCTATGTGCATTTTTTAGGATCGTAATTATGCATCTATGTTATTTTCCCGAAGATTTGGTACTGTTTTGTCTCTTTTTGCATGTTTTATAGGATGTACCGAATCCGGAGCATTGAAGAACGGATCTGGACCAAAAGAAATATGATGGGCCAAGTAAAAGAAGTCCAAGATGCAATCTGGTGAAGAAAAAGAGGAAAAGTCAGCCCGGTTTACCGAGGGCTAGGTCCGGTAAACCGAGGGCTTGTTGGACACGAAATTGATTCTGCCGCCTCTACTAGGTCGGTTAGGGTTTCTGAGAGTCATAAGTCGGTCATTGTATCTATATAAGGCCGCAATTACAGATTATTGTATAAGCACTTTTCATATACTATAATAAAATCTTCATTACATTATACAATTTGATGACATAAAGTTATTCCAAGCTTTTGAGGAGTTATTTCTGGTTTTTTCCCTTTCTCTACCCTCTAGCTTGAGTAGATCAAGCTAGATCTCCATTGTTGAAGGTATGAAGCTTTGAACGTTCCTTTTTGTCTTCAATATGGTAGATCTGTTCGTATTTATGTGTTTTAGTTAATATGCACGTTTAAAGACCCCATGATTTTCTTAGATTAATCGTAATTGAGAAATGTAGATCCAAGGATAGGAAAAGCTGACCCTGGTAAACCGACGGTCTAAACCGGTTTACCGAGGCAATATTTAGAAAACCTAAAACTGGGATTCACTACAGCTACGTTGATCGACAGGTTTAATTAACAGTAGGTTAGATCTGGCCAATCTTCTTATTGTAATCGTGAAACTAGCATGAAATACGAATAGTGAAGTGTTAGTTTGGACATAGTCCGATGGACCCTAGGAACGTGCTGATCAGTGTCGACAGCTGTCTATGCGGGTTAGCAGTATGAGTTAGCGCTCGATATCGGCAATTCAAGTTCTTTATGCGTATGGGCTATTACGGACAAATTAAGGAGGGTAGCTTGCGTATAGATTTTCTACTACCATTGTCGGAGTAGATAGGGTTAGGAGTTGCACCCGTAGCTGATAAAATCAAACGCTCGATCGATTAATTTAAGGAAATTATGTGGGGAAGTAGATCGGTGAGGCATCGCAACTATCCGGCCTATTATCGCGTGTAAGTCACAAATGTCGATATTACAAGCAAGAATACTAGGTATATCGTAATATAGTAAATGCTGACAGGTATCGCATATTCCATCTTTCTTAAATGTGATTTCAGGTAAACCAATCACCAACTTCTTTTTCTCCAACCGATTGATATCTTCCAAATTTAAATGATTCAACTTCTTGTGCCATAACCAGTTGAGTTCTGACATTGTATGCACAATAAGACATGTTTCTGGAATAGCAGTAGGCCAGTCTACTACATACATCCTTTGTTGTCTTTTTTCAGCCAACATAACTTGCTCTCCCATTTCACTCATGACAGTGCAGTAGCCTTTGTCAAAAGTTACTTTGTAACCCATGTCACAGAATTGTCCAGTGCTCAGCAGGTTGTAGTCCATACCTTCAACATATGCAACATTTCTGATTGTCAATCCATTCCTCACCAGTGTTCCATACCCTCTTATATATCCTGGTGTGTCCTTGTTTCCAAAATTGACTCTTGGTCCATTTTTGCCACAAAATTTGTCAAACAGTGCTTATTCATTGTCATATGTCTGGAACATCCACTGTCAATGTACCAGACACCCTGCAAAACAAATTTTAATGTGTTTTAGGTACCTATAGTTGTTTGGGTCCATAGTGGTCAGTGGTAAGCATGACCCTTGGCAAATTTCCATAAGATCTTCTTTGAAGAGTGTTGCACTTTTCCTCATATATGTATCCTACATTTCCATAAAATCTAACATTTGGTTGTGTAGGATTCACATATGGTTTCTATCCTTTGGGTAGCAAGTGCTGTTTGAAGTGATTTTTCTTTTTTAGAAGCATTGTAATAACCATAAGGTTGTCGTCGTTAGCAATAGCTCGTATTGTGGAGTCTACTGAGGTCTCAGGTGAGTCCTCTGTTGATTCCACTGCTAAGGTTTAGGCCTAGCATTATGGTCATGTCTATTGTTTTTAGCATAAGGGGCAGGAATATTAAAATCTTCATCAGTAGGGAACAATCCGCCTTTCCCCCTGAGATTAGTACCCTTTGAATGATTGACATTTTTGTGTTTGGTACTTTTATCTTTGGAATATTTTTGATTTTTCCCTTTTTGTGGTCCAACAGACTTTGCGGCGGGTCCGCTCTCGGCAGTCTAGAAGGTCCGGCGATCCTACCTTTGGATGTACCATTTTTGTTGGGTGCGTCTGTCCTTTTTGACTTCGATTTTGCTTCTTTGAAGCATTCTCGTAGGCTTTACCGCCTCAAAGCAACCTTTTGAGGAGTTGGATTTTGTGCAGGTACAAACTTAGGGCCAATTCTGGTACTATGTTCAGTATCCTTGCTAGATCCACCCTTAGATGATTGTTGTGCTTCAAATCTAAGGCTTGTTCTATCACCATAAGGCTTGCTAGATTTGAATGCGGTAGTGGGCTGGATTGTGCTAAAGATTCGGCAGCCTCTTTGCAGTGCTTTGAGACTTAGGTTGATTATGTCCATAATCCTTTTCCTTACCCTTAAGAGTTCTTAATTCAGTATTTAATCTTTCAATTTCTGCTTGAAGTGCCTCTTTTTCTGCCTTCACAATCTCATAACCAGATTGTATTTTCTTCAGTTGATTAAGCATGGCATCTAAAGGTTCTTCACTGTCAAAAATTTTAGGATTTGAACCACAAGTAGGTTCACAATCACTTTCAGCGGGAGTGTTTATTGATACAGAGTTGTATACCTCCTCAGTTTAATCCATATTGGCCATCAAAGCATAATCATCCATGTGTGAAATAAGTGCAGTATCATCAAATTCATATCCCTTTTCTGATTCTACTTCATATCCTGATTCATCATCAGCAACCAAAGCTTTTTTTCCAGATCTCCTCTGATGACTCTTGTTCTCCAGCAGGTCTGGACAATCAGGTCTAAAATGTCCATATTTCTTGAAGTTGAAGCATAGATATTCTGGATCCTTGCAATGAAAGCACAAAAAGTCATGATCTTTCTTGGATTCTTCCTTTTTCTCACTTGATATCTTATTGAAATTCCTTGGAGAACCCCTTCCAGATTTCATCATTTTGATTTTCCTGCTCAATAGGGCTATCTGCTCTTGCATTTCATCTAGCAACTCATTTTGATACTGGATGATTCTTCTTTATGTGCAGCAGCCAGTGCAGTAGTCTTTGGTTCTTCTTTTTCAGAACTTGGAACAAGATCCTTGTTGAATTCATAAGCTTTAAGATCTGAAAATAACTTGAAGGTGTCTTCTTCATGTAGTCTCCTGGACTCTTCCATGGCAGTAACCTTCATTTCCCAAACTTCCTGTGCAGGTAAGGCATTTAGAATTCTTGTATTGATCTCTTCATTAGTGTAGACTACATTCAACAGGGTGAGTTCATCCATGATTGCATTGAACCTTGACTCCATCGTTCAATGGTTTCATTTGATTTCATTTTGAACTCTTGAAATTTTTGTTTGGCCACACTGATCTTATTTTTCTTGATAGCATCAGTGCCTTCACAAATTAATTGCAATCTTTTCCACAACTCTTTTGTTGTTTTGCAATCTTTCACCTTCATATACATATTCTTTGTCTAGAGTTCGTAAATGATATCTATAGCAATATTGTTCGGAGTTTGCTCTTTTTCTATCTTCAAGACACCCCACTCCCTTTTTGGCTTTGGGACAATCTGAGTTTGACCATCCACAGCTATAGCTTTAGTGATTTCCAATGGTCCATCAATCAGCACATCCATCTTCTCATCATGTGTTGCAGCTAGATAAGCATGCATACGACGTTTATACTCATCAAAAGAGAGCACATCAACATAGTCCTAGCATACTGGTTGTTGTCCATGATGTAAAGCTTTGAATAACAGAAACTTGAAAAAGTTATCAAAGATTTTTCACAAGCACAAAAAGTAGGATTACTTTAGAACAGAAGCACTGCTCTGATACCAATTTTTGGTCCCTTGAAAAGGCTTTGGTTAAGTTTAGAGGGGGTGAATAAACTTAACACTTAAAAACTTTTTGGAGTTTTACAAACTCAACAGGGTTAATAGTCTGCTGACCACTCAGTAGTCCGTTGACTATTAAGGTTACTTAATTTGTTGCAGTGGAATATATTATATTAAGCCTTGTTACTTGTTGTTAAAAAGATGATACTATGTATTGGATACTCAGTAGTGCTAGTAGTGTGCTTCAGTTGCTAGTTTCAATAGGTTGATGTGATTAGTATACTGATAAAGTAAATTATAGAAAGTAAATGCAGTTAAGTAAAGTAGGCAAGATTTATAGTGGTTCCAGAGGGTGTAATCCTATCAGTCCACTCTTCTCCTGTGATGCTGGAGGAAATTTAGTAGAGATTCTTGAGGTTGTTGTTACAAAAATCCCTAAATTGTTTGTCCTTCATCAATGACTATGGCTTCACAAACTGAACACTTGAAACATGTGGGATTGCTGCTCCAAAGTATTCCACTGGTCCTTGAACGGTAGGATTGCCTCTTCACCAGCTCCACCACAAACAACAGTTCTTGACACTTCAAAAGTGCTACTCTCTCTTCAGCAAACTTCTTTGAAAAGAAGGGTTGAATCAAGTAACTGATTCAGCTTTCAGCAGCTTTTGATCAGGATGAAATGATCGGCAGCTTAAGGTCTTCTAGTGTGTATACTTGAAGTAACTTGATAGCAGGTTACACTTGAAGAAAATTCTTGATCAGCCAATTTAAGCTCAGTGTATGTCAGCAGGGTATTTTCTTGCTCAAAATCTTGATTGCTTCGTATGGATTCTAATGTTGTTTATCATCTTCAATCTGAATCAGGAGTCCCCTATTTATAGGTGTGAATCATGTGACTTGTGTTTGAAATTCCAATATATCCGTTTCTGATTTGTCTCTATCTTGACTTGCTTTTTACCTCTGCTACATAGTATTGACACTATCAGTCAGCTTTTTGACAGGTCCAGACTGTCAACCATTTGATTTATTTACATTGGATAATCCTCTAAATCTTTCCAACGTTCCTTTTATCTTGACCATTGATTTATTGATTAAATCAAGGCTTGTAATCCCTCATTATCCATTTAATTTTCCAATGTAAGCTTTGATTAAATCGAATTTTCCATTTAGCAGACACCTGGAGTATATCAGTCTGCTGATGTCCATATCTATCAGCTGATTTATTCTGCTCTATTTTAAGAACACTTCAGCTGACTTCTTTTCATCTAAATTTTTATTGTGAAGTTAGAGTACACCATTTTGATCATATCTAAGTTCCAATCACCACTTAACTTATATGGAACTTAGACTTTGTACACAAGGTATATGTAATCAGTTTAGGTCATCACAGACTTCCCTAAATTCTGATTCCATATCCTTGACTTTAAATACTAAGTTTGATCCCTTAGCCTTCAATAACTGAGTTTGAGCCCTTAGCCTTCAACCAACAGCAGGTTCCTAGATACTCTACTGACCTAGACAGGTCTGCTGATAAAGTCAGCTGACCTCTTTATAGTGCTTGCTTGATCAAACCCATACAAAAATCAAACTGTAGTAAACTTATACATTTAATCTAGACATTTTTTAGCCTTTGCTCGGTAACAGCTAGTCTGGCACTCATCATTAAAATTGGAATATGTCCAACACGTTGCCTAAGAATCCTGACCCTCGTCGCGACGCTACCAAGTATTGCGGATTTCATAGGGATAAGGGTCACACCAATGATGAGTGTATGCAATTCAAGAAAGAAATTGAAAAGTTGTTGGCACGCGGCATGCATGATCATTACAAGAAAGACGTTGGGGGGCCGAACCGAAATGATCGACAAGCCCGTCAGTATGACAGAAAAATTCACATGATCACAGAAAATCCTCCCAGCAATAATCAAATAAAAATCCGCATCGGTTCTATTAACAAACATGTGGAGAAGCACGCTGTCCTACGCGGGAATGAGCAACCTCTCGCTTTAACCCACAGCGAGCTGGTGACTTCCATCAACGTGGAGGACATGTGTCTTTGTATCTCCGTGGTGGTCAACCGAGCATACATGAACAGGGTTATGATCGATATGGGAGCATGTCGAGATATTTTATACTACACTTGTTTCAAGGAGCTCGGATTCAGCGACTTTAATTTAAGGCCGCACCATGGCACTCTTGAAGGTTTCACCAACCACAAAATACAAGTCAAGGGGGCCATCGATCTAGATGTGTAAATGGGAGATTATGCACCTTTCCGAACTGAAAAGGTGATATTTCTCGTGTTCGACCTTCAATCGAACAATAACATGATTATTGGAACACCGGCACTAAAGCAATTTCATATGGTAACCTCCATCCTATATCAACAGGCAAAATATTACATCGGGGATAGGGTTGGGGTCTCGTTCAGCGAGCCCGCAACCGTCTTCACCTTTATTCATGAAATGAGCACTGAGAATAAGAAAGCTTGCTTCGAACAGTCTGAGGGTACGGAGGGCATTGGCATGATCAGAGCAGTAAGAGGACCCTTCCCTGTCAAAGTAGAGTCCGAGACCCTACTAGTCAGGGATGAGCCCGACTTCACATTGGATGGCGAGTTGGTCAAGTAATCGTTAACAATGAATATCCCAATCAGAAAATCAAGATAGGGGCTCACATAGGTATCTCAGATAAGGAGGCTCTGATTAATCTACTCAAAGAAAACCTTGATGCATTTGCCTGGGTGGTTACAGATATGAGAGGATTTGAGGCCGATGTCGCCATCCATCATCTCAACATCCACTCTACTTTCATTTCCATACAACAGCGAGCCCGGTAGTTCACCATGGAAAAGGAGGCCAGGGTTAAGGTAGAGGTCGGAAAGCTTCTTCAAGCGGGAATAATTAAATAACTAGCCTACCCTACTTGGCTGGAAAACGTAGTGATGGTAAAAAAGCACAATGGCAAGTGGAGAATTTGTGTTGACTTCACAGATATCAACAAGGCTTGCCCAAAGGATCCTTATCAACTTCCCCGAATTGATCGTCTAGTTGATTCCATCGCTGGTTTTGAGGTTCTTAGTTTTCTAGATGCATACGCAGGATATTATCAAGTAAGAATGGCTGAGTCCAACAAAGAAAAAATGGCCTTCAAAGCTGCTGGGGGCCTATACTATCACGAGATGATGCCTTTTGGGTTGAAAATTGTGGGTTCGACTTATCAGAGAATGGTCAACAAAGTTTTCAGCTCGCAGGTCGGAAGGAACATGGAAGCTTACATAGATGATATGGTTGTCAAATCTATAGGAGACGGTCACGCTGTCGATGAGCGTTATTTTCACCAAACAAATTCATAAAATACTCAAGACAACGGTGATTAAACAAGCTCTCTAACCGGCGAGTGGACCGGGTCGATTGCGAGTAAAGCTACGGGGAGTCCGAGGTCGAGAATCGTGCTTGCAAGTACCAAAGTGAACGTAATGCTTAGTCTAAGTGATCAAAGTTCTTAAGGTTTTGTTTACTACAACGGCACTAAATGAATCTAACTAACGAGTCTAAAGATAAAAAGAGAGAAAGAAGATTAAACTACTCGGTTTTAAAGATAATTAAAGAGACATAGCCGAACCATGATCAAAATAGCTAATATCACCCAAAGGAAAGACAAAACCGGGAGTGTGCAATAACGACGAACTCTTGCATTCAATTTCACGGGTACGTGCTCCCTAATTCCGGTGCTAAGGTCGAACAACTCTTCCCCAACACCTTATGTCAAGTCAACTAACCTATCCTAAGAGAGATTCCTCCACAAGACAATCATGCACAAGAGCCGTGTAAACGTTGAAAACGAGTAGCCTCGCACTACAATGCGATCCTAGAACCCTTTTCCCACACCCCTTTCTCTCGAACAACTCTCAAGAGTGATGTGTGTGATTTTTGACCTAGGTGATCAATCTAGCCCAAATCCGTTATAACGAGTTCTAAGACGTGAAATACGCAAGGAACAACAATAAAAAGCACTACCCACTCCCAATTTCATCACCCAAAGGGTGATTTCACTAAATTTCACATGATTTGGCTATGAAGATGTTTAGCTACACATTATATTAATCAAAACATGCATAAAACGAGTAAATAAGAGCCATAACAAGTAAAAGAGAAGAGAGATATACCATAAAATTGCGAGAAATTCGAGATTAGATCCAAAAAGTACAAAATAGAGAAGTAATTAAAAGGTGGTCTCTTAGTGTTTGGAATGAAAATCTAAGCTAAGAAATGGAAAGATTATGCTAAGATATTGTTGATTTACACTAAGAGAGAGTATTCTAAGCTATTACAAAATTCGAGCAAAAGATGGGTAGAGTGTTGCTAAGAAAAGCTTCATATCTAAGAAAATGTCTAAGGGGGTATTTATAGGTGAAGGGAAAATCTGCTTGCAAAAATGGTCCAAACGCGCGTTTAGAGGGTTGGAACGGGCGTTTGGCATCTTCAAACGCGCGTTTCGCTTGGCCGAAACGTGCGTTACACATAATTTACGGGCGGGGCTTGACTTGTTCTTCATCCGGAACGCGCGTTTAGGAAGGTTCAAACGCGCGTTTAGGATCTTGGAACGTGCGGTTGGCCTGGTTTCCAAACGTGCGTTTAGAGGGCTTCAACTCTGAACCAAATCGAACTTCTCGGAACGCGCGTTTAGGGATTCAAACGCGCGTTTGGTGTGTGGAACGTGCGTTTGGAGGGTTCAAACGCGCGTTTGAACCCCTGTTTCCCCGGTCTTCACTTTTCTCCCTTTTTGACCCTCGTCTTGCCTCGGTTATGCTTTTTCACCACAAATTGTCATCTTCCGGGTCCTCGAGACACCAATACCCTTCAATGTCATAAACAACCACAAACATCCAAACAATTCCGGAGGGTAAAAGTGCTCGGGAATGGGGTTAATAATAACAAAAAGGGGTGTGAATTCATCAAAGTGACGGATTCGTTCCCCGTGCCATAAGCTCACGATATCACCCCGAAAATGGTCTAATTTACCCAAAATTGTGCTTTGAAAGTGTGATAAGCGGGGGTAATTAATGCACCGGAGTCACGTAAAGTTGACTCCCATCAACCACCCCACACGTAGCCTTTGCTCCCCCTCGAGTAACCACGGGCGTTTTAAAACAAACCAAGGGATTCAACATTGTGACGTAGGTGCTCCTATCCTTACCCTCGAGGTAACCACGAAGTAAGACGAACGAACATACACACACCGGTACAACGTTATCAAAAGAATAGAGTGTGTGTGGTGCCGAGCTACATTCAAGTGTTCAAAAAGATTGTCGGGCTTGAATCCCGGCCGAAAAGTCTACCAACCGTCTCATATCAACCATCCTCTCCACAAATCAAGGCTACTAAGTTTGGACACAATCGGGTAGGACTTGAAGGGTTATAATGTTAGGCTAGGGTAATTCCGGTTAATCGAAAAGGATATTTTGGGAAGCTGGAGAAAAAGAAGTACGAGTGAACCTAATCAACAAGTGTACCACCTTATCTCTACCATACAAACCATCCAAACTCCTTTTGATTATTATAAAACTTTGGGAACCATAGGATGCGACATACCCGAACTCATTGCCTAATTCAACTATGTTTCAAGTTTCATAAGGCGAGGTCGAATACATTAGCACCTATCTCACTATCCCAACTCCAACATCATACGTATAACTTTGAGCTCATTACTTTGATTCCAACCCTTTATTTTATAAACTCCAAACTCTTATTCATTTGAGAACTTTCTAATTTATTTTGAACTTTGATTGATCGAGTTCTCTTCTTTTTTTTTTTTTTTTTTTTTAAAAGAAGGAAAGAAGAAAGGACAGATTTTTCTTTTCTTCTTGGGCCAAATCAAAACACTAGGCCCAAATGAGCTCCTCTTCTCCTTATAGCTCCATACAAGAAAACATCATTTCCCCCACCCCACACTTGCCTTAGCAAGTGTGGCCTAACAAAAGACTAGGTCCACTCGTAGGGTATGAATGAAGGGAATGTGACCAAAAATTAAGCTCAGGGTAGGTTTCTGACTACGTAACAAAACGGCTATAAAACGAATGGTGGTCGAGACCATTCTATCAAGGTGAGAGGGGCTACGAAGGTCTAATGTTGGAGATTAGGCTTATTTGGCTATGGTAGGGTCAAAGAGACGCCATGACCGTCATCCCGTGTCCTACTTAGGTAACTCTTTTTATTTCGTCTCGAGACCAGTGACATGAGAGGTGGTAGTAATCAAATTGTGCACAAAGTGTAGCTTCACGTGAAATTAATAAACTCTATTCTCAAGATAAAATCAAACCGAAGTGCACACGTTCGGGGCCCTACTAAGGTGGGCGCCACTCGAATAAAGACATAGCACAAACAACACAGTGTCGGGAACCCTTGAAAAAATTTTAAAATCACCCAAGAATCGACTCAAGCCCGATCATAAGCTAAGTATACCACAAATAATGCACATTCAACAATAAAAACAATAAAACGGCTAAGTCCCCCACCCCACACTTAAACGAAACACTTGTCCTCGGTGTGTGAGAGATAAGGGCGTAAAAGACTTAGTTTGTTTGACCAAAAGACCCGGCGAGAAAAGGCGCAACCGTGACTCGAAACTCGTGATAGCCTCGTGTGAATCCATCCCGAAACCTAAAGCGAGATCAACAGAAACAAAGACAGCGCATGCACGGGACATAATCCGCGTGCTAAAAAGCAAGCAATAGGGTAAGCGGGTGCATAAAATAACGAATCTAAGCCACAGTGACGAGATCAAAGCATAACGAGGGGGGATACGGGATATGCAATGGAAGGATACAATCGAATCAAAATAAAGTACAGGACATCCATGCATTAAATATAAGCTAATAAAAACATCCTTGTCATCCCACAGTATCAGTCAATAAAAAGGAAAACATACACGGTCAAGCAGGCCTCAGGGGCTCAAAAATAAGTGCACGTGCATGCCAAAGTGAAATGTGTCCAAAGTATGATGAAAGAATGTCAAAGGTAGGTAAAATGTCAAAGTATAAAAGAGACAGACTAGTAAGTAAATACAGTAAGAATTGCATGAAAAACATGCTAGTCTGCTCCTTGTCCCTGTACGTCAGTGGTGGGATCCGGTGTGCCTGATGTTGGTGCAACCACAGCGGTGCACTCTCGGTCGTGTAGATCCTGCAACACCTGTCCTCACCGCCTCTGTCGGTACTCTGTTGTGCCCATCGGATCATCCAAATCAAGATCATCAAACCCCTCGTCCGGCTCCTCTACGAATGACTCCTCTATAATCCGCGCAAATCCTCCTCAATCTCTCGCCGTATCCGAAACGGTGCAATATCTAGATCCAACTCAGGAAGCTCCACCTGCCTCTCCTGAGCCAATACCCGCTGATTTTCCACAATGCCGTTCAGTGTCACCCTCAGACTATCCATCCAGTCTCTCTGTTTGTGTGCAATCAGAAGCCCCTGCCTCTCACTAAGCCACGGCCCCCCGGTAGAGGATGTAGAAGGTAGAGGTGAAGGTGTGGTGGAAGGTCCAGTAGTAGAGGGAGGAGGTGGGGGTATAGTAGTGGTAGTAGTGGAGGAAATGATAGGAGGAGGTATGGGTAGGGTGGTGGAGGTAGTGGAGGTGGTAGGGCGGAGGACGGTGTGAATGGGTCGAGGGGTGGGCCTAGGAGGGTTAGAAGCGTGCGGGCGTTAAACGGCCTCGGTACCACGGGCGCGATTCTTCTTCCTCGAATCGATCATCGGGATACTCCTTTACCAACGCTCCCTTGCACAAACCAAAGATGAGGTAGGGGCACATAATCATCCGACGCTTAACCTTTTGATTTTCTCTAAATTCCTCAAAGATGGTTTTCCCAACGTCTACCTTCGGATCATAGTGTAGAGCATACAACGGTTGCAAATCCTTAATGTGGAAGTGCGTGATGTTGTCCTTCGGTAGTAGACGGTTTTGAGAAAACTTAGCTTTTACTTTCCAAATATACGGCCAAGTCGTCGTCACCAAGCGACTTCTTGCATTGCTTCCCTTTGAAATCCACGGTAAGTCGGGGTTGATTGCTTTCCTCATCTCCTCTAATGGATGCGGATTCTCGGTAGTATTCCAATGTGACCTCGCCGCAAACCAACCTAAATAATCCTGCCCCTCGAAAGCCGGTATCCGATAATAATCATTGATAGCCCTGACCGACCACGGAACATTAACCCCTCTAACTCTGATAAACCCGGATTCCAGATTAGCCACACTGAAATTTGCATACCATTCCCGGACTATTGACAAATTCAGATGCCCCTCAGGTTCATAAATTAGATTATTCCACCCTCTCTTCATTAAGTCTTCGATGAACTCTTTAGGCACAGTTTTGAGGTCTAGCCCCCTCTCATAACACATGTTCTTCCCGGCGATATAATCATGATAGTTAGAGTAGGCAACCGGTGAGTTGAAACGCAGCTCGAAAGGGATAATATCCTCGGGAGGGGAGCTAGAGGAGGGCCTTGCTCGGGAGCACTCGTGGAGGGCACTGCGAGGAGGTGGTGGAGCACTAGTCCTAGCAGTTTTGGCTTGCAAATGTGCCAAGGGCACATCGCTCTCAAGGTCCGTGGCCTCCCCACTATCACTACTCGTATTCCTCCCCTCGGTATCCGGCTCAAAATCTTCGTCAGATGTTTCATCCCTCAACTGTCCCGCTGGCCTAATTGCTCGAGGGTTTCTACTCTCAACTGCACCACCAATCCGAATACCACTCGTAGGTACCCTAGGATAAACTAGGGTTTTCGTTTTTTGGGGCTTGCCTAGTCATTGGTTGCTTGCCCTTACCTTTACCCTCGGTTTCCTTTCGTTTAGTTTCCCTCATTCTATGAACACCAACCGAACAACACCAAACAATCAAGTTACAATCAAAACCGACCCGGTTATCGTCCAACCGGGATTTCAAACAAACCAACCATTCACAACAAAACACCCCACACAAGCCACACCATTCACCATCGATCAACACAACAAACAAAACAAACAAAAACGGGATATTGAATCAATAAACAATAAATAACGAGAAAGGGCGTTAAACCAAAAATAGGCCAAAAACTAACCCTAACCGAAATTTAAACGTAAAGCCGAAATATACCGTTCTATGCTTAAGAGAGATGATAGGAATTATTTGGGGTGAAGAACGAGCCTCGAAACGTCGAAAATGAGCAAATTCGACTTCGGTGAAAAATCGCCAAAAATGTCGATCAAATCGAGGATAAAGGTGATTTGTTGTTGGAATGGCTTGTTGAAATCAAAAGAAGAGATTGAGAGGTGTTGAATGGGCTTTAAATCGCCAAAAACGGGTGAGAAATGAAGAATTTCGAGTGAAAGGGGGTTGAAACGCGGCTGCCGGACGTTTAGGGTTGAGAAAATCCGATTTTTGAAACGCCGGTTTGGAGGCAGGTATTTAAAGAAGATGAGTCCAAACGCGCGTTTGGAATGAGTGGAACGCGCGTTTCGCATGTCCAAACGCGCGTTTGACAGGTGAAACGTGCGTTTGGGAAGGGAATTCACGATCAGAGAGTTGAGGCTCCAAACGCGCGTTTGAAATGGTTCTAAACGCGCGTTTGGGAGGAAAAAAGCGCAAACGCGCGTTTGAAAGGGGTAAACGGGCGTTTGGACCGAAACTAGGAAAACTCAAGATTTCTACCCCACACTTGATTCTAACCACCCCGAGACCTCTAGAAACACCAAACTAACTCAACAAACTACGAAATGGTGGGTTGCCTCCCCAAGCGCCTTTGTTTTACGTCGTTGGCTCGACAAGATGGATTAAACGGTGCCAACTTTTTCAAAGTTATACCGTTGGCACAAGGCGAGAAAGGGTAGAAAGATAGAAAGATGGATTTAGAATTATACGAGTCAAGGTTTAAAGTCCATGACAAGACTTACAAGATTCATCACAAGGTACGGGATCTTCAAGATGCACTATTTCTAGTGCTTCATCGTAGGGCAACCGCTCATACCTTTTCAACCGCAAGCCATTAGTGGTGAACGTGCCAAACTTAGGATGGGTGATTTCGATAGCACCGGACGGATAGACTTTTGACACAACATAGGGACCGGACCACCTAGACTTCAACTTCCCTTGGAAGAGATGCAAACGAGTATTGTAGAATAAGACTTCGTCACCCTCATTGAAAACACGAGGTTTAATCAACTTATCATGGAGTAACTTAGTCTTTTCTTTATACTTTGTGGAAAGGTCATAAGCACATAGGCGGAACTCATCTAATTCATTTAATTGGGCCATACGCTTCTCACCAATTAAGGTATCATCGAGGTTAAGCATTTTGATGGCCCAATAAGCCTTGTGTTCGATCTCTACGGGAAGATGACAAGATTTACCATAGACTATCATGTAAGGTGACATGCCCGAGAGGTGTCTTAAAGGCTGTCCTATGGGCCCACAAGGCATCATCTAACTTCAAAGACCAACTCTTGACATTCGTGTCTACCGTCCTCTCTAAGATACGCTTAATACCCCTATTCGTGACTTCGACTTGACCACTCGTTTGGGGATGGTAAGCGGTACCTAACTTGTGTTTCACTCCATACTTCTCTAAAAGTTTATCAAACGGCTTGTTAGCAAAATGGCTTCCGTTATCACTGATTATAGCACGAGGCACCCCAAACCTACAAAAGATGTTCTTTCTATGAAAACGGATAACAACATTCCTATCATTGGTGGGTGAGGCTAAGGCTTCGACCCATTTGGACACATAATCACACGCGACTAGAATGTACTTGTTACCACACGAAGAGGGATAGGGGCCCATGAAATCAATGCCCCACACGTCAAAAATCTCACACACTATGATCGGCTTCGAGGCATCTCACTCCTTCAGATATACGACCGGATCTTTGACAAGCATCGCAAGATTTCACATAAGCATGTGCGTCTCGAAATAGAGTGGGCCAATATAGCCCACTTTGCAATACTTTCAAAGCGGTTCTTTGCCCCGAGAAGTGGCCTCCGGCCTCTTTGTCGTGACAAAACGAAAGAGCACTCAAAATCTCACTTTCTGGGATGCACCTCCTCAGAATACCATCCGAACACAACCTATAAAGACAAGGATCTTCCCACACATACTTACCCACCTCACTAAGGAATTTACGCCTTTGGTTCGAGTCAAGGTCGGGGTCTACGAAACCGCACTCGTGGTAGTTGACAAAAGGAGCAAACCAAGGACTACCTTCCTTACCGACTTTTAGAAAGTTGCCTCTCTTAGCCGGAAGAAGGGTGTCAAGTGCATACAGTTGCTCGTGAGGGAAAGAGTCATTTATCTCGGTTTGTGCTTTAACCAACTCCTCACTAAGCTCCATACGACTTAAGTGGTCGGCTACGACATTCTCACAACCTTTCCTATCACGGATCTCTAAATCAAACTCTTGCAAGAGCAAGATCCACCTCAAGAGGCGGGGCTTGGCATCTTGCTTGGCAAAGAGATAACGCAAAGCGGCATGATCCATGTGGACAACTACCCGAGAACCTACGAGATGAGACCGAAACTTATCAAACGCAAAGACGACCGCTAAAAGCTCTTTTTCGGTGGTGGTGTAGTTCTCGTTGGGCCGAATTCAAGGTGTGACTTGCATAAGCAATAGGCTTGAAGATTTTGTCGATTTTTTGACCGAGTACCGCACCAACCGCGGTGTCACTCGCATCACACATGAGCTCAAATTCTTGATCCCATTTCGGGGCAACTAAGACGGGAGCGGATACTAGCGTTGCTTGAGCATCGAAAATGCTTCAACACAAGCTTTGTCAAAATCAAACGGGACGTCTTTTCCAAGGAGAAGAGTAAGAGGACGGGCTATTTTCGAGAAATCCTTGATGAACCTACGATAAAACCCCACGTGGCCTAGAAAACCCCTAAGAGTCTTTAGGTTGGTGGGCATAGGAAGCTTAGCTATCGCTTCAACCTTAGCCTTATCTACCTCTATACCTTTACTAGATATCTTATGCCCTAAGACTATCCCCTGTAACCATCAAATGACACTTCTCCCAATTAAGCACCAAGTTTGTCTCCTCACATCTACCCAACACCTTTTCAAGATTATCTAGACATTGTTCAAAGGAATCACCAAACACGCTAAAATCATCCATAAAGACTCTAAAAACTTTTCTATCATATCCGCAAATATGGCGACCATGCACCGTTGGAATGTCGCGGGTGCATTACACAACCCAAAAGGCATCCTACGGAAGGCAAAGGTACCGTAGGGACAAGTGTAGGTAGTCTTTTCTTGGTCCTCTAAAGCCACATGTATTTGGTAATACCCACTAAACCCATCAAGGAAACAATAAAAGGCATGGCCACTCAATCTCTCCAACATTTGATCAATAAAAGGGAGGGGGAAATGATCTTTACGGGTTTGGTCATTTAGCTTACGATAATCAATGCAAATTCTATGACCACTTACCAAACGTTTAGGCACCTCCTCTCCTTTGTCATTGATCTCCACGGTCATACCTCCCTTCTTCGGCACCACTTGGGTGGGACTCACCCACTTGCTATCCGAGATGGCGTAGATAATCCCTAGCTTCAACATTGTGACCACATCCTTCCTCACAACCTCTTGGAGGTGGGGATTGAGTCTTCTTTGGGGTTGCCTTACCGGCTTTGCTCCATCTTCCAGAATAATCTTGTGTTGGCAAATGGTGGGACTAATACCCTTAAGATCGCACATCTTCCACCCGAAAGCACGCTTATGCTTCTTAAGCATCCTCACTAACTCATCTTCCTGCAAAGCCGTTAGTGTAGAAGAAATAATCAAAGGAAGTAAATCATCATTTTCAAGAAAAACATACTTCAAATGAGGTGGAAGCGGCTTCATTTTCAAATCTTTCGGAGGATCCTCAATTGATGGCTTTTCTAGCTCTCCTTCAAGCCCAAGATCAATCTTCTCAGTCCACCTCTCACCCACGAAAGCCGTCTCTTCGAGCTCTTTTGCTTCCTCTTCCAATTCTTCTTCTTCATCGGTTTCCATACTCACTTTTTCCATGCATTCATCGGATTCGTCTTTATATACCTGCATGTCAACATGTTCCGAAACGCAAGGATATATAGCATCAATAGAAAAAACAGTCCTCGGTGCTCTCCTTAGGATGTTTCATGGCTTTATAGACATTGACCGCGACTTTTTCATCTCCAACTCTCAATATTATCTCACCGCTCGCAACATCTATCAAAGTCCTCCCGGTATTTAAAAAGGGACGTCCTAACAACAAAGGTGTTTTGGAATCCATCTCCATGTCTAGTACAACAAAATCTACCGGGAAGGCAAACTTATCCACTTTCACTATGACATCCTCTATCACTCCCATAGGCTCCCGAATAGACCTATCCGCCATTTGAAGGGTCATCCCGGTTGGCTCCAACTCTCCTAGGTCAAGACTCTCATATATAGCACGGGGCATTAGGCTTACACTAGCCCCCAAATCACATAGAACACTAGGAAAATGAGTTGAACCAATAGTAACCGGAATAGTGAAACTACCCTTGTCTCTAACTTTCGGGGGAATCTTAGATTTTCCATTAAAAATAGCGGAACACTCTTCATTCAAACACACAACTTCTTGCATCTTACCCTTTTTAGTTAGCAACTCTTTTAAAAACTTACAATACGAGGGCATGTTTGCAAGTGCCTCAAGAAAAGGAATGTTCAAGTCAATTTTTCGCAAAATCTCAATGAATCGAGTTTGTGCCTTATTCAAGCAACTTTGTCTATGATTCCTAGGGGGATAAGGGAGAGTACTCAAATCAAAATCTTTAGAAGGAGGAGGGATCATACCTTTCTTACCTTTGGTGCGTGGGGAAGACGGCTCTTTCATTGGTTCTTTCCCTTCTCTTCTAGTTGGTTCCTCATCTTTCACATCGATGACCACATAATCTCCCCTAGCTTGAGCTTCTTTCCTTTCTACTTCCTTCTTCTTGACATACTCCCCATGATCTTCATCATCTTCAATCCCATCTATATCACCATCCATAGCTCCCGCTTCGGTCTCAATGGAAGTTTTTCTAGCCTTGTCCTCCCACAAGACTTTCTTCTCTCCATTAGTTCTCAACACTTTACCACTTCGAGTTAAGATGGCGTTCACACTTCTCGGATTTTTTTTCGGTGTTACTCGGTAAACCGCCCTTCAACTGAACATGTTCCACCACTTGACCAAATTGTGTCTCAAGATTTTTTATGGCGGACCCATGTTTGTAGTTCATCTCAACCATGTCCTTCTTTATCTCCGCAAAGTTTTTGTTCATTTGTTCCAAGATGACATCGGTTGAACTCTTTTGAGGTATAGGAGCTAAAGGAGGAGGGTTTTGATGATTGGTAGAACCCTGTTGATTATACCCTCCTTGTTGCCTTTGGTGTGGTGGTTGATAGACATGCCCTTGTGAAGATTGGCTTTGATTATGGCCTTGTCTATAACCTTGGTTTAGTCCTTGGTTTTGATTCCGGTTCCAACCTTGATTGTTGTTATTCCTCCAAGAACCATCACCTTGATTTCCATAGTTCCCTCCTTGACCTTGTCCCACATAGTTCACATCTTGGGATTCTTCATACGGTTGCCCACCTTGTTGTTCCCCCATATATTGGCCTTGATAGGGGCTTTGAGATTGATTTTGATATTGAGGCCCCGTATTCCATTGCTCCATAGAACAAATGCTCATCATCCGCTTAGCCAACTCATTCATGCTATCTTGAGATGGGGTACTAGCTTGCCCTTGAGTCGAGGATTGAGGATAAGCCATATTTTGAGCTTTGGTCGTCATCCTACAATCCTTTGCCGAGTGTGATCCACTACAAATTTGGCAAAGCTTAGCACTCTCATTCTCCTTTTGCAATCTCCCTAACTGTTGCTCCATCGCTTGTACTTGAGCATGATATTGATCGCTTGCTTCAACTTCTTTAACTTCAACCAAACCGGGCTTCTTACTTCTTGTCCCTTTTCTACTCGAAGATATATATTGCCTCGAAGTCTCGGAAATCTTCTCAATTTGGTTCATAGCTACTTCGGGTACCATACTCATAATATCTCCATTGCATGAAGCATGCAACGTACTTTGATGAACTTGATCCAAACCCCGGAAGAAAGCATGAACTACCTCGTACGATCTCAATCCGTGCCCCGGGCACTCCCTCAACAAAGCCTTAAACCGATCCCATGACTCATGAAGCTCTTCTCCTTCATATGCATTGAATGACATGATAGCTTCTTTCATATCCATGGTCTTCGACGGGGGGTAATATTTGAGTAGAAAAGTCTTTACCACTTCCTCCCATGTGTGTAAAGAGTCATTAGGCAACGAATCATACCACCTCTTAGCTTGCTCTTTCAAGGCGAACGGGAAAAGCATAAGTTTGAGCGCCTCATCACTCACTCCATTGATCTTTGTCGAGTTTACTATTTGGAGAAAGTGATCAATGAATAAGTGAGGATTTTCTAAAGCGGTTCCCTTGAATATAGCATTGTCTCCCAACAAATGTATGATGTTCCTATTCAATTCCAAGTTGTTGGCGGCTACCGGTGGCATTCGGATTGGACTATGCCCCATGTTTGCCGTAGGAGCTAGCACAAAATCTCTACAAGTCAAACCACCTTGGTTTTGCTCTTGTTGACCGTTAAACCAATTTGGCATCGCGTTTGCACCTTGATTGTGAGCTTGGTTCGATTTTGTTGAAAGCTGATTCAACATCCATGCATTGAAGCTGTTGCATAAGAGCGGGATCCATTTGATTCCCTTGGGCCTCATGTTGAACATTCGAGGAATAGGCCCATTCGCATTCACAACGTTGTGTCCTTGTCCATTCCCATCTCCTTGTGCATTGTTGTTGACAAGAGGCGGGTTTGGAAGCTGGGATTCCATTATTATTCACCAAATTTCCTTCCAAACCTTGTCCACCTTGTTGTGCCATGTCGGATCCTTCTCCCAACTCGCCCAAACTATCCTCTTCTATGACCGGAATCAACTCCTCTACTTGACGACCTCTTCTTCGTTGACTGTTTCTACGCCTTGCGTAAGCTTCAATCCCGTCTATGTAAGGTTCGAGTGGTGTTTGAGACCTCCGGGTCATGCACTACAAAAAGCAAACAACAAGAAAACAGTAAAATAAAACCTAGGCCCAAGCCTTCGGTTCACTTACAAGATATCACAAATAGCACACAACTCCCCGGCAACGGCGCCATTTTGATGAGCGTTATTTTCACCAAACAAATTCATAAAATACTCAAGACAACGGTGATTAAACAAGCTCTCTAACCGGCAGTGGACCGGGTCGATTGCGAGTAAAGCTACGGGGAGTCCGAGGTCGAACCCAAAGGAATCGTGCTTGCAAGTACCAAAGTGAACGTAATGCTTAGTCTAAGTGATCAAAGTTCTTAAGGTTTTGTTTACTACAACGGCACTAAATGAATCTAACTAACGAGTCTAAAGATAAAAAGAGAGAAAGAAGATTAAACTACTCGGTTTTAAAGATAATTAAAGAGACATAGCCGAACCATGATCAAAATAGCTAATATCACCCAAAGGAAAGACAAAACCGGGAGTGTGCAATAACGACGAACTCTTGCATTCAATTTCACGGGTACGTGCTCCTAATTCCGGTGCTAAGGTCTGAACAACTCTTCCCCAACACCTTATGTCAAGTCAACTAACCTATCCTAAGAGAGATTCCTCCACAAGACAATCATGCACAAGAGCCGTGTAAACGTTGAAAACGAGTAGCCTCGCACTACAATGCGATCCTAGAACCCTTTTCCCACACCCCTTTCTTTGAACAACTCTCAAGAGTGATGTGTGTGATTTTTGACCTAGGTGATCAATCTAGCCCAAATCCGTTATAACGAGTTCTAAGACGTGAAATACGCAAGGAACAACAATAAAAAGCACTACCCACTCCCAATTTCATCACCCAAAGGGTGATTTCACTAAATTTCACATGATTTGGCTATGAAGATGTTTAGCTACACATTATATTAATCAAAACATGCATAAAACAGTAAATAAGAGCCATAACAAGTAAAAGAGAAGAGAGATATACCATAAAATTGCAGAAATTCGAGATTAGATCCAAAAAGTACAAAATAGAGAAGTAATTAAAAGGTGGTCTCTTAGTGTTTGGAATGAAAATCTAAGCTAAGAAATGGAAAGATTATGCTAAGATATTGTTGATTTACACTAAGAGAGAGTATTCTAAGCTATTACAAAATTCGAGCAAAAGATGGGTAGAGTGTTGCTAAGAAAAGCTTCATATCTAAGAAAATGTCTAAGGGGGGTATTTATAGGTGAAGGGAAAATCTGCTGCAAAAATGGTCCAAACGCGCGTTTAGAGGGTTGGAACGGGCGTTTGGCATCTTCAAACGCGCGTTTCGCTTGGCCGAAACGTGCGTTACACATAATTTACGGGCGGGGCTTGACCGTTCTTCATACGGAACGCGCGTTTAGGAAGGTTCAAACGCGCGTTTAGGATCTTGGAACGCGCGGTTGGCCTGGTTTCCAAACGTGCGTTTAGAGGGCTTCAACTACGAACCAAATCGAACTTCCGGAACGCGCGTTTAGGGATTCAAACGCGCGTTTGGTGTGTGGAACGTGCGTTTGGAGGGTTCAAACGCGCGTTTGAACCCCTGTTTCCCGTCTTCACTTTTCTCCTTTTTGACCCTCGTCTTGCCTCGGTTATGCTTTTTCACCACAAATTGTCATCTTCCGGGTCCTCGAGACACCAATACCCTTCAATGTCATAAACAACCACAAACATCCAAACAATTCCGGAGGGTAAAAGTGCTCGGGAATGGGGTTAATAATAACAAAAAGGGGTGTGAATTCATCAAAGTGACGGATTCGTTCCCCGTGCCATAAGCTCACGATATCACCCCGAAAATGGTCTAATTTACCCAAAATTGTGCTGAAAGTGTGATAAGCGGGGGTAATTAATGCACCGGAGTCACGTAAAGTTGACTCCCATCACTGTCGACCGCCAAGAAACTTTCAACAACATCCGGAGGCACTCAATGAAACACAATCCGGCCAAATGTACATTTGGTGTACAAGCAGGAGAGTTTCTTGGGTTTATGGTTAGTCGCCGAGGGATCGAAGCTAATCCAGAAAAGCAGAATCATCGATTTGGGTCGATTCATCTCGAAATCTGTAGAAAAGTGTCTCCCCTTCTTCAAAACACTCAAAGGTGACAAAACTTTCACATGGAATAAAGAATGTTCTCAAGATTTTCAGTCTCTCATGGAATATCTAGGGAAACCACCTCTTTTTGTTAGCCCCGTAGAGGGAGATGTTTTGTTTTTGTACTTGGCGGCTTCGGACCAGGCTGTTGCCGCCGTATGTGTCAAGGAGGCCGGATCCCTCTAGAATCCCATCTATTATTTACGCAAGGCTCTCAGTCCGGTGAAGAGACATTATTTTAATGTTGAAAAATTGGCCTACTCGCTTGTTATTGCTGCCCGCAAACTCAGGGGCTATTTTACTTCAGACACAATCATTGTCGTAACAGACAGCCCAATGCGCCAAATATAACACAAACCCAACCTTTTACGTCGTCTGCTTTGATGGGCTATCGAGCTTACCGAGTTCGACATTAGTATCAACCAAGGAAGGCTGTCTCAGGCATTACCAGATTTTATTGTTGAGACAAGTTTCAGTTCGACACAACCGAGCTCGCCCGTACCACTTGAGTCCGCTCCAACTTCAAACAAGCCCAGTCAGTGCTGGCGGTTATATGTTGATGGGGCATCAAATCGGATTGGATGCCGGGCCGATGTTATTTTGGGCGAGACAGGAACATCGGAAGAAATTGAAAAAGTTCTAAGGTTTGAGTTCCCGGCCATAAACAATCAAGCTGAGTATGAGGCTGTCATAGCCGGGCTTAATCTTGCAAAGGAAATGAGAGTGGAAAATGTTGAGGCCTACTGCGATTCTCAGCTCATCATCAACCAAATCTCTGGGGACTATGGAACACATTGTGGCACCCTGGAGAAATATGGTGAGATTGTCAGACGATTGAGATGCGACTTCAACTATTGTGAATTCATCAGAGTTGGAACAGAAGATAACGAGCGGGCAGATTACCTCTCCAAGCTATCTCTTGAGGAAGAAATCACGGACCCCTCATAATGGTGGAATATCTAGCTGTCCTTATGATTGAAATAACAGAAATCATGGGAATCGATGCACCAACACCGATTCCCTGTTGGATTAACGAATTCAAGCTTATATAGAATCAGGCACTTTGCCTGTGGAAATGGATAAAGCCCGCACCCTCAGTACAAGAGCAGCCAGATACATCATAGACGACGGAGTGCTTTACAAGAGATCTGCCTCCAAGCCTTTGTTGAGATTTGTCCGAAAAGAAGAAAGTGAAAAAATCCTCTTGGAGCTTCACCAAAGAGTGTGGGAGGGCCACCCCGCTAGCCGCTCTCTAGCCTAGAAGGTTGTAACAGTGGGATATTACTGGCCTTCAATGCTAAAGGACTCGGAGATGTTGGTTAGAGAATGTCCGGAATGCCAGAAACATGCGGACATCCCTAGACTACCATCTGTGGAGAAAAGCATAGTGATCTCACCCTGGCCTTTCGACATGTGAGGACTCGATCTCATCGGACCCTTCCCTTCAGGAAGAGGTGGATGCAAGGTTATTATAGTAGCAGTAGACTATTTCACGAAATGGATCGAAGCCAAACCTTTGGCCAAGATAGGAGCAAAGGATGTGGTTTATCTCTTACACGACCACATATGGTCCCGGTTTGGCATCCTGCGAGTAGTGGTGATAGACCATGGACCATAGTTCAGGGATAAATTCTCAGATTTTTGCAGAGAATATAGCGTCAAACACTGGAAATCATTTGTAGCTTATCCCCAGGGTAATGGCCAAGCCGAGGGCGACAATAAACAAATAATCAAGATGCTTAAGAAGAGTGTAAGTGAGAAAGAAAAGGCAGGCGGTTGGGTCGACGAGCTGCCCGCCATATTATGGGCACTCCGCACCACAATCAAAACACCCACCGGAGAAACACCATTTGCTCTAACTTACGGATTGGAGGCCATGACTCCTGTCGCTTCCAAGTATCAGGGTCACTAGATATGATCCGACGGATAATCTACTCCACAGACATATCGATCTCGACCTAGCGGAGGAGAAAAGATTAGCGACGTATCAGAGGCTAGTAAATTACAAACAAATAGCTAAACAACATCATGATAAGCGAATCGGCGACCATTCCTTCAAGGTCGGCGATTTCGTTCTTCGAAACAGAAAGGCCATTGGTCTTCAAACCGAAAGAGGCAAGCTTACGGCGAACTGGGAGGGTCCCTATCAGGTCACAAGAGAGATCAAAAAAGGGACTTATTTTCTCAAGAATCAACAAGGCTCCGAGCTTAACAGAACATGACACGCAGACAACCTCAAAAGATACTATATGTAATAATCGGCTAAGGTTATAGCTATCCTCTCATTTATGACGTGAGTGATTAAGCTTTCTTACTTATAACTTTCACTCACCTAACAAGGTGAGGCGAACTTAATAAAGCCCGATTTTACATTTATCTTTTAGTACATGTTATCATATCCTTGAAGCGTGTCAGCTATATGTGTCGACGTGATTCTCTACGTAATTTTCAACAACGGTCTCGGATTAATCTCGAACTTTATTAAAAATAGGGGCCATACTCTGGATAAATTTCAAATACACGGTCGGGCAGTTATTTCATATACGCCCGCGGGTTTACAACTCTGGATCCTATCTCAAACAAGGGGGCGGATACTACCACGCCGGACTCAAAATAGATCGGACTCGATATACGGTAATTTTGAGCAAAGTAAATCAAAAATGTGCGAACACAAATGGTACTTCCATATATTCAGAGAATGGAGAAAATGTTGTTACAAGTTAAAACTTCTACGGTACTTCAAAAAGTTATCAAAAGAAAAAGTTTATACAATACGGAAGCAAGAAAAGATTGTTACAACTTTAGACATCAGCAGGCCACATATCGACATACAACATTCTCAGAACTGAGAGAATGATGCAACATTTTGTCATCATTGGCATCAGCTTCATCTTCCCCTTGATCGGCCTCTTCTTCATTGCCAGCCCCTTCCCGAGTGGCCTGATCCACTAACTCCTGAAGATTTATAGCTTCGACCTAGGGCAGCTCACAAGCATCAGTATAAGTTTGCTGCTCGACCTCGGTGTAAGGGACGGAAGGATGGAAAACCCTCAGATGGTCGGAGAAAGGTGGGGTAATGATCCAATCCCGCAAAGTCTCAAGACTTGGAACATTACCGCCCTGAGCCCACAAGTACCTTGTGAAGTGATAGATGCCTTGATCATACCCCATCAGAAATTCTCGCCGGCTGCCTTCTTTCTCGCGCCCTCTAACTTGGTTTCGACCTCGGCACCCAAGTCGGCTAGTTTCTGCTTCAGATCAGCGGTCACCTCCTGTTCATCCTTCCAAAAGTTTCTAGCCTCATCAACCCGCTGCTGCATCTCTCTCAAGGACCACTCATCTTCTTTATCCTTCTCCGCAAGCTCGCGATTAAGTGCCTCTAGACGCTCAGAGTTCACTTGAGCCTCGAGCCACATCTTTTCTGCCTCAGCAAGCTGCTTCTTCAGTTCGACATTCTCGGCCTCAGAAGCACTAAGCCGCACATTCAGGTCAGCCGCAACTACCTTAGCGGCCATAAACTCTTTGTTCAAAGCAGATCTTGACGAAGCAGCCTCCTTATAATCCTTTATGAACTGCTTCAGACTGGTACCCACCTGAAAAGAGGAAAAAATGATGTTAGGAACATTTTAATGTTTTGATGATGGCCATACTAGCTGTTATAGCAAGCTTGAAATAAGTTAGAATTCTCTGTATAAGTCTTTACTTAGAGTCTGACATGTTGTATAATTTGAGCCACACAAATATTGTACTAGTTGGTAGGATGGAAAAGTAAAATAGATATCTGGCAGAGTGAAGCCAGCCAAGTACCATCAGAGAAGCATGAAGACATTATGGTCTGACTTATACCAAGGAAGTCTATGATGACCTTGGATAAGTCTAAGTTATAATTCAAATGATGAAATACATTGACAAATATGGTGTACATTGATCTCACCCAAATGAAGGATCAGTGAAGGGCAAGAAGTACCTGAAAGATCAAAGAAAATAACAAAGCAGTAAACAGGCAGAGTGAACAGACTATCGGCTGAGTAAAGACACGCAGTGAAGGAAGATCTAAACAAGTCAGAAGGATCACTTAACCATTCAAGGAATGGCCCAGTAAACTTTACTCATTCAGATTTCAAATGATGAATATCAAGCATTAAATGCACAATCAATTGAGGATCAATCAAGGACGGATTTTCTGATAAACGTTTGAAGAAAAAATCCGATCACTGAAATCAAGGAGAATACAATTAAGAGGGAATCAAGAATTAAATCAAGGATTATTCTCCACATTAAATAGCCAACGGACGGAAATTCAAATCAAGGATTGTCAAGGCTATAAATAGAAGGCATTGACAGAAGAGAAAATTAACGATTGAATCTGATAAGAAAAAAGCAGAAACTCTGTCAAAGTGCAAAGCCTTCTACCTGTACTTAAAGGGAACATCTAGAGATCAACTCAGCAATCAGAACTTGAATTCCATATCAAGGTCTGAGATTGATCAACAAATCTGTGAATTCAATTCACATCAACTGAGGCAATTGAATCAGAGGAATCTGAGAAGGAGTTGCAATGTTTGTGATAGCTGCTGAAAGATTTGTTCTCAAGGAGCAGTGATAGAGACTGAGTCATTGAATCTTTTGAAGCCAGGGAGTGATAGTCTTGTAGATTGTGAAGCTTGTGTAGCCAAGGACAATCGTGCTATTGTATCTGTGAAAACAATAGTGAATTCCTCCAATCATCACAGGAGAAGAGTGGATTAAGGGATTACACCACCCTGAACCACGATAAACCTTTGTGTCTATTTACTTTCAGCAATTTACTTTTCAGCACTTTATTTCATTGCATACTCTATATATGCGATTGAATATCTACTTTGAATCAACACTTAAAGAAATGACTTATCCGCTGCCCAAAAGCTTTTAAATATAAGAGAAGTTTTTGAAACTCCACTATAGTCATTCCCCCCCCCCTCTGACTATAGTTTTACCCTTCTCTGGGACCAACAAAGGAAAGCAAAATTAAACATTCCGGATGAAAGATAAAAAAAAAGGCCAAAAGATAAAAAAGCAAAAAAAGTGCGAAAAGTGAGTAAATGTTTACCATGCTCACCGTGGCCCCATACAATCCCTACAAATCCTCGATGTTCTCCAAAAAGGTGTGACGGGGGTCGACTTGATCTGATAGCACTATCCGATCCGTAATACCATGACCAACCTCCAACTGAATGGGATTGGGTAGGCTCTATCTCAGATGCTACAGTGGGGCAACATCGGCTATCGCCGCAGAAATCATGGCCTCCCTAGGCATATCAATTGCCTGCTGACACATAAAGTCCTTATCCAACCAGACAGCAGGGGTACCATGAGGCCCTACAGGCATGTCAGGAAAAGGCACCATTGCCGTCATGCCTGCCGAACCCGGCTTATCGGCCACAACTTTACCTTTGGATTATGGCTGAGTATTTGCCAGCTTAAATTTCTTAGACAGGCGAGCCTCCTTCTCGCCATCCCCACTCCCAACGGCGTCAAGTTCATCGCCACTAACGGCTTTAGAAACCTTTTACCCTTTTTCATAAGCCGGGGCTTTCGTCAAAAGGGTTTGTTTAAGTTGTTTACCCATGGCCGCTTTTTCGACTATCGGTTTAGCTGGCGGCAGGACCACTTTCCTGGCTTTATACCCAGAAGATGTGCATGTTGAGTTAGAACGAACGTCGACCATGGGAAGGTCGACCTTGACTCCCTTGAGGTCTTTGCTCCTCTTCACCTTGCCAGAGGTCTTCCTGGCGGCGAGCAGATGGCGTTGTTTCAGAGCATCCATAGTACCTACAAGGACAAGATACATTAATATACAATCAAAAAAAATAAGAGAACAAAAATGAAAGCAAATGAGATCAAAAACAAGTTTACTTGGAGCCCGCTTTGAGGAATCGCCTAAACACACAGTACACAGAGAGGGCGTGTATCTACGAAAGTGGCATTCTTCATACCAATCGGGATCACAAGGCAGCGGTTCAACCACAACCACTGGATCTCTTACGCCCGCCCCAGAGAGTCCGGCCATCCTAACATAGGGTTGATCAACGTCTAAAAGAAGCCTCCAGTTGAAGACCCGATCCTGACCCAGTCCCTTTCGAACAAACCCGAGCAACTTCTTAAGCTCGGCTATGAACTAGTCATCATCAAACTGAGTTTTCACCTTCGTCAACTGGTCAGTTTTACCCGAGTTCACGGGGATTTTCTGGAAAGGCCAACCTATTCACGACTCCACCTTCATACACCTCTTGTCCCAGCCTGATACCTTATCGGGAAGATCGAACAAAAGTTGGGGTCTGCCGCTGCTAGACCTACTGCGGGGTTGAATTTGACCATCTTTAGCCCTCTTGTTGAAACCGTAAAAGACCGGCGGGGATGGATCTTGCCCTTGCAGCCGGCTTATTACTATGAAAGCCATCACCACTCGGTCAGTCCCAAGCTTAAGATCACACGGCATGACCCGGAGATCTTCCATGAATCTAATGAAAAATAGGTCAAAGGGTTGGCGGAGTCCGGCAACAAGGTGATCATATGTAGCCACATATAATCCTCCTCCTCTCATCCACAAATGCAGACTACGTTGGGCACACCCATGCTAGCAAACCGGTAGTCGTTCGGGATGTCATAGATCGTCAACGCCGAGGTGTAGCCGGTCTGACCTCTGATTTCCCTCCATCGAAGTGCGACCTCACTACCAAAGCGTTTTGTTCGGCCAGCTCACGATCAGCCGCAGCAGACCTTTTTTGGGTGGTCTTTTCTTTGGCTCAGACGGCCCTGACATTGAATTTTTCTTTGACGTCGCGGTCCTCTTTGGTGCTTCATTTTTCTTCAATTCCACAACTTCCTTGAACCCCGCATCTCGAGCATCTGCCCCCGGGTCATTACCCCTTAGACTCTATTAATAGGACTGCTCAACATCGCATTGTCTTTATTGTCAACCTCACCACCGGCTTCACCCTCACCGATAATCTCGACACCTTCGTCACTGCCTTCTTCATCACCGGAGTCAGACTCATCGACGTCGACTATCTCCTCCTGGTGACTCATGTCAACCTCGTCCCTCATGACATAGCCAGCCATTGCTCGGACTTCCTTATCTGATTGGGTGTGTAACTCTGAAGACATCCTGGAAAAACATAGGGCGAGGTGGAGCAGTTAGTCACCTAGACATGGAAGTCAGGCCGAGGTGAGCATAATCACACCCTGACATCTCGCCCCTCCATTTCTCCAAACAATAAGCAAACCTTGAGAAACCCCTATAAACCCTAATGTTATATAGAAGTCTATCTCTAGGAAAGGATAAATATTTGGCGAAGAACAATGAGACCCATACATTTTGAGGCCCAATAATTTGATCATAAACTCACATGCATTCAAAGAGTTCTAGTCTTTTATTACGCTCCTACTATAACAGGCTTAAAGCAGGAAATCTCTTGAAATCAAGGGAAAGTACAGATCCATACCTGAAAGATAGTGAAGAAATCTGGAGTGACGTTTGAATAACGGACGGAATCTGCAAAGGTTCGCCGGAAATTGCTTGCACTCGCCAGAATATCCTTGTTTTTCTTACTGGGAATTCTTTCAAAATGGGAAAAGTGTTATTGTGAGGGTAAGGATCCCTTTATATAGGCAGGAAAGGGAATAGGCGCGTGGGTTCAGATTCGAATTTTGAAAATAGTTATTATGGGGAACCGTTACCGAAGTCCCTCAGCCAATCAGAGCAAAGGACGTTTCATGTCAAACGTCGTATCGTTAATAGAACCGAAGTGACGTTTCGCGAACCAACATGACCATTATGTACTTCATCGACCGGGATAACCGTCAAACGGTTAGCGGTCTTCTTTTCGTGTAATGGCTTACGGCCTCAATTCAAACTGGCTTACGGCCTCAACTCATAATGGCTTACGGCCTCATATGCCCGCTCACTCCATAGCATGGCAGCTAAGCCTGTCCGCTACAATGCACAACATACATCAGTAATTCGTAACGCGATATCAACACTGATTTAAGCCCAATAGCCAGTATCGGCATCTTTTTGTCACAAACGACAACAATAGGGTATGGCTTTCATTGGCTTCATTGGACTATACTCTCTGCCTCGACGAACATGCAAGGCACAGAGTAGGGGGCATTGATATACCCGACCCGGATCGAAACCCGAGCATCAAGATTTGGCCTGAATCCAAGCCCAACAACAGACCTTGGACCTCCATCCCGCCAGTCCGCATTGCATAAGCCGGGCTCCTCTCCACTCCGATACCTCGGACATAGTGGGAGTCATCCATACTATCAGGCTGGCTGAGCATTGAGTTGATGACTACAAGACAAATGAAGTTATAAGTCCGTCACCTTGTCAAGTCCGCTGTCCGCCATCTCCTCTTGACAGTTGTATGGTCAAATTATGTATAATTACTCTTAATTATATGCTTGTAAATGTCTTGTCATGTCTAAATTAAACCGACTTAGCCATTGCCTATATATATGGGTGCACTATGTAATAGAAAGGAATCCAAGAATTAATATACATAGAGCTACTCTGTCAATTCGTCGACTCACTTGTGTTTCATTCATAAGCATCTGTCCGACCACCAGAGTTCTTAATATCCACCACTACTCACTTAAGAAATCACTTATAAACAGCATTATATCCACCATATATTACTCTTACCGCAAACCTGATATCCACCGCAATATCACATGGTAGTGATAGAAGCTAGACCTGGCCAAACCAAGCCGTAACCGCTGGTTGGAACCGGAACCGCCGGTTTGGTCAACCACCGGTTTGTGGAACCGCCGGTTGGACGGTTGGGGGCCGGTTGGGGATTTTTGGAACCGGAACAGGAACCGGCGGTTGAACCGGGCAAACGGCTATAATTGCAACGGCTAATTTTTTTTTTCCAAACACTTCAAAAAATTTCTATAAATACTACCCCATTCCATTTCCAATTTCCTACACCAATCTCTTCTCAATTCTTACATCTTCTTCCCTCAAAAAACATTTCTTACATCTTCTACTAATTTCTTTGATTATCAAGTTTGTTTAGTTGTTAAAAACAACAATCAAATTTACTTTACGATACCGAATTTTGAAGTTGTTCTGATTTAATCGTTACTTCAATACGGTTTTAGTTATAAGTAAATTTGGTTTGTATTTTATTCAACTAATGTTTTTACAAGTGTAAAAAAAATTCAATTTTATAATCAAATTTACTTTACTAGACCAAAATTTGAAGTTGTTATGATTTAATCATTACTTCAATTCGGTTTTAGTTATAAGTAAAATTGGTTAGTTAAATTAAATTTTTTTATAACAGTTACATTTAATTTAGATTTTGTACAATGTCAAGAAGAGGTGCATCATTATAAGTCATTCGAAATGTTACTTTCCGTGATGACACAGTTGTGCCGGAATCGGGTGATCTTGATGGTGGCTATAGACCACAACATTTTACAGACTCTGTCACCGGTAGTCACATTTCGGTTCCTCAATTTGATACACCTTTTTGTTACAATCCTGATGATTTTGATAGTCATCACGACGATATAATGTCTCAACCTATAAATTTTAACAACAACCTTAACGAAGCTGAAGGTAATGATGAAGTCGACGTTGATGATGATGATGATGATGATGTATTTCCGAATGCTTCCCGTCTTAGACAAGGATGTGGTGGGAGTCGTGTGGCTGTAAGAACACCACGTGATGCTAGTGCTGATCCTACTAACTGTTATAGTGCAAAGGCAAAAAAAGATGTTATAGTGCAAAGGCAAAAAGATGTCTAGATCAAATGTATAGGTTTATTAGAGTTTGATCTTTGATTAGGTTTGATCAAACAAGCACTGTAATGGTCACCGATTTATATCGACGGATCGGTCTATATCAGTAGGGTAGATAGGTCGGTAGACTAGTCGGGAACCCGCCGAAGACCGAAGGGCCGAGGGCTCAAACTCGATTCTGAAGGCTAAGGGATCAAACTTAGTAATTTAAGTCAAGGATATGGAATCAGAATTTAGGCAAGTCTGTGATGACCTAAACTGATTACATATACCTTGTGTAGAAGGTCTAAGTTCCTTAAGTTGGATGGTGATTGGAACTTAGTTATTTGCAAAAAGGTGTAATCTAACTTCACAAATAAAAGTTAGATAAAAGAAGTCCGTCGCATTGTGTTTTAAACACAAAGCAAATTACGATTCAAATAGATCGATAGGTATTTCACAGATCGATGAACCTGCTGATATATATACCTCGATTAATTCAAGATTACATTGGAAGATTACATGGATAAGGACAGCCAACTACCTCTGATTTATCAAACAAATCAATGGCTGAGATTAAAAAGACGTTGGGATAATTCAAGACTTTATCCAATGGTTACAAGTCAAAGGGTGGACAGACTGTATTCTGTCAAAAAGGATTCAGACAGTGTCAGCCCTATGAATAGTGACAGAAAGCAAGTCAAATAGGACAAAACCAGGAACGGTTATATTTGAATTTCAAATACAAGTCACATGCAATCCTACCTATAAATAGAGGACTTTCAACTCAGAAAAAGATGATGAACTTTTAGAGAGAAATATAAGAGATAATTCTGAGCTGCAAAAACACCCTGCTGAACCTTCTGAGCTTAAGGCAACTGATCCAGAGAAAATCTTCAAGTGTATTCTGTATTCAAGCTACATCAAGTTTACACACTTGAAGACTACAAGCTGCTGATTATATCATCCTAATCAAGCTGCAACTGAATCATTTACTTGATTCAATCTTTATTTTATAAAGAACCTACTGAAGACAGTGAAGCATCTGTTGGGTGTGAAAGACTGTTGTTTGTGGTGGAGCTGGTGAAGAGGCAATCCTACCCTTCAAGGACCAGTGGAAAACTTTGGAGCAGCAATCCTACCTGTTCCAAGTGTTCAGTTTGTGAAGCCATAGTCATTGGTGAAAGACAAACAACTTAGGAATCTTTGTAACAGCTACATCAAAGATCTCTAGTGAATTACCTCCAACATCACAGGAGAAGAGTGGACTGACAGGATTACACCACCTGGAACCACTATAAAATCTGTCTACTTACTTTCTGCACTTACATTCTGCATTTAGTTTACTATACACATAAACCTACTGAATCTAGCAACTGAAATCACACATATACACTACTGAGTATCTAATACTTAGTATCATATTTAACAACAAGTAATAAGGCTTAATTTTGATATAATTCCGCTGCACAAATTCAAGTAAACTCAACGGTCGTAGACTACTGTGTATCGCGACGGAGCTGCGAGGTGTCGCGACCATCGAGGTATCAGCAGGCTGCTGAAGTTGCTGAATTTGTTAACTCCAAAAGTTTTAAGTGTTAAGTTTATTCACCCCCCCCTCCCTCTAAACTTAACCAAAGCCTTTTCAAGGGACCAACATAATGAGACTCATAATGCTTCTAACATTGCATCTTTATTAGTTGATATTTTTTAGGAATACGATTTAAAAGATAAAGTTTTTTCTTGCGTTTGACAATGCTTCAAACAACACAGCTTCTATTCCCGACTTATCCCGATATTGTGAACATCTTTGTAACGGTCAATTTTTTCATGTTAGATGTTTATGCCATATTTTTAGTTTGTGTAAAACATTGTCTAAAAGTTTCTGACCATAATATTAATGCGATAAAAACTGTGATTTCACATGTGTTAGGTAGAAATATTCTTGTTAATAAATGGTATAAATTTCTTAAAGAGAAAGGTCATCGCCCTGTCAAACTGCCGCAAGATGTACCGCATAGGTGGAACACGACTTATGATCTTTGGAAAAAAAAACAAACAAAATTAAAAATGCCTTTTGTGAATTTTTAAGTGAACACTGTCCGAGCGAATATCGTGTGTATCCCTCTATTTGGACTGCATGCAAGACACTGATGGATGTTTTGAAGTATTCAAAAAAATTACTGAATTGTTTTCAAAATGTTATCAACCCACAGCACATTTAGTCTTGTCTGCTAGTGTAGAAATAACTGCCAAGTTTGAAACCAAGTAACACGACGCTACATTATTTCAATGTTTAGGGGCGATGAAGGAGAAATGAAATAAGTACATGTTGCATATTCCTGACACTTATCTCATTTCTTCTATGCTCGACCCTCGTTTAAGACTAGTAGGTGTTTCTAACATGTTAGGTGCTTACTATGATGCTTTGTCTGATATTCATAGAGTGCCCTTGGTAGATTTTACAGTTGAAGTAGTTAGACTTGAAAATTTATTTAACACTTTGTATGTTGAATATGAGCGTATGTACGGAAAGAGAAACGACGCGGTTCCCAATCCATCCGCAAGTGCTTCTACTAACCCTGCAGGTGTCCTGTGGGGAATTCAAAAAGTTCTGGATAAAATGAATTCGAAACGACAGAAGGGAGCGACAACGTCATCCGATCAATGTACAGAGATATCCAAATTTTTAAACACAACATTTGAAGGCTGTGAAACCGAATCCTATGATTTCGACTTCGACTTATTGAAGTGGTGGAAGAGACATGCTAAATAATTTCCAGTGCTAGCAATGATGGCGGTCGAGTTTTTAAGTTGCCCTGTTTCGACCGTCACTGTTGAACGAGCTTTCAGCATGGCAGGATATGTGCTTACCAATAAAAGATGTTCGCTTTATCCCACCACTTTAGAGAAGCAAATGTGTTGTCAAGATTGGGTGCGAGCCGAGAATAGGTTGCAAGACATTGAGTCAAAAGATGACGAGTCACAGTTCGAAGGCGGTGACACTGAAATTTCAGGAGGAACAAGCGCTCGAAATACCGACATTGATTAAAGTACGCAATTTATATCTTACTTATATTTTTGTTACAATTTATAAAACAACTATAAAAGACTAAAAAAAATTATAAGAAATATTAAAAACTATATATAAAAAAACCCGATAAAAGACTAAAGACTATAAAAAAAACCATTAAAAAAACCCAATAGAAATTATAAAAACTTATAAAAAAAACCTTTAAATACTATAAAAACATATAAAAAGACTATAAAAGAATACAAAAAACAATAAAACCCTATAACAAACCATAACAACACTATACTAAACTAAAAAAAACTATAAGAAACTTTAAAATAGTATAAAAATGTATGAAAATTACTATAAAAGACTAAAAAAAACAATAAGATAAAAGACTGGAAAAAAAACAACATTTATAATCAACGTATACTTAAAACCTAATCAAAAAACTATAAAAGACTTAAAAAAAACAATAATAAAAAAAACTATAAAAACATTTACAACAAACTATAAAAGACTAAAAAAAACAATAAGAACTACGTTCGCTTTGATTTTTTTATATGTGTTGTGCCTCCGACACGATTACATATAAAAGATACGTAGGCAACCGAATGACCGGTACAAGCGTTGAAAAAATAACACAATTTACATATAAGAAAACAACACAATATATCTCACGTAATATTTTAAAAAAAACAACATTTATAATCAACGTATACTTAAAACCGACTCAAAAAACTTATAAAAAAACTATGAAAGACTTAAGAAAAACAATAAATAAAAAAAAAACTATTAAAAAACTTTACAACAAACTATAAAAGACTTAAAAAACAATAAGAACTACGTTCGCTTTGATTTTTTTATATGTCTTGTGCCTCGGACACGCATATAAAAGATACGGAGGCAACAGAATTACCGGTACAAGCGTTGAAAAAATAACACAATTTTTAAAAATAACATTATTTACATATAAATAAAATAACACAATATTAATATTATATTTAAAACCGAATAAAAAACTATTTATAAAAAATATATATATTACATTCGCTTTAGTAATTATAATGAAAAGAATTGTAATTTGTTATGGTAGTGAAAATAATAAGTATTATATGAAAATGTAAAAATAAAAATAAAATTTAAACCGTGATCTGAAACGTGTGAACCGGAACCGGCTTGAACCGGCAACCGCCGGTTTGTTCAACCGGCAGTTCAGTTCAACCGCCGGTTTGTCAACTGGCCCAAACCGGCTGAAAACCAAACCGCCGGTTCCGGTCCGGTCCGATTTGGTCATTTGGACTGGTCTAATAGAAGCCACTAATAAATATAATCAGGGGCGGAACTATGTTATAGGTGGGGTGGTCTCAAGACCACCCCAAATTTTGAAGAAAAAGAAAACAAAAAAAAAATTAATTTTTAGTAATTATAGTAATAATGGTAATTATATATAAGTTTTAAGTGTCTAATTATTAAAAGAGCGTTAAGTGGTCCCGTGGTCTATGTTTAGTATTTTGTATTATCTTCCTTGAGTGTTTTTGCAGGTTCAAAACCTTGCAGCAGCAAATTTTCGGTAACTAGAAAAAATCCCAATTTTCTAATCATAATATTTGATCAACACTAAAACAAACCACATTTTTTACCTTATTACATCTAAATTTTTTTATTTTATTTTTTACCTTACATAATGTAAATCTAATTAAAAATATTTCAAAGACATCAAAAACTGTAAATCTAATTAAAAAAAATTCAAACACATTAAAAACTAACTCCAACTTCCTTATTATGTATTTAAATGGACAAAATTTACTATATGTTCATGACTATTGATGAACTAAATCATTTTGTAATATCTATATATAAACACTTTTTTAAGAAAATGTAAATTTTTTTAAAAGTGAACACTAAGACGATCCAATGATTTTTTCCTGATTCCGTCACTGAATATAATGGGACTAAATGTAACAAATGGAGATCCAACTGAAGAAAAAATAAATAAAAATATGTAAAAGCGAAAGAAGCATAATCAATGCAAGAGTCTTCTCTTGGTGAACCACCATAATTAGGTGGACCCTATATTTCACCGAAAAAAAAATTGAATTATTACCAAAAAACAATATTCATTTGTAAAAAAAAAAAAAAACCAACCAAAGCTAGTCCATCCACACAGACTTAGTGTCACAGAGCGTTGTATATATCCCACCAGAACCATCCCAAAATTCATTAGTACACACTTCACTCTACAAAACTTACAAACAATCCATCTCTTTCTCCATGGCTGTCTCTTCTAAAATCTCCTTCCTCCTCTTCATCCTCACTCTCTTATCCTCCACTCAAAGAATTCAAGCTAGAGAAAGCCAATTCTTCAACAAAATCCCAAGCAACAATCTTGCAAATGAAAATCAACCAAAGGAAGAAGATCCTCTGGACAAATTAGAGCAAGAACCAAACTTTATACCAGAGAATCAGAATGGTGGATACGGCCTCTACGGCCATGAATCAGGCCAGCTTCCTCCCTCCACCACCACCACCACCACCACCACTCCCACCAACGCAAACACAAATCTTCCATTCAAGAATGAACCCAATTATGAGTTTGTACCCAAGTACTTGCCCAAGAATTACAACACTGAGTCATATGTCACTGAAGCTGAGGGCTACCACCCTGCCCAAGAAACCAACACCAACAACTACTATAATGCCGGCATTAATGGCGATTCCCAGAACCCAAAACAGGGCTACCCGGCCACAACAACAAACGCCGCCAACGAGGGCGACCATTACTACCAGAATTATGGTGGCAACAGTTACAATGGCCAGCAGCAAGGTTTGAATGAGTACAATTTGGGTCAAAAAGGTTACACCACAACAAGTGGTGGGAGTACTGGGAAGTACTCTAACTACTACAATGCTGCAGAGAAGCAGGGCATGAGTGACACAAGGTTCTTGGAGAATGGGAAGTACTTCTATGATCTCAGTTTGGAGAAAAATGACAGATACCCTTTTGACAGTACAAGAAGATTTGGTGATCAATACAGGAAATATGGCAGTTATAATGGCAACAGCAATGAGAATACTTATGATTTGAACAACAGTGATGGGTTTGAGAATAAAGGTGAGCAGTTTCAAGACATCCAAGATGATGAGATCTTGCCTTGAATTTATGATATAATTTAGTACTGGATTGTGTTACAATGTATGTCCTTAAGTTAAGACTTAAGATGTTTGTTTATGTCTTGAAAGTTACTATATATCATAGATTTCTTTATAAAGGACTTGTCTTAATTACTATGTATTTGAGAATCTTAATGTTGTGATCCATCCTATTGTTTGAGATCAGAGGTTAAAGACACACTTTCAGTCACACTCACACATATCGTTTGTATTGTTGAACAGTTGATGAATTCTGTATAAAATCAACATTCATATGTTAGGTATGACCTTGAAAGTGTCAATGTAGTGTTATTCTAAGAAATATATTGTGTTTAAGAAGAACAGAACTTATAAAGTGCTAGTGGCTTGAGAAGAAATTGAGGGAATAATGGGTACAAAGTGTCAAGTGTGTATTTAATGATTATCCATGATGTTTTATCAAATATGGTCTGCCACAGTTACCAAAGACCAAAAAGTGCAGATTTAGTTTAATCTAATTGGCGCCACAATTAGATGGCTTTTATGTTGAAATTTAGTATTTCACACTATTCTATATTGCGATACCCAGTATTTTTACGAAAGAGAATAAACGTTATTTCGATAATGTACGATATATCATTATTATTTCTATTCATTTCAAGTGGAGTAAAAGAAATTATGTAGGAGTTGGAGTAAGGGTATTTTGGGAAATACAATTTCTCTGTAACACCCAATACCCTAAACTCCCAACACACAACTTCATTTTACTTACATTTTTAAGAAAAGAAAGGAAGAAAAGAAGGGAGAAATAAGAAGAGGGAAAAGAGAGGGTTGGAGAAGAAGATTCAACTTTCTCACCAACCCACCCGTTGGATTTTCAGATCTTTCATATCAAATCGATCATGACAAAGAGAAGAACAAGATGATATAAGTTTTTCTTTGATCAAAGTAAGAATCTGTAAACTCGTTTTTAGATCTAGAGCTATTTTCTAGATCTACAATTTTTCATGCTTTCTTTCATTGATTCAAATTGTTTAAGAGGTTATAATAACCTTGAATCCACGTTTTAGGTTAAGGAATCAAAGTGGGTGTTTAGATCTTGAAGGATTCTTGGAGTTTCTTGGAGATTCAAACTTGAGTTCGACTTTGCTTCAAGAGATTGAGGTAAAGGGACGTTCAACCGAATTTATAGTTGTTAGTTGCTTTGAATCTCGCCCATGAACTGTAGAAATGTTAGATTTTGTTTATGCAAGTGTTAGAAATGGTTTGGAATAAAAAATGTTTCGTTTTGATCTTCAAATCTGTAGTTCCGCGCAATTGGCGGGCGCCAATAGAGGTTTGACGGGCGCAAGTTGCTAACAATATGTTTCTGTTGGCTGTTGGTGGACGCCAGTCTCAATTAGTGGGCGCCAGATAAGTTGGCGGGCACCAATTTTGGGTTGGCGGGTGCGCATGGCGAGCCTACCACATACAACCAAAAAAGCAAGAATCCGCCCTTTCGATCCAAAAAAAAATACACTAAAATTTGTACAATGCATATAGTTCGTCCCCCCTTAAATTTTTTATTTGCCTTTAAGAATTTTATTGCCCCCCCCCCCCCCTACCCGAGATTTTACGTCCCCCCCTGGCACCAATGGTGAACAAGGAGGTTTGTTTGCTGTTGGCGGGCGCCAGTTCAAGGTTGGTGGCGCCAGTTGTATATTGGACGGCGTCAGTTGCACAAGGATAGTCTTTGTTAGCCACTAGCGGGCGCCAATGGGCCCTGTAATGCTGAATCTTGAATAGTTTTCCCTTTTGAAGCATGTTTTAAAGTAGAGCCTTATGTGAACTGTTGTAATGTTAAATGTACATGTTTTAGTGGTTTTGGCTCTGCACCGTGTCTCTCGGGAGCATTGAACACTTCTCATTGGCCTTACGTGATGGTGACTTGATGATCAATGTCTTACTTGTTATATGATGAAGATAAGGGTTTGGATTCTAGTGGATTTGGCTCAGCATCTTGTGAAGACCCTCTACGGATAGAAGCTCCGGATTATTGGAAACCTTATTTCTTAGCCTCATGGATATTGGATAAAAATATAATATTTCTGTGTATTTTGCTAAGTATATTTAGTACTTACCCTTTATTATATTGTTTCCCACCCCGAGAAGGTGATGCATGTGAAGAGGTGTACGAGCTTTATGAGGATTGATCTCGTGACTTCTTGATTAGTTTAATGTTTAGCTTTTGTAATATAATAGACTTCGAGTTTTGAGAAGTTAATACTAGCTTGGACTATATATCTTTTGGCCGTATCTCTTGATGGATTATCGTTGAACTCTTTTGATTTAATGTTGTAATGGAATCAACATTGAATTCCTATTCTACCGTTAGTAGTTTTATGTAAACCCGAGTCGCTTTATCTTTCTGCAAATTAAACTCTGATGTTAGTTTTAGAGGCTTACGTATATAAGTTAATGAAATTTAAGTTATATACGTCTCGGGCTTCAATTCCTAATAAAGACTCGGTATTCGAGAACGGGACGTCACACAAGTATTAACTTATTGCTAACTTGTTTTCAATTCAAATAAAGGTAAATGGTGTGAGTTGAGTTTGAAAGTCCAATACATTTCAAAATTTACAACCCCGAATCCGAACACAAGTTTGACAACACCAGCGAATTCACACTCGAGTACGAATATCTTTGAATTCAATCTAAACTCGAGTTGTATTCGAGCTTATTTTAATGTAACAAAAATGTGTTTTACTTGAAAGGAAACGAAAAGACAAATAAAATAAATAAAAAAGAAACGACAAATATAAAATAATCTTGATATATTATATTTTGAGCTAATATGCCAAAATAAAATTCAATACTTAAATAAAACTTCTATATGATCGATTTAATTCTGAAATAAAAGCATCAAAATAAAAAATTTAATAAATATCAACCCACTTTATAAATGAGTTTTCCCAAAATGATTTTAATTCCAATGTGTTCGCGAGCTGTTGGTCCCGAAGGGGCGGGGGTTGAAAAAACTCGTTAAATTAAGAATAATAAAACTTAACTTAAATGAGTTTAGCTGACAACCCAAAACTCAGCAGAGTTTTATGCAGCTGATTATAAAGCCTTCAAACAATATTGTACAAAACTTGATGAGTGTATATGTGTTCATGTGTGCTTGGTGTGAGGTAAGCTGCTTGACCGAAAAATTATAAACACAAAGGTTTATAGTGGTTCAGGGTGGTGCAATCTCTAAGTCCACTCTTCTCTTGTGAGGTTGGAGGAGTTCACTATCGTTCTTTTACATTGTTACAATATCTACAAAGTGATTGTCCTGTCTATAATTTTAGGCTTCACAATCAGAACAATCAATCATTCACAGTTGTCTATGATGCTTCACTGAAGTTGTTTTGTTGTTCCTTCAAAGGTAGGATTGTCTATTCAACGGCTCAACCATACTAACACTCATATCCTTCTTAGGTAACACTTATTCAGCCGACTTCAGTCCTTCATATTTACAGTGCATTAATGATCCGATGAACTTTGTGAAACAAAGTTGAAAGGTTTTGAATCAATAAGTGATTCTTGTTGAGCTTGATCTTGATGTATAACTTGTAAGTTCAGTAGCTCTTAGAAAAATGCGGCATTTGAATGTTCTTGATTTAGCTTGAATGCATTAAGAAACGAAGAACTTGGCAGAATATGTTGCTTGCAATATTTCTTAGTAATTGCTCAAAAGTTGTATCACTTAGTTTCAAAGGTTATTTATATTGATCTTCAAGTCTTGTAATTATAGTGCATATACCCAACGTTTAAATTTGAATCCAATTAACCGTTTTTTGGATATATCTGATTATTCTCTCTGAAATTATGTTACGTCTGATCCTGTGTCATTTCTAGTGACATTCTGACAGTGACAGACTGTCAACCAATAGAATTTCTTGTATATTATGCTCCAATGATCCTTGTATCAGTCATTTAAACTTGTCCATTGATTTGCTCCTTGATCAGACGTCCCAAATTAATTGTTATCTTGAAAGATATCTTCAAAATATTCTGCATGAAGGATTAATAGTACTTGAATTTTTTCAGCTCAGCATTTGATCATTACTTGGATGGCTTTCCTGCTTGATTGACTTTGCTCAAGTCTTGTTCAACTCAACTGACTAGTCTGCTCGACTGATAGTTTTATTCAGCTGATCTGATCCAGGTTAGCTCAATTTAATCTGGATTCTTGATTTATCATCTTATCTTGGTTTGTGAGATCAAAGTACACTATATTTCCAATAACTTGAAGTTTCTCATCACATTTACTTGAACTCCAGATCTTCGGCACAAGATCTATAAAGTTATTTAAAGACATCACAAACTTACTTGAATATAACTTTATAGCCTCGGCTTAAATTTTCTTTTATGAGTTTGAACCCCCAGCCTTTAGTCTTCAATACTGAGTTTGATCCCGCAGCCTTCATCTTTAAAACTTTGTTTGCCCCCTCGGTTTTTAGCTCAGCTCAGCTCTCCTAGACTCCACTGGATTTTAAAACTATAGTCTATTGAGAACCTCTCAGCTAACTTGTCTGATTAACCTATACAATGATAGACTCAAGTAAAACCTGTATATTAGATTCTAGACATTTTCTTTTACTTTCATCTTTAACGGCTAAAGTTGACATTCATTATCAAAATCTATATATTTCTAACACTAACTAACGAGTCAAACATAAGAATACTTGATATTGACTCATTTAGTAGTCGATTAGTATTTGAATTGAGTCTACCACACATCCTTTAAAACAACTATTTTTGTGTAATTGTTTGAAATATATATCCTCAAAATGTTCATTGTTGAAACGTATAACAAACAAACGCAATGTTATGTCGTTTGTACTATAATAAAACAAAGAAAGAATTCAATGTGGGGAAGTTGGCCCCAGCCGTTGTAGCTAGTATTTTGTTATGTAGTCGTAGTCCTTAATAAATTTTGCAGGAAGCATGTTACCAGTAGACTAGTAATTGTCCTATTTTAGTCGGCGAGCCCACTGTAGACTACTGGCCAGAAAAGAGGATACAAAAGGGAAAGCCAAAAGCAACAACTTCCCGGTGGTACTACCCCAATACTACATTTTCTCCGCGAATGACGGCAATAAAATTGTGATATGTTGGAAATAGCATTAAGTCCATCCCACTTTAAAAAAAAAAAAACCAAAAAACACTTAAGGTCCATTACTTTTACATTAAAGCCGCGTTTTAAAGTTTGGCAGAGTACTATTCTTGAAAAAAAAATAAAAAAATAAAAAAATAAAAAAAATAAAAACGTAGTACCAAATTTACCAAAATTAGGATCTCTAAGTCAGTTTTAATATGCTTAAATTAACAAGTCATTCATTTTAACGACAAAAGCAAACAAGTCATTGTTCAGAAAAAAAGTGTCATTTCTTAATTTATACTATTTTTTTTAATTTTAGAAAACGATCTCTTCCTCAAGAAAAAACAACCATCTTTTTTTTTTTTTTTTTCAAACGAAATGATAACACCACACACAACCCAAACGGGGTTTGGAAGCCAGGTTAGAGCCTAGTTGATTACCACTAGGGTATGTATCCGAGTACGATCTCTTTACTTCCTATTTGTTGATATCCTTTATTTCAAACTTCTGCTTGCCCATTGACAGTTTGTTTTCTTTGATAGCTTCTGATCCTTCGTTAATCAAGGCCAGCTTTTCCCAAATTTCCTTTGCTGTTTTGCAAAATTTTACCCTCATGAACATGTTGTTGTCCAAAGTCAATCGGGTTGGACCGGATCCGACCGGGTCGGATCATTTCTACTATATCTTTGTGTTTATACATATATTAAATGGCTTTTCTGTTGTCGTATATTTATTCTTTTAAAGAACCAATTGTGAATTGTTATATGATAACGTCCTTAGTATTAAACTGTGATAGAGAAAACATGATAGACGATTATGGTTGATGAGATCTATAATCACTTTAATAAGTTTGATACTTAAAAGTCTCTAGGCTAATGTACTATTAAACAGGACATTGATAGTACAAACATACTAGCACGTATTAGATGTCTTCTGTCTTTAAGGGCAGGGATAGATCTCGTCTATCAAAGCGTAGAGACACTGGGACTGTACGTGGAAGTGTATTAGAGAATGTGTACGTTAGACTGACCCACTTACATTAAGTGTCGCACTATGTGGCAGTTGTGTAATTATCCTTAGGACCAGAGTCTACATGGCATCACGGTGTGGATTGTCATGCTTCGACACTATTGAGATTTCCCCTAGCCATGGGGCGATCATGCAGTAGTGATTGGGTGTGATATTGAAGCATGCGGAGTATACGTGTTAGTTCGTCCGAGAATCGCGTATCCTATGATTGGGATTGAATATCCGAAATGACCTTCTTTAAGGAATGTTTAACTCTCGTGAATCTTTGCAAAGTGGGAGTAAATGTGTTATTTCAAGAGAGCTTGATATCCAGATTATAAGATACGGTCATTGATGGTTTGACACTCGACGAACGACCGTATGGATATTATTACAGCGATAGGATTGTAAGTTACACGGTAACTGTTTCACATGAAAGGTAGTAGGTATTGCATTTGACTCTTCCGATGATTGGGGGTTACGGTGTGTTGCTAGACGATATCCCGTGACCGTTAGGCATGAAGAGCATTTTCGTAATTTACATTTTGTGTCTACGGCCAACATATTCGGAAGCCTATCGGGTCACACACATAAGAACATTTAGCCGGATTAAAATGTGGTTATAGTTGATAACCAAATAAGAAAAGAATTTATCTCATACTATAAAAGGTTATAGTGGTAAATTAATATGGTGGTATTTATTTATTATGAATAAATATAATACAAGATATTAATTATGGTGATTAATTAAATATATGTATTTAGATACATACTTCGAATATATATATATATATATATATATATATATATATATATATATATATATATATATATATATATATATATATTTTGCAAATTAATTAATCATAGTATTATATTAATTAAAAAAAATCTCAAATCTCAAATTAGTGGGGAGAGAGGGACGCCTTTTTCAAGTGTATATGATACATTTGCATTGTACAATTTAATTAATAAGATTACCATAATATTAATATTATATATTGATTGATTTTGAAAAAATAGATTTATGGTAATAAGATAAAGATATTTTCAATACAAGATATTGTCAATATATATCTTGGAAATATATTTAATATAAGATATTAAATATTAATATAAATCAATCAAATATATTTTCTTTATTTTACTAGTAAAAGGTTTTCTTCCTTTCAACTCTATCTGATGCGCCATTTTCCCTATAAATAGGAAGTGAGTGTCAAGCTCTTTGGTACATCACAACTCCAAGATGAAAGATTTAGATTCACAAAACGATACATGAAAAAAAAACGAGATCTGGTGGTGCTCGACCGACTGGCGGCGGCGGCAGGGCAGCCTGCTGCCGGCGTCGTTTGACCGGTCAAAGCTGGTGGATCTCCAAATTTTGTTTTGTCTATTTTGTGTTTCTATATGGTTCATAGTTGTGATTAATATCTCATTTGTTTAGTTGTGTCATATGGCTAACTAATGGTTCAAATAGTTTGGACCATTGGGATGCCACATGACATTAAAATAATAACGGTCTTTCCAAACTTTGTTTGGAATAGGCCTATGCCCTTTCCAAATATTTGATTTGGGAAAAGGCATAGGCCTAAGCCATTTTCAAATCTTTGATTTTGGAGTGTGGCCAGGCATATTAACCAAAATATTGACATTTCCAAATTATGTTTGGAATAGGCCTAGGTCATTTGGAAAAGGCCTAGACCAAGGCCTTTTTCAAAATTTTGATTTTAGAATGGGTCAAGGTAGATGCCTTTTGGTTTAGGAAACCAAAGGCATCCATTTTGATTAGGAATCAAAAGAAAACAAACAAAAAATACCTAATTTTAATTTTGATTTATTTTTGGAATAGTTCTAATTAATTAAAATTAAAACTGAAATCGGTTTAAAATTAATCGTTAATTTTATTTCGATTTAAATCATTTAATTAATTAAATGTTAATTAGTTAATTGATTGGATAAATTATTTAATAGATTAAACATTAATTGATTAATCAAGACATAAGTAGTTAAGTTTTTAATTTTATCCTTTTCATAAGATGTTATTGTATGGATTAGATATAGTAGATATAATATGATTATATGGACCCCGATTGATCATGGACTCGACCAATAGGATAGATGTGAATGATTCTATTTTCTGTTGGATTTTAAATTTGTCCTAGGCCGTTATGAAGAACGTGACCTAGTTTATTTTCTGTATTTATCTCATTCCCGTTATCTCCCCCAATGTACGGCGGGTGTATTTATTTTATTAGATATAATTAAATGTAACAAGAATGGAGCGGAAGACGAAGACCAAAGAAAGAACAAAATAAAGATCCTATTAGAGAATGGAGGATTAAAGATTCTATTGACGGTTGCAGCTACCTTTAGATCGTGACCCGCGGTTTCGTCAGTTTGTATTCGAAACCGCACCTAGGAAAAGTCCATGATCATACCGGTTACTTTACGCATTTATTTATTTTGTGTTTGTATTTATTTTATATGATACGATAGATGAATGACTAGGCATGAGATTGATAAATGTATAGGATATATATCTATAGAGATATATATATATTTGATGAGACCATGATTAAATTTAATTAAGTGAATTAATTTACATAAATACTTCCACAACAAAAATCAAGTCGAAATATTGTCTCCCAATATTATAACGACGGTGAAGAGCCCTTGATCGGATCCAACTGATCGACCACCACCGGGAGTTGACATACCTCGGGTATATCGTCGTTATTGAGATATGATCGTATGAGATCTCGTGAATATTGGGTTATGACTTGACTAGAGTCTTTCGGTGATTGGCCACCGTCAGGGCCGTATGACTTTAGAGACAAGGGGTTGACTAACACATAGTGATGTGTATCGCCAAAGAGTTGACTAGTCAACCAATGAGAATTACATAGTGATGTGATTGGTAAAGTGTTACCTACCTTTCAAAATTATTTTGATTGATCGACCACCACCGGCAATCAAGTACCTAGATTGGATCTCAGCCACTAAAGAATTTTGGAAAATTCTTGAAAGTCAATTGGGAGTAGTTGACTAGTGGGAGCAAAATCATAAACCAAAAGACTATTTTGATTTTGCGTGTATAAACAACAACACTCTTTTATTTTCATTTTAGGGTGTAGTTTTTAGCAAACTTTATATTTATGTTTTTTTCTCGATTAGTAAAACCAAATTATGACGGTTTCCGTTTGAGAAACGTTCTTAAATATGGTTAAGAAATTTTAATCCTTTTAAATAAGCAATGACACGAGCAACCCCGTTATAGTAGTTAGAGACAATGAGACTACATAATTGATGCAGTGCTCCAAGACTTTAATTATTAATGAGAACGGAAGATCATGATATGGTTAAATCATTTGAAATAAGTTTCAACGAATTAATCATATATTGGATACGATCCAAGATGATCATTCTGTCATACGATGACAATTAATTCAAACGTTGAATAAGAATGACCGCATCGAATTTTGGAAAGGTTGTTTTCAAAATTGTAAGATTTAAGTATCGACTTATTTCTTTAATCATTGCTTAAAGGTTAATTAAATAGTCAATGTTTTGAATACGATTCAAAAGGTTAAATAAACTATTTAATAAACTTTAAATTTTCTTTATGAAAGGAAATTAAAGACATGGCTCTTGTGATCTTTCTTAAGTCTTATGAAGACTACAATAAGAAACATTTTTCAAGTGCTTAAAGGATTAAAAAGGAAAGTTAGGGTGTTGGTCCCTTGAAAAGGCTTTGGTTAAGTTTAGAGGGGAGAGGGGTGAATAAACTTAACACTTAAAACTTTTGGAGTTAACAAACTCAGCATGGTCAGTAGCCTGCTGACTGCTCAGTAGTCTGCTGACAGTAGATATTACTGAATTTGTTGCAGCGGAATATATTCAAATTAAGCCTTATTACTTGTTGTTTAAATATGATACTAAGTATTAGATACACAGCAGTGTAAGTGTGTGATTCAGTTGCTAGTTTTAGTAAGTTGATATGATCAGTATACTAAATGCAGAAATTAAATGCATAAAGTAAGTAGGCAGATTTTATAGTGGTTCCAGGTGGTGTAATCCTGTCAGTCCACTCTTCTTCTGTGATGTTGGAGGAAATTCACTAGAGATCTTTGAGGTTGCATATACAAAAATCCCTAAGTTGTCTATCCTTCACCAATAGCTATGGCTTCACAAACTGAAATTTGAAACAGGTAGGGTTGCTGCTTCAAAATATTCCACTGGTCCTTGAAGGGTTTGATTGCCTCTTCACCAGCTCCACCACAAACAACAGTTTTTGACACCTAAGTGCTTCTCTGTCATCAGCAGGTTTCTTGTAAAAGAAAGTTTGAATCAAGTGAATGATTCAACGTCAACAGCTTGATCAGATTGAAATGATCAGCAGCTTGAGGTCTTCAAGTGTGTATACTTGATGTAACTTGATAGCAGGTTACACTTGAAGTTTTTCTAGATCAGTAGCTTTAAGCTCAGTGAATGTCAGCAGGGTGATTTTTTTTTTTTTTTTGGTTAAATGTAAATATATTAAACCAAGGTATGCAAACTACAAGAGCTACATCCTAGACAAGGCACTAGACTAGTATCTACAAATGTTGAGAAGAGGTTAGATTTGTTGATTTCAGGCAGCATAAGACCCCTGAGGTTATATGCTACTAGAAACAGCAGCCACTAAACCCCTATCAACACTCAAAAACTGCAAAAACAGGGGTCATATGAGAGCAGACCTCACAGACCCTATCCCTTGGGGTGTAGAGAAAGAAAATAATCTCAAACAACCACCAACAAAAAACAAAAGACAACACAAAAGATGTACAAAACCCTAACATCATGGGGTAAAAGTGTACAAAGGGAAAGCAGCCTACATTATATAGTAGATGTGAGTCTTAATACAATGCAAAATATCAGGTATATTCATTAAAATGCCTTCAAATCTCCTCTTATTCCTCATATGCCAAAGCCAATAAACCACAACAGAGAGAGAAGAAGATCTGGCCACATTCCCAAAAGAAGTACCCTTACACTTTTTACCAATCCATCTAACAGAAGCTACCACAGTCTCTAATCTCCTGCTTAAGCCAAGCCACAATCTGATTTTCCCCCAAACCATACAAGAAGTAGGGCACTGGAAAAACAGATGAGAGACAGATTCATTCACCAAGCCACAGAGAGAGCAGGTCTTGTCATCAAAAACCAACCTGTCAGTAGTGAGTAAGCAATTCTTCAAAGCCATCCACAATAAAAAAAACCAGTGCTTAGGGGTAGCCCTAGGGTTCCAGACAGTCCTGCACCACCAAACTTTAGGTGCTTTCCTCCTGAAGAAATCATAAGCAATCCTGGGACATAACCTAGAACCAATAGTCCAAGAGTGCAACAAAGCCACAGCAGCATCAGAAGAGCCAGTAGCATCCAGAATCCTGTCCCTAATTCTGAACAAAGCCTTGATTAAGGCAGAATCTCTATGCTTGTACTGATAACCCCAGATATCCAAGTTCTTCAAGTACTCCTCACTGATCCATTTGACCCACAGACAATCCTTCTTGCATTGGAAATTCCACAGGATTCCACAAAGGAGGGCCAAATTCCAAGCATCTAACTGGAAGATCCCAAGTCCACCCTCATGTTTTGGTACACAAACCTCTTCCCAACTCACTAAGGACTTTTGAAGGAGTCACAAGAACCTCCCCACAAGAACCTCCTACAAAGCTGGTCCAATTTCAACCTCACACTGCCAATAATTGGAAAAATTCCTAACCAGAAACAGTGAACCCCTTGAATAACTGAAAGGATAAGCTGCAACCTGCCCGCATAAGATAGAGTTGTACCTTTCCAGCTGCTGAAATAACTCCTCAGGGATGTAAACAAAGGATCATAATGTCCAACATTCAATCTAACAGCACACAAAGGAATGCCAAGGTATCTAATAGGTAACACACATTCCTTTAGACCAGTGATGTCCAGCAGGTCCTCCTTGCTTTCATCATTTATACCAGCACAGAACATTTCTGATTTCAGAAGGTTAGCAGCCAAACCAGAGCATTCACCAAAAGTAGTTAAACAGCTCATCAAAAGAGTAACAAAAATGGGATCTCCTTTAGCAAAAAACATCAGATCATCAGCAAAAGAAAAATGGTTTATCTTGAGATTCTGACAGCCAGCATGAAAATTAAACTCAGAATCCTCACCCAGAATCCTTAGCATCCTGGAGAAGTACTCCATACAAATAACAAACAGAAAGGGGGACAGAGGGTCACCTTGCCTCAATCCTCTTTTACCAGGGAAAAACCCCTTCATTTCCCCATTAATAGAAAGAGAATAAGAAGTAGTAGTAACACAAAGCATAATCCACCTCACAAACCTATCAGGAAGGTTAAAACCCCTCAAAACAGCCTCTAAGAATGACCAATGCACTGAATCAAAGGATTTCTTGATATCCACCTTAATCAAACACCTTGGGGGGCCCCTTTTCACACCATAGTGCCTGATCAGCTCCTGGCAAAGGAAGATATTGTCTGACATAGCTCTTCCATCAACAAAACCAGCCTGTGCTTCATCAATAAGTTCAGGAAGGCAACTAGAAAGTCTGGAAGCCAACACTTTGGAGATCACCTTATAAGTTACATTACAGCAGGAAATAGGCCTGTAATCTCCCACAGAAACAACATGACTAGATTTAGGAATCAAAGCAATCACAGCATGGTTAATCTGTTTCAGTAGGGCATCATTTTCAAAGAACTCCAACACAGCAGCAGTGAAGTCTTCTCCCACAATATCCCAAGACTTTTTAAAAAAACCAGTAGAGTATCCATCTGGTCCAGGGGACTTGTCATCAGAAAAGGAAAACAAAGCTTCTTTAACTTCAACTGCAGTAACATTCCTTAATAAATGATCAGTAGCCTCAACAGGAACCCTTGGACCAGCATTGACCACATCAACATCAACAGGAACAGCAGTAGACTGTGTCCCCAAAAGTGCAGTATAAAAATCCACAAAAGCATCTCCTACCTGGTTAAAAGAAGTAGTAAAAGAGCCATCTCCAAGCTTAATACAAGTAATATGCCTCCTTGCAGTATTCCTTTTAACAATAGAGTGGAAAAATTTAGACCCCCTATCACTGAGCTTCATATAAACACCTTTAGCTTTCTGAGACAGAAAAGAAGCCTCAGCAGCCTCCAAACCAATACAAATCCTCTTCTGATCCAAAATCTGAGAAGCCAACAAGTCAGTAGGCCCCAAATTATACTGGGACTGAAGATTACCAAGCAAATTCTGTGCATTTCCAGATCTAACTGAAATATGTGCAAAATGTTTTTTGTTCAGCACCCTAAGAGGTTCCTTAAGTCTTTTTAGTCTTTTGCACAGTTGATACATAGCAGTGCCATCAATAGCTGGTCCCCAGCTCTGAGTCAAAATGTCAGTGTAACTATCATGCTGCATCCACATATTGAAAAACTTAAAAGGCTTCTTCTTGGTCAATGAATCAATAGAAAGGGTGATTCTACAAGGAGAGTGATCAGAATGGTGGCCAGGAGGCTCAAAAAAAGCCAATGCATCCAAATTCCAGTCAAACCAAGCAGCATTAACCAAAACTCTATCAATTCTAGTAAAAACACCAGCTGAATTCCAGGTAAAGAATTCACCAGAGGAGTTCAAGTCAGTAAGGTTTGCATCCAGGCAACAATCAACACCATCCTGCATATCATACTCAGTTGGAACAATCCCATTCAATTTGTCATCAACAGATAAGACAGCATTAAAGTCCCCCAGCACCATCCAGGGCAAACTTGAACAAACACTGAGCTCCCTAATTCTGTCCCACATAGGCCTTCTATCTCCAGTAGTGTGAAGACCATAGACAAAGGTGATCATAAAGCACTCACTAGAGACTAGAATCTTCACCTTGCAATGTATCTACTGAATATCCACCTCCAAGACCTCTACCTCAACAAAAGCAGGATCCCAAATCACTAAAATTCTCTTTCTACTATGTACAGCAAAATTATCCACAAACTTCCAAGAAGGAACTTTCTTGCACAAGAAGGTGTCAAAACTATTTTGAGACAAAGCCTTTGTCTCAAGGATTCCAAATAAGGTAATCGATGTCGCCTAAGAAAATTGACAACAGCAGATTGTTTAACAAACCTTATTGAACCCTCTAACATTCCGAGAACCCTATCATTTTTGCCTACCTAGAGGTGATCTACCTCAGAGACACTATCAATTTCGTTTTTATCATTTTCGAAACACCCGAGGTGTTATGCTTGTTGTTCTTCTTTTTCTTCTTAGATTTTTTTGAGCCAGAAGCAACAGTTCCAACTTTATGTACCAGATCATCATCCTCTACCTCATCTGCCCAGGTTTTATTTTTGTCAGGAGACAAGACATCAAAAGTATTAGTAACAGGAGTAGCAGGTTTGTCAACATCTTTCCCTTTGTTACTAGAATCCACTGTTGTAATTGAATTAGCAGCAACTCCAGAAGCACTAACAACACCAGCAGCCTTATTAACAACAGGAACATCATCAATTTTACCATCAACATCAAGAACAATCACTTTCTTCTTCTTTGGTGGATTAGGCTTAGAAACACCAGGTTTTTTTGACCTTGCCACATACAGAGCAGGAGCTTCATTCTTAGTTTCATCATGACCCTCTTCATTGTGCCCAAGTTTATTACATTTAGAGCAGAATTTGGGCCTTTCCTCGTATAAAACAGGCTGCATTAGAACCTTCCCATCATGCATAGTTATAGGAATGACAGAAGGCAGTTCCATCTTCAGGTCAATCTCCACAAGACATCTTGCAAAACTCAAAACTTTCCTAGAGGCAGTGACCTTATCAGTATACTGAGGACTCCCCAGAAAAGAACAAATCTTACTTAATGCCCTGTCCTTCCAAAGCCTTAGTGGTAAATTAGGCAACCGAATCCAAGCGGGACAACAAGACAAGCATCTTTACTAAAATTGAACATGATAGGCATCTTTTTTAACAAAGAAAGGCTTTCCAAAAGCATAGAAAGGACCACTGCAAAACCTCATTAAGATCGAATCTTGCTCAAATTGAAACACTATCCACCCAGAATTATGGTAATGATATCTGCACTTCCTAGGCCAAGCATTAACAATCTTTTGTACAGCATCTCTTCCTGGAAATTTGGAAGGAAAGATACCTATCAAACACAGTTTTTCTAAAGAGTCATCATTTAAGTCTTCTTCTTCCAGAAAAACTGTATCCTATGAGATACAATCCACATGATCAGTCAAGATAACCACATCATCAGTTAGTTCCCTATTCTTTTTTACCATTTGGACCCAAGAAGCAACATCATCCACAACCTTTCCTGCATTCTTTCCCAAAAAAACTCCAGCAGGGGTATCAGCAGGGGTACCAGCAGGGTCCACAGCAGGATCACCAGCAGTCTCAGTAGGGGCATAAGTAAGGTTAGTATCAGTATCAACAGGGTTAACACTTATCACTTTATCCTTTCTTGCAATAGAACCAGGATCCACCTCTACATGAGTCCCCTGTTCTATCACACCACCAGGTCCTAAAATGCCAGCAGCACCTTCAGAAACAGACTCTACAACTGAGGAGCCATGTTCTATCACACCATCATCAGAAACAGGCTCTACAGATGCAGGGACCTGCCCAACAGGTGCCCCAACACTCTCAATAGTCCTTTCGGACATACCACCAATCTTTAAACTATCAATGATAACATTATCAGCTTGTTTTTCAACTTCTAACAACTCAGAAAGAGTTGAAATACCTGCTAAATCACCATCAGCAGGGATAATCATCTTCTTCAAGGTGGAAGCAGCAGGGGTAACCAATCTCCCAGATTTTAATTTCATTGCTTCATAAACTCTAGGATTGCAACATTTAGAAGCAAACTCCTTCTTTTCCAAAATCACAGATGTGTCTGTTGCAGCAGCTCCAGAAGAAGGAACACCATCTGCAAGTTGCACAGTAATAGGGGGGCTCATCAAAGGAAGCTTTCCCACAGCATTCTGGTCTTCAGTAGGAGCTGCAGGAAGAGCAACAATGGCATTGGGGGCTGCCGCAACCTGTAGATCACCTGAAGACTCAGCTTCTTCAATTTCCGATTCATGAACAGTGCCATCTGCAATAGTTTTCTTATTTTTGCGAGCAATAGATCAAAACAGAGGCTGTAAAATAAGAGATGAGAAGGAAAGCTAACAATAAAGCAAATCGAACAAGTGACAAGAGCTAGAACGCAGCAAGAGAAGGGATTTGACAAGCTCATCCATGAAGAAGATGAAGCCGGTTGAGAGAAAACATCTCTCTAGAAATCCACTACTACTCTGAAGCAGGGTGATTTTCTTGATTATAAACTTGATAGCTTAAGATAGATTATTGTTTTTCATTACTTGTATCTGAATCAGGAGTCCTCTATTTATAGGAGAGAATCCTGTGACTTATGTTTGAATTTCAAACATAGCCATTTCAGATTTGTCCCCATTCTGACTTGCTTTCTGTCCCTGTACATAGTACTGACACTGTCAGTTTACTTTTTGACAGTTTTCATTCTGTTCACCCTTTGACTTATATCCATTGGTTAATCCTCTGAATCTTTCCAACGTCCCTTTAATCTTGACCATTGATTTGTTGACAAAATCAATACTTGTAATCTGTCATTATCCTTGTAATCTTCCAATGTAACCTTTGATTGAATCGAGATTTACATTCAGCATATTCCAGTGTGTGTAAGTCTGCTGAAATGCTTGTCAGTCAGTTGTCTAAAGTTTGTTGTGTTTATAGAACACTTCAGCTGACTGTCTTTTATCTAAACTTTAATTGTAAAGTTAGAGTACACCATTTTAAACATAACTAAGTTCCAATCACCAATTAACTTGTGGAACTTAGACCTTGTTCACAAGGTATATGTAATCAGTTTAGGTCATCACAGACTTCCCTAAATTCTGATTCCATTTCATTGACTTTAAATACTAAGTTTGATCCCTTAGCCTTCAATAACTGAGTTTGCACCCTCATCCTTCAGTCTTCAGCAGGTTCCTATTCTAGTCTACTGACCTAGTAACCTTACTAACCTAGACAGGTCTGCTGATAAAGTCAGCTGACCTCCTTACAGTGCTTGTTTGATCAAACCTATACAAAGATCAAACTCTAATAAGCCTATACATTTGATCTAGATATCTTTTTTCCTTTGCTCTATAACAGCTAGTCTGGCACTCATCATTAAAACTTAAAATAAGTCGACCAATTTCCCCCTTTTTAGTGATGATGCCAATACCCTCCTTACAGCAAAGAAAAAAGATAAAAACAAAAACAGAACAAATTCAGTCATTTCTCATTATAATCATTTGTTCAATATTATTACAAACTAGGATCAGCAGAATGAAGTAAACAGTGTAAGTATGTTGATCTAGCTTCAGTCTTTGTCTTGCTCTTTCTTCTGATAATACTCCATGATTTCTTTGACTACATCATGCATCCATTGATTTTCAATTGGAGAAAAGTCAATCCAATGATTCAGATCTTTCCACCACTTTCAGGCTTCTGGTAGAGTTAATCTTATGGCGTGAACATTGAACCCTGTCTCATGTAGAAATATTTGAATTCATCCAGAGAATTCTTTGCTGATTGAACAGTTCCAAATCTACCTCTTCCACCTCTGTCTCCTCTTCCACCTCTAGTAGAATTTCTCATAGCTTTGACTCTTGTTTCCCAAAGCTTCATTCCCAAAAAGGAATCTAGACCCTCAAAATATCCCATGCGATTGTAAGGTCTTTTCTTTCCATAGTAAAGCTGCTTATATTCCTTCAGGAGGTCATCAGTCAACTACAACCTGCCAGGTGCAGGGTTCTTGAATGCATTAGTATCAGCCTCCCATTTCTTTTTTGCAAATATCCTTGCAACTTCCTTTGCTTCTACTGTAAGGCCCTCCTCCCCCTTATTGACATCATCAAAAAACCGGGACAGTAGACTATGAACACTCTCCTATGTGATCACTAAATTAGCAAGTTGACCCTCCATAATCTCTGTTCTTGTGTCAACTGCAGTGATCCTTCCTTCAAGTGTTTGCTCCAGTATATTGATCCTCTCAGTGACTTTAGGATCCAATGCAGCAGGTTGAGGTGTTGCAACAGGTTGAACTTCAGCAGTCTTGGATGTGTCAGTAAGTTTATCAAGCTTCTTTTGTATAAAGGAAAATTGTTCATTCAAAAATTTATCTCTGTGGGTATTGCTTTGTTTTATGCCTCTCACGTCCTTGGTCAAGTCAGCAAGTGAATACTGAGTGGAAGTTATGTTGGATGCAACTGTTTCAGTGGTTCTCCCTCTATTTTCCACCAAATTGACCAAGTCTTCAAATCTCTGTTCTTGTCTATTCAATTGAGCTCTCAGCTGTGTGATATCATTCCTCACATCTTTCAATTCATTCAACACATGTGTTGGTACTGCACCAGCCACATCTTCAGCCATCTGTTCAGTTGCATCATCAGCAGGTTCTTCAACATTGTAGCTTGCCCTCTGTGTATTGACAACCATAACCCAAGTCGTATCCCATCCAGTAGGGTCAGGACCTTCTTCAACCACATCTCCAAAAATATCTTCCAAGAAAGGATCTTGTGCAGGCGGAGGTTCCAAAACATGTTCTTCCTCAAAAATTGGTACATGTGCCTATTGAGGTTCAACCTCAACTCCTTCTTCCTCAAGCACTTGGAACTCCTCATCACTGAAAGCATAATCCAGCAGCTGTTCATCCTCATTAACAACAGTCTGCTGACCATCTTTACCTTCAGTAGCTTTAGCCTCAGGAGACTGAACTACAGTAGTCTCTTCCACAATATTGGCCGGGGATTCCTCCAATTCCATCAAAGGTTCCAACCTTTGTCCAGGTGCTGTCTGATCCTTAGCAGCCTGAACCACCTATTCCAACCTATATTCAGGTGCTGTTTGTAACTCAGCAACCTGAACCACCTCTTCAACAGAATGTGTGGGTGATTCCTTCAAACCCATCACCAAATCCAATCTTTGTCCTATCACTGTTTTTTCCTTAGTGATCAGGACCCTTTCTTCAGCAAAAATAAAAGGAAAAACAGCCAAATTTTCCTTTAGCACTCATCTGACATCAGCAATCTTTTGTAGTTGGTCTCCAACTTGAGTTAAGGTATCCTGGGTGTCAAACCACTCCTGATATTGAGCTGAATCTTCAGAACTAATATCAGGATCACTATGTTCAATTACCATCTCCTCATCCAAATTGTCAGACTGCTTGTCAACAGGATGTTCATCAGATTCTACAGCTAGTAGTGTGTCGACATACTAACCAGCCTGTTGTCTCCAAAGTTTATTCCATCATTTATTAAGGCTTCCAAATCATTTATGGTCAAGTCCTTCCTATCTTCATCCACATTACCAGTCTGTTGTCCCTCGACAGACTTACCAGCATCAGTAGACTGATCTGTTGTTTCCTCAGTTGATCCTTGACCAGTTGCTTCAGCAGATGTTCCTTTGGCCACTCCTCAAGGAACACAGGATGATCATCATCAGAGTCAGATGATGAAGAATCATCACTATCAGGTGTGTACTTGGGATCTTTGAACATTATCTTTGCACTTTTACTCCTTTCATCCAATAGATCCATTAGCCTTGTCTGCAACATGGTTGTATCCACCAATTCCAGTAGGCTTTCCACACCCAACTGATCAAATGCCCATACTTCAAATCCAGTCATTGGATCAGCAGCTGGTTTTTGTTTCTTGTGGAGTCCAAACTTCCACTGAAAATATTTTTGCACCTTTTTGAAGTTAGGATCTACCTTCTCCTTCTTTGATTTTTGTTCCATCTTTTCATATGGCATAGATGGCTTATTTGGAGTAGATTTCTCAGCATATTGTCCTTCAAAGACTTCAACAAGGTGAGCCAATGTATCTATAGCAGATACAAGCAGGTCAGTAGATTCTTCAGGTTGCACATTTGTACCTACCACCTCCAACTGTTCCACACTAGGTTCCCCCTGACTTGTATGTGTATCAGTAGGGTCTGCAGAAGTGTGTTCTTCCCCCTGAGTTGTAGCATCCCCAGCAGGGTCAGGAACAATTTGTTGTTCAACAACAGCCTCTCTAGCCTCAGTAGGCTCATCACCTTGTACAAGTGCTTCCTCAATAACACTTTCAGCTTCCTTTTGGGCCTCCAAAACCCTTAATTCCTTTCCCTTTCCATGCTTTTTCTTTTGTACAACCTCCTTCATTCTCTTTGCAGGTTGTGCAGTTTCAAGATCTCTAGTAGCATTTCTCTTCCTTGAATCTTCTTTCAACTGCTCTCTCAAAACTTCAGCAGCAGTTTTCTTTTTGGTTCCTGTAGCCTCAGCATCAATTGGAACTTCAGTAGATTCAGCAGGATCTACTAATTGCTGCCTTGTCTTCTTAGGCTTTAAAAACTCAGTAAACTTCCTTGTATCAACAGCCTTTCTCTTCTCAGCAGCCTTCTTAGGTGCAACAGGTTGTGCAACTAGTTTAACCTGCTCACCACCAGCATCATCATCTCCATCATTGTTACTTTCAGTCCTTTCAGTATCCAAATCCTCATCATCATCCAAACCAGGGATGAGATAATTGATTTCCTTCTTATATCTGGACTTGTTGATCTTTTCAGGTGCCACATCAGCAATCTTCAAGTGGTTCAGTATGGCCTGCACCATCAAGCCCAAAGGTAGTGTCTTGGACTTCTGTCACGGATTTATCTAACAAAGCAAACAAGTAATAAAATTTATAAATCCGGTATTCCCCAAGTGTAGGGATCGTAGTATAGCGATTAATACCGGAGTCGATTATAGGGAATCGGGGTATCTAGTTCAATTAATTTTCCTAAGATTGATACTATTATTACTAAACCTAAACTAAAACGGAAAATAAACTGGACAGAGGATTGTCAGTCCAATGCCAGGAAGACATCGTTGCGAACAAAGATAAAATTTAAATTACAAAGAAAATAAACAAGACAATGATCATGGTGATTAAACAATGAACAAACAATAATCCACCGATCCCGCAACCCTCAATTTCCTCTCTAAACTATCTTATGATGATTTAATTAAAGATGTGGTTCACCTATCAAAGGTATGAATTTCTACTCTCGTAGATAAATCGCCTATCAATCTCTCATCTCTCGATTTATAGAGATTAACGCTCTCAAAACAAGGTGTAAGATCTCTCAATCTAGCAACCTAGATATTCAACCTATCAACTCTCGTTATGTCAAGATTAAAAATCCCATCTTTCCTATGGTGATCTAAGGTTTACACCGACTCTCGTCATACGGTAAACATCAATAACAACAATCTCTCGATATACGTTGCATAACAAATAATCAAAGGAAAGATAACAACTTTGAATTAAAATCACAAAACAAATCTAGATTGGAAATAGAAAAACCTGATGGAAAAGATTCAAATCGTTTGAACATGTTCAGCCCCAAGCGTTGAGCATAAAACGGCAGCAAATTGAAATAAAAAGCGAAGAAACAACAAGAAAAATCGCAACCCCAGCCTCCCCTAAGGGGGCTGGGGCCGCCTAGGGTTTTCTCCTAATGATTGTGTATCAATAAGAGTCGATAATGTATGTTTTAGGGTTGAAATACGCGCTGCTATTTATAGAAAAGTAAGGCGGCTGCTGCTATATCGGCTTAAGGACGCCCGTCCGACTAACTGGACGCTCGTTCAGATGCTTTGGACGCTAGGGCAGACGCTCGTCCATACAACGTCCAAACTCTCTGTTCAGCTTTCTTCTCCTGGACGCTAGTCCATCTCTTTGGATGCCAGTCCACCCTGGACGCTAGTTCAGTCCCTTTTTCTTCTAAATTCATCTTGATCTTCATTCCAACTTCATCTCTATCTCTTTCCTTCCATGAAAATCATCACTTGAACATCTTTTAAGCTCCTTTCACCTCATGCAAGCGTACCTACATCACGATAAAAACATGCAAAATGTAACATCTTACATCTAAAGATATTTATCCAATAAAATCACATAATTAGCTCGATTTTGCACTTTAATACTTCTAAAACTCATTTGCTCAATATTTCAATATAAAGCTCGATTTCTATGAAAAACATCCACATATGGGGAAAATTGACATAAAATATATCCTTATAAAACGTATAAAATCACCCTTAACAACTCCCCCACACTTAAACCTTGCTCGTCCCGAGCAAGACAATACAAAATCAAGACTCGAGACATATAAACATTTATGCAACCATAAAGCATATTCAATAGTTTAGAGGTTCACCCAAGTGTGTGTGCATAGCCATAACAAATTTCCACTAAATCCACACTTGAAATTGATTCAAGCAAAACTAGCCAACATCCCATTTAAATTAGAAATATAAAAACGATTATAACATGCACCTCACAAAACATACATATTCGAAAAATAATAATAAGGAGTATTTAAAATATTTCCGACATACTTAGAGGATAATCCCCACAACATATCTTTCAGTTCTACTGGGGATAGTCAGAAGATAACTACGGTTTTCACCATCTTTTCACATTGCCATTTGCTAATTTTTCTTAAAGTTCTCTTAATTACACACGTATAGCATATGCCCTCATTCCCAGCAATAAGACGTTTCGTGATAACACCCTAGCTGGACTACTATCATCAGGCAGTCGGGAGCTATTAACCTCATAGTGGTATAGGACATTTCGTGATAATGCCCTACCGCACTCAAATCATCGGTAGCTACATCCGACACTTATATATATTTTATTCATATTATTCATCTTAGAGTGGTATTCAAACCTTAAATTATATCCCTCCTATCACATTCAAACCTTCAGATATTCACAGTATGTCATACTTTAATTCTAAACACAAACTATTAAAATTTTCAAAATTCGTATGTAAGCGAAGAATCATGCGATAATCATCAAAAATCTCTAATCAAATGGGCATAGCTTTAAAATATAGCTCATCATTTACTATGGCACGTGAAAAATAGTGTTGGGTGAGACATCTAAATTTACTAAATATGCGAAATAATGCACCAATGATATAAGAACTCAAATAAAGATATGCCTTTGTTCACTTGGGACGAAGCAAACAAAAATTGTAAAATTTAGCACTTTTTCTTAGAAATATAATAGTATGGCAAATGAATGTAGATACATAAAACTATTCCCCTCCCCCACACTTAAATTACAACATGTCCTCATGTTGTACAGAATTAAAGCAAAGATAAAAGAACTTAGCTGATTCGGTAATGATATGAAGATAGGCTGAAGAAGGATAGATAACCGATCCGCGTTTCCGAGGCACGAGATGTCATAGGTATTCCTCTCCAGATTCACTTCCAAGGCCAGCTTAACAAGAACAGCTAAAAATATACCTGCACCACTTGAAAAACATGGCAGTATCTCGGGGAACACGGGGGAATATAACATGGCAAAAATAATTATAGACAAGAAATAAGCACATGATATAATGGCTTAGATGGAAAAATCACTACACAGGGAAAGTACAGGACACCTAAGCTTCAAATATAAAGCCACAGAAGCTTTACAAAACAAATAAGGACCACATGTGCATACAGAAATGTCAAACTCCAATTAAAAGTGTAAATGTGCGTTAAGGCTTACATGATGATGATAGAGGACACTACAGAGTAGCAGGGCTAGGTGCACTAAAAAGATAAATAAAAATAAAAGAAAAAAAAACAGAATAAAATACAATGCAACTAAATGATATGCAACTATACTAAAAAGGCAAAACTAAAATAAAGAAAATAAACTAGCCCAACTAAGTCCATAGATGTCGCCCTAATCTAAGCACGGTCAAGAATATAAACGTCTACTAAATAACGCCACAGAAGCGCAACAAAATTTGATTATGCAAAGCCACAGAAGCTTGCCATGTGAAGTGTAGACGTGCCTTTAACAACCCTAACACCCTAGATAGACGACAAAAGGAACAGCATAAATCAAATTGGAAGCACATCTAACTAGGTGAATTACTCAACATGGATTGCAATAGATGGAAAGAGAACCATAATGGTAAAAGAACAGGACATCTACGCATATATAAAGGCCACAGAGGCTCACATGGAAAAGAAGTCATAGAGATTTTTTCAGATCAAGCTCATATAAAGATGGAACATATACATGGAACATTACAAAATAGTAGGCTAGGTGCAACTACATGAAAATATATTACAATGCAATCTACATGATATGCAATTAAATGATATGCATCTAAATGATATGCAAAAATAAAAGAAAGAAAACTAGCCCACTCATTTGCAACACGACATGTATATCATAAACGTCTACCAAATAATGATAGTTTACGATAAATGACAGTACTATTCATTACATGCAGTGTAGACGCGCTTTAAGACACATCAAATGTGATAGCATTATGGAGAACCAACAGTTAGCTATACTAAACATATATAACTCATAAGATGCAATGGTAGCAACGGAAAACCGACAGTAGCTACCCATATGAGTTACAAAAAAAAAAAAAGAGAAAGCACATAGGTCTCAAAGCTCACAGGATTCATCACAACGATATGTAGCATACGGAAACCGACATTAGCTACTAAATAACAATAAGAACAGTTATAGCATACGAGAACCGACATTAACTATAACATGCATGGATGAATCATATGTAAATAGAAATTAATCAATTATTTAACATGGATCGGTAGATGGAAAGATGTAAACATGCAAGTTCAGAACATCTACGTAAGAATAATTAGCCACAGAAGCTCATATGAAAGTATCCACGTCAAATACAGCATTAAAAATCAAGTCAAGAAAAATTTGAACTAAGCATCTCACAATCACGACTTACCTAACACTCAACTAATAAAACAACTAAGTGTGTGTGAATGAATTTCATGACACCCTCTTATAAGTGCATCCCAAGAATCAGAGGTAAATGGGTGTGTAAGATAAAGAAGCCATGCCACAACAGTAACGTCGAAACACAAACAGTCACTCTAACATGGACCGCAATAGATGGAAAAGGCCACAGAGGCTTAAAGTAAAGCATCCAAGTCAGGGGTGAAAGAGTGCAAATTCTTATTACTATATTCATCACAAACCCTTAACATTTTAAAAAAAACTGGGTGGTTGGACGGCCGTTCATGTGTATGGACGGGCGTTCAGTCTGGGATTTATGAATTGGTCGGTCGTCTGGGACGATCAAACGCTCGTCCAGGTTCTTCAAAAGCATATCCAGAACAGGTGGGGTTGGATGGACGGGCGTTCATGTGTATGGACGCACGTCGGGTAACCACAAAGAGTGGACGGGCGTTCAAAGGAAGTGGACGCTCGTCTGGACTCGAATTGTGCATACTAAACAGAAACTCAACCGACATCATAAACCCTAGATAAAATCAGAGCCCTTGATCAAATCATACCTCAGAAACCCTAATTTTATTAAAAACGAAAACAAAACTATGAAACCTAAATTCACGTTTCATAAATTGAGTAAAAAAAAAAGGTTTTGCACATTCTTAACCCAATGGTTATCGAAACACGGCAAAATAAAAAAAACCTCAATTTATTTAACGGTACTTTTTATTGAAAGAAATAAAGAAACAGAAACAGAAAAAGATACGGAAAACCTAAACAGAAACCTACCTACGAAAAATTTAAAACAGAAAACAAGAAAACGATAAAAGGGAGAAAAACGTGTTGAAATCTTCTGAGCCCAAAATGGAAGGGAAAACAGTGGATTTTGACCTCGAAAATGGTCTTGAACGGCCTTTGGCCTTCATCACGTCGTCGGCGTCGGAACGAGCTTTCCGAATTGGGGTCCTGCGCTCCAAACGGACACTCGAGCCGAAAGTTACGGCCAAAATACTAACGAGTGCTAAAACGAGCCCTTTTATCCAAAAGTTCGATCGTTAAAAGTGTGGAGTCAGATAATTCAACCTCAGATGTCCCCGAATCAATGTAGAAACTAGAAAGGATAGAAACAAAAACCTATCTACGAAAAATTCGTAACAAAACAGAAAAATTAATAGAAACTAGACAACCGTACCGATTCCCCCGGCAACGGCACCAAAAACTTGTCACGGATTTATCTAACAAAGCAAACAAGTAATAAAATTTATAAATCCGGTATTCCCCAAGTGTAGGGATCGTAGTATAGCGATTAATACCGGAGTCGATCACAGGGAATCGGGGTATCTAGTTCAATTAATTTTCCTAAGATTGATACTATTATTACTAAACCTAAACTAAAACGGAAAATAAAGCTGGACATGAGAGGATTGTCAGTCCAATGCCAGGAAGACATCGTTGCGAACAAAGATAAAATTTAAATTACAAAGAAAATAAACAAGACAATGATCATGGTGATTAAACAATGAACAAACAATAATCCACCGATCCCGCAACCCTCAATTTCCTCTCTAAACTATCTTATGATGATTTAATTAAAGATGTGGTTCACCTATCAAAGGTATGAATTTTTACTCTCGTAGATAATTCGCCTATCAATCTCTCATCTCTCGATTTATAGAGATTAACGCTCTCAAAACAAGGTGTAAGATCTCTCAATCTAGCAACCTAGATATTCAACCTATCAACTCTCGTTATGTCAAGATTAAAAATCCCATCTTTCCTATGGTGATCTAAGGTTTACACCGACTTTCGTCATACGGTAAACATCAATAACAACAATCTCTCGATATACGTTGCATAACAAATAATCAAAGGAAAGATAACAACTTTGAATTAAAATCACAAAACAAATCTAGATTGGAAATAGAAAAACCTGATGGAAAAGATTCAAATCGTTTGAACATGTTCAGCCCCAAGCATTGAGCATAAAACGGCAGCAAAACGAAATAAAAAGCAAAGAAACAACAAGAAAAATCGCAACCCCAGCCTCCCCTAAGGGGGCTGGGGCCGCCTAGGGTTTTCTCCTAATGATTGTGGATCAATAAGTGTCGATAATGTATGTTTTAGGGTTGAAATACGCGTTGCTATTTATAGAAAAGTAAGGCGGCGGCGGCTATGTCGGCTTAAGGACGCCCGTCCGACTTTCTGGACGCTCGTTCAGATGCTTTGGACGCTAGGGCAGACGCTCGTCCATACAACGTCCAAACTCTCTGTTCAGCTTTCTTCTCCTGGACGCCAGTCCACCTCTTTGGATGCCAGTCCACCCTGGACGCTAGTTCAGTCCATTTTTCTTCCAAATTCATCTTGATCTTCATTCCAACTTCATCTCTATCTCTTTCCTTCCATGCAAATCATCACTTGAACATCTTTTAAGCTCCTTTCACCTCATGCAAGCGTACCTACATCACGATAAAAACATGCAAAATGTAACATCTTACATATAAAGATATTTATCCAATAAAATCACATAATTAGCTCGATTTTGCACTTTAATACTTCTAAAACTCATTTGCTCAATATTTCAATGTAAAGCTCGATTTCTATGAAAAACATCCACATATGGGGAAAATTGACATAAAATATATCCTTATAAAACGTATAAAATCACCCTTAACAACTTCCTGGTCCCATCTCTGTCCTCAGTTATCACTTTCTTCGTGTATTGTACAAAGAATCCTGCCCAATCAAACTTCATACTCTTGTATATGATTATCAGCAGGTCAATCTTGAGTCCAGACAGTGTATCAAGGCTTCCATTGAATCCCAGAATGTTTTTGGCAATAATCTTACTCAGCAGATTATACTCCATTTTGATGTGTTTCACATTGATGCTTAGTGTGGACTTTATGGAATTGTTGGTCTTTATTATATCAAAAAACTCCAGTCTTGACAGCCCTATTGATTCAGGATTGGTGGGAGCATTATTACCCGGTCCAAATCCAAACACTTCCCTCAGCAGGTTTGAAGAAACCTCAATCTCCTGGGCATTAACAGTGGTAGTGAATGCCTCTCTATCATCTCTAATCACAATGTTTTTCCAGAAATTGGTAACATTCGTGTAGGAGATGCTTTCCAATCTTAGATTAAGAACATCCTCTAATCCTTCAACCCTTCTGATTCTTCGTCTAATATTGATAGCTAAATCAGTCTTGTTAGCATCAACAACAAATCCTCTGACGCTTTGACTCGTTCCAATATGAATATCATTTTTATCCACCATTGTAGATGAAAAAGATGAAGAGAAAACTCTATAAATCTGTGTTCACACTGTATATCTTCAGATAAAAATTGATCTGAGAGTTGTATATGTCATCTCTGTATATATCTGTATATATAGAAGAAGAAGGTGGGTGGTAACTGTCAGAAAAAGCACTGTACACGTACTGTGCATTTAACCACGATTAAAGTTGAAGTGAATGTGATGTTGCCACGTGTCCCACTAATTGATTCCATAACATGTAGTAACCGTTGGATAATGTAACCGCAGTTATAAAGATAAGAATAATATCCAATTACTGTTGACTTTCAGTTAAGTTTGACTGTATTGTAACGTATAACTCAACAATCTTGATCTTCAGTAGAGTTATATCTCAGCAGCCTACTGATGAGGATGGCTCAGCAGCCTACTGACATGGTTACTCAGCTGATCTTCATACACACTAGTTTTGTCCAACTGATAATACAAGATGAAGTTTAATACCAATGATTGATCTGTCAAGTGAGCTCACCCAACAAAACAAAGACCAATCCCCTTGGCAACTTCATTTGCTCAATTGTCCAAACTCATATAAGTACATGGAATTGTTGATACCAATGACTAGTCTGCTAAGTGAGCTCACCCAACATAGCAAAGACTAATCCCCTTGGTGAATTCCACTACACTGCTGATTGTTAGTATATTAGTCAACTTTTATGATTCCAAGTTCAGTCCTTAACTTAGCAAATCTTTCACTATCCAATGGTTTTGTGAATATATCAGCAAGTTGATCTTCAGTAGGGATATAAAGAACCACCACATCTTTCTTTTCAACTTGATCTCTTATAAAATGATGTCTCACATCAATATGCTTGGTTCTTGAGTTTTAATAGGATTTTATGTGATTTCTATTGCACTTGTGTTGTCACACATTATATGAATTTTTCTCTCCTCGATTCCATAATCCCTTAATTGTTGTCTTAGCCTTAGTATTTGTGCACAACAACTTCCAGCAGCAATATACTCAGCTTCAGCAGTGGAAGTTGATATAGAATTCTGTTTCTTACCGAACCAGGAAACCAGTTTATTTCCCATCAACTGACAAGTTCCTGTGGTGCTTTTTCTATCAATCTTGCATCGAGCATAATCAGAATCTGAGTAGGATATAACCTTGAAGCTTCCATCTTTTGAATACCATATCCCTACTCCCAAAGTCTCTTTTAAATTTTTGAGAATCCTTTTTACTGCAGATAAATGACTTTCCTTTGGTTTTGATTGAAATCTTGCACAAACACCTACAACAAAGGATATATCAGGTCTCCTGGCAGTGAGGTACATCAGACTGCCTATCATCCTTATGTATAAAGTCTGATCAACATCTTTGCCTTCTTTATCTTCATCCAATTTGTTGTTGGTGCTCATAGGAGTTGATACTTTGGTGCTATTTTCCATACCAAACTTCTTCAGCAATTCCTTGGTATATTTAGTTTGATGAATGAAGATTCCATCTTTCATTTGTTTGACTTGTAATCCGAAGAAGTAGTTCATTTCTCCCATCATACTCATTTGGAACTTGCTTTTCATGAGATTAGCAAACTTTTCACATAGCAATTCATTTTCAGAACCAAAAATTATGTCATCAACATAAATTTGAACCAACAGGGTATTGTTCCCTTCATTGATTCTGAAAAGAGTCTTGTCAATGGTACCTTTGGTAAAACCATTGTCCACCAAGAATTGAGATAGGGTTTCATACCATGCTCTTGGTGCTTGTTTCAACCCATAAAGTGCTTTGTTAAGTCTGTACACTTAATCTTCTTGATCTTTAACTTCAAAACCAGGAGGTTGTTGAACATAAACCTCTTCTTCCAGAATGCCATTAAAAATGCACTCTTGACATCCATCTGGTATACTTTGAAGTTTTTGCAAGCAGCATATGCCAAGAATAATTTTATAGCTTCCAATCTTGCAACTGGGGCATATGTCTCATCAAAATCTATTCCTTCAGCTTGAGAATAGCCTTTTGCTACTAGTCTGGCCTTATTCCTTACAATGGTACCAGATTCATCCAATTTGTTTCTTTATACCCATTTTGTTCCAATTATATTAGCATGATTAGGCCTTTCCAATAGTGTCCAAACTTGATTTCTTTCAAATTCATTCAATTCTTCTTGCATAGCAATTATCCACTCTGGATCTTATATTGCTTCTTCAACAACATTAGGCTCCATTTGAGATAGAAAACAAGTGAACATTGCTTCCAATTGTCTTCTAGTCCTTACACCTTGCTGTATGTTGCCAATCACTTGCTCAGCAGGGTGATCCCTTAACCATTGTAGATTTTGGTTAGATTGGTTCTCAGGAACATCATCTTCAGTAGGGTCTGCTGTTGCTTCAGCAGATCCTTGAACTGCATCAGTTGTTGCATCCGTAGTGTTACCAGCAGGTTCTTCGGCAGGGGCAGAGTCAGAAACTTTTAAGTCATTTACCCTTTCCAAAACATCAACACATTCTAGATCAGTGACCTGGAGATTCTCAGCAGGTTCTGACACTTCATCCTCCATACCAGTGAACTTAGGTTCATCAAATACAACATGTATTGATTCTTCATGTTTCAGAGTCCTTTTGTTCAGTACCTTGAATGCCTTGCTGACAGAAGAGTATCACAAGAAGATTCCTTCATATGATTTTGGTTGGAATGTCTACAATTGCTTCTTATGATTCAAAATAAAACATTTGCTTCTAAATGGATGGAAATAAGATATATTTGGTTTCCTTCCATTCCATATCTTATAAGGTGTTTTCAACAGCTTCTTGTTCACCGAGGCCCTATTTTGTGTATAGCATGCTGTGTTAATTGCTTCCGCCCAATATCTTTCAGGTAATAATGCTTCACAAATCATAGTCCTTCCTGCTTCTTTCAAGGTCCTGTTTCTTCTCTCAGCAACCCCATTTTGTTGAGGTGTACCAGCAGTTGCTAATTGATGCAACACACCATTTTGTTCACAATATTCTCTTATAACTTTATTGAGAAACTCAGTACCCTTGTCTGATCTGACCTTCACCACTGTTAAGCTTTTCTCATTTTGCAATCTCTTCAAAAGTTCAGGCATCTTTTGAAGTGTTTCACTTTTCTTGTTCATGAATACTACCCAAGTGTATCTTGAATAATCATCCACAACTACCAGAGTGTACTTCTTTCCTGTCACACTTTTTGGTGTTACTGCTCCAAATAAATCTATGTGAATCTGCTCCAAAACTCTTTTTGTTGATTACTTAGTCTTTGACTTGAAGCTTGACTTGGTTTGTTTACCTTGCTGACAAGCATCACATATGGCATCCTTTTTGAATGTAATCTCAGGCAAACCAATCACCAACTTCTTTTTCACCAACTGATTGATATCATCAAAGTTAAGATGATTCAACTTCTTATGCCATAACCAATTTAGTTTTGACTTTGTATGCACAATCAGGCATGTCTCTGGAACAGCAGTAGACCAATCCACAACAAACATGTTTTGTTGTCTTCTTCCAGCCAACACAACTTGTTCACCTCTTTCACTAATGACAACACAATAGCCTTTGTCAAAAGTGACCTGGTAACCCATGTCACAAAACTGTCCAGTGCTCAGTAGGTTGTAGTCCAGTCCTTCCACAAATGCAACATTCCTGATAGTTAATCCATTCCTCACAAGTGTCCCATATCCTCTTGTGTATCCTGGTGTGTTCTTGTTGCCAAAATTCACTCTTGGACCATCATTTGCCACATAATTTGACAGACAGTGCTTATTCTTTGTCATATGTCTGGAACATCCACTGTCAAAGTACCAGACACCCTACAAAATAAAGTTAGTGCATTTTAGGTACCCAAAACTGTTTGGGTCCATAGTGGTCAGTGGTAAGCATGACCCTTGGCATATTTCCATAAGGTCTTCTTTGAAAAGTATTATACTTTTGTTCATACATGTATTCTACACTTCTATAAGGTCTAACATTTGGTTGTGTAGGATTCACATATGCTTTCTGGCCTTTTGGTACATAATGATGTTTGAAGTGATTTCTATTGTTAGAAGCACTAGCATAACTATATGTTTGCTGTCTATTGGGAGCAGTCTTGTAATATGGAGTCTGCTGAGGTCCTTGCCGAGGTCCCGGATGAGGTCTTGTATAAGTCCTCTGCTGATTCCATTGCTGAGGTTTTACCCTAGCATTATGGTTATGTCTATTGTTTCTAACAGTAGGGGCAGGAAAATTCCAATCATCATCAGTAGGAAACAGTCTACCTTTCCCCCTGAGATAAGTATCCCTAGAATGATTAACATTTTTAGGTTTAGGATTCTAATCTTTGGAATATTTCTGATTTTTACATTTTTGTGGTCCAACAGACTTGGTAGCAGGTCTGCTATCAGTAGGTCTAGAAGGTAAAACAGTCCTACTTTTGGATTTATTCCTTTTGTTAGGTGCTGTTGACCTTTTTGACTTCTGATTTTGCTTCCTTGAAGTCTTCTCAGTAGGCTTCACTGTCTCAGCAACCTTTTAGGAGTTGGATCTACTCAGGACCAATTCTGGTACTAGGTTCAATAACCTTACTGGATCCACTCTTATTAGATTGTTGAATTCCAAATCCAAGGCCTGTTCTATCACCATAAGGCTTTCCAGATTCGAATGCAGTGTTGGGACTAGATTGTTCAGTAGATTCATCAGCTACTGAATGTACATCAGGATTATGCTGATTTTGCTCAAAAACTTTTTCCTTACATTTGAGAATTCTTAATTCAGCTTTTAACCTTTCAACATCTGTTTGAAGAGCTTCCTTTTCAGCCTTCACAATCTCATAACCTGATTGTATTTTCCTCAGTTGATTAAGGATGGCATCCAAAGTTTCTTCATTGTCAGAATTTTTAGGATTTGAACCACAAGTTGATTCACAATCACTTTCAGCAGGAGTGTTTATAGATACAGAATTGTATACCTCCTTAGTCTCATCCATATTTCCATTAAAGCATAATCTTCCATGTCAGCAACAAGTTCAGTATCATCAGATTCATTTCATTTTTTTGATTCAACTTCATATCCTGATTCATCATCAGCAACCATTGCTTTCTTGCCAGGTCTTCTTTGCTGATTCTTATTCTTCAGTAGGCCGGACAATCAGGTCTGAAATGTCCAGGTTTCTTGCAGTTGAAGCACAGAAAATCAGGTTCCTTTTTCTGTTTTAATTCAGGACAATCAGGTTTGAAGTGTCCTGGTTTCTTGTATTGAAAGCACAAGTAATCATTGTCTTTCTTGGATTCTTCCTTCTTCTTTTCACTAGATTTCTTTGTGAAATTCCTTGGAGAACCCCTCCAGTTTTCATCATTCTAATTTTCTTGCTCAGTAGGGCAATTTGCTCTTGCATCTCATCCAGTAGATCATCTTGAGCTCCTGATGATTCTTCTTGATGTGTAGCAGCCAATGCAGTAGACTTTGGTTCTTCCTTTTTCAATCTCAGGTGCAAGTTTCTTGCTGAATTCATAAGCCTTGAGATCTGAAAATAACTTGAAGGTGTCCTCTTCATGTAGTCTTCTCATTTCTTCTATGGCAGTAACCTTCATTTCCCAAACTTCTTTTACAAGTAGAGCTTCTAAGGCTTTTGTATTGATTTCCTCTTTTGAGTATATTACATTCAGTAGGGTAAGTTCATCCATGATAGCATTGAATCTTGACTCCATTTGTTCAGTAGTTTCATTTGGCTTCATTTTGAAATCTTGAAACTTCTTTTTGGCTACACTGATCTTGTTTTTCTTGATGGCATCAGTGCCTTCACAGATTAATTGTAACATATCCCAAAGTTCCTTTGCAGTCTTGCAATCCTTCACCTTCATGTACATATTGCTATCCAAAGTTCTGTATATGATATCAATAGCAATATTGTTGAGGTTTGCTCTTTTTCTATCTTCAGCATTCCACTCTATTTTTGGCTTTGGAACATACTGAGTTTCAGTTCCCACAGTTACCGACTTAGTGATCTCCAGTGGTCCATCAGTTAGCACATCCATCATCTCATCATGTGTTGCAGCTAGATAGGCCTGCATACGACGTTTATACTCATCAAAACGATCTAAGGAACACATCAACATAGTTCTAGCATACTGGTTGTTATCCATGATGCAAAGCTTTGAAAATCAGAAACTTGAAAAAGTTTTCAAAGTATTTTCACAAGCACAACAAGTAGGATTAATTCAGAATAGAAGAACTGCTCTGATACCAATTGTTGGTCCCTTGAAAAGGCTTTGGTTAAGTTTAGGGGGGTGAATAAACTTAACACTTAAAACATTTGGAGTTAACAAACTCAACAAGGTCAGTAGCCTGCTGACTGCTCTGTAGTCTGCGACCACTCAGTAGTCTACTGACGGTAGATATTACTGAATTTGTTGCAGCAGAATATATTCAAATTAAGCCTTATTACTTGTTGTTTAAATATGATACTAAGTACTAGATACTCAGCAGTGTAAGTGTGTGATTCAGTTCCTAGTTTTAGTAATTTGATGTGATCAGTATACTAAATGTAGAAATTAAACGCAGAAAGTAAGTAGGCAGATTTTATAGTGGTTCCAGGTGGTGTAATCCTGTCAGTCCACTCTTCTCCTGTGATGTTGGAGGAAATTAATTAGAGATCTTTGAGGTTGCAGTTACAAAAATCCTTAAGTTGTCTGTCCTTCACCAATAGCTATGGCTTCACAAACTGAATATTTGAAACAGATAGGATTGCGGCTTCAAAATATTCCACTGGTCCTTGAAGGGTATGATTGCCTCTTCACCAGCTCCACCACAAAAAAAAGTTCTTGACACCTAAGTGCTTCTCTGTCTTCAACAGGTTTCTTGTAAAAGAAAGTTTGAATCAAGTGAATGATTCAACAGTCAGCAGCTTGTTCAGGATGAAATGATCAGCAGTTTGAGGTCTTCAAGTGTGTATACTTGATGTAACTTGATAGCAGTTACACTTGAAGAGTTTTCTAGATCAGTAGCTTTAAGCTCAGTGAATATCAGCAGGGTGATTTTCTTGATTATAAACTTGATAGCTTAAGATAGATTGTTGTTTTTCATCACTTGTATCTGAATCAGGAGTCCTCTATTTATAGGTGAGAATCCTGTGACTTATGTTTGAATTTCAAACATAGCCGTTTCAGGTTTGTCCCCATTCTGACTTGCTTTCTGTCCATGTATATAGTACTGACACTGTCAGGTTACTTTTTGACAGTTTTCAGTCTGTTCACCCTTTGACTTATATCCATTGGTTAATCCTCTGAATCTTTCCAACATCCTTTTAATCTTTACCATTGATTTGTTGACAAAATCAAGACTTGTAATCTTCCAATGTAACCTTTGATTGAATCGAGATTTACATTCAGCAGATTCCAGTGTGTGTAAGTCTGCTGAAATGCTTGTCAGTCAGCTCTCTGAACTTTTTTGTGTTTATAGAACACTTCAGCTGACTGTCTTTTATCTAACCTTTAATTGTAAAGTTAGAGTACACCATTTTAAACATAACTAAGTTCCAATCACCAATTAACTTGTGGAACTTAGACCTTGTACACAAGGTAAAATGTAATCAGTTTAGGTCATCACAGACTTCCCTAAATTATGATCCATATCCTTGACTTTAAATACTAAGTTTGATCCCTTAGCCTTCAATAACTGAGTTTGCACCCTCAGCCTTCAGTCTTCAGCAGGTTCCTATTCTAGTCTACTGACCTAGTAACCTTACTGGCCTAGACAGGTCTGCTGATAAAGTCAGCTGACCTCCTTACAGTGCTTGTTTGATCAAACCTATACAAAGATCAAACTCTAATAAGCCTATACATTTTATCTTGACATCTTTTTGCCTTTGCTCTATAACAGCTAGTCTGGCACTCATCATTAAAACTTAAAATAAGTCCAACATAGGGCAAGTGCTTAAATAGAGGACTTATCGAAGTCTCTGTTCTAAGCATGTATGTTGAGATAAATCTATTTAAGTTCAAGTCAACTCTCGGATATATGATATCCTACAAGTGTGATTAAATTAGAAAGTTTAAATACAGAATTTGAAGGTGAAGCAAACGTTGCAACACTTACCATCTTCTGAATCTAGTAAACTGATAAGGGAACTAAATAAATGTTATTATGTTCCGGTTCTTATAAAGAACATGATTTTCAGTTACTTGTTAGGATTTAGTAGACATATTCAATTGTAAGGAATAAATGTTATTCTGATAAAGTCGAAAGGTCACTGAATCTAACATACTAGATTATTGTCACCATATAGTTGATTAAGTGATGAACTCTCAACTAAATATTTGTATGGTTGTTATCCTTAATATTTGGTGGTCGTTCTAGACATAGTCTCTATGGTGGGGAATCGTGTGATTAGATGTCATTATAATGACGTCGGAACCATGTCATTATTAATCACGTGGGTAATATGTATCTTATCTAAAGATGACTAAAATACCCTTTTAAGAAAAGGTTATAAAATCTAGAAAGTTATCTAAAGCCTAAACATACCGATGTTTGTTGTCTTATGACAATTAATGCCATAAATAATTGTTTATCTCTCTCTTGGACTATTTTTAGAAATAGTTGAATGTACTTATTGAAGTACAACTATTCGGAAAGCCCGAAAAGTTTGAGCTAGTACGAATATGAGATTGATGAACTACTAAGGAATTAATCTTCAATTGGATTGAAGTAATTAATACCTGAAGGGTGTTTTAGAAGTCATCTGAAATAGAATTAGATTCTCCCTTGAATGAACCATCTTTAGGATACGCAATTAGATTGTGTTCCTAAAATAGAAACAACACTTTATACGATAAAGATGTGACGCAAGCCATATGAAGTGTCCCTTACCCGTTTCGGGATAGTGCTCTTATACTTAACCGAGTTCCAAAGAATAAAGGTTGAACAAATTCCATATTAGATATGGAAGAAGATAATGTTGAATCTATCTTAACAGATGATTTGAAGTTGTCATAGGCAGAGTCAGAAAGGCTTGGAGCCTAGTACGACATATGCAACTTTGTGGAATGTCTTAGCTAGCACGCTGGATAATATTTATGAAGATAGTTTGAGAAAGTGATAAACACTAGAGTAAACTTCAATTTAGTTTATTCATCATAAAAGAGTGAGTATAAATAGGTACAAGTAAGTGAGAAAGGTCCTAGTAGAGTATAAGCTAGTAGAGAGCAATTAATTACTAGAGTCGGCTAGTATTAATTGCTAGAGTTGTCTATTACCTAATAAGACAAAAAGAGTTACTTTATGACTTTATGACATATTAATTGTTTATACCATACAATTAATATGTCTTACAATTAATGTGTCTCACAATTAATATGTTACACTAAAGTAACGTAATATTTCCACACCCCCCCTCAAACTGGGTTGTATATGTTAATACAGCCAAGTTTGCTACTCAGTCGGCTGAACATAAGCGGTGGAATTGCCTTGGTGAGAATATCAGCATTTTGGTCTGCTGAGGGAACATACTGAAGTTGAATGATCTTGGCATCAATCTTCTCTTTAAGGAAATGTCTTTCAATATCCACATGTTTGGTTTTATCATGATGGATTGGATCCTCTGCCATGCATAAAGCTGAATTATTGTCACAGCAGAGTATGACAGGTTGTTGAAGATCAATAAGGACTCTTTTCAGCCATAATGCTTCACAAATGCCCAAAACCAATGCCCTGAGTTCAGCTTCAGCACTACTTCTAGAGACAGTAGGTTGTTTCTTGCTTCTCCAAGTGACCAGATTACCCCATACATATGAGCAATAGCTGTGGTAGATCTTGTCTATGTGATGCCGGTACCCCAATCAGCATCAGTGTAAACCTTGACAGATCTCTCAGCAGACTTGGTGAAATGTAAGCCTTGGCCAGGAGTGGACTTCAGGTACCTCAGTATCCTGTTCACAGCATCCCAATGTTGCTCAGTAGGGCAATGCATGAACTGGCTAACAGACTGACTCCATATGCAATATCAGGTCTTGTATGGGACGGATAAATAAGTTTCCCTACAAGTCTTTGATATTGATCCTTTCGACAAACAATGTCACCATGCAAACAGGGGTAGTCGGGGTCTGCTTGGGGATACGAGCAGTTTGCATCCCAAAGATACCGGTTTCCTTCGGCGGGTCCCAAGCCACATACTTCCTCTCGTGAGACAGATATACCCTGGTCGTTCCTTGCTATTTCCATACCAAGAAAGTACTTGAGGTAGCCCAAATCTTTAACTTGAAATACTTTGGCCAGCAGGGTCTTCAATTGTTGGATCTCAGCAGGGTCATCACCAGTAAGGATGCTATCATCCACATAGACAATAAGAATGGATCTTTTCTGGTTTGTTGTTTTGATAAACATGGTGTGATCTGAGTTGCATTGATGATATCCAGCAGCTTTAACCACAGTAGTAAGTTTGCCAAACCAGGCTCTAGGGGATTGCTTTAGGCCATATAGAGATTTCCTCAATTTGCAAACTTTCCCTTGAGTGTGAGTGTTGGCAAAACCAGGGGGCACATTCATATAGACTTCCTCAGTGAGTTCACCATTTAGAAAAGCATTCTTGATATCCAATTGGTGGAGAGGCCGTCAAGTTGGACGAAGTGAGATCGGTACCACGACGGTGTTTAGCTTTGCCACGGGTGCAAAGGTCTCTTTGTAGTCAAGACCATATGTTTGAGTGAATCCCCTTGCAAACCGGTCTAGCTTTGTATTTGTCAATAGTACCATCGGCATTGTACTTGATAGTGAACGACCATTTGCGGTGATTGTCTTCTTTCCATGTGGGAGAGTGGTGAGATCCCAAGTATGGTTGTCAAGGAGAGCGATCATTTCGGTTTTAAATGTGCCTTCCACTTATCATGTTGGAGAGCTTCCTGTATATTCTTAGGAATAGAGTGAGAATCCAAGTCCTGTGTAAACATAGCAAAATAAGGTGACAAGTGATCATAAGACACATAAGTATGAATAGAGTGATTAGTGCATGATCTCTTTCCCTTTCGGACAACAATGGGTTTGTCATCAATATCAGTGGAATGAGCAGGGTCAGTAGGCTCAGGAGGCTGCTGAGGTTCAGTGGTTTCAGTAGGCTGCTGAGGTTCAGTAGGCTCAGTAGGCTGCTGAGGTTCAGTAGGGTGCTGGGGCTCAGTAGGCTGTTGAGGTTCAGGAATTTGCTGAGGTGCGAGGCGGTGAGTATCAGGAGTCTGTTGAGGAGTAGTTTGAGGGATTGTGGTGATCTCAATCTCAATAAGGTTGCCATCTGTGGCTGTCTCAGTGGGTTTCCTGTAGTAAGGAGTTTTTTCAAAGAATTTTACATCCATAGAATTGTAAAATCTTTTGTCAGTGAGAGAATAACACTTGTAACCTTTCATGTCTTTGGCATAGCCTAGGAAGATGCATTTATGAGATTTGGAATCAAGTTTGCTTCTGTGTTGGGCATGAATATATACAAACACAGTACATCCGAAGATCTTTGGAGGCAAATCAGCAATGAGGTGAGGACAAGTATGAGTTGTCAACGGGGTTTGAATGGGGGTCTTGAATCCTAGCACTCTGCTGGGTAACCTGTTGATCAGGTATGTGGCAGTTAATATAGCTTCACCCCACATATATTTAGGCACATGTGTGGTAAACATGGTGATCTAGCCATCTCCAGGTAAGTGCCTGTTCTTCCTCTCGGCAACCCCATTTTCTTTGAGGTGTCTCAACACACTGACTCGGTGTGAATAATCCCCTTATCATTTAGGAAGGTGCGAGGTTGGACTCATAGTATTCCAGGGCATTATCTGGTTTTTAAGATTTTAATCTTAGTGTCAAATTGAGTGGATACCATATTATAAAATTCTTTGAAGATGGTTCCAACTTCAGATTTATCTTTCATCAGAAATAGCCATGTGACCCTGGTGTGATCATCTATGAAGGTGACAAACCACCTCTTCCCTGTTATACTTTTAACTCTTGAAGGTCCCCATACATCACTATGTATTAGAGTAAAAGGAGTGGAAGGCAAGTAAGGTAATTTAATATACACAGACTTAGTAAGTTTAGCAAACTGACAAATATCACATTGAAGGTTACGAGGTTACATCCTTTAAACCAGTTCAGGAATTAAAGACTTTAAATAACCAAAACTTGGATGACCTAGCCTATAATGCCATAACATGATATTGTCTAAGGTTTGGTTGCAGACTACTGAGGCAGTTTCAATCTTCAATCTTCTGTCTTCAGCAGGGTGGACCATAAACAGTCCTGAGCAGGCTTTACCTCTCCCAATCACTTCCTGTGAAGAAAGATCCTGGAAAATACACTGATTGTCATTAAATAAGACTGTCCAATTGAGGTCTTTAGTGAGTCTACTGACAGAAATGAGGTTACAGTCTAATTTAGGAACAAATAGAACATCCTGAAGGTATATCTTATCAGTGAGTTTAACATTTCCAAAGCCTTGTGCACATGAAATAGATCCATCAGCAATTCTAATATTGTGGGTTTGATGACAAGGCCTAAACTGAGATATAAGACTCTTGTTACCGGTCATATGGGATGAGGCCCCGGAATCAACAATCCAAGTATCATTGCGAGAGGTGAGTGGAATATACTGTTTTAGCATGAGTAGCTATATCGGTGATAGGACTACCTTCCTTTTGTTGAGCAATGAAGGCTTTGAAGGTAGCAAACTGAGCATTCAACATGGTATCTTTGTTCCCTTCCTCACTGACATGCCTGCCCGACTCTCCCTGGTTGGTTTGGAGGGTTTAAAGGAGTTAGGCTTACCATGTAGTTTCCAACAAGTGTCCTTGGTGTGATTTGTGCGTTTGCAGTGGTCACAGAACAACTTTCCTGCCTTCTCAGTAGGGTTCTTGTAAGTCTCAGTGACCTCAGCAGGCTTCCTGATCACCAACATTGCTGAGCTATCAGTAGGGTGATCAGCAGGGTTGCTTTCCAGCATTACTTTCCTCCTGCTTTCCTCATGTTTGACTTCAGCAAACACAGATTTGAGGCTGGGGAGAGGTTTAGTAGCAAGAACTCTACCTCTAACATCATCAAGGGATGAGTTCAGTCCTGTAAGGAACTTGAATACCCTCTTCTTCTCAATGATATTCTTGTATAAGGCAGCATCCTCTACATCCTTCCATGGGTGAATTTCCAACATATCTAGGTGTTGCCATGCCTTAGATAGTTGGTTGAAGTCGAGTTACGAGACGGATCCCCTTGTCTACAATTTTGGATTTGAGCTTCAAGATCATAGACCTCGGATGTCTTGTCCTTTTTTGAGTAAAGGTCTACGGCATTGTCCCGGATCTCCTTTGCGGTATCATACATCATGAAGTTCTCATCGATCTCTTTTGTCATTGACCTCGTGAGGATGGTCATGACTTGGTTATTTTACGTATCCCATGCTTCAAACTTGGGGTCGGTTTCGAGCGAGGGCGGGTTTGGAGCCGGACAAGTATCCCATCTTGCTCGGCCGAGATATACATCTTCATAGATCTTGACCACGGCGGGTAGTTGTTGCCGTCAAGTCCGTGATTTGTAAATGAATGGTTTTCGGTGATCCCGGTCGCGAGGCGGTGGGACTCTCTGCGAGGGTGAGGAAGCTTCGGATAATGAAGACATTCTTGATATGAGATGAGAAGTTACGAGCGGGGTAATGAGATTTTGCGGCGGATTCAGGAGTTTAAGGCTCTGATACCATGAAGATAGTTTGAGAAAGTGATAAACACTAGAGTAAACTTCAACTTAGTTTATTCATCATAAAAGAGTGAGTATAAATAGGTACAAGTAAGTGAGAAAGGTCCTAGTAGAGTATAAGCTAGTAGAGAGCAATTAATCACTAGAGTCGGCTAGTATTAATTGCTAGAGTTGTCTATTACCTAATAAGACAAAAAGAGTTACTTTATGACTTTATGACATATTAATTGTTTACACAATACAATTAATATGTCTTACAATTAATGTGTCTCACAATTAATATGTTACACTAAAGTAACGTAATATTTCCACAATTTACTTATCCGCGGAACAAAATGTTTGTCTCCAAACATGTTGTCTTATAAAGGAAGTGTTTCTTCCAAAAAAACAATGGGAGTAAATAAGATCTCAATGAAGTTTGAGAACCATAAAGATATACTCAACCATTGGAACATGAGCAGACGCCACATAGTGATGAGGTGTAGAACACTGCTCATTGCACACAAAAGTTATGTTAGTTTGTGGATAACCTCAAGCTTGAAATGGCTGCTGGTATGTTAATCTTGAAGAGTGAATGTCTCACGACTTATTAAAGAATGTTTGAGAGGCAAGATTGAGAGATATGGCCATGAGCCATAATATCTGAATTAGATTCCATCAGTGACAACCAGGTTGTGAACTTAGTTTGTCTTACCTAGAGGGAAGGTACCTGGAAGGCTGACATGGAAAGTAATATGATTACCATAAGGCTATAGTGACGGCGGGTAAACCTTGCAATTATCTTTATGCTGCCAGCTGAGCCAAGTTCTATTCAGACTATGCTTGTTATAACCTCGTATCATGGCTATATGATAATGTTGAACACGTTGGGCAAACAACTCGATGTTCATAGACAATTACATAATATGTGAGCCCACGAGATCCATTTATGGCTCGAACAAGTTTCTCTAGATAATTTCTTTCTTTGATAATCAAAGGAGTTTGATTTAGTCAAAAGAAGGATATGCCCAATGTGCAGGATGGATAGTGGGAGTGTGTTACGATTTTTGAGTAAGGTACTAGATATCTCTCTCGAGAATCATCTCCCCATGTCACAGTCAATTAATGTTTGGTAGTTCAAGGTCTTTACGAAAGCACATGGATTGGAAGTTCTTATTTTAGAAATAAGAATCTATAGTGATAGATTTAACTGCTGTTAGATTATAGTTTACATATATAGATGTGATGCTAAAAGAGTTTAGCATAGATCGCGACAGGAGATACTACTGGCCGGTGTTCTCAAGATCTATCTATGTTAGGACGTAAGTCCTAAAGATAAGGTGAAAGATGGTGCTTATGGAAGGTTTTCTCCGCTGCTGCGATAGGAACCATCATAAAGGTAGTGCCGGATGTTCATAGTCCATGAACCGTCATGAGCAAGTATGAAAGTAAATCTGATGAATGTCAAGATTATCCTTAAACAAGTTAAGGATGGTTTCCTAGTTTATCGAAACTTGGAATCAGTTAAATATATTTATACAGACATATGTCCTGAGCCTTATGAAGGCGAGTTGGAGCTACAGTCTGGGTTTGCAATCACTTTGATTAAGTGATACAGTGAGCTGGAAATGTTCTTGGCTATGGGTCACTGTAAATTCTACAACTTAGCCAATGCACAGTAGTGCCCTTGGAGGCGCAACGGGAGCAGTACATGAATCTAGAAGGTTCATTCCTGAACCTTGTATGGTTCTTCCACATTTTCTATATAGCTGATATAGTAAGTGGATTCACTGTTTGAAGCAAGGACCAGGGTCTCGTCGGAGATTCATGTGTGTGTTGAGGCGGCTCCTTTTGACTTGATCAATTGGAGCATGTTATGAAGATAGTCTGAGTCCCCACAGATAGTGATCCGTTTATGGCAAGGCTGGTTGCGAGTATTGAATAAGATTCTTGTGTTTTAACTTGGTCTTGTGTGTACGAGTGATTGGTTTCAGGCCAAGTGGGAGATTGTTGAAATAGTGTCCTAAACCCAATCGGGTTGGACCGGATCCGACCGGGTCGGATCATTTCTACTATTTCTTTATGTTTATACATATATTAAATGGCTTTTCTGTTGTCGTATATTTGTTCTTTAAAAGAACCAATTGTGAATTGTTATATGATCACGTCCTTAGTATTAAACTGTGATAGAGAAACCATGATAGGCGATTATGGTTGATGAGTTCTCTAATCATTTTAATAAGTTTGATACTTAAAAGTCTCTAGGTTGATGTACTATTAAACAGGACATTGATAGTACAAATAGACTAGCATGTATTATGACTTCTGTCTTTAAGGGCAGGGATAGATCTCGTCTATCAAAGTGTATAGACACTTGGACTGTACGTGGACGTGTATTAGAGAATGCGTACGTTAGACTGACCCACTTACATTAAGTGTCACACTATGTGGCAGTTGTGTAATTATCCTTAGGACCTCAGTCTACATGGCATCACGGTGTGGATTGTCATGCTTTGACACTATTGAGGTTTCCCTTAGCCATGGGGCGATCATGCAGTAGTGATTGGGTGTGATATTGAAGCATGCAGAGTATACATGTTAATTCGTCCGGGAATCGCGTATCCTATAATTGGGATTGTATACCGAAATGGCCTTCTTATAAGGAATGTTTAGCTCTCGTGAATCTTTGCAAAGTGGGAGTAAATGTGTTATTCGAGAGAGCTTGATATCCAGATTATAAGATATGGTCATTGATGTTTTGACACTCGACGAACGACCTTATGGATATTATTACAGCGATAGGATTGTAAGTTACGCGGTAACTGTTTCACATGAAAGGTAGTAGTCATTGCATTTGACTCTTCCGATGATTGGGGGTCACGGTGTGTTGCTAGACGCTATCCCGTGATCGTTAGGCATGAAGAGCATTTTCATAATTTGCACTTTGTGTCTACGGCCAACATATTCGGAAGCCTATCGGGTCACACACATAGGAACATCTAGCCGGATTAAAATGTGGTTATAGTTAATAACCAAATAAGGAAAGAATTTATCTCATACTATAAAGGTTATAGTGGTAAATTAATATGGTGTTATTTATTTATTATGAATAAATATAACACAAGATATTAATTATGGTGATTAATTAAATATATGTATTGAGATACATATTTCGAATATATATATTTATGATATATATGTATTTTACAAATTAATTAATCATAGTATTATATTAATTAAAGAAAACCTCAAATCCGAAATTAGTGGGGAGGGAGGGACGCATTTTTCAAGTGTATAGGTTACATTTGAATTTTGCAATTTAATTAATAAGATTACCATAATATTAATATTAGATATTAATTGATTTTGAAAAAATAGATTTATGGTAATAATATAAAGATATTTTCAATACAAGATATTGTCAATATATAATTTAGAAATATATTTAATATAAGATATTTAATATTAATGAGATATATCTATCAAATATATTTTCCTTATTTTACTATTAAAAGGTTTTCTTCCTTTCTACTTTGTCTGGGGCACCACTTTCCCTATAAATAGGAAGTGGGTGTCAAGCTCTTTGGTACATCACAACTCTAAGAGCTAATAGTTCTTGTGAAAAATAGAGAGCTTCTTAGAGAGAGTTTTGAGAGAGATAAAATGCCGGTCTAGCAGCTGGATTTTTCTAGTAGAAATCCAATGGTGGATTCCGACGGGTTGTTTGTGTGGACTAGCGGTAGAGGCCGAACACTTGGGCGGCTCCGTGCACAACTACTCTCCTTAGACGGCCAAAGAATCGATCTTTTCGATCAAGCAAGGTAACCACCGTCTATTAGCTTAATTGTTTGTTGCTTAAACGAAGTCGATTTTGGGTAAAAGGAAATCAAAATTTTGAATTCCGGTGCGTTCCCGCTTATATTTCCTAACAGAAGACAACATTTGTCTCTTCACTGATTGGTTGATCTCTAGATGAGATGATAGATGTGAATTTAAGAATTCAAAAAATGGACCAAGTGCAAGCTAGATGATTCTTTTAAGCACTTAGGAATTATGAACTTGGTTTCTGGATTTGCTTTGAAGTTCTAATTATTCTGAAGACTTTTTAACAGAGTATTAGCACATGAAGGATTGTAATTCTCATTTTTTTTTCCTCTATTGAAGCCTTTCTATTTGAAGTTGATTTCTTGAATTTTGAATTACGCCCGTTGGCTCATTTATTGCTCAAGAAATATTCCTTGATTTTTCCTGATTTGTTTCCCTCAATTTTTCGTGATTCTTGATTCTTGATTTTAATTCCAACATCATTCCAAAATCCGTCCTTAATTTGATTTTGTATTAATTCATTGTCTTCCGTATTTATCACGTGTCGGATTTTCTTTTGCATCTTCCAGCTTTCTAAGTCAGCTGGCTCACTTGGTTAATCAACTTGCTTGATTTTTCAGTGTACTCAAATGGTTCTTCTATGCTGAATTGTTTGCTCATTCAGTCAGCTCACTTGATTATTCAGTCAACTTTATTCATGTTACTTAACTGACTTCTCCTGAGCTTATGTCTATTCAGTTTACTCTGCTGACATTTCTTAGCCGATTTGGTATGATTTTCACTGACCTTTATTTTGCGTGGGATCAGTGTACACCATTTTGTAGAAAATATTAATTCATCGCTTGATTGATATCTTAGACTTACACAAGGTCATCACAGACTTCATTGGTTTCAAGTCAGTCCCTATGTCTTCACTATACTGCGTTTGGATCCTCAACCTTGGTGCTTAGATTATCTTCAGCCTTTACTTCACTGAGCTGACCTACCCGACTACTAATTACAATGCTTAGTCTGACCAACCTATAAACAATGCCAAACTTCTAGTAAAGACTTATACATTTCAGTCTAAACTTGTTCCAGGCTAACTATAACAACTGGTATGACCATCATCAAAACTAATAAAATGTTCCTAACAAATATCTCCGTTTATTTCTGTGGAGTAGTCGGCACAACGCCAGAAACCACGTTAAATCACTATGTTCTTCTTGTTTATGTGTTTTATCAATTTTGCCAAAGTTTACGTTCAAGTTGCTTCTATTTTATATATCTTGTCATCTATTTCCACACAATATGTTCAGGGGAATCTGCTGTTGAATGGAGTTGATCTTCACCATAGGATTCTGTGATCAAAAGTCTGTTCTTTTGACAAGAAATATGTCGGCAACTAACGTAAAGATTGATAAATTTACTGCAAGAAACAGTTTTAGTATGTAGCAAATCAAAATGCGGGCCTTGTTTAAAACCACAGGGATTGTGGGCTCCTTTATCCATAAAGGGGATGCCAGTGCAGCAGATTATGCCAGTCTGGAGGAGAAAGCACATTCAACCATCAAGTTGTGTTTGTCTGATGATGTTATCGCAGAGGTTGTTGAGGAATACACCAATGCCAAGCTACGGTCAAAGCTAGAAACTTTGTATATGACTAAGTCATTGACGAACAAGTTGCTGCAGAAGCAGAGGATGTTTAGTCTTAGGAAGCATGATAGGGATCAACTGAGAGATGATCTTGATCAACTGAACATAATATTGCTGGATTTGAGGAATATTGATGTGAAGATTGAGGATGAAGATGCAGCTCTAATCTTACTGGTGTCACTGCTAGCATCTTATGAGAACTTTGTGCAGTCTTTCATAGTTGGGAAGGATCAGTGGCTTTGTAGGATATAAGGTCATCTTTATATGCTAGCGAGTTGAGACATAAGGTAGCAGGGGTAGGCAGTCAGGCTGTTGGACTAGTAGTCAATAAAAACAGTGGAAAATGGCATGGACAGTCTAGAAAGAAAAAATCCAAGAAGGCTGGGTCTAAAAGTCCAAAGTCCATAGGTGTCTTCAAGGAGTAGGGACATTGGAAGTCCATTTGTCCAAATAGAAAGAAACAATAGGAGAACTGTTCTGGCACAGCTGCTATGGCAGTTGAGCATGACTCCGAAGCGGACATGGTTTTGGTGGCAGGAGAGTCAGCACATCATGCTGATGTGTGGCTTCTAGACTTTGGGGCATCCTATCATATTTATCCACGCAGAGAGTGGTTCTTGTTGGGAGGATTTTGCATCATAAAAACAAAAGAAAATTTATAAACCTATACTTAACATGCAAACTAACTCCTAACCGACCAAATATCGGGTAGTTGATAGCATAGTAGGGTAAGTACAGGGTCGATCCATAGGGAATTGGGATGTTGAATCTAATTTCACTAATTCCTTTCAATTGTTACTTAGGAAAAACGAATAAACGAAAGAACAAATAAAATAAACGAAAGAGCAACTAAAATAAATCTAACCTACGAAATAAAATAACACAACCTAAACTAAACTAAAGATACATGGGATCAAACAGTGCACAAACCAAGTGATTTTTCAATCCTAGTTCATCTCATGATTTCAATTCAAATTGTGGTTTCACCTTTACACGAGATACAAATCCCTAATCTCTTAGTGAATCCGTATTCTCAAGCTATGAAATCCTACTCTCGTAGTGAATTCAATTTATCAATCTCTCCTTTCTCGAATGTTGAGATCAATATTCCATACAAAACGAAGGTGTAGATTCAAGTTAACTCTCGTATTTCAGAACCTAACAACCTAGATAATTAACCGATTAACTTGTCATCATTAATGATTAAAAATCCTATCTTTCTATGGTGATCTAGTTTACGCAACTTTCGTATGTTGTAAACATCAATAGCAAACCAATCTCTCGATAAAGTTCACACATAGCATCATAATCAAAGAAAGATACAAAATCAATTAAAATCATAAAAAACGAATAAGGACTGAATAAATTAAATAAATAAACTCACGTAGTTTGGTACATGATTGAATCCATGAATCGAAAAACGGAAGAAAACTACATCTAATCTAACCCCGGATCACCCGAGCACAAGGCTCGGGTGACCGGCCTTCAAACTCTCAAGATGCGGCTGCTGGCCTCTCTTTTGATGTGAAGAAATTTCTGAATGAATTTAGGGTTTGGGGCTGCTGTGCTTTTATAATAAAACTAAGTCGGTTGCTACAGTAACCTAAGTCGGTTTCAGCAAAAACGGCGGTGGACGCCCGTCCAGAATGCTTGGACGGATACTGGACGCCAGTTCAGCCAACGTCTGAACTCTCTGTATGTGAATTAGCTCCCTGGACGCACGTTCGCTTTATCAGACGCCCGTTCGATATAAACGCTTCTCGGACGCTCGTCGGCCTCAGATGAACGCTCGTCCATCTTGATGCAGAACGGATTTCTTGATAATTATCCTTTCTTTCCTCCATCTTTATCCTCTTGTAACATCTCTATCTCTTCATCAACACTTCAAATTCGACTTTAGACTCTTCCAAATCCTTTCCAAGTTAAAGATATGTATCTACACACATCGAAAAACATACCAAAACGTAACACAATTCCAAAACAACATAAAATCATCAAATAAAGCATACAAATCGATACGTTTTCATATTTTACTATTAAAAACACCATTTACTCAATATTTACATATATAGCTCAAAATCTATGAAAATCATACGAATGTAGGGGAAATTGATATAGAAAATATATATAAAAATCACTATAATTTAGCCCTTAACAACACCCCCACACTTAAAATTTTGCTCGTCCTCGAGCAAAACAAAACAAAGTCAAGCTCGAGACAAATAAACATCCATACAAATATGAAGTATATTCAATAACTTAGAAGTTCACCCGTGTAGTGTGTGCATAGCCATAATAAACTTCCACTAAGTTCCACAGTTTGAAAGTTATTCAAACCAAAACTAGCCCGGTTTCCCATCTAAGTTAGAAATATTCAAAAATTATAACAGGCACTTTACAAAACATACATATCCCAAAAAGAAATAGTAGAGAATATCTAAAACATTTCTGACAGACTCAGAGGATAATCCCTACAACATATCCTTCAGTTTATACTGGGTATAGATTAACGATAACTAAGTCCTTATTTATTCATAATAATATATTTCAATATTTTCACTTTTTTCACACTTTTCTAACACACATCAGAATAACCTTTTGCCCTCATAGCAGAATAGGACATTTCAAGATAATCCCCTACCTTACTCCAATCATAAGGCGGCTATAAACCGGCGTCGTGAGCTTTTGGTCATCATAGTGGAATAGGACATACGTGGTACACCCTACCTCACCCAAATCATAAACCGACTTCCGACACACACAATTACAATTATGTTTACTTAGAGATTTACGTTGGCGGTGGAAAAGATTATTTTCTAGTAGCACAGACCACTGAGCATAACACCTCAAGTAAACAATTTATTACTATTTCAAAGACTTAATCACGTTTCACTTATCACATTCAAACTTTCAGATATTCACAGTATGTCATACTTTAATCCTAGAATACAAACTACTAAACTTTTCAAGAATTGTACATAAGCAAAGAAACATGCTATAATCATCAAAAATCTCCAACTAAAATGGGGTAGACTTTCAACATTTAGCTCATCATTTACTATGGCATGTGAAAAAGAGTGTCGGGTGAAACAACTAAAATTACTAAATATACAGAATATAGCAAAAATGATTATAAACATCGAACAAAGACATGCAATGCTCACTCGGGACAAAACAAAAAATTTTAAAAATTTAGCACTTTTCATAGAAATATAACTAATTAAGCAAATGAACGTAGATACCTAACCTCTCCCCCACACTTAGATTGCAACTTGTCCTCAAGTTGTACAGAAATAAAAATGAAGAACTTAGCTGATTGGATGCTGGCAATTCCGGAAAAATCGGTAAAAACCAAAATTGCTGCATAGCTCAGTAGACTGTGGAGCATCACAGGTAAACTGAATTCATCGTGAAAGTGCACAATAGCTATCAAAAATATCCTGCAGACTTGATCAGTGCAAAAAGAGTCTACGGGGAAAAAGGATTATACATGTAAAACACATGGAAAAGAAGTTATAGAGATTCTTCAGATTAAGCTCATAGAAAGATGGAACATATACATGGAACATTACAAAATAGTAGGCTAGGTGCAACTACATGAAAATATACTAGAATGCAGCCTACATGATATGCAATCCTAAAAATAAAATAAATAAAAATAAATTCTGACAGGCTCAGGCTGAGCAAGTTGACCCCTGACAACTCTACAGTGACTACGGCCTATGCAGAAACTAAAATAAAAACGAGGTAGTATTACGGAAACCGACAGTTAACTACGCTCAAGAAAAATAAAAGAAAAATAGAAAAACAATGCAACTAGATGATATGCAGCTAAATGATATGCATCTAAGTGATATGCAAAAATAAAAGAAAATAAAAGAAAGAAAACTAGCCCACTCATTTGCAACATGACATGTATATAATAAACGTCTACCAGATAATGACAGTTACGATAAACGACAGTACTGTTCATTACATGCAGTGTAGACGCGCTTTAAGACTCGTCAAAGGTGATAGCATTATGGAAAACCAACGAGTTAGCTATACTAAAAGATATAACTCATAAGGTTTCCATCGTAGCAACGGAAAACCGACGAGTTACTACCCAAATGAGTTATAAAAATAACAAGGAAGCACATAAGTCTCAAAGCTCACAAGATTCATCACGGCGGTATGTAGCATACGGAAACCGACATTAGCTACTAATTAACACGAAGACCAGTTATAGCATACGAGAACCGACAGTAACTATAACTTGCATAGATGAATCATGTATAAGGAATAAGATCATTTACTTAGCATGAATTCATAGATGGAAAGGTATAACATTCATATTCAAGACATCTATGTAAAAAAATAAATAGGCCACAGATGCTCGAATGTAAGCAATCCATACTAAATAAAAGCATTAGGAATGAGATCAAGAAAAACCTGGACTACGGGCGGCGTTCAACACAACAGACGGGCGTTCACCTCAAAATACAGCTTTGGACGAGCGTTCAGCAAAACAAACGCTCGTTTGACTTGAAAACCAACCGGACGGACGTTCAGAAAGCATAGACGCTCGTCTGGTCCTTTAAACCAGAATAGAGTCGAAAATATTTGAACGGACGAGCGTCCAATACTTTCAAACGCTCGTTTACTGCGGCTAAAGAAGCGGACGGGCGTTCACTAACTTGAACGCTCGTCCATACAACGAATACACGGCGAGAGAGCGGGAAAACGCGGACAAACCCTAAAAACTTAAAACACATATTAACACAGATCACGGCGACCACTTTCAATTAAAGCACAAAGAGGTTAGATCGAGAAAACACATAAACACATACTTCACGTTTAAACAAATCGAGTAAAAAACTTTTGCACATTCTTAACCTTATGGTCATCGAAACACGGCAAAATAAAAACTCTCGATTTGGTAAACGCTACTTTTATTAAAACGAAAAATAAACGTAACAAAATCGAGAAATAACAAGATCAGATTCAACATGACACCTATTCCCCGGCAACGGCGCCACTTTTGTTGGGAGGATTTTGCATCATAAAAACAAAAGAAAATTTATAAACGTATACTTAACATGCAAACTAACTCCTAACCGACCAAATATCGGGTAGTTGATAGCATAGTAGGGTAAGTACAGGGTCGATCCACAGGGAATTGGGATGTTGAATCTAATTTCACTAATTCCTTTCAATTGTTACTTAGGAAAAACGAATAAACGAAAGAACAAATAAAATAAACGAAAGAGCAACTAAAATAAATCTAACCTACGAAATAAAATAACACAACCTAAACTAAACTAAAGATACATGGGATCAAACAATTGCACAAACCAAGTGATTTCAATCCTAGTTCATCTCATGATTTCAATTCAAATTGTGGTTTCACCTTTACACGAGATACAAATCCCTAATCTCTTAGTGAATCCGTATTCTCAAGCTATGAAATCCTACTCTCGTAGTGAATTCAATTTATCAATCTCTCCTTTCTCGAATGTTGAGATCAATATTCCATACAAAACGAAGGTGTAGATTCAAGTTAACTCTCGTATTTCAGAACCTAACAACCTAGATAATTAACCGATTAACTTGTCATCATTAATGATTAAAAATCCTATCTTTCTATGGTGATCTAGTTTACGCAACTTTCGTATGTTGTAAACATCAATAGCAAACCAATCTCTCGATAAAGTTCACACATAGCATCATAATCAAAGAAAGATACAAAATCAATTAAAGATCATAAAACACGAATAAGGACTGAATAAATTAAATAAATAAACTCACGTAGTTTGGTACATGATTGAATCCATGAATCGAAAAACGGAAGAAAACTACATCTAATCTAACCCCGGATCACCCGAGCACAAGGCTCGGGTGACCGGCCTTCAAACTCTCAAGATGCGGCTGCTGGCCTCTCTTTTGATGTGAAGAAATTTCTGAATGAATTTAGGGTTTGGGGCTGCTGTGCTTTTATAATAAAACTAAGTCGGTCGCTACGGTAACCTAAGTCGGTTTCGGCAAAAACGGCGGTGGACGCCCGTCCGAGAATGCTTGGACGGATGCGGGACGCGGTTCGGCCAACGTCCGAACTCTCTCGTATGTGAATTAGCTCCCCGGACGCACGTTCGCTTTATCGACGCCCGTTCGATATAAACGCTTCTCGGACGCTCGTCGGCCTCGGATGAACGCTCGTCCATCTTGATGCGAACGGATTTCTTGATAATTATCCTTTCTTTCCTCCATCTTTATCCTCTTGTAACATCTCTATCTCTTCATCAACACTTCAAATTCGACTTTAGACTCTTCCAAATCCTTTCCAAGTTAAAGATATGTATCTACACACATCGAAAAACATACCAAAACGTAACACGATTCCAAAACAACATAAAATCATCAAATAAAGCATACAAATCGATACGTTTTCATATTTTACTATTAAAAACACCATTTACTCAATATTTACATATATAGCTCAAAATCTATGAAAATCATACGAATGTAGGGGAAATTGATATAGAAAATATATATAAAAATCACTATAATTTAGCCCTTAACAACACCCCCACACTTAAACTTTTGCTCGTCCTCGAGCAAAACAAAACAAAGTCAAGCTCGAGACAAATAAACATCCATACAAATATGAAGTATATTCAATAACTTAGAAGTTCACCCGTGTAGTGTGTGCATAGCCATAATAAACATCCACTAAGTTCCACAGTTTGAAAGTTATTCAAACCAAAACTAGCCCACAGAAAATGTCTTTTCTGTGTATTATATTATTCAGCCCAACTAAATAATATTTTGCATATCAATTAATTAGCCCAGCCAATTAATTATCACTGAGGCCCAAAAACAGGAAAAACATCCGAATTACAGGAGCCACATCGGGGACCATGGACCTATAACCAGTAGCTCCAATAACTAATTATTCATCGAACAGAATAAGTACATTAATTATTAATTCCGGGATTACGCCACCATAAACCCGAAACTGAACTCTACCGATTATAGATGTATACTTATACTCAACCCATAGAGTGAATAAGCGTCCATTGATATAATCACTACATACGGATTAACCCTCCATAGATCGTCCATTCGAGTGGGAAGTCTCCGTGAACCCGACTCGAATATCTTATCCTTATTTACCATTAACCCCCGATGATCAATTAGCACACATATCCGACTAGTAGCTAATTAGTCAAATGTGAACTCCCGGGATCGATCACTTTCTTAGGGCTAACAAACAAGGGATGTCTCTCTACTTCCCGCGAGGAAGGAATGGATTCCATGTCCGTGAAAATCGAACTACTCACTCATCCGGAGATAGTGCCAATGAGAAGTGGCTTGGAATACATATTAAAGTGAACCGTAACTAACACATCAAACACTACCCCGGGACAAGCAGCATCCTGTGATCACCTCAGGATTAAGGTTGATCCATATATGATCATCTAATGATTTAATAAGATTCCTCGATTACGGAATTATACCGAGAAATTCGATTAAATCGGTCCGCCCTATATGAATGCCATCATATATAAATGCCCCACGTAGGTACCCTCTACCGACAGTCCGGATAAGACTATCACACCCTAAGGTGTTCGGGCGCATTATTGGTGTTTTAATCAAGAGACCCTAAACTCGATTAAGTTCACCACGGACTAACGATTTAAGTATATCACCACTAACTCAATCCTCACGTGCATGCCATACACCGAGTTAAGCGGTTACATACCGATATACTAGGGTTTGCGAGTAAAGTGTATTATTTACAAGCACAAAGCAAGTAATAAGGTGAGATAAAATCTGTCATCCATTGTTAAAAACAATTACACAAATTGTCTTTCGGGCACTACACCTAACAATCTCCCACTTGCACGAAATGACAAGCAACGATTGTTTTTAGAGCACACCCTTTCTCATCTTATTCACAACACTCTCCCACTTGCTCTAAAAGCATATGAGACATATCCATCAATGCCGTACCCTCCAAGCACTCGACTTGGTACACTGATTAGTTAGGTTGTCGACTCGAGACGATCTTTAGGATTGAAACGTTGTCGGTCCTTCCAATCAGGCGGTACTCTCTCTCAATATGCTTTTGACCTCTGGTGACCGAGAAGATCCTTCTAAGCTATCTCTTCACTGTTTTCACAATGAAGTGATATCGGCTTATCAGACCTGGAATTACTCCTAGACCAAAAAGGAAATTCTAAGCACTATGAGTAAACACTGAGCCCGAGATCAACTTAATGATCATCCTTAATCTGACTACAAGTCAGAATCAGTGTAGTCAACCATATTCAAGTTTGCACCTGAATATACAAGCATATGATTCCTCGTTCTCTAACGATACTTGAGGACGTACTAAACCGCTATTTTATGCTCGAATCCGAGATTCGACTACTATTGACTTGTGACAACCTGACTTGCCGTTATCCAAGAGAGACTCTATCCCATTTTCTCTTTATCCGAAGATTTAGAGAATCATTCCTGAGAGGTAGGGTAGGACAACTCTCGATGAATGCTGCAACCATATATGCATAATCATCTTATTCAATAAGATCAGTGGGATAGCCAATGACTCATTCTCGTGAATTTGACCGAATCAAATTCTTAGAATATAGTCCAATTCTATCATCCAGAGAATCTTGGCGTGTCAGTTTCCGACTTCAGATAGCACACCCATGTTGTTTCCAACCGTTTTAGTGTTATCATTTATGAACACTAATGCTACTACTTTACCAATATTGATATCCAGTCTACGAAAAAACTTATCAATATTTTGGTCAAGTCCACATATTTTAAAACATGTGACTTTTAAATGACCGAGAGGTTCTCTTAAATCCACAAAGGATATAAGCCATGGCGATCTTCCTACCAATGGTTCTTTCGAATAAATTAAGATATCGTTAGTCTCGCAAAAAAGGTATTAGGGAATCACACCTATCTTCTGCTTTGTAACGAATCCGTTATTCATTCTCGGCTAAAACCCTTCTATTCTCGAATGAATTCGAGATTCCGTTGTTCGGCAAGAAAGTCTCGGGGAATCACCCCTATTTTCTCGCTTTCTAACGAAATCTAGCAAGACCGAGTGGTGAGAGAGTTCAAGGTCCGGTTAACTCTCTACTTGTCGGGAATCACCCCTATACCACTCAACTTTGCGCTCGAAAGTTTAAACTTTCCTATTCATTCGTTTCTTTTCTATGTAGATCCAATTGCTCCCCACCGGGCCCGAGACACTCGGGTGGTTCTACAATAGATCGAACAAAAGCGGAGTACAAAAACTCCATTCACGGGGTTAAGGTGTCAAACCAACCTCTATGATCAAAATCCTATACGCCCCACTAAGAGCCATAGGTTATCAATCACCCCACAGACCGTAAAGTCCACAAAACCACAATGGGTCAATGGTTAAACCATACTCCCCATTGCGTGGTGGATTGACATCCTGATCTAGTAGTATTTATCAGTGTAATCACCAACAACCGATGTTGGACGTGGTCTAATTAAATCAGATAGTAACTACCTTTGGGTAACCGTACTCCAAGGTTTAAGGTTGTTACTTATAGATTCTATCAGAAGGCTTGTGATAGTTCAACCGTCACTTTCTGATCTCAAGAATCTTATAATCAACCTTCACTCGTCTTATTAAGATATTTCACGAACAGTCACAATCTGAACGTATGCGCAAAATCTCCAGTCCTACCTTCAAGCATTAAATGCTAAATGCCTACATTTATGGAAGTGGTGTGACCCGAATTCACTCATTATCCATAAATTCACTGGCATCTTCTGGTAGACTTCTCGGTTTACATAATAATGTTAACCGTTATTTTGCAACCAATTATCTTAATCGAGTTTAACAGTGTATTGTAGTACATCAATAACTATATAGGGCAAGTCTATGGTTTCTTTTTCAGTGAGAAACATTCCACTAGGAGGCAGGCTGAGCATCAGTCCCAAGACTATGCTATAGCCTATTTATGAGCATGGAATACTCTATTCTCTGCTAAAATCAGAGAATCCTACTCGTATTCTTTTGATAAACTAAATCGCGTTTCGAGTAGTTATCAGACAAAATGTCACCACTCAAAAACTCCCACTAGCTTGTGTCTCTCACTAGACCCCGAAGGTCATGATGAACAAGCTATGTTACCCCTTCAAATCTATTACCCTCTCCCGATTGAAAGGAAACTTAGTCATTGTTCCTTTGAGATAGTGTTCCTAGACTGGGAGATAGGAATCACCCTTAGCCAGTCGTCAGGTCTTATCTCTAGGATATATGCACTAATTAATAGATATTGAAGGGTCGTTTATCTTAATACGGAAACCTTTTACCTTTAATAGTTTTAGACGTGTTACACATACCTATTCAGCTTTTCTTAATGGTTTTGTCTTTATCAAACAAAAGTCCGAGTCACAGATTCGTACAACAAATGTCATCTTCACTTTGTTTAAGGCAAGCGTAGTATCGAGATGAAAGTGAATCCATTTGTTTCAACGAATCTGTAAACAGAAAAATAAATTTTTTCTGTGATATTCAAGGATAGAATCCGAAATTCATTTCCTTATATCACTCCCACTATTATAGCTGAAATTACTGCCCGTTGTTACTCTATTAATCGTTAATGCACGGCCTTCCTTGTTCTTCCAAAGAACTAAGCTACCGAGTCAAGTTACTCGGTTAAGAAAGTCGCTAAGGATTCATTGGTTAGTGATCCGAAATCACTTTCCTTATCCTATACTTTCTTTAATTAATGTTTCGGTTTAGCCTCAAAACTTTAGTTAAGATGATTAACACTTATAGACATTCTTTCCCATTCTCAACTTTCCTTAAAAGGAAATAGTCTTGAACTAGCAGTTCAATTGAGTAGACACTACTTGTGAACTGTGGGATGTCTAATAAAAGCGTTACCCAGTGGGACTAATTTTCTAATAAATTAGAAAAACATAAGATAAAAGCTCCCACTAGTTTATCGGTTCCAAATACCGTCTAACTAGCGACACTTAAATTTATGATTCTCCAATTTTTCTATTAGAAAATTTCTCGTGTAGACACTACACAATTAAAATTCACTAGAAGAATTTTTTTTCGTCCCAATCATCTTTCAAACTAACTACGGTTGTCTCTCGTTCTGCACGAGTGACAGCAGTGACATGCCTATTTACGTCACTTAAGTTTTGAAGGCTTCAAGAGAAATATCTCTTCCGAAAAATTAATCGCATGTGAGATTAATAAATACAACGTTCTAGTTACTTACCACTTTTTAACGAAGTCATTACTAGTCAATTTTACACTAGCAGTCTAGTACCCTAGAGAGATATATAAGTAGTTGTAAATAAAATTGACAGAACATAAATCCAAATCATACACTACTAATAAATTTTAGGAACATAAACTAAGTACTTATAGTCTATCCTACCGTTCCAAGGATTTAATCTAATGCCTCAGTGCCGCCTTAGGGTAGGTCAAAGAGGTTTCGATTAATATTGAAGATCAGATTGAGAATCGAACATCTCATTTGTGATCGTCAATCACCTTTCCTTTTTCAGCCAAGGTACTACCAAAAATACCCTTTATGAGTGTGACCTACTATCTCAGATTTTTAGGTAGACCCCGAGTGTGCCGCCTTAGGGTCGGTCAGTGACCCGACGAGTACCCAAAATCCTATCCTTTCGGAGACCAAGCCTTGAATTTTGATAGCGGTGAAGGCCTTCCTTAGGGAGGCCGGTCCCAGGCCGGCACGAGGCGTCACCATTCTCTCACGTTGCTTGTGTCAACAGTAGAGGCCGTGGGGTCGGCTGTCGCCCCTCCCGCTCCCACTCAATATTTTGAAAAAGTGGTGGGTTTACTGATCACGTTTTTGGACTTGATGTTACATTAAGGAACAATAAATCATAGGCCCGAATGTTGTCGGTTATGTGGGCTAGCCCACCCGACCTATTCGTTAGAACATATGTGGCCGTCGGACGGGTCAAGGCTAGGAGAGGTCCGTTGAGCCGTAGTGGCACTTCGGATGGCTCTGTATTGCCAGACCCCCGTGCAAACGCCACACGTGGAGGGTGAAGTCGATTGAGCCGTAGCTACTGTTGACCACCCAACCGTGGTTAAACCACTTTCGAACCTGTTTGCCCGTGATTATCCAGTCCTTAAACATCAAACTTTCACGTAGACACTACGGAACAAAAACGTAATCTCGTCTTAGGTAAGGTGGAATTCACCGAGAATCCAACACCTTAACCACGAGGTTTCGGAATTTTACTCCTTATGCTTTCGCGAGTGGGATTCACCGAGAATCCATCACCCAACCTCGACGATTGAAAAAACCCGTGTTCCTCGGTTTTTACCCTAATTAGTTTCTAATTAATATCAAACAATTAATTAAAACTAATCCGTGTTTTATACATGCCTAACTAATTCCTCGAATTAATTTCTACATGTATGCATATGGAGTGGAATTCATGATATGATGCATGTCATGGCAATTTTCCGGTTCTACTCATACAATCTACACATGTATACTAGTGCGGAAAATAAACACCGAGATGGACCGTTGGCACCCCCGTAACTAATCTATTCGAAAATAAATTAAAACCCTAATCTGCAGCTGTTAGGAATCTTCGACGATCGGAATATCAAACGAACTTGGATCGGGATGAAACTTTCCAGATCTGATCTTCATTCTTCGGACTTCAAGATGGACGGTCGGATCGGAGCTTTGACTTGTCAATCTTCCTCAGTGAGCCGCCCAACTTGCTGCTGAAACAGACTCTCACAGCAGCGCATCATATACTTCCCGAGATCGATCGGGGATGAAGATGAATCCCGATCGTCCTGAAAATTTTATCTCACGTCCAAAACTCCATGATTATCGATCTGACCGGTCGGATTTTAATTTGAACGGTCCAATTGTTCCCAGAAAATCGAAGAAGTCACAGTTAGGGTTTCTGTGAATCCTGCGTTTTTCTGTTACAGCAGCCACTTCGCAGCAACGAACGGAAACCCAAAAGGACTCTGATCGACACCAAAATTTGTGGGATTGTTCATCAACTTCCAATATTGATTCTGACCGGAGGGATCTTCGTTTTAACGGCTCAAACAACGGAAAAAACGAAAAGACTAAACAGCTAATGTACAGATCTATTTTCTGGAAATTAAAATTGCAATAATACATAAATTACATAATTTCCTATACTCATATGAACGAATTTTCATCGTTTATATGAGTTTACAATAGATCTACCGGGAAAACGGTGCCAACCCCAATCCATCTCTTCAACCATAGCAATTTAAAAATTATTAATGCATAATAATAAGTAAAATATCACCTAATGCAATTCCACTCCTTTAAATCGTTTAATTACGATTATGACTATATAAATCGTGGAACCTGGCTCTGATACCACATGAAGGATGCAGGTTCTTAGATCTAAACGAGTTAGATCTATGCACAGCGGATGGATCACGATTCATATGACACAATTCATAATTAAAGGACTTAAACTACTACAAGGGGGTTAAGATCAAGTTACCAATAGTAGGAAGAGAAGCCAAGATCTTCCAATGTGTTCTCCAAACGGTGGTTGGTGGACACCGATCCTTGGATTTGAAACCTCCTTGATATGATTTCAAGAAAAACTCCAAGTTTTTCTTCAACCAAAAACCCAAGACAAGAAACAAATTTTTCTCTCTTTATTCTAGTGTGGGGGGCGAAATTTTGCACTTTTTTTTGTCTTGGAAGAACTCTCTTTATATAGGAGAGTAAATCCTTGGCCTCCAAGTTTCTAATTAATTAAATAAATAATTAAAAAGAAATCACAATAAAAGATAATTCCATTTATAAAAGATTGTGATTAATCAATCAATCAATTACAAAACAATTATCTTTTATTAATTAATTATTTAACAAGTAAATAATTAATCACATAAGAAAATCAATTCTTGCCCTTTTAATAGCTAGGAGGCGCCACACACTAGGGTTTAGGCACACAGAAAATGTCTTTTCTGTGTATTATATTATTCAGCCCAACTAAATAATATTTTGCATATCAATTAATTAGCCCAAACCAATTAATTATCACCGAGGCCCAAAAACGGGAAAAACATCCGAATTACGGGAGCCACATCGGGGACCATGGACCTATAACCGGTAGCTCCAATAACTAATTATTCATCGAACAGAATAAGTACATTAATTATTAATTCCGGGATTACGCCACCATAAACCCGAAACTGAACTCTACCGATTATAGATGTATACTTATACTCAACCCATAGAGTGAATAAGCGTCCATTGATATAATCACTACATACGGATTAACCCTCCATAGACTGTCCATTCTGAGTGGGAAGTCTCCGTGAACCCGACTCAGAATATCTTATCCTTATTTACCATTAACCCCCTGATGATCAATTAGCACACATATCTGACTAGTAGCTAATTAGTCAAATGTGAACTCCCGGGATCGATCACTTTCTTAGGGCTAACAAACAAGGGGACTGTCTCTCTACTTCCCGCAGGAAGGAATGGATTCCATGTCTGTGAAAATCAGAACTACTCACTCATCTGGAGATAGTGTGATAACTAGATTTTGGATCTAGATTGAGGAAATCAATGAAGGAACAAGAACACGAGCAAAACTTAGCTTTTCCTTGGAATCAGCACCTCGGAATCACCAAGTTGAGAACGTCACAACAAAGGTTGCTCAAACCTTTGATAGATTCTCAAGTTATCACTTACCTAATCAGCAAGGTAACATGAATAACTCACAAATTTTCAATCACTGAAAATTCTTATACAATATATAATTATCACTCAAAAGTTGTCTAGCTTACAAATGAAAATTACAATGCTTTATATAGGTAATAAGTAGGACTAGAATTCATGCACTAAATTTGAAAAGACTCCTAGAAATTATAATCAATAATGGCGCCCTTTGCTCTTCCAAGATCAGCCATAAATTCTCTTGGATGTATCTTCCAGATTCAATGTGTCTTGAATGCTCCAAATACAATGTATTTTGATCAGCAGCTTTCTCGGTCTGTATCTTGCGCTTCGTTTATCCAATGAATACAAACCATATATGAAAATTATAGTTCTCGAAGAGAGCTACAACTTTCATGAAGGACTTAATTTCATACAGAAGAGTTATAAGGGTCAAAATTGCTAAATACAGTAGCTGCGCTTCAGTTTCCAGAATTTGCTGAATAATTCTAAAATAGTAATGTGTCTTTAATGTTTGGGCTTTGATAGTTTGCCAATATGGTTCATATCATTCCCTCCCGGCTAAAAATGATTCGACCTCGAATCAACAAGATGTCGTAGAAGTGCGCACCATCAATCTTGACACCAAGTAACCTCCACAAGAAATCCCAAAGATATGCCGGGGTCAAAACTTACGCGAAAAAGAACTTGAACGCATGAGGATTTGGAGTATGCGCACCATCTTGCACCAAAAGAATACCAAAACAACCTCGTGATTTGGATATATTTGGAAACGAACCCAAGGTCGGAAACAAGAGAATTAGATAAATGCAAATCCGGAGATACGTCAACATGCACCAAATACGGATCAGCAAATCTGTGCTTCAATATGCCACTATCCTCAACAATATGAATATCAACTATAGGAAGAATAGGGGCTGCATATGGAGTATCCATAACCACTAACTCATCCACTGTATCAGCAGCACTATCACCGGCAACATTGAAATCACTGACAACCTCAGCCTCAATGACTATCTCTTCAACTACATTCGGGTGTACTTCAGCCTCAATGACTATCTCTTCCTCGGTGGTAACAACAACAACGTCATCCACAATATTTGTATCAGCCACGGTTTTGGCCTCAAACTGAACATTATCATCGTGCACCACATCATTAAGAGGATTTGGAACAATACAGTTAACATGATAGAATTTTGGTGCCTTGCCCCGTGCAGCTTCGGCAATAGTTATACCATACTGCAGAAAGAAAAGCACGTCTTCAGCCGTCGATTTTGCGCCAAATATCCTCCTTCGTCTTGCGTCAGTATGTTTGTAATGCTCTAGTTCCTTCTGTAATCGAGCAACATTTTCTTGCAGAAGTTGTCGTAAAGGTATTCCTTTTCGCTCCGCGAGGTAGTCATTTTGTTCCCTCACAAATTCAGCGTCGGCTTCCTTGACATAACACGGATAATATAGTTTTGGATCATATTCCATATAGTACACAAATCCATTGTAGCGTATCGTACCACAACGACCCCACTTCATCTCAAACTCGGATAATTCCCGAACGTGAACACGAAATGACAGCAATTTTCATGACCAAACGGTAAGGAATTTGAAAAGACACAAAGAACAAAAGTTGTAGATAATGAATTTTTTAGAGGATATCAAAATTTCAAATCATTTGGAGGTGTATAGGTCGACTAATCAATCGTTGTTTGACAAGTGATGCAATCTGTCAAAAATTTCTCAGATTGATAACAGTGACTTACGGGGCCTATTGTGACCAAACTATTACGATTTTGGAAAAACTCAAACGATGAAAGTTGTAGAACAGAGAATTTCCAATGGGGTCACCAATTTTAGGGGAATTTGGAATCGTTTAAGACACCTAAATCGAAATCGTATAAATATGTAGTGCTTTGCGAGAAAACGTTTTTTTTTTTTTTTTTTTTTTTGATAGAATGGACGAAAATAAAGAAAAGAAAATGATATTTGATACCTCAATCCCTGCTCTCTGATACCAAATGATAACTAGATTTTGGATCTAGATTGAGGAAATCAATGAAGGAACAAGAACACGAGCAAAACTTAGCTTTTCCTTGGAATCAGCACCTCGGAATCACCAAGTTGAGAACGTCACAACAAAGGTTGCTCAAACCTTTGATAGATTCTCAAGTTATCACTTACCTAATCAGCAAGGTAACATGAATAACTCACAAATTTTCAATCTTTGAAAATTCTTATACAATATATAATTATCACTCAAAAGTTGTCTAGCTTACAAATGAAAATTACAATGCTTTATATAGGTAATAAGTAGGACTAGAATTCATGCACTAAATATGAAAAGACTCCCTAGAAATTATAATCAATAATGGCGCCCTTTGCTCTTCCAAGATCAGCCATAAATTCTCTTGGATGTATCTTCCAGATTCAATGTGTCTTGAATGCTCCAAATACAATGTATTTTGATCAGCAGCTTTCTCGGTCTGTATCTTGCGCTTCGTTTATCCAATGAATACAAACCATATATGAAAATTATAGTTCTCGAAGAGAGCTACAACTTTCATGAAGGACTTAATTTCATACGGATGAGTTATAAGGGTCAAAATTGCTAAATACAGTAGCTGCGCTTCAGTTTCCAGAATTTGCTGAATAATTCTAAAATAGTAATGTGTCTTTAATGTTTGGGCTTTGATAGTTTGCCAATATGGTTCATATCATAGTGCCAATGAGAAGTGGCTTGGAACACATATTAAAGTGAACCGTAACTAACACATCAAACACTACCCCGGGACAAGCAGCATCCTGTGATCACCTCAGGATTAAGGTTGATCCATATATGATCATCTAATGATTTAATAAGATTCCTCGATTACGGAATTATACCGAGAAATTCAGATTAAATCGGTCCAGCCCTATATGAATGCCATCATATATAAATGCCCCACGTAGGTACCCTCTACCGACAGTCCGGATAAGACTATCACACCCTAAGGTGTTCTGGGCGCATTATTGGTGTTTTAATCAAGAGACCCTAAACTCTGATTAAGTTCACCACGGACTAACAATTTAAGTATATCACCACTAACTCAATCCTCACGTGCATGCCATACACTGAGTTAAGCGGTTACATACTGATATACTTAGGGTTTGCAGCAGTGTATTATTTACAAGCACAAAGCAAGTAATAAGGTGAGATAAAATCTGTCATCCATTGTTAAAAACAATTACACAAATTGTCTTTCGGGCACTACACCTAACAGATAATGGTCTAGAATTCTGCTGGTCTGAGTTTGAAGAGTTTTGGAGAAATGACTGTATTGCTAGACACCATATAGTCAGGAATACTTATAAGAAGAATGGGGTAGCTGAGAGGCTAAATGAAACTCTTCTAGAGAGGGGGCAAGATGCATGCTCTCTAATGCCGGTTTATCAATGAGATTTTGGGTAGAGGTTGTCAGCACGACCTGCTACGTAATCAGCAGGAGTCCTCACACAGGGATCAGTCTCAAGACACCAATTGAGATATGGTCAGGCAAGCATGTTGAATACTCAGTTCTAAGGGATTTTGGAAGCACAATTTACTATCATGTTAGTGAAGGGAAACTGAAGCCAAAAGACAAGAATGAAGTAATTGTGGGGTATGGTGATGAGGTGAAGATTTATAGAATCTGGTCATCAGTAGAGAACATGGTCATTCTCAGCAAAGATGTCGTTTTTTATGAAATTTCTATTCTCGTCACATCAGTGGGGAGTCTGCTGATTCTGAAACCAGTGCTGAATCTGAGAAAGCTGACAGTAAGGTGGAGCCTCAGGTGGAGTCAGCTGAGACGCAACACTTAGCAGACAATAGTCAACACTCATCTGGTCTGGTAAGGCATCTACCAAAATCTGGTCCAAGACAGTCAACTGAATGGGGGTCAGCTGATAATCAAACAGGGGACATAAGTCAACAAAGTATAACTGTCAGCATAGCTAGAAGATCCAGTGTTGGGATACCTCCCAAGAGGTATGAGTTTGATTAAATGGTTGAATATGCCTTTCAAGTTGCAGAGGAAGTGGATGGTGATGAACCATCTACTTATAGGGAAGAAGTGACATGTTATGAATCATCTCAATGGCTTGCTACCATGGGAGATGAGATGGAGTCATTACCGAAGTACCAGACTTGGGATCTAGTCAAACAGCCACAAGACAGGAGAGTTGTTACTTGCAAATGGGTCTTCAAGAAGAAGGAATGAATGACATTGGTGGAAGAATCAAGTATAAGGCATGTTTGCTTGCAAAAGGGTTCAGTTAGAAAGAATGGGTGGACTTTGAAGAGATATTCTCACCAGTGGCCAGACACACTTCAATCATAGTGTTACTAGCAATGGTGGCACATCAAGATCTTGAACTTGATCAGTTAAGGGTGAAGACAGTTTTCAACATGGTGAGGTATATAAGGAGATATACATGACTCGGCCAGAGGGTTCCAAGTTCCTGGCAAGGAAGGACATGTTTGTAAGTTGAAGAATTCCTTGCATGTACTTAAGCAAGCTCCAAGGAAATGGTACAAAAGGTTCGCCAGTTACATGAACCAGCTGGTTTAGAGCAGAAGTCCATATGAATGTTGTATTTACCACAGTCACCTGAGAGATGGATCATATATCTATCTTCTTTTGTATGTGGATGACATGTTGATAGCTGGTAAAAGAAAGTCTGTTATTCAAAATCTGAAGGACCTTCTCAATGCTGGATTTGAAATTAAAGATTTGGGAGTTAGGTGTAGTGCCCGAAAGACAATTTATGTAATTGTTTTTATTTAATAAATGATAGATTTATTTCATCTTATTATTTGCTTTGTGCTTATATTTAATACACTGCTGAAAACCCCAAGTCATATCATATGTATCCATATAACTTAATGTGTGTCACACATGAGGATTAAGTTTATGGTGATACACTTGAACTATTAGTCCGTGGTGAACTTAATCAAAGTATGTGGTCTATTGATTAAACCACCATTAATGCGTCCAGAACACTTTATGGTGTGACCGTCTTATCCGGACCGTCGACATTGGTTGTCTAAGTGGGGCATTTATATATGATGAGAGTCATATAGGACTGGACCGATTTAATCTGTGTTTCTCATATAATTCCGTGATTGAGGAATCTCATTAAATCAAAAGATGATCATATATGGATTAACCTTAATCCTGAAGTGATTGCATACACCTACTGGTTTCAGGATAGGGTTTGATGTGTTTGTTAAGGATCGCTAAGAGGCGCGCTCCGAATCACTGTCACGTTGGCACTATTCTGGAATGAGTGAGAAGTGTGTGTTTTACAGATATGGAATCCATTCCTTCCTACGGGAAGTAGAAATACAATCCCCTTATTTGTTAATCCTATAAACTGATCAATCTGCGGTGTTCGTATTGGTTATGAACTAATTGATCACTAGTGGGTTAATGGTAAATAAGGATAAGAGGTATTGAAGAAGGTTTACGGAAATAATCATGCTTCATTACGGAAAGTCTATGGAGGGTTAGTTTATATGTAATGATTATATCAATGGACACTTATCGACTCAACTCGGCGTTTTGAGAATAAGTTATATCTATAATCGATAGAGTTCAGTTTCGGATTTATGGTTGCGTAATTCCGGAATTAATGAATTAAGTAGAAATTTTCTGTTCGTTGAATATTTTATTTAATTTATTGTAGCTACTGGTTATAGGTCCATGGTCCCCGGGTTGGCTCCTAACACGCGAGTGTTTTCTCGTTTTATGGAACTTCGAGAATAAATTAAATAACTGGTCTATTTAATGAATATGCAATATTATTTATTTGGTAAATAATATGTAAAATAGAAAAGACATTTTCTATTAAAATTAATGACATAAGTGGCGCCCCAAATGTGGATAAGTTAGGAAAAGAAATTTTCCTAGATTATGCCACATGTGTAATTAATTAATTATCTATTTGTTGGATAATTAATGGAAGAATAAGAGATTGTTTTTTTGAGAATTATCTCTTATCTTTTGGCAAATATCTTTCTTGTGGCAATAGATAATTGTGGTGTGAAAATGATAACTCTCTTGGCTTGTTATTTTCCTATATAAAGAGAGTTCCTCCCAACACAATAACACACATAATTGCGCCACTTTTCACAAATAGAAGAGAAAAATTAGTTTCTTGTTCTAGTCATTAAGAGGAGAAAAACTACGGTTTTTATTGGGCATATTCGAGGAGGTTCTATGGCGAGGATCGACGTCCACCAGTCGTCGCTAGGAGATACAATCCGGAAGACTGCAGCTTCTCCCCTTTGGTCGACTATTTCTTCCTCTCCGTTTAGGTAAATCTTCAACATTCTCATAGTTATATTAATTATTTATGCGAATCAAATCGTGGTAAAATCGCATGCGAATTTATTCATAGCTTCCGCTTTGCAAGATCGAGTGTCTCGATCGGTGCTGTGAATCAGATCTGACGATCCAATTATTGATCGGATTCGGATTCGGGTTAATGTATATCCAGCATGTGGTATCAGAGCCAGGTTAAAGTGATTTTGCGATCTTGATTGCATAATTAATTAATAAGGAGTGGAAAAGAATAAAATTGCATCTTTTAATTGTTTTTATGTGATTGAATGTTTTGGTTGACGAGATGGATTGGGGTTGGTATCTGTTTACCGTTAGATCTATTGTAAACCCGTTTTTTTGGGTATAGGATATCATGTAATTTATTTTTGCAATTTTAATTTTCTGGAATTTTTTTTAATTCGGCCGAGGCCTATTTATTTAATTCGGACGAAGACTCAGAAGAATAAAAGCACAGTGATTAAGTCACAGGTTCAATTGTGCGCAGACCCGAGTTCGAATCCCCTTGGCCGGATCAATTCTGAAAATTTGTGTGTTTTTCTTTTTCTGTTCGAAAAAAATAAAATAAAACTTGTTCGAAAAAAAAGCCGGAACCAAAAAAAACGACGAAAAAAAAAGAGGGAGGGGAGAGTTGAACTCGGGTGGTGATGAAGGAAAGGAGCTTCAACCAACTCAGCTAGAAGGGTTTTTTATCGAAGATCTGGAGCAAAAAATTCTTATACCCGTCGGCGGCTGCACATAATTTTAGGGTTTATTTATTTTATTTTATAGATTAGATACGGAGGTACTTACGCTCCATCTCAATGGTTTATTTTTCGCATTTATTTTCTTGTATGATTATTTATGTGATATAACCATGCCATGCATCATATTCATGAATTCCACTCCTAGCATATGCATACATGTAGAAAATTAATATTGAAATTAATTAGACATGTATCAACACGATAATTAATTTAGATTAAAAATAAATTAAATTAATTAAAGGAAACAGAATTTTATCGGGATATAAAATTGTTGGACTTATTTTTTAGTTTTGATGATGAGTGCCAGACTAGCTGTTATAGTGCAAAGGCAAAAAGTTGTCTAGATCAAATGTATAGGTTTATTAGAGTTTGATTCATAAATAGGTTTGATCAAACAAGCACTGTAATGGTCAGCTGAGCTTTTTCAGTAGACTAGTCAATATCAGTAGGGTAGATACGTAGACTAGTCAGGAACCTGCTGAAGACTGAAGACTGAAGGCTGAGGGCTCAAACTCAGTTACAGAAGGCTAAGGGATCAAACTTAGTAATTAAAGTCAAGGATATGGAATCAGAATTTAGGCAAGTCCGTGATGACCTAAAGCGATTACATATACCTTGTGTACAAGGTCTAAGTTCCATAAGTTGAATGATGTTTGGAACTTGGTTATATTCAAAAAGGTGTAATCTAACTTCACAAATAAAAGTTAGATAAAAGAAGTCAGCTGCATTGTATTTTATACACAGCAAATTGGAGTTCAGAAGACTGACATGTATCACAGCAGACTGATGAACCTGCTGATGAAATACCTCGGGTAATTCAAGATTACATTGGAAGATTACATTGAAAATGACACCACCTACCTCGATTTATCAAACAAATCAAGGGTGAGATTAAACGGACGTTGGGATGATTGATTATTATCCAATGGATACAAGTCAAAGGGTGGACGGTCGCACCTTGTCAAAAAGGAATTCGACGGTGTCGGTCCTATGAATAGTGACGAGAATGCAAATCAGATGGGACAAAAACAAGGAACGGTTACATTTGAATTTCAAACACAAGTCACATGTTCTCCTACCTATAAATAGAGGACTTTCAACTCAGAAAGAAGAGGATGAATTTTGATAAACTTTGAAGAGATATTATTCTGAGCTGAAATACACCCTGCTGAACCTATTGAACTTAAAGCTACTGATCCAGAGAAATTCTTCAAGTGTATTCTACATTCAAGCTACATCAAGCATACACACTTGAAGACTGCAAGCTACTGATTATATCATCCTAATCAAGCCGCTTTGCAATGAATCATTTACTTGATTCAATCTTTATTTTATAAAGAACCCGCTGAAGACAGTGAAGCACTTTGGTGTGAAAGACTGTTGTTTGTGGTGGAGGTGGTGAAGAGGCAATCCTACCCTTCAAGGACCAATGGAAGACTCGGGAGCAAAGCAATCCTACTGTTCCCGAGTTTTCGGTTGTGAAGCCATAGTTATTGGTGAAGGACAAGCAACTTAGGAATCTTTGTAACGACTACATCAAAGATCTCTAGTGAATTTCCTCCAACATCACAGGAGAAGAGTGGACTGACAGGATTACACCACCTGGAACCACTATAAAAACTGCCTACTTACTTTCAGCATTTACATTCTGCACTTAGTTTACTTTACATATCAACCTACTGAATCAAGCAACTGAAATCACACACTTACACTACTGAGTATCTAATACTTAGTATCATATTTAACAACAAGTATCAAGGCTTAATTTTGATATTATTCCATTGCACAAATTCAAAGCAAACTCAACTATCGTAGACTATCGTTTATCGGCGGAGCTATCGAAGTCTCAACAGACTCGAAGTATCGCGGGCCGCCGAAGTTGCGAAATTTGTTAACTCCAAAGTTTTAAGTGTTAAGTTTATTCACCCCCCTCCCTCTTTAAACTTAACCAAAGCCTTTTCAAGGGACCAACAATTGGTATCGGAGCAGTGCTTCTGTTCTGAAGTAATCCTACTTGTTGTGCTTGTGCAAATTCTTTGAAACTTTCTTTCAAGTTACTGATTTTCAAAGACTTGCATCATGGACAACACCCAAGTATGCTAGAACTATCTTTGATGTGTTCTCTTGATAGATTTGATGAGTATAAACGTCGAATGCGGGCATACCTTGCGCAACTCATGATGAGATGATGGATGTACTAAGCGATGGACCACCTGGAGATTACCAAGGCAATAACGAGTGGGTGATACAACCGAGTACATTCCTAAACCAAAAAGTGAATGGAATGCAGAAGACAGAAAAAGAGCAAACCTCAACAACATTGCTATTGATATCATTTATAGAACCTTGTATAGCAATATGTACATGAAGGTTAAAGATTGCAAAGCGCAAAGGAACTCGGGACAAGATACATTTGATCGTGAAGGCACCGATGCAATAAAGAAGAATAAAATCGGTGTAGCCGAAAGGGGTTCCAAAAGTTCAAGATGCTGCCAAATGAAACCATTGAGCAAATGGAATCAAGATTCAATGCAATCCTGGATGAACTTACCCTGCTAAGTGTAAGTTATTCAAAAGAAGAAATAAACACCAAAATCTTTGAGGCTCTACCTGCAAAAGATGTTTGGAAAATGAAGGTGACTGCAATAGAAGAAATGAGAAAGTTGCATGAAGAAGACACCTTCAAGTTGTTTTCAGATCTCAAAGCTTATGAATTTAGCAAAAAGCTTGTACACGAGATCGAAAAGGAAGAGCCAAAGACCACTGCATTGGCTGCTTCACATCAAGAAGAAACATCAGGAGGACAAGATGATCTGCTGGATGAGATGCAGGAGCAGATTGCCCTACTGAGCAAGAAAATCAGAATGATGAAGACTGGAAAGGCCCCTTCAAGAAATTTCACTAAGAGGCCTACCGAAAGAAAGAAAGAAGAATCAAAGAAAGACAATGACTATCTGTGCTTTAATTGCAAGAAACCGGGACACTTCAAACCGTCGTCCCGAGTTAAAACAAAGTAAGGAACACGATTATCTTTGCTTCAACCGCAAGAAGCACGGACACTTTAGACCTGATTGTCCAGACCTACTGAAGACCAAGAGTCAACAAAGAAGATATGGCAAGAAGGCTATGGTTGCTGAAGATGAATCAAGGTAGAAGTGGAATTTGAAAAAGGAAATGAATCAGATGACACAGCATTGGTTGCTGAGATGGAAGATTATGCTTTGATGGCTAATATGGATGAAACTGAGGAGGTATACAATAATGTATCTATAAACACTCCTGCTGGAAGTGATTGTGAATCAACCTGTGGTTCAAATCCTAGAAATTCTGAAAACAATGAGACTTTGGATGTCATCCTTAATCAACTGAGGATAATACAATCTGGTTATGAGATTGTGAAGGCTGAAAAAGAAGCTCTTGAATTGGAAGTTGGAAGATTGAAAGCTAAATTAAGGGTTCTCAAAGGTAAAGGAAAAGATGTTGGACGAGAATCGCATAAGCCCGCGATCATTCGGTAGCCTCGAATCGCCGAACCATCTTGTTCCTCCGTCGCATACAAATCGGAAAGCCTTATGGTGATAGAACGGGGCTTGGATTTGGAACTCAACAATCCAAAAAGAGTGGATCCGGTAAAGTTCGAACCTAGTACCAAAATTGGTCCTAAGTTTGTACCGCACAAGATCCAACTCCAAGTAAGATTCTTTGCCGAGGCAAAGCAAAACCTACGAAAACACTTCAAGGAAGCTAAATCGAAGTCAAAGAAGTCAACAGCTCCTAACAAAAAGAATGAATCCAAAAATAGGACTGTTGTGCCTTCTAAGCCTGCTGATAGCAGACCTGCTGCCAAGTCTGCTGGACCACAGAAGGGTAAGAAATAGAAATATTCCAAGGATAAGAATCCTAAACCCAAAAATGTTAATCATTTAAGGGATACTTATCTCGGGGGAAAGGTAGGCTGTTCCCTGCGATGATGATTGGAATACTCATGTACCTCTTGTTAAAAACAACAAGTATAACCTTGCTGCTAGGGTAAAACCTAAGCAATGGAATCAGCAAAGGACTCAGCAGAGGACTTATAAAAGGCCTCAGCAGGGACCTCAGCAGACTCCATACTATAGGGCCGTTCCTAACAGACAGCAACATAATGGTTATACTAATGCTTTTAACAACAAAAGTCACTTCAAACACCATTATAAACCAAAAGGCCAGAAAACATATGTGAATCCTACACAACCTACTGTTAGAACCTATGGATGTGTGGATTACATGTATGAACCAAAGTATGACACTTTTTGGAGAAGACCTTATGGAAACTTACCAAAAGTCATGCTTACCACTGACCACTATGGACCCAAACAGGTTTGGGTACCTAAAATGCATTAACCTTGTTTTGTAGGGTGTCTGATACTTTGACAGTGGATGTTCCAGACACATGACAAAGAATAAGCACTGTTTAACAAACTTTAAGGCAAAAGATGGTCCAAGGGTGAATTTTGGCAACAAGAATACACTTGGATATACAAGAGGATATGGCACACTTGTGAGAAATGGACTTACAATAAAAAATGTTGCATATGTGGAAGGACTGGATTACAACTTGCTGAGCACTGGACAATTCTGTGACATGGGATACAAAGTCACTTTTGACAAAAACAATTGTATTGTCATTAGTGAAAGAGGTGATCAAGTTGTACTTGCTGGTAAAAGACAACAAAACATGTATGTGGTGGATTGGTCTACTGCAGTTCCAGAAACCTGCCTGATTGTGCATACCAATTCTGAACTTAATTGGTTATGGCACAAGAAGTTGAATCACTTAAACTTTGATGATATCAATCGGTTGGTGAAGAAGAAGGCTGGTGATTGGTTTACCTGAGATCACATTCAAGAAGGATGCTATATGTGATGCATGTCAGCAGGGTAAACAGATAAAGTCAAGCTTCAAGTCAAAAACCAAACAATCAACTAATAGAGTGTTGGAGTTGATGCATATGGATCTATTTGGACCAATAACTCCAACAAGTGTAACAGGAAAGAAGTACACCTTAGTGGTTGTGGATGATTATTAAAGATACACTTGGGTGGTTTTTATGAACAAGAAAAGTGAAACACTCAAAAGCATGCCTAATCTTTTGAAGAGATTACAAAATGAGAAAAGTTTAACAGTAATAAAAATAAGATCAGATCAGGGTACTGAATTTCTCAACAAAGTAATAAGAGAATACTGTGAACAGAATGGTGTACTACATCAACTTGTTGCTGCTGGTACACCTCAGCAAAATGGGGTTGCTGAAAGAAGAAACAGGACTTTAAAGGAAGCAGGAAGAACAATGATCTGTGAAGCGTTGCTACCTGAAAGATATTGGGCTGAAGCAGTCAATACAACATGCTATACACAAAACTAAACATCGGTAAACAAGAAGCTACTGAAGACACCTTATGAGGTTTGGAATGGAAGGAAACCTAACATATCCTATTTCCATCCATTTGGAAGCAAATGTTTTATCCTAAATCACAAAGTTCATTTGAAAACATTCCAACCAAAATCAGATGAAGGAATTTTCTTGGGATATTCTTCAGTCAGCAAGGCATTCAGGGTGCTGAACAAGAGGTCACTGAAACATGAAGAAACAATCCATGTTGTTTTTGATGAACCTAAGTTTCTTGGTATGGAAGATGAAGATTGTGAACTGCGAGAATCAACAAGTCACGATCCAGATTGTGTTGAAGTTTTGGAAAGATTCAATGACTTAAAAGTTTCGATATCGCCCCGTTGAACACCTGTTGGTAATGTTCTTGATGCAACAAGCGAAGCGAGTTCAAGGATCCGCCGACCCCCTTGTAGAAGAAGCTACGGCGAGAACCTGCGAAGATGAGGTTCACGATAATCAAAATAACCGAGAATCCACAATGGTTAAGGAATCACCTATTTGAACAAGTTATTGGCAATGTACGGCAAGGTGTGAGGACTAGAAGACAATGGAAGCTATGTTTACTTGTTTTCTATCTCAAATGGAACCTAAAGTTGTTGAAGAAGCAATTTCAGATCCAGATTGGATAATTGCTATGCAAGAAGAATTAAATGAATTTGAAAGAAATCAAGTTTGGACACTAGTTGAAAGGCCAAGTCATGCAAATGTCATTGGTACTAAATGGGTATACAGAAATAAACTTGATGAATCTGGTACCATTTTAAGGAATAAGGCCAGACTAGTTGGAAAAGGCTATTCTCAAGCAGAAGGAATAGATTTTGATGAAACTTATGCACCTGTTGCAAGATTGGAAGCTATTAGATTATTCTTGGCACATGCTGCATATAAGAACTTCAAAGTATATCAAATGGATGTCAAAAGTGCATTTTTGAATGGCATTCTAGAGGAGGAAGTGTATGTACAAAGCAACCTCCTGGATTTGAAGTTAAAGATCAAGAAGATAAAGTGTATAGACTCAACAAAGCACTTTATGGATTGAAACAAGCACCAAGAGCATGGTATGAGACTCTATCTCAATTCTTGGTGGATAATGGTTTTACAAAAGGCACCATTGACAAGACACTTTTCAGAATTAGTGAAGGGGGAAAGACACCTGCTGTACATTTATGTTGATGACATAATCTTTGGTTACGAAAATGATTTACTTTGTGAAAAGTTTGCAAATCTAATGAAGAGCAAATTCCAAATGAGTATGATGGGAGAAATGAATTACTTCTTGGGATTGCAAGTTAAACAAATGAAAGATGGAATCTTCATTCATCAAACCAAGTATACCAAGGAGTTGCTGAAGAAGTTTGGTATGGAAAATAGCACTAAAAATTCAACTCCTATGAGTACAAATATCATATTCGATGAAGATAAAGAAGGCAAAGATGCTGATCAGACATTATACAGAAGGATGATAGGCGATCAGACCTGATATATCCTTTGATGTAGGTGTTTGTGCAAGATTTCAATCTAAACCTAAAGAAAGTCATTTAGGTGCAGTCAAAAGAGTTCTCAAGTACCTAAAAGAGACCTTGGGAGTAGGGATATGGTATTCCAAGGATGGAAGCTTCAAAGTTATATCCTACTCGGATTCGATTATCTTGGATGCAAAATTGATAGAAAAAGCACCTCGGGAACTGTCGGTTAATGGGAAATAGGCGGTCTCTGGTTTAGCAAGAAACGAGAATTTTATATCACCTTCCACCGCCGAAATTTGAGTATATAGCTCTTTGGAAGTTTTTGTGCACAAGTATTATGGCTAAGACAACAATTAAGGGATTATGGAATTGAAGAAAAGGAAATTCCAATTATGTGTGACAACACAAATGCAATTGCAATCACGAGAAAATCTGTTTTGCATTCAAGAACCAAGCATATTGATGTGAGACATCATTTTATAAGAGATCATGTTGAAAAGAAAGATGTGGTGGTTCTATACATCCCTGCGAAGATCAACTTGCGATATCTTCATTAAACCACTTGACGAGTGAAAGATTTGCTAAACTAAGGATCGAACTTGGAATTATCAAAGTTGGTGATAATCGGCGGTGTCTTGGAATTCACCAAGGGGATTAGTCTTTGCTATGTTGGGTGAGCTCACTTAGCGAGACTAGTCATTGGTATCAACAATTCCATGTACTTATGTTTGGACAATTGAGCAAATGAGGTTGCCAAGGGGATTGGTCTTTGTCATGTTGGGTGAGCTCACTTTGACGGATCGGTCATTGGTATTAAACTTCATATTGTATTATCAATTGAACAAAATTAGAAGAAATTAAGGATCGACAGAGTCACCTTGTCGGCCAGTGCCGCGATGCACCCTTATCACATGACTGGCCGAGCCAACCTATTTGAGTGGAACGTTACACAGTCAAAGTTATTAAAGTCAAAAAGCAGAATTGGCGGGATATTTATTCTATCCTTTATTACCACAGTTAACACGATCTAACGGTTATCAGACGTTATGGAAGAGTTATGGAACACGTGTCAAGCCAGCATTTATTCAAATTAATTGTGGTTAACATCGATGTACGTGCAATGACAGTTGCAACTACTCACTGTCTATATATTCCGACTGTTACACAGCAGATTCTCTACTTGCAAAATCTGCTTTATCACTGCGAATTTCACACTGTGTGAACACAGATTCTTAATCTATCTTCTCCATCTCATTCTTCTCATACAAATGGCGGAAAATATTGATGTCCAGATTGAAACGAGCCAAAGTGTTAGAGGCTTTGTTGTGGATGCAAACAAAACAGAATTGGCCATTAATATTGGTAGGAGAATCAGGAGGTTTGCAAGTTTGGAGAACATACTCAATATCATATTAGAAACAATTTCATACACCAATGTTATTGATTTCTGGAAGAACATAGTTGTGGAAGAAGGAACTGAAGCATTCAAGACAACTGTGAATGCTGAGGAGATTGAAGTTTCCCCTAGTCTCTCCGAGGGAAGTGTTTGGATTTGAGGAAGTAGTGGACGGTCCAGTAAATCCTGAAGCAATGGGACTATCCAAGATGGCTTTTGTTGATCAAATCAAGACAAATGCAGCCACCAAATCCATTCCAGGCATCAGTGTGAAACACATTGGATTTGAGTACAACCTGCTGAGCAAGCTCATTGCAAAGAACATACTTGGACTGGTTGGGAGTATGGACACTCTATCAGGACCCAAGATAGAGTTGATGATGATCATTTGCAGGAGTATGAGATTTGAGTGGGCTGGTTACTTCATTCATTACATGAAGAAGGTAGCCAAGGAAGATAAAGAGGGAAAAAGGAAATCCAAGGCCTTGCCCTTAGGATTATTGGTTCAGACCCTGCTGAATCATTTGGAGGTTCCTGATCTTGAACCTGAGAAGATCAATCAGTTTAGATACAAGAAGGAAATTGATTATGCTATTCCTGGTCTAGATGATGATGAAGATGTTGCTGACCCTGCTGCTGATGATGATAGTGATGGTGATGGTGATGCTGGTGGTGAGCAGGTCAAGCAAACTAAAAAGAAACCTGTTAAACCTGCTGCACCAAAGAAAGCTGCTGAGAAAAGAAAAGGTGCAGAAACAAGGAAGATAACTGAGGTATTAAAGCCTTCGAAAAGAACAAGGAAGCAAACGCCATTGCTAAGTCGGTGAGGGTTCGGTGGAGGTTCGACCCTGCTTGTTCTTTGCAAGAAAAACTGTTGTTGAAATCTTGAGGGAACAACAGAAAGAAGATAGTAGAAAGAGGAAGTCTACTATGGTTGAAAAAGATGATGAGCCACTTTCCAAGAGGATGAAAGAAATCACCCACAAAAAGAAACATGGAAAGGGGAAAGAACTGAAAAACTTGGAGGCTCAAAGAGTCCAAGAAGAAGCTTCAGTAGAAGAAGAAGAGGCTATTGAGGCTGAGCCCTTGACTATCATCAAGCCTGTGGAGATTACTGACTCCTCACCTGAAGAGGTTGTCAAGTCTACTGAAGCTGGACAGGTTGTTGTTGAGCAATCTGTTGGAGATATACGACGTCTACCGACCACGAGCCCTGTTGTAGTATCTGCGAAGACCCACGACAAACCACCGAACACGAACTCTTTGTGGTAGTTGAAGACTTGGTTGAAGACCCCGCAAGTGTTGCAAGAACTCGGGGGAAGAGCGATCTGCGCTAACCTGGCGATGAGCATGTAAGTCGGGGGAACCAAGTATTGTACGGATGGAAGTAGTAGGTACCAATACACAACCTCGGCAACCTGCGACTTTGAGGCATACGTTGAAGAAACTTTGAATCGGCTTGTTGGGACCTTTGGAGGCCAACAAGGTGCTGGAAGAGCTCCCAAAGGATCATTCTTACCCTATGAAAAACATGAGAAGAAAAGGAAAGAGGGGTATGTTGATCCAAAAATCCTGCTGGTGGCTGATTACTTTCAATGGAAGTTTGGATTCTATGAGAAGCAAAAGCCAGCTGCTGAGCCTATGACAGATTTTGAGGAATGGGCTTTTGAAAAGTTGGGAGTGGAAAACTTGCTGGATCTGGTTGATACCACCTTGCTGCAATCAAGGCTGATGGATTTGTTTGATGATCAACAGAAAGAAGAGGGTATCAAGTTCAAGGATCCAAGAGGTGATGATGATGACTCTTCATCATCTGATTCTGATGACAATCACCCCTCTGGTCTAAGAGAGACCAGTAGGACTGCTATGTTAATTGACCCTACTGTAAGGCGATCTGCGGTCTTTGGAGTGTCTGCGAGACGACAAAGTTTGGAGAGATGGATGAGGATCTACAGGATCTCACCATGGATGATCTTGAAGCATTAATCAATGATGGAGTCAATTTTAGTGCTAGTAGGCTAGTTGATGAACCAAATACATTCCATGTTGTAGAGCCTACTGCACAAACTGAAGCTCAACAGAGTGCTGGTTTGGATGAAGAGAAGGCCACAGATCACAATGGACCCAGTGCCAGTTCAGAGGAATCAATTCAATATCAACACTGGCTTGACACTGAGGCTGTACTAATCAAAACAGCAAACCTGCTGAGAGGGATCACTGATTTGGAATCATTTCAACAAGAAAACATGGACATATTTCCAGATCAAGTGATTGTGGCATTTATTGCACCTGATCGAAGAGTTGAAGAGGAGGTACAGGTTGCTGGGTCACAAACAGCACCTGGACACAGGTTGGAACGGGAGGTACGAGTGGCGAGTCTCAAACAAGACACCTGGACAAAGGTTGGAACAAACTTTGGGTTTGGAGGAAACCCCTGTTGCTGAAGAGGCTGCTGTAGTGGAGCCTACTGGAGACAAGACCACTGAAGGGAAGGATGGTCAGCAGACTACTGTTAATATAGATGAGCAGCTGTTGGACTATGACTTCAGTGATGAGGATTTTCAAATGCCTGAAGAAGAAGATGTTAATGTTGATCCCCAACAGGCATTTGTACCTATTTTTGAGGAACCTGCCATTGATCCTATTCTGGAGGAATATCAAGGACCTAACCTGTTTGGGATTTGGATAGGAGTTGGGCAATGGTTATGAGCAATCGAGAGGCCACAATATAATGTGAAAGAGCACAACGATAGTCTTGGTGGAAGAATGACCTGGAGGAGTGCACGAGGAAGTCTTGCATGAGTTGAGGACCGTAAGGAATGACATGCAACGATTAAGGACTCAAGTTTGGACAAACGGGAAGAGATTTGAAGAGCGATGAAAATGGTAAATGAAAACAGACAATCTACTAGTACAGTTGCTTCAAACTTCACATCTACTCAAAATGCTATGAATGATCTGATACTAGATGTGAGGGGCATCAGGATTGGAAATACTGCAAAAGATAAGTTTCTGAATGACCAACTTATTTCCATCCATCAGAAACTTGACAACCTTTTCGCTACACACGAGCTCTTGAACCTCTTCTTTCGCACAACAACTGCTTGTGCACGATCCTAAATTTTCGAGAGGATAACCTGCTTTGGAGCAAACAATGCAAGAAAGGATCACGACCATTGATACTAGGACCGAAATCATTGAAGGACAACCGAACAACCTAGTTATCACACGGGAAAGTGTGCATGGCCTGCTGTCCCGGTTTGTTGATGATGTCAATAAGGGGGAAGAGACAACAGCAGAAGCAAAAGAAGCTGCCAGAATTTATGCAAAGAAGAGATGGGAAGCTGACACTAATGCTTTCAGACAACCGGCACACAGCGGACTTCCACTCAGCGATGAGCTTCTCCAACAATACAAGAAGGTATACAATAACAGACATAGACCCTATCATGACAAGGGATTTCATGAAGGTCTGAACTCATTTTTGGGACTTAAATTTTGGGAAGCAAGAGTCAGATCAATGAGGATCAAACACAGAGGTGGTAGAAGTGGAATAGGTATACCTACCACAAAGGCAAAGGATTCGGTGAATGAATTTAAAGAAGTGTATATGAGGTTAGGCTTCAGGGTAAGTCAAATATCCCTTACTCTACCAGAAGCTTGGCATTGGTGGAAACAAGTAAATCCTCATATTGACTTCTCTCTGATTGAGAATGATTGGATGAGAGATATGGCAAGAGAAATCAGAGAATACCAAGAACATGCTGAGAAAGCTAGAGAAGAAAGGGAAAGAAGACAGTAGATCAGCATACTTTAACTTCATTATGTTTTTGGCGATTCTAGGCGTAATATCTTTGAACACTTGATTATAATGAAAGATGACTACATTTGTTCTGTTTTTGTTTTATATCTTTTTGCTTTGCTGTTAGGTGAGGGTATTGGCATCATCACCAAAAAGAGGGAAATTGTTGGACTTATTTTTTAGTTTTGATGATGAGTGCCAGACTAGCTGTTATAGTGCAAAGGCAAAAAGTTGTCTAGATCAAATGTATAGGTTTATTAGAGTTTGATTCATAAATAGGTTTGATCAAACAAGCACTGTAATGGTCAGCTGAGCTTTTTCAGTAGACTAGTCAATATCAGTAGGGTAGATAGGTCAGTAGACTAGTCAGGAACCCGCCGAAGGCGAAAGGCGAAGGCCGAGGGCTCAAACTCGATTCTGAAGGCTAAGGGATCAAACTTAGTAATTAAAGTCAAGGATATGGAATCAGAATTTAGGCAAATCTGTGATGACCTAAACTGATTACATATACCTTGTGTACAAGGTCTAAGTTCCATAAGTTGAATGATGTTTGGAACTTGGTTATATTCAAAAATGTGTAATCTAACTTCACAAATAAAAGTTAGATAAAATAAGTCAGCTGCATTGTATTTTATACACAGCAAATTGGAGTTCAACATACTGACATGTATCACAGCAGACTGATGAACCTGCTGATGAAATACCTCGGGTAATTCAAGATTACATTGGAAGATTACATTGCAAATGACAGCCAACTACCTCTGATTTATCAAACAAATCAAGGGCTGAGATTAAACAGACGTTGGGATGATTCAGATTATTATCCAATGGATACAAATCAAAGGGTGGACAGACTGCACTGTCAAAAAGGAATTCTGACAGTGTCAGTCCTATGAATAGTGACAGAATGCAAATCAGATGGGACAAAAACAAGGAACGGTTACATTTGAATTTCAAACACAAGTCACATGTTCTCCTACCTATAAATAGAGGACTTTCAACTCAGAAAGAAGAGGATGAATTTTGATAAACTTTGAAGAGATATTATTCTGAGCTGAAATACACCCTGCTGAACCTATTGAACTTAAAGCTACCGATCCAGAGAAATTCTTCAAGTGTATTCTACATTCAAGTTACATCAAGCATACACACTTGAAGACTGCAAGCTGCTGATTATATCATCCTAATCAAGATGCTGCAAGTGAATCATTTACTTGATTCAATCTTTATTTTATAAAGAACCTGCTGAAGACAGTGAAGCACTTTGGTGTGAAAGACTGTTGTTTGTGGTGGAGCTGGTGAAGAGGCAATCCTACCATTCAAGGACCAGTGGAAGACTCAGGAGTAGCAATCCTACATGTTCCCTGTTTTCAGTTTGTGAAGCCATAGTTATTGGTGAAGGACAAGCAACTTAGGAATCTTTGTAACAGCTACATCAAAGATCTCTAGTGAATTTCCTCCAACATCACAGGAGAAGAGTGGACTGACAGGATTACACCACCTGGAACCACTATAAAAACTGCCTACTTACTTTCAGCATTTACATTCTGCACTTAGTTTACTTTACATATCAACCTATTGAATCTAGCAACTGAAATCACACACATACACTACTGAGTATCTAATACTTAGTATCATATTTAACAACAAGTATCAAGGCTTAATTTTGATATTATTCCGCTGCACAAATTCAGCAAACTCAACTATCAGTAGACTACGTTTATCGGCGGAGCTGCGAAGTCTCGACAGACTCTGAAGTATCGCGAGCCGCGAAGTTGCAGAATTTGTTAACTCCAAAGTTTTAAGTGTTAAGTTTATTCACCCCCCCCCCCTCTAAACTTAACCAAAGCCTTTTCAAGGGACCAACAAAAATTCACATGATAAAATTAATTTGGGTTTAAGAATGACACCAACTAGACGGTATTTGGAACCGATAAGTAAGTGATTGTTTTTCTTGATTTATTGTTTTTCGATTTATTGGAAAATTTCTAAAATCCTAAAACTTTTATCATGACATATTAGGATAATAAAATTCTTTGTGAATTTTATTTGTGTAGTGTCTACACAAGAGAATTTTAATCCATAAAATTGGAGGATCGTGGATATAGTGACACTAGTTAGACGGTATTTGGAACCGATGATCTAGTGGGAGGATTATATTAAATATTCATGATCTATTGTTTTTTGGATTATTTGAAAATTATAAAATCCTAAAGAGACTACCTAATTTTCAAAATAACGAGTGGGGGCGGGGAAGGTGACAACCAACCCCACGGCCTCTACTGTTGACACAAGCAAGTGAGAGAATGGTGACGCCTCGTGCCGCTTTGATTTCGGCCCCTTAGGATGGCCTTCACCTCTATCAAAATGCATGACTTGGTCTCCGAAAGGATAGGATTTTGGGTACTCATCGAGTCACTGACCGACCCTAGGGCGGCATACTCGGGGCGTACTTTGAGATCTGAAACAGTAGGTCACACTCATAAGGATATTGTTGGAAATATCTTGGCTGAAAAAGGAAGGTAATCAACAATTAAATAAAGATGTCCGATTCTCAGTTAATTGTTGAGAGAGATCGTCTCAACTTAATCGTCACCTCTTTGACCTACCCTAAGGCGGCACTGTAGGTGTGAGATTAAGTCCTTGGAATGATAGGATAGACTGCATGCATGACATCACGTTTATTATTCCTAAAATCCAAATTAGTTGTGGTGTATGATTTGATTTATTTCTGTCATTTTTATTCTACAGCATAATGTCTTCTCAAGTAACAAGTCTGCTAAATGAAAAGTTGACCGGAAACAACTTTAATAAGTGGAAAAGTAACATGAATGTTGCGTTCATCTTCGACAACGTTAAGTTTGTACTGTATTAGGCTTGTCCGCTGACTCATCCCATGAACTCTTCACTAGTTATACGCGATGACCATAAGAGATGGGTAGAGGCGGACAATAAGGCTCGTGGCATAGTGCTGGCCTCTATGTCGGATATCATAAGGACCAAGCATGAGAAAATGGAGAGTGTGCGAGAAATCATGGACTCACTTATTTCCATGTTTGGTGCCCAATCTGATCAAGCAAGACATGAGGCTGTCAAGTTAGCCATAAATGCCAAAATGAGGAAAGGTCAGTCGGTAACTGGTCATGTGATGAACATGATTAACTACTTTGCTGATGCTGAGACTCATGGCTCTAGATTTGACGATGCAACTCAAGTGAGTATGATCTTAGAATCACTTACACCTGAGTTCCTCCAGTTCAAGAGTAACTATGTCATGAACAAACTCAAATTTGATCTGACTTAGTTGATTAATGACCTGCAAGTGTTTGAAGCTATCTCCTCTGGGAGAAGCCGAGAAAGGGAAGTAAAGGCCAAGGCCCACGTGGCTGAAGCTAAGGCATCGAGCTCTAGAGTTAAGAATAAGCCCAAGGAAAAGCAGGCAAAACAGCCAAAACGTGAAATGAATCGTGCAAAGCCGATGAAGAAAAAGGCTAAACATGCAACTTCCAAGCCCAAGGGGAAATGTTTCCACTACCATGAGGTAGGACATTGGAGGCGCCATTGTCCAGCATACCTCAAAAAGGCTAAGGAAGGGAAAGGCCTTGAGAACAAGGGCAATGATAAGATAGGTGATTCTGAATTACTAGTCTTGGAATCCTATACAGTAGCTAAATATGTGTCAACTTGGATACAAGATTTTGGAGCTACTAACCATGTTTGTTCTTCTTTGCAGATCCTTAGTTCGTATCAGGAGCTAGAGGAAGGCACGCTGACGATGAGAGTTGGCAACAATGTAGTGGTTTCAGCTAGAGCAGTGGGAGTAGTTAGTTTATGTTTTGGCAATAAATTCTTGGTTTTAAACCATGTTTATTTTGTTCCAAATTTCCGTAGAAATTTAATTTCAGTTTCAATGTTGCAAGAACAATCGTATTCTCTTTCTTTTGATAGTAATAAAATTGTCATTTCCAGAAATGGTCGTGATATTTGTTCTGCAATTTTGGAAAACGGATTGTATTTTGTTAAACTGATAACAACTCCACTGCTTAACACTGAAATGTTTAAAGTAGAACATCAGAAATCTGTTAAAAGACAGACAGTTTCTCACCATGATAAAACATACCTTTGGCATCTAAGACTTGGTCATATTTCCTTGGAGAGAATCGAAAGAGGCCAAGGGTGGTCCCTTGAGTGAGTCATCTGTTGACACACTCCCAGTCTGTGAATCTTGCCTGGAGGGAAAAATGACTAAACGACCCTTCTCATCAAAGGGAAATAGAGCCAAAGAACCTTTGGAATTAGTACATTCAGACTTGTGTGGTCCGATGAATGTACATGCTAGAGGTGGTTTCGAGTATTTTGTGACTTTCATCGATGACTACTCGAGATATGGATCTGTGTATCTTTTGCATAGGAAGTCTGAAGCTTTTAGTAAGTTTAAGGAATTCCAGGCAGAAGCCGAAAGGCAACTGGGTAAATCATTGAAGTGCCTTCGTTCTGATCGAGAAGGCGAGTACTTGGATACTAACTTCACTGATTACCTCTTAGAACATGGGATCTGTTCCCAGCCTTCAGCACCCAGAACACCTCAACAAAATAGAGTTGCTGAGAGGAGAAACAGAACCTTGATTGACATGGTCACGTCAATGATGAGCTACGCATCACTGCCGATTTCTTTTTTGGGATATGCACTACAAACAGTGGTCCGCATATTGAATGTGGTTCCGTCAAAGTCTGTCGAAAAGATGCCCAATGAGTTATGGAAAGGGAGTAGACCTAGTTTGCGCCATTACCGTATCTGGGGATGTCCTGCATATGTGCTGAAAGACAAGACTAGCAAGTTGCAAGCACGTACGAAAGTATGTCTGTTCGTAGGGTATGCTGAAGGAACGAGAGGAGGTCTGTTTTATGATCCAGAAGACAACAAGGTGATAATCTCGACTAATACCACATTTCTTGAGGATCAATACATGACAGACTTCAAACCTCGAAGTAAAATAGTACTCGAGGAGTTACTTTCTGACAAGGTCAGACCACTGGTGACACCCCGCGCCACAAATAACAATGGTAATGCCACAGTTGATCCAGAGAATCCTAGACCGCTCAGACGTACCGAAAGGTGGTTCTGCCGCCCACTCGGTATGGCATGCAAGAGGAGGCAAATATTTCCGTCTCTGATGGAGTGGAGGATGATCCGTTGTCCTTTCGGAGGGCTATGGATGATTATGACAAGGATAAATGGATTGATGCAATTAACCAAGAAATGGAGTCCATGTACTCTAACACTGTCTGGAAACTTGTGGATTGCCCTGAGGGTGTACGGCCCATAGGCAGAAAATGGATCTACAAGAGAAATAAGGGCATGGATTGGAAGGTTGAAACCTTCAAAGATAGGCTAGTGGCAAACAGTTATACCCAGAAAGAGGGAGTCGACTATGAGGAGACTTTCTCTCCCGTAGCCATGCTAAAGTCCATTCGAATTCTTCTTTCGATTGCCGCAAGCTTAGAATATGAAATCTGGTAGATGGATGTTAAGACGGCTTTTCTAAATGGCTATCTTGATGAGGAAATATATATTCATCAACCAGAAGGTTTCATTGAGAAAGGCCAAGAGCACAAAGTGTGCAAGTTGCTCAAATTCATTTATGGGTTAAAGCAAGCTTCTCGATCTTGGAATCAAAGATTTGATGAAACCATCAAGTCTTACGGTTTCGAACAAAATCTTGATGAGCCTTGTGTATACAAGCGCATCATTAAGGAAAAGGTGGCATTCTTAGTGTTGTATGTTAATGACATCCTGCTAATTGGAAACAATTAAGGGATGTTGTCTGATGTTAAAAGTTGGTTAGCCATGCATTTCCAAATGAAAGATTTGGGAGATGCAAGCTATGTTCTAGGGATCCAGCTAATTCGGGATCGAAAGAACAAGATGTTGGCTTTGTTGGCATCTTACATTGATAAGATGATGTTGCGTTATAGTATGCAGAATGCAAAGAAGGGTTTCCTACCGACCCGTCATGGCATAGCTCTCTCTAAGAAACAGTGTCCTCAAACACCTGAGGTATAAGAGAGAATGGGACGTATTCCTTACGCATCTGCGGTTGGAAGTCTGATGTATGCAATGTTGGGTACAAGACCAGACATCTGTTACGGCGTGGGATTGGTCAGTCATTTTCAGTCAAATCCAGGCATGGAGCACTGGACAGCAGTAAAGAATCTCCTCAAGTATCTAAAGAGAACGAGGAATTATATGCTTGTGTATTCAGTTGCAGACCTGAATATCGTAGGCTACACTGATTCTGACTTTCAGTCAGATAAGGATGATCGTAAGTCGATCTTAGGCTCAGTGTTTACTCTTGGAGGTGGAGCCGTAGTTTGGAGAAGCTTAAAGCAACCAAGCATTGGCGATTCAACTATGGAAGCCGAATACATAGCAGCCTCTGAGGTAGCTAAGGAAGCGGTATGGCTCAAGAAGTTTCTTGGTGATTTGGAAATAATTCCGAATATAAATGATCCAATACCACTTTATTGTGACAACAATGGAGCGGTGTCGAATTCCATGGAACCGCGAAGTCACAAGAGATCTAAGCACATAGAGAGAAAGTACCATCTGATCCGAGAGATTGCAAGAATGCGTATAAAAATGATTTAAGTGCAAACTCGAGCTTATTACGTGGTTTTATTAGTGATTTTCTAGTTATCAATATGGTATTACATTTTGCACATTTCTATCATCTTGTAGGTACGCTTGCATGTTATGGAGGAAGCTAAAAAGATTTCCAACTGAAGATTAAATGGAAAGGGAAAGATGCAAGTTGAAGATGGAATGAAGAGATTTATGCAAACTGAACGAGCGTTTGTCCCCGTCCAATACGGACGGACGTACGAGGAATGGACGGGCGTCCGGAGGAGTAATTCAATTCAGGGTATCGATGTATTTCAGTGGACGAGCGTTCGAAAATGCATAGGACGGGCGTCTGATCAAACTCGGCCCGACTCGAAGATTTCAAGCAAGATGGACGGGCGTTCAACCCCTTGAACGGGCGTCCAGCCGCCGACATAGCAAGGACCGACTTAAAAACCTATTTATAGACGCGTTTTCTGAACCCTAAAGGGGAGAATTGGATCCCTGGCCGCCCCAGGCCCCTTTGGGGGTGCCTTTGCTGCGTTTTTCTGTCCCCACAAACATCTTTTCATCTACTTTTTATTTATATACCAACGTTGAATAGAGGCTAGGCGATTTGAACGAGCTTTGTGAAGCCATCTCTGCAACATCTTGATTTCTTCTTTGGGATTGTTTGTGAGTTTTAATTCAAAGTTTGTATCTTTATTATGTTTAATTTGTTTTTATGCCATTATATCGATGGATTGTTGCATGTTTGATGTTTAACGTTTGATGAGAATCGTTGTTAGACTTAGATCACCATAGTAAAGATTAGATTTTTAACCTAAAAATAACGAGAGTTGTTAAGTTAATTTCTTGGTTGCTAGATTGAGAAATCTTACACCTTTGTTATGAAAGCGTTAATCTTTAAGATCGAGAGATGAGAGATTAATAGGCGAATTATCTAAGAGATTAGAAATTCATACTTTTGATAGGTGAACCACAATCTTCATTAAATCTTCACTAAACAATCTAGAGAGGAAGTTGAGGGTTGTGAGATCGGTGGATCATTGCTTGTTCGTTTTCAATTTATTTGTTATCATCTTAGTAATTTTATTATCTTTTTAGAATAGAATTATTTTCATTAGTTTGGCTCGTAACTATCTTTCCTGGCTTTGGATTCTAGATCCTACGTCCAGTTTATTGTTTTCGTTTTTTTAGTTCTGTTTTGTTTTATTTTTTGTGACAACTTTAGAGAAATTAAGAACTAGACTAACCTCGATTCCCTGTGATTCGACTCCGGTTGTAACTACTATTCTACGATCCCTGCACTTGGGGTAAACCGGATTATTTTATTACTTGTTTGTTTTTCATTAGATAAAATCCGAGACAGTATGGGAGTGAGAGACATGTCTCATCTGCTTTAGAGCAAGTGGGAGAAAAATGTTAGTAGATAGATATATGTAATAGGGTGTGCTCTAAAAACAATTGTTGCTTGTCATTACGGGCAAGTGAGAGATTGTTAGGTGTAGTACCCGAAAGACAATTTATGTAATTGTTTTTATTTAATAAATGACAGATTTCATTTCATCTTATTATTTGCTTTGTGCTTATATTTAATACACTGCTGAAAACCTCAAGTCGTATCATATGTAGCCATATAACTTAGTGTGTGTCACATGAGGAATAAGTTTATGGTGATACACTTGAACTATTAGTCCGTGGTGAACTTAATCAAAGTATAGAGTCTATTGATTAAACCACCATTAATGCGCCCAGAACACTTTATGGTGTGACCGTCTTATCCGGACCGTCGACATTGGTTGTCTAAGTAGGGCATTTATATATGATGAGAGTCATATAGGACTGGACTGATTTAATCTGCGTTTCTCCTTTAATTCCGTGATTGAGAAATCTCATTAAATCAGAAGATGATCATCTATGGATTAACCTTTATCCTGAAGTGATTGCATAGTCCTATTGGTTTCAGGATAGGGTTTGATGTGTTTGTTAAGGATCGCTAAGAGGCGCGGTCCGAATCACTTTCACGGTTGCACTATTCTGGAATGAGTGAGAAGTGTGTGTTTTACAGATATGGAATTCATTCCTTCCTGCGGGAAGTAGAAAGACAATCCCCTTAGTTGTTAATCCTAGCAACTGATCAATCCGCGGAGTTCGTATTGGTTATGAATTAATTGATCACTAGTGGGTTAATGGTAAATAAGGATAAGAGGTATTGAAGAAGGTTTACGGAAATAATCCCGCTTCATTACGGATAGTCTATGGAAGGTTAGTTTATATGTAATGATTATATCAATGGACACTTATCGACTCGACTCGACGTTTTGAGAATAATTTATATCTATAATCGATAGAATTCAGTTTCGGATTTATGGTGGTGTAATTCCGGAATTAATGAATTAAGTAGAAATATTCTGTTCGATAAATATTTTATTTAATTTATTGTAGCTACTGGTTATAGGTCCATGGTCTCAGGGTTGGCTCCTAACACGCTAGTGTTTTCTCGTTTTATGGAACCTCGAGAATAAATTAAATAGTTGGTCTATTTAATGAATATGCCATATTATTTATTAGGTAAATAATATGTAAAATAGAAGAAAAAAAACATTTTCTATTAAAATTAATGACATAAGTGGCGCCCCACATGTGGATAAGTTAGGAAAAGATATTTTCCTAGATTATGTCACACATGTAATTAATTAATTATCTATTTGTTGGATAATTAATGGAAGAATAAGAGATTGATTTTTTGGGAAATATCTCTTATCTTTTGGCAAATATTTTTACCTTGTGGGAATAGGTAATTGTGGTGTGAAATAACTCTCTTGGCTAGTTATTTTCCTATATAAAGAGAGTTCCTCCGAACATAATAACACACACATAATTGCGCCACTTTTCACAAATAGAAGAGAAAAATTAGTTTCTTGTTCTAGTCATTAAGAGGAGAAAAACTAGGGTTTTTCTTGGGCATATTCGAGTTGGTTCTACGGCGAGGATCGACGTCTACAATCCGGAAGACTGCGGCTTCTCCCCTTTGGTTGACTATTTCTTCCTCTCCGTTTAGTAAATCTTGAACCTTCTCATAGTTGTATTAATTATTTATGCGAATCAAATCGTGGTAAAATCGCATGCGAATTTATTCATAGCTTCCGATGTGCAAGATCGAGTGTCTCGATCGGTGCTGTGAATCAGATCTGACGATCCAATTTTGGATCGGATCCGGATTCGGGTTTCTTTATATCCAGGATTGGGTGCAGCCAAGAAGATATTGGGGATACAAATCTAGAGAGATACGAATCAGAAGAAGCTCTTCTTGTCTGAGCAGGGTTATATACATAATATTTTGGCTAGATTTGGCATGTCTGGTGCAAACTAATAGATATTCTTTTGGAATTCAATGTTCATTTATCTTTTTATGCTTCATAGTCAGCAGAGGAGAATGAGTACATGTCAAAGGTTACCTATGCTAGTGCAGTTGGCAGTCTGATGTATGCCATGATGTGCACTAGGCCTGATCTGGCTCTGTTACAATATATAAGCTAAAGGAAGTCTGTTGAAGTGCAAGTCAACTGAACAATTGAAGACTTAGCACCATGCCGAGTTAGTCAGTAGACCAATAGGCAGAAATGGTTATTGAGTTAGAATTAGTTAGTTTCTATTGTAATCATTTGTAACTTACTCATAATTGTTTCATGTGGTGTATGAAGATATAAATACCCCATGAACAGCAGCATTGTAATTTAACTTGTTAATTTTACTTCAATAATACTTCTTCCACATTCTTTTCTTCACGTTTGTTATTGTACAAACTTCAACATGGTATCAGAGCAGAAATTTGAGAATTTCTGAATGCTTTCCTTGTTAAGTATTTTGTGGTTATAGTTGATTAATTTTCAAAAAGGAAAATATCTTGATATAAAATTTTTAAACTGTTGAAGTATATGTGTTTTGCAGGTATCTCAATATGGTTAATCAAATGCAAACACTTATGATGTGAGGGTAACCTTGAATTAAATGTATCACATCACGTGTAAAGGCATCTAGTATGCAATAGGTGTAACATTTAATTTTATTTTATAACACATTATTTAAATGTTATGGCATTTAATTAAACCATATAAGTGCTAGTGTACTTTGACCTGCTCTTGATCCAATATGTTTGAGTCCATTAATCCTTCTATCAAAAAATCCAGCCCTTTTCCCATGTTGGGCTCGTTTAAACTTTCGGCCCTTTCATTTCTTTTATCCAAATAAAAGAAATATTATTCCCTAACCCTAATCTTCTAACCCCATTATCCGACTTTCCATCTATCATTTCGGCTGAGTAAACTTCTCCTTCTTTTTTTTCCTCAAAGGACGAAAGCTTTTATTATAACCGAATAAAACAAATTTACAACACGGCCAAAGCCGTACTACAACGCGACCTATAGCCGCACTAACAGCGCCAATTAAGGCTATCAAGACCAAACGTCTCCAAGAGACAGGCTTGATAAAAGGGATGAAGAAGCCAAAAGAGGCGGAGAACTTCACCCCACAACAAAAATAAAAACTAGGACAGACTGAACAAATACAGAGAAAGACAAAGAAAAACAAACAGTAATAACAACAAAAAGCCAGCAAAACTGAAACCATTAACCATGATGGACGCCACCGGGGTCCACCGCCACCGACCGCCGCCTCCAAGCGGAGAGAGGAGCCCGTAAGAGATGACTAACTCCTCCGTCAAAAGAACGACTACCATAACCGCCAATTAAGAGCCCAGAGCCTTAACGGAGTTATTGTGTGGTGAGGTATTTTGAGGTGAAGTGATGGGATAAACGATCAGAACCACACAGTTTAAATACAGAATAAGAGTGTGTGGTGTGTGGGCTGCCACACGGTGTCTCCGTACCGTGTGGAGACACCACACAATAACCTCCATCATCTTTTTTTTTTTAATTTTAGGAAACGGTATGTTTTTATTAATATTAAAGGGACCAGCCCATCAAAAAAGTATTCGGTGCATCCACCATTACAAAATAAAAATTAACAAAGTAACAAGCCTAGAGCAAAAAATAGTTACATCCGCCAGGCCGCTTTCAAATTATTCACTCTATTCGCGATCTTTAAAGTCATGATTTGCAGTGGTGGTCTTACTTCTGTAGCATCATGATGTAGTTTGTTGCGCCAAAACCAAATTTGTGAGGCTGTCTTTCGAAACGTGTAGGGCCAGTTTGGTACCCCATTTCGTTCAAGAATATTTGCCTTAATCCATTCACCAATTGTGGGATGCTGAAAAAAGGCATTCCAAATGCGTCTCGGTAACAGATTTTTTCATGGATTTCATGGCCAAACACAATCCCTGAAGGCATGTAAGGAGGTTTCTTCTTCCCGGTTGCAAATAGAGCAGAGACCCGTGTTAGTAATGGTTCTTTTTCTCAAGAACACCATAGTGGGCAATTTTTCATGCTGGCCTGCCACATTAAGAAATTTAAACGCAGGGTCCCTTCATTTTCCAAATTGCAGGCCAAACGTCATCCCCTCATCTTTTACTCTCTACAATCGAAACATCCTTGCATTTACTCCCTAGTCTGCCTCCCAAATCGTCTTCCCGATTTTCATGTCTACTGAATCAATTCTAATTCCTTCCTAATTAAGTCCCTGATATTATTTTCAGTATTCACTTAATCAATCTCTCAAATCAATTTTCTAAATCATCTTGCAAATGGAAAGGTCTCTGAGTCGTATAACAACACATTTTTCCAATCGTGAAGGCTCTGAAGCTGTGATATCAAGTCTGCTGGTTCATCCTCGTGCTTAATTACTCTTATGGAAAGTTTGAACCTTTACTACAACCGAATTCATTTTCTGGATGGCATTCATTCCGGATTCAAATGATATGCAACCGTTGAAAGAGTCTTCTGGACGGCTATCTCATACACGTGCTCAAAATCGAAGCTTTATCCTCAGGGAAGTTTCTGTCTTTTAATTATTTTAAATATCAGTTAAATATTCTACTGATTATGAGCTTTGATTCTGTGTTGATTCTTTGCCCTTGTGTCGTGTTTTTGGCAGCCTCTCAAGAAGGCATGGCCGATTCGGTCAGTCAATGATTCAAGATTGCCGCCTTGTCTAATGGCTTGGCATGATGATTATACACGTGCAAAATCCGATGCATTAAACTGAAGATTTTCCGCATTCACTGCTTGCTAGATCTCTTAGTTCATTGGTTTAGACTAATTGGAATTAAATTGGTGAATATCAACCCGGTTCGCAATGGTGAAGAGGTTGAATCCTTCTTGACCCGATCCCTGTGTCTGACTGAGAGCTATGGCTCAATGAAGTCCTGTGCCTTTCGGTCTGGTTGAACTAGTAAAAGTGGGTTGTTGGCTATGTCATTTTACTATCGGTTTTACCCCCACTTTTGGTCAATCAGTCAATCTCGTGTGCCTTCAGTTACTTTGGTTTGACCTCAATTAAATGGTCAATTCATAGTTCATGGTTAAGACCTAAATGGAATTGGCTGACCCTGATTTTCCAGAATGGTCTAACCATTCGGTTAGTTACCCCATCTAAGTATTAGAATTATAAATCACTGTACATCTGTTTCTTTCCAGTACATTTAAGCACTTCCATTTTGATACAGAGGGTTGGTTGGAAAAATATTAAGAACGTGTCAAATTGACTGTGACTGTGTGCCAAGGTTACCTCTTTTAGTTGCATGTCAAAATGGTTATATAGAAAGAATCTTGGATTTGCAGTGATTTCTATTCACTGTAATTGATGGCTCTTCACCCCTCTCTTGCTATAAATACATAGTATATTCGGACTTGCATCAATAAGAAAAACCCACTTGCAGACCTACATTTTCAAACAAAAGTTTTGTTCTCTTTGTGTTGTGAAAGTTGTGGGTCGTCCTTGAGTGGTTCAAGAGCAAGTTTACAGTCAGTGGAATACTGGAACTGTAATCTTGGATTTGAATCTGTGGTAGTCCATTACTCGATCAAGAAGTAGAGGTGATACAAATTCTGGCATTTTGTGGCATACAAAAGTGCAGAAGAGTGGGTGTAGACTCTCCAAATTGATCACTAAGTGTATTACAATTTTACTGCATTTATAAGTAGTGTTACTTGTGAATTTGTGTGTTTTTGTTACTGGTAGAATTCTGTGATTGCACTAGTCTGATAGTCCTAAGATTAATTGATCAACGTAGTCTATTGAACAAGTCAGCCTAGTGAGTACAAAAGGCTTTTGTTCAAGCTGATTTGGTGATAATCATTCTTGTGTCAATCTAGCCATCAGTACAAGTCTAGAATTGCTTCAGTGTTGGTCTTTGATTGCTGTCATATTACCCCTCAGATACTTGGTCCTGACTTGTGTCTATGACTGAGTATCATTGTGTGGTCAAGTTATATTGACTGCACTTTTGTTAGAATCAGTGAATTTATTTACTGATTCTGACCCTGTGATTTGTGCTTAAATACCATTTCTCTAGTGCTGAATCTTATACACATTGCCTTGCACTCTTTGCACTCACATGGCTGCACCTACTACACCTGGTTTGCTGATTCCTTGAATCAAACAAACCTGCTACTGAGTCTAATTGCTGAGTTTTGCACTGCTGCATTCTGTCTGCTTGACTTGCTAAGTCATAGTTTGTTGGTCTGCTGCCCCTGGTGTTAAACCTACTGCTGTGTACCTTTGCACAAGGCTGTTGTTGATTACTTGCTGCTGTGAAATGTGCTAATCTGCTGCACTCCGGAGTATAAGCATTTTGTGATCTGCACTGATGTTCTGAACATCCTGTAATAGGTCATAGTCAGTAATAGTCTTTTGGTAGTTTTTGTTCAGAGCTGCTGAGTGTTTTTTGTGATCAGTTTAGTATCCTAGTTTTGATAATCCGGTCTGGACTTGTCCTAATCTGATCATTATTCTGTGATATAACTGATTAGTCAGCCTAGTGTGTGTGGCTCTATATTCTCTTGTATTTACCGAACTGAATCTGTATTTTTACTTGAACTGCTGTGTGTTCGTTAGACTTTGCTGATTTATAGTTGACTGTATTTGAACTTGTTCACCCTTTTTTGTTCTGTGGAAATCTGAACCTATCTGTAATATTGAAATTGAACCTTCACATTCTGAAGTGTAACTGCTGTATGGTCTATGTGGTGTAATTAGTTTGTTTGCTGATCCCATTGAATTCGTTCATAACAACATTTGAATTTCGCTTTGAACTTCTTGGGCAATTAAAACAACCTGTTGCAACGTTTTAAAAACGCCACTATAGTAAAGTGCATCTGCAAGCCCTTTTGGCCGATTAGATTACTTATTTTTTTTTTTGAGTTTGCTGAATCCTTGTTTTGATAAAATTGAGATAACCTGCACATCCATACTTTACCAGAAAAGTTTATTTGAACTAATTTTGACCTCATCATCTTTTATAGTCAGGGTTTACTTACTGCTTGCTATACTCTTTTGATCACAAATTAATATATTACTTTTGATCATTGAGGTGTGTAACACAAGCGAATAAGTGACTAAGTTAGCTTGCGCCTTACTTTTTTAGTACTTGTGTTGCCTAATCAAAAAAGAGTATAAATCTGTCAACACTCTATTCACCCCACCCCCATCCCCACCCCTCTAGAGTGTTTATTTGCGCTATATCGATCAAAAATTCTTGTGTTTTCTCTACTTATTGAAGAATCTTGAGAGAATTATTCATCTTTCTTGTGTTTCCCAGTTTCTTGAGAGTAAACTGTGATCATTTTCTGTTTTTTTTTTTGATTTCTTGATCGTTTTTCCATTCGAGATTGATCTTTGATAAATTCTGGAGTTCTTGATAGCCCTGGTAGCTAAGAAACAAGAATTAAGCCCTTCCGGTCCATTCTATGTGCATCCTAATAAGAATCCATCTTTGGTACTTGTTCATCCATGGATGAATGAAATCAATTATAATCCACTCCATGGAGATGGTGCTTGATTACAAAAAATAAGATTGGCTTCGTAGGTGGCACAATCAAGAAGCCAAAAGTAGATTCAACAGATTTTTCTGCATAGAGGCAATGTGGTACAATGGAGAGGCCATGGATCTTGAATTCTGCTGAAAACACCATTGCACAAAGTTTGTACTTCAAGAGTGCAAATGCAGTTTGGAAAAATCTTGTTGCTAGATTTTCCAATGTGGATGCCTTAAGACTTTCAGATATTCTTAAAGAAATGCATCTGCTAAAGCAAGGAACAGATTCTGTCAATCAATATTTCACAAAATTAATGGTTCTATGGGAAGAGATCAAGACCATCGGGCCGATGCCAGTTTGTTCATGTGATCCTCAATGTCAATGCATTGCAATTAGCAACTCCTGTGAACATGTCATGAAATTCCTTAAAGGTTTGAGGGATGCATTTGAGCCAATGGTTTCGCAGGCAATGCTGATGGTACCATTTCCGCATATCAATGATGACTTTGTAATGGCCATCAAGTTTGAGAGACAGAAAATATATGTGCCAAATAAGGCCAAGAATCCAGATTCTATGGTTCACTTGTCTCAAAAGAATGGACATAGGAAATATCAAACAATCAGTAGACCAGGATCTGTGTCTGCCGCAAATGCTAGACCTAAGAATCCCAAGAAGGTGCAATGTAGTTTCTGTGGATTCAATGGTCACATTAAAGAGACTTGTTATAAGAAACATGGCTATCCTCCGGGTTCAAGTCAAAGAGGGCTAATTTGGTTGAAGATGAACAAGAGGTGAAGAAGATCATGTTAGGTGTAGTGCCCGAAAGACAATTTGTGTAATTGTTTTTTATAATGGATAATAGAATTTATCTCTCCTTATTACTTGCTTTGAATTTGTAAGTAATACACTACTGCAAACCCTAAGTATATCAGCATGTAACCGCTTAACTCAGTGTATGGCATGCACGTGAGTATTGAGTTAGTGGTGATATACTTAAACTATTAGCCCGTGGTGAACTTAATCAGAGTTTAGGGTCTCATGATTAAAACATCAATAATGCGCCCAAAACACCTTTAGGTGTGATAGTCTTATCCGGACTATCGGTAGAGGGTACCTAAGTGGGACGTTTATATATGATGACATTCATATACGACTGAAACGATTTAATCTGGGTTTCTCGATATAATTCCGTAATCGAGAAAACTTATTAAATCATTAGATGATCATATATGGATTGACTTTAATCCTGAGGTGATCATAGGGTGCTGCTTGTCTCGGGGTAATGTTTGATGTGTTAGTTAAGGATCACTTTGATATGTGATCTGAGTCACTTCTCGTTGGCACTATTCCCTGATGAGTGAGTACTTCTGTGTTTTACAGACACAGAATTCATTCCTTCCTGCGGGAAGTAAAGAGACAGTCCCTTTATTTGTTAGCCCTAAGAAAATGATCGATGGACCCAGTTCATATTAGACTAATTAGCTACTAGTCGGATATGTGAACTAATTGATCTAGGGGGTTAATGGTAAATAATGATAAGATATTCGAGTCGGGTTCACGGAGACTTCCCACTCAGAATGGACAGTCTATGGAGGGTTAGTCCGTATGTAGTGATTATATCAGTTGACGCTTATTTACTCATAGGGTTGAGTGTAAGTATATATCTATAATTGGTAGAGTTCAGTTTCGGGTTTATGGTGGCGTAATCCCGGAATTAATAATTTAAGTATGAATATTCTGTTCGATGAATATTTTACTTAATTGTTGGAGCTACGGGTTATAGGCAGGGACGGACCCATCATGCATGAGGGGGGGGGGTGCATGGCCCCCACTCAAATTTCGGTGTGAAATTACTAGTATACCCCTAAATACCTGTGTATGTATATATTTTCGAACATTCTTATTATAACTCTTCCTGCAACTCAACTGGTATGCTGCTAAGTATTAACCGTGCGATCAACGGATCGAATCCTAGTTGCTACATATTTTTTTAATCCTTTTTTTGTTTGTTTTTTTTAACTACAGTTTGTAACTTATGTTTTATTTTTCCCTTTCTAGTGTTTTATATTTATGTTTTCTAGAAAAAAATTCGCTACCGTGCTTTAGTGAGAATTCGGCCCCTATTGAAAAAAATCATGGGTCCGTCACTGGTTATAGGTCAATGGTCCCCAATGTAGCTTCTGTAATTCGGATGTTTTTCTTGTTATTGGGCATCAGTGATAATAAATTGGCTGGGCCAATTAATTGATGTGCGAAATATTATTTAGTTGGGCTAAATAATATAATACACATAAAATACATTTTATGTGGGCCTAAAACCCTATTGTGTGTGGCGCCTCACCTTCATTAAATGCAAGAATTGATTTTCTTGTGTGATTAATTATTTATTTGTTAAATAATTAATTAATAAAAAGATAATTGATTTGTAATTGATTGATTGATTAATCACAATCTTTTATAAATGAAATTATCCTTTATTGTGATTTATTTTTAATTATTTATTTAATTAATTAGAAACTTGGAGGCCAAGAATTTACTCTCCTATATAAAGATAGTTCTTCCAAGACATAATGCTCATGCAAATTTTCGCCCCACACACATAAAATAGAGAGAAAAACTTGTTTCTTGTCTTGGGTTTCTGGTTGAAGAAGCATATCAAGGAGATTCTAATACCGAGAATTGGTGTCCACCAACCACCGTTTGGAGAACACATTGAAAGATCTTGGGATCTCTTCCTACTATTGGTAAGAGATACTAAACCCCCTTATAGGAATTTAGATCATTTATTTGTGTATTGTAATTTGTCGATCGTGATTCATCCGCTGCGCGAAGATCTGTTTTGTACAGATCTGAGCTCCTACATCCTTCGTGTGGTATCGGAGCCAGGTTCCACGATTTATGAATTATATTCATAGATAAACGATTTAAAATGAGTGGAATTGCATGTACATATTTTTAAAAAAAATATGCATATGTGATTGGTTGTTGTGGTTGAAAAGATGGATTGGGGTTGACATTGGTTTCCCATTCGATCTATTGTAAACTCATATAAATTCGTTATATGAGTATAAGAAATTTTGTAATTTATTTGTTGATGTAATTTTATATTTCCTAGAAATAGATCTGTTTTGTTTCTGTTTGGTTTTTCTGTTTTTCCCGTTGATTGAGCAGTTGAAACGACAATCCATCCGGTCAAAATAAAGATCAAAAGTTGATGAACAAGCCCTCAAAATTTGGTGTCGATCGGAATCCGTCTCGATATCAGATCGCTACAAAAAGTTGTTGATGTAACAGAAAAGCACAGCAGCCATAAAAACCCTAGCTGTGAGTTCGTCGAATTTCTGGAAGAGTTTGAAACGTTGAGACAAAGATCCGACCGTTCAGATTGACTAAAATGGAGTTATGAACAAGTCCTAAAAATTTCAGGTCGATCGGGTTTTGTCTCGATGCCCGATCGGCTCAGGGAAGACACTGTTGCGCCGCAGTTTTTAAACAGATGCAGCAGTTGGATCAGCGGATTTCTGGAGAAAATTGGGCCATCGAAACTCGGATCCAACCGTCCATATTGAAGCAGGAGGAGTGATGAACAGACCCACAAAGTTTCGTGTCAATCAGAGTTCGTTAGGATGCCCGATCATCGATGAAACGGATCAACAGCAGATTGTATTAGAAACTAGTAAACCCTAGTTAGAGTTTATTTATTTATTTTCTAATAGGTTAAATACGGGGTGCCAACGGTCCATCTTGATGTTTATTTTTCGCACTAGTATGTATTCTTAGGATGTATGCGTAGAACCGGAAAATTGTCATGTCATGCATCGTATCATGAATTCCACTCCATATGCATATACATGTAGAAATTAATTCAAGGAATTAGTTAGGCATGTATAAACAAGCGATTAGTTTTAATTAATTGTATGATATTAATTAGAAACTAATTAGGGAAACCGAGGCTTCCGGATTTTGTCAATCGTCATGGTTATGTGATGGATTCTCGGTGAATCCCACCTTGCGAAAGCATAGGGAGTAAAATCCCGAAACCTCGACGAGATTGCGTTTTTTGTGCGTAGTGTCTACGTGAAAGTTTGATGTTAAGGGATTGAACAATTATGGGCGAATATGGTTCGAAAGTGGTCAAACCATGGATGGGTGGTCAACTGAGCCACGGCTCGATCAACTTAACCCTCCACGTGTAGCGTTTGCACGGGGGTCCGGCAAGGCTGAGCTATCCGACGAGCAACTACGGCTCAACGGAGCTCCTCTAGGCCTGATCCGTCCGACGGCCACATATGTTCCAACGAATAGGTCGGGTGGGCTAGCCCACATAACCGACACCATTCGGGCCCATGATTTATTGTTTCTTAAAGATACATCAAGTCCAAAAACGAAATCAGTAAACGCACCACTTTTTCGAAAATATTGAGTAGGAGCGGGGAAGGCGACAGCCGACCCCACGGCCTCTACTGTTGACACAAGCAACGTGAGAGAATGGTGACGCCTCGTGCCGGCCTGGGACCGGCCTTCCTAAGGAAGGCCTTCACCGCTATCAAAATTCAAGGCTTGGTCTCCGAAAGGATAGGATTTTGGGTACTCGCCGGGTCACTGACCGACCTTAAGGCGGCATACTCGGGGTCTACCTAAAAATCTGAAATAGTAGGCCACACTCATTATGAGTATTTTTTGTAATACCTTGACTGAAAAAGAAAGGTAATCGGGGATTAAAGTTGGATATTCTATTCCATTTTAATCATCGAGAGAGAAAGATCTCAATTTAGTCGTCTCCTCTTTGACCTACCCTAAGGCGGCACTGAGGTGTGAGACTAGATCCTTGGAACGGTAGGATAGACTATACATTTGGTTTATAGTTCCTAAAATCAATTAGTAGTGTATAATTTGGATTTATTTTCTGTCAAATTTATTTACAACTATTTATACATCTCTCTAGGGTACTAGACTGTTAGTGTATGTTTTAAATTGACTAGTAATGACTTCGTTAAAAGTGGTAAGTAACTAGTATGTTATACGTATTAATCTTACATGCGATTAATTTTTCGGAAGAGATATTACTCTTGAGCTTCAAGACTTAAGTGACCTAAATAAGTATGACACTGCTATCACTCGTGTTGAATGAGAGACAACCATAATTAGTTTGAAAGATGATTGGGACGATAAAATTCTTCTAGTGAATTTTTAATTGTGTAGTGACTACACAAGAAATTTTCTAATAGAAAAATTGGAGAATCATAAATTAAAGTGTTACTAGTTAGACGGTATTTGGAACCGATAAACTAGTGGGAACTTTAATCTTATGTTTTGTTGTTTTCTGATTTATTAGAAAATTAGTCCCACTGGGTAATGCTTTCATTAGACATCCCACAGTTCACGAGTAGTGTCTACTCAAACGAACTGCTAGTTCAAGACTATTTCCTTTTAAGGAAAGTCAAGAATGGGAAAGAATGTCTACAAGTGTTAATAATCTAAACTAATTTTGAGGCTAAACCGAAATATTAATTAAAGAAAGTAGAGGATAATGAAAGTGGTTTCGGATCAATAATCAATGAATCCTTAGCGACTTTCTTAACCGAGCTCGACTCGGGAGCTAAGTTCTTTGGAAGAACAAGGAAGCTTTGCATTAACGATTGATAGAGTAGACAACGGACAGTAATTTCAGCTAGAATAGTGGGAGTGGTATGAGGAAATGAACTTTGGATTCGATCCTTGAATATCACGGAAAATTTATTTTTCTGTTTTCAGATTCATTGAAACAAATGGATTCACTTTCAACTCGACATATTGTTGCCTCATAGAAAGTGAATATGACATTTGTAGTACGAATCCGTGACTCGGACTTTTGTTTGATAAAGTCAGAACCACTAAGAAATGCTGAAAATGTATATATAACACGTCTTAAACTATTATAGGCGAACGATTTCTGTATTAAGATAAACAATTCTTCAAAATCTATTAATTAGTGCATATATCCTAAAGAAAAGACCTAACGACTGGCTAAGGGTGATTCCTATCTCCCAGTCTTGGAACACTGTCTCAAAGGAACAATGACTAAGCTTCCTTTCAATTGGGAAAGGGTAATAGATCTGAAGAAATAACGTAGCTTGTTCATAATGACCTTCGGGGTCTAGTGAGAGATACAAGCTAATGTGAGCTTTTGAGTGGTGACATTTTGTCTGATAACTACTCGAAACACGGTTTAGTTTATCTAAAGAATACGAGGAGGAGTATTTGATTTTAGCAGAGAATAGAGTATTCCATGCTCAGAAATTGGCCATCACATAGTCTTGGGACTGATGCTCGGCCTGCCTCCTAGTGGAATGTTTTTCACTCAGGAAGAAACCATAGACTTGCCCTATATAGCTATTGATGTGCTACAATACACTGCTAAACTCGATTAAGATAATTGGTTGCAAAATAACGGTTAACATTATAATGTAAACCGAGAAGTCTACCTAGAAGATGCTAGTGAATTTATGGATAATGAGTGAATTCGGTTCACACCACTTCCTTAAATGTAGGCATTTAGCACTTAATGCTTGAAGGTTGGACTGGAGATTTTGCGCATACATTCAGATTGTGACTGTTCGTGAAAAATCTTAATGTGACAAGTGAAGGTTGGTTATAAGATTCTTGAGATCAGAAAGTGATGGTTGAACTGTCACAAGCCTTCTGATAGTATCTATAAGTAACAGCCTTAAACCTTGGAATACGGTTACCCAAAAGTAGTTACTATCTGATTTAATCAGACCACGTCCAACATTGGTTGTTGGTGATTACACTGATAAATACTACTAGATCAGAATGTCAATCCACCCAAAACGCAGTGGGAGTATGGTTTAACCGTTGACCCATTGTGGTTTTGTGGACTTTACAGTCTGCTGGGGTGATTGATAACCTATGGCTCTTGGTGGGCTGTATAGGATTTTGATCATGGAGGTTAGTTTGAAAGCTTTAACCCTGTGAATGGAGTTTTTGTACTCCAGTTCTGTTCAGCCTCTTGTAGAATCACCTGAGTGTCTCAGGCCCAGTGGGAGAAATTGGATCTACACGGAAAAGAGTCGAATGAATAGGAAAGTTTATACTTGCAGCGCAAAGCTGAGTGGTCTAGGGGTGATTCCCTGACAAGTAGATAGTTAACCAAACCTTGAACTCTCTCACCACTTAGTCTTGCTAGATTTCGTTAGAAAGCAGAAAATATGGGTGATTCCCTGAGACCTTTTTGCCGAAAAACGGAGTCTAGATTCATTCAAAACATAAGGGTCTTGGTTAGAACAAATGGCAGGATGACTACCGGGGCTTATATCCTTTGTGGATTTAAGAGAACCTCTCGATCATTTAAAGTTGCATGTTTTAAAATATGTGGACTTGACCAGAATATTGATAAGTCTTTCGTAGACTGGATATCAATATTGGTAAAGTAGTAGTATTAGTGTTCATGAATGATAACACTACAACGGTTGGAAACAACATGAGTGTGCTATATGAAGTCGGAAACTGACACGCCAAGATTCTCTGGATGAGAGAATTAGACTATATTCTAAGAATTTGATTCGGTCAAATTCACAAGAATGAGTCATTGGCTATCCCATCCATCTTATTGGTTAAGACGATCTTGCATATACGTGTGCAACATTCAACGAGAGTAGTCCTACCCCACCTCTCAGGAATGATTCTCTAAATCTTCGGATAAAGAGAAAATGGGATAGAGTCTCTCTTAGATAATGGCAAGTCAAGTTATCACAAGTCAATAGTAGTCGAATCTCGGATTCGAGCATTGAATAGCGGTTTAGTACGTCCTCAAGTATCTTTGAAGAACGAGGAATAATGTGCTTGTATATTCGGGTGCAAACTTGAATATGGTTGACTACACTGATTCCGAGTTATAGTCATATTAAGGATGATCGTTGGGACGATCTCGGGCTCAGTGTTTACTCATTGTGATGGAGCTATAGTCTGGAGAAATCCAGCACCGCCAATTCGACTTTAATTAATCGGATACATAGCAGCTTTCGGAGCAGCTAGAGTGGCGATATAGCTTAGGAATTTCCTTCCGATCTAGGACTAATTCCAGGTCTGGTGAGCCGATATCACTTCATTGTGAAAACCGTGAAAAAATAGCTCAGAAGGATCTTCTCAGTCACTAAAGGTCAAAAGCATATTAAGAGAGAGTACCGCCTGATTAGATGGACCGGCGACGTTTCGATTCTAAAGATCGTTTCGAGCGAGCCGACAACCTAACTAATCAGTGTACCGAGTCGAGTGCTTGGAGGGTACGGCATTGAGGGATATGTCTAATCTTCTTTTAGAGCAAGTGTGAGAGTGTTTTGAATAAGATGAGAAATGGTGTGCTCTAAAAACAATCGTTGCTTGTCATTTCGTGCAAGTGGGAGATTGTTAGGTGTAGTGCCCGAAAGACAATTTGTGTAATTATTTTTTATAATGGAAAACAAAATTTATCTCACCTTATTACTTGCTTTGTGCTTGTAAGTAATACACTGCTGCAAACCCTAAGTATATCAACATGTAACCGCTTAACTCAGTGTATGGCATGCACGCGAGGATTGAGTTAGTGGTGATATACTTAAACTATTAGTCCGTGGTGAACTTAATCAGAGTTTAGGGTCTCATGATTAAAACACCAATAATGCGCCCAAAACACCTTAGGGTGTGATAGTCTTATCCGGACTATCGGTAGAGGGTACCTAAGTGGGGCATTTATATATGATGGCATTCATATAGGACTGGACCGATTTAATCTGGGTTTCTCGATATAATTCCGTAATCGAGAAAACTTATTAAATCATTAGATGATCATATATGGATTGACCTTAATCCTGAGGTGATCACAGGGTACTGCTTGTCTCGGGGTAGTGTTTGATGTGTTAGTTAAGGATCACTTTGATATGTGATCTGAGTCACTTCTCATTGGCACTATTCCCTGATGAGCGAGTAGTTTTGTGTTTCACAGACACGGAATCCATTCCTTCCTGCGGGAAGTAGAGAGACAGTCCCCTTATTTGTAAGAAAATGATCGATGGGCCCTGTTAAGGCCATATTTATATGATTATTAAGGGTTATATTTCATTATTATTTCCCCACATTTGCATATTTACATGAGAATTAAGGGTTTAAGTGCAATTATTTAGTAAGGTTGATTTTAATATGGTTATTTGCAAAATTGATTAGATTATGTGTTAAATTAATGGAATTATTATTATTTGAGTTTTACTACATTTTGCAATGTTTAATTATCCTTTAGGAGGCTGAATTTCGAGTGCTATAAGAGGATTAATGAAGCTCAAGTCGAATTATTCAAGATAGAGTTGGAATTGGCTCAAAGAAATTGGATAAAGATGAAGAAATCCGACCTCAAAGCAGTCCAGCCGAGCGTCTGCATCCCGTCCATTCCAGACGGGCGTCCACTGATCTTAGACGAGCGTCCGAAGTGAAGCGGCGTCCATGCAGCGTCCAGAATCGTATTTTACATTCAGAGTCTTCAGACAGAAGCCAAACGCACGTTCATGCTCCGTCCAGGCATTCTGGACGGGCGTCTGGTTGTTCAAACGAGCGTCCGGTGCCGACTTAAACCCTAACCGACTTAGCACTCTATAAATACAGCAGCAGCCCCAACCCTAATGATATACTTTACCACATCATTGAGATCGCAATTTTCACCAAAAGCTGCGGCCAGAAAACCACTATTTCATAGAGATGAATTTCTCCAATCCAACAATCTGGTCCAACATTATTGTTGGCTAAAAGCCTTGCAGTGAGTCGACGAAGGAAGCTCATCATCAACACAACCAACTAGAGATTTTATGCCTATGTTTAGTGAGTAAAAGATTTAGTTTTTCATTACTTTGGATCTGTTTTGTATTGTTTAAGTTTTGTTGAATTAAGATTTGATGAAACGAGCTAGGTTTATTTTATGCTTGAATGATTATATGAAAGTATATTATTTGAGTTCTATTTTGTCCAAAGTAATGCAATTAATTGTGTTTTAAGAGATTATGCATGATTAGTTGAGTAAGAGTTTGGAAACAACCTCGTGATTTCGTTTTGGATGTTGTTTAGTTTATTTGAAAAGATAAACGAAACCTTAGAAATTTGATTGAAGATATTTGTTCGAGTTCGTGAAAAATCACTACTAAAAACTATGTCTTTTTAGATCACCATCTAGTTGGGATTGTTTGTCGATGGGTGGATTCGTTGCCTCGCTGTGTTTTCCTTTATTGTTTATTAATCGAATCGTTAGCTTAATCTTTAGTTAAGTTCTAGTGTTTCAACCTCAAGTTTCTCCTGCTGTTTTCCTGCACTGTTCCTTTCTGTTCGTAGTTGAACGTTCGTCCGCAATAGCAGACGCTCGTCCAGTAGATTTCGTTTCCAGACGTTCGTTCATTAAATTGAACGCTCGTCCAACTTGTCTGTTTTCTGTTCGTTTTTGTTTTCAGTTTTAGATTAGTTAATAGTTTTACCTTTTAGTTAGTTTCAATCTTAGTTTAGTTAATAATTGTGACATAATCGATATAGAATTTGTGCTAGAGTCTGATAAACATTCCATTCCCTTAGGACAACCCGATAACATCCTTTACTACAGATCCTTATACTTGGGGTGTGTCGGTATTATAAATATTAAAACGTGTTTTTACCGAACAAGTTTTTGGCGCCGTTGCCGGGGAATCGGTAACGGTTGTCGGATTCTTTTAGGTATAAAATTTTATATCGATTCTAATTTTAATTCGTAGGTCTAAATTTTAGAATTACGTTTATTTTTGTTTTCGTTTTACCTTGTTTTAGTTAATTTTATTTCCCTTCAATTATTTTCTTTAATTTTTGATAATTATATTAGTTTCTATAATTTTAGATTTGTTTTTTTTTTCTTCGTAATTTTAGATTAGCCTTTATTTATTTCCGTACGTTCTTTTTAGTTTCCTTAATTATTTCTATTTCGTTTTTAAGTTTTAAACCTTAGTTTTAGATTTTAGAAGTCTGGACGAGCGTTTAATAACTTGAACGCCCGTCCACTTCAATCCTGTTCCCCGAACGACCGTTCATAAATCGAACGAGCGTTCGGCTCCGAACGAACGGCCACTAACACCGGACGCCGATTCGTCGTTCAATCATCACTTCTTTTCTATCTTCTCTTCTCTTCTCTTTTCTTTTCTCCCTCTAAACCATCAAACCTTTTCTAAACTGTTCTAATCAACCCTAAGGTTGATTTCTTCCTTTTCTTTTCTTCGGTTTATGCAAACGAGAAGTAAGAAGGGACTTCTAATCTTCGATCCCGAGCACGAACGATCTATTTTCGAGAAGGAGGCTTTTCCCCGATTTGGACATAATGGCGAGATCAAGATCCACCAATTCCAAATCCTGATCCCCAAGCTCAGTTAAATTTAATCCTTCAGTAGATGCAAGCTCTGCAGCAACAACAGAATCAACAAGCTGGCATAAATCAACAACTTCAACAATTTCGCCAAAACCAGCTTAATCAACTGAACCAGGACCCCTACACCCCATATCTAAATCAAGATTTTCTCGAGGGGCATAGACCTATTCGTCCTCCTGACATGGGAGGAGTGAACTTTGATCTAAAGAACGGAGTAGTTGCTCTAGTTCAGAATAGCTCTTTCCATGGTACTGCTCAGGAAGATCCACACGACTTCTTGTCCACATTCGTACAAATCTGTGAAGCAGGCCATTATCCTGGTGTTGATTCTGAGATAGTCAAGTTAAAGCTATTTCCTTTTGCTTTGAAAGGTGAAGCTAGTCGGTGGTTTAAATCGTTGGCACATCATTCTCTCCATACATGGAATGATGTCAAAAGAGCCTTTGCTCTTAAGTGGGTTTCACCAGGCAAGATTATGGAGATGAAACGGGAAATAGCTACGTTTGAGCAGTTGGAGGATGAGACTGTTGGCAAAGCTTGGGAGAGATTAAATCTGTTGATGAGGAAATGCCCCAATCACGGATATGACAGACATGAGTTGCTGGAACTGTTCTATCGAGGTGTCTCTCAACCTAATAGAGACTATCTTGACTCCACAGCTCATGGATCTTTCTTAGGGGGAGGTGATGAGACCGCCTACGAGTGGCCGAGACCATCGCCAAGAACAATATGTGGTCGACTCCCAAGAAGACCAATGTTGTTAAGAAAGAAGGTACCGCAAGCGACCACGATACAAAGCGTTGGTTGCTCGGATGGAATTGATAAGCAAGCAAACCGGCCAATCTTCGACGCAGACCTTCGATCTTGGAATGCGAGTAGGAACGGAGATGACGGAAGAAATAAATCTAATGGATAATCAAAACCAACCCTTCCGAAACTTCAATCAAAGCCAGAACTACTCAGGATTTCAACGACAAAACTTCAATCAAGCCAAGTTACCACCCGGCCCTTCAAATTCGAATTCTTTCAACTCAAACTATCAAAGGACATGACTCCTAACTCCCAAAGGCCTCAAGGAGGATGGAACCAAACTCAAAATCATACCACCTCATGTGTCCCTCAACACAAATTTGATGAGCTGGTAGACATGGTGAAGACTCTGTCTACTAGTGTTAAAGCTATTGAGAGACAAGTTGGTCAGATGGCAGACCAGCAAGCAAGCAGACCTCACGGTAAACTTCCGAGTTATACCGAGAGAAATCCGAAAGCTGATGTGAATGTTTGCACTGCCATTACACCTCAGTGGGAGTATGGACAAGAAGAGGAGTTGAATGAAGTAACGTTGAGAAGTGGTAAGAAGGCTGAATCCGGCAAGATGTCGGGAAACGAGTAGCCCCTCCTGACGCCATGAGTTCAGGAGGGGGAAATCAGAAACCACATACCGAAGAAAGCAACGATGAGGAGCTTAGTGACAATTCTTCGGAGGACAAAAATAATTCTGATGATGATGTAAGAAGGGAAAGTCAGAAAGATGTATCCCTGACTAAGAAAAAGGAAGAAAAGTTCGCAAGATGGAAGGATAAGGAGGATGATGCGATAAATAATCAAGCTACAGGGAATGATAAAGCCCTTCATTATCCACCAAAAAGGAAAGAGAAAGCCCTCACTAATGACAAGCAGTATGCTGGAGTGAGGAGGATGCTTAGAGACACTCAAGTTAGTATGCCCTTAGCCGAGGTATTAACTGAAATGCCTAAATGCTCTAAGTATCTTAAAGAATTCTGTGGGAGTAAGAGAAAGCTTCAGGGGATGGCTGAAGAAGTGCTACGCGAAGATTGCGCGATGGTTTCACGTAAAGTCGCCGTTAAGAGAGGTGACCCTCGGCGGACCTTCAATCTCCTGTGAGATCGAAGGCCATTTTTTCGAAAATGTCTTATGCGACTCAGGGGCCTCTATTAATGTGATGCCATTAAACGTATGCAAAAAGCTCGGGTTAGATAAAAGGATGCGGGAACGCCCTATTTCTCTTCAGATGGTAGATAAATCTAGCCGGACTGCAGCCGGTTGTGTAGCTAATGTTCTCCTTCAAGTTGAACATTTAGTCTTCCCTACCGACTGGGTTATTCTAGACTATCCACCTGATAAGGAGATGCCTCTAATTCTAGGCCGAACCTTTTTAGACACTTCTAACGCTCTCATCGACTTCTGCAAAGGACAGATTACTCTTAGAGTCGATGACACATCCGTCACCTTCACACGAGGGACACATCCTGAAAGAGCCGTAATTGATGAAATATCGTTTGTTGAAGCAATTTACGAGGATGAAAAAGATGCCTACTCTGAAGAAGCAGAGGAGTTGACAGAGATAGGTGTTTTTGAAGTCATGGACATTGAAGATCAAGCTGACTGCGGACCATCTTCTAATTCATTTCAAGCCGTAGGCATTGACGAGTCATCTTCACTCGCTCACACCGAGGCTTTGTTAGTGAGTTAGAAGCATGGAGATGCCCAACAACAAACGATGATCTCAAAGAACTGAGTCAGGAAGACTTCATCCCTGGTGAAGAAGAAGCTCTGATGGGTAGTTGGGACGAGGTAGAATTTTGGAGAGAAGCTACTCATTGGGAAGTAGATGATTGGGAAGAGCTGGCAGAAGAGCTTAAAGTTGAAGAGTTAAAAAAATGATCGATCACAAGAAAAAGGAAGCAAGTGTTGACCGGAGGATTCCGATGGATGATTTGATCCAGTACCTTTCTGGGGTTGAGCCTCGGGAAGATGAGTTATTCTTTAGTCAACCACTCCAAGCTCATAAAGAGAAAGGTGGCCCGTTAAAGTCTAGTATTGAGCAACCACCTACTGATTTAGAGCTCAAACCGCTTCCGAAACACCTTAAGTATATATTTCTTAAGGATGGAGATAAATTGCCTTTGATCATTTCTTCGAAACTCGACCCTGAGCAAGAAGCACAGCTGATAGAAGTGCTTAAAAAGAATATCTTTGCGTTCGGATGGCAAGTGGGTGATATCCGAGGAATCAGCCCAGATGTATGCATGCATAAAATCCGAACGGAGGAGGGAGCTAAAAAGGTTAGACAACCTCAGAGAAGGCTGAATCCGCATATGCAGGAGGTTGTCAAGAAAGAAGTGATAAAGTGGCTTGACATGGGCATCATCTATGCAATCGCCGATAGCGAGTGGGTCAGCCCTACTCAAGTTGTGCCAAAGAAGGGCGGAATCACAGTCGAAAAGAATGAAAAAGGGGAGGAAGTTGCCTTACGACTTGTGACAGGCTACAGAGTCTGTATTGACTATCGTAGACTTAATGAGGTTACTGCCAAGGACCACTTTCCCCTACCCTTCATTGACCAGCTTATTGAACGACTGAGTGGTCATAAGTATTATTGTTTCCTTGATGGCTATTCTGGCTACTTCCAGATAGCCATTGATCCTAATGACCAAGAGAAGACAACTTTTACGTGTCCATCTGGTACTTTTGCTTTTCGCAGAATGCCATTCGGCCTATGCAATGCACCCGCGACTTTTCAACGGTGCATGTTAGCCATTTTTGATGGACTTGTGGAGCAATGCATGGAGGTCTTCATGGATGACTTCTCAGTCTACGGCGATAGCTTTGATGAAATCTTAAAGAATCTAGATATGGTACTCCAACGGTGTGTTGAGAAAAATCGGTGCTTAAGCGGGAAAAATGCCATTTTCTAGTAGACGAAGGAATCGTTTTGGGACATAAGTTGTCCAATGCCGGTATTCAAGTTGATAAGGCTAAGGTCGAAGCCATTGAAAGGATGACGTACCCTAAGACAAGTGAAAGAGGTACGAGGTTTTCTAGGTCATGTTGGCTTCACGGGCGTTTCATTAAAGATTTTTCTACCATCGCCAAGCCTTTATCAAATCTTTTGAAAGATGATGTAGATTTCTTGTTCGATGCGAAGTGCAAAGAAGCTTTCAATTGTCCGAAAGATAAGCTTATCGTTGCCCCTATTTTAGTTGCTTTTTATTTGGACCAAGCCTTTCGAGTTGATGTGCGATGCCTCTAATTACGCCGTAGGCGCAGTTTTAGGTCAAAGAGTTGATAAAAGGTTCAGACCCATTTATTATGCGAGCCGCACCTTGAACCCGGCTCAATGCAATTATACCACAACTGAGAAGGAATTCTTAGCCGTTGTTTTTGCCATTGACAAGTTTAGAAGTTATCTTCTAGGGTCTCAAGTTGTTGTATGGACCGATCATGCAGCCCTACGCTACCTTATGGACAAAGCGGATGCAAAACCAAGGTTACTTCGATGGATTCGATTTTACAAGAGTTTGACCTTGTGATTAAAGATAAGAAAGGTAGTGAGAATATTGTGGTGATCATTTATCTCGCTTAGTAAATGAGGGTGCGAGAGAATCACAATGATATAGGCATTGATTTTCCGACCGAGCAATTGATGAAGCTTGAAACGGTTAGGCCGTGGTATGCGACTACGTCAACTATTTAGCGAGTGGTCATTTAGAGGACATGACGTATCGGGAGAAGAAAAAGTTCTTTTTCGATCTTAAATATCTCGTATGGGAAGATCCTTATTTGTTCGAGTCCGTAAAGACGGATTGCTTCGAAGGTGTGTTCCGGAGCATGATCGTGGGATATCCTAGAACAATGCCATAGCGGTCCTACCGGAGGTCATTATGGAACACCGAAGACGGTTGCAAAGATCCTTCAAGCTGGATTCTACCGGCCGACTCGTTTAAAGATGCGAAGCCTTTTGTAAAGGTTGTGACGGGTGCCGAGAACGGGACGGCAGAGTAGTAGGATGGAAATGCCACTTAAGCCCATTCTTGAATGCGAAGTTTTCGACGTTTGGGGCATAGATTTTATGGGACCCTTTCCATCTTCATGCGGTAATAAATATATCCTCGTCTGTGTCGACTATGTCTCCAAGTGGGTTGAAGCCATAGCTACCCAAACTAATGATCATAAAGTCGTGAAGAAATTCTTGCAAAAGAATATCTTCACCAGATTCGGTTGTCCGAGAGCACTCATTAGTGATGAGGGTACCCACTTTTGCAATGCGCCGCTTGATAAAATCCTTGAAAAATATGGTGTCAAACACAAAGTTGGTTCACCATATCATCCCCAAACCAGTGGCCAAGTCGAGGTAAGCAACCAGAGCTTGAAAAGAATTTTAGAGAAGACCGTGAACAATAATCGATCTAATTGGAGTCTTAAGTTGGATGACGCGTTGTGGGCTTATCGTACTGCATTTAAAACCCCGATGGGCACGTCACCCTTCCAAATGGTCTATGGCAAAGCTTGTCATTTACTCGTCGAACTTGAACACGAGCTTTCGGCAATTAAATTCTTAAATTTCGATAGCCAACTCGTGGGGAGAAACGGTTGTTACAGTTGAACGAGCTCGACGAATTCAGACTCAGAGCATACGAGAATGCTAATCTTAGCAAGGAAAGAACGAAGATACTCCATGACGCTAAGATCAAGGACCGAGAATTCAAAGTTGGTGAAATGGCTTTTTTCTATAATACTAGACTTCACTTTGTTTCCGGGTAAACTCAAGTCTAGATGGTCCGGTCCCTTTGAGATTCTCGAGGTTAATCCAAGTGGAGTAATTACTTTGAACGGGTATGGTAATCAAGCTTTTAAAGTGAATGGCCATCGACTTAAGAAATATTTTGGGCAACCAAAGGAAAAGCCCGAGACTCTTTATTTCCAAAGAAGAGATGAGAGTACAGATGTCCTGATTTGTGAAGAGATTCCATCTTATTTCTTTGAGTCAGATGATGACATTCCTACCTCTACCTGTGAGGAACCTTCTCCTGAGATTCCTGCGCATGTTAGCACACCTATGCCTATCATCCGCAAGAACAAGAAGAAGAGAGTCAGTGTAGTTTGGAGAGAAAAGTTTAATGCTCTTATTGCGCACTTGACTTGTTGTTGTGGTGAAAATCATTTCCGCCCCAATACTCCTGATTCTGATACTGAGGTGGCGGTAGTCGAACCAAAGTGGCCCGATCCGGGTTGATCTTTTGAAATATGTGCCAAGCTATTGACATTAAAAGAGCGCTCCTAGAAGGCAACCTAGTTTTCTATGTTTGTTTTCTTTTCTTAGGTTGTTTTGTTTTCTTGTTTTTAGAATTAGTACTCTAGTGACGTGTTGATGATTATTCCTCCTACATTCATTGTAAGTGTTTTGTGTTATGTGTTGCTCATATACCCCGTATACTCCGAGATTATATGTCTGTCGAGTGTAGCAGATACTTTCAAGCAGGTTTGCGAGTTCTTATGTCCAGTGTTGTCTATTCGAGTTGTCGCGGTACATTCATGCTCCGGCCTGACCTCTGCCAACTATCATCCGACAACCACTGTTGAAACCAGCTAAGTCTTCTTTTTCTTTTATTCTGCACATTCTGAGGACATAATGTGATTTAAGTGTGGGGGGGTAAATTGGGTATGTTTTTATGATATATCCTTTGAAATATGAGTGAATGTTAAATTTTCCACTGAATTTAAATTTTTTGTTAGTCTCGAGCATGTGGTTGAAACTAAATGCTTGCTAGTTGTAGTTCTTTAACGATGATAGTATGTGACTTAGTGAGATAATTATAGCATGTCTTTACTGTTATGAAGATAGTATTCATTTCTCACGTTCACGAGAGCCTTTGATTTTGAAGCAAGATTTTTGAATTATATCCTTTCATTGTTTTAGTGATTTATCTTAGGAAGGTCAGTATAGTAACAACTTAGTTAGACCGTGTGCTGTGAATATCATAAAGTTTGAATGTGATAAGTGAGATGTAACTTATGTCTTAAAAAAAGAATAAATAAGTAGTGAATTATTAATAAATACGTTTGTCGAAAGCTGGTCGATGATTTGAGTGCGATAGGGTATACCACGTATGTCCTATACCACTATGATGACCAGAAGCTCACGACAGTTAGAAGAAGCTACCTTATGATTTGAGTAGGTAGGGGATTATCTCGAAATGTCCTACTCTACTATGATGGGTAAAAGCTCATTCTGATATGCGTCAAATTTGAAAATTTTGGTAATGATGAGTGAAAATAAAGTGAAGTCTTTGTTATCATGGATCTTATACCCAGTAGAACCGCATGATATGCTGTAGGGATTATCCTACTGAGTGCGTGGGAAGGCTTTGAGTGGAGCTATTACTGCCTATATCTAGGATAGTCATTGGATTTTTGAGAGGATATTTCTTTGAAAGGCTTGTTAAATTTGAAAAGGGCTTGTCACACATACACCGAATCTATCTCTGTGATGGTATTATTTGCTATAGCTGTTGTATCTTTTGTTACGTGAGTTAGAGATCTATGTGGATTACATGGAAGTTGAGCTATAGTTTTGATTGTTTTGTCCGAGGACGTACAAAAAGCTAAGTGTGGGGGTGTTGTTAAGGCCATATTTATATGATTATTAAGGGTTATATTTCATTATTATTTCCCCACATTTGCATATTTACATGAGAATTAAGGGTTTAAGTGCAATTATTTAGTAAGGTTGATTTTAATATGGTTATTTGCAAAATTGATTAGATTATGTGTTAAATTAATGGAATTATTATTATTTGAGTTTTACTACATTTTGCAATGTTTAATTATCCTTTAGGAGGCTGAATTTTGAGTGCTATAAGAGGATTAATGAAGCTCAAGTCGAATTATTCAAGATAGAGTTGGAATTGGCTCAAAGAAATTGGATAAAGATGAAGAAATCCGACCTCAAAGCAGTCCAGCCGAGCGTCTGCATCCCGTCCATTCCAGACGGGCGTCCACTGATCTTAGACGAGCGTCCAGAAGTGAACTGGCGTCCATGCAGCGTCCAGAATCGTATTTTACATTCAGAGTCTTCAGACAGAAGCCAAACGCACATTCATGCTCCGTCCAGGCATTCTGGACGGGCGTCTGGTTGTTCAAACGAGCGTCCGGTGCCGACTTAAACCCTAACCGACTTAGCACTCTATAAATACAGCAGCAGCCCCAACCCTAATGATATACTTTACCACATCATTGAGATCGCAATTTTCACCAAAAGCTGCGGCCAGAAAACCACTATTTCATAGAAATGAATTTCTCCAATCCAACAATCTGGTCCAACATGATTGTTGGCTAAAAGCCTTGCAGTGAGTCGACGAAGGAAGCTCATCATCAACACAACCAACTAGAGATTTTATGCCTATGTTTAGTGAGTAAAAGATTTAGTTTTTCATTACTTTGGATCTGTTTTGTATTGTTTAAGTTTTGTTGAATTAAGATTTGATGAAACGAGCTAGGTTTATTTTATGCTTGAATGATTATATGAAAGTATATTATTTGAGTTCTATTTTGTCCAAAGTAATGCAATTAATTGTGTTTTAAGAGATTATGCATGATTAGTTGAGTAAGAGTTTGGAAACAACCTCGTGATTTCGTTTTGGATCTTTGTTTAGTTTATTTGAAAAGATAAACGAAACCTTAGAAATTTGATTGAAGATATTTGTTCGAGTTCGTGAAAAATCACTACTAAAAACTATGTCTTTTTAGATCACCATCTAGTTGGGATTGTTTGTCGATGGGTGGATTCGTTGCCTCGCTGTGTTTTCCTTTATTGTTTATTAATCGAATCGTTAGCTTAATCTTTAGTTAAGTTCTAGTGTTTCAACCTCAAGTTTCTCCTGCTGTTTTCCTGCACTTTTCCTTTCTGTTCGTAGTTGAACGTTCGTCCGCAATAGCAGACGCTCGTCCAGTAGATTTCGTTTCCAGACGTTCGTTCATTAAATTGAACGCTCGTCCAACTTGTCAGTTTTCTGTTCGTTTTTGTTTTCAGTTTTAGATTAGTTAATAGTTTTACCTTTTAGTTAGTTTCAATCTTAGTTTAGTTAATAATTGTGACATAATCGATATAGAATTTGTGCTAGAGTCTGATAAACATTCCATTCCCTTAGGACGACCCGATAACATCCTTTACTACAGATCCTTATACTTAGGGTGTGTCGGTATTATAAATATTAAAACGTGTTTTTACCGAACAGGCCCAGTTCATATTAGACTAATTAGCTACTAGCTAGATTTGTGAACTAATTGATCACTAGGGGTTAATGGTAAATAAGGATAAGATATTCTGAGTCGGGTTTACGGAGACTTCCCACTCAGAATGGACGATCATGGAGGGTTAGTCCGTATGTAGTGATTATATCGGTGGACGCTTATTTACTCATAGGGTTGAGTGTAAGTATATATATATAATTTATAATGATTAGTTTCGGGTTTATGGTGGCGTTATCCCGGGATTAATAATTTAAGTTATGAATATTCTATTCGATGAATATTTTACTTAATTATTGGAGCTACTGGTTATAGGTCAATGGTCCCCAATGTGACTCATGTAATTAGTGATAATAAATTGGCTGGACCAATTAATTGATGTGCGAAATATTATTTAGTTGGGATAAATAATATAATACACAGAAAAGACATTTTCTATGGGCCTAAAACCCTGTTGTGTGTGGCGCCTCACCTTCATTAAATGCAAGAATTGATTTTCTTGTGTGATTAATTATTTACTTATTAAATAAATAATTAATAAAAGATAATTGATTTGTAATTAATTGATTGATTAATCACAATCTTTTATAAATGGAATCATCCTTTATTGTGATTTCTTTTTAATTTTTATTTAATTAATTAGAAACTTGGAGGCCATGATTTACTCTCCTATATAAAGAGAGTTTTTCCAAGACATAATGCTCATGCAAATTTTCGCCCCAGACACATAAAATAAAGAGAAAAGCTTGTTTCTTGTCTTGGGTTTCTGGTTGAAGAAAAAGGAAGCACATCAAGGAGGTTCTAGTACCAAGAATTGGTGTCCACCAACCACCGTTTGGAGAACACATTGGAAGATCTTGGCTTCTCTTCCTGCTATTTGTAAGACATACTAAACCCCCTTGTAGGAATTTAGATCCTTTATTTATGTATTGTAATTTGTAGATCGTGATCCATTCGCTGCGCGAAGATCTGTTTTCTACATATCTGAGCTCCTACATCCTTCAGATCAGACCCAGAATCGGTCTGTTGGACCAAGGTTCACAATCTTACTGCACAACAACTTGACAGGTTAATGGCTCTGCTGAGTTCTGATTCTCCTAGACATGCAGGATTTGTTGTTGGGCAGACTACTAAGATTGTTACTCATTACTCACTTGTTATAGAGATAGGTGATCTAAATTTAGTAAGATTTGTACAATGGATTTTGGACTCTATTGGTACATATTACATTGCAGGATCATTAGACCTATTAAGTAATCCCAAAATTTCATCTGGTACAAAAATGGATTACCTAATAGAAATAATGTTTCTATTACACATATAGGACAAGTAATGTAAACCCTCATCTAGTCCCAACAAGTGTGTTTTGCAGGATAAGAACAAGAAAGTGATTGGTTCAGCTGAGTTACACAGATGACTCTGTGTCATGGATCAGCCAATCAGAATTTCTGCTATTAATGCTGTAGAAAATAACAATTTGTCTGATAGACTAGATGATGCCATTTATGGCATTACAGACTAGGACATTTTCCATATAAGAGACCACAAGTTATTAGTTCATTGTCTGATGATGTCAAGTTTTGTGCGCATGGTCTTTGTCTTTGTTATGTTTACCATATGGAAAAATTAAAGAAAAATCTCTTTCCAATAAGTACTATTGATGTAAATGCTATTTTTCATCTTGTTCATATGGATATTTTGGTCCATTGAATCAACATACTATGAATGGAAAGCATACCGTTGTAGATGACTTTTCTAGATTTACTTGGGTTTTTCTTATGAGGCACAAGTCTAAAACTTTTGACCTTGTTAAATCCTTTGTTAAATTTGTCTCTACTCAATTTCATAAAATCATCAAAGTTATTAGATCTAACAATGGAGCTGAATTTCAGCTTACAGATTTTTATGCTCAGCAGGGACATCATACATCAGACATCCTGTGTTAGCACACCTGAGCAAAATGGTTGTGTTGAAAGGAAACAGCATCATATGCTGAATGTTGACAAGGTTTGAGGTTTCAGAGTAATTTACTCATTGAGTATCGGGGTTTTTGTCATTTACATGCTGTAAAATTGATTAATGCCACACCTACACCACTACTGAAGGAAAGCACTCCACATGAGGTGCTTTATGGCACCAAACCAGAAAATTCTGTGTTTAAAGTTTTTAGTTTCTCAGTTTTATCTTGTACGCTTCAGTAGTACATGGCAAAAATTTATATCATGTGTAAGACTTGTGTCTACCTTGGAAATTCAAACACCTCCAAGGATGCTATTCTTTTGGACATCACAAATAAAGATATCTTTGTTGCTATAAACCCAATTTCATAAAACTTATTTTCCTCTCTTGCAATAGGTTATAGGTAAATCTACATATCTTACTGATATGCCAGTACGACTACTAGTCATGCAAAATTTTGATGATCTGCTGAATAAGTCAGCAGACCAACCAGATACAGGGTCAGCTGCAAGCTGAGGCTGCTAATGAAGGACTTGATCATGTCAGTCAAGCACCTGCACCTACCCAATTGAGAAGATCAACAAGGACAAGGAAATCACTAGCCTTTTATCAAGGTTGTGCTCATACAGTACACCAGACCCCACATCTGCTGAGTGAGGTAATGAATCAAGAAAAACTTTCAGCAGAATATGCCAGATTCATCAATGCTATTGATGCTATTAAAGATCCTAAGACCCAAAATCAAGCGATTAAGCATGATGAATGGAAAGAAGCAATGTAAAAAGATATTGAAGCTCTTCAAAACACTCATACCTGAGAAGTAGTTGATTTGCCCCAAGGAAAGAAGCCTATTGGGTGCAAATGGGTGTATAAAGTAAAGTACAATCCTGATGGTACAGTGGAGAGATACAAAGCCAAATTAGTGGAAAAAGGATACACTCAGACATATGGAATTTATTATCAAGAAACCTTTTCTCATGTTGTCAAGATCACTACAGTAAGGGCTTTACCTGCAGCAGCAGCCAATAATTGGCATCTCCAACAGATGGATGTCAACACTGTCCTCTTACATGGAGATCTACATGAAGAAGTATATATGCAGCTGCCTCCAGGTTTTGCAGCAACCAAACCAAATCAAGTTAGCATATTAACAAAATCTTTGTATGGCCTAAGCCAGCAGACAGTGGAATTGCAAGTTGACTGAATCTTTGGAAGCACAATGATTTGTTAGTCCAAACATGACCATAGTTTATTCACCAAAGGGTCAAGACAATATTTTATTGCTTTGCTGGTATATGTAGATGATATAATAGCAACAAGTCCTAATGAGCAACTGATTCAGCAAGTCAATGATGCCCTACATCAGCAGTTCACTATTAAAGACCTTGGAAAATTAAGATATTTCCTAGGTATTGAGGCTACTAGGACTCCTGTAGGAATATCCATTTCTCAAATAAATACACATTCAATCTCTTAGAAGAATACGAATTTTGGGGGCCAAACCTGCCAAGAGACCTATGGAGTCCAAGAAGACTTTACAGCATGATGAGTCGGAACTTTCAGAAGACAACATTACATACAGATCACTAGTGGGTAAACTCATTTACCTCACTTTTACCAGACTAGATATAGATTTTGCAGTTCAGCAGCTGAGTCAGTTAACAGACACTCCCACTGAAAACCATATAAAGACAACACATAGAGTGCTAAGATATTTAAAAGCCAATCCAGGCCAAGGAATCTTGTTCCCAGCAAAGAATAACCTTTCGTGAAATGCTTTACAGACAGTGATTGGTGCCCAGAAACAAGGAAATCGGTATCAGGCCACATGAAGTTTTTAGGGGATGCTCCTATTACTTGGAAATCAAAGAAACAAACAACTATAGCAAGGAGTTCATCAGAGGTTGAATACGGCTAATGTAGCCTATGAATTTCAATGGTTGTTTTACATTATACAAGATTTGAGGGTCAATATTCAGCTACTTACTGTATTATTCTATGACAATTCAAGTGCCATACACATTGCTCATAATCCTGTCTTTCAAGAAAGAAAAAAGCATATTGAGATTGGCTGTGTCATGTTGTAAGAGACAAAGTCAAATCTGGACTTGTCAAACTTCTCCCAGTCAACACAAAAGAACAAGTTGCTGACATCCTCACCAAGGCTCTAGATTCACCCATCTTCTCCTATTTTTTGGACGAGTTAAGCATTTCAAAGATATTTCAAAGTTCTAGTAGATGAAAGAAGTCTGCTGAAGTGCAAGCTGATCATGTACAATTCTCAGCTTGAGGGGGTGTTATAGTATATAAGATGAAGTAAGTCTGTTGAAGTGCAAGTCAGCCGAACAACTAAATTCCCAGCACCCTACTGAGTTATTTAGTAGACCAATAGGCAGAAAACAATTATTTTCTTAGAATTAGTTAGTTTCTATTGTAACTATTTGTAACTTACTCATAACTGGCTTTTGTGGTGTATGAAGCTATAAATACCCCAATGAACAGCAGCATAGTAATTTAACTTGTTGATTTTACTTCAATAATAATTCTTTCACATTCTTTTCTTTATGTTTGTTATTTTACAAACTTCAACGGTAGTCAGTGTTGTCAGCACGTTTATGGCTCAACCTGGAAAGAAACACTAGAAAGTTGTTAAAAATATGTTCTAGCGCCGTAGGGGTACAACAGATGTTGGTCTTATCTATGGAGGTGATACTCAAGGTCTGGTCACAGGGTACTATGATGCTGATTATGCAGGTGATGTGGACAACAGAAAATCAATGGCTAGTTATGTTTTCACATTGGGAAACTCATTTGTCAGCTGGAAAGAAACTCTTCAGGTAACAATAGCTTTATCAACTATTGAGGCAGAGTACATGGCTCTTACTAAAGCAACAAAGGAGGGTATCTGGTTGAAGGGACTAGTCAATAATTTGGGGCACATCAAGATCAAACCGAGATATATTGTGACAGTTTGAGTGCAATATATTTATCTAGGGATCAGGTTCATCATGAGAGAACCAAGCATATAAATGTGAGATATCATTTCCTAAGAGATGAGAAGAGGGTTCAAGTAAGGAAGATTAGCACAAGGAGAATCCTGCTGATATGCTTACAAAACGAGTTCAACAGAGCAAGTTTCAGTTGTGTCTGAACTTGGTGAACATCAAGAGCTTATATTTTGAAGTTTGGATACTCAACTGAGGGCTAATCACTGAGTGGATTCTGAGGAGAAATTTGGTACAGTATATCCTAGCAATGATGAATGCATATGGTACATTACATCTGATTATGAAATTGGTGACTTTGAATAAGAGTTCAAGTCAAGGTGGAGATTTGTTAAACATGTGACTCGATCTCTACATCTGGTGGAACTAATCTAGGTTCAAGTGAGAATGATGGTCATCTGAGCAAGATTATTCAAGTCTGGAAGTCAACTGAGTGAAGTGGTAGCTGAGTCCGTCTGTCAGCAGAGTGAGTCTACCGAGCTGTTGAATACTTTTGAGTTCTACCTCTGAGCTAATTGATTACTGAGCTGGTGGAGTTAGCTGATGCTGGGCCCACTTATAGGGCATCTATGGTAGTTCCGACAAAGATTCTATGGTTTTTAGGGTTTAGGGATCAGTGCCTATAAACACCAACATTGTAATCAATGAAGTGTGTGTAAAAACTTTGTAATTTTTGTGCATAATAAAATATCTCTGCTTCTGTCCGTGGAGTAGTCGGCACAACATCGAAAATCACGTTAAATCACCTTGTTATTATTGTTTCTGTGTTTTATCACTTTCTCCATAGTTTACGTTTGAGTTATTTATATTTTATCTATCTTGTCATCTGTTTCCGCACAACAAATATTTATGCTGTACTATGTGAATTATGCTAATGGAAGAGAATGGAATAGAAGAAGAAATAAAGGAAGATTTACTTACTGACATAGTATTACGTTGAAGTTATAATATATCAATTATATTGGGCCTCAAATAGGTCAAATACGGTCAATGAGCCGTTCAACGTATGCCAACAATTGGGCCTTAAACCCAAAGAATTTGGTCAAGAGTAAGTTAGCCTCATTTTGGGTTGCTCCCATAGCTCAGCCGACCTCATCTCTTTATTAATTAGCCGACCCGGCCATACATATCGCTCATCAATAGAACAAGTCATCTCCAACCTCCAAATTTAGTTACATAGTATTAATGGACATGATCCCACGATTGATCCTCATTAATAGCCCGAATCTATGATTGATCACATCCTACAATTTTAGCCTAATTGAGCCATGATTGCCACATGATTGGCATCACACTATCCCTCAATCACATGCCGTACAATCAAGAGATTCTTACATAAACTCTCCTACGAGAGAGGCCTATAAAAGAATCCTCATCTTCAACCTTTAAAACTACATTATATTGGCTTGATTCCATATATACTGGGTAGTAGGTGGTCTCATCGACGTGGTCATAATCCACAACCAAAATCTCCAGTTTTTATAGTTAGATTACTCCCTAAAATAGTCTTGTAGAAGTGGAATTAATCCACCTTCAATGAAGAACTAGGGTTTATGCTTTGTCTCGGATAAGAAGAAGAAATATGGAGTAAATTTGTTGTGTATTGTTGTTACAACCAAGCCAACGAAAATATCCTATATATCTTGGGTGGCCAAGCCCAGCTATACACAGGACCAACTACATACTAGTGATGCAAGCCCAAAAGAAAACAGATACATACATAATATGTAACACCCCCTCAAGATGGAATTGGGGAGCAATAAATGTATTTCAATTTTAAACATGCTAACAAGGAATGAAAGAGAGGGTTGTCTAATGGTTTTGTGAAAATGTCGACTAGCTGATGTAAGGATGGAATAGAGACTAGCTTCACAAGGCCATCTTGAACTCATTCTTGAATAACGTGGCAATCAATCTCGACGTGTTTCATTCGTTCATGGAATACTGGATTCTTGGCAATGTTGATGGCATTAATATTATCACATATTAATGGAACTGGAGTAGGGTAAGAAAAGCCTAAATCCTGAGCCAAATAGCACAACCACTATATCTCACAAGATGCTGATGACAATGACATGCACTCCGCTTCTGTGGAACTTCTAGAAACAATTGTCTGTTTCTTTGTCTTTCAAGAAACAAGTGCATCCTCAATGAACATACAATAACCAATGACACTTCTTCTAGTGTCCTTGCAGGTCCCCCAATCAGAATCAGCATAAGCACTTAAGTTGAGACTATTATTTGCTGAGTAGAAGAGGCCCTTACCTGGAGTAGATTTGATATAGTGTAGCACTTGTTATGCAACATAGAAATGGTGTACAGTAGGTGCTGAAAGGAACTAGCTGAGTTGCTGGGTTACAAAGCTAATATCCGGTCTTGTAATTGTCAAATAGAGTAATTTTCCCACCAAGCTTCTATACAATGTATTGTTAGGAAGCAAATCTAAATCCCCAGCAAAGAGTACAATCTTAGAATTGAGTGGTCCCTTGAAAAGGTTTTGGTTAAGTTTAGAGGGGGGTGAATAAACTTTGGACTTCATTGGTATTTTGGTTTCGGCTTGCAATCAAAATTAAGCATATTAGTTCGGCAGGTGTTTTTCACTCGTAATATCTCTTCAAAGTCTATTAGTTTTCATCATCTTGTTTCTGAGTTGAAAGGCCTCTATTTATAGGCAAGAAAGCATGTGACTTGTATTTGAAATTCAAATATAACCACCGTTCCTTGTTTTTGTCCCATCTGATTTGCATTCTGTCACTATTCATAGGACTGACACTGTCAGAATTCCTTTTTGATAGTGCAGTCTGTCCACCCTTTGACTTATAACCATTGGATAAAGATCTGAATCATCTCAACGTTCCTTTAATCTCAACCTTTGATTTCTTTGATAAGTCAGAGGTAGTTGGCTGTCCTTATCCATGTAATCTTCCAATATAATCTTGAATTAACCGAGGTATATTATCAGCAGGTTCTTCAGTCTGCTGAGATACCTATCAGTCTGCTGAACTGCGATTTGTTGTTTATAAAATACAATGCAGCTTACTTCTTTTATCTAACTTTTATTTGTGAAGTTAGATTACACCTTTTTGATAATAACCAAGTTCCAATCATCATTCAACTTGTGGAACTTAGACCTTCTACACAAGGCATATGTAATCAGTTTAGGTCATCACAGACTTGCCTAAATTCTGATTCCATATCCTTGACTTAAATTACTAAGTTTGATCCCTTAGCCTTCTGTAACTGAGTTTGAACCCTCAGCCTTCAGTCTTCAGCGGGTTCCAGACTAGTCTACTGACCTATCTACCCTACTGATATGGATCAGTCCGCTGATATGAATCAGCAGCCCTTTACAGTGCTTGTTTGATCAAACCTATTCATAAATCAAAGCGTAATAAACCTATACATTTGATCTAGACATCTTTTTGCCTTTGCACTATAACAAGCCTAGTCCGGCACTCATCATCAAAACATAGAAATAAGTCCAACAATTTCCCCCCTTTTTGGTAATGATGCCACTACCCTCACCTAACAGCAAAGCAAAAAGATAAAAACAAAAACAGAACAAATATAGTCATCTTTCATTACAAACATTTGTTCAAAGATATTACAGTCTAGAATCAGCAAAAACATAATGCAGTTAAAGTAAGCTGATCTACTGTCTTCTTTCTCTTTCTTGTCTGGCCTTCTCCCCTTGTTCTTGATAGGCCGTGATTTCTTCTATCATATCCCTCATCCATTCATTTTCAATCAGTGTAAAATCAATGTAGGGATTGACCTCTTTCCACCATTTCCAAGCTTCAGGCAGGAGAAGATTAATTTGATTCACTCGAATCCAAACTTCATGTACTGAGTTCCTTGAATTCATCAAGTGAGTCCTTTGCTTTTGTGATAGGCAAGTTCCTATCACCTCTCGCCACTTCTTCCACCTCTTCCACCTCTCGTAAGTTGCCCTTAAGGCTTTGACTCTTGCTTCCCAAAATTTCAATCCCAAGAAAGAGTTTAGACCTTCATGATATCCCTTGTCATGATAAGGTTTCCTTCGTTATAGTATTCTTTCTTGTATTGTCCGAGGAGATCATCCATAAGTTGAACTCTGCCAGTGCAAAAGTTGTCCGTAAGCATTAGTCTCATCCTCCCATCCCTTCTTTGCAAAGAGTCTTGCTTTGCCTCTTTTCTTTGCGGTAATTCGTTTGGCCCTCTTTCCCCTTAGTGACATCATCAACAAACCGGGACATTAGGCCATGAACACTCTCCCGTGAGATAACCAGATTATTCGCTTGCCCTTCCATAATTTCGGTTCTTGTGTCAAGCTGCAAAGTAATCCCTGGATTGCAAAGTTTCTTCCGGTAGATTGATCCTCTCAGTAACTTTAGGATCCAATCCAGCAGGTTGAGATGTTCCAGCAGCCTCCGTAGGCTTGGGTGTTTCAGCAAGCTTGTCAAGTTTCTGATGAATGGATATAAGTTGGTCTTTCAGAAACTTCTCTTTTGCAGCATTTCCAACCTTGATTCCCCTCATATCTAGTATCAGATCATTCACAGCATTTTGAGTAGATGTGAAGTTTGAAGCAACTGTACCAGTAGATTGTCTGTTTTCATTCACCATTTTCATTAGTTCTTCAAATCTCTCTTCCTGTCTATCCAGTTGAGTTCTTAACTGTTGCATATCATGCCTCACAGCCCTTAACTCATTCAAAACTGCTACTGGTATCTCACCAGTCATTCTTCCACAAAGTAGCCTCATCGGTAGGCTCCTCAACATTGTATTGTGGCCTCGATTGCTCACAACCAATGCCCAACTCTTATCCAATCCAGCAGGATTAGGTCCTTGATATTCTTCCAAGATAGGATCAAGAGCTGGTTCTTCAAAAATAGGAACAAATGCCTGTGGTGGATCAACATCAACATTTTCTTCTTCAGGCATTTGGAACTCCTCATCACTAAAGTCATAGTCCAGCAGCTGCTCATCCATATTAACAACAGTCTGCTGACCATCTTTCCCTTCAGTGGTCTTTTCTCCAGTAGGCTCCACTACAGCAGCCTCTTCAGCAACATGGGTATCCTCCATACCCAACACTGGTTCCAACTCGTGTCCGGAGTCTTTGTTTGAGACTCGACGGCACTGTACCTCCCGTTCCAACTTTGTGTCCAGTGTTGTTTGTAACTCAAAGAACTCCGTACCTCCTCTTGACTCTTTGTGGATTAAATATAGCCTCATTATCCACTTGAAATCCTTGACATGACCAATCTTGTGCGGGATGATGGCGTTTTAGTAAGAATGCCCTCAAAGTCAAATCCATCTTGATATTCAATAGATTCTTCTGAGCTGGCACTAGGTTCACTATAATCAGTAACCTTCTCTCCATCCAAATCCTCACTCTGTTCAGCTTCAGTATGTGCAGTAGGCTCAACAACATGGAATGTAACAGATTCATCAGCTAGCCTACCAGCACTTAGATTAACTCCTTCATTGATCAAAGCCTCCAGATCATCCATGGTGAGATCCTGTAGATCCTCATCCATCTCTCCAGTCTGCTGGCCCTCAGCAGACTTATCAGTCTCAGTGGGTTCAGCTTCCATGCCATCAGTGGCTCCTTGACCAGTAGCTTCAATTGTCGTTTCTTTAGCCACTCCACTGGTCTCCCCAGGAAACATGGGGGATTCATCATCAGAGTCTGATGAATCACTGTCTGGTGTGTACTTTGGATCTCTGAACATGATTCCTCCACTTTTCTTTCCTTCATCCAAAAGATCCATCAGCCTGGATTGCAGCATGCTAGTGTCTACCAAATCCAACAGGCTGTCCACACCCAGCTGCTCAAATGCCCATTCTTCAAATCCACTCATCGGATCAGCAACTGGTTTCTGTTTCTTGTAGAATCCAAACTTCCACTGAAAATAGTTTTGCACCTTTTTGAAGTTAGGATCTACTTTGTCCTTCTTGGATGCCTTCTCGTATGGCATAGATGGCTTTCTAGTGGCAGGTTCAGCAGCTTGTTGACCTCCAAAAGCTCCCACAAGTAAATTCATTGTTTCTTCAACAGATGCTTCAAAGTCAGTAGGTTGCTGAGTTGGTATATTTGTACCTACTACTTCCATCTATACAACACTTGGTTCCCCCTGACTTACATGCTCATCAGCAGGGTTAGCAGCAGACTGCTCTTCCCCCTGAGTTCTTGCAACAATTGCAGGGTCTTCAACCAATTCTTCAATTACCACAAAGCAGGTCGTGTTCGGTGGTTTTCTTTGTGGGTCTTCGGTAGATACTACGGCGGGCTCGTGGTCGCAGATCGCTGCGTATATCTCCAAAAGATTGCTCAACAATAACTCCGTGCGGCTTCGGTAGACTTAACAACCTCTTCGGGTGAGGAGTCGATAATTTCCACAGGCTTGATGATAGTCAAGGGCTCGGCCCTCAATAGCCTCTTCTTCCTCTTCTACCGATGCTTCTTCTTGGATTCTTTGTGCTTCCAAGTCTTTCAATTCTTTCCCTTTCCATGTTTCTTTTTGTGGATAATTTCTTTTCTTCTCTTGGAAAGAGGTTCATCATCTTCGCTCTAGTAGACTTCCTCTTTCTACTAGCTTCCTTCGTTGTTCCCTCAGAATCTCAACAACAGTTCTTCTTGCAGCAACAGCAGGGTCAGTACCTTCAGATTTAGCTGGACCCTCAGCAGACTCAACAGTCTGTGTTGTTTACTTCTTTGTCTTCTTAGGCTTTAAGATCTCAGTGATCTTCCTTGTATCTGCAGCCTTTCTTTTCTCACTGGTCTATTTTGGTGCAGCAGATTTAGCAGATTTCTTCTTAGTTTGCTGGACCTGCTCACCACCAGCATCACCATCATCTCCATTACTGTCATCATCGAGCGGGGTCAAGCAACCTCTTCATCATCATCTAGACCGGGAATAGGATAATCAATTTCCTTCTTGTATCTAGGACCGATTAATCTTCTCGGAGTTCAAGATCGGGAACCTCCAAGTGATTCAAATAGGTTCGAACCATTAATCCTAAGGGCAAGGCCTTGGATTTCCTTTTACCCTCTTTTTCTTCCTTGGCTACCTTCTTCATGTAGTGAATGAAGTAACCGATTCCCCCAATCAAATCTCATGCTCCTGCAGATAATCATCATCAACTCTATCTTGGGTCCTGATAGAGTGTCCATACTGCCAACCAGTCCAAGTATGTTCTTGGCAATGAGCTTGCTCAGCAGACTGTACTCATTTCCAATATGTCTACAATTGATGCCTGGAGTGGATTTGGTGGCTGTATTTGTCTTGATTTGATCAACAAAGGCCATCTTGGATAGTCCCATTGCTTCAGGATTTACTGGACCATCCACTACTTCCTCAAATCCAAACACTTCCCTCAGCAGACTAGGGGAAACTTCAATCTCCTCAGCATTCACTGTTGTCTTGAATGCTTCAGTTCCTTCTTCTACAACCATGTTCTTCCAGAAATCAATAACATTAGTGTATGATATTGTTTCCAATCTGATATTGAGTTTGTTTTCTAAGCCTGCAAACCTCCTTATTCTTCGACCAATGTTGATGGCCAATTCTGTTTTGTTTGCATCAACAACAAAGCCTCTAACACTTTGGCTTGATTCAATCTCGACATCAATCTTTTCCGCCATTGTTATGAGAAGAATGAAATGAAGAAGATGGATTATAAATCTGTGTTCACACAGTGTAAATACAGAGATATAGCACATTTTGTAAGTAGAGAAAATCTGCTGAGTGTAGGTCTGTATATATGGACAGACGGTAGTTGTAACTGTCAGTGCACGTACATTGATGTTAACCACGATTAATCTGAGTAAATGCTGTCTTGACACGTGGCCCATAACTCCTCCATAACGTTTGTAACCGTTGGATCATGGTAACTATGGTAATAAAGGGTAGGATAAATATCCCGCCAAACTGCTTTTTGACTTTAGTAAAGTTTGACTGTGTAACGTTCCATTCAGCAGGGTTGTCCTCGGCGCAGGTTGGCTCGGCGGTCTGGCGATAAAGGTGCTTCAAAGTGGCGACAAAGTGACTCTACTGATCCTTGATTTCTTCTTGTTTTGTTCAATTGATAATACAAGATGAAATTTAATACCAATGACTGATCTGTCAAGTGAGCTCACCCAACATGACAAAGACCAATCCCCTTGGCAACCTCATTTGCTCAATTGTCCAAACATAAGTACATGGAATTGTTGATACCATTGACTAATCTGCTAAGTGAGCTCACCCATCATAGCAAAGACTAATCCCCTTGGTGAATTCCAGTACATTGTGAATATCAGTCAACTTTTATAATTCCAAGTTCGTCCTTAATTTGGAAAATCTTTCACACTGTCAAGTGGTTTAGTGAAAATATCAGCAAGTTGATTTTCAGTAGGGATAGAACCATCACATCTTTCTTTTCAACATGATCTCTTATAAAATGATGTCTCACATCAATGTGCTTGGTTCTTGAGTGCAAAACAGGATTTTCTATGATTGCAATTGCACTTGTGTTGTCACACATGATTGGAATTTCCTTTTCATCAATTCCATAATCCCTTAATTGTTGTCTTAGCCATAGTACTTGTGCACAGCAACTTCCAGCAGCTATATATTCAGCTTCAGTAGTCGAAGTTGATATTGAATTCTCGTTTCTTCGAACCGGGAGACCGATCTACTTCCCATTAACTGACAAGTTCCTGTAGTGCTTTTTCTATCTATTTTGCATCCAGCATAATCAGAATCTGAGTAGGATATAAATTGGAAGCTTCCATCCTTGGAATACCATATCCCTACTCCCAAAGTCTCCTTTAGGTACTTGAGAACTCTCTTGACTGCACCTAAATGACTTTCTTTAGGTTTAGATTGAAATCTTGCACAAACACCTACAACAAAGGATATATCGAGTCTGCTTTGGCGATAAGGTACGACGGATCGCCTATCATCCTTACGTATAAAGTCCGATCAACATCTTTGCCTTCTTTATCTTCATCCAATCGATGTTTGTACTAATTGGAGTTGATATCTTAGTCTTTGTTTTCCATACCAAACTTCTTCAGCAACTCCTTGGTATACTTGATTTGATGAATAAAGATTCCATCCTTCATATGTTTAACTTGCAACCCCAAAAAGTAGTTCATCTCTCCCATCATGCTCATTTGGAATTTACTTTTCATTAGATTTGCAAACTTTTCACAAAGTAAATCATTTTCAGAACCAAATATAATGTCATCCACATAAATCTGTACCAACAGGGTGTTGTTCCCTTCACTGATTCTGAAAAGTGTCTTGTCAATGGTGCCTTTTGTAAAACCATTGTCCACCAAGAATTGAGATAGAGTCTCATACCATGCTCTTGGTGCTTGTTTCAATCCATAAAGTGCTTTGTTGAGTCTATACACTTTATCTTCTTGATCTTTAACTTCAAATCCGGGAGGTTGCTTTGTACATACACTTCCTCCTCTAGAATGCCATTCGAAATGCACTTTTGACATCCATTTGATATACTTTGAAGTTCTTATATGCAAGCATGTGCCAAGAATAATCGATAGCTTCCAATCTTGCAACGGGTGCATAAGTTTCATCAAAATCTATTCCTTCGCTTGAGAATAGCCTTTTGCAACTAGTCCGGCCTTATTCCTTACAATGGTACCAGATTCATCAAGTTTATTTCTGTATGCCCACTTAGTACCAATGATGTTTGCATGACTTGGCCTTTCAACTAGTGTCCAAACTTGATTTCTTTCAAATTCATTCAATTCTTCTTGCATAGCTATTATCCAACGGATCCGAAATAGCTTCTTCAACAACTTTAGGTTCCATTTGAGATAGAAAACAAGTAAACATAGCTTCCGGTTGTCTTCTAGTCCTTACACCTTGCTTTGTACATTGCCAATAACTTGTTCAACGGGGTGATTCCTTAACCACTTGTGGATTCGGTTAGTTTGGTTATCGGGAACCTCATCTTCGGTGGGGTCGCGTGGTTTCTTCAACAACGGGGGTTCGAGATCCTTGAATAGCTTCGGTTGTTGCATCGGTAATGTCACCGACGGGGTGTTCGGCGAGGCGTATCGAAACTTTTAAGTCATTGAATCTTTCCAAAACTTCAACACAATCTGGATCGGTGACTTGTTGATTCTCGCGGAGTTCATAATCTTCATCTTCCATACCAGTGAACTTAGGTTCATCAAACACAACATGGATTGTTTCTTCATGTTTCAGTGACCTCTTGTTCAGTACCCTGATTGCCTTGCTGACTGAAGAATATCCCAAGAAAATCCCTTCATCTGACTTTGGTTGGAATGTTTTCGGATGAACCTTGTGATTTAGGATAAAACACTTGCTTCCAAATGGATGGAAATAGGATATGTTTGGTTTCCTTCCATTCCAAATCTCATAAGGTGTCTTCGCAGCCTTCTTGTTTCTTGATGTTCTGTTTTGTGTATAGCATCTTTGTATTAAGCTTGCTTGACCCAATATCTTTCAGGTAGCAAAGCTTCACATATCATTGTCCTTCCTGCTTCCTTTAAGGTCCTGTTTCTTCTTTCAGCAACCCCATTTTCTTTGAGGTGTACCACATGACAAGTTGATGCAGTACACCATTCTGTTCACAGTATTCTCTTATCACTTTGTTGAGAAATTCAGTACCCTGATCTGATCTTATTTTAATTAATGTCAAACTTTTCTCATTTTGTAATCTCTTTAAAAGATTAGGCATACTTTTGAGTGTTTCACTTTTCTTGTTCATAAATATCACCCAAGTGTACCTTGAATAATCATCCACAACCACTAAAGTGTATTTCTTTCCTGTTACACTTGTTGGAGTTATTGGTCCAAAAAGATCCATATACATAAGCTCCAACTCTCTATCAGTTGATTGTTTAGTTTTTGACTTGAAGCTTGACTTTATCTGTTTACCCTGCTGACATGCATCACATATAGCATCCTTCTTGAATGTGATCTCGGGTAAACCAATCACCAAACTTCTTCTTCACCAACTGATTGATATCATCAAAGTTTAAGTGATTCAACTTCTTGTGCCATAACCAATTGAGTTCGGACTTGGTATGCACAATCGGCGAGGAGTTTCGGAAGGCTGCGCAGTAGACCAATCCACAACATACATGTTTTGTTGTTTTCTACCAGCAAGTACAACTTGATCACCTCTTTCACTAATGACAATATAGTTGTTTTTGTCAAAAGTGACCTTGTATCCCATGTCACAGAATTGCCCAGTGCTCAGCAAGTTGTAGTCCAGTCCTTCCACATATGCAACATTCTTGATTGTAAGTCCATTTCTTACAAGTGTGCCATATCCTCTTGTATATCCAGGTGTATTCTTGTTGCCAAAATTCACCCTTGGACCATCTTTTGCCACAAAGTTTGTTAAACAAGTGCTTATTCTTTGTCATATGTCCGGAACATCCTTTGTCAAAGTACCGGACACCCTACAAAACAAGGTTAATGCATTTTAGGTACCCAAACCTGTTTGGGTCCATAGTGGTCGATGGTAAGCATGACTTTTGGTAAGTTTCCATAAGGTCTTCTCCTAAAAGTGTCATACTTTGGTTCATTCATGTATTCCACACATCCATAAGTTCTTACGGTAGGTTGTGTAGGATTCACATATGTTTTACGGCCTTTTGGTTTATAATCTTTGTTTGAAGTGACTTTTGATGTTAGAAGCATTAGTATAACCATTTGTTTGCTTTGTCTGTTAAGAACAGCCACGTAATATGGAGTCCGCCGAGGTCCCCGCTTTGAGGCCTTTTATAAGTCCTCCGCCGAGTCCTTTGCCGATTCCATTGCTTAGGTTTTACCCTAGCAGCATGGTTATACTGGTTGTTTCTATCAGCAGGTGCAGGAATATTCCAATCATCATCAGTGGGGAACAGTCTACCTTTCCCCCTGAGATAAGTATCCCTTGAATGATTAACATTTTTAGATTTGGAATTCTTATCCTTGGAATATTGCTGACCTTTACCTTTTTGTGGTCCAGCAGACTTGGTAGCAGGTCTGCTATCAGTGGGTCTAGAAGGTCCAGCAGTCCTATTTTTAGATTTGTTCTTTCTATTAGGAGCTGTTGACTTCTGATTTTGCTTCCTTGAAGTATTCTCAGTAGGTTTTACTGCCTCAGCAACCTTACTTGGAGTTGGATCTTGTCTTTGGTACAAACTTAGGACCAATTCGGTGCTAGGTTCGGTAACCTTCTTTGGATCCACTCTTTTTGGATTGTTGAGTTCCAAATCCAAGCCCTGTTTTATCACCATAAGGCTTTCCGATTTGTATGCGGTAGTGGAGCAAGATGGTTCGGCGGATTCGGGGGTCTTTGGATGATCGACAGAGCTTACACCGATTCGTCCAACATCTTTTTCCTTACCTTTGAGAACTCTTAATTCAGCCTTTCAATTTTCCAACTTCTAATACAAAAGCTTCTTTTTTCGGCCTTCACAATCTCATAACTTGATTGTATTATCCTCAGTTGATTAAGGATGGCATCCAAAGTCTCATTATTGTCAGAATTTCTTGGATTAGAACCACAAGTTGATTCACAATCACTTCCAGCAGGAGTATTGATGGATACAGTATTGTATACCTCCTCAGTTTCATCCATGTTGGCCATTAAAGCATAATCTTCCATGTCGGAGAACCGCAACGGTCTTTGTGTCATCCGATTCATTTCCTTTTTCGATTCCACTTCATACCCCGATTCATCTTCAAGCAACCATAGCCTTCTTTCCATATCTTCTTTGTTGACTCTTGGTCTTCGTAGGTACGGACAATCGAGTCTAAAGTGTCCGGGCTTCTTGCGGTTGAAGCAAAGATAATCGGGTTCCTTACTTTGTTTTAACTCGGGACGGTCGGAGTTTGAAGTGTCCGGCTTCTTGCAATGAAAGCACAGATAGTCATTATCTTTCTTTGATTCTTCTTTCATTCTTTCAGTAGGCCTTTTTGTGAAGTTCCTTGCAGGGGCCTTTCCTGTCTTCATCATCCTGATTTTCTTGCTCAGGAGGGCAATCTGTTCCTACATCTCATCCAGCAGATCATCTTGTCCTCCAGATGTTTCTTCTTGATGTGAAGCAGCCAATGCAGTGGTTTTTGGCTCTTCTTTTTCAGTTTCAGGCACAAGCTTTTTGCTAAATTCATAAGCCTTGAGATCTGAAAACAACTTGAAGGTGTCTTCTTCATGCAACTTTCTCATTTCTTCTATTGCAGTCACCTTCATTTTCCAAACATCTTTTGCAGGTAGAGCCTCCAAGATTTTGGTGTTTATTTCTTCTTTTGAATAACTTACACTTAGCAGGGTAAGTTCATCCAGAATTGCATTAAATCTTGATTCCATTTGCTCAATGGTTTCATTTGGCAGCATCTTGAACTTTTGGAACCTTTTTCTGGCCACACTGATTTTATTCTTCTTTATTGCATCAGTGCCTTCACAGATCAAATGTATCTTGTCCCAAAGTTCCTTTGCAGTTTTGCAATCTTTAACCTTCATGTACATATTGCTATACAAGGTTCTATAAATGATATCAATAGCAATGTTTTTGAGGTTTGCTCTTTTTCTGTCTTCTGCATTCCATTCTCTTTTTGGTTTAGGAATGTACTCAGTTGTATCACCCACTGTTATTGCCTTGGTAATCTCCAGTGGTCCATCAGTTAGTACATCCATCATCTCATCATGAGTTGCAGCAATATAAGCCTGCATTCGACGTTTATACTCATCAAATTTATCTAGAGAACACATCAGCATAGTTCTAGCATACTGTGTGTTATCCATGATGCAAGTCTTTGAAAATCAGTAACTTGAAAGAAAGTTTCAAAGAATTTTCACAAGCACAACAAGTAGGATTTCTTCAGAACAGAAGCACTGCTCCGATACCAATTGTTGGTCCCTTGAAAAGGCTTTGGTTAAGTTTAGGGGGTGAATAAACTTAACACTTAAAACTTTTGGAGTTAACAAATTCGCAACTTCGTAGTTCGCGATACTTCGGTAGCTCCGCCGATAAAAACGATAGTCTACCGACGAGTTGAGTTTCTTTGAATTTGTGCGGCGGAATTATATCAAAATTAAGCCTTAATACTTGTTGTTAAATATGATACTAAGTATTAGATACTCAGTAGTGCAAGTGTGTGATTTCAGTTGCTAGATTCAGTAGGTTGATGTGTAAAATAAACTAAGTGCAGAAAGTAAATGCTGAAAGTAAGTAGGCAGATTTTATAGTGGTTCCAGGTGGTGTAATCCTGTCAGTCCACTCTTCTCATGTGATGTTGGAGGAAATTCACTAGAGATCTTTGATGTAGCTTTTACAAAGATTCCTAAGGTTGCTTGTCCTTCACCAATAACTATGGCTTCACAAGCGAAAGCGGGAACGAGGTAGGATTCTTTGCTCCCGAGTCTTCCACTCGGTCCTTGAAGGGTAGGATTGCCTCTTCACCGGCTCCACCACAAACAACGATCTTTCACACAACAGCGTGCTTCACCGTCTTCGGCGGGTTCTTTATAAAATAAAGATTGAATCAAATAAATGATTCAGTTGCAGCAGCTTGATTAGGATGATATAATCAGCAGCTTGCAGGCTTCAAGTGTGTATACTTAATGTAGCTTGAATGCAGAATACACTTGAAGAATTTCTTTGGATCAGTAGCTTTAAGTTCAGTAAGTTCAGCAGGGTGTTTTTCAGCTCAGTAATATCTCTTCAAAGTCTATTAGTTTTCATCATCTTGTTTCTGAGTTGAAAGGCCTCTATTTATAGGCAAGAAAGCATGTGACTTGTATTTGAAATTCAAATATAACCGTTCTTTGTTTTTGTCCCATCTGATTTGCATTCTGTCACTATTCATAGGATCGACACATCGTCGAATTCCTTTTTGACGGTGCAGTCTGTCCACCCTTTGACTTATAACCATTGGATAAAGATCTGAATCATCCCAACGTTCTTTTAATCTCAGCTTTGATTTCTTTGATAAGTCAGAGGTAGTTGGTTGTCCTTATCCATGTAATCTTCCAATATAATCTTGAATTAACCGAGGTATATTATCAGCAGGTTCTTCAGTCTGCTGAGATACCTATCAGTCTGCTGAACTGCGATTTTTTGTTTATAAAATACAATGCAGCTGACTTCTTTTATCTAACTTTTATTTGTGAAGTTAGGTTACACCTTTTTGATAATAACCAAGTTCCAATCATCATTCAACTTGTGGAACTTAGACCTTCTACACAAGGCATATGTAATCAGTTTAGGTCATCACAGACTTGCCTAAATTCTGATTCCATATCATTGACTTAAATTACTAAGTTTGATCCCTTAGCCTTCTGTAATTGAGTTTGAACCCTCAGCCTTCAGTCTTCAGCGGGTTCCAGACTAGTCTACTGACCTATCTACCCTACTAATATGGATCAGTCTGCTGATATGAATCAGCAGCCCTTTACAGTGCTTGTTTGATCAAACCTATTCATAAATCAAACTCTAATAAACCTATACATTTGATCTAGACATCTTTTTGCCTTTGCACTATAACAGCTAGTCTGGCACTCATCATCAAAACATAGAAATAAGTCCAACACAAGCATATTGAACTCTTCAAGAAGAGATAATGCATATTTACACTGTGAAATGACCATACCTATTTTTGATCTTGAGATTTCCAGGCCCAAAAAGAACTTAATATCTCCAAGATCCTTGATTTTGAATAAATGATGCAGATGGCTTTTCAATTCTTTGATTAAGACCATGCTATTCCCTGCTAGAACTATGTCATCAACATATGCTAGAGCTATCAAGAAGACATTTTCATGTGCCTTAGTGAACATGTTGTGATCATGTTGGGATTGAGTGTATCCAAGATCCATTAAAGCACTGGTGAGTTTATGATTCCACTGACGGCTGGCTTGTTTTAACCCATAAATTTATTTTTTAACCTACAAACTTTCTTGGAGTCTACTGCATTGAATCCTGGTGGCAACTTCTTATAAACCTCTTCACTTAAGTCCCCGTGAAGAAACGCGTTGTTAACATCTAATTGATGTAAAAACCACCCTTTTGCAACAACCAATGCTAACAAACTTCTAATTTGTAGTTACTTTAGCCACTGGTGAAAATGTTTCTTCGTAATCAATACTTCAAGTCTGGGTGTACCCCTTTGCTACCAGCCTCACTTTATTGCATTCTACATTGCCATCAACATTGTATTTTACTCTATAGACTCATTTGCAGCCAATGGGTTTCTTGGTTGGGGGTAAGTCTACAATTTCCTAGGTCCGAGTAGCTTCCAAATCATATATTTCCTTCTTTATAGCCTCCTGCCAAGCATGAGATAGAATAGCCTGATTGTAGGATTGAGGTTCTTGAATTTTTCAAGTGCACCTACAAAAGATGAATGAGAAGTTGACAATTATGTACAAGCAAGAACTTCATCCAGGGTGTACGGTGATGTGTGTTTTTGAGCTTGAGCGCACACAAAATCTTGTAAATGTGATGGAGGTCGTCTAATACGACTTGGTCTTTGTACTGGAGGAGCTACAATTGTGGAAGTTTGTTGGTGAACTGATTTATCATGTGGATGAGAAGGAGTTTGATCTTCAGTAACAGTGGGTTCAACTCTATCATCCTCAGAATGGACAACCAGTGATATTCGCAAATAGGTCAAATATGGTGTACAGTGGAAACAAGGCCTTTTCTAATTCTGGAAATGACAAGGTTCGGTCAAGATGGGATGGAAATCAAAAGAATAGAGCTGGAAAGAAGGTACAATGCTCCTTTTGTGGTTATAATGGACACACTGTGGAAGGTTGCTACAAAAATATTAGGTATCCTCCTGGCTGGAATCTAGGAAGAAGGTTAATCTGGTATAAGGTGAAGGCAGTACAAGGACAGATGATGAAAAGAGTTTAGGTCCAGGGCTCAACCTTACTTCTCAACAACTTCAAAAGTTAACCAAGCTGCTGGATAAAATGAGCTTTGAAGATAGGGCTGAACACAATGTCAATCAAGCTAGTGTTCTCATAGCAAATTTCAATTAGAATGATCAAGAGATGCAGGGTGAATGTCTAGACACTTGGATACTAGACTCAGGGGCAACAGATCATGTAACTTACTCAATTGATTGGTTTGAAAGGGTAAGAAAGGTAAAAGGGGTCATGGTGACTTTACCAAATGGAAGTTTTGTTAATTTTTAACACATAGGGACATTAAGATTGAGTGATAACTTTGCGTTACAAGAGGTTTTGTGTGTGCCAAGTTTTCATTACAACTTAATTTCATTGGGGAAACTCACTTGTGATGGAACTCTTTGTGTGGTTTTCACTGATGGATTATGTTATGTACATGACAAGGAAACTGGCGTAAGATTGGTATAGCTAAGAAGAAGGCTGGGCTTTACTCTATGGAATGTAACAGCAAAGCTAAGTTGGAGGAGAAGATTAACAAGACTGTTTGTAGTAGTTCTGTTTTTCATATGTCCCCTAATAAAGACCTCTTGTGGCATATGAGGTTAGGTGACAGCAAACTGATTGTAGGTTCTAGATCAAAGCTTCGACTTTTACTGATTCAGCAGTTGACTGAGCTTATACGAATTCGAGCTAGGGTTTTTCGATCTGATTGTGTAAAACGTGGACTATTTGGAAATAAAACGAAAGTAACAACAATAATCAATCTCTGATTATTGCCTCGTGATAATCCTATCTCAGGAAAACCACCCAACTATCCTATCTCAGAATAATTGAAAGAAACTCCAATCTCTGAAAAGTTTCTTGATTTAAAAACTAGGGTTTAATCTCCAAAATAATCTTAGTCTTCCATTCAGCAAACAAAGGAATAAATAGCAGCAAAAATAAACGCCCTAGGTGCTATTGGCGCCAACATGGGCCTTATTATGATTCTAACCTAAATTAAAATAAAGCCCAACTAAATAACATAATAAAAAGTCCATAAAACAATCTGAATTTAATAAGAATAGGCGTCCCACAATTGGGCTTCATCTCATCAAGCCCAATCAGCAATGAATAGACTTAGAGTAGTTGGATCATCAATCCTCGAGGCCTCATTCTCCTTTCCAACGTCTTGGACCGGCTTTGCATAAGCTTCTCGAGCCTTCTTCTCTTGAAAACGTGTAATAGGTCCATCTCGAACAATAATAGGATCCTTGGGATTGTGAATGCGTGGCTGATCATCTTGGAGTGCATCATTCCCTCCCGGTTCGGAAGGATCTGACCTCAGATCATAATGAGGATCATCAAACGGGGACAAGTCCTTAACGTTGATTGTGGAAGACATAGTCCAATCCGGTGGCAAATCTATGACATAGGCGTTGTCATTCACCTTTCGTAGCACTTGAAATGGTCCATCACCTCGGTAATTCAGCTTGCTCTTGCGTTGATGGGGAAAATGCTCCTTGCGTAGGTATAGCCATACCCAATCTCCCGGTTTGAAGATCATTTCTTTGCGCCCTTTATTAGCCTGCTTGAGATACCGCTCCGTAGCTTTTTCAACCTCCAAACGAGCTTTAGTATGCAATTCATGAACAAGTGCAGCTTTGTCTTCTGCATCCAAGCTCACGTGTGTACCTGTAGGAAGAGGAACAAACTCGAAAGGAGCAGAGGGTAAAAAACCATAAACAACTTCAAACGGTGATCTGTTTACGAATTCAATTTGAGTGGGTTATACCTGTCCAAAAATTCTGAAACTTAACAGTCTGAACCAAAATTTCGTTCTCTACAAGTTTTCTTCTTTGTGTTTTTCCGAATTCCATACCGTTTGGTCGTGACAAGTGCCGTCAGAGATTAGGAGATTAAAGCTGCTGCATTTATTGGAAGAAATCTGCTGCGTTCTTGAGCACCAAGAACCCTAATTGCAGCCACACTCAAAAGCTCCTTACGTCATCGAATTTTGCTGCTATTTTCGCAACCCTAGCTGTTCTTAAAATCCAAGAAACCCTTGTGCAGATCATGTAAAGCCCTAGCATCATAAAAAGCTGCGTTTTTAGTCATGAAATTCTATTCTTGCGAGGAATCATCTGCTGCGTTCTTGGAAGATTATTTGCAAGCTGCTGCAATGGATAAACTACTTGCAACTTTCGACAACATCCGTACAGACTTCGAGCGACATCAAGATGACTCCGATCGAAGACATGCTGAACTTATGGCTGCCCTAGATGCATTACATGACACCCTCGCTCCACGAAGCGAATTAGAACGTATTGCGCAACGGAGATTGGAGGCAGAGCAACGGAAATTAGAACGTATTGCGCAACGGAAATTGGAGGCATAACGGAAATTAGAACGTATTGCGCAACGGAAATTAGAGGCAGAACAACGGAAATTAGAACGTGCAGAACGTTGGAGGAAATTAGACGCAAAGTGGAAGGCGGCCGATGAACTTTTCTTTATCACGTATGGTGTAACACGTGAAGAAGCTATGGCTGGCAAACCGTCCAAATTCTCTCCTTCACATGCTGAATCGAATAAACAGGTTATTCCCAACCCCCCTACGGCTGTGGTACACGAGGAGGTTGACATTCTAAGTGTTGATTCAGCCACGGAAGAGTTCATTGAGGTTCCTAATGCACTTACTAATGATGTTGTTCCAGTTGCTACTATTGATTCTCCTTTACCGGTACCCAACCATTCTGACGAGATTGCCGATGTCAAGGTGGATATTGGTGTTGTCACTATGCCCGTGGACTTACTTGCTGAATCGATTGTGGTCCAACTGGGGACCAAACCGGTGCACTCCGATGGTTCAAAGGTGCACTCGGCAATTTTAGTTGCTGATTTGAAGGCGTTACAAGCGCCACAAGTATATGTGGATCCATATTTACAGCTTTGCCGCCCTTTGGATTTTGTTGCCGCTGATTTCTCCACTCGCGCCATTCCATGTTTTTGCGATGTTGTGATTCTGAGTTTCTCCGTGGTTGAGTGGACGTATGGAAGCACGATATTCGTGTTCGATCCGGGTTGATTCGAGGACGAATCCTTTTGAAGAGGGAGGGAATGATGCGGCCCAAATAATACCCAATTCAAGAGGAAGATTGAGTCTTTTATTTAGTCTTTTAATTAGTCTTTTATTATCCCACATTGGTTAATTGTCTTTTATATTTATTATTATTTTTAATTATTGTTATTTTTTCCCACATTGCTAAAATGGCAATTGGACTTGGAGTCTCTAGCCTATATAAGGCATTTCCTTGTATTTGAATAGATAGCTTATTATTGAATCAAAAAACTATTTTGGTTGAAATTCAGAGATTGAATTTTTATCATAAGAAACTTTCAGAGATTGGGTTTCTTTCAAGAAGTTTTCAGAGATTGGACTTCTTTCGATTATCCTGAGACGGGGTAATTGGTTGGTGTTCCTGAGATGGGATCACCGTAGTAAATATTCTGAGATGGAGTATTTACATATCCCTTTTGTTATTTTCGTTTTATATTCTTAAAATCCATAAAAAAAAAAATATATACTTTTCGAAGCTGAATTGTTTGTTGTGCTTTAATCAACGATCCTATGAGTTTCAGTTTACATCATTAGGACATATGTCATATTAAAGGATGAGTGTAGTAAAGAAACAATTTGATGAAGTGTCTTTACCAGAAAGTGTTTGCTATGTGTGTCCTCAAGCTAAAATGAAAAGGTTGTCATTTCCTTTGAGTAAAACCACTGTTGATGAGTGTTTTAATTTGGTGCACATGGACTTGTGGGGTCCTTATAGACATCCAACAATCTATGGGCAAAGTTATTTTCTGACTATAGTTGATGACTTTAGTCATTTCACATGGGTGTTTCTAGTGAAATCTAAAACATGAATGAGACCCTTAATACAAGGCTTTTGTACTTATGTATGTACTCAGTTTAAAACTCAAATCAAGGTGCTAAGAATGAACAATGGAGCTGAATTTAGGTGGTCATGATTTTACACAGAGAAGGGTATAGTGCATCAGGAGAGTTGTGTGTCCACTCCACAACAAAATGGGGTTGTGGAGAGGAAACACCAACACATCCTCAACACAGCTAGAGCCTTGAAATTTCAAGCCAACTTACTGGTGCAAAACTCTCATTCTGCCCCATCATGAATCTAATGACATATTCCGACTCTATGTAACCTATAAAAGTAGGAATCACCCTGCAAGTACACTTGACAACACATTCACATGATGGAATTGGCCTCAACACCATAATTTCACCCCAAACCGTCTTCAGTTTAGCAAAATACTCAGTGACAGACATACTTCCTTGAGTAATTTGGTTAATTTCTTCTAACAGATCAGAGAGTCGGAAACAATTCATTTTTGAATACCTCCTTTGAAGATCCTGCAAAATTTCTTGTGCTAAATTCATCTATAGCAATGTTTTTCAATCGACGGAGTCACCGACTTCATTATCCACGACATCACAGTCATCATCCTCTGATCATTTGTAGGTTCCTGGATCAAACCGTCTACAAAACCTAATTTGTTCTTCATTATCAAACCCATACGCATCGCCCTACTCCATGAGTGGTAATTTTTGCCATCCAACGGCGGATCAGCCAGAATCAACGCCGGACTATCGTTAGGGTGAAGGTAGAACAGACTTGAAATTTCTAGATCTCGGCCACTCTCAAGTGCCTCTCCTTTCCATTTTCGATTTTAATCGAAGATTTAGCTAAAAAATAGTAAGAAAGAAAAATGAGGAACTAAACTAGCTCTGATACCATGTAGAAAGTGGAATTAATCCACCTTCAATGAAGAACTAGGGTTTCTGCTCTGTCTCAAATAGGAAGAAGAAAGATGGAGTAAATCCGTTGTGTATTGTTGTTATGACCAAGTCAACGAAAATATCCTATATATCTTGGGTGGCCAAGCCTAGCTATACACAGGCCCAGCTACATACTACTGATGCAAGCCCAAAAGAAAACAGATACATACATAATATGTAATAGGTCTAATTACCCGACGATATTCCCGTATCATCACTTACATGACTTGCCTATGTCTTTTTAGTTCATATCAATTGTTTTATAACACAACTCACATTATCCATTTGGATATTTATTATTTTACAATCAATAGTTTGGTGGGATCCGGCACATTCTTTAACAATTGACCGTCATGTACTCCCTCCGTGTTAATTTGTTTGGGACATTTTGGAACTCTTAAAATTTAAAGAAACATCATTTATTACACTGTCTAGTCATTAAAAACATGACCAATTTACAATTACATCTCTTTAATATTGTCCTTACATTTTTCAATAAATGTTGATATGTGGGAATTATAGACATTTAATAACAACATTAAGTTTAAACATTAGTGATGAGACTTATTTTGGGACATCCATAAAAGGAATATGTCCCAAACAAATTGGGATGGAGCGAGTATTAGGCAACTAATTTTTTCCGCTAAGTGTAATAATAATAAAGGAGAATTAGGGATAAAGACAACTTTTGGATTATTTTTGAGTAACATGACAGCCCAATATTTATTATAGGGAGAATGACAACTCCCATAATTTTTATACCCTGAAGGACAAAACCCAAAAATAAAAAATAAAAAAATTTAAATAAATCTGACGTAAACAGCTCCAGTTTTTTATGTTTGTTTTTTTTCCACTTTTCTCTCCGATTTTCAAACACTCATATCTTTTGATCTAAATCTGCAAACGTGATGAAAATTTCACTAATTTTTTTTTGACGCTTTTCGTTTTGAGACTTGGTTCGATACAATTACTTCGTTTTTCGTAAAATTTACTGTCGAAATTCACTAAGTGAATCTCCCTAGTGAATCCCGAAAATCAGTGAATATCGACATCGGATTTTCTAAAATCACGTCGGAATATGTTGAATGTGGTCTCAAATTTGGAGTTGTAGATTGAGAGATATGAGTGTTTAAAAATGATGGATGAGAGAGAAAAAAAAATAGTTTTGTCCTTAATGCAAATGTTTCAATAAAATTTCAAAAAACTGTCATTCTCTCTAATTGATGAAGTGTTGGTGTTCTTCTCCTCCATTCTCTCTAATAATAATAATAATAATTAATGGTGATAAATGTTATACTTCCGAGCTATAAAGCACCGACACTTCAATCTGAGCGTTGTGCACCGTGTCCGACACATTTCCGACACGACACGTGGCCGACACGCTCTGACACGTGTCCGACACGCGGCCGACACGCTCTGACACGTGTCCGACACGTGTCGGCTGATTAACATAATATTATTTAAAATTTTAAAATCCAACACGCCTCCGACACGGCACCAACACTTTCCGACACTCCTGAACCCAAATTTTTAAATTTTGTTTTTATTCTTTATTTAAGTTTATTCAATGGAAACGTTAAAATACATGATTCCATTTTCATAATAATTTAATAAATAATACGCCGTATTAAGTTTATATGTTTCTTGTTTATAAACAAGTGTTTTTACAATTTGTAATGTAATATTTTAAAGGTCAATCATTATTTCTTTTGGCACCGTATAAAGTTCGAATATCTATTTTAGATATTCATAGAGTTTACGTACTACCTATCTTATTTTGTCTAGTTTTTAGATTTTTACGAATTTTTTTTTTATATATATATATATATATATATATATATATATATATATATTATGATGTAATTAAGATTCAATTTTTATATATAACGTGTCGAGACGTATCGTGTTCTTAAATATTAGAATTAGCCCTATCGCCGTGTCCGTGTCGTGTCGTGCGATATGTCCGTGTCTGTGCTACATAGCTTCCAAGACATTAAAATACAAATAATGAACCAAGATCGTAATTATTCGAATAGTTATATTATTGCGTGACATAAACCTTTGCTGAATTTTTTTTTCTTTTTCTGAGACAATCTACTGAAATATTTTCATTTAAAGTATGCAATAATTTATTTGATTCAGCATTCCATTCAGTAAAATCGAGACTCACGTTATACACTTCTTGTCTTGAGTATGATTCATTCAAATTTTACCTAATAATTGTCCTTTGATAAAAAAAAATTTGTAAACGGCAATATTAATTTTTATAATAAAAAAAAGCATTATTTATCATTTACTTACTCTCTAAGATTTAGAGTATTATATAACCTCATTGTACTCGATTGGATATTTTTAATAAAAATTATTATTTTCCACTCACAATACTCCAAACTACACAAGAAGCACAACATCTACACAAACACACCCAACCGAAAAACCTCACAAAAAAAATGTACCAATACCCAACCCTAAAATTCCACACACCATTTTCCGAAAGCACCCCAATCTGTTTCACGAGCCTACTATCATCACAGTTTTCGTAAACTGAACCAAAATTCTCCGAACATCTCTTATAGGCCGCCGAGCGTTCAAAACCAAAGCTTGTCGACGGAAAAATCATACTCCAAAGCCTTCTGATTTTTTCGGAGATTATTTTTAAAATTTTCCCTATACTTAGCATAAAAAAAGCATCCCGTTCTTTTGCTCATGTCAAAAGCAAAGCTTGTACAAACTTTCGCCCCCAAGGCCTTCACGCAACCTTATATACCTACCCATCCTCAAAACCTTCTAGAGACTTGTTAGCCGGCCCACCCTCCAAAGCCTTATTTTTCTGTCCACTAACCAACTCTTCAATGTTGTTACAAATCTTTCATGAAAAGAAAATGATATGTCCACAACATAATGACACAGTAAAATGATCACAACATATTTTACATTTTTATTACGATACGAATCTCATGTATCAATGAGTCTTATACTATAATTAATGATGTAAGATGTGTTATGTATTTTTTGTTTAGGTGTCAATTTTATTGAGGACAAAGCATTGCCCTTCATAAACTAATGGTTTTCATAGGAAACTTTACCAGGATATGGCATAATAAAAACTACGGTATAACCTCAATAAATAAATAACCTCGACTAAATAAATAACCTCGGCAAATGAATAATTTCTCTGGTCTCGACTTGGATAAAAAGGCTTAAAATAATGTTCGATAAATTAATAACCTCGCTAAACGAATATTTTTTTTGGTTCTGAGGGTATTAATGTATCGCCTTCCCAACCGTTTTCATTTTTGGAAGGTACCACTGAAAATTTGGACGGTACCGTTGACATTTTGGACGGTACCGCTATTAATTCGTTTTGTCCCTTCCCCTTAAAAATCAGATTATCTGCATATCTTATCTTCATTCCACCATATCTTTTCTGCTTATTTCCTCCTCATCTCCTCTCAACAAAAACGCCATTGATATTGGTATTGGTATTGGTATTTTGCTTTTGTTTTTTTTTTTTCCCTCTGAAGAGCCGTTTAGCTTTGGTAAATAAAGTGAGATCATCGGTTAAGATTCTTAAGAAGCAAAGCAGAAAGGGGCAAACGGCATCTAATAGTTTAGGTGCAGAGTGAAGACTTTCAACCAAAGAATTTCTTGGCAAACCCTATTCATAATATTTTGAATGGAGCCTTGGACTATTCATAAATAAATAAAAACCTTTGAAAATATGTATCTCTGTTCTTCGATGGATTCTCGGTAATGATTCGTTCTTCAGTCACGCGGTTATTAGAAGACCAATTTTGAGGAGGGCGAAAAGGGAGATAACGGGCAGAGGAAGAGAGTGGTGGTTTACAGGCGGGTGTGGAGGAGAGGGCGTAGTCTGCGTTTTTTGGGTTGGGGTAAAAGGAAAGTAAATGCTACACGGGAAAAATCAGTAAGAGCAACCCCAGTGGTTAGAGCAACCCCAATGGTCGCCCCCAATCATACCCTCTAGACATATCGTTTTCCGTTTCAGTTACACTTTTTCATCATAAAAAAAAAATTCACTCCAATAATGACCTCTATAAATAAACAACTTATTCTTATTGAACTTTAGTTATTTGGACTCGAAATTGTTGCAACAATAAGTTTATGGTGAAAAGCCATCCAAGTTAGGTGAAAAGCCATTAATGCCCTCCCCCTTCTTGATTTGGGGTGATTTACTTAACACTAAAAATGTAATTAACCCTTAATTAAACATCCCATTAAACTTTGCTTAATCCGACCCCCTAAATTAGGGCGGGTAAATTAACCAACCCTAATTTACGCGCCAAAATCGATCGTATCCAATTACTCGCTTCCGCCCCTCTATTTGCAAAGCTAATAACTCTGTTGTGTCTCTCCATCGGTGTCCAGTCATTGTCCTCGCCGGAACAACCCTCTCTGTTCTTCTTCTCCGTCAATCATTGTCTTAGCCGAGTTGGGTGGTAATCGAAAGGGTTTCTTGGCTTCCATACCGGTATGTGAATTTAGGGAAATTGAGTTTGTTAGTTTACTTACCTGCGGGATTAGCTTAAACCGTGTGTTTAACTCGAATTGAATTGAAAATGGGGGCGACCACGATTGAAAATGGATATTTGATTTGAATTGAAATGGTTAAATGTTGAATTGGTGATTTGTGCGGTTATTACCCGGTATGACTACATATATATATATATATATATATATATATATATATATATATATATATATATATATATATATATATATATATATATATATATATATATATATATCTATTTGGTTATATCTATTTGCATTTCCAGGTGAATGGTAATCGTATTAATCTTAAAATATTGATTATAGTGTGACACAAGTTTAAACTTGTTAATGGCTTTGTGAACTTCTATATGCATTTCAAGGTGGATGGATTATAGTGTGACACAAGTTTAAACTTGTTAATGGCTATTTGAACGGAATTATGGATTTTGTCTATGTGTATATTGGTTTGTAATTATTGTATTGAATAAAAACAGGATCTCGGTGAAGCGTGATGGAAGATAAAGTTTGTATTTTTATATTTTACCCTGTGGAGATTGAAAAAGACGTCAATGGTCTATGGTCTTGGAAGTATGTAGGGTGTGAATCTGAAGAAGTTTCGACGATTCTGAGTGTCAAAAATAACATTACATTTGAAGAATTGTATGACATGGTGAAAAATGAGTTGGAAATCGATACAACTAAGTATGAGTTTGAGATGAAATATATGGTCCCCATTAGTAATGCTAGACCGATGGTGCTTGATTGCGATAAGCTTGTGAATCGGTTTATATATGTTTGTAATTTAAAACAAGATGCTTTATTAATATGTTTGAAGGAAAAGGAAAAGTGTACCGAGGTTTATGAAAGTCAAGAAACATGTGAAGTAGTAAATGTGTCGGAAAGTCAAGAAACATGTGTTGAAAGAGATGAAGAGACGGATGTTGATGTTTTGGCAAATGGGATGAAAGAGATGTTGGATGTAAGAAGAGAAAGCATGGAGACATGTGTTGAAAAGAATGTTAATGAAGAGATAGATGTGGATGTTGTTGGGAATGCCATTGAAGAGATGTTGGATGTAAGAATAGAAAGCATAGAGACATGTGTTGAAAAAGGCTCGTTAATGAAGAGATAGATGTGGATGTTGTTGGGAATGCCATGGAAGAGATGTTGGATGTAAGAATAGAAAGCATAGAGACATGTGTCGAAGATTCTCATTTGAACATGGGGGGTGACAACATGGACTTTAATGAGCAACTTGAAGACTCCTTATTGGTGAATTTGGGTGAAGATGTTTATTTAGAAGAATCATATCAGAGAATTAGCATGAGCGGGGCTGATGAATTGTCAAATGAGAATCTTGATGGCTTTGTTGAGAGAAATGAGGTTGTTGATCCCTTGAATGCACCCCCAACTATGGTTAACGTGCAAAGAATTGAACATGAAGACTTTCGTTGTAGCCGTACTGTAGGTGATACTTTAGTGTGCATTCCCGAACATGAAGACTTTCGTGTGAATGATCCGTTTAAATGCAAAAGTTTTTTGGTATTCAAACTTGCGAAGTTGGCTACGAAGTACAAGTTTGAATTCAAAACGCAAACTTCCAACAAAAGCGTTTATTCAGTTTTATGTGAAGCCGCCGGATGCAAATGGCGTTTGCGAGCCACCAAACTTCAAGCACAATCTGAGCGATTTGTAGTGGTAACGTATGCAAACAAGCATAGCTGCCCACCTATTGCTCCTCGAAAAGACCATAGACATGCTACGCACAAGCTAATTGGCACATACTTTGCCGAAGGTTTAAAGATGCCAATCGTATTAACGCACCAAAGGACTTGATGCATGATTTCCGGCAAGAATTTGGATATGATGTAACTTATTGCAAGGCTTACGGGGCTAAGGGTTATGCGAAGGATTGATAAGGGGTAATCCAAACAAAAGTTGGGGAGAATTACCCAAATACTGTTATAAGCTGAAGGCTAGAAACCCGGACACTGTATATCATATTGAAAAAAGTGATGGGAATGTTTTCAAATACTTTTTCATGGCACTTGGTCAAAGTATTGAGGGATTTTATTTGGCGATGCGGAAAGTCATTTCTGTGGACGGCACGCATTTAAAAACGCGTTATAAAGGGACCTTACTTGTGGCAACATGTCAAGATGCAAATCATCAAATATTTCCACTTGCTTGGGGTGTTGTTGCTTATGAAAGTATAGAGTCTTGGACATGGTTTTTTGATAAGCTAAAACCCATCATTGGGGATACGAATGATCTTGCGGTACTTTCTGATCGTGCCGATAGTATTAAAACATCTTTCAAGGCGGTGTTTAAGAATGCGCACCATGGGCATTGCATGTATCACATGCAAAAGAATTTGAGGATGAAATATCCCAGACGTGGTGTGGGAAAGCTCTTTCAGAAAGCTGCAGAGGCCTATACAGAAGCAGAATTCAAGTTGCATTTCGAAACTTTATGTAGTAAATGTCCGAAAGCTGACGAATATTTGAAAGAAGCAGAATTCCCTATGTGGGCTAGAGCTAAATTTGAGGGATTTCGTTACAACATAATGACCACAAACCATGCCGAGTACGTGAATGCTAGGCTAAAGCGTGCACGAGAATTTTCAATTGTTGGGTTGATTGAACATATCCGGGAGATGTTACGGATTGGTTTGCTAAAAGAAATGAATCATCTACAAATTGCCAAGATGCTCTTACTCCCAAAATTGAAATCGAAGTGAACAAAAGCTTCGAGTCGGCGAAACGATTTTCGGTTAATACACTTTCCTCGATAAGTATGATGTTCGTGAAAAGGATCTTGTTATTTCTTACATCGTTGAGTTGGATTTGAAGACTTGTACATGTAAAAAATTCCGGATGGATATGTATCCATGCGAGCATGCATTTCTTTGTGTTGAAGTATACAGGGAAGCAAGCCTCCAAGTATTGCACTTGGTATTATAGCGTCAATTGTTGGAGGCTAGGTTATTCCAAATGTGTGTATCCACTTCAAAATGAAGATGAATGTGTGTATCCCGATGATGTGCTTAACGATGTGGTTTTGCCACCGAAGGTGCCAAAGAGACAAAGTGGACGGCCATCAAAAAAGAGGAAACGCTCAGCCGGGGATAGAAAGACGAAGTATGTTTGTGGAAAATGCGGTGTCAATGGTCATTACGCTTCCACTTGTAAGAGTTTGATTGGTGGAGAAATGCTCACCAGCGACACTCCTACTTTGCCATGATAAGGTATTGTATGGATTAATATTTAGAGTTCTTTTTATATTCAATCATGTTACATTGCATTAAGCTTGTTACCTTTTTTCTTTGACAATGTTACAGGAAGGCGATGGGATACATATTGTGGCTGTTTAAGTATTAGTGTTGATGAAGAGGATGAGATGTTTACATATTGTGGATGTTTAATCATTGAGGATGATTGGTTGATGTGTAAGATTCGAAGACGTAACTTGTGTTGTATTTTGAATAATGGAAAGTGATGTGTTGATGTGTTTGTTTGTTATTGTATTTTTTTTTTTTTTGAGAAGAGTTATTGTATTTTGAATAATGGCAAATTCTATGTGTTGGTTGTTCTTCTTTGGTTGATTGGTTGATGTTTAAATCTGGAAGATGTAGATGATGTTGAATTTTGAATGATGGCAAATTGATGTGTTGGTTGTTCTCATTTGTTTAATGTGAAGGGAAGTTGTTCGAGTGTCACGAATGTGGTGTTTTGCGTCCATTAAGGGTGTTGTAAAACATTCACTCTAGAAACAAGTTTAAACTTGTGTCGGCCCTGGAAACAAGTTCAAGCTTGTGTAGCCCCATGAAACGGGTTTAAGCTTGTAAAACATTTATGTGTTGGTTGTTCTCATTTGTTTAATGTGAAGGGACGTTGTTTGAGTGTCACGAATGTGGTGTTTTGCGTCCATTAAGGGTGTTGTAAAACATTCACTCTAGAAACGATTTTAAACTTGTGTCGGCCCCGAAAACAAGTTCAAGCTTGTGTTGCCCCAGGATACGGGTTTAAGCTTGTAAAACATTGATGTGTTGATTGTTCTCCTTTTTGTTTAATGTGATAACCATTCAAATCATTCAAATAACCATTAGATAAGAAAACCAAATGAAATGTACGTAAATATACAGAGAAATACGAATACCAAGAAATTAAGTTTTTATTTCGTAAGATGACATACGAAATAAAAGGTTAGACAAGTAATAGTCAATAATACAAGTTTCTTTTGAGATGAATTGTTCCCTACCCCGGTCTTCTCAAGTAGTGTCTCCGGGCGAGCAATCCTTTCTCTATCATGGAGTAACATTTGAACCATGGAATCGAATTGCGACCTCTCAATAACTCGGTGACGTTGATCTCAACTTGTTGAATTTTTTTTGCATCATTGTCTCGCATGCACTTTATCATTTCAATATCATTTTGAAGGACACCGATTGTGCATTCAAGTTTATCTGTTTTCTTCATCAAGTTCACAGAGGTAACATCTTCATGTGGCCCAATAGATGAAGACACCTTGCCATATGGCCTAGTAGATGAAGACACTTTGCCATATGGCCCAGTAGATGCAGACACCTTGTCCTGCCATATGAAATAGTCACATTTGACTTCATCATCCTGCAAAATAAGAAATTCCAATTATTATACAGACACATTATCCCTTGAAAGTAAATGGAAAGTATAACCAAAAAAATTAGTCATACCGGCCAATAAGGACAACCGTAGAACAGTCTCCCTGGGTTAGCATCTGTTCCTGAAGTCACCAATTTTGCAGGAACGCCACATTTGCATAACAATGTACGCTCATGAAATGTCCCGATTCATTTACCTTGCTAGAAGAAGCGGAAATCGGAGAAGTACCCTTCATATTTTGCTTCGGGTTCGTTTCGAGAGATTGCGAGGCACTATGAAAAGAATTGTGCATAATTGAGAATTAAATGGTCCGTCTATATCTCAAATAAATAACTAAACGCCCCTAACAAGTACTCCCGATTCACAAGAGTGCAATCTATGAGTGAATTTGACTGCTTCTTCGTTTAAAAAAAAAACATAATTCATAAGAGCATAGTAACTCACCAAAATTAGCTCTGTTAAGTAATTGATGTCTAGGTAAATTCACCCCAATATGTTAGAAATTAGCTCAAATTCACAAAAATGTAACCAAATTTCTGGAAAAACAAAAGAGTTGCCTCGGAAAGCCCCCTGGAAGAAAAGCTAAAACAAAAGAGCGAGTAACTCACCAAAATTCTGTTAAGTAATTGATGTCTAGGTAGATTCACACAAATATGTTAGAAATTAGCTCAAATTCAAAAAAATGGTGCCAAATTTCTGGAAAAACAAAAGAGTTGCCTCGGAAAGCCCATAGAAGAAAAGCTAAAACAAAAGAGCAGAGTAACTCACCAAAATTAGCTCTGTTAAGGCAATGATGCTCTGTTAATTCACACAAATATGTTAGAAATTAGTTCAAATTCAAACAAAAGAGGTACTTCACAAAGCCCATAGAAGAAAAGCTAAAACAAAAGAGCAGAGTAACTCACCAAAATTAGCTCTAGTTGGTTTCTTTAATGGAGATTTTGAAGGTTGAATGGTGGGAAGATCAAAAGAGGGAAACACATCAATGAAAGGGGCGGGGGTGTACTTGGGTTGGTTAGAGGGGTTAGTTGTGGGTGAAGAATTCGAATCAAATCAAATAGGGGACTGATTGAAAATTTCTAAATTTTGGGCGATTCTTAGCGGGAAAGCAGGCCCCCAAAAATTTTGGTTGCAACAATTGAGAGGGGAGCAGCTTAAGGGCGGGAATTGATGATGATTGAGGGGGAGAGAAGGGTTCCGATCACAAAATTAACAAAAAAAAAAATCAAAATAATTATTCTAGTTACATCATTTGATTGATTATATTTATTTATTTATTTATTCTAGTTACATCATTTGATTATTAAAAAAAAATAGTTAATACATACATCTTCTTACTACTAAATAAAAATTAATAATAATAATTAAAACAAAATTAAACGGACTTCCGATTCCATTAGAACTACTTATTGAGTGACATATACTCACGTAATACACCATAAACGGACTTATTGTGTGACATACTCACATAAGACACCATAAACGGACTTATTGTGTGACATACTCACGTATGACACCCTAAACGGACATATTGAGTGACATACTCACATAAGACACCATAAACGGACTTATTGTGTGACATACTCACATAACACACCCTAAACGGACATATTGAGTGACATACTCACGTAAGACACCATAAACGGACTTATTATGTGACATACTCACGTAAGACACCCTAAACGGACTGATTGAGTGGCATACTCACATAACACACCCTAAACGGACATATTTAGTGACATACTCACGTAAGACACCATAAACGGACTTATTGTGTGACATACTCACGTAAGACACCCTAAACGGACTTATTGTGTGACATACTCACGTAACACACCCTAAACGGACATATTGAGTGACATACTCACGTAAGACACCATAAACGGACTTATTGAGTGACATACTCACGTAACACACCCTAAACGGACATATTGAGTGACATACTCACGTAAGACACCATAAACGGACTTATTGTGTGACATACTCACATAACACACCCTAAACGGACATATTGAGTGACATACTCACATAACACACCCTAAACGGACATATTGAGTGACATACTCACGTAAGACACCCTAAACGGACTTATTGTGTGACATACTCACGTAAGACACCCTAAACGGACTTATTGTGTGACATACTCACGTAACACACCCTAAACGGACATATTGAGTGACATACTCACGTAACACACCCTAAACGGACATATTGAGTGACATACTCACGTAAGACACCATAAACGGACTTATTGTGTGACATACTCACGTAAGACACCCTAAACGGACTTATTGTGTGACATACTCACGTAACACACCCTAAACGGACATATTGAGTGACATACTCACGTAAGACACCATAAACGGACTTATTGGGTGACATACTCACGTAACACACCCTAAACGGACATATTGAGTGACATACTCACGTAAGACACCATAAACGGACTTATTGTGTGACATACTCACATAACACACCCTAAACGGACATATTGAGTGACATACTCACATAAGACACCCTAAACGGGCTGATTGAGTGACATACTCACATAACACACCCTAAACGGACATATTGAGTGACATACTCACGTAAGACACCCTAAACGGACTTATTGTGTGACATACTCACGTAAGACACCCTAAACGGACTTATTGAGTGACATACTCACGTAACACACCCTAAACGGACATTTTGTGTGACATACTCACATAAGACACCATAAACGGACTTTTTGTGTGACATACTCACGTAAGACACCATAAACAGACTTTTTGTGTGACTTACTCACGTAAGACACCCTAAACGGACTGATTGAGTGACATACTCACATAAAACACCCTAAACTGATTGAGTGACATACTCACATAAGACACCCTAAACGGGCTTATTGTATGTCATAAATCTAAAAAGATCAAATATCAATAGTGAAAATCACCGTAATGTCAATTGTCGTGACACATCGCTCTATCATTACTCGTCTGTGAAAATGGTACTACTATCTATCTACTCGCTTAAAAACAAAATGAAATGAATAAAAATGAAGGGGGAATGGACGGTCCGCGGTCAACAATGGACCCCTGCCACTGATTATGTCATGTTTTGTCCTCTTTCTACTTTTTTTTCACGCCTTCTATGCATGCGATGGGACGGTATATTCTCTCTTTTATTTCCTTCTTGTTTATCACGCAGAGTAGTTGTTGTTTTTTTTTAATGCAATCCTCTTTTTTCACGCCTTCTATGCATGTTTTTTTTCTTCCTTATATTCTTTATAATGTATGAAAATTCTATAATTACATTATTTCTCCCCGTTAATTAATATAATCTTTTTTCTTTCTTTTATATCAGACACTAATTAATTTTTTCATTCAACTCACATAAGCAATACAAATCATTTTATTTTCTTATAAACTACATATGATTCAAGTCTGCTCATTTCCAAGTCTGTTAAAATAACAACATACAATTCAAATTGACACAAGCTTTAACTTGTGTAACATATACAAAACCAGAAAATTAAAATTAAAATTAAACAAACAGACATAACAACAACAAAGTTTTTCAGAAATCATAGATAAAATGTGGCGGATGTGCAATCCTTTTCCCCGTCGTCTCGTTGCAAACCCGGACAACTTGATTGATCTTCCTCTTGTAGGTCCGCATCGTCTCTTTCGCATTTGACACCTCACGATCTCTTGATTCAACCTCCTCAACCACCTTCACGTTGATGTTCTCGGTTTCATGAAGAAGTTCCCATCTCTCGTGCCATCATGTCTTGCTTTTGCTCCTCCAGTTGGTGCATACGAGGCTTTAACTTGTGTAACATATACAAAACCGAACCAACCCCAAGGAAAAAGCATAACAAACCAAACTCATGGCAATTTCCAAAGAACGAAATATTTCGAGATAAATATATATTATATATTATACAATAAACATGAACATAAAAATAAAAGCATTAGTTTCAGGACATGAAAATAAATTATACAAACAAAAAATTAAAATAAAACCCAAAGTTTCTGCAAACAAACAGTAAAATTAAAATTAAACAAACAGACATAACAACAACAAAGTTTTTCAGAAATCACAGATAATGTGGCAGATGTGCAATCCTTTTCCCCGTCGTCTCATTGCAAATCTGGACAACTTGATTGATCTTCCTCTTGTAGGTCTGCATTGTCTCTTTCAGATTTGCCACCTCACAGTCTCTTGATTCAACCTCCTCAACCACCTTCACGTTGATGTTCTTGGTTTCATGAAGAAGTTCCCATCTCTGTGCCATCATGTCTTGCTTTTGCTCCTCCAGTTGGTGCATAAATTCCTTCCTTAACCGCTTCATCTCTTCCTCCAGTTCTTGCTTGAATATGATTCGAATTTGTTGCCTTTCTTCCTCCAGCATTTTCATGAATTCGTTTCTTTCCGTTGCCATTTTTTTCTTTGATGTGCTTCCTGATTTAGAGATATACGGTATTTATCTCAGCATCATCCCATAATATATATAGCCTAGGTTAACCCTAGGTTTATTGTAGTGTTGCAAGCAATTAAATGGATGCGGCGTTTCACTTTTCAATAACTGACTTTGTAGTTGAAACATTTCCAACGCTTCGTAAACCTTCATGACTTTGGTAGTTGAAACGAATCAAAGCCTTGTATTCACATTTTCTAAATCAAATTCCACCTTTTATTTAAAAAAAACCAAAACAAATTCATTTTGAGAACCTTTCCTATAATAATTAATCCTTCAATAATATCACAACGTACTCAATCAACTACCTTATTATATCGTGAGTATTTTAATGTTAAACCATAGCACTAATTAAGGAGTGTGGTTTTGTTTTATTCTATCGTGATTATTCTTTAATTATCTTAATATATCTATCAAAAAATCAAATTTTCTACCCAACTTTAACTTTGTGTCCAAACTATATTAATTAAGGAGTATGGTTTAATTTTATTCTATCGTGATTAATCTTTATTTATCTTCATATATCTATCAAAATAAAATTTTCTACCCAACTTTAACTTTGTGTCCAAGTTATATGGTTTTGTTTTAAACTTGATTATAGGGTTTAAACTTGATAATCAGTTCCAAAATGAACCTAAGTAAGAAATGAAGTACAATTACATGCACAACCAAAAATGTAAATGTTGATGATACTAACCTTTGGCTATCATTCCATCATCCTGCCTTTTATTTGAATAACACATATTAGCATTTATGCCAGAATTCTTTAAGGCAAGGATATCTTCAACAAGCAGTCTGCCGTCATCATTCCTAGATCCACCGTTAATAGCCATTACAGCAGAGACAGAGTCAGATTCCACAACAACATGGGAGACACCATAGTCCTTAGCAATCCACAAAGCTTCTTTGATAGCCAGCAATTCTCCTTGAAGGATGGACTTTCTTCCCATAAATCCCACGAATCCTCTATACAATATTCTATTTCCGTCTATGAAGACCCCACCAATGGCCACCATGCCTCTACCATTCTCATCAATATCCATGCAGCTGGCATAAGTGTTGACCTTAATACAGCCCTCAGCAGGAGGTTCCAAAGCAATCCAATGAGGCTCCTTCACAACAAGAATACATTAATGTTGGACTTATTTCTTAGTTTTGATGATGAGTGCCATACTAGCTGTTATAGTGCAAAGGCAAAAAGATGTCTAGATAAAATGTATAGGTTTATTAGAGTTTGATTCATAAATAGGTTTGATCAAACAAGCACCGTAAAAGGCCGCCGATTGTTTATCGACAGACCGATCTAGGTCGATAGGGTAGATAGGTCGAGGGCGGTCTAGAACCCGCCGAAGACAGAAGGCGAAGCGAAGGCCGAGGGTTCAAACTCGGTGAATGAAGGCTAAGGGATCAAACTTAGTATTTAATGTCAAGGATATGGAATCGAATTTAGGCAAGTCCGTGATGACCTAAACCGATTACATATACCTTGTGTGAAGGTCTAAGTTCCACAAGTTAAATGATGCTTGGAACTTGGTTATACTTTAAATGATGTAATCTAACTTCACAAACAAAAGTTGGATAAAAAGATTCAAATTTGCATTATATTTTACGGACAAAAATATGATGTTCACAGATCGATTGGTTTTACGACAGACCGATGAACCCGGCGATATATACCTCGATCAATTCAAGATTATTGGGAAGTTACATGGATAAGAACGACCAACTACCTCTCGACTTATCAAGCAAATCAAAGGCCGAGATTAAAAAGACGTTGGGATGATCCATATTTTTATCCATTGGATACAAGTCAAAGGGGTGGATGATCGCACCTGCTTGTCAAAAAGTAATCCGACGGTGTCGATCCTATGAATAGTGACGAGAATGCGGTGCGGATGGGACAAATACAAGGAACGGTCACATTTGAATTTCAAATTCAAGTCACATGCATTCCTACCTATAAATAGAGGACTTTCAACTCAAGAAAAAGATGATGAATTTTGGGATAAACTTTAAGTGATAACACCGAGTGAAAAACACTCGCTCTTGAACTTACCGAGCTTAAAGCCGCCGATCTAGTTATTCTCTTCAAGTGCATTCGTGTTCAAGCCGCATCAAGCATACACACTTGAAGGCGCAAGTCGTCGATTATATCATCCTAATCAAGTCGCCGCAACCGAATCATTTATTTGATTCATTCTTTATTTTATAAAGAACCGTCGAAGACAGTGAAGCATCCGTAGGTGTGAAAGACTGTTGGTTTGTGGTGGAGCTGGTGAAGAGGCAATTCTACCCTTCAAGGACCAGTGGAAGACTCAGGAGCAGCAATCCTACCTGTTCTTAGTTTTCAGTTTGTGAAGCCATAGTTATTGGTGAAGGACAAGCAACCTAGGATTCTTTGTAACAGATAACTCAAAGATTACTAGTGAATTTCCTCCAACATCACGGGAGAAGAGTGGACGTACGGGATTACATCACCCGGAACCACTATAAAAATCTCTCTACTTACTTACCGCATTTATTTTACGCACTTAGTCTTTATTCATATCAACCGCTTGAATCTAGCAACAGCGAAATCACACACACACACTACCGAGTATCTAATACTTAGTAACATATTTAACAACAAGTAACAAGGCTTAATTTTGATATTATTCCGCCGCACAAATTCAAAGCAAAGGCGAACCGTCGTAGACTACCGTTTATCGACGTTAGCTGCGAGGTCTCGACAGACCATCGAAGTATCGACAGCCGCCGAAGTTGCGAATTTGTTAACTCCAAAGTTTTAATTGTTAAGTTTATTCACCCCCCTCTAAACTTAACTAAAGCCTTTTCAAGGGACCAACAATTGGTATCGGAGCAAATTGCTTCGTTCGAAGGAATCCTACTTGTTGTGCTTGTGAAAATTCTTTAAAACTTTCTTTCAAGTTACCGATTTTCAAGACTTGCATCATGGATAACACACGGTATGCTAGAACCATGTTGATGTGCTCTCTTGATAGATTTGATGAGTATAAACGTCGAATGCGGGCATATCTTGTCTGCTACTCATGATGAGATGATGGATGTACTAAGCGAAGGACCACCTTTGGAGATTACAAAGGCGTAACGAGTGGGTGACGGAAGCGAGTACATTCCTAAACCAAAGAGAGAATGGAATGCGAGAAGACAGGAAAAGAGCAAACCTCAACAACATTGCTATTGATATCATCTACGAGAACCTTGGATAGCAATATGTACATGAAAGTCAAAGATTGCAAGACCGCAAAGGAACTTTGGGATAAGATTCACTTAATCTGTGAAGGCAACGATGCAATAAAGAAGAACAAAATCGGTGTGGCCGAGAAAAAGGTTTCAAAAGTTCAAAATGCTACCTAATGAAACCATTGAGCAAATGGAGTCCAGATTCAATGCAATCTTAGATGAGCTTACTCGCCGAGTGTAAGTTATTCAAAAGAGGAAGTAAACACCAAAATCTTGGAAGCTTTACCGCAAGAGATGTTTGGAAAATGAAGGTGATCGCAATTGAAGAAATGAGAAAGCTGCATGAGGAAGACACCTTCAAATTGTTCTACGATCTTAAGGCCTATGAATTTAGCAAGAAGTTAGTGCTCGAAGGCGAAAAGGAAGAGCCAAAGACCATCGCATTGGCTGCTTCACATCATGAAGAAACATCGGGAGGACGGGATGACATCTTTGGATGAGATGCAAGAGCGGATTGCCCTACCGAGCAAGAAGATCGAATGATGAAGACCGGAAAGGCCCCTACAAAAATTTCACAAAGAGGCCTACCGAGAGAAGGAAAGAAGAACCAAAGAAAGATAATGACTATCTATGCTTTCATTGCAAGAAACCGGGACACTTCGGACCGATTGTCCCGAATTGAAACAAGGCAAGGAACCCGATTATCTTTGCTTCAACCGTAAGAAGCCTGGACATTTTAGACACGATTGTCCGGACCTGCCGAAGACCAAAAGTCAACAAAGGAGACATGGCAAGAAGGCTATGGTTCGAAGATGAATCGGGATATGAAGTGGGATGCGAAAAAGGAAATGAGTCGATGACACAAAGACTAGTTGCTGATATGGAGGATTATGCTTTGATGGCCAACATGGATGAAACTGAGGAGGTATACAACACTGTATCTATAAACACTCCTGTTGGAAGTGATTGTGAATCAACCTGTGGTTCAAATCCTAGAAATTCTGACAACAATGAGACTTTGGATGCCATCCTTAATCAACTGAGGATAATACAATCGGTTATGAGATTGTGAAGGTGAAAAAGAGGCTCTTGAGTTAGAAGTTGGAAGATTGAAAGCCGAATTAAGGGTTTTCAAAGGTAAGGAAAAAGATGTTGGACGAGAATCGGCATAAGTCTGTCGCACATCCAGCGACCTCTCGAATCGCCGAACCATCTTGTTCCAATACCGCATACAAATCGGGAAAGCCTTATGGAGATAGAAGCGGGCTTGGATTTGGAACTCGGCAATCTAACAAGAGTGGATCCGAAGAAGGTTATCGAACCTAGTACCGAATTGGTCCTAAGTTTGTGCCCGCACTAGATCCATCTCCCAAGCAAGGCCGCCGAAGCGGTAAAACCAAATGAGAATGCCTCAAAGAAGCAAAATCGAAGTCTCGAAGTCAACGGCTCTAGTAAAAAGAATAAATCCAAAAATAGGACTCTTTGTACCTTCTAAGCCTGCGATAGCGGCACTGCTACCAAGTCCGTCTATTTGGACCACGTAAGGAAAGAAACGAAATATTCCAAGAATAAGAATCCCAAATCCAAAAATGTTGATCATTCAAGGAATACTTATCTCGGGGGAAAGGTAGGCGTTCCCCTGCGATAATGATTGGAATATTCCCGCATCTAATGCTAGAAACAATCAAGATAACCATATCGCTAGGGTAAAACCTAGACAATGGAATCGACAGAGGACTTACATAAGACCTCAAAGCAGACTCCATATTACGTGGTCGCTCCTAACGACAAAGACATCTATGGCTATGCAAATGTTTCTAACAACAAGAATCATTTCAAACGCATTATGTACCAAAAGGCCGAAAACATATGTGGTTCCTACACAACCTACTTGTTAGAAGTTATGGATGTGTGGAATACATGTATGAACCAAAGTATGAACCAAAGTATGACACATTTAGGAGAAGACCTTATGGAAACATACCAAGGGTCATGCTTGCCATCGACCACTATGGACCCAAACGGGTTTGGGTACCTAAAATGCATTAACTTTGTTTTGTAGGGTGTCCGGTACTTTGACGGTGGATGTTCCGGACACATGACAAAGAATAAGCACTTGTCTTACAAATTTTGTGGCAAAAGATGGTCCAAGGGTGAATTTTGGCAACAAAAATACACACGGCTATACAAGAGGATATGGCACACTTATCGAAATGGACTTACAATCAAGAATGTTGCATATGTGGAAGGACTGGATTACAACTTGCCGAAACTTTGGACAATTCCGTGATATGGGATACAAGGTCACTTTTGACAAAAACAACCGTATTGTCATTAGTGAAAGAGGTGATCAAGTTGTACTTCTTTGGTAGAAGGCAACGAGAACATGTATGTTGTGGATTGGTCTCTGAGTTCCGAAACTCATTTCGATTGTGCATACCAAATCCGAACTCAATTGGTTATGGCACAAGAAGTTAAATCATCTAAATTTTGATGATATTAATCGGCTAGTGAAGAAGAAGTTAGTGGTTGGTTTACCGAGATCACATTCAAGAAGGATGCTATCCGTGATGCATGTCGGCAAGGTAAAAGAGATAAAGTCTAGTTTCAAGTCAAAGACTAAACAATCAACTAACAGAGTGTTGGAGCTTATGCACATGGATCTTTTTGGACCTATAACTCCAACAAGTGTGACAGGAAGAAATACACCTTAGTGGTTGTGGATGATTTCTCTAGATACACTTGGGTGATATTCATGAACAAGAAAAGTGAGACTCTCCAAAGCTTACCTAATCTTTTGAAAAGATTACAAAATGAGAAAAGTCTAACAAGTCATAAAGATTAGATCGGATCGGGTACTGAATTTCTCAACAAAGTTATAAGAGAATACTGTGAACAGAATGGTGTACTTCATCAACTTGTCGCTTCTTGGTACACCTCAAAAAATGGGGTTCTTTGAAAGAAGATTCGGGACATTAAAGGAAGCGGGAAGAACAATGATCTGTGAAGCTTTGCTACCCGAAAGATATTGGTGAAGCGAAAATACGACATGCTATACACAAAATAGAACATCGGTAAACAAGAAAGCCGTCGAAGACACCTTATGAGATCCGGAATGGAAGGATACCTAATATATCCTATTTCCACCCATTTGGAGGCAAATGTTTTATTCTAAATCATAAAGTTCATTTGAAAACTTTCCAACCAAAATCGATGAAGGAATTTTCTTAGGATATTCTTCGATCGCAGAGCATTCGTGGTAGTCCGAACAAAAGAACACCGAAACATGAAGAAACAATCAATGTTGTGTTTGATGAACCTAAGTTTACCGGTATGGAAGATAAAGAGTGTGAACTGCTTTGAAAATCAACAAATCACCGATCCAGCATTGTGTTGAAGTTTTGGAAAGATTCAATGACCTAAAAGTTTCGATATCGCCCCGCCGAACACCCCGCCGACAATGTTACCGATGCAACAACCGAAGCAATTCAAGGATCTCGCCCACTGTAGAAGAAACTACAAGCAGACCCTACCGAAGATGATATTCCCGAAAATCAAAATAACCAAAATCCACAATGGTTAAGGAATCACCTATTTGAACAAGTTATTGGCAATGTACGGCAAGGTGTGAGGACTAGAAGACAACCGGAAGCTATGTTTACTTGTTTTCTATCTCAAATGGAACCTAAAGTTGTTGAAGAAGCAATTTCGGATCCGATTGGATAATTGCTATGCAAGAAGAATTAAATGAATTTGAAAGAAATCAAGTTTGGACACTAGTTGAAAGGCCAGCTCATGCAAATATCATTGGTACTAAGTGGGTATATAGAAATAAACTTGATGAATCTGGTACCATTGTAAGAAATAAGGCCAGACTAGTTGCAAAAGGCTATTCTCAAGCAGAAGGAATAGATTTTGATGAAACTTATGCACCTGTTGCAAGATTGGAAGCTATCAGATTATTCTTGGCACATGCTGCATATAAGAACTTCAAAGTATATCAAATGGATGTCAAGAGTGCATTTTTGAATGGTATCCTAGAGGAGGAAGTGTATGTTCAGCAACCTCCTGGATTTGAAGTTAAAGATCAAGAAGATAAAGTGTATAGACTCAACAAAGCACTTTATGGATTGAAACAGCACCAAGAGCATGGTATGAGACTCTATCTCAATTCTTGGTGGACAATGGTTTTACAAAAGGAACCATTGACAAGACTCTTTTCGAGAATCGGTGAAGGGGACAACACCTTTGGTACAAACTTATGTTGATGACATAATTTTTGGCTCGAAAATGATTTACTTTGTGAAAAGTTTGCAAATCTAATGAAAAGTAAATTCCAAATGAGTATGATGGGAGAAATGAACTACTTTTTGGGATTGCAAGTCAAACAAATAAAGGATGGAATCTTCATTCATCAAACCAAGTATACCAAAGAAGCTGAAGAAATTTGGTATGGAAAACAAGACTAAGAGCTCAACTCCTATGAGTACAAACATCGATTGGATGAAGATAAAGAAGGCAAAGATGTTGATCGGACTTTATACGAGAAGGATGATAGGCGATCTACCGTTGTATCTCACTTGCCGGCAGACACGATATATCCTTTCTTTGTAGGTGTTTGTGCAAGATTTCAATCCAAACCTAAAGAAAGTCATTTAGGTGCAGTTAAGAGAATTCTCAAGTATCTTAAAGAAACTTTGGGAGTAGGGATATGGTATTCCAAGGAAGGAAGCTTCAAGGTAATATCCTACTCAGATTCGATTATCTTGGATGCAAGATTGATAGAAAAAGCACCTCAGGAACCTGTCAGTTAATGGGAAATAGACTGGTCTCCTGGTTTAGCAAGAAACAGAATTCTATTTCAACTTCCATCGCCGAAGCCGAATACATTCTTCTTTGGAAGAAGCTCTTTGTGCACAAGTACTATGGCTAAGACAACAATTAAGGGATTATGGAATTGAAGAAAGGAAATTCCAATCATGTGTGACAACACAAGTGCAATTGCAATCACGAGAAAATCTGTTTTGCATTCAAGAACCAAGCACATTGATGTGAGACATCATTTTATAAGAGATCATGTTGAAAAGAAAGATGTGGTGGTTCTATACATCCCTACCGAAGATCAACTTGCCGATATTTTCACTAAGCCACTTGATAGTGAAAGATTTGCCAAATTAAGGACTCGAACTTGGAATTATAAAGATTGACTGATATTCAAGCAGTGTAATCGGAATTCACCAAGGGATTAGTCTTTGCTATGTTGGGTGAGCTCACTTAGCAGATTAGTCATTGGTATCAACAATTCCATGTACTTATGTTTGAACAATTGAGCAAATGAGGTTGCCAAGGGGATTGGTCTTTGTCATGTTGGGTGAGCTCACTTGACAGATCAGTCATTGGTATTAAACTTCATATTGTATTATCAATTGAACAAAACAAGGAGAAAACAAGGATCAGCAGAGTCACCTTGTCAGCAGGCTGCTGAAGCACATTATCAGCAGACTGCTGAGCCCACCCTGCTGAGGGATACCTTGCTGGAGGGAACGTTACTCAGTCAAAATAATTAAAGTCAAAAAGCATATTGGCGGGATATTTATTTTATCCATTATTACCACGATTAAACCATCCAACGGTTACAAACATTATGGTGGAGTAATGGGCCACGTGTCAAGACGAATTTATTCGGATTAATCGTGGTTACCTCAATGTACGTGCTATGACAGTTTCAACTACCCACCGTCTATATAATCGGATCGTTACATAGCGGATTCACCACTTGCATCTTCTCGCTTTATCTCTCGCAAATTCTACTTCGTGTGAACACAGATTTGAGAGGAACTCTTCTTCATCTTTTTCTTATTTCAATGGCGGAAAGAGTTGAAGTTCAAATCGAATCTAGCCAAAGTGTAAGAGGCTATGTTGTTGATGCAAACCAAACAGAGTTGGCCATTAATATAGGTCGAAGAATAAGGAGGTTTGCAGGCTTGGAAAACAAGCTCAATATCAGATTAGACACAATTTCATACACCAATGTTGTTGATTTCTGGAAGAACATGGTGGTGGAAGAAGGAACTGAAGCATTCAATACAACTGTGAATGCTGAGGAGCTTGTTATCTCCCCCAGTCTGCTGAGGGAAGTGTTTGGATTTGAAGAAGTGGAAAATGGTCCGGTGAATCCTGAAGCAATGGGATTGGACAAGTTGACTTTTGTAGACCAAATCAAGACAAATCAAACCACCAAATCTGTTCCTGGCATCAATTGCAGACACATTGGGAATGAATATAGTCTGCTGAGCAAGCTCATTGCAAAGAACATACTTGGGCTAACTGGCAGTATGGATACTCTATCAGGACCCAAGATAGAGCTGATGATTATCATCTGCAGGAGCATGAAGTTTGACTGGGCTGGATACTTTATTCACTATATGAAGAAAGTTGCAAAGGAGGACAAACTAGGGAAAAGGAAATCAAAGGCCTTACCCTTAGGTTTGATGATTCAAACCCTGCTCGAATCACTTGGAGGTTCCCGACATTGAACCGGTTGATATAAATCGATCAGATACAAAAAGGAGATTGATTATGCAATCCCTGGACTTGATGATGATGAAGAAATTGTGAAGAAGTGCCGATGATAATGATGATGGAGATGATGGTGATGCTGGTGGTGAGCGAGTTCAACCAACTAAGAAGATTTCTATCAAACCCGCCGCACCAAAGAAAAGCCGCCGGGAAGAGGAAGAAGAGTGCCGATGATAGAAAGATTACCGAAATCTTGAAATCAAAGAGAACAAGAAAGGAAACAAAGACAGATCTTCGAGTCCGCCGAGGGTCAAGTGGAGGTTACCGACCCCGCCTTTGTAGCCGCAAGAAGAAGCTGTTGTTGAAATTCTTAGAGAACAACGAAGGAAGCAAGTAGAAAAAGAAAATTGACTAGAAAAGATGATGATGATGAACCCCTATCCAAGAGGATGAAGGAAGTTGCCAAAAAGAAGAAATATGGCAAGGGAAAGAGTTGAAAGATTTGGAGGCACAGAGGGCCCAAGAAGAAGCATCGAGTAGAGGAGGAAGAAGAGGTGTTGAAGCCGAGCCTCTAACTATCATTCCGAGTTGTTATCGTGATTCCTCAAATGAAGAAGTTATCAAGTCCACCGATGCCGAATGGGTTGTTTTTGAGCAATGCGTAGAGGATGTACAAGCAGCGATCTCGACCCCGAGCTCGCCGTAGCATCCATCGAAGAACCACAACAAACTACCGAACCCGAACCTCGTGGTGGTTGAAGAGGTGATTGGAGACTTGGTTGAAGACCCCGCAAATTTGGCAATAGTTCGGGGGAAGAGCGATCCGTGCTAACCCCGCCGATGAGCATGTAAGTCGGGGGAACCAAGTGTGATACGATGGAAGTAGTAGGTACAAATGCACCATCACGGCAACCCGCTCGACTTTCAAACATCCGTAGAAGATACCTTGAATCGCTTGTTGGAACCTTTGGAGGTCAACAAGCTACGGAGTCGCTCCCGAGAAGATCTTTTATGCCATTTGAGAGGCATGTGAAAAAGAGCAAGAAAAGCGAAGAGTTTGTGGATCCCAAACTTCAAAGCAAATTGCGATTACTTCCGAGTGGAAGTTTGGGTTCTACAAAAGACAAAAACCAAAATTTGCTCAACCAATGACGATTTTGAAGAATGGGTTTTTGACAAGTTAGGAGTGGAAAACTTGCCTTGGATCTGATTGATACAACCTTGCTGCAATCAAGACTGATGGATCTGTTTGATGAGCAACAGAAGGAGGAGGGTATCAAATTTAGAGATCCAAGAGATGGTCTTGATGATTCCTCTTCATCATCAGATAGTAGAGGAGATTTTCCCTCGGACCCGGAGAATCAAGTGGGGCTGCACCGGCACATGAATCATCCGTACAACAACCAACTAATACGGTAAGTCTGCTGAGGGCCAGCAGACTGGAGAAATGGATGAGGATCTACAAGATCTCACCATGGATGATCTAGAAGCCTTGATAAATGAAGGAATAAATTTGAGTACTGGTAGGCTGGCTGATGAACCAAGTACATTTCATGTTGTAGAGCCTACTGCACAACCTGAAGATGTACAGAATGCTGATTTGGATGTGGAAAAGACCACTGACTTCAGTGAACCAAGTGCTAGTTACGAGGAATCCATTGAATATCAAAGAGGATTTGACTTTGAAGGAATTCTCACCAAAAGCGCCATGATTCGACCAAGATTGGTCATCTTTGAAGGTTTCCAAGTGGATAATACCAATATATTCAATCCACGGGAAGTTGAAGAGGAGGTACGGAGTTCTTTGGGATACAAACAAAGACTCGCACAAAGGTTGGAACGGGAGGTACAGGCCGCCGAGTCTCAAACAAAGACTGGACAAAGGTTGGAACCAGGTTTGGGTTTGGAGGAAACCCCCGTTATTGATGAGGCCGCCTTTGTAGTGGAGCCTCGCTGGAGCCAATGCCACTGTAGGAAAAGATAGTCGCAGACCGCTGTTAATGAGGATGAGCATTTCTTTGGACTATAATTACAGTGATGAAGAATTTCAAATTTTTGGAGAAGAAGAAGTTGTTGAAGAACCTGCACAAGATCCTATCCTTGAAGATGTTCTTGGTGCAATGGTTGAGGAAGGACCTCCCCCTGCTGGGAGAGATTTGAGTAGAGCTATGGTCATCGCGGACAACGGTGCACAATATAGGGTTGAGGAGCCGGTGATGGATCTACCGACGTAGAATGGCCAGTGGAGTGCCAATTGAAGTTGTCAATGAGTTAAGAAGCGTAAGAAATGACATGCAACGATTAAGAACTCAATTGGACGAGCAAGAAGAGATTTGAAGAACCGATGAAGATGGTCAATGAAAACGGACACCTGCTAATACAAATTTGCTTCAAACTTTGCTTCCACTCAAAATGCTTTGAATGATATGATATATGATGTGAGATATATCAAGCAAGGGAACACTTGAAGGACAAGTTTTTGAAAGATCAACTTACATCCGTTCATCAAAAACTTGACAAGCTTGTCGAAGCCGCCGAGCCTCTTCCGCCGCACAACAACTGCTATGCACGATCCCAAATTTACCGAAAGGATCAACAGACCGGAAGAGACTCGCAATCAAGGATTACTTCTCTTGATACTAGAACGGAACTATGGCGGGTCAATTACACGAGTGATAGTATCACGGGAAGCTATTCATGGCCTCATCTCACGTTTTGTTGATGATGTCACTAAGGGGAAGAGGGCCAATCAGCAAAGAAAGGAGGCTGCTAGACTCTTTGCACAAAAGAGATGGACTGATGATACAAATGCCTTTAGGCAACCCGCACTGGCGAGTGCAACTTATCGATGATCTCCTATCACAGTACAAGAAAGAGTTTTACAACAGAAGGAGACCCTATCGTGACATGGGATTTCATGAAGGTCTCAACTCCTTCTTGAGCTTGAAGTTTTGGGAGGCAAGGATTAGAGCTTTAAGAGCATCTACCAGAGACGAAGGAGTAGCAGAGGTGAAAAGGTGCTGCCAATTACAAAAGCAAAAGATTCACTGAATGAATTTAAGGAGCTGTATATGAAGTTTGGCTTCAGGGTGAATCAGATCAATCTTGTCCTGCCTGAAGCATGGAATTGGTGGAAACAAGTCAATTCTTATATTGACTTTACACTTATTGAGAATGAATGGATGGTTGAAATGATAGAAGAGATCAGAGCCTATCAAGAGCAAGCTGAGAAGGCTAGACAAGAAAGAGAAAAGAGACAATAGATCAGCTACTTTTCATTGTTTATCTCTTTGCTGTATCTAGTTGTAATAATCTTGTGAACAAATGTTTATAATGAGAAATGACCGAATTTGTTTGTTTGTGTTTTTATCTTTTTGCTTTCGATTAGGTGAGGGTAGTGGCATCATCACCAAAAAGGGGGAAATTGTTGGACTTATTTCTTAGTTTTGATGATGAGTGCCATACTAGTCGTTATAGTGCAAAGGCAAAAAGATGTCTAGATAAAATGTATAGGTTTATTAGAGTTTGATTCATAAATAGGTTTGATCAAACAAGCATCGTAAAAGGCCGCCGATTGTTTATCGCCAGACCGATCTAGGTCGATAGGGTAGATAGGTCGGCAGGCGGTCTAGAACCCGCCGAAGACCGAAGATCGAAGGCCGAGGGTTCAAACTCAGTGAATGAAGGCTAAGGGATCAAACTTAGTATTTAATGTCAAGGATATGGAATCAGAATTTAGGCAAGTCTGTGATGACCTAAACTGATTACATATACCTTGTGTAGAAGGTCTAAGTTCCACAAGTTAAATGATGCTTGGAACTTGGTTATACTTTAAATGATGTAATCTAACTTCACAAACAAAAGTTGGATAAAAAGATTCAGCTGCATTATATTTTACAGACAAAAATATGATGTTCAGCAGACTGATTGGTTTTACAGCAGACTGATGAACCTGCTGATATATACCTCGATCAATTCAAGATTATTGGGAAGTTACATGGATAAGAACGACCAACTACCTCGACTTATCAAGCAAATCAAAGGCCGAGATTAAAAAGACGTTGGGATGATCCATATTTTTATCCATTGGATACAAGTCAAAGGGGTGGACGTGAGACGCACCTTGTCAAAAAGTAATCCGACAAGTGTCGATCCCATGAATAGTGACGGAATGCGATGCGGATGGGACAAATACAAGGAACGGTCACATTTGAATTTCAAATTCAAGTCACATGCATTCCTACCTATAAATAGAGGACTTTCAACTCAAGAAAAAGATGATGAATTTTGGGATAAACTTTAAGTGATAACACCGAGTGAAAAACACTCGCCGAACTTACCGAGCTTAAAGCCGCCGATCTAGTTATTCTCTTCAAGTGCATTCTGTGTTCAAGCTGCATCAAGCATACACACTTGAAGACTGCAAGCTGCTGATTATATCATCCTAATCAAGCTGCTGCAACTGAATCATTTATTTGATTCATTCTTTATTTTATAAAGAACCTGCTGAAGACAGTGAAGCATCTGTTAGGTGTGAAAGACTGTTGGTTTGTGGTGGAGCTGGTGAAGAGGCATTTCTACCCTTCAAGGACCAGTGGAAGACTCAGGAGCAGCAATCCTACTGTTCTTAGTTTTCAGTTTGTGAAGCCATAGTTATTGGTGAAGGACAAGCAACCTAGGATTCTTTGTAACAGATAACTCAAAGATTACTAGTGAATTTCCTCCAACATCACAGGAGAAGAGTGGACGTACAGGATTACATCACCGGAACCACTATAAAAATCTCTCTACTTACTTACTTACGCATTTATTTTACGCACTTAGTCTTTATTCATATCAACTCTTGAATCTAGCAACCGAAATCACACACACACACTACCGAGTATCTAATACTTAGTAACATATTTAACAACAAGTAACAAGGCTTAATTTTGATATTATTCCCGCCGCACAAATTCAGCAAATCGAACCGTCGCAGACTATCGTTTATCGACGGAGCTGCGAGGTCTCGAGCAGACTATCGAAGTATCGCCAGCCGCCGAAGTTGCGTAATTTGTTAACTCCAAAGTTTTAATTGTTAAGTTTATTCACCCCCCCCTCTAAACTTAACTAAAGCCTTTTCAAGGGACCAACAATTAATTAGAACATTCAATAGTCATAACAACATTATACATATGTTAAAATCAAATTTAAATCAGGATTTTTTTTAACACTAAGAATGGACTTTAGGGAGATGAGCCCCACATGCTGTTGGTACAAGAGTCTCCAGTCTGTACTTGCATGGTTGCTCCGAGTAAAGGCATGTCCAGAGTAGCCCAAATCTATCAAGTTACAATTGCTGACATTGAAGTTGAAGTTATCAATCCTACAAAGATTATTCTCAGAGATGACAGCATGAATTCTATTTGGGCGGGCTTCAATACAGTTAATATCGAGCAAATCTGAATTCCAAATGATACAAATACCTCCAGATCTTCCAATAGGAGGAGGATAATGTATGGAACCTGTAAAACCAATCTTAGCAATGACTTTAAAGGCTTGTTTCGCCTGGACGGTTTCAAGAAGGACTGCCACATCAGGTTTCTGTTTCAAAAGAAACTCTTTGATGTGCCTCCTAAATTATTTGGAGCCAGCACCTCTACAATTCCAAATGATGATCTTAATGATACCAGTGTGATGAGATGGGATGTTCTCAAAAGAAGAAAAATTACTATGAATCATTGCTTCAAGGAATTCCAACTTGGGATCCTTCGGTCCTACTGATGATAGACTCACATTCCACATCTGAATCATCTCATTCCAGTCTATGGCTATTGTGCAGTCCTTCACCCTGTGCACATATTCAACCATCAAACAAGACTCCACCTCCCCCAGTAGATGTATATTTGAGTTTAGTTTGGTCCTGTGCCATAAAATTCTCGCCATTCTCTTCAATAGAGGCTTGGTATTGTTGCTTTGTTAGGTTGACGAGTTACTTTAAGCAAAAAGATTCCTGAGGTCATTTTACGAGTTACTTTAAGCAATGTCTGTGACATTGTACCATTATTGGTACATCAATATTATTTTATTAATTGTACTTTTCATTTGCAGACCCCCCTCTTTTATTGTACTTTTTATTAATTGCAGAAACATATATAAAGGTTCTTCTTCTTTATTCATCCAAATCCCCTCCTTTCTTATTCTACTATTTTATTAATTGCAAACCTTAATACCCTAATTTATTTGCATGCATGCAACAAATGATGTATAAGAAACTACATCCATACGTTTCAAAAAACAAAAGAAACTACGTCCATGATATCATTCAAAACAAAGAATAAAACACTTAAAAAGATAATATTATAAATGATTTCATAAGAAAAAGTTATTACATAATATCAAAACAGACTGATAATATTATAAATAATTCAAGTTCATAAAATTTTTACAACATAATATTATTAAATAAAATACAAATATGTAGATAAAGTGGGGTTTGGATGGGGATGGGATTTGATCACATGCCGTGATCCGAGAACTCTATAACATGCTCTCTTATTGGGAGAGTTTGTGGTCGAACCCCAACTCCACTTGGGGCCAAAGAAACATTATTGTTCCCCGGCCATGGCATCATGCGATAGTGCACGAATGCGGATGCACATCGCACCGCAATTTTGTAAGCATCATTGCACGGTCGTATCGAACGTTGATTTTCTTTTTGACTTGTTTTGATGTTGTCATTGATATACGCCACTTCAAGATACATGGAATCCGACTCCTGTGTCATCCATATTTTCAGTTGATCAATTTCATAATGGCATTCATGTCTTCGCGCGTCCAATTTTCTTTCCAGTTCTTCAACCTGGTTTCTTAAATCTACGATCTCCTTACTATGCTTATCCATTTTCTTCTTCTGCTTTTCTGTTTTTATTTGTAATAAATATGAATTGTACACCTGTGGTTATACTACTATTTATAGGCCCATTTTATCTTTTTTTAAAGGTGGTGGCGTCTCTTCGATTTACCCTATATGAGACCCTTCACATTAATTGATATATGTATATATCTCTTCGATTTACACTACCATGACACCCTTCACATTCGTAATCGTATCTCTTCGCGTAGTACACTACCATCACACCCTACATATTCGTATCTCTTCGATATACTACTGTTTATAGGCCCATTTTATCATTTTCTAATAGTTTAATTCCAGTTCTTACCCGCAACATTCTCAAACATGTCTCATTCACCGAAACAATCTTGAACTTGTGTAACGTTAAATTAAACTTGTGTCAACACAAACTTGAAACTCGTGTAAAGTTATAATTAAGAAATGAATCCATTATTATGTTAAGGGTCAATGACAAATCATCAAATATTATAATGTTAATCAATTACAATTACAATTACACCTTTACGTTAACTATATTGATTTGTATAATTCTTTAAGAATCACTAAATTAACTTCTTCATTTCAATGGGTCAAATTTTCTAACAAATAATGTTAACCAACTAATGAATCAAACCCTAATTCTCAAACATGGAAGAAAATAACAATTACAAATACAATATACATAATAATAAGAATGAAACCAAATTTCTCCTTCAAAACATTCTTCTTCAAAATAACAATTACCAATACAATACATATTAATAATAAAGGAACCATAGTTCTCCTTTAAAACATCCTTCTTCAAAACAACAATAAACATTTTAGTTCTCCTTCAAACTTCAAACCACCCCCATTCTTCTGTAAATATTAAAATGACATAGTTTAATGATAAGTCATAACCAAAACCCCCATACATGGTTAACACAATTTTACAATGACATATAAATGCATATGCAATTTCTATGTCTGCAAGTTCCATGAAAGCAATCCCGCAACCAACTTCTTTCGCCAATCCGGCATATGCGCACTCCGAATCAATGATAGATCCCTATATATATTGCATAAATCACTCCTACCAAATTACAAGAATTACAAGATAAGTTAGTCACGACAACGAATACCTTAATAATCCCTATATATATTGCATAAATTTATGAAACGTACCCATTATCTTGAGATGGACAATCCACGCTCTTCACCGCTAGTTTTCTCACAGAATAATTCTCATAGCCTTTTACATGGTTCTTCAGTAAAAGCGGTATCACAACTTGCATAGGCGTGACACAACTTGCAAGAAGCACTTTTCTGACATGCCCCGGAAGGCTGTCATACACGTAAATTATCCTCCCACTCAGATCAATTTTCAGAAGAAACCAATGATCCCTCTCTATCATCGGCACATACAAACTTGTGCAACCTTCCCATGATTTGCTAAATTCGGAGAGCTGCCCCCTTCACAATATTCATAAATACTCTATCAAATCGTCCTTTGCATATCTTGTATTAATTCCTCCTTTGCTTTTCTTTCTCATGTGTCGTGTGTGAAAGCCTTTGACATAACTTGCAAATAGCGTATCCATGACACGTGCATTTTGGTCAAACATGTTCGGGTCCACTAAGCATCGCCGTCGAATTTCACACAATGAACTATCCATTACAAGAATATCAAAAAATATATATATACTACTAAACAAAAACATACTTTTTCAATCTAAATTGCTGTTAATTTACAATCTAAAGCATATACTACTTACGTTGCTTGGCAAGCTCGCCCCCCTCACAATTCCTTTCAAAATACTTGCTTGGATGTCACAGTCAACCAAACTCACCTGTACACTGTATAAATAAAAAGGAAGAAAAACTAATTAATCATCAAAATAGGGTTTACAAATTAGGGTTTACTTCAACCGTATGACATTCATACCTGTCTTCACATGAACTAATTAATCATCAAAATAGGGTTTACAAATTAGGGTTTACTTCAACCGTATGACATTCATATCCGTCTTCACATGAATCTATAAACCGATCAAGACTTTTCATCATCACAGATCCATTTTTCGGAACGGATTATAAGCATCATACTTATTCACTTTCCTTTTTTCGGTAGTTTAATATAAGGGTTTGCTAATTGCTTTTCTTTTTTCCGGCGGCGTCGGTAGATTGAAACGTACAACTATATAAAACATTCAATGACGTAATTAGTTTGGATTATACATATATCTACTAACATAAGCTCAAATTAATTATTTTTGTAATTCTACCTTTAACAACTTTTTTCCCGCCTGCTTTTTCCAAATCATCCTCATTTAAGATGACCTCGGCTCTCTCTTCACCTACGGCATTACCTAATCATAAATTCAAGAAATAAAATTTTATGAATAAACTAATTCTCTCACCAAAACACATAAAGGACAGATTTAATTATACCTTTGCCGTTTGGGTTTGCCTCACCTTCCTCCCTTATATTTACATCTACATCACATTCCATAACCTCGTTTAGCTTTTCAGCAACTTCCTCCTCCATTTCAATGTCCTCATTTATCTCTTCACCCACGGAATTTCCTAATCATAATTTCAAGAAATTAAATGTTATGAACTAATTCTCTCATCAAACTACATAATGAACAAATCAAAATGACAGGTTTCACATTATACCTTCGCCGTTTCGGGTTTCCTCGACCGTTTCCTCAACCGGGGCTTCAGGTTGATCCCCAACCTCTTTATCACCCTCGCTTACATTTTCAGGTGGGAACTCCCCTACCTCTTTATCACCATCCCCAGCCTCATTCACAATAGCAGCACCTTCTTCCTCAATTTGAGTGGCCTCAACCGGAGCATGGACTTCATCACCTACCTCTTTATCACCATCGCTTACATATTCAGGTGGGACCTCCCCAACCTCTTTATCACCATCCCCAACCTCATTCACAATAACAACAACTTCCTCCTCAATTTCAGTGGCCTCGTTTCTCTCTTCACCTTCACTTTCATTTTCTAGTGGGAACTCCCCTACCTTTTCATCACCTTCCCCGGCTTCCTTCTCTTCAACTACTGAGCATTTCGATCATAATTTCAACAAATACAATGTTATAAACTATTTCTCTCCTATATAGACAACATAAAGGACAAATTTAACTTTACACCTTTGCCGTTTCGGGATGCCTCCACGAGTTTCATCTTCCATTTCATTCAACTCTTCATTAGAAAGACGAACCTCCATCAATTTAACTTTACGTTGGAGCGTATCCACTAAAGCGCACATTCTTTTGTTCTCTTCATCAATTTTTACCAACTCTTCGCACATTCTTTTGTTCTCTTCACTCACAGCAATTTTTACCAATTCTTTTAGCTTTTCATAATCAACGTTACCCGTTGATTGCTCAGGTGCATTGTCATAAGTAGTTTCATCATCTTCAACTTCAACTTCCCGGAGCATCACAAAATAAGCTTTTTCCTTTTCAGCTTCGGTTGAAACCAACTTTCGAACTACATCCACTTGCATCATGATTAATGTGAAGGATGCATTTACATACCAAACTTAAGATACAAATTAAACATCACTACCTCTCCCGATTCAAGAACAACTTCAACTAATGCAGAGTTGACCCTTTTTGCATTTCCCCACTTCATCATCCTTGGGAGAGCATTCTCATCAACAATCTCGGAAAACTTCCTTAAAGAAGGAATTGCTTCAAGTGCCCAAACCTACGATGCATTTACATACAAGTGATTGACCAAAAATAACAAAAAAAAAATAACATACGTATATATATATGGGGGAATGAATTAAAACACCAGATTTCGCTTTTACATACCTTCAAAGCATGCGGGAAACCATAGAAAGTATATGCGATCGGGACCTTTTTCAGAACATCTCTTAGGTCCCTCCTCAAAACATGTACAGTGCTTTCATAAGACTCATTTCCCCATGGATACTTGTTGAAAGCATCCAAATCATCAACCAACCGAAAAATCCACCAATCCACCGCACGTTTCTCTTCCGATGCCCACACAACGTACGTCAAGATAACGATCAACCCCAACTTGTAACGGTCTACATCATTCTTAGTGCTATTAAACTTTTGCCACACATGCTTCCTATACAACGACGTAAGGTTTTTAAAATACTTCTTAACTAATTTAGACTCTTTTCCTACGCCTTTCTCGACATTGCTATCATTGCCAACCAAGAAACCGGTAACAAGCGCAAATTCTTGTACACTGAATCGTATCTTTTTGGCTCCAACTTTGAACCAAAAAACTTCTCGATTTACAGGGCTCGCCAACCTCATTATCAACTGATGTACTATCTGGTTGGCTGGCAGATCCTTCAAATGGATTAAATGTCCAAAACAAGACTGTTCCAACTTTGTTTTGTGCTTTGTGTCAAGCTTTTGATAAACTACATTTGCTTTACCAATTTGACATCGGTTTACGATTTCACATTTTGCAGTCCTATCTTGTCCGCTAAGTGCATAAACCAACGTCATTTTTCAACCAATCTATTGCCAACAAAAAATAAACAAAAGTATCAATCAAATGTAAGAACAAAGGAATTTGAATACAATTGAAGCAAATAACACATTTTGAACAATTTTCATCACCGCCATTGTTTAAGCTAACAAATTTGGTTACACAATTTGCTTTAACCGATCCCACATCATTCAACACCATAATTTAAACTCAACCCAAAAAATCAAACTTTTGTAAATTCATTAACTCGATTGAATTATAATCCACATGCAGATACCAAACCCCAAAATAATACCTTTTGCAGACTTGCTCGGTCAGCTTCTTCAACTTTCCGATCACCTTCCTCAACTACCGGTGAGTTTGCACACTTAGCTCGATTGTTGACAAGAATTTTGCTGATCCTAGGTTCGAATTTGGGTAGAAAGACGGGGTGATTTTGGGTAGAAATGACAAGAATTTTGCTGAGCCTAATTTGCTCGATTCACGGTGGTAAAATTAAATGGATGGTGGAAATGAATAATGAGGTTAAGGAATAATTGGATGAAGGAGTTAAGGGATTTGGGGATAAATAGATAGGGGTATATCAGTCCATCCAGGATTTTATAAGGTTTTTACCCTTTTTCAATTTTTTTAAAAGTAAAAAACAGGTCAAAGCTTATAGTTGCAAAGCACAAAGTTCATAAGCTCATCGGTGTCATTCCCCCTTCTTGTTATTATTATTATTATATTATTATTATATGCAACAACTTGCAGCTTTTACAACAAAAAAAAAACAAAAACAAAAACTTGCAGGTTTTTTACCCTTATCAGCTCTCTGAAATGTCGAGGGGAGGGTAAAGAAAATTATCGGGACAGGGGTGCGTTGGGGGTCCACTATGGCATAAAGGGCCCCCGAAATTCATTTTCGAGACTGAATTGAGAGCCCACTGGGGTTGCTCTTACCCCCAATTACACCCTCTAAAGACATCGTTTTCCGTTTCAGTTACACTTTTTCATCACCTAAAAAAAAATCCACTCCAATAATCAACATCTATACAACCCCCAATAAACAACTTTTTCTTATTATTATATCATTATTATATACAACAACTTGCAGCTTTCACAAAAAAAAAAATTTAAATAAAAACTTGCAGCCGTTGGAGAAAGAGAAATTGTTTTTGGCATAAAATGGCCTCTTTCATCCCCCTGACATTTCGAGGCAAGGGTAGGGATTTTGTTGGGACAGGGGTGTGTTGGTACCCTACTGTGGTATAAAGGGCACTTGAAATTATTTGGAGACAAAATCGGGTGCCCCACTGGGTTGCTCTAATTCAAAATAAACTGGACGGTACCGTCCAAAATATCAGCGGTACCGTCATAAAACATAGCGGTACCGTCCAAAATAAAAGCGGATGGGAAGGCGATTTCAGCGGTACCGTCCAAAAATAAAGCGGTACCTTCAAATTTTAGAGCTTGAAAAAAAGAGGGGTATAAGAACATAAGTTTTAGGCAAATGGTGTATTTTTTGAGTTTCCCCTTAATTTATCGAGATTATACTGTACGGTGTGCAATTAAAAATGCAACAAAAACCATCGGCTCCAGCAAAGCCGACTGCATTTGCTGCCCCATGGTTTCAGAATTCAAGTTGAAAACGGCAGAAGTTATACCAGCAACGGTTACAATATAAACCAGTGGGCAACCCCTTTCATTCAATCAATGCACCCTGAATTTTCTTTCACCTCCTATAAATCTTGTACTCACACTCATTTGGGTGATGGTCACCGAGAAGTGTATTCAATTCGTACATCGTAGGGTGGAGTCTGCTACCGAGCTTCAAACAGGTAGCTTCGAGCGGGGTAACTATCGGCGGGGTGATAGTCCGCCGAGTACTTGAATACGACGGGGTCCCACATCCGTTAATTCTCGTTATGTGACGCCTATACAAAGTGTCATTAAAAGGAGGACACGTGTAGGGGTATTTATGGTGCATCAGACAAAGATTCCTGGCGGCTAGGGTTTAGGGATTTGTGCCTATAAATACAGTTGTTGTCTCATTATCCGAGTGTGTTGAAATCTGTAAAATTCAGTGCATAATAAAATATCTCTTTTCTGCCCGTGGTTTTTTTACCTCTCCCACTGAGGGGTTTTCCACGTTAAATCTGTGTTCTTCTTGTTTCTGTTATCTCCTTTGATTGTTTATGTTTGATTGCTTTTGTTTCTGTTTCTTGCATCTGAAGTTATCTCCATCGTTTTATAACAAGTGGTATCAGAGCAAGGTTCTGGAGAAAACAATCTGTACGATCAACTTCATCTTCACCAAGGCCTTCAGCAAGGTGCTAGGATCTGTGATAAAGTTGTAATCTTTAGCAAGGAAAGATGTCAGCAGTAAACGTAAAAATCGATAAATTTACAGGAAGGAACAGTTTTGGTCTGTGGCAAATCAAGATGCGTGCACTGTTGAAACAGCAGGGTTTGTGGAATCCTTTATCTGACAAACCAAATACAAGTGCAGCAGATTATGCCAGTCTGGAAGAGAAAGCACATTCAACCATCATGTTGTGCTTATCGATGATGTTATCACTGAGGTTGCCGAGGAAGACACCGCAGGCCAAGTTGTGGAAAAAGCTTGAAAGCTTGTATATGACCAAGTCACTGACCAACAAGTTGTTGTTGAAACAGAGGTTGTTCAGTTTGAAGATGCATGAAGGGAGTCCACTGAGGGAACATCTTGACCAGCTGAACACAATATTACTTGATTTAAGGAATATTGATGTTAAAATTGAAGATGAAGATGCAGCCCTAATCCTGTTGGTGTCACTACCGGCATCATATGAAAACTTTGTGCAGTCTTTCATAGTTGGAAAGGATACAGTAGCTTTGGAGGATGTAAGGTCTGCCTTACATGCCAGGGAGCTTAGACACAAGGCTGCTGGAACAGACAGTCAGGCTGTTGGGCTAGTAGCTAGCAGCAATAGTGGAAAAGGATATGGACAGAAGAAGAAAAAGAAGTCAGGGTCCAAAGGTCCTAAGTCTACCGATGTCCGTAATTGCGTAAGGAGCGAGGGGACATTGGAAGTCCAATTGTCCAAGGAAGAAGAAACAACGGGAAGGCAATTCGGCACGGCGGCAGCCTTTGGCTACCGAGCAATCGATGAGGATCCGGTTCTAGTTGCGGGGGATTCTACACACCATAATGATGTGTGGATACTTGATTCGGAGCATCCTACCATATTTGTCCAAACATGGAGTGGTTTTCTACTTATGAGCAAGATAGATGGTGGTCAAATTTATATGGCCAACAAAGAAGGTTTGCAAAGTTGTGGGAATTGGCTCGGTGAAGTTAAGGACGAGAGGATGGTAAATTTTGTACACCGAAAGATGTAAGACATGTTCCACAGAGATGACCAAGAATTTGGTATCTCTTAGTCTACTTGGATGACAAGGGTTCAATTTCAAGGGTGAAGGTGGATTTGAATGTCTTCAAAGATTCGGTTGTAGTCCTCAAAGGCATCAAGAGGGAACCTTGTATATATTACAAGGATCTATCGTATCCGGCACCGCCTTCGTTGCATCCTCGCGATTCACCGATCTCAAGAGACGGACTCGTTTGTGGCACATGAGACTTGGTCACATGGGTGAAAGGGGTATGCGATTCTTTCTTGACAGGTTTTCTTGGGGGATATAAGGTCAAGAATCGGACTTTTGTGAACATTGTGTGTTTGGGAAGCCGCATAGAAGTAAATTCTCAAACAGGTTGCACAATACAAAGGCAACACTTGATTATATCCATTCAGACCGCCGGGGTCCATCAAGAGTTGAGTCATTGGGTGGTCACAGATACTTTGTGTCATTCATAGATGACTATTCAAGGATGACCTGGGTGGTGATGATGAAGAACAAAAGTGATGCATTCAAGTAACTTCAAGCGAGTGGAAGGCCCTAGTGGAGAATCGGTTAGGCAAGAAAATCAAGAAGCTTCGTACGGATAATGGTCCGGAATTCTCAACGGACGGATTTTGATTCATTTTGTGCGGTGAGGGTATTGCCGGACATCATATCCGTAAGGAATACACCTCGGCAGAATGGTGTAGCCGAAAGGATGAATCAAACTCTACTTGGAGAGGGCAAGATGTATGCTTTCTCAAATTTGGTTTATCAATGAGATTTTGGGCGGAGAGCGCAGGTCGTTAAGACAAACTTGCTACTTAATCAACGGGAGCCCTCACACGGGAATCAATCTCAAGACACCATTTGAGATGTGGTCGGGCAAGCCCGCCGACTACTCGTTCTAAGGGTTTTTGGGAGTACGACTTACTATCATGTCGGTGAAGGGAAGTTAGAACCAAGAGCCAAGAAGGGAGTGTTTGTGGGGTATGGTGATGGAGTGAAAGGATATAGGATTTGGTCATCGGCGAGTCCGAGTAATCCTCGACGGGGACGTTGTGTTTGATGAAAATTCTATGTTAAACTCATCGGTGAGGAGGTCTACCGAGTACGAAACCGGTCTTGAATCGATAGTGTTGAGAAACGGTGGAGCTTCGGTGGAGTCTACCGATATGCAACAATCGGTGGATCCAAATCAACACTATACCGATCGGATAATGAACCGAATCCGATCCAAGCCGGTCTGCCGAGACCTCGGCGGGGCGTCATACAAACATGGATCGGCGAGTCTACCGCCGGCAGTGCCTAGAAGATCTAATGTTGGGATACCTCCAAGGAGATATGGTTATGATGATTTGGTGGATATGCACTCCGGAGTTCTTTGAAGAGGTAGAGGTTCCGAACCTACTACTTACGGAAGCAAAGGATGACATGTACGAAGCATCCCGGTGGCATCGCCATGGGAGATGAAATGGAGTCATTGTTGAAGAATCGGACTTGGGAATTAGTCAAACAACCTACGACAAGGGAGTTGTGACTTGTAAATGGATTTTCAAGAAAAAGGAAGGAATAACAAAGCGCGAAGGGGTCGGTATAAGGCACGTTTGGTTGCAAGAGGATTCGGTCAAAAGGAAGGGGTTGACTTTGATGAAATATTTTCACCGGTGGTCGACACACTTCAATCGGGTGCTACTAGCAATGGTGGCACAAGCAGATCCGGAACTTGAGCAATTAGATGTGAAAAGCGCTTTTCTACATGGTGAGGTGGATAAGGAGATATACATGACACAAACTCGAGGGTTTTCAAGTTCTGGAAAAGAAAACTATGTTTGCAAGTTGAAGAAATCATTGTATGGTTTGAAGCAAGCTCCAAGGCAAAGTGGTATAAAAGGTTTGACAGAGTTTTATGCTTCAAACAGGTTACAACGAAGTCCCTATGATGTTGTGTATACCACGATCTGGCCGAAAGATGGATCTCATATCTATCTTGTTCGTATGTGGATGACATGTTGATTGCCGCTTTGCAAGGAAGTCCGATATTCAAAATCGAAGAACCTTCTTAGTGCTTGAATTTGAAATGAAGGATTTGGGTGCGGCCAAGAAAATCTTGGGGATGGAGATCTGGAGAGATAGAAGGCAAAAGAAATTATTCTTGTCTCAGCAGGGTTATGTGCAGAAGATATTGGCCAAGTTTGGGATGTCTGCTGCAAAACCAATAGATACTCCTATGGCATCAAATGTTCATTTATCTGTTTATGCTTCACAGTCAGCTGAAGAGAAGGAGTATATGTCAAAAGTTCCCTATGCTAGTGCAGTTGGCAGTCTGATGTATGCCATGGTTTGCACTAGGCCTGATTTGGCTCAGGCAGTCAGTGTTGTCGCAGGTTTATGGCTCAACCACGGAAAGGAACACGGAAAGTCGTTAAAAGGATATTCGGGTACACGAGAGGTACGGTGATATTGGTCTCATTTATGGAGGTGATATCGGTCCGGTCACGGATTCCGTGATGCGATTATGCAGGTGATGTTGACGGTAGAAGATCAATGGCGGTTATGTGTTTACATTGGGAAATGCGGTGGTCGGTGGAAAGCTACTCTTCAAAGCTACGTAGCCTTATCAACTACGAAGCGAATACATGGCTCTTTGCGAAGCGACTAAGGAGGGTATCCGGTTGAAGGGGCTAGTCGGTGATTTGGGGTTGCATCGGGATCGCCGATATATATTGTGACGAGTCTTAGTGCAATATGTTTAGCCAAGGATCGGGTTCATCATGAGAGAACCAAGCATATTGATATCGGTATCATTTTCTCGAGGAATGAGAAGAGGGTTGTAGTGAAAAGATCGGCACCAAGGATAACCCCTGCTCGATATGTTCACTAAACCGATTCATCGAGTAAGTTCCACTTTGTCCGGACTTACCGAATATTCAAAGCTTGTAATCTGTTTCTGGAAACTCTACTGAGGGCAGATCAGTGGAGTGGATGTTGTGGAGATAGTCTGGTACAAGTACATCTGGCATTGACGAATGCATCTGGTACAAGTACATCTGGTTATGCAATCTGTTTGACTCTAGGGAGAGTTGAAGTCAAGGTGGAGATTTGTCAGTAAGGTGACTTAAACTCTACATCTGGTGGAACCAATCTGAAGACTCAGCTGGGTGATGGTCAGCTGAGAAGTGTATTCAATTCTGTACATCAGTAGGGTGGAGTCTACTGAGCTTCAGCAGGGTAGCTTCAGCAGGGTAACTATCAGCAGGGTGATAGTCTCGCCGAGTACTTGAATACGACGGGGTCCCACATCCGTTAATTACGTTATGTGACAACTATACAAAGTGTCATTAAAAGGAGGACACGTGTAGGGGTATTTATGGTGCATCGAGACAAAGATTCCTGGCGGCTAGGGTTTAGGGATTTGTGCCTATAAATTAATAAAATATCTCTTTTCGCCGTGGTTTTTTTCCCTCTCCCACCGAGGGGTTTTCCACGTTAAATCGTGTTCTTCTTGTTTCGTTATCTCCTTTGATTGTTTATGTTTGATTGCTTCTATTTCTGTTTCTTGCATCTGAAGTTATCTCCATCCGTTTTATAACACACTGCCTTAAACAAAACATCTTTGTAACCGTCTTCCAAAGAAGCCAAATCATCATCAGCACATTATATTCCTAAACTTAAACATTTGTCAATGGCTACTCTGGTTCTTTTGCTATCTACTCTTTTTCGACATGAAAATCTTGACCGACTTCTGTCGTTGCCGGCAGATGCTAATCCTTCCTCTTTTTATGCTGCTGCTGCTTCTTGTTATGTCAAAGCCAATGAAAATAACTTTGCATCCAAAGCTGCAGGCGGGGTTGTGAAAAGAATTTCCTCGGGTTTTTTGATGTCACAGAAAACAGAGGATTCTCAAGAACATCTCCAGATTTTCAATGTCGACCTTGTTTGGCCTTGAGTTGGTGGAAATTCCACGGTTTTGCCGTCTCAATTCAAAAGTTGCTTTATTTTTTTGAAATTTAATATAACAAATGACATGTTCGGACTAGTTTTAACGCCACTTAGGGACTTAGGATACACTTTTAAGTTCATCCTTAAAAAGGACAAAAGCAATGTAATTTGGAGAATGGTGCAGTATTACATTTTTTTAGGTTAATAAGAGACTTCTATATTATATTGATTCTCTAACTGTTGATGGAATAATTTGAGACATTAATTCTTCTTTTGGATCGAATGTATGAGTGAATTTGTTCTTGTTCCAAAAAAAAAAAAAAAAAAAAAGATTTGAATTTTTATATTCGTCGCTTATGATTTATTGACATTTGATTTTGTCATCATAAAGTGTTATTTATTTGAAAATTGTTACTGTACATGCATTCACAATTGTTGTTGTATATATAGTTGTCACTGTATCATACATTGTATTTGCTCTTTGTAACTTGTCACTTAAAACGAGGTGGCACAGGCTTTTGTCTTCAAAAGGTGTCACCGAAGGTACAATGACACACTATTATTCCAATGCAAGTGCACCTTCACTGTCAGTGCATCTTTAAATGTCAATGCATCTTCACATGTCACATGTCATTGCATCTTGAAAATCGATGAAATAACACGTCACTGCATTTAAAACCGAAATCTGAGAAATCACATGTCACCTTCTCCAAATTTTCTCTTCACAAAGTGTCATTTAAGATACACAGTATCAAATGATTAATGATTTCATCTACATAAAGTGTTTACTTAAGTTGCAGTGACACATAATTTGCTCATTGTAAAATTTTATTTAAGATGAAGTGACACATGTTTTGGTCTTCAAAAGTGTCACAAAAGATACATAACAAGCTGTTATTGCCACTGCATCAAATATTTAGATGTTTAGCACTACAAGTGCACTTTCACCTATCACTGCATCTTTAGATGTATTCAACACTTTCTTTTTTGTTTGTTATTTTAATCGGTGTTGTATCCTTCTTGTTTAGTGTCACTTCAAGTGATTTTCACATTTCAATGCATCTTTAAAAGTCACTGAATCATCGATTGTCTTTGTCAATGCATGTTCATAAGTTTTGAAAATCACTCTCACTGTATATACATTGGCACAATATGTTCACTGTTATTGCATCTTCATTGTCACTACACCCTACTATTGTCACTACGAAATAATGAAGTATGAGGCAAGTAAAGTATTATTGCATTTTTCCAATATATATCGTCACTGAATAAGGTGTTTATGTGAATATTAATGTCACTGCATAAGGTGTCACTATGTCTTCATTTGTGTCCGTCACTACATGTTTAGTTCTCAAATGTCAATGCATCCGTTACATTTCTTAAGTGTCACTGCACCAGTGTCACTATATTTGTTGTATGTCAGTGCTTTCGATGTGAATAATTAAAAAAATTGAATTTCAGGAATTATGTCAAAATAATATTAAATGAGATTTCAAAATCAATAGGACAAAAAAATGATATACGGTGAAAAAATTATGACAATTTATATATACACACAAACACACACTAGTCAATAACCCATGCCATACACAAAACAATTTGAGTTATAAATATCAAACTCCTCCCCACATCGGTACTAATTTTTTTTGAAGGTCATGTGCACACACAATAATATGTAAAATTAAGACACGTCACATGTAAATCGTTGACATAAAAAAACATAATAGTTTCACTGAAGATTTATAGGAATAGTATTATGTGAAATGAAAAGGCAACGACGATGAAGATTTATAGGAATAGTATTATGTGAAATGGAAAGGCAACGACGATGTAAAACAGAGGATAGAAAATATAGATAATATTACACAACATATTGTGACACAATAACCGTCGAGTAGGAATCATACGTTGTACTCTATTTTACAAAAAAGATGGAATCTCACGAACATCAATAGGGATTGTCTGTTGTGTTTTCCTGTTGTAAATTTTTTTGTGATAATTTAAAACCATCAAAACAACATCGTTTTTTAAACATCAAGCCTGAAATGACTGTTTTAACCATTTCCCTTATCACAACACACGTGTTATGTTTATCCGCACATCGGATGATCTTTACTCCATGAACATCGTGAGATGTTCACCACACAAAGTTAGGAACCATCATGTTGATGAGTCTATGAGGTATCACCAATGTTGACTAAGTCTATCCGTTAGAGGTTTCAAGGCCTTGGTGAATATGTATCCATGTGAATCGGGAGAATCGCGGTCCCTTATTTTCTGTCCATTCTTTTTTCATGTGTTGTACCTTAGCCGTACCTTCTCCGCTCTCGATACACGTTATGAAAACATATAACTTCATATTTTATACGTAAAGTGTTTTTGTCGTATTGATAAAGAAATTTATTAACATTCAAGGAAATGTGCGTTATGGTGTTTTAAAATAAGAAATTATTTTAGAGAGATTGAGGGAAGTGGACAAAAAAGATTACAAAATGAATAAATAGGACACATTCATTTTTTTAGTTGCAAAAAAGACAAACAATTTCAGACGGACAAAATTACCCCTTTTATTAAAGGGTCGCGCGCATATGCATTCTTCCGCTGCTTCAGGTTTGTTTGTTTGTTTGTTTGTTTTTTTTTTCTTTCAAACATCTGTAACTTTTGATTTATAACTCCGATCATTGAATTTTTTCACCAAAATTCATATTTTTTTTGCTCTTTAATTTTAGCCCAAATACGATACCCTTCCGACGTAAATTTTGAAAGCCGAAAAAATATTTGCATTAACCGGAGCGTTTTTCTTATAAACGACCGTAACTTTTGATTTAGAACACCGATCATCAAAATTGTTTCACCAAAGTTCATATTTTTTTATCTTCATTTTGAGACCTCATTTGATAAATTTTCGACGTAGTATTTGAAAGCCGAATTTAATCGCAGCATTTACACTAACACAAGTATCAGTAAACAAGATCGTAATCGTATCAGTATCACTAAATAGTATCAGTATCGTATCATGCTCATTTATGGCTTAATTCGAGTGACTACTTCAAGGCACACATATCTAGCTCATATAAGGCTCATTTAAGGCTTAATTCAAGGGACATAATATCATATCTGGCTAATATAAGGCTCATATAATGCATACAATATCACTAACAGTATCATAAGGCACACAGGATCAGTAAACAGTATCAGTATCAGTATCGTATTAGTATCAGTATCAGAAAATGAGCTTGAACTCAAACTCTGATAACACAGCGAAAGTTTATACCCTTATGTCAAAACTGACAGGAATTTCAAGCACTAGACTAAAGAAACATGAAAAATACAAACAACATTACAACTAGATGCCAGCATTTGTAGATTGCATCTTCTGTAAACATGTATGATATGGTTGTATTATATTGAAAAGACAATCTTTGGGGTATGGTTGCACCTTGCCAAATGTTTTCACCGCGATTCCATCATACTTCTGATTAATCCCAAAATCTCTGTATGCATCTTCGAAACAGTAGAAGGAGTGATCTGCTCCAGCTCTGAAAACCACGATTCATTGTTAACTTTCATTTGTGTCCCCGTTTTGAACCAGCAACAAATTGTTCTTGCAAACATTATCACATACACCCCACAGTCATATCCATTTACTTGCTTTGGAGTAGTGTCGCATTCAAATAAGTAGCATCAAATGATACATATGGAAGAACAACCTTGTAGACCCGTTTAGCGTCCCACCGGTTGAAATTACCTGAACTACTCATGATGAACAAATGTATTTGCACTTCTATCAAATGCGAGTAAGCTCCAATGACTACCGCCTTCAGCAACACTTACATCATTGTTGTCATTGATGGGAAAAATAATGAGCTTCCTTTGAGGAAAATGCAAAGGTTCTAAGAAAACCCTCCGTACAAATGGTTTCGCACATGGTGGTTTCACATTTCCACTAAATTTCCACAACCCATTTGCTCCTCCTTGTTTCCAATCATTATATGATTTTAGTGGCAGTACACAATTGACTATTCTTGATGTTTTCCCTCCCTAAGTTTTAAACATAAATAGGCAAAAGTTCATCATCATACTGAAAGATCAAACCCCTGAATCTAGCAAATACAGACAGATATTTCAACTCTACAAATTAGTTATGCCTGCTATCATGAAACTTTTGACGGATATAACATGCGACATTGATCAACAAACCTGTCCTAAATCAGAAGCTTCAAAAGTTGGAATTCCATGTTGAGAGTACTATCGAAGCCGCATAATTATCTTATATTTTATTACTTATTAATGTATTATTATTTTATACTTGTTGCCCAAGTTTTGGCTTCTTATAAATACCCGCTTGTATCAAACATTATGATCAATGAAAACATCACAATTCAATATTTGATATCGTAGCAGAGCCATTATCGTTCCTCTCTCTTCTCACCCAAATTCTGTCGATCCTCTCCTGATTTCACAAACAAAAAAATCACACTTTCTCCCAGCAAACCAGCCCTACCTCCTTCTTCTTCAATAAAAAAAAAAAATCCTAGCTGCTACTTCTTGAACAAAAAAAATTACTCAGCTGCTATCTCTCTCGTTTCTTCCCTGAATTAAACTAGACTACAAACCTTGCAGCTCTTGCAAAAAAAAAAAAAAACACCTAAGTGTCAATTCTCCGTCCTGCTTCAAGGGCCACCTCCGATGTCACTACTGCCACGTCCAATACCACGCCGGCACCCCCCTCTTTCTCTCCTCCATTCACCATCCATCTGCTCAAATTGACACGCCAAAATTACCATCTTTGGCGATCTCAAATCATGCCCTACCTCCGTGGAAAGGCGTCTTCGGCTATCTCGACGGCACCATAAAAGCTCCGGCCGCCACTCTTACCGCCGCTGATGGACAGGTTACTCCCAATCCAGCTCATACGAGTTGGGTTAAGCAAGATAATCTTATTCTATCGACGATCACCTCCTCCCTCTCCGAGGAGGTCCACATGCAGGTATATACGGCATCCACAAGCGCTGAAATCTGGACTGCCCTCCAAACATGTTTCTCTGTTCAAAGTCATGCCAAGTTGGTGCAGCTCCGTACCGAATTGGCTTCTACCAAGAAGAATGATCTTACAGCCACAGAATACTACGTCAAAGTTAAACGCCTCACCGACGAACTCGCTCTCGCTGGCCATGCCCTCCAAACCGACGACATAATTGCCTATTTGCTCGCCGGCCTCGGCCTTGACTATGACTCAATAGTCACTATGATCTCTTCTCGTGCATCTACTACCCTTGATGAAGTTTACTCTCTATTGTAGACGACTGAATCCCGTATTAACCATCATCGGCCCACCCCATTGGCCTCTTCTCCATCCGCCAACAACACCAGCACTATCAGTGCCAATTATTCACAGTCTATTACACTGGCCAATTCCAACCGAGGCCGAGGCAATAATCAATCTCGAGGACGGGGGCGTTTGAACTCCAATCGGGGTCGTCGTGGTAAATATCGGCAAAATAATAATTCATCCAATATTGAGGACTCTCCACAATGTCAGATTTGTGCAAAGTATGGGCACAGCACGGGAATGTTATTTTCGGTACTCTGAATCTTAGCCCCTCCCCAACCACGGCCTCAGTCTCGGCCTCCGCAGGTCTACGCTGCTCAACAATACCTCTATGTTGCACCTCCTTATCCGTCTACACCCACTGACTGGATTCCTGATACCGGAGCATCTCATCACATCACCAACGACTTCCGCAACCTCAACCTCTCTTCCGAACCGTATGACGGCACTGACAAGGTTCACATAGGTGATGGTACAGGTTTGCAAATTTCTCATCTTGGCTCTTCCCAATTTCATTCACCCCCTCACACCTATCATTTATCTACGGTTCTTGTATCCCATGCTATTACTCGTAATCTAATTTCTGTACAACAATTCACCTCTGATAACTCAGTATATTTTGAATTTCATAACTCCTACTTTCTTGTGAAGGATTACTCGGGTCGCGTCCATCATAGAGGTTTTGTTAAAGATGGACTCTACCACTTCTCATCTGCCTTCAATCGTGCTCCTGTCCAAGCCCTTGCCACTGTCCCTAGCTTCTCCGTTCGATGGCATCAGCGTCTTGGTCATTGCTCATATCCAGTCCTTCGTCAAGCTTTACGTTGTCTTTCTATTTTTATTCCTAATAAAGCACCCCCTAATGTGTGTGCCCCGTGTCAATTAGCTAAGAGTCATCGTCAACATTTGAATACTTCTACTTTTACTTCTTCTGCACCTTTGGATTTAATCTATTCTGATGTTTGGGGCCCTTGTGCCGAATCTTCGATATATGGTTCTCGTTATTATGTGAGTTTTCTTGATGATTATACAAAATATTTATGGCTCTTTCCGTTGAAAAATTAGTCTGATGTTGAATCTGTCTTTGGCACTTTCCTTAAAACTATTGAACGCCAATTTAACACTAAATTAAAAGCCATGCAAACTGACTGGGGCGGTGAATACCGTCACCTATCCCAATTTCTTTCTTCCCTCGGCATTCAACATCGTCGCTCTTGTCCCAACACACATGAGCCATCGAACGTCGTCATCGTCAAATCGTTGAAGTTGGTCTTTATCTTCTTGCCCAGTCCAACTTACCTCTGTCCTATTGGGAAGATGCCTTTCAAACAGCCACCTATATCATTAATCGACTCCCCACTCCTGTCCTTAAAAAAAATCTCCCTTTGAGATGGTCTATAACCGCCCCCGACTACACCTTTCTTCGTGTCTTTGGTTGTGCATGTTGGCCCTATCTCCGCCCTTACAATAACCATAAAACTGATTTTTGCTCAAAAACATGTATCTTCCTCGGTTATAGTCCATCCCACCATGGTTATAAATGTTTAGATCTCTCCATCGGCCGTGTTTATATCTCTCGTCACTGCTGACGGTCTCTACTTAAGTCAGCGCAAATACATTCTTCAGCTCCTGCAGAAAGCTAATATGGATAAGTCCAAACCGTGCCATACTCCTATGTCGACCTCGACTCGTCTTTCCCAAGGGTCGGGTCCCCCCTTTACCGATCCGTCCCTTTATCGGACTATCGTTGGTGGTCTTCAATACCTTAGCTTCACTCGGCCTGACATTGCCTTTGCGGTTCACAAAGTCAGTAAATTTATGCACGCCCCTATCGACGACCATTGGCAGGCTGTGAACGTATCCTGCGTTATTTGAAGCACACAATCTCAGATGGTTTATTTATCTCTCGGAACTCACCTCCTACCTTGCAGGCTTACTCTGATTCTGATTGGGCTGCTGATACGGATAACCGGCACTCTGTCGGTGCATATTGCATCTTTTTGGGTAAGAATTTGATTAGCTGGCGCATGAAACAACATCTCACGGTCTCCAAGAGCAGCACAAAAGCTGAATAACGCTTTCTAATACCGCTGCAGAATTCCAATGGTTGTGTAGCTTGCTCCGGGAAATGTCGGTTCCATTGCCTGCTCCTCCTACACTTTGGTGTGACAACATTGGGGCTAATTATCTCGCTCATAATCCCGTCTTCCATGCACGCACCAAGCACATTGAAATCGACTTTCACCATGTTCGTGAGCTTGTTGCCTCTAAAAAGTTGACTATCAACTTCATCTCATCGAAGGAGGAACTTGCGGATCTCCTTACCAAGCCATTGGGTGCCCCACGCTACACTACCTTGAAGTCCAATATCCGTGTTCACTCCCTTCCCACGGGATTGCGGGGGCGTGTTGAGAGTACTATCGAAGCCGCATAATTATCTTATATTTTATTACTTATTAATGTATTATTATTTTATACTTGTTGCCCAAGTTTTGGCTTCTTATAAATACCCGCTTGTTTCAAACATTATGATCAATGAAAACATCACAATTCAATATTCCAATATCTTCTGCTGCTACAAAAAAGTTTCTAACATTTTCAAAGTATTGATATGCTGAAAGAGCTGCTCCATCTGGAATAGCATCCGAATCACCAGGCATTTCGACTTTCATGGAAGAGCTGCCACCAGATTGAGGCGTTTCAGTCTTGCCTTTAGACTTGGAACTGCCGTTGCTTAGTGTCTGAAATTACCAAAATTGCCTCAGTCTCCGTGGAGAAACTGCATTCGTCATAGGACCGGCTACCGTCGTTTTCGGAAAACCTGAAGCTCCATTCGGTGGTGGTCTCGCTGCTAGCTGTAACAGACGGCCTCCTCCTCCTCCTCCGACGGCGGTGGTGACGGTTGAGTCAGATAGTAGTAGTGGTGTTAGCTTGGACAGTGATGATCTCAGATAGGTTGGTCACTAATGGGAAAGATGGGTGCGTTGATTTCTCGGATGATATTAGGGGTAATTTAGTCCGACTGAAATTATTTGTCCTTATTGCAACTAAAAATTTGAAGCTGGATTAGCACTTAATTAAGGGAGAAAAAAATGAGCTATAAACTAATTTTCCATTATTTTATATATATGAATTTTTTAAGTTATGAAAATTATTTCCTATGTATGCTATGATTTGTTAAGCCGCGTGGCAGTGAAAATAATTTCATATTCTATACTAGCATGATGAAACTAACTATAATAAAATTTTAAAAACATGTATAACATACCTCTCACTTTACATCACTTTATACAACTTGGATATGATGAGATCATGCAAAAAACAAAAAACAAAAAAAAACCTTTCATCAGGCATTTTTGCATCCTTTATACTACTTGCATGATGAAATAACTATAAGAATAAAGCGTACCTCACACTTTATACCATTTTATACAACTTGTACGTGTAATTACATTTGACTAATATGCAAGCAAAAAAGATGAAATCTTGATGAAACAAGTAGAAGAAAGCTGAAAAACTAAGAACAGTGACTGCAAAATAGTGACATGAGAGAAAACTTGAAGAAAAGAATAATAGCTTTCATTAATCAACTTCATTATCTTACAGCTGTGGATACAACTCTTTATATACAAGCTAGGTGCATTGTGAATCTGTTAGAGGCGGTTATAAACGGCTAGTTGTTTATAACAAACTTCTAACTGATTTTATACACAAGTGTTCGACCTATTGATTCTGTGGTAATCTACTATTTTTTAATGTACAGTTTGCTACTATATCTTCAACACCCCTTCTCAAAATGGACATTTGGGTTGGTAAGTGTTGATGAGAGGATATGAACTGAGTAATGTCTGAAACCTGGATTTGTCTAGAGGTTTAGTGAATAAATCTGCATGTTGGAGTTCTGTTGAGATTGGTAAGGGCTTTAGAAGACCTTGTTGATACCTGTCCCTTATAACATGGAAATCTATCTCAATGTGTTTAGTTATTTCATGAAATACTAGATTTTCAACTATAAATAGAGAAGATTTACTATCACAAAGTAAAGGAACATGTTTGTTCTGTTTGATGTTGAACTCTATCCGAAGATAAGTGAGCCATTGCAATTCACAGGATGCTATGGACATTGCCCTGTATTCTACTTTTGAGGAACTTATGGATGCAGTAACTTGCTTTTTTTTTTATCTCCAACTTATAAGTGAGCCACCAAAAATTACAGAGAAACCTGTTACAGACCTTCTAGTGTCACTGCATCTGGCCTAGTCTGAGTCTACAAAACATTTTAATTCTAAGTTGCTTTCTGATGGAAAGAAGATGCCTTGACCTGGAGATTTATTTAGGTATTTGATTAATTTATGAGCTGCCTGAAGTTGTAATTCTGTTGGTTTATCCAGATACTGACTGAGTTGTTGAGTGGCATAGGTGATGTCTGGCCTTGTCAAACCTAAATATAGTAGTTTTCCTACCAAACTTCTGTAATAGCTGTTTGATTTGAGAGGTTCTGAATCCTTGCTATGTAAACTAATAGAAGCATCCATAGGTATTTCACTAGGTTTTCATTCTGAGTACCCATATTCCAACTAATAATTCCATGCAGTATTTCCTTTGAGACAATGCAATTCCTTTCTTTGACCTGGAGACTTCCAAACCTAGGAAGTACTTTAATTCTCCAAGATCTTTTATGCCAAATTTGTTATACAGAAAATTCTTTAGTTCCTTCATTTCTTCCATTTCAGGACTTGTGATGAGCACATCATCCACATAAACCAGAACTGCTACAAAGGATTCATTTGAGCCTTTTATAAACAAACAGTAATCTTACTTGGACTGTTTATACCCCCTCTCAAGCAAAGCTTGGGTTAATTTTATGTTCCATTGCCTACTTGCTTGTTTTAAGCGATATAGGGATTTAATAAGTTTGCAAACATGGCCTGATTCTGCCTTAAAACCTTAGGGTACTTGCATATAAACTTCTTCTGAAAGATCACTATGCAAAAAGGCATTATTCACATCTGATTGATGTAGATTCCAGTCTTTAGCTGCTGCAATAGCAAGTAGAGTCCTTACAGTTCTGAGTTTGGCTACAGGTGAAAAAGTGTCTAAGTAATCCAATCCTAATTGCTGTGTATAACCTTTGGCTACAAGCCTCGCTTTGTACCTTTCTATGGATCTATCAGACTTCTTTTTTACCATGTACACCCATTTGCAACCTATTGGTTGCTTTCTTTTGGGTAAAGGAACGATCTCCCAGGTATTAGTTTGTTGAAGAGCCTGAATTTCTTCATCTATTGCTTCTCTCCATTCAGCATGTTTGACTGCTTCATTGTATGTTTTAGGTTCTACTATGACTGGTGTACCGCAAATATAGGATTTATAAGGTGCAGATAAATGATCTAATGTATCTACCCTTGCCATAGTATGAGGTGAGGTATGTGTGGAAATGTTATGGCATACATATAGTCCTTAAGATAAGAGGGTATTCCTCTATTTCTAGATGACCTTCTCATATTAACATCTTCGTTAGTAGGTAACTCTTCCACATAATCTAGAAAGTTAACATCATCAACATGGTCAATAATGTCATTAACAGGTTCTTGATCATGAACTTGATCAATGATGTCATTAACAGGTTCTTGATCATGAACTTGGTCCTGATGATCAAGTGCTAACTGAGATAAGACACCATGATCATGTGGATCATTTGTATCATCAAGAGGATGATTATGAGGAGGAGTTACATGTTGAGGCAAATGTATAGGGTTAGAAACAGTAAAAACATCTTGATCAAAGGAAACTGGTAAAGGTAAATCTTGGATATCACCTGATGTTGTGCCATCCTAATAGGGAAAGGAAGACTCATGAAATACCACATCCCTTGCAACAAATATTTGACTATTCTGAAGATTTAACAAATAAAAGCCTCACCTTTGGCACTCCTCCCAAGTAAACATATTTTATTCTTCTAGCTCCAAACTTGTTATTGTCATGATGCAAGTTATAAGCAAAGGTTAAACAACCAAACACCTTGACATTATCGTATTTAGGTTTGACAGAATACAAAAGTTCATAGGGTGTTTTGTTAGTTAATAACGGAGAAGGACTAATGTTTATCAAATTTACAGCATGAAGAACAAAATAAGACTAGTATATTAAAGGTAAATCGGACTGAAATCTCAAACTCCTAGCAACATTCAATATGTGTTGTGTTTTCTTTGAACCACACCATTTTGCCGAGGAGTTTTGATTACTGAATTCTGGTGTATAATGCCATTGGAAGCATAGAACTCAGGTAAAAAAACTTTAAGCCATTATAATATCTCAAACACTTTATTCTTTTATTGAACTGAGTTTGAACTAACATACAAAACTGTTTAACATGATTTCTAACCTCACCCTTATATTTCAACATGAAAATCCAACAAAACCTACTAAAATCATCAACAATAGTGAGGAAAAATCTATGTCCATGGATGCTTACTACTCTATATAGACCCCAGATGTCCATGTGTACTAAATCAAAACATGATCTAGAAACAGAATGAATCAAAGGGAAACTAAGTTTTGACTGTTTTGCCATAGGACAAATATCACAGACTTTGCCTTTAGGAATCTGAATGTAATCTATTGATTATTTTGTAGTAGTATAAGTTATGTTGATTAATTTTCAAAAGTAACGTCTTCCTTGTTTAAAGCTTTTAGATAAATCGTTTATAAGTATTTTACAATACTTTGTTTAAGTCTTTTATACATGCTTTGTATAATAATGTGATCCAATGACCAAATCTGTCTGTGTGGGACTTTCACTTAATTATTTATTATCTTTATGTCACACTAATAAACCATGAAGTCGTTGACTTCCCTCATATGACATATATCTCTGTGTTTAAGTATTTTGCAGGTTTGGAAATATTAATTAATTTTAGGACCAATTTTTTTGGTTGATAAATTAATTAAAGGGAATATTAGGTTTTAGTCCACTTTCTCCCCTGTATATAAATTTTAATCCACACTCATTTTTTTTGTTGCAATAAGGACAAAACATTTTCTGATGGACTGTTTTGCCCTTAATTTATAACGCCAAATCTTTGTCTGCTTTATTCCGTGTAATACACTATCCAAACCATTAATTGCTTCTCTCGTTTGATACGTTCTTCTTCTTTCTCTATTTCTTCCGTATTTCACTGATTCTCCATATTAATTGTTGCTATGCTTTGATTTCTTCTTCGTTCGGTCACTTTAATTGCAGAGGTCTCTTGATTTTGTGGTTACAATTTCATTTCTGTTTCCAGTCGAAGGTTTCTGTTTTTGTTTCAATCGCTTTAAGCTAGTCGTTCTTCTCCTATTTTGAAGATTTTCGAAGGTAATGCTCTTCGTTTTATGCGTTGATTTTTGTTTTTGTTTGCAATCTGGTTTCCTTATCTAATAATCTTCTTTTACGCGTTTTTTTAGTTTTGTTATTGGAATCAAATGACATTGTGTTTTTATGTTGTTTCTTCACTTTGTTTATCTATTCACATCTATTTTCTGATTGTTGACCCCTGCTCTGTTTCTGTGAATATGTTGAATTGTTGTTATTCAGATCATTGTTGATTTTATTTGAGTTTTGAATTTGCATTACATCTGTTACTGTGATCTGTGTCAACTTGCATTCTGATGTCATTGTATAATCCTCAACTATCATTATTACATGTGTATGCTGATTCTAATTTGTTCTTTTTGATTGTCATTGTCTTATTAAGAATGTTGTTGTGTTGTATGTATACAATGCACTGTGGTTTTACTGTGTTACTGTGTTAGTAACACAGTAATAACATATTAACCCCAACACAGTAACATCGTTATTATTAGTGAGAATGCGTTGTTTCTTTAGTTTTGTTGTTGTAATTTGTTCATTTGTTTATTTGCAGATTTTTTGAGGATGGTGCTTTTGTTTTGCACCTATGCGTTCGATACTTATGTTTTGTCTGTTTGTGAGACTGATTCCTTCAAGTTTATTGTCGATAAGATTTGTCGACGATGGCCTAGTTTGAATTCATCGTCTCTTAGGTTGTTCTATAAGTTACCTGGTTGTTCTAGATGTTTTTTGTCTGGTGATGAAGATTTGGTTACGTTGTTCGTTGTGTCTCAATCCTTGAATGGGAATGGTATTCATGTGGATGTGCTAGACGAAAGCAATGCTCCTTCCTCAAGTTCCATTACAGTCCTACCTGATGTTGATGATGCTGTTTCCTCAAGCTCCAGTACTTGTATACCTCCTCTTGATGCTGTTGATGATGAGGATTCTTTGTTTATGCTTAGGAAGGCTGCTACAATTAAGCTAGGTTGGGATAAGATATCTTTTAAACAAGGAACCTTCTTTTATGGTGGTGTCTCACAGTTTAGATTATCTCTGCAAAAGGTATCTATTGATACTGGATTTCAATATGTTTTAAAAAAGAATGATGGAAATAGAATAACGGCTTATTGTCCTTTCAAGGATCAATATAAGTGTGTATGGCATGTACATGGTGTTAAATTGAATGTGAATGGGTATTTTTATGTGAAGAAGTCATGCATTGTTCATGTTTGTGGTTCGGCTGGTCGGTCTTTTCATGGAACACGAATCAACTCTGATCTTGTTGCAGAGGTTATTGAAAGTATGGTTCGTGATACTCCTAATTTGCGTGCTTGTGTCGTTAAGCGTGATCTATTCTCACTATTTAAGTTTAAGGTAACTTATTTTAGAGCAAGAATTGGTGTGTCGAAAGCGAAATCAGCTTTATATGGTGATGTGCGTGAATCCTTCAGGAGACTGCCTTCATATGTTAAATGCCTCTTGGATTCAAATCCTAGCTCTCGTGTTGTTTATGAAGTTGATCCTGGATCATGTCGGTTTAGGCGATTGTTTGTTGCTTTTGATTGTTGCATACGTGGTTTCAACTCTTGCCATCCTCTTCTTTTTTTGGATGGAGCACATTTGAAACGGCAATTTAAGGGTCATTTATTGGCTGCTACAGGGAAGGATGGTAACCAAGGTATGTTTTGAGTTGTGTGTTGTTTTCATATTGTTGAGGAACACAAAAACACAGTAACACAGTCACACATTAACACAAGTAACAGTCACAGATTAACACAGTAACAGTCACACATTAGCATTCTAATGAACTCTAACCGTGAGATTCTTTTTTTGTATGTTAGGTGTCTACCCACTTTGTTTTGCTGTTGTTGATTCTGAGGACACTTGTAATTGGGAATGGTTTCTAATACATTTGAAGTCTATTTTGGATCCAATGCGGCCGATTACGTTTATTAGTGATAGAAATTCTGGCTTGATTGATGGGGTCCGTACTGTTTTCCTAAATGCTTATCATTCATATTGCTTGTATCATTTGAAGCTTAATTTACGTGTGAAATGTTCTGAATATTCGAAAAGTAAGTTTTTCCGTGAGCGAATGGTTGCCTTGCTTGATCGGTGTGCTTATGCTTCTACTGAATTGGAGTTTGATTCTAATATGCAACTAATGCTTGTTGAGGGTGGAAATGCCGTAAAAGATTTTTTTATAAATCTGAATCATGCGAATTGGGCTAATGTGCACTTCAAGGGTAGTCGGTATGATTACATAACATCTAGTACAACTGAATCCTTTAATTTGTGGGTTTTGACAGAGCGTCATCTACCTGTTGTTAACTTGGTTGATGCTATCCGTATTAAACTTATGCAGCGATTCGCAGGTTTGTACTTCTTTTGTTGTTATTGGTTTCATGTTGTCGTGTTTATTTATCTTTCCTTAGTTATATGATTTTGTTGTGCAGAAAAGAGAACTTTAGCTGCATCTTTTTCTACTCCTATTTGCCCTGCAATTGATGCCATTCTTTCGCATATGATGGATCAATCTAAGGAGTGGAATGTTGTGAGTTCTACTGCTTTTATTTATGAGGTTCAATCTTCACCGAGTGCTTCGGTTAATTTGATGGATCGTACCTGCTCTTGCTCTCTTTGGGAAAGGAATGGTTATCCATGTCGTCATGGAGTTGCTGCTGTGATGAGCACACGATTGTTTCTACATGATTATGTCGACGTGTGGTACCGGACAAGCTCCTTTCTGGATACTTATCAATATGTGCTATATCCTGTTCAAGATACTTTTCTAAAAGCTCAGATATCAGCTGCAGTTCCTGTATTACCTCCTTTATCTAGGAGGCAGCCTGGAAGACCTCGGACTAAACGGTTTGCTTCACGTGGAGAGTCATCCCAACGTTCGAAACGTGCATATAGATGTAGTCGTTGTGGTTCTTCTATTCATCACAATAAGCGTACATGTAGTGCTGCTGTGCAGTTGGATTGATCTTTGTATTGATGATGTTTTCAGTAGGCTGTTTGTTTTTGGATTGACTGTGTTACTGTGTTGGTGCTGTTACTATGTTGAATGCTCATTATATATTTTTGATTGAGTAATTTTTTTGTAATATCTTTTATTTTTGTATTCACCTATCAATATGTTTTGTAGTTTCATGATGATCATGATTTTGTACTGAGACTTGATTTTTATTCATAATAATGTGTTCAATGAGTAGAATTGCTTTTAAAAAATTTGATAATAATGTTTTGAATCAGCAGAATTGCAATTACAAAACTGCCATACTCATTGTTGTAACTATTTTGAATAATATAAGAATGTAGAGATAAGAAAATATGCAAAGAAAGATTTGGACAACAATAATATCATATTATAAAGAGGATCATATTAATATTCCATGTGAGTAACATTCCATCATACTGTCATTCATAGTTACATTTCAAAATCTACTCAATGAGAAGTAAATCAATAGTTGAGTGTATTATAACAAGAATGCTACATGACTAGAAGCATTTCATTCATTGTAATGCTATTTATAATCATTCCTTTCATTTGTTGCACTTGTTCATCTGTTATTTTTCTTTCAATTTCATTTCCCGTTGCGATCCTGTTAATGTAGTATGTCACATAAATAGCACAGTCATACCTGCATCAGTTTTAGTTCAAATTATTAGTACTTATACTAGTAATTAAATACAATTTGTTGAATACTCTCTTACGATTCAATGACTTGTACTGGCAGGTTGGGAACTTTCTTTACTGGTGAAGGCTTTCTTCTTTTGTTCTTTGTTTTGTTGCTTCATCTGGCCAAAGCAATTCCAAATAATTGCTTGCTGTGATTCAATGTGTATCTCAGATTGATTAGTTTGCAGAATATAACTATCCAACATTAAAACAGTAACACATGAAGACATCAACACATTAAGACATCAACACATCAACACATCAACACAGTAACACAGTCACACAGTCACACATTCACACATCAACACAGATATAACTGCTTACCAGATTCTCACAATCCTTCAAGTAAGGGTCCTTTCCTCTTGGAGATTTCAGTGAATGGTACATATTCCAGGTATCTTGTTCTTTGTTGTGAGTCAGCAGCACCCAATGATTTCCAAATTTTCTTTTTCCACTGGCCCAAATTGGCATTAACACTGTTTTTCCTTTTTCTATGTGTCTGACAATTTCATTGATGGGTTCCATATCGTCATAACCTGGTGTTCTGTAGAACCTCAAGAAATCCGCCTGCAAATGTTAATCTTCTTAGTAATAGTTTGTAATAGAAGCAGGTATACAAGTATCGCATTCAAAATTTTATCTATCTTACCAATGGTGCTGCTTGAATAATTTGGTACTGATTTTTTACTACTTCTGCCATTTTCTTGATTTCACACATTCCATCTATTATTTGTGTTTGAATTTATTGTGTTAGTAACTAAATTGGAGTGCAAATTAAAGTTGATATTGCAACGATATAATCAACTTCTTACCGATTCATCAATGAATAATTCATTCATTACAGCCATGAGTGAGTTTACAGTCACGAAAGGGTAGTCTCCAATTGATTTTGCCCACACTTCTTTGCTGTGTATAATTATAGGCCTCACATTAGTCATTGTTATATAAACAATATTACAGTAATTATTTATGTATAGATACTTACTTTTTGCCACCCTCCTGATTATGATTCCAGATTCGTTGATATGCGTCCTCCATGACATGTTTTCCACATTTGTATTCATTCTTTAATTCTTCCATGATTACTTTCCCATTGATACATTCATTATCTTCTGCAGGATTGTATTCTTCTTCAGATTCTTCAGTTTATTTTTTCTTCCCTTTCCCTATGTTGTATTCAAATGCTTCATCCTGGATTGCCTTCTTTTTCTTGGATTTTCATGCAATCTTCTTATCAATGATGACTGACCGGTTGTTTGCTTACATTCTTGAGTCACTTTTTGAACTTCAAGCTCTGTATTCTCTTCAGCCAATTTCTCTGCCCGAGCTTTCAGATTTTCGATTAGTTTGTCTTGTGCATCCAAGTGTTTTTTTCTCGCTTCTGAGTTTCTTTAAGTATTCTGTCGTTGTTTTTGCTTCTTCGGCTATTCGTTTTAACTCAATTATGTCGGCCTCTTTGTTAGACGGCTACGTTTGGAGTTGTAAACCTGTCTTTTTCAGTTCTGATGTTTCGTTTGAATGCATCTCCTTGTTTTGTTGTATCTTCAATTTGAGCTGTTGTATATTTTCTGTCTGCTCCTCAAGTCTTCCTTTCATGTTGTCGATTTCAGAATCTTTTTGAAAATTTTCATTTTCGAGCTTAGCAACTTTCTCTGACAGAAATTGAATCTTCATTCTATCTAGCTCTTGCTGCTGCATCCTTTGTTGTTCATCTTGCTCTTTGTTTGGGTTAATGTCGTCCTGAAGTCTTGTAATGTATTCATCCTTCTTTGCTAAGACATCCTCAAGGTGTTCATTGTGTAGTTTTTCTAATCCATAAATTTTCTTGAAATTTTGCACTTCTGCTATCAATTCGGCTTGCCTAGTGACTTGTTCTTCCAATGTCGTTCTCATGTTATCATTCTCAACTACAATTGATTCTGTCTTCCCAATTAGGCTGACTTCATTCGTTTGATAAGACCCCACACGTGCTTCAAGGTCTGATATTTGTTTTTGGTTTTCGTGCACCATGTGTTGAAGATTTTTGATTTCTGCTTCTTTTTCCTTCAACATCTGTTGTAGGATTGATATCTGTTCTTCATTAGCCTGCACAAATAGGCCTCTGTTACTGTGTTACTGTGTTGATGACAATAGAGTATGTTTGACTATTTTGAGTATTTATTCATACCTGATTGGTTGTTGTTTTTTCAACCTCATTTGATTGCTGTGTGATATCTATTGAGAAAGAAGGTATATCAGTCTCTTTGCCAGCTTCAATGTCTTGTATACCTTCACTATCATCATGCATTTGATCCTGATCCATTGGATCAACTTCTTGAAAATATTCAGCCTCTTGTTCTATATTATCTTCTTCATCTGCTTTGTCTTCTTTCCCTGTCTGCTCTTGTTCTTGCTGTTTTACTTGTCCTTTCCCTGCTTGCATTTCTTGCTCTCCTTCTCCCCCTTGCTCTTCTTCCTCTCCTTCTTCCCCTTGCTGTTCTTCCTCCTCAGCCTGTTCTTCCTCCTCATCCTGTTCTTCCTCTTCATCTTGTTCTTCCTCCTCCTTATCTTCTTCCTCCTCATCATTTTCTTCCTCCTCCTCATCTTCTTCCTCTTCTGTGTCTTCTTCATCATGCAGGCCTTTAATCAAGTATTTTTTAGCAATGGTAGGAGTCAATGCTTCTTTGTTGAACTACATTGCATCATATAGAGGTTATATTAGTTTAGTAATGTACCGTGTTACTGTGTTACTATGTGAAATTGTTGAAATTCTTACCAACTGCTTATTCTTTTTCTTAAGAATGCCTTTTCCTCCTTTTTTTGTTTGGCACAACCAGTTTTTCAAGTTCTTTGTTGTCCCATTTTGTAATTCGGGGGATCCCCTTCAATGTAAGTCCTAGCTTCCCCTTCATTTTTGGCTCTTGAGCTTTACCACTTGTATTTCTTGGTCTAATTGCATTTGAGTGCTCACAAAACCAGTACTACATTCATTACAGTTTTGTTAGTTCTTTTATATGATTAGAGTGTAATATGAGATCATGAATTTAAAAGTAACATACCGGTAATATCAGAGTGCATCCATTGACTTTTGTTGGATGGTCCCAATCTTTATTTAACCCTTCAATGAGTTGGTCTAATATATGTTGTGACCAGTTGTAAGTTTTCAATCTATCAATGTCATCAACATAGTATAAGAATCCCCATGGTATATATGCTCCTGTATTTGGCAAGAAGACTGTATGTAGTAGTATTAGACAAAGTAGCTTCACACAGTCATCAATTGATTGTTTGTCCTCTTTTTTAACAAGCTGCTTGACTTTAAGTTTCACAAGGCTTGCAGTTAGTCTTTTTTCTTTCTTAAAGTACCTTTCTTCTAGTTTTGTTTCTCCCCTTCCATGTATTTTCATATCTCCAACTTCTTCTTCACCATCCTCAATGCCAAAAATCAGTTTGACATCCATTGTTTTTGAAATGCAAAATTGACCACCAATGTTGAACCTTTTTTTTGATTTGTTGTAGCTATTGATAAATTCATCCATCATTTCATTCTTTCTCTTCTTGTAAATAATCTCTTCTTGTTTCAATGCAATTAGCATGTGCTTGAATGGATTTCCATTGAATGCATCTTCATGTTTTTTTAGGTCATTTTTTTATTTCCTTGAACATTTGTTTTATAGCATTCAAGTTTGACCTATATTGTAATATGTACCTGCAATTAAAAAGCCAAATTTGCAACATATTAACTCAGTAACATACTAACACAGCAACACAACAACAGATCAACACAGAAACAGAGCAACAGAGCAACATAGTAACACAGCAACACACCAACACATCAACACATCCAGACAGTAACACAGTAACACAGTAACACTTTAAGACAGTAACACAGTAACTGAGTATTGCCAACATTATCAGTAAGATTATCATCAGAAATAGTTATTACATTATGAAATTATTTACAAACCAGTATAGAATTGACATATTTCAGAAATTACTATGATTTCTGTAATGTTTTCCATTTTTCAGAAGTTCAATACCAATTTGCCCTAAATTCAACACCATAGAATGAGAAAACCTTCTTGCATTTATTGATTTTGGAGTAACAACTTCATATCACTTGTAGAATACTGTTTACAATTGTCAAAATCAGCTATGTTTCAGTTGTTAGATCTTACCTTAGCTTATTTTTCTCCTCTTCTTCATTGCTACTTCCATCGGTCCTCTTCCTTTAAGACATTTTTTGCTAAAATCTCTGCAAATGTATGAAATCGATGCTTTTGGTTATAATCTTCGAATTCCTGATTGATTTCGGTAAATCTCGCTGTTATTTATTCGACTTTGGAATCGTGGGCGAAGAAAGTGTGTAGAAACATGAAATTAGAAAGTGTCTGGGTTTAGAATCGTGGGTTTAGAATCATGGGTTTAGAAATTGAAGGCTTTTCCGTTTCTGAGTTAATGAAGGGTAATTTTGTCTAACTGAATTTTTTTTGTCCTTTTTGAAACTTAAAAAAGAAGTGTGTCCTATTTATTCATTTTGTAAATATTTTTATCCTTTTCCCTCAATCCCTCTTAATTAAATCATTTAATTAAGGTTATATGGATTTTTATGTTGCTGGATCAATATTAAAGAAAACCTGATAAACTCCTTCTTATCCAGCCCGTTTATCTCTTAACTTGAGTCCGGTCCTTCAAACCCCATTATCCATATAACATTTTAATTAGCCTAAATTCCCTAACCCTAGTTTCTTTCGGGGCGCCGGCTTATTTAGTCTTGTTGACTAAAGAAATGGCTTATTTAGTCTTTTCCTTAAACAATCTTTTTAACCATTTTCTCACGTCAAATTTTCGCGTTTTAGGTGTTTTTGGTACCAAACTAAACCCTAATTGGGAAGGTGAACCCAATAGGGGATTTGAGGACCTTAAGATCGTGCACATTTGCGAAAAAAATAGGAGAAAATCGCGGTCAAATTTTTTTTTAAGTACAAACAGTAATAGATTATATTGACCATTTCTTTTCCAAAAGAGACTATATTTGCCATTACCCCGTTTCTTTCCACCAGAACTTCAGTTGTTGCTTCGTATCCCTCCATCTCAAACGTTTCTATCGAAAATCCTATCTGCAATTACTGCTACTCAATCCCCGATTCTCAGCAAATCTTTTGCATATTTTTTGCTCCTTCTGTTCTCACCTTTCTCTCATGTCTAATCCCTTTTTGGTAAGAACCAGACTCTGCCTTGAGTCCAATTTCGAGCAACCTCATGCGTAATCCGTATGTGGAAGGTTCGATTGTGTAAAGAGACAATCTTTACACGTTTTGGTGTTGTTCGAATCACTGCAACGTATGGATTTACATGAAGGCATGATTCAGAGCATTCAAGCACCGGATTTCTAGGAATTGTGTTCAGAAGTCTTAAAGGTGATATCTTTATTTTTAATTTCATTTTTATATCTTGTATTCTTCTGATTAAGAATGGATTATCTGCCTGATTTTGCGTCTTCTGCGTCTATGAAAGGTTTGAGGTGTAAAGTTTCCATCTTTACACTGATATACTGCGGATATGTTGCTGATTCAAGTCACTGCAACATATTCTAATATTGAAGGCTTGACTCGAGCATTAAACTCTTTGATTCTGAAGGATACGCAGCCAACCCTTTTGGCAAGGTGATATCTCTCTAATTTAAATATTGTTTATCATTATTGTCTGATTCGAACAATTAGATTTGCCTGATTTTATGTCTACTGTGTCTATGGAAGGCTCGGTGCTGTAGAGCTTCTACCTCTGCTCTATTTTGATGCTGAATCGAGCATTCAAAGCTATGACAGGAACGTTTACGCAGTCAACTTTTCTGACAATGTGAACTCGTTCCATTATGCACTATCTTATCATTTATTACTTCTGATTTGGGCATTTACTGTGCCGATTACTTTGGTATTTCATTTTGGCATCCTTACCTTCAAAGGAATGGCCAAAATCCTACATTTAATGCATCAAGATTGCTCCTGTGCTGAACGGCTTGGCTGTTCAGACCGTGAAATTGAACCGGTGAGTTTGAAATGGTAAAGAGGTTGTAGCCCAATCCTGATCCGATCCTCTTACTTGTTAGACTGAGAGTTCAGTATGAAGTCCTGTCCCTAGGTTATGTCACTGGTCTTAGAGCTGAGGGTTTAGACCCCATGATGCGGTGGTTTAATCACGATTTTATATGCTGAATTACTAGACTGAGAGGTATCCCCTCTATGATGTGTTGATTAAACCATGTCCTTTTCGGTTTCAGACTTGAGCTGGTGTTTATGGTTGAGTCTGAACATAAGTGTCTTAAACCACTGATCAATCCCTATGTGTTGCCTGCAGAGCTTTTGGATGATCAGTTCGGTTTGTCGGGTCCCTTACTGTGGTCATGTGTTAAACCTATAATTCGGTTCAAATTCGTTTTAAGTGATATGAGAGGCATTGTATAAATCTCAGAGTCAATCACATGTTTATTTCACGTAGATTATTAGCCTGACGGCACCAAGACGGGAATTGTATATTGATACACTTCTAACCTACACAACTTGCCTTTTCGGGATATATCACATGTGTCTCAGTTTTTTAGAATTTGAATTATGGTTTCACACTATTAGGCTTTAGAGTCCTCACCTCTACTCTCTATAAATAGCCACTCGCATTAACTTGGATTGCACCAGTCTGAAACACAAGCAATCCCATATTTTCTCTCAAAAAGTCTTGTCTTTGTCTGTTTGAAAAGTGTGGTCTTAGAGGTAGATCGTAACCATAGGAGATATACAAGTTCATGCTTTCTATGGCATACAGAAGAGCAGAACGTCGTGGTGTAGTCTCTCTCATTGGTCAGTAAGTGATTATCGGTTTTACCAGTTTTTCATAGTTGTGTATTTGGAAAGAACTATTTTTGTATTTGCTGTGTGTTTGTTTGACTGAGTCAACCAGCTGTGTGAAAAATCTAGCTAGTGTTCATTTGATCTAATCCTTGTAAAGAATCAGTCTCAAAAGTGCACTTGGTTTGATAAACCAAGGTGACTTTTCTGGAAGAGACTTCAGGAACTGAATCTTGACAATAAGTGGTTAACTCAAAGTGACAATAGGCCAGATTGATTCACTGTCTGTTTTATCCCTTTTTATTGTTACCATCATCTGAATTTCAGCACTGTCTCAAACTCATTGAGTTTCAATGTTGAGATTCTTATCATCATCCTTTCTTGGCGGTGTTTAAATTGTTAATCTTGATAACCTGTTGTTGGCTGCCTTGCACATAAGCTAAATCACTTGTGCACTGTTTATACCACTGACTGCACTTAGTATTTTTGATGTGCAAATTTGTTGAATCTAGCTTCAGAATTCAAGGGCTATAATCTGCTGTTTATAAGTTGTTCAGAATCTGTTCTGCTATTATATAGACTACTATAGTCATCTTGATCCTTTGCATAAACCTGCTGAGTCTTGCTTTTGAGCTATTGATCTATGCACTTGCTAAAGTGCTTCTATAGTGTGTGAAATCTGCTGCTTCATAAAGCTTGGCTGAATCTGCATAATCTTGTATTTGCAGTGTTTCTATCTTGTAATTGGACTTAGAATTAAGTTGTACTGATCTGCTGATCTATTTGTACTCAGAGTTGATTAAGAGCCTTGATAGTTTTAACCCTTGGTTTTAACTATCAGTTCTGGAAATCATCTGAGTGATTAGCTCTGTGGTTGTTTTCTTTTCAATTTACTGTTGTGTTTTGATCCTACAAGACTTGAGCTGCTCTGTAATCTGATTTGCATACCTTTTTGTATCAGGAAGACTTTTTATTAAATCTGATATCTGCAAGAATCTGAACTTAAACTTGATTTCCATCTTGCTGTACTATTTGTATTTGAATATTTGAGTGACAGGTTTATAGAACCTTGTCATCTTGTAATCTACAAATCAATATTTTCTTGATACTCAATTTGTTGCATTGTGAACTTGAAATCTATTTTATTCGGCTGCACCATCTGTTTGAGATATTATAAATTGATTAGTGGACTGAACTTATATTTGTATTAGCATTCTTGTCTGCCCCTGATTCATGTTTATTAGTTGTTGCTAATTTAAGTGTTTATCAAAAGATTGCTTGATTTGATCTGTGTCTGTTTTTATTAAAAGTGGTTGAACTTTTGTGACGGTTTTCTCAAAACGTTTCTATAAGCCTCAGTAACATTTAGTGTTAAAACCTTCCTGGTTAATTGATTATTCATATCAAAAGGTATATAGGTCACAATCCGTTTGCTACACATTACCTTTGATCTAAGTCATAGTACCGCTGCATGCTGTGTTGATCAATTTAATCAATAAGTTTGAGTTTTCACTATTTGATTAGTTTGACTAGTCTCTGTTCGATATTTGATCAAACCTGTTGTTCTATTTGTTTTTATCAAAAAATTAATTATCTTGATCACTAAGGTCTATAACACAGGCGAATAGTTATTTAAGTGAGCTTCCGCACTTAGTTGCTAGTACTTGTGTTAAGTTCGAAAAAGAAGTTAAAAGTCACCCACACTCTAGTCAACCCCCCCTTCTAGAGTGTGTTTGTGCATTATCGATCCAACATAACCACGATCCTTCTGTAGAACTTTCAATCTCTGATCAGAAGCATGACCAAGTCAGTAATGCCACAATAATTGTTGATTGACAGAAGAGTGTACATGATTATCATCATGCAAGCTATAACAAGAACTGTCTGCCTTTAGAATGTTTAGGCCTTTAATGAGATTAGCTGAACCAATCCTTTTCGAGACTTATCATATCCTGTATCACACAAGGGTCCAAAAAGAATTTAACATTATAAGCTCTTGACCTAATAAGTTTACTTATGGACATCAAATTACAGTGAAAAGCAGGAACACATAAAACGTTGTCTAAGACTAAATCATCATTAATTCTGACCTTACCAATGTGAGTGATTCTAATATCATTACCATTTGGAAAAATCACATACTTATCAACAACAGGCTCATAGAAACTAAACAGAGCCTTATTGTAAACAATATGATCAGCAGCACCATTGCCTACTATCCAATCAAAACAAGTAAAGGACTTAGACAAACCTGAATCCATAGGACCAAAATTAGTAGAAAGAACATCAGAGTTTACAGAATTGAAACCAGAAAGATGATCCTGCCCTCAAAATGTTCAGGATTTGCTGAGACTGCTCTTGTGTTACATGGGCCTTAGGATCTGCCAGATCTTGATGAGAACTCTGATCTGAAGCACCATCTGAACATACATTATGAACATGAGACCTTCTTCTACGCCTTCCTTTAAAATTTGGGGGGAAACCATGCTTTTTATAGCATCTATCTATTGTATGCCCTTGCATACCACAATGAGTACATTGTGGCTTCTTATTCCCATTATTGCAACTCTTTCTAAATTTCCATTAGAAGACTGATTCTGGTTTTGTGTGAACAAGGCTGCCTTATCAAAAACCCTAGAAACATTTCCAAGATTGGTAACAGAACTAGCAGCATGACTACTATTGCCATAATGCTGTTGTCTTTCTTGCTTTAAGGCCATTGAAAAAACATTCTTAACAAAAGGAAAAGGAGAAATCAACAGAACCTGTGTGTTGGTCCCTTGGAAAGGCTAACACAAGTTTAGAGGGGGGGGGGGGGGGGTGAATAAACTTGTCACCAAAAACTAATCCTGAGCTGGAAAAGCCCCAGGAACTGAGTTTCTCTGAAACTCAAACTGATCTTCAGTTCAGTTTTGTCCCTGTCCCTTAACTTGTGTGGAGTTCAGTTAGCTCAACCGAATATAAGTCAATGCTGACTTATATTTAGTCTTGTTAACTGGCAGCGGATAAAACTAGCTTTTAGTGCAATAGATGTGTCAGTTATGTTCTAAGACTCTCTATCTATCAGTTCTGTGCTGACTCGGTGTCTAGTGTTTGCAGAGTGATAATGCAATAAATAAAACAAACACAAATGCATAAAGTAAATCAACACAAGATTTGTTTATGGAAGTTCCGGGTGGTGTAATCCCGTACGTCTCCCCTTCTCCTGTGGCGTAGGAGGTATCACTAGAATAATGAGATAACCGTTACAAAATCCTAGCACTATGACAGTCCTTCACAACACCCTAGTTTCACTGTCTACACAAAATGAAGAAAGGTGAGATTGCTCTCTTCATCCTGCACACTGATCTTCTGGAGGTGGAATTGCTCCTTCACCAGCTCACCACTAATACCAACACACAGTCCTCAGACTGCACCAACCGTTGTGGCAACCAAGTTGCAACCGTATGAAGAAAGGTAGAATTGCTCTCTTCAAACTATGCACATCCAACCCTTTTTCACAAAGGTTAGGTTTAGAATTAATCAAGGATTAATTCAGTGAGCCGTTTGATTCTTCTGGATCTGACTTTGTAGCTCCAAGATGCCTTCTTTCCCCCTTAATGGGTTACTGGATCTTTCTTTGAAATCTTCAAGGCAATTCCGTTGGCTTCCCCTTTTTCTAGGTATATATGATTTTGTGGATCTGGATCTTAGAATATATGCTTGTAAAGCTCTTTTTATGATCCTCCTCTCTCTCTTCAAGTGATTCTCTTGTGTATTTATAGGGGTGATGTAACGGTCACTAGCTCTTGTAGCCGTTACACCTGTCGTTTAGCCAACGTTCACATGCGCGATCTTTGTCGTATTGTCAGTTCAAATTTAACAAGGCTTTAACTCAGTTTTCTACTCTTCTTCAAAGCGAGTACCTTGTATACTTAATATCGACTTCAATTGACTAAGTCGAGTACACCAATCAGTTTCTTCTTATCCAAGTAAGCGATAATCTTTGTCCTTAAGATTATTCGGTTTTACATGATCTATAACTCGGTTTCGGGTCAACGATAGGAACCAACTTTACAAGTACATTTCGTACGGTTCAGCCCACGATTATCACATTTCGGCATGTTTCGGGTGAGTTTAGACCCTATTTTGAGTATTAAATGAGGTTTTATTGCACGGCGAGTTTGTCGGTTTTACGTAAACTCGACCTTATTTTAGCATTTTATACTCGTTTTTCCGAGCACCCGCAGTTTGCGGGGTTATGTGTTTTCGTGTTGTTTTCATATGGATGCAGGACTAGGGTGTCTCGAGAGCCTGAAAGACGAGAAGTATGAAGTTTAGACGTGCCCGAGGCGAAACACGGAGGTTGAAGGTGAAAAAGTGGAGATTGTGGCTACAAATAGCTGTCCGGACGGACAAGGGTCGTGTCCGGACGGCTAACTCACTGGTTTTTTGGGAAACCATGATGAAGAACTCATCCGGACGGACAGAATCATCATCCGGACGGACAAGAGCATCTCATCCGGACGGACAAGGTGCTGTGTCCGGACGGCTAACTCTGGTTTTTTGGGAAACCTTGATAAAGAACTCATCCGGACGGACAAGGTGCTGTGTCCGGACGGCTAACTCTGGTTTTTTGGGAAACCTTGATGAAGAACTCATCCGGACGGACAGAATCATCATCCGGACGGACAAGAGCATCTCGTCCGGACGGACACTTATGCATCCGTCCGGACACCTGGAAAATCAAGAACAGTCCGTCCGGACAGGGTGGACATCCGTACGGACAGCTTACTTTCTATATAAAGCTGCTCATTTTCTCACAGCAGCCAAGTAGAAAAAGAAGGGGCGATAATATCAGATAGTTTTGGAGATTTTGGGCGATTTTCTTCGTCTTTTAGAGTTAGACTAAGTGTTATATATCATTAGAATCCTCTTTCAATCCTCTCTTTGATCTACTAACTTTTAGCTTCGATCCGTAACTTTTCACTTGACAAAAATTCGATCTTTTGTAAGCACATTTGGCACCTTCTTCAAGTTGAGTAAAGTAAGTATGTTCTTTTGTTATTCCGTTTTTATTGCTTAGATTCGATTATGAGTAGCTAGATTCCTTGTATGGTTGAACTATGTGAAGGCAGGTGAAACGCCGTTAGATTGATGAACCGGGAGGTAGTGTAGTGCGTAAATAAACGTTCTAATTAATAATCCGTATCTCGAAACTTGCTTGAATCGTTTTTGAGCTAGATTGATCACCTAGTTCACCATTGCACACACTTAGCTTATAAATGTATGTTGCGGCGACGTGTGGGAACGGGGTTTCGAGACCGTAGAAGTTTTGAGCTTGAAAGGTAGTCTGACACCTACCCGTGTACTAGATTGACGCCCTAGTCATCAAGTTCATTTCCAATACGGGGTTTGTTCTATGAGTTATCGTTAGACGGCAGGTTAGAGTAAGGCACATTCCCGGGGCAATATTTCTGAGGGTAAAGTAATCCGCCGAAACGTAGTTCGGCCATACCTCTTTTAATTGTTTAGAATTCCGAGTAGTGTAATCTTTCTTTTATACAATAGTATAACTTCATATCTATCTGTTTGACCTGAACTGAGTGCTAAGTCAACTGTGGTATTCAAAACCAATCTCTGTGGGTTCGACCTCGGACTCCTCAAGCACTATCCTGCAATCGATCCGGCCCACTGCCGGTTTGAAAGTAGATTTTGCTATGGTTTCGAGTTTTTACTTGATCGACCGGACTTAGAAAATCCGCTTATCAAGTTGGCGCCGTTGCCAGGGATTGGCAATGCTTTGATATCACAAAAGTTGACCGAAAGCTTGGGCTTAGGTCATTTTTATTGTTTTCTTGTTGCTTTGTTTTGACTTGCAGCTGAAGTGCCAAACCACCTATTGATGAGGTGGTGATGACGAGGCACTGTGATTGTTTTCGTGTTGTTTTCTGTGATTTTGCAGATTGAGAATACATGGGTGGATACTCTCAACAATACAACTTTTATGAAGAAAAATCCACCTACCAACCTTGGGCACCGAGCTTGGTCAAAATCGGTATTATCAACCTTATGACCAAGAGCGGGGGTGCGTCCATGGGATGTGGAATGGACGACGATTATCGATATGATGAGGGGAACTATAATAGACGAATTTTGGGGGAAATTGGAACCGAATCAACCGGGGAAGCGGGAGGCGGTCAAAAGCATGACTACAATTGGAGCCCAAATCAAGGACAAGGGAATAATCGAATTATGACTCGAACAACCCTTGGAATTGGAGCTCTCAAAATCAGCACTTACAAGCAGATTGACCTTGCCCATGCCGAAGAGGAACGAGAAGTAGGTATTATTCAGAGTCGATGGAAAGGGTTTCTATGGCTATGGATGAGGAAGTGTCGGCACATCAATTGATCGATTGGTTGAACCGGATGCTCGTGTTATATAAAGAGGCCGAGGATGCTTTGAAACGGGCTGGGGAGATGCAAGACAAGTTTTCCAGCGGGGAGTATAGGACCTGCCTAGCAAATGAAGATTGGCCCCATTTGAGATACAGGCTATGTTGGATGTCTCAGGATATCGTGTCTCTCATGACGGCCCGGATGCCGGATCAAAATGAAAAGTCTTGCACACAAACGGTCCGGGTAGACAGTGATATTGACGAGTCAAGTTGCTATAATGAGGTGCTCGTCCCGGAGGATTCAGTGATTGAGTTGGCTTTATAACCGCCACCCCCATTGTAGTATTTGATTATATGAGTTTCCAAGTCCTCCCGAGTGAACTCCCGAATAGTGAGCTGAAAAATGATGATGTTTTGGTAGAATCCGTGATGCAAACTGAGTTGGAAGCTAGGAAAAGGGAGTTAGCTACTGTTAAGAGAGAACTCGCGATGGAAATAGGGCCAGAGAAAGTCGTCAGTGAAGAGGTTCAGGTGGAGAGTGAGGTTGATAAATCGGCTTTCTATGAGGAGATTTCTGAGCCAGGGATTGAGATGCAAGAGATTGATATGGGATCGCCCATCACTCCATTAGTTGATGATGTACCATTCGAGTCGGTGGAGAATTTTTATGAGGATGCCAAGCCACTTGTAGTGGAGCCTAACTCAGTTTTGGGTGAGCCGGAAGCTTTTGGTATTGCCATGCTCTGGGACATGGAGGATACCCATGATTGTAAAGTAAGGGAGGTGGAACTGTTGTCTATCATACCACATCCCGACGATGACCATCATGACACCTTGACGAGAGGTGCGATAGATTTATTTGAGGTCGTCGATCCGGTGGGATTAGAAACGGAGAAGAAGATGGGACAGCTCATTCTGCCGCCTAGCTCGCTAGTGGTTCGAGGTCATGTGGATGAGCCCATTATGTTGGCACCCCCGGATAGATTGGTCATCTTTGATATACCGGTCCCGGATTATTACTCCCTTCCATTCTGTGCGGATGAGTTCTACGAGGTTAAGTTCGAAGGGTCCCGGGTGGAAGACACACGTAGAGGTGATAGAGAGGAAAGACCACGGTGGTGGGGTCAGGGCCGGTCCTACGTTTTTTAGGGCCGAAGCCAGTTAAAAAAAATTGGGCCTATGTACACAAAAAAAAAATCGACCGAAAATACAATTTTTTTCTAATACATTCATATACAAACATCAAATTCATAATGCAAACACAAAACATACATATATATTAATACTAAATACTAATTCAACAATGCTCTTGAAGCACATTTGGAGGCGAAATCACTAATCAATGTATAATCATCAATTTCATCAACCAATTTTTGCTCAATCGATATTATCGCTAACCCATTCAAGCGTTCTTGACTCATCGTGCTTCGAAGATGGTTCTTTATTAGCTTCAACTTCGAAAAACTCCGTTCACCAGATGCAACCGTTACCGGAATAGTCAACAATATTCGGTAAACAATCTCCGTGTTTACATAACTTAGATCAAATGTTTTCAAGAATTTCAAAATTTGGAGAGGTTCATCCGCTTCTTCGGGCAAAATTTGGAGAGGTTCATCCGCTTATTTTTTTCCCTTTATGACTAGCCTATTTGTCTTCAATATATAAAGCATGGCTCAATTTTTTTCAAATTCTTTTTATCTCGCTACTTTCTTCATGAAGTAACATTTAGTAACATATAAATTGTTTTATTGGGTTGGATATTTTTTTTAAAGAATCGGGCCTATATATAAATTTTTTTATTGGGTTGGGTATTTTTTTTTAAAGAATCGGGCCTATTTGTTATCAAAATCGGGCTTTTTAATATACGATTTTTTTTATAAATCGATCGGATTAACTCTATAAAATTTTTTTTTCGGATAAGCAAAACATGTACCGATTGGGCCTATCGGGATTCATTGGGCCAAGCCGACTGGCTCGCCTGGCTTGTGATAGGGCCGGCCCTGGTGGGGTGATTCGAAGAAGAAGATGATGAGAGGTTTTGATAGAAGAGGATTCCCGAGTTGGGAGGAGGTTGCATCGAGGGCTATGAGAGGTAAGTTTCTAACGAACTCGGTTTTCATGATGCTTGCTATTTGTATTCTTCTTGAGTTGTTGATCTTTTTGAGTTTGGATTTTGGTTGATGGTTTTGATGATACTTGTTTGAAATGAAATATTTGAATTGTTGTTTTGAGTCTTTTATGGTTTGAGTCCGTTTTGGTGTCACTATGTCGAGCCAACGACGTAAAACAAAGGCGCTCGGTGGGAGGCAACCCATCATTTCTGTGTTTTTTTGGTTTTGAATTCGTTTTTTGTGTTATGGTGTTGAGGATTGAATCCGGATGATCCCGAGGGGCCTTCATGCTTAAAATTCACTTTTCCTCTGTTTTTACCCTTGTCCGGACGGACACACACACCCATCCGTCCGGATATATCACTTGGTTTTTACATGTCCCTTATCTTTTCGGTTTGTTTTGAGATGACTTTGTTGTCGCTTTTTCTCGATCTACCGATTGTAAGCCATAAGGCACCCACTTTTCATCTTTTCATGCCTCATGTGACTTGTCTTGGATTTGTGGATTTTGTGTTGGGCACGTTTGGACGTGATTGGTTGTTATTGTATGTTTGAATCATATTTGACTATCTTTGTGACATACTTGTTCAAGTTTTCTGACGTGACGAGGTCGTTCTTTTTATTATCCCTGGAATCCCCCATATTTTATGCTTTGGCACGCGGACCATGTCCCGTGCATGTATTTCTTGGATGTTTTCAATGACTAGGGTTTCGGGATGGACTACTTTCACGACCGTTACGGGACTTGATCGCGCCGTTCTGCCGGGCTCATAAGCTAAGTCTTTCTTTTTCCTTCTCGTTCACACACCGAGGACGATGCTTCACTTAAAAGGGGGGGGGGGAGATGACTTAGCTTATTCGCTTGTTCTTAAAAGTATTATGCCGTGATGTGATAAACTTGGTTTTTACTCGTTTCCGAGTCGATTTTTAGGCCGTTTTTCAAAATTTTCCAAGATTTTAACACCACGTCACATGTATGTTGTTTAAAATTGAGTGGTGAAGGGTCTTTAGTTTTGTGAATTTCTCACAGTGAGTCTATATTGTCATGATACGGAACACTTTTTAGTACACGTTTGACGATGGTTATGCTTATCACGATTACTTTACACACCTGTACCCCTAGTTTCGAGGCGAAATAGAAGGATTGGCCTTGGTAGGAACACGGGATGACAGTTTTGGCGTTCTTTTTGACCCTACTTTAGCCAAATAAGCTTCGAGCCGAATGTTTGACCTTCGTAGCCCCTCTCAGCCTTGATAGAATGGTCCGACCACCATTCGCTTTATAGCCATTTCGTTACTTAGTCAGAAACCTACCCTTGAGCCTTATTTTGGTCACATTCCCTTCATTTGACCCTACGAGTGGACTTAGTCTCTTGTTAAACCACACTTGCCAAGGCAAGTGTGGGGTGGGGGGAGATTTTGTTTTTTTTTAGTCGGGTTGTTGTTTCCTCAGTTTTAGAGCTATAAGGAGAGGAGGAGCTCAGTGGGCTGGATGCTCGGGTTTCATTTCAAAAAAAAAAAATCAAATAATTGTGATGTATATAGAAATAAAGGGTTGAAAAAGGCAATGAGCTTAAAGCAATGATGATGTTAGGGTTGGGATAGTCAGATAGGTACTAAGTATTCGAGCTCATCTCACGACACTTGAAACATAGTCAAGTTTGGTAATGAGTTCGGGTATTTTAGTGTCCTATAGTTCCCAAAGTGTCAAAAATGATCAAAAAGGAGTTTGGTGGGTTTGTTTGGTAAAGAAGACGTGGTACGTGTTTGGATTATGTTCACTCGTACTTCTTTTCTCCAGTTTCCCAAATTACCCTTCTCGATTAACCGAATTTACCCTAGCCTAACGTTATAACCATTCAAGTCCTGCTGGACCGTGTTTAACCTTGGTTAGTCCCGATTAGTGGAGATTCTAGGAAGGGCAGGATTGTGTAAAGTCATTTGTCCGGTATTCCAAGCCCGAAATCGTATTAAGCAAAAGTCGTCGTCATTCAACACACACTCACTCCGTGTCATGATCCAGTAGAGTCAAAGTAATGCATTCACTTAACTAAGTTCTTTTCACCTCGATATTTTGAAATGCATGCATGTACCGTAAAGTTGATTCCTTGGTATTGTTTGAACGCCTAATTTACTCGAGGACGAGTAAAGGCTAAGTGTGGGGTGGTTATAGGAACCAACTTTACAGTACATTTACGTACGATTCGGCCCACGATTATCACATTTCTGGCATGTTTCGGGTGAGTTTAGACCCTATTTTGAGTATTAAATGAGGTTTTATTGCACGGCGAGTGACTGTCGGTTTTCCGTAAACTCGACCTTATTTTAGCATTTTATACTCGTTTTTCCCGAGCACCCGCAGTTTGCGGGGTTATGCGTTTTCGTGTTGTTTTCGTATGGATGCAGGACTAGGGTGTCTCGAGAGCCTGAAAGATGAGAAGTATGAAGTTTAGACGTGCCCGAGGCGAAACACGGAGGTTGAAGGTGAAAAAGTGGAGATTGTGGCTACAAATAGCTGTCCGGACGGACAAGGTGCTGTGTCCGGACGGCTAACTCACTGGTTTTTTGGGAAACCATGATGAAGAACTCATCCGGACGGACAGAATCATCATCCGGACGGACAAGAGCATCTCATCCGGACGGACAAGGTGCTGTGTCCGGACGGCTAACTCTGGTTTTTTGGGAAACCTTGATGAAGAACTCATCCGGACGGACAGAATCATCATCCGGACGGACAAGAGCATCTCATCCGGACGGACACTTATGCATCCGTCCGGACACCGGAAAATCAAGAACAGTCCGTCCGGACAGGGTGGACATCCATACGGACAGCTTACTTTCTATATAAAGCTGCTCATTTTCTCACAGCAGGCAATTAGAAAAAGAAGGGGTGATAATATCAGATAGTTTTGGAGATTTTGGGCGATTTTCTTCATCTTTTAGAGTTAGACTAAGTGTTATATATCATTAGAATCCTCTTTCAATCCTCTCTTTGATCTACTAACTTTTAGCTTCGATCCGTAACTTTTCACTTGACAAAAATTCGATCTTTTGTAAGCACATTTGGCACCTTCTTCAAGTTGAGTAAAGTAAGTATGTTCTTTTGTTATTCTATTGTTGTTGTGATGTTTTTCTTCCGTTTTTATTGCTTAGATTCGATTATGAGTAGCTAGATTCCTTGTATGGTTGAACTATGTGAAGGCGGGTGAAACGCCGTTAGATTGATGAACCGGGAGGTAGTGTAGTGCGTAAATAAACGTTCTAATTAATAATCCGTATCTCGAAACTTGCTTGAATCGTTTTTGAGCTAGATTGATCACCTAGTTCACCATTGCACACACTTAGCTTATAAATGTATGTTGCGGCGACGTGTGGGAACGGGGTTTCGAGACCGTAGAATTTTTGAGCTTGAAAGGTAGTCTGACACCTACCCGTGTACTAGATTGATGCCCTAGTCATCAAGTTCAGTTCCAATATGGGGTTTGTTCTATGAGTTATCGTTAGACGGCAGGTTAGAGTAAGGCACATTCCCGGGGCAATCTTTCTGAGGGTAAAGTAATCCGCCGAAACGTAGTTCGGCCATACCTCTTTTAATTGTTTAGAATTCCGAGTAGTGTAATCTTTCTTTTATATAATAGTATAACTTCATATCTATCTGTTTGACCTGAACTGAGTGCTAAGCCAACTGTGGTATTCAAAACCAATCTCTGTGGGTTCGACCTCGGACTCCTCAAGCACTATCCTGCAATCGATCCGGTCCACTGCCGGTTAGAAAGTAGATTTTGCTAAGGTTTCGAGTTTATACTTGATCGACCGGACTTAGAAAATCCGCTTATCATTCACCACAGACTTGCCTGAATCCTGACTCATAGTCACGACTTAATCAGCTTCTAACTGAGTTTGCCACCTCAGTTCTTCAGTTTTCTGTAACTGAGTCTGTGTCCCTCAGTTCTTTAGTCTTCTAGATAAGCCAACTGAGTCTGTGTCCCTCAGCGAACTTATCTTCTTCAGTTCTATCATAAATGAGTTTGAACCCTCAGTTCTTCATGTGCATAAACAGTTTTCTTGCTATATCTCAGTTTTCTTGTTGTGACTCAGCTGTTCGCCTAGTTCCTATTCTATTACAATGCTTGTCTAAAACAACCTATAAAAAGTTCAGACTCTAGATAGAACTTATACATTTATCTCTAGACCATTTCTTGCTTCTTCTTTCATTATGCTCTATAACAGTTAGTTATGGCTTCATCATCATGGGTTGTAAGTGATTTGTCTAATTTCGTGACGAATCATCATCAAAACATAAATAATATTTCCAACAATTTCCCCCTTTTTGATGATGTATCATAACCCTCCCTAAAAGCAATAATAAAAGAATAGTGCAAGAAATCATAACAAAATAAATAACAAACTAGAGCAGCCAAGTTTATTACAAGATACAAAATGAGACAAACAGAGTTATAACTGAATAAAATTACATCTTTTCTTTTTCCAGTGCTATTATCTTTTCTCCATGAAAGATGCTTCTCCTAGTTTCCAGAAGTCTTCTTTCTTTTCCTTCTTCAACTGATTCGCCATCTCTAGGCTTGATCTCCAGATATTCACTGATCAAGCGATTAGCCTCTTCATTGTCTTTGTTCTTAAGCTTGATCAGAATTTCCTTGATTTCTCCTCTTCCATCAGCTTTTCTTCTTCATCCGAAATGAGATTAAGTTTTTCTTTTTCAGTTTTTCTTTCTGGTTCCTTTTCATCTTCCCTTTCTGGTTCAACTTCCCCCTTAGTTCTTGTCTCTCCTGCCTTTAATTGTTCTTTTAGTCTGATATAGATTGCAAGTCTCTTCCTTATATTCAGCATAACTTTGACTGCGGTTTCTTCATCTTCTTCAGTCCTTGTTTCTGTGAAGGTCTCTTCTGCAGTTAATTCCTCAATCAGACTATCAGCTTTTTCTTCATTGAGTTGAGTGGTTAACAGATCGGCGTTTATCTGTTTGTCTTGTTCTTCCATCAACTGTTTGGCAAGGAATTCTTCATCTGTTTCAGCTTTGGCATCGCTTCCACCAGTACCAGCTTCATCCTTAACTTCATCACCAACTTTATCTTCCCCCTTGTTTGAAGATAAGCGATAGCAATCTTCAAATAATCTACGGAGAGTGATGAGGTTAGAGTATTCAAATAGACCTGAGAAATGAGATCTCTCAATGAAATCATGTAGATCGAAAAGCTTTTGTTGTAGGGTGTGCATTACGCCTTCAATGATTTCTTCCACATTTCTCTTTCTTTCAGCTTCAGTTTCTTGATGCCGAGATTCTTCCGTTGCCAATTTGCTTGTAGATGCCTCATGAACTTGTGACGAGGACCCGGTTTCAGGATAATAAAAATGTATCATGAACTGTCAGTTCCTTTTCATACTCAGTTTCACAAAATTCTGCGTCTTCCACTGCTTCTCTCTGTCTTTCAGTGTATTCCCCATACAGCTTAGTTGGAGATTCACTAACTTCAGTTTCATCAACATCATCATCTTCTTTAATTTCTTCATTTTCTTCATCTTCACTTTCTTCAGATTCAGCAGACTCGCTCCCTTCGCTTTCTTCAGTTTCATCCTCAATTTCAATTACGTCCTCAGTTTCAGTTTTCTTTGCTTGAAACTTGTTCCACATTCTTTTCTGTCTTCTCAGAGTTATGTCATCCAAACTTACAGTCTCATTTGAACTGGAGTCTGAAACTTCACTCCATTCTTCTTCTTCAATGATTTTTCTTTTCTTTGTCCCAGTGGACACTGATTTGAGTTTTGCTTTGGTTTAGAGTGACTTTTGAGAAGGAGAAATGATCTAGTATCCTTTGCACTAGATAAGTAAATCCCTTTTTCAGTAAGAACATTTCTCCAGTGTCCTTTCTTCCTTTGACTTTCTCTTTCTCTTCCGAAATTTGTTTTATCAACTGATTGAGAACAAACTTGTTCCAATCCAGTTTCTCTCCAAACCAAATAGCATAAATCATCTTCATTTTATCTGAAGAGAGAGTGTAGAAGTTTCGAACATGACCAATGACGTTTCTGGTAAGAAGTATCGTCAAGATTGCGAATTCTCTCTTTTGTTGATAGATAGAGCCAATGAAATTTTTCTGCTTCTTGTTGATTGCAGTGACACTCCAAAGTTTGTCTTTTTCTTCATTCCCAAAATTGAAAGATGAAGATCCTCCGATTATGTCTAACCCGAAGACAAGTGACAGCAAATGTTCATCAACAGTAAAGCTTTTATCTTGAACAGTCGTTTTGAAGCTTTTTCTATTGTTGACGATTTTGGCATTCCTGTAGAAATCTCTGATGCCATCTGGACACAAAGTAGTGACCTTTGTATCAATCAGGTTCTCCAATCCTCGAATCTTTTTGATCTTCTGTGTAATTTGGATTGAAAGAGTGGAGTTTGAGAATTTTTGACAAAATTCGTCCAGGCTTGTAGTGATTCCTTCATCAATGTTGTAACGATCCATTGATTTTTGATTTTTGAAATTTTGGGGGTGGAATCTTGAAAGTTTTGAAGTTGATTGAATAGGATTTCTTCAAGATTGCGTCTATCAATCGTTTTCAAAAATGAGAGTCGTGTCACAATCAATGGGATTTTGTAGGGATGAGCTTCTACTTTTTCTCCCAGATTGACACGTGGCTTCGAGTGATTTGTTATGTCAGTCCAAATGTCAGATGGTAGCTGGAAAGTTTTCTGCTTTTGACCAATTTGTCCTTCATCAGCCTTTGTCTTCTCAGTTTTGTATAGAAGTCGGTTTTCTGAGGATTTTTCAATGTGAACTGACTTTTCCTGCAAAACAGTTTAAGTTTTCTTCGGTACCCATACCTTTTTGGGTCCGGCTGAGTTAGTTACTGAAGTATTACTTTCAGTTTCTTTGTTGAGAGAATTAAGCCTTCTCAACTCTTTTCTGGATAGACCATTACGCTCAATCTTAGTTGATTTCACAAGGATTCTGTTAGATTTAACATTTTTAGTTTCCTTGTGTAATCCACTAGATCTTCCAGTATCTTGATTTCTAAAGCTTATACTTTTTGAAGTCTCAAGACTGGGTAGGGGTGGGGGATTATCATTGCTTTTGTCAAATTTACTAGACATTAATCTTTCAGCTAGATTTGACACCTCAGTTTCAAGAAACTCATTCCAATCTTTTGCTTTGTCAAGTTCCCTGTCTTTCAATTTTAGTTCCAATGTAAGCTTTTCAGTTAACTTGACAAGATCAGAGTTTCTCAGACTGAGTTCAGCAGATGATAACTGATTTGAAGAATGTACCTTTCCTTGATGATTTGATGCTGTTTTAGGATTTGAATGTACACTCTTTTGTTGTTGTGATGAATCTTCTATATCAACAACCACTTGCAACAACTTCTCTCCTTCTTCTTTTGAGAGGTCTCTTAGTGATGGAACTCCTCTGGATTCGTTAATATGAACATTGAAGTTTGTATCCACATCATCACTGAGTTGAGGTTCTGGATTTGTATGTAAATTTGTCGCACTGAACCTTTCGATCATTTGATCCTGAAAATCAGATATATTTTGCAAGCAATTAGTCAGGGGGTGAGTAAGCCAACTTCTAGTTCTAGATGTAGACATTGAAACTAAGTGTTTTACAACTGATACAGTGAAGGGTCTTCAACAACTGGATGCTTCGAACAAGTAACTGATGCACAGTTATCTCCTTGAGCAGTAACAATTCGGATCTCTTCCAAAAGGAAGATTTGCTCCGATACCAATTGTTGGTATCGGTAATAAATGAACCTTGAAGCGGCAAACGATTTGGATCACCTTCAAAAGAGGGAGCCGCTCCGATACCAATTGTTGGTCCATGGGAAAGGCTAACACAAGTTTAGAGGGGGGGGGGTGTCACCAAAAACTAATCCTGAGCTGGAAAAGCCCTAGGAACTGAGTTTCTCTGAAACTCAAACTGATCTTCAGTTCAGTTTTGTCCCTGTCCCTTAACTTGTGTGGAGTTCAGTTAGCTCAACTAAATACAAGTCAATGCTGACTTATATTTAGTCTTGTTAACTGGCAGCGGACAAAACTAGCCTTTAGTGCAATAAATGTGTCAGTTAAGTTCTAAGACTCTCTATGTATCAGTTCTGTGCTGACTCAGTGTCTAGTGTTTGCAGAGTGATAATGCAATAAATAAAACAAACACAAATGCATAAAGTAAATCAACAAAAGCTTTGTTTATGGAAGTTCCGGGTGGTGTAATCCCGTACGTCTCCCCTTCTCCTGTGGCGTAGGAGGTATCACTAGAATAATGAGATAACCGTTACAAAATCCTAGCACTATGACAGTCCTTCACAACACCCTAGTTTCACTGTCTACACAAAATGAAGAAAGGTGAGATTGCTCTCTTCATCCTGCACACTGATCTTTCGGAGGTGGAATTGCTCCTTCACCAGCTCACCACTAATACCAACACACAGTCCTCAGACTGCACCAACCGCTGTGGCAACCAAGTTGCAACCGTTTGAAGAAAGGTAGAATTGCTCTCTTCAAACTATGCACAGCCAACCCTTTTTCACAAAGGTTAGGTGTAGAATTAATCAAGGATTAATTCAGTGAGCTGTTTGATTCTTCTGGATCTGACTTTGTAGCTCCAAGATGCCTTCTTTCCCCCTTAATGGGTTACTGGATCTTTCTTTGAAATCTTCAAGGCAATTCCGTTGGCTTCCCCTTTTTCTAGGTATATTTGATTTTGTGGATCTGGATCTTAGAATATATGCTTGTAAAGCTCTTTTTCTGATCCTCCTCTCTCTCTTCAAGTGATTCTCTTGTGTATTTATAGGGGTGATGTAACGGTCACTAGCTCTTGTAGCCGTTACACCTGTCGTTTAGCCAACGTTCACATGTACGATCTTTGTCGTATTGTCAGTTCAAATTTAACAAGGCTTTAACTCAGTTTTCTACTCATCTTCAAAACTGAGTACCTTGTATACTTAATATCTGACTTCAATTGACTAAGTCAGAGTACACCAATCAGTTTCTTCTTATCCAAGTAACTGATAATCTTTGTCCTTAAGATTATTCAGTTTTACATGATCTATAACTCAGTTTTAGGTCACCACAGACTTGCCTGAATCCTGACTCATAGTCACGACTTAATCAGCTTCTAACTGAGTTTGCCACCTCAGTTCTTCAGTTTTCTGTAACTGAGTCTGTGTCCCTCAGTTCTTCAGTCTTCTAGATAAGCCAACTGAGTCTGTGTCCCTCAGCGAACTTATCTTCTTCAGTTCTATCATAACTGAGTTTGAACCCTCAGTTCTTCATGTGCATAAACAATTTTCTTGCTATAACTCAGTTTTCTTGTTGTGACTCAGCTGTTCGCCTAGTTCCTATTCTATTACAATGCTTGTCTGAAACAACCTATACAAAGTTCAGACTCTAGATAGAACTTATACATTTATCTCTAGACCATTTCTTGCTTCTTCTTTCATTATGCACTATAACAGTTAGTTACGACTTCATCATCATGGGTTGTAAGTGATTTGTCTAATTTCGTGACGAATCATCATCAAAACATAAATAATATTTCCAACACTATGATTTCATCGTGGAAAAACTTTCTTTGAGACCTTTCAAGAATCTTATCACACGATGCCTCTCATTTTGTTCTTGGTACCATTTCTGACCACAATTAAAAGTAGGAGGAGGAGTCAATGACACCAACTGATCCCAAAGAATTTTCAATCTGGCAAAGTATTCTGAAATAGAAAGATCTCCTTGCTTCATGGCCTGAATATCATCCATTAAATCTGATAATCTATCTGCATCTCCACCACCATATCTATCTGCAAAATTATCCCAGATTTCTTTCGCAGTTTGATAATTCATCACACTTTGTGCTATGTTCTTGGAAACTGCATTCCAAGCCATGCCTTTGCCATACTATTATTTTGCCTCCAAAGGGACAAATGCCTATCACCAACCGGTGGAATAGGAACATAACCATCAACGAATCCGAGTTTGTTCTTTGAAGAAAGAGCATTTAGCATAGCAGTCTTCGAACTATGATAGTTGTATTCATCAAGAACAGGCCGTACTAAAACAAACGTAGGACTTTCACTAGGATGAAGAATCAAATCTGGTGGAATTGGAGTGGGAACAATGGGTTCTCCATGAAGATTTCCAGAAAAAACAGAAAACCAGAAATGAAGTAGAAAAGGAAAGAAAAATCAGAAAATTATTCTGCAAACCAAACAAGAATCAGATGTTTAACAAAGTAAACATCAAGAAATGACGTGGAAGCTATCAGAAAGCTGTGCTACCATGATGAAATCTTGATGAAACAAGATAGAAGAAAGCTGAAAGACTAAGGACAGTGACTGCAAAACAGTGACATGAGAGAAAACTTGAAGAAAAGAATAATAGCTTTCATTAATCAACTTGATGATCTTACAGCTATGGATACAACTCTTTATGAATATGTTAGCGGCGGTTATAAATGGCTAGTTGTTTATAACAAACTTCTAACTGATTTTATACACAAGTGTTCGACCTATTGATTCTGTGGTAATCTAGCTAGTTTTGGTATGTTGGGTGATATCATTATTGCTGAACCCGACGCCCCTATTGTTTAATGTACAGTTTGCTACTATAATCTTCAACAAAAAAATGGAAAATGTTGTTTGTCTAACATTGTAACCGAGGTTATTTACCTGGATATATTGTAGCATATTACAATGTTATTTACCTGGATAAATTGTAGCAAAATGCTGATGAGGAGCTCCTTTGACGGTTTTCAACACTTGAGTCCCTAAATAGTAACACTATAAATGACATTTATAAGTAAAGTATCATGGAATAATCATCATCTCTGTAAACATGTGATCTTGTTAGCAATATATTTTCAGTCTATGATTTAACGTTGTTTGTAATTGCATTGGAAATAGGGAAACGTTTATGGTGATGGCAAGTTTGCTGGGAGTATTATCAAAAATGGAAAACAACTTACCCGCCTGTTGTAAACGCCGACTATATTATCTATAAATAGCGGTGTCTTCTCGCACACCAGAACTACATTATTTGGCTTGATCCCTTAAAATCAAGGGTGCGTAGGCAACCATCTCGGCTCAAACACAACCCCCCTAAAAAACACCTCCTTTCCATTGTAACCAATCTTCGTATTTTTCTTGAGATAAAATGACATAAAACACACGACTTTTCACACAATTAGCTAGATATCCACCGCTCAATCTTGTTTGTGATAATTCCGACATTATTAGTTGGCTCCGTTACCGGAAACACATTCTGGCCTCTTTTTCTTATCAGATTTGTGGCCATTCCTCCATCTCCGACGATCTAAAACTGCCAGATTTTTCCTTTCCGGCTGATATTCATCACAATCCTCAACCGAATCTTCATCAACTTTTCAGATCTTTATCATGACTCAAACAAGATCCTCCGGACATGCTCAGCTAAGCGGTTTTCCACCTTTGACTAGAAGAACCGGCCAAAGCTTCGTCCAGACGAATAACGGGAAAATGTTGACCATGCTCCGGTGTAGCACCTTCCGGTACAGCAAAACTTCAACTAGTCCTCTAAGAGCCCAATGCAGCCCGACATTAAGATGTTCCTAGATGAGAGGCGAGATCAAAAGAAACCTTAGGTGCCGCAACTCGACAAGATAAAGGTAAGCATGTGGCTGAAGCGTCTCGCCCGACTCGCCCACACTTACCGTGTCTCGCCGACAAATCATACGACAGGCTCTATACCGAAACACTCATTGAGTACACAAGATGTGTTCAGAGGGTCAGCCGACTAAACCAGGAACTATTAACGCTAGGAAAGCTGCCTCTCCCAATCGACTACCTCGTCCGTCCACTGCCATTGATCCCCGATGAACAAGAACCACTACCATCTCGTCTGAATTTTCCATGACACTAATCACCTCAGAAGAGAGTGAAGTGTCCACTCCGCGTCAGATCGAGCCCCAGAGAAGAGATCGGATCCTAACCGTCTCGGACCGAGACACGCCCCACATTTCGAACAGGACATGTGCATTGAAATATAATCGACACCCCGCAACGTGAAAGCAAGATTGGGAGTAAGGCAAGGCGAATCTCATTGTCCATTGAGATGATCTAACTCAGAAAATATATCCAGACATTCGGTGCCAACCCCCTTTGTAGAAGAGGTCGCTAACCTCAAGAAACAGGTCAATGAAATCCACAGAGACAACATCATGAAAGAAAAGAGCCCTACCTGGGTGACACCGTGCTGAAAGACAGACTTATAGAAGAAGAACCAAATAGGGTCCATTACCCTAACTTCCAAAGCTACACTGGGGAAACTTGTGTTAAGTATTTTATGGTCCGTAGTTAAAGGGTTGATTAATTTTCAAAGTTCCCTCTTTGTGTTTAAAGCTTTTATTATGATATTAGTTATTACTGTGTCACTAACCGGCCAAGAAGCTAAAAGCTTACATGAATGGCCATCATCTTATGTTTATTGTTTGACAAGTGTAGTAAAATAATTAATTATAAAGTATTGATGTTTTATGTGTGATGACACATTTTTAATGGACACTTATATTGTATGAGATGGCAAATATATGCTACTTATATAATATAGGGTTACCTAATTATTGTGTAACACATTTTATTACATTGAGGTTTTTAATTGTTTTATTTGGATCAAATAAAGCTGGCATGAGCCTTTCTTTTATTCCACATAACCTCCAACCAAATAAAACCTACATCAGCACCTAATTTCATTTTGCAGAAACGGCTCTCATTGAAACCCATTATTGCATTAACTCCTCATTGTACCAATTCTCTGCAATCCAATCCCTGATTCTCTGTTTCTCCATCTTCTTCACATGCTTAATTCATATATGGTAAGAAGGGATATATGCAAGGTCGAACAATCATGTTTTGAATTACGTTTTTGGAAGGTTCGATTCTTGTAAAGCTGCCATCTTTATGCCGATTGTGTGCTGATTTGATGGAGATTTGATACGGTATCATCACAGCAATGTGTTCTTAACACGAGGGCTTGATTCAATGCATTCAAGTCGCAATTTTGAGGAATTCGCAATAAATGTGATTTCGTTTCTGTGCTAATATCATATTTTCATTTATTTCTCTGATATGAACTTGAAGTCTGCCTGATTCTTTGCCCAATGCTTCTACTAAAGGTTAGAGTATGAAAGGCTTGACCTTTCCTTGAAACGATGCTGATACTAGCTATTAAGGCTCTGATTCATACCGATACGCAGTCAATCTCAATATAGGTGTATCCTTGCCTTTGTTTTAATGCTGATACGAGCTCTTGATCTCTCTGATTATGTTCACACTAAGCCTTGAGGTTTAAATCATACATCTAGGGCTATAAATAGCCAATGATATCAAAAGGATTAAAAAGTATCATTGAACTTTGAGTTTCAAAGAAATCCCACATTTTAGAAGTGTCTAAAATCCCATTTGCTTGTGTGTGTGTTGAGAATGTCAGTGTGTGATTTGTATAAACCCTTGGTGGGACCAAGCCCTGTTGATACTGTCTGCAATTTTCTGGAATAAAGAAACTCAGTAGAACTGAGGATTTCAAGATCAGAACATTGCCTGTGACTGAAATTATGCCTAATAATTTCAGTGGTCTTACTTGTTGGTTTTAGTAAGTGTCTTGTCCTTATTTTAAGCTTTTTCTGTTGCTTAAGTCTTAGAATAAGGTGTTTTACTTAACTTGATAATTTACTGTTTTCTAGACTATGAATTGACTGATATATTCTGACTAAATCATTTCGGGAGAAGTGTGGTCCAAGGGAGGACAAGAAGTTTAAGAATATACGGTCTAAGGGTCAGTCCACTGATAGTAAGATTGGTCAAGGTTAAGTTGTTGTGTTATTCCCTGTTTTACTCCTTTGTTTATTTGGCTGAATTAGTGAAGAAATTCACTAATTCAGTGGTCCTGTTCTGTATCTATTTTTGAATCTGTGCTTGGCCTGTTTATATTTTTCAACATATATATATACACTGTCATTGCCTTGCACTGATCAGACTTTGCACGTACTGCACTTGATATCACATATTTTGCTTGCACTTTTGCTGCAGCACATTGGCTGCATTTGTGCATTTGAACCTGCTGCACCTGCATTGTTTTTGTGCACACACTTTTGTGGCCCGCTGAATCTGATCTTTTAGTGCACATAAGTCAGCTGAGTTGTAATCAGCATGCTGTATATTCAATCTGTTGTGTTTTGAACATCAGCTCCATCTGTTGTACTCATTGATCTGTTCATTGTCTATCATTCGATTTTCTACACTTGCTGTGCAAAGAATCCGCAGCATATCTTAAGCACATAACCTGCTGCACTGTCCTTTGCTGTGTGTTGTACTTGATTGTTAAAAGTGCTACATATTTCCTTGAACCTTTGGTTGAATTAAAAGGCTAGTTGTTGAACCTTTTTGTGCTTATATCTTGGCTGCTCTGTACTTGCTGTGTTGTTCATTTATGCATCATTGTCTGTGGCTGTTCCTGCCGAATCTAATATCTATATTATCCGACTGCTGAGATCTCTTTGCAATATCTGCTGCTGTTCCTGATTCTTGTAATAGAGCTGTTACATTGCTTTTTGTTGATTTGCTGCACCAGTGTGTGCTCAGTCATGATTAACAGCCTTGATAATTTTATCCCCTGGATTCAATTATCATTTCTGCAAATCTGCAGAGTGGTGAGCTTAGGGTTGATCAGCCTTGAGTCTGTATCTTATAAGTTTCTAAACATCAGTTGTAATCTTTTTTTTTTTTGGTATTGTGCTGCTGCTAAATTGATCTGAACTTGTTATCAAATTTTGCTCTGTTTCTGAACGGATTCTGAATCCGTGTTAATTTGCAAATTGTACTAAATTGTAACAATATGTTTCCCTTGTGTCAGTTACATATTTTGCTGATTCCTTGAGCCTGAATAGAACCTTGTTTTATATATTATAATCCATTGTGCTCAATACTTTTATTAAGTGTGTTGCATCTACATGTCTTCTTGTTACTGCAAGTTGTTTGTCCATTAAGTCTTGATAATTGTTTTGGTTTAATCATTCTTTGATCTTTTTGTTCACTAAAATCATTCTACCAACTTGCTTGTTTGATACTTACTAAATCGGTTACATCAATTGTTGTTCAAGTGTTTTTATTTGTTGTTTTGATCATAATAGGTAAAACTTTTTAGTCTAATAATTAATTTTGTCTGTGCTTCCGGGCTTACATAAAACGAATTAAGTTTTAAAAAGTGACCATGATCTATTCACCCCCCCTCTGGATCACCCTGCGCATAGATCCTAACAATTGGTATCGGAGCAAGGTCACCTTTGTGATCAAACTTTGGTATTAATTTTAATGATCCCCCGCTTTTGTACTTATTTTATTTATATCTATTTTATGTGATTTTACCTTGAAATTGTCGGAAGAATTGTTTTGCAGATTTGATATTCAAAACAAATCAAGAGTTTCATCAAGTATGTGCACATCACTCACTCACAAACATTTTTTTAATATACTGCATTCTTGCATTTTGTTTTGCATTAAAAACAAACTTGCATTTCATTTGTATTGCATTGTAATTCACATAGCATTGTAATCATATAGCATGGCTACATTAAATAATTCTTCGAACCTGAGGGAGGGCTTATCTTTGGTAAGACCTCCATACTTTGACTGTTCGGGTTTTATTCAATGAAAGCGTTTGATGATGACTCGCGTCCAACAAACGGATTATTAACTTTGGGTAATCATTAATAAAAGTCCGTTTGTTCCGACGAAGTCTATCATCGAAAGAGGTGTTACTACAATGGTTGAAAAGAGTGAAGACAAATTTGACACCGAGGACTTCAAAAAGATGTCCTTAAATGCCAAAGCCGTCCCCATTCTAATCAACTCCTAGAGTCCCTCCGAAAACCGAGCTATTGCCGCATGTGAGACTGCCAAAGAAAATTGGGAGGCTCTAATTAAAAGACACCAATAAGGTTAAGAAGTCAAAAATAAGTCAATTGAGTGAAGCGTATGATTATTTTCAAGCTAAACCTCATGAGTCCATCATTGACATTGATAATAGAATCACGGACATTGTAAATGCATTAAGTTCCCTCGGTAAGGTTATCTTTATAGAGGACCAGAATTATAAGTTACTTCGATCCCTCACTCCTGAATAGGAAGCTAAGGCTACGGCCATAGATGAATCGAATGATCTTTCGGCCCAGTATAAAGATGAACTTATAGGGACACTTTTGGTTTATGAACAACGTTTGCATACACGTAAAGTTAAATACATCGAGTCAAGCGTTCCTGTACTCAAAGCTAAAAAAGAATCTTCTTCCGAAGAAGAAGAATCCGATGATGAAGAAGATAGTGAAGATATAAATTTTTTGATTCAAGAATTTGCATGTTTTGTGAGAAACAAGAAAAATCAAAGCAAATTCTTCAAGAATAAGAAGGATAATCGGAAAGAGAAAAGTACCTGGACTGAAGAACCCCGATGCTTCGGATGTGATCAAATGGGTCACATCAAGAAAGATTGCCCCCATAAACGGTTGGAGAAATCCAGCAAGAGTTCAGATTCCAAGTCGAAAGAAAAGAAGAACTCTGCCAATAAAATCTTAGTGGCTATTTGGGATGATAGCTCCGAATTAGACAGTGACAACAAATCCGAGAGAGCTACCTTATGCCTTGCTGGGCATGTCAAATATGATGACAGTGGAAACGAGAGCGATAGTGATAGTGAGATTCCTACCCCATCATTTAATGCTTTGCATGATCAACTTGTAAGAGAAAATCAAGAATTAAAACTCGAGATCATGACATTAAATGAACTTAAGGAACAACATCATGCACAAGTCACTTCACTCATCTCCACACTAAGTCATGTGGAACTTAAGCTCCAAGACACATTAGTCGAGAATGACTCTTTAAAAATAGTAGTTGCTTCACAAAAACAAGTTATTCAAGAACTTGAGAGTAGCTATAAAAAGCTCAAACAGCAACAATCTCCGATTAAAGAGTCGGAAAACAAGCTGACCTTGAACCCACGCAAGTGGATACTAATGTCAAGTCAATGTCAACCCAGCTCCTATAAGACAGTACTAGAGCCTGGGCCCATTGCCCTAGCACACACCGCACAAAGGAATGCTAAATCTACACGTACAAACTCATCACATCATTCTACAGCGCATAATCACGCATATATGTATGATAGAAGAAGTTCAAGAGTCCTTGGTATACTAGGGTACACCAAGGACCCGACTACACCTACCGGAATCCTCATATCACTCCATTCATTGCACATATTATTTTTTTACAAGACGAAATCAATCGAATGTGCTTGAATTCATACTACGAACAACCGTTCTATGGTCAGTACGAACAACCTACTAGGCCCACTCGGACTAGAAAGGCAAGACCTAGAGAAAATGTTCGACAAGTATGGGTTCAAAAAGATTCATCGAAGACTAACCCTCAAGGACCCATAGAATAAAGGATACCTCTATAAATTAATGTTTTTCAGGTATATCATCAATCAAGGGGGAGCAATGAACCATGAGCAATAAGTAGTCTTTGATGAGGTCCTAGAAGCACATGTTGAAACTGTCTTGTGCCTCTATTTCTACAACAGGGAGGTATCTCATTTTAAGTATTTTATGGTCTTTTAAAATCCACCCCGTAGTCTTTTAAAAACTAGCTTTGATCAATTTTAAAACTAAGGGGGAGAGAGTAGATATGTTAAAGCTTTTTACAAGTTTTGAAAGCTCTATTTAAGGGGAGCTTGTTTTTAGGGGGAATTTTGACTCTCATAAATGTTTTTAAATGTTTCTTAAAAGCTTTCAAATAGATATTTTGAAAATGAATCAAAGGGGGAGAATGTTGAGTATTTTATGGTCCGTAGTTAAAGTGTTGAATAATTTTCAAAGTTCCCTCTTTGTGTTTAAAGATATTATTATGATATTAGTTATTACTGTGTCACTACCCGGCCTTGAAGCTAAAAGCTTACATGAGTGGCCATCATCTTGTGTTTATTGTTTGACAGGTGTAGTTAAATGATTAATTATAAAGTCTTGATGTTTTATGTGTGATGACATATTTTTAGTGGACACCTATATCGTATGAGATGGCAAATATATGCTACTTATATAATATATGGTTACCTAATTATTGTGTAACACATTATATTACATTGAGGTTTTTAATTGTTTTATTTGGATCAAATAAAGCTAGCCTGAGCCTTTCTTTTTATTCCACATAACCTCCACCTAAATAAAACATACATCAGAACCTAATTTCATTTTGCAGAAACGGCTCTCATTGAAACCCATTATTGCATTAACTCCTTATTGTACCAATTCTCTGCAATCCAATCCCCGATTCTCTGTTTCTCCATCTTCTTCCCATGCTTAATTCATATATGGTAAGAAGGGATACGTAAGGTCGAACAATCACGTTTCGAATTACGTTTTTGAAAGTTTCGATTCTTGTAAAGCTACCATCTTATGCCGATTGTGTGCTAATTCAATGGAGATTTGATACGGTATAATCAGCAACATGTTCTTAACACGAGGGCTTGATTTAATGCATTCAAGTCGCAATTTTGAGGAATTCGCAATAAATGTGAATTCGTTTTTGTGCTAATATCGTATTTTTATTTATTTCTCTAATACGAACTTGAAGTCTGCCTAATTCTTTGCCCAATGCTTCTACTGAAGGTTAGAGTAGGAAAGGCTTGACCTTTCCTTGACACGATGTTGATACGAGCTATTTAGGCTTTGATTCATACCGATACGCTGTCAATCTAAATATAGGTGTATCCTTGCCTTTGTTTTAATGCTGATACGAGCTCTTCATCTCTCTGATTATGTTCAGACTAAGCCTTGAGGTTTAAATCATACATATAGGGCTATAAATAGCCAGTGCTATCAAAAGGATTAAAAAGTATCACTAAACTCTGAGTTTCAAAGCAATCCCACATTTTTAGAAGTACCTAAAATTCCCTTTGCTTGTGTGTGGGTTGAGAGTGTGAGTGTGTGAGTTGTATCAACCTTTAGTGGGACCATGCCCTGTTGAAAATGTCTGAAATTTTCTAGAATAAAGAAACTCAGTAGAACTGAGGATTTCAAGATCTGAACATTGCTTGTGACTTAAATTATGCCTGATAATTTCAGTGGTCTTACTTGGTGGTTTTAGTAAGTGTCTTGTCCTTATTTTAAGCTTTTTCTGTTGCTTAAGTCTTAGAATAAGGTGTTTTACTTAACTTGATAATTTACTGTTTTCTGGACTGTGAATTGAATGTCATATTCTGACTAAATCATTCTGGGAGAAGTGTGGTCCAAGGGAGGACAAGAAGTCTAAGAATATTTGGTCTAAGGGTCAGTCCACTGATAGTAAGATTGGTCAAGGTTAAGTTGTTGTGTTATTCCCTATTTCACTCCTTTGTTTTTTTGGCTGAATCAATGAAGAAATTCACTAATTCAGTGGTCCTGTTATGTATCTATTTTTGAATCTGTGCTTGGCCTATTTATATTTTTATACACATGTATATACACTGTCATTGCCTTGCACTGATCACACTTTGCACGTACAGCACTTGATATCACATATTTTGCTTGCACTTTTGCTGCTGCACATTGGATGCATTTGTGCATCTGAACCTGCTGCACCTGCATTGTTTTTGTGCACACACTTTGTGGCCTGCTGAATCTGATCTTTTAGTGCACATAAGTCTCCTGAGTTGTAATCAGCCTGCTGCATATTCAATCTGCTGTGTTTTGAACATCTGCTCCATCTATTGTCCTCATTGATCTGCTCATTGTCTGACATTCGATTTTCTACACTTGTTGTGCATAGAATCTGCAAGGTATCTTAAGCACATAACCTGTTGCATTGTCCTTTGCTGTGTGTTGTACTTGATTGTTAAAAGTGCTGCATATTTCCTTGAACCTTTGGCTGAATTAAAAGGCTAGTTGCTGAACCTTTTTATGCCTATATCTTGACTGCCCCGTACCTGCTGCATTGTTCATTTGTGCATCATTGTCTGTGGTTGTTCCTGCCGAATCTAATATCTCTATAATCCGACTGCTGAGATCTCTTTGTAATATCTGTTGCTGTTCCTGATTCATGTAATAGAGCTGTTACATTGCTTTTTTTGATCTGCTGCACCAGTGTGTGCTCAGTCTTGATTAACAGCCTTGATAAATTTATCTGCTGGATTCAATTATCATTTCTGCAAATCTACTGAGTGGTGAGCTTAGGGTTGATCAGCCTTGAGTCTGTATCTTATAAGTTTCTAAACATCAGTTGTAATCTTTTTTTTTGGTCTTGTGCTGCTGCTAAATTGCTCTGAACTTGTTATCAAATTTTGCTCTGTTTCTGAACGGATTCTAAATCTGTGTTAATTTGCAAACTGTACTAAATTGTAACAATTTGTTTCCCTTGTATCTGTTACATATTTTGCTGATTCCTTGAGCCTAAATAGAACCTTGTTTTATATATTATTATCCATTGTGCTCAGTACTTGTATTAAGTGTGTTGTATCTGCATATCTTCTTGTTACTGCAAGTTGTTTGTCCATTAAGTCTTGATAATAGTTTTGGTTTAATCATTCTTTGAACTTTTTGTTCACTAAAACCAGTCTATCATCTTGCTTGTTTGATACTTACTAAATCGGTAATATCAATTGTTGTTCAAGTGTTTTTATTTGTTGTTTTGATCACATTAGGTAAAACCACTTAGTCTAATAATCAATTTTGTCTGTGCTTCCGGGACTTAGTTAATTAGGACTAAAGTTTGTAGTAACACACTCCGAGTTTACATAAAATGAATTAAGTTTTAAGAAGTGACCATGATCCCTTCACCCCCTCTGGATCACCCTGTGCATAGATCCTAACAATTGGTATCGGAGCAAGGTCACCTCTGTGATCAAACTTTGGTATTAATTTTAGTGATCCCCCGGTTTTTTACTTATTTAATTTATATATATTTTCTGTGATTTTACCTTGATCTTGTCGGAAGAATTGTTTTGCAAATTTAATATCCAAAACAAATCAAGACTTTCATCAAGTGTGTGCACATCACTCACTCACAAACATTTTTTTTAATAAATTGTATTCTTGCATTATGTTTTGCATTAAAAAACTTGCATTTCATTTGTATTGCATTGTAATTCACATTGCATTGTAATCATATAGCATGGCTACATTAAATAATTCTTCGAACCTGAGGGAGGGCTTATCTTTGGTAAGACCTCCATACTTTGACGGTTCGGTTTTTATTCAATGGAAGTGTTTGATGATGACTCGCGTCAAACAAACGGATTACCAACTTTGGGTAATCATTAATAAAGGTCCGTTTGTTCCGACGAATTCTATCATCGAAAGAAGTGTTACTACAACGGTTGAAAAGAGTGAATACAAATTTGACACCAAGGACTTCAAAAAGATGTCCTTAAATGCCAAAGCCGTCCCCATTCTAATCAACTCCTAGAGTCCCTCCGAAAACCGAGCTGTTGCCGCATGTGAGACTGCCAAAGAAAATTGGGAGGCTCTAATTAAAAGACATGAGGGCACCAGTAAGGTTAAGAAGTCAAAAATAAGTCAATTGAGTGAAGCGTATGATTCTTTTCAAGCTAAACCTCATGAGTCCATCATTGACATTGACAATAGAATCACGGACATTGTAAATGCATTAAGTTCCCTCGGTAAGGTTATCTTTATAGAGGACCAGAATTATAAGTTACTTCGATCCCTCACTCCTGAATGGGAAGCTAAGGCTACGGCCATAGATGAAGCGAAGGATCTTTTGGCCCAGTATAAAGATGAACTTATAGGGACACTTTTGGTTTATGAACAACGTTTGCATACACGTAAAGTTAAATACATTGAGTCAAGCGTTCCTGCACTCAAAGCTAAAGAAGAATCTTCTTTCGAAGAAGAAGAATCCGATGATGATGAAGATAGTGAGATATGAATGCTTTGATCCAAGAATTTGCATGTTTTGTGAGAAACAAGAAAAACTGAAGCAAATTCTTCAAGAAGAAGAAGGATAAGCGGAAAGAGAAAAGTACTTGGACCGAAGAACCCCGATGCTTAGGAATTGATCAAAAGGGTCACATCAAGAAAGATTGCCCCCATAAACGGTCGGAGAAATCCAGCAAGAGTTCAGATTCCAAGTCGAAAGAAAAGAAGAACTCTGGCAAGAAAGTCTTGGCGGGTACTTGGGACGATAGCTCCGAATCGGACAATGACAACAAATCTGAGAGAGCTACCTTATGCTTTTCTGGGCATGTCAAATATGATGACAGTGGAAACGAGAGCGACAGTGATAGTGAGATTCCTACCCCTTCATTTAATGCTTTGCATGATCAACTCGTAAGAGAAAATCAAGAATTAAAACTCGAGATCATGACATTAAATGAACTTAAGGAACAACATCATGCACAAGTCACTTCACTCATCTCCACACTAAGTCATGTGGAACTTAAGCTCCAAGACACATTAGTCGAGAATGACTCTTTAAAAAGAGAAGTTGCTTCACAAAAACAAGTTATTCAAGGACTTGAGAGTAGTTATAAAAAGCTCAAACAGCAACAATCTCCGATTAAAGAGACAGAAAACAAGTTGACCTTGAACCCACGCAAGTGGCTACTAATGTCAAATTACTTTCGTAGCAAAGGGTTGAGACCTTTCTTCTGGCGTGAGCGGAGAGCCAAAGAAGGAAGCAACGCCGCTACAAGTAATAGAAAGCAACATTTCTTAATCCATTTCAGTAGGTGGCGGTGCACACTAGAAAGAACAACTTCAATCATGCACCTAACGCTACACCTAGGGCTGCATAGACTCAATCATATAGTCATCATGATACTAGGGTACACCAAGCACCCAACTACACCTACCGGCATCCACATATCACTCCATTCATTGCACATCTTATGTTTTTACAAGACAAAATTTCTCGAATGCATACTACGAACAACCGTTCTATGGTCAGTACGAACCGCCTATTAGGCCCACTCAGACTAGAAAGGCAAGACCTAGACAAAAAGTTTGACAAGTATGGGTTCGAAAAGATTCATTGAAGACTAGCCCTCAAGGACCCACAGAATAAAGGGTACCTCTGTCAATTAATGTTTTTCAGGTATATCTTCAATCAAGGGGGAGCAATGAACCATGAGCAATGAGTAGTCTTTGATGAGGTCCTAGAAGCACCTATTGGAACTGTCTTATGCCTATAATTCTACAACAGGGAGGTATCTCATTTTAAGTATTTTATGGTCTTTTAAACTCCACCCCGTAGTCTTTTAAAAACTATCTTTGATCAATTTTAAAACTAAGGGGGAGAGAGTAGATATGTTAAAGATTTTTACAAGTTTTGAAAGCTCTATTTAAGAGGAGCTTGTTTTTAGGGGGAGTTTGACTCTCATAAATGTTTTTAAATGTCTCTTAAAATCTTTCAAATAGACATTTTGAAAATGAATCAAAGGGGGAGAATGTTGTGTATTTTATGTCCGTAGTTAAAGGGTTGATTAATTTTCAACGTTCCCTCTTTGTGTTTAAAGCTTTTATTATGATATTAGTTATTATTGTGTCACTAACCGGCCTAGAAGCTAAAAGCTTGCATGAGTGGCCATCATCTTGTGTTTATAGTTTGACTGGTGTAGTAAAATAATTAATTATTAAGTCTTGATGTTTTATGTGTGATGACACATTTTTAGTGGACACCTATATCGTATGAGATGGAAAATATATTCTACTTATATAATATATAGTTATCTAATTATTGTGTAACATTTTATTACATTAAGGTTTTTAATTGTTTTATTTGGATCAAATAAAGCTGGCCCGGGCCTTTCTTTTATTCCACATAACCTCCACCCAAATAAAACATACATCAGCACCTAATTTTATTTTGAAGAAACGGCTTGAGGTTCACACTAAGCCTTTCTTGATCTCACTGATTATGTTCACACTAAGTTCACACTAAGCCTTGAGGTTTATGACATACATCTAGGGCTATAAATAACCAGTGATATCAAAAGGATTAAAAAGTATCACTGAACTCTGAGTTTCAAAGCAATCCCACATTTGTCTAAAATCCCCTTTGCTTGTGTGTGTTGAGAGTGTCAGTGTGTGAGTTTTATCAACCCTTGGTGGGACCAAGCCCTGTTGATACTGTCTGTAATTTTCTGGAATCAAGAAACTTTGTAGAACTGAGGATTTCAAGATCAGAACATTGCTTGTGATTGCCTGATAATTTCAGTGGTCTTAGTTGCTGGTATTAGTAAGTGTCTTGTCCTTATTTTAAGATTTTTCAGCTGCTTAAGTCTTAGAATAAGGTGTTTTACATAATTTGATAATTTACTATTTTCTGGACTGTGAATTGACTGTCATTTCTGACTAAATTTTCCTGGGGAGTGTGGTCCAATGGAGGACAAGAAGTCTAAGAATATACGGTCTAAGGGTCATTCCACTGATTGTATGATTGGTCAAGGTTAAGTTGTTGTGTTATTCCCTGTTTTACTCCTTTGTTTATTTGGCTGAATCAGTGAAGAAATTCACTAATTCAGTGGTCCTGTTCCGTATCTGTTTTTGAAACTGTGCTTGGCCTGTTTATATTTTTGATACAAATATATATACAATGTCATTGCCTTGCACTGATCACACTTTGCACGTACTGCACTTGATATCACATATTTTCTTGCACTCTTGATGCTGCACATTGGCTGCATTTGGGCATTTCAACCTGCATCACCTGCATTGTTTTTGTGCACACACTTTTGTGGCCTACTGAATCTGATCTTTTAGTGCACATAAGTCTGCTGGGTTGTAATCAGCCTGCTGCATATTCAATCTGTTGTGTTTTCAACATCTGCTCCATCTGTTGTACTCATTGATTTATGTTCATTGTCTGCCATTCGATTTTTTGCAATTGATGTGCTGAGAATCTGCTGCATATCATAAGCACATAACCTGCTGCACTGTCCTTTGCTGTGTTTTGTACTTGATTGTCAAAAGTGTTGAATATTTTCCTTGAACCTTTGGCTGAATTAAAAGGCTAGTTGCTGAACCTTTTTGTGCTTATATCTTGGCTGCTCTGTACCTGATGTTTTGTTCATTTGAGCATCATTGTTTGTGGCTGTTCTTGCCGAATCTAATATAAATATAATCCGGCTGCTGAGATCTCTTTACAATATCTGCTGTTGTTCCTGATTCTTGTAATAGAGCTGTTACATTGCTTTTTGTTGATCTGCTGCACCAGTGTGTGCTCAGTCTTGATTAACAGCCTTGATAATTTTATCCCCTGGATTCAATTATCATTTTTGCAAATCTGCTGAGTGTTGAGCTTAGGGTTGATCAGCCTTGAGTCTGTATCTTATAAGTTTCTAAACATCAGTTGTAATCTTTTTTTTTGGTCTTGTGCTGCTGCTAAATTGCTCTGAAATTGTTATCAAATTTTGCTCTGTTTCTGAATGGATTCTGAATCCATGTTAATTTGCAAATTGTACTAAATTGTAACAATCTGTTTCCCTTGTATCAGTTACATATTTTGCTGATTCCTTGAGCCTGAATTGAACCTTGTTTTATATATTATTATCCTTTGTGCTCAGTACTTGTATTAAGTGTGATGTATCTGCATATCTTCTTGTTACTACAAGTTGTTTGTCCATTAAGTCTTGATAATTGTTTTGGTTTAATAATTCTTTGATCTTTTTGTTCACTAAAATCAGTCTATCAACTTGCTTGTTTGATATTTACTAAATCGTTATATCAATTGGTGTTCAAGTGTTTTTATTTGTTGTTTTGATCACATTAGGTAAAACCACTTAGTGTAACAATTAAAATTGTCTGTGCTTCCGGGACTTAGTTAATTAGGTCTAAAGTTGGTAGTAACACACTCCGAGTTTACATAAAACAAATTAAGTTTTAAAAAGTGACCATGATCCATTCACCCCCTCTGTATCACCCTGCGCATAGATCCTAACAACTTGTCCTTATGACTGGCTGACCGCCTTCCACAACAATGTCTCATTGTCCACTAGAAGCCAGGATGCATTGTGTTTCGCCTTTGTTGGATCCATGGAAGACCAAGAAGCTACTTGGATCAAGAACCTGCCACCAAATTCAATCCATTCTTGTGCCGACCTCGAAACCAAGTTCGTCGCCGAGTTCAGGTCAGCCGGGCAGCCTAAAAACACCATGGACGACCTCTATGAAGTTCGACAAGAGAACGATGAATCTACTCGAAGTTACTATAACATATTTGTGAAGGTCTACGATCAAACAACGGGTCTCGCTGACAATGTGGTCATGACCAGCTTCCTGAGCAGCCTAATCAAGGGGCCTTCAAGGCCATGTACGCCCTTAGTCTTCTTGAATGTTTGTAGCAAATTCTATCCTCCACCAGATTTTTTTTGTCTCTTAAGCTGTTCTGTGTTTGCCAACCGGGCGAAAAGATAAGACCGAGCTCAGCTCGGAAAAGGAAAGCCCAAGCCACAACATAGACATTAAAGACCTGAGAAATTTAAAGAAGAGCAGTACACCCCGTTGACTACCCCAATCGAGGAGATCATGTACGAGATCTGAGACGACCTCCTCAATCCTCGCCCAATGAGCATGAACAACGCAAGGACTACGATATGACCAAATAGTGTGAATATCACAAGGATCACGGGGATGACACCAACTCCTGCCGCTTGTTGAAGCGTGAAGTTGAAAAATTGGTCGCCTAAAGAGTTCTCGACAAGTACAAGCCTTAAGAAAATGATGCCCCGAGGGGCAATGCCCAAGCCTGCCTCGAGAAAGGAAATCCATTAACTAGGGGCATTCCAAACCAAGCGGCTCTCTCTCTCGATAGCAACCTCTCCATTTATTTTACTTTCGTTTTATTGCTCAACCTCTCCAAAGATAAGGCGGGACGAACTGGTTTTGTTACGGGTAAGGTATATAATATCTTGTTCATAAGAAAATCTGGCTCTGACTTTCTGGTTGTCCAGGTTTATGTCGATGACATCATCTTCGGTTCTACCAACCCCGCACTTTGCACTAAATTTGAGACTCTGATGTTCTCCCAGTTTGAGATGTTAGTTATGGGAGAGTTAAGTTTCTTCCTTGGCTTACATATAAGAAAACATAGTCTGGCACACACATTAGTCAAACTAAGTACAACATCGATATGTTCACCAAGTTTAAGTTTGACAATTTGAAAGCAACTACGACTCCAATAAGTTCATCCGGAAAACATACACTTGATAAAAATGGTGATACATTTGAGTCTCACTTCTATCGGTCTGTGATAGGTTCTCTGTGTTGGGAAATCACTAGTTTAACGCAGCGGAATTTAAAATTTGATTTCCTTTTTCTAGATCGCTCTTCGTTTAATGCAATAAACACGTTAAGTAGTTTGACGGTTATACCTCAGATGATCTATAAGATCGTCGCTTTGACCGTCAACGGAGAGTAGTTCAGTGCGCAAGCTGTCCACGCGTCCGGCCTCTATCGCTAATCCACACGAACCCCTTGCAGGAATCCTCCTTGGATTGCTATCAGAAAACTCCGGTTGCTAGTGTAAGGTGTAGTGCCCGAAAGACAATTATATAATTGTTTTAGGACAGAATTAGTAATTCATCTTATTATATGCATGTATGCTTATAATTAAGACACTACTGAAAACCCTAAGTACCTCGTTTATGTAATCACATAACTTAGTGTATGGCTATACACAAGAGGATTGAGTTAGTGAGATGTACTTAAAATTAACTTAGTCCGTAGCGTTTATTAATCTGAGTATGGGTCTCATGATTAATTTTCTATTAATGCGCCGAGAACACTTTAGGTGTGACAGTCTTATCCGGACTGTCGGTAATGGGGTACCTAGTGGGGCATTTATATATGATGATAATCATATAGGGCTGGACCGATTTGATTTGAGTTCTCGATATAATTCCGTAATCGAGAAGTCTTATCGAATCCCAAGATGATCATATATGGATTAATCTTAATCCTGATGTGATCACAGACGACTGCTTAGACTATGGTAGAGTTTGATGTGTTAGTAAGGATCACTTCGAAGTATGTGGTCCAACACTTCTCGTTGGCTCTATTCTGGGATGAGTGAGTAGTCTGTGCTATCACATATATGGAATCCATTCCTTCCCTCGGGAAGTAGAGAGACAGTTCCCTTATTTGTTGACCCTAGAAACTGATCGATCGGCCGAGTTCATATTATATTGGATATGAACTAATTGATCACTAGGGGGTTAATGGTAAATAAGGATAATATGTTTCGAGAAGGGTTTACGGAAATATCCCGAATCGAAGTGAACAGTCTATGGAGGATTTATCCGTATGTAATGATTATATCAGTGGACGCTTTCGACTCATAAATTGAGTGTAAGTTATCTATATTCGATAGAGTTCAGTTTCAGGTTTATGGTGATGTAATCCCGGAATTAATAGGTTGGATATAATTATTCTGTCTGACGAATAATTTTATCTAATTTATTGTAGCTACTGAATATGGGTCCATGGTCCCCGACGTGGCTCCCGAAATAGCATAATTGGATTTCTCGTCGTTGCACCTCAATTATAATTAAATGTTGGATTGGACTATTTAATTTGATATGTGGATTAATTGTTTAGTTGGACTAAATAATTAAATACACGGAAAAGAAATTTTTCGTGGACTCGGCCCAAATTGGTGTGTTGACCTTTTGACCTCATTGGTCAAATATAGGAAAAATGCGTAGACCTTATTTGATTAAGGTTGGTGGCACATGTTTTGTTATATTATTTAATTATTAGGAAATTAGTTTTCTTGGATAATTATTTAATGTGTGATTTATCTTTTATTTGTTAATTGATAATTCATGGAATATTAGATAATAATATGATTTATCTTAATTTGTTTGGGATAATCATTTTATTTATCTTTTATTTGGAAAAAGGATTAATGTAATAATTATCTCTTAATTATTTAATCCTTGGAGGTTAAGTTTTACTCTCCTATATAAAGAGAGTTCTTCCAAGCCTTTTGACACACACAAAATATCACGCCATATTGATAGAAAAATAGCTTGGAATTTTCGGCTATTTTCTTTTGGGTTTCGAGTTGGAATAATCTTCGGGATTATTCCGGTAGCATATCAAGGAGGTCCGGCGGCGGGAAACACCATCCACTTGGTGTTGCTGGGAGACACACGTTGGAAGACGGTGGCTGCTCAATCACGTGTTCTTGGAGCCTTTTTGTTCTTGGAGTTAAGCACCATAAAAAGGTAGGCTCCTATACCCCTTTGTAGGTTTAGATCTTTAATTTATGTTCTTTGTTTCGTTTATATCTAGATCTGATGCATTCCGCTGCGTAATCGGGTCAATCCATGATTGATCCGACGATATTACTTCTAACAAGTGGTATCAGAGCCTTTGATCTAACGATCAAAGTATATGAATTTTAGATCATGGAGTGGAAAAGCATGTTTTAGATGTTTTATTTCGTTTTTTTTGGTAAAATTCGAATTTAATCATGTTGTATGCTTGTGAATGTTGTGGTTGAAGAGATGGATTGGGTTGGTATTGTTTACCCGTAGATCTATTTTGTAGCTCCTTTGTTTAGCAACAATTGAGCATATGATTTGTATTTTTTTTATGTCTTTTTCGAAATTCTATGTAAAAGTAGCATCTTTTATTGTAATTTTGATGTTCCGGGCTCGAAAAGATGAAGATCTTGCTGAAAAGATGAAGATTAAGGCGAAACCCAAGGTATGAACGAAGAGAAACGGCTAAAAACCTTGTTTTTTAAGGCTGTCCAGCACCTTTAGCAGCGCTAAAAACGTCACAACAACTTCTGTTTTTCTTTGAACAGGCAGCAGCACCTGTAGCGGCGCTTTCTGCCGCTGCAAAAGATTTTTTTATCAAAACCCTAGCTTGCGGCTAGGGTATAACATGCGGCTGCTTTATTATTTTTATATATATATAACCTGTATTCTTTTTTTTTACAGCCGACATATATTAAAATAAAACAAAAAAACTGGAATTTTTTTTTTCATCAGCCGCATTAACATAAAAAATAAAAAAATAAAAAAAAGAAAGGTTTTGATAATTATAATAATATTTGTTTATTTAATTAAAAAGCATTTCTCCTCTCGGGTGTTCGTGGTTCGTGATCCGGCGGTTCGAGTTCAAGATTTGAAGATCAAGACTTGAAGACATAGATATAAGTTTTACTTTTCCTTAGAAAATAGTTAGTCGGGGGTACCAACGGTCCATCTCGGTGTTTACTTTTCGGTATAATTTTGTGTTTGATCAAGATTACGTGCTTAAAACCAGAAAATTGCCATGACTTGCATCTTCATGATTCCACTCCAATGCATACACGTAGTTTTTAATTTCGAATTAAAATAGACGTGTATAACTCGAATAATTAGTATGAATGCTTATTAATTTAATATGTGGTACTTAAATAATAAGTAACTAATTATAAAAACCGAGGACCCGGGTTTTTGTCAATCGTTACGATTTTAGTGATGGATTCTCGGTGAATCCCACTTGGATAAATCGTTGAGCTTTTCGGTGATGGCTTCTTAGTGAACCCACCTTAAACAGAAACGAGATTACGCTTTGGGTTACAATTTAGAAAACGGAGAATCTTAGTACATGGGTTCGGAAATGGTCTAACCATGGTTGGGCGAGTTCAACCGAGCTTCGGCTCAATCGACTCCCCTCCACGTGTGATGTACGTTACAGCAGTTCGACAGGACTTAGCATAGCCGATAAGCCTTCGGGCTAAACGGGGCTTCTCCTGTCGGATTTGCCTGAACTGTCACATATGTTCCAACGAATACGACGGCGTAGGCTTGCCTACATAACCGACCCTATTCGGAGTACTTTGATTTATTGTTTCTTATTGTCAATACCGAAACCGTAATTAGTAAACCCACCACTTTTTCAAAATATTGAGTGGGAGCGGGGAAGGCGACAGCCAACCCCACGGCCTCTACTATAGATGCAAGCACGTGAGAGAAGGGTGACGCCTCGAGCCGTTTTGATTCTGGCCCCCTGCGGGTGGTGTTCACCCCTATCAAAATTCAAGGCTTGGTTTCCGAAAGGATAGGATTTCTGGTACTCGTTGAGTCACTGACCGACCCTGCGGTGGCATACTCGGGGCGTACTTTAAGATCCGATATAGTAGGTCACACTTTTTATGGATATTTTCGAAATATCTAGGCTAGAAAAGGAAGGTAATCAGTGATTAAGGTCCGGGATGTCTGATTCCCGTGAGATGTTTGATTCTCGAAGATTAATCATTGAGAGAGATTGTCTCGGTTTAACCGTCGTCGCCTCTTTACCGACCCCGCGGCGGCATACGAGGTGTGAGATTAAATCCTTGGAATGGTAGGATAGACTTTATAGTTTATTATTCCTAAAATAAAAATCTAGTAGTGAAAATTTAATTTTGAATTAACTTTCTGTCATGTTTATTTACAACTTTAATCTCTAGACTACTGAACTGTTAGAAATAGGACTTCATTAAAAATGTGGAAGTAACAAGTACGTTATAGTTATCAACAGAATGCAGTTAATTTTTCGGAAAAGATTTCTTCTCTTAAGCCTTTAAAAACATAAGTGACATAGTATAGGTATGTCACGGGTGTCACTCGTGTTGAATGAGAGACGACCTCTTAGTTTACAATAGATGACATAGGACTATCAGATAAAATTCATTTAGTGAATTTTAAAAGTGTAATTACACAACAAATTTCTAAATTGAAAAATTGGAAAATCATATATATAAGGCGTTGCTAGTTAGACGGTATTTGGAACCGATAAACTAGTGGGAGCCTTAGCCTTATGATTTGTTGTTTTTCTGAATTATTAGAAATGTGTAATAGACTGCACAGGAGTTTCTCCATTTATTGGAAAAACAAGAATAAAGCGTTACTAGTTAGACAGTATTTGGAACTGATAAACTAGTGGGAGCTTAGTTCTGGAGATTTTATAATCTTTGAAACATCATGAACAAAGCATTTCTAGTTAGACAGTATTTGGAACTGATAAAATAGTGGGAGCTTAGTTTTGGGGATTTTCTGATCTTTGAAAAATCATAAATACCAAGTGTTGCTAGTTAGACGGTATTTGGAACCGATAAACTAGTCGGAGCTTTGGTCTTATGATTTGACGATTAGAAAAATCGATAGTCCAAGCAAGTAACACTAAACATCCCACAGTTCAAGAGTAGAGTCTACTCAAACGAACTGCTAGTTCAAGACTGTTTCCATCTAAGGAAAGTCGAGAATGGGAAAGAATGTTCATACGTGTTAGTCATCTAAACTAAGTAGTTTTAAGGCTAAACCGGAAAATTAATAAATTGGAAATTAGAGGATAAGGAAAGTGATTTCGGATCACTGACCAATGAATCCTTAGCTATTTTCTTGAAAGCTAAAGTTCTTTGGAAGAACTAGGTAGCTTTGCATTAAACGATAAACAAAATAGACAACGGGCAGTTATTTCAGATAGACTAGTAGGAGTGATATAAGGAAATGAATCTCGGATTCAATTCTTGAGTATCACAGAAAATTCATTTTCTGTTTTTCGATTCGCTTGAACAAGCGTATTCATTTTCAATAGGATAATTTGTTTGTCTTATTGACAATAAATATAACATTCGTAGCACGAACCTAAGACTCGGACTATTGTTTGATAAAGTCAGAACCACTAAGCATTGCTGAAAAGGTATTAGTAACGCATCTTAAAATATATAACCGCAAATGGTTTCCATATTTCGATAAACGCCTCTTTCTACTCTATTAATTAGTGTATGTTCCATAAAGACAAGGCTTAGGGTGATTCCTATCTCCCAGTCAAAGGAACACTGTCTCAAAGGAACAATGACTAAGCTTCCTTTCAATCGGGAAAGGGTAATAGATTTAAAGAAGTTACATAGCTTGTTCATATCAACCTTCGGGGTCATATGAAAGATACAAGCTAGTGGGAGCTTCTGAGTAGTGACATATTGTCTGATAACTACTCGAAACTCCGGTAAGTTTATTCAAAAATATTTGGAGGAAATCTCTGATTTCACCAGAGATAGAGTATTCCATACTCAGAAATAGGTTGTTGCGTAGTCTTCGGGACTGATGCTCGGCCTGCCTCCCAGTGAAATGTTTTCACTAAGGGATACACCATAAATTTGCCTTATATAGTTATTGATGTGCTACAATACGCTGCTGAACTCATTTAAGATATTGGTTGCAAAATAATGGTTTACGTTGTTATGAAAAACCGAGAAGTCTACCAAAAAGATGCCTAAGCATTTGTGGATAAGGAGTGAATTCGGTTCACCCCACTTCCGTAAATAGAGGCATTTAGCACCAAGTGCTTGAAGGTAGGACTGGCAATTTTGCATACACGTTCAGGTTGTGAAGTATCTTAATGCATTGAGTAAAGGTTGGTTATAAAACTCGTAAAATCAGAGAATGACGGCTATCTTGTCAAACTCGGTCGATAGAGTCTATAAATAACAACCTTGGATCTTGAAGTATTTGTACTCAAGATGTTACTAACTGATGTGTTCAGTCCACATCCAACACCGGCAGTTGGTGATAACACTAATAAGAACTACTAAACTAGATCAGTATATCAATCCACCCCGAACGCAGTGGGAGTATGGTTTGTCCATTACCCATTGCAGGACCTTACGGTCTATAAGGTAGATTGATGACCTATAGTCCTTCGTGGGCTATATAGGATCCTGATCATAGAGGTTGGTTTAAAAGCCATAACCCTGTGAATGGAGTTTGATACTCCAGTTCTGTTGGAACTCTTGTAGAACCACCTGAGTATCTCAGGCCTAGTGGGAGTAATTGGAACTACACGGAGAAGAGTCGATTGAATAAGAAAGTTTAACTTTCACCACAAAGCTGAGTAATTTAGGGGTGATTCCCTAAAAGGTAGAGAGTTAACCAGACCGTGATCTCTCTTACCACTCAGTCTTGCTTGATTTCGTCAGAAAGCGGGAAATAGGGGTGATTCCCTAAGACTTCCTTGCCGAACAACGGAATCTGAATTCATTCAGAACATAAGGGTTTTAGCTAAGAACAAATAACGGGTTCGTTACAAAGCAGAAAATAGGGGTGATTCCCTAAGACCTTTTTGCGAGACTAACGGTATCTTAATTTATTCAGAAAGAACCTTTGGCAGGAAGCCTGCCATAGCTTATATCCTTTGGGGATTAAAGCAAACCTCTAGGTCATTTCAAAGTCATATATTTTAATATGTGGACTTGACCGAATGTTGATAAGTCTTTTGTAGACTTGGCATCAATATTAGTAAAGTAGTATGTAGATTAGTGTTTGTGAATGGTAACACTGAAACAGTTGGAAACAACAAGGGTGTGTTATCTGAAGTCAGAGTCTGACATGCCATCGGGATTCATTCTAAAGGATTTGATTTGCTCAAATCCGTGAGAATCGATCATTGGCAATCCCATCCATTCACATGGTTAAGATATTCTTGCATTTATGCAACATTCAACGATGTAGTCTACCCTACCTCTCAGGAATGGTTAGCTAAACCTGAGGATGAATACGAAATGGGATGTTTAGTGAATCCTCAAGTATCTTCCGGAGAATGAGGAATAATATGCTAGTATATTCAGGTGCAAACTAGAATATAAGTGATAACGCTGATTCTGACTTTATGTCGAATTAAGGAAGATCGTTAAGTCGATCTAGTCCTCAGTGTTGAATCAAAGGCATATTGAAATCATACCACCGGATTAGATGGAAATGAGATCTTTCGATCCTAAAGATTGACTCAAGCCGACATCCTACCTGATCAGTGTACCAAGTCACATGGTATTCGGATTCTGAGTACGCGCCGGGTCACTGACCTACCCTGCGGCGGCACACTCCGGTCGTGCTTGGAAGGATGAATTACTAAGATGCGCTTGGAGGGTACAGATTTGAGGGATTCGTCTCACTTGTTTTGAGCAAGTGGGAGAATGTTGTAGATACAGATAAATAAGGGTGTGCTCTAAAACAATTAATCCACTTGCCTTTCGTGCAAGTGGTAGATTGTATGGTGTAGTGCCCGAAAGACAATTATATAATTGTTTTAGGATAGAATTAGTAATTCATCTTATTATATGCATGTATGCTTATAATTAAGACACTACTGAAAACCCTAAGTACCTCGTTTATGTAATCACATAACTCAGTGTATGGCTATACACAAAAGGATTGAGTTAGTGAAATGTACTTAAAATTAACTTAGTCCGTAGCGTTTATTAATCTGAGTATGGGTCTCATGATTAATTTGCTATTAATGCGCCCGAACACTTTAGGTGTGACGAGTCTTATCCGGTTTGTCGGTAATGGGGTACCTAGTGGGGCATTTATATATGATGATAATCATATAATTTGGACCGATTTGATTTGAGTTCTCGATATAATTCCGTAATCGAGAAGTCTTATCGAATCACAAGATGATCATATATGGATTAATCTTAATCCTGAGGTGATCATAGACGACTGCTTAGACTATGGTAGAGTTTGATGTGTTAGTAAGGATCACTTCGAAGTATGTGGTCCAACACTTCTCGTTGGCTCTATTCTGGGATGAGTGAGTAGTCCGTGCTATCACGATATGGAATCCATTCCTTCCCTCGGGAAGTAGAGAGACGAGTTCCCTTATTTGTTGACCCTAGAAAGGCGATCGATCGGCCGAGTTCATATTATATTGGATATGAACTAATTGATCACTAGGGGGTTAATGGTAAATAAGGATAATATGTTTCGAGAAGGGTTTACGGAAATATCCCGAATCGAAGTGAACAGTCTATGGAGGATTTATCCGTATGTAATGATTATATCAGTGGACGCTTTCAACTCATAAATTGAGTGTAAGTTATCTATATTCGATAGAGTTCAGTTTCGGGTTTATGGTGGTGTAATCCCGGAATTAATAGGTTGGATATAATTATTCTGTCTGGCGAATAACTTTATCTAATTTATTATAGCAACTGAATATGGGTCCATGGTCCCCGACGTGGCTCCCGAAATAGCATAATTGGATTTCTCGTCGTTGCACCTCAATTATAATTAAATGTTGGATTGGACTATTTAAATTGATATGTGGATTAATTGTTTAGTTGGACTAAATAATTAAATACACGGAAAATAAATTTTTCGTGGACTCGGTCCAAATTGGTGTGTTGACCTTTTGACCTCATTGGTCAAATATAGGAAAAATGCGTGGACCTTATTTGATTAAGGTTGGTGGCGCATGTTTTGTTATATTATTTAATTATTAGGAAATTAGTTTTCTTGGATAATTATTTAATGTGTGATTTATCTTTTATTTGTTAATTGATAATTCATGGAATATTAGATAATAATATGATTTATCTTAATTTGTTTGGGATAATCATTTTATTTATCTTTTATTTGGAAAAGGATTAATGTAATAATTATCTCTTAATTATTTAATCCTTGGAGGTTAAGTTTTACTCTCCTATATAAAGAGAGTTCTTCCAAGCCTTTTGACATACAAAAAATATCACGCCATATTGATAGAAAAATAGCTTGGAATTTTCGGCTATTTTCTTTGGGTTTCGAGTTGGAATAATCTTCGGGATTATTCCGGTAGCATATCAAGGAGGTCCGGCGGCGGGAAACACCATCCACTTGGTGTTGCTGGGAGACACACGTTGGAAGACGGTGGCTGCTCAATCACGTGTTCTTGGAGCCTTTTTGTTCTTGGAGTTAAGCACCATAAAAAGGTAGGCTCCTATACCCCCTTGTAGGTTTAGATCTTTAATTTATGTTCTTTGTTTCGTTTAGATCTAGATCTGATGCATTCCGCTGCGTAATCGGGTCAATCCATGATTGATCCGACGATATTACTTCTAACAGCTAGACCGGCCTTTTTCCTCCCTCACAAACTCACTATGGATTGCTCTCTATTTTACACAAGAACTATGAGCTCTTGTAATTGTGATGTACCAAAGAGCTTGACACCCACCTCTTATTTATAGTTAAAAGTGGCGCCCCATATGTGTGTAGAGAAGAAAACATTTTCCCAATAAAATAAGGAAAATCAACTAGATTGATTTATCTCTTTAATTATAATTTATTTTGCCAATATCTTATATTGAATATAATTATCTTATTACCATAAATCTATTTTTCCAAAATCAATTAATATCTTATATTAATATTATGGTAATCTCATTAATTAAAGTGCACAATCCAAGTGTATCTCATACACTTAAATGTGGCGCCCCATGTGCCAAATAATTGGCTTCCGGAATATTCTTTAATTAATATAATTTGTATATAATTAATATCTTGTATTTTATTTATTCATAATAAATAAATACCACCATAACCTTTATAGTCTAGAGATAAACTTTCATTATTTGGTTATCAACTATAACCGCATTTTAATCCGACTCGATGTTCATATGTGTGTGACCCGATAGGCTTCCGAATATGTTGGCCGTAGATAAAAAGTGCAATTTACTAAAATGCCCTTCATACCTAACGATCACGGGATAGCGTCTAGTAACACACCGTGACCCCCAATCATCGGAAGAGTCAAAAGCAATGACTACTACCTTTCATGTGAAGCAGTTACCGTGTAACTTACAATCCTATCGCTGAATTAATATCCATACGATCGTATCTCGAGTGTCAATACATTGACGATCGTATCTTATAATCTGGATATCATGCTCTCTCGGAATAACACATTTACTCCCACTTTGCAAAGATTCTCGAGAGCTAGACATTCCTTATAAGAAGGCCATTTCGGATATTCGATCCCAATCATAGGATACGCGATTCCCGGACGACCAATCATGTATACTCCGCATGCTTCAATATCATACCCAATCACTCCCGCATGATCGCCCCGTGGTTAGGAGAAATCTCAATAGTGTCAAAGCATGACAATCCACACCGTGATGCCATGAAGACTCCGGTCAAAAGGATAATTACACAACCGCCACATAGTGTGACTTTTAATGTAAGTGGGTCAGTCTAACGTACGCATTCTCTAATACACGTCCACGTACAGTCCAAGTGTCCCTACACTTCGATAGACGAGATCTATCCCTATCTTCTAAAAGATAGAAGACATCAAATACGTGCTAGTCTGATTATACTATCAATGTCCCGTTTGATAATATGTAAGACTAGAGACATTTAAGTACCAACCTAGTTATAGTGATTAGAGATCTCATCAACCACAATCACTATCATGGTTTCTCTATCACAGATTGATACTAGGGACGTTACTATATATATACAACAAATAATATGAAGATAAACAATATATAATAACATAAGTGCTTTTATTAATCATAATAAAGTTATTACATGAACTAAATAGACTGTAAATGACCCGATCCTGTCGGATCCGGTCCAACCCGATTGGGTTTAGGACACCTTTCCAACACTCTGTTGTATAGACCGTATCCAGACTTGACATATAGTTTGCCGTAGGACTATGGTCAAGTATTCAAGCTAATCGTGAGATATCGCATTTCAAAGCTGTAAAGCAAGTTTTTTGATATCTTCGGCACACACCTACACTTAGCCTTTGGTACTCACGAGGTTCATCATTTTCACTTATCGCTTACAGCAATGCCGATTATGGAGGTTGTCGGGTTGAACGAAATAGTAATAGCGGTACCTGTCGCTGTCAGATCTTAGGTGATAGACTCATTTCTTGGTTCTCCAAGAAGAAACCTAGTGTTTCCCTTAGTACTACTGATGCTGAGTATGTTTCTTTAAGTAACAATTGTGCCCAACTTCTCCGGATCAAGCAACAACTTGCAGACTTTGGCATGTCTGTAGAGTGTGTCCAAGTGAATTGCGATAGTGCCAGCGCGATAGATTTGGCACACAATCCTATTTTACACTCTCGTACAAAATGGTATCATTTTATACGCGACCACGTGCTAAATGGTATTATATCCATTGAATTTGTGGCCACTGTGCAATGGTTGATACTTTCACGAAGCCCTTACCCCAGGCCTCATTTGAAAAGTTATGTAGTGTCCTTCATATGGTACCTCTGTGATCCCTTTTTCTTAGTTTTCAAACTAAGAGAGATAAGCACATATGTAGGGGGAGCGTTATATATATTTCAAAAATTAATCAAAAGGGGTAGAATGTTGAATAATGAGCCCTGATTGCTTTTGAGATCGAGTAATTTCCAAATATGTCTTTTATATGTGTTATCTTTTATGTGATACTAATGTGCCATGAAGAGTTTAAGGCTTACATCATATGACAAACTTTTTGTGTAAAAGTTTTTGCAGGAAATTAATTTAGTTAAGTTTTTATTTAATTATTAAAATAAAAAAAATCTGAAATTAATTATATTATAATATAATTTTTACAGTTAATTTTGTAATAAAAATAATTAATTTAATTCCTTTTATTATTAAAACGCGTTTGGACAACACATTGTGCGAAATCCAGTCCAACAGGCCCAGTTCGCACCTAACCCGGGTCTGTTTACCCAAACCCGGATCTCCCACCGTTTATATTTTTTGAAATCCGACTCCTACCTCTTTCCCCATCTCCTTCCTAACCCTAGCCGCCTTCCTCAGTTACTCCTCCATGGGTCCTTGATATCCTTTGCATATACTACACCGTTTTCTCTCCCTTATTGTATACAACCTTCTTATCGCATCTTATGCCTGAATCTTCTTTGACTAATGGATTTTGATCTTGCGAGATTTCACCACACATCGTCTGATTTATGAGGGCTCTTGCTTAGGGATACGATCTCTATAATATCTTGTGATTTCTTTCCCTGATTTGTTCTTTATTGCTGATTCAAATAACAATACGCACTGATTTGCCATATTGTCCTTGATTACAGGCTTTGCCTTGATCTACTGTAGCCATGTGTTGATTTAGGACTCCCGAATCGGGGATTTCACTACCCCTGTTCACCAGAAAATCATTAATGCCTAAAGCATCACTGCTTTGACCTTCCACGTGCCGATTCAGTGCATTCAAGTCCAAAGATTAGAGATTTGCAGCCTTAACTGTGATTCTGGCTTGGGAAATCCGATTCACACTGCTGGGAGGCTATAACTAGTTCCTCTGGTAAAGTGGCTAATCCCTAGTCGTTCTCTCGAGTCAACCATAGATTGAGGGTCAATACTCTGCGAGGTCTTCGGTTTTGAGTCAGATGAGAACTATTTTTGGTTCCATGATGGTCTAATCCGCACAATGTTGGACCAGCCCCTGGTATAACTTGTGTCGATTAGATATGTTGTTAAGTGTTGACTTTAGTATCTCGGTCAATCTTCTAAACCAAAAGTCTGATTTTTTTGTTTTGGTCGAAACCGGATATTTTATTAAAAACAAAGAACTGTACAAACTATACAAACAAAGCTAAAGTAAATTACATATCACGAAAAACAACATCAAGACCAAGCTAGTCTAAGTTCTTGGGCTTGATGAATAGTTTCTGAGATGAAAATCATCTTCGGGGGTCGTGAGATGTCCGGAACGTGGTATTCTTTATTACGCCAGTGCCTGAGGACCAAAAGTCTACTTTGAATGATGGTATTAACTCCTATGTTATAAGTGCTATTTTGGGTTAATCATTGATCAATCAGTGTTCTGCAGTGGTCAATTTTTGTTTGTTGTGAAGTCAACTCACTTACACAATGTGTTTATACGTTTTTGATTTGGCTATAAACTTTCTGATTTAAATCACATGTGCAAAGTCCTTTATTACTGCACGAATGGAAACCCAGGACACTCACTTGTGTTTTAACTCAACCATTGAAACCTGCAATTTCAAGAATTCGACACATGTGTTAACTATGCCACGATTTATGAGTTTATTCTGCAAATCATTAGTCACTGAAGGTTCTCTATACCTTTAAGTGCTATAAATTGACCAGAACATCAATGTGGATTGTATCATTCGAGTATCTGTAACGCCCCGCTCCCGGATACCGAGCGCTTATCCGGAATAGAAACGTTCGGCGCATATAGCATTAAATAAATCTAACATTATACGCAAGCCTCTACGTCGTCGTATCAAATAAAAGCAAACGGAAGCTAAAAAGACTCGGGTAAAAACATAAATGCTACTAAAAATAGATACAACTATACTAAATATGGATAGTTAATTACAACGACGAAACAAAACAAAGACATATACAATACGAGATCTTAAAAGTACAAACCAAACTTACAAAAGTCTAGGAGTAAAAGGACAACAAGTCTAGTACAACCTTTACGAGGAAAAATAATATAAAAGCATCTTCAAGGCATCAACGTCATCAAGTAGTCGACTCTTGGTCAACATGTTCGTCTTCTCACCCCACAATGCATACAAAAGGAAATGCAAAGGAGGTAAGCACAAAGTACTTAGTAAAAGTGAGAAGCTAATGAATAACTAAGTTCTACAACAAATGTTATTATTGTGATTAATATTTAATTATCTTTATGAGACCAACTCAATCTAGGGTTCACTTCATGTCCATCAACATGTCATGACTATACGTTTCTAGCTTAGCTTATCTTGGTTACGTCAGCACTCAAGGGCACTACGCGAGATGTTTCCACCACGAGATGGTGCCAACCGACAGTGACTTGCACTATTGGTCCCGGGTATCCCCGGTATGCATACACGTCTGGATGTTGGCGTGGTAACTATTGTAGTAGGCAACTCGTCTATCTCTATCTTCAAGAAAGATCGTCAGTAGCACTCTTCCAACTCTTGTACATCTTGGTTGCTCCTGCAGACCTATGTCCTGAAAGCTTGAGCTTCCCAACTGATCCACGCTTCTGGCACACTTGACTTCTTTCGATCTCGACCTATATCATGACAACACAAGCTTTCCGTCAAACTGCAAGGATTCCAGCTGTAGGGTTTTTGATACTTCTCGGGAAGGAGAACCATGCATCTTCCATAATTTTTCTCTGACGATCTGATCCAATCCTTACGCCAGTTAGGGTTAGCTTGGGAAAAATAAATAAAATTGAAAAGTGACAAGTTGGGTACCAGGATGGTATGTCAACTTGGCAAGCCGGAGAAAAGGCAATAAGTTCTCAAAACAAGGGATGTTGCATGGGTTATAAACAGACAAGATGATTCAGTGTTGAAGAAAGTTGAAGTTGGTTTCATGCCGAAAATAATGGGGCATCGGTTCATAATACAAATGATAGCCTCCAAGAGGAAAAACAGTAGGACACCTTGCAGATGAGATTCTTTTAAGAGTGTGAAATTCTGCAAGATACGCTGGTCTGCAAAGAAACTCAGGCCGCTTGGAAGGAAGATAATGAGGTTTTGCATAAGCTCTCGAGGAGTGGGGATGTTAAGAGAAACATCACATGATGTTCTTGGAAACATTCAATGCAAGTAAATTATTACTGGACTTGAGAGCGTTTGGCAAGACCTTAACCGTTAATGGTTCTATAAATAAAATGGTTGTTGGTGAATTAAGGACGTTCCCAATCCGGATGATTGTTGTAAAGGGCCCAATCCAGAATCGTCACCACTTCTGAACAAGTGAATCATACCCTTAGGAAGCAAAGGAGAATACACCGTATTTTTTAAGAGCAAGCCAGAGAAATAGACTCCGGTCGTATGATTGTTGTAAAGGGATCACCCCCTAACAGAAAACAAAGCATAGTTCAAGGTCGAGCACTAAGTGGTTAAACAATAGGGAATTCAATAATAGGGTAAGAATCTCAAATTGAAGGAGTTATGGAGACAAAACGATCACACCAAAAGGTCTCAGAATTAAAATAAAACTTGTTAAGAAAAATTCAAAGTTTACATTATTCAAGAAGGGTTAAATTATTACAAGATGGAAATGAAGAATAGAAATTCCTCAAGGTATTGTAAGGGAAAATCAAAGGTTTGAATAAGTAAGCGGTAAACAAGATTTTAAGTGAAGAGGAAAAGACACTTAAGAATTATCGGAAAAAGTTTGATTTCAGAGAATCAATCCAAACTTCCAAAAGAATGTGAATGATCATTGATGATCCAATTCAAGGGTTCAAAGTTTCACTACTCGAGAGAAATAGTACACGACCAAGGAATAAATGCTCAAGGTTATTCCATGTGGAAATGAAGGGGTTAAAACAAAATTGGCATTTCAACCGATGTAACAAAATTATAAAGAAACGCCAAAACAGAAGAAGGAATGCTGTAAGGTGTGTCTGGCGGTTCATGGCTCTAATTGGCCTGAAGGAGATTTAAAACTGAGGGGTACGAGGCACATTTATCTGTATCCAAATTAGAAGTTTAGTAATTCAAATGTTGATTGGCTAGATAAGTTTGGAAGGCATCTTGGAAAAGACTACCTTCTGCTTGAAACTGGTTTGGCATAAATTGCTAGAATGTTAAGGGTAAGTAACTGAAAATGAATTCATGGTAGGCTTAAAATTTGACTTGCAAAAGGAGATATGCATACCTTAAAAGAAAAGGCAGCATTAGGTGAAAAAGTTACAACATCGACACTACCCTTAGGAGGGGAGCTGAGAATGAACACAAGTAAGAAAAATGTTCTGACATCAGAAGGCTTAGTCAAATTTGAATTTGAAATGAACGATGGGAGTGCAACAATGTAGAACTTTGAAGAGGACTTGTTTTCTTGATTTGAAAAGTAAGAATGTAAGAACTTGTTTAGAAGAAATGCTTGTGGCGATATGTTTCTAAGGTAATTCATGACAACAAGCGGAGAGAATTTGTTGAGATTAAAGATATCAAGTGAGGGGTTACATGAGAAATAAATTATCAGAAAAGTTATTATTACAAAAGGGCATGAAAAGGGTCTGAAAATCAAACATGGCATGTTGAAGGATAGCATAATGGTCCTTGTTTACAACTGCAAATAGAAACACAATGTTAACTCTACCAACATCCTACAAGAGACCTATCCCAGGGAAAGACCACTTCGGAAAAACTTCATAGATATAACAATCATAACTTATTACTCTCTTAGCCCAAACTCTAAGTCAAAGAGATGAAGGAATCCTTTTAGGCTATAGTATGATATTTACCACGGATCTGACATTATCAATTTGTACAGCCCAAACGAAAAGGAATTTGAGCACGATCCAAAGAGTTTTCCAGGTGATATAAAAATATTATAATTTTTGAATGAGAGTAAGTCAGTCAAAAACAATTTGTTTTGACGATTGCACAAGCTGTCAGAATTTCCAGATTAGTAAACACTGAGTTGCATTGCGAATCTAGATCAAACGAAAAGGAATATGAACTTAACTCAAGAAGGAAAGTTGTAGATAAAAGTGTTTTCTGCAATATATAAACAATTCAGGTCATTTGAAGGCGTTTAACCTATTCAAAACAGAAGAAGAAGTGAAAGTGTTGCTGCAGATTTTCTGGACAGAGTGTCAGGCATTAACATGAATTTTATGAACAATCCATAACAATTATCGAGTTTCTGTAAAAAGTGAAATTATAGAAAACATAGTGATCTATCTTGCTGAAAATTTTCAGAATTTTTGGATTAGGGGAAATAGCTTTACATGAAGGGAAAACACGGAAACAGAAAGCATTCGTTCGTGTTGGATAGAGCCAATCACGGGGATGATAAAACTATGTGTCAAATGAAGAAACCTTTAACACTAATTGTTGAAACGAGTGAGAAGTACTTGGTAAATATACAATTACACATGGAGTTCGTGTGGAACCCATCTCGAGAAAAACAAGGTCAAGGAATTTTGGTAAACATAAACCAAGCAATAGTGAAAAGAGAGAGTGTAGGGTTTGAAAAGTTGAATCAAATATAATTCTCTACAAAGTTAGGCCAGGCCGAAAGTAGATTATATTTTCGAGGTGTAAAAAGACGTGAAGAGATTACAATAGGGAAAGTAAGGAAAAAGGAAATAAACCAAGAGAACCTCGACTTTATGGTGTAGGCATAAGACTCCGATCCCAAAGCTTTACTTAAAAGGGTTTCACTTAATCCAATGTGACAAGTTATGGTTTGGAAACTTCAAAGGAAGAGAGGGTTTCTCCAAAGGGTTCTAGAAGGAACAAAACCTAAGGGAATCAGACACAAGATGTGAGCTAAGAACTCGACTCTATCTTCATCTAAGAAGACTCTTCACTTGGTCCTAATGCAACCTAACCACGGTTTAAGGATTCTTAGTCTTACGGGGCTTTACCACCATGATCAAGAGAAAGTAGGAAGGTTCTAAAAGGTCTAATTGAATATTATCTTAGACGAAAAGAAGCTTAGGACGGAAATGACTCTTCGCTCTGATACCAACTGTAACGCCCCGCTCCCGGATACCGAGCCCTTATCCGGAAGAGAAACGTTAGGCGCGTATAGCATTAAATAAATCTAACGTTATACGCAAGCCTCTACGTCGTCGTATCAAATAAAAGCAAATGGAAGCTAAAAAGACTCGGGTAAAAACATAAATGCTACTAAAAATAGATACAACCATACTAAAGATGGACAGTTAATTACAACGACGAAACAAAACCAAAGATTTCCACAATACGTGATCATAAAAGTACAAACCAAACTTACAAAAGTCTAGGAGTAAAAGGACAACAAGTCTAGTACAACATTTACGAGGAAAAATAATCTAAAAGCATCTTCAAGGCATCAACGTCATCAAGTCGTCGACTACTCTTGGTCAACCTATTCGTCTTCTCACCCCACAATGCATACAAAAGAAAATGCAAAGGAGGTAAGTACAAAGTACTTAGTAAAAGTGAGAAGCTAATGAATAACTAAGTTCTACAACAAAAGGTTATTATTGTGATTAATATTTAATTATCTTTATGAGACCGACTCAATCTAGGGTTCACTTCATGTCCATCAACATGTCATGACTATACGTTTCTAGCTTAGCTTATCTTGGTTATTTCAGCACTCAAGGGCACTACGTGAGATGTTTCCACCACGAGATGGTGCCAACCGACAGTGACTTGCACTGTTGGTCCCGGGTATCCCCGGTATGCATACACGTCCGGTGAAGTCCCCCTGCCATTTTTCCGCTAGTCGGTTGTAGGTTGTCCACCTAGCCGGACGAGGCACATAGCCGATATTGACATGTGCCTAACCAAAAGTGACATGACGTTTAAGCTTATTACTATGCAAGTATGTATTTATTATTTGTTGTTAACTAGCCACCTAAGTATTTTCAAATAAGCTCCCTCACACCTACTTCTCTCTTTCCTAGACCACTAGACACGGACAAGGCCTAGCAATTACACTGATGACGGTCAAATTATACCCGTAAATGTCATCAACATTATCCTTAAATCGAGATTAATAATGTATATTTCATATTAAATCACTCATTTATATTTATTATTTAATGTTAAGTGATTATTAATATGATATTTGGTATTTAGTTTGTTTTTATTATTAAAAGATCGATTTATTGTGCGATAAATGCGATTTTGTAGATCACGACAAATCGAGAGGATTAATGTCATTCAATCAATGGTCTCAAGATAATAGAGGAAGAAAATCGGAGCATTAAATGAAAGATTAATCGATCAACACGCAAGCGTGCAGTGGGGAACAAGTCAGACAAAGAAACGCGTTTAACACGTGTAAAAATGGCTCGGTCGACCGAGCCTATCCATTCGGTCGACCGAGAGTGTCGGCTCGGTCACTTACGGGATTTTCGCGTGTATATCTTCTAGATCCTCCCTAGGTCGGTTACAGCCTCTATATAAGCAGCAGCTACGAGAATTGTAATATACACCAACATATACCTTAGAATATCATTCAATAAAATCACTCTATTCATATCTTGATTCAATGTAGTTTATTGAGGGTGTTTCCAGCAATTTAAGGGCTGCATTATGTAAGCCTTTATTTTCTGTTTCTTTTCTTTTAAGTAATTAATTCCCCCCAATTATGCTTTATTGTTTGAGTTAGTTAATTCATAGCTAGATGATGTAGATCTAGGTTATGTCGTTACGGATGTGGCGAAGCCTTGTCTATGAGGATCCTATAACCTACGTCACATATTTAGTTTCTATTCATGAATCTACTTGATTTAATTAATGCGTATCTATGTTAGTTTATATGAATGCTTTACGAATTACTGTTTAATCCGTTGTGTATGATGAAACGCTGAGAGATACGTTCGGGGATGTAATGCGGGGACGAAATTGATTCGGGTGACCGAATGAGTTCACTCGGTCGACCGAGCCCACCTATTCGGTCGACCGAGCCCCGTTTTATCCGTTAAATAGCCATGTCTTTATGGTTAGGTTAACTTAACGAGAATTTATTATCTCGGTAGGTATGGCTATGGCTACGTTACTCGCTTAGTTTAATTAAAATGTGTAAAAAGGAAATACCAATATAAAACTCTTAGGTAGGCTTATGAATTGATCTTCGGACGTTCAGCGTTATCTAGGTAGGTTTATATTTGGGGATTGCTAGCTCCTGATTATACATACGTCGTAGATTAGCATGAGACTATAACTTGGTAATTGCTAGTTGGACGAGAGCTTGAGTAATCGTTTAGGAAGTACGCCTAACCACAGGAATGTTGCCTGGACGAGGCGTACGGTTAATATCGGCATCCTTAGAGTCATAAGCGTGTGAATTATATGAGATGGAGGCACCAAAAGGCGAAGTCACGTAACAATACCACAGTGATCTAGTGACCTACCGGTGCTAAGTCAAGTTAAAGAGGATGACTCCCGTAGCCAATCTAAGATAGATACAAACGGATTGACGAGTTAATAAGTTCGGTTTATTATATAAATTATCTAGGTCCAAACGATAAAGACTATAATTGGGGAGGTTAATTACGTTGTGTCGAGTCGTGTCTTTACCTTTCTTGTCTTATGTTGGTCGTAGACCACCTCTATGTCCTTGACATGTTTAATTAATTGTTTGTATATAAGATGATCCACAATTGGTTCCCTGTGGGATCGACCTTGATTCACTATAGCTATACTACGATGGGCCTAGTCCTCTTGCTAGTATTGGTTTATGGTGGTCAAGTATTTTATAACCGATTGACCCCGATCATACACGAGACATTGATGAACTCTAGTTTATCAAAGCACAAGCCCTTTCATGCTCTTCCGACGGTCCCGAACTTCAACTCCCTTGAAGAGTACATTCGGTGCCGGAACTAAACGCATCAGAAACTCAATCAAGGCTTGTTCATGTTCATTTAATGTTATTAAATCAAGAATTAATATTTAAAACTCATCTCGTAGCTTAAAACCACACTTTTCTCAAACTAAATTTGAATGTGTGCGCATTGCACACGAAAAGCCCTAACTTGACCTTTTTGCACTTAAACGTCTTCTACCCAATTCCAAATATATTCAACATAAAAAATACTCAGAAAAACAGCAGCAAGAATGTTCTAAACATCCTATAGCATATCATAGACAGTAGCTACATAAACATGATGTCTAGCCACCAACCTATACCAAACTTAACCTAAACATTATAAAACTATAATTATTCATTAGGAAGAGCCTCTTACCTTAATTGCAAACAATCTTCAAAGCAAAACGCCAAGTGACTCCTACAACTCTTGATCCTCAAACCCAAAACCTACTTGATCAACAAGTAAGCCCTAAAATCCTATTTTTTGTAAAAACCGAACTGCAAAACTGTGTAAGACTGAAGATTATCTGGATTACTTGCTGTGAAACTATTTTTAGAATAATCTCCGCTCTAAGACAATCGTGACTACTCATGGCTGCGAAACAGAGCTACGGATTGAAAGATATGAATTTTTGAATAATTTTAGAGTCAGTTTTACGTTTTGAGTCCCTCTGGTCAGTTTTATTGGACGTTTTGAGTCCCTCTGGTCAATTTTATAATTTTAGGTTTTGCATAATTTTAGAGTCAGTTTTACGTTACGTTTTGAGTCCCTCTGGCCGGGGAACCAACGGTCAATTTTATATCTAAATAATTTTTTATTCATGTCGTGTTTTCTGTTTTAGAGTCAGTTTTACGTTTTGAGTCCCTCTGGTTGTCTGCTCTGTCTGAAAATTCCAAATTCTAATACAAAAAAAAATAATAATAAAAAATAAAATTTATTCGGTCGACCGAGAATTTATACTTTTTTTTGTTCTTGTTCTGTTCTGTTTACACGGTTTATAATTTGTGTTTTTCGAGTCTGGAATTTCGCGTGTCTGTTTATCTCCGTATGTTTAATCCGTAAGTCTGATAGCAGCATGGGAGACCATGTTAAAATCAGTCTACGGTCTGTTTTGTTTTTCTTCTGTTTGCAGAAACCAGGGAAGCAATAATCTGAGTCAGTAATTTTTCAAGGGCGCTGAGAAAATAACCCAGCAAACATGTGGAGCTACGAATCTAAGATGGGAAAAGCGATGGAAGCAATACCTTTAAAGCACCAAGATGGCTCCGAAAAAATTTTAAAGGCTTAAATTCTTCGTGGTACAATGTTGAAGGCAAGGTACTACCCTTTTTTTTGCTTATGTTTTATTACCTTTTGGTTTTTTGAGCATAAGTTAGCCTATACTTGAATCTTAGTAAGAATCTTAGCCCGGAGTTGGTTTGTAAGAATAATTTTATTAGTGTGGAAGGTTCTGCCCCCAAATCTATCTCATCTAGAGGGTGTAGGGAAACATGTAGTAGTTGAAGGAAGCAGTGAATAAAGAGTTCCTCGTAGTTCTGTTAAAATCTCATGGTCCTATGCATGAAATTGCTTCTACCGGCCGGGGGAGCAACAAATTGTGTAGTTTAAGCATTCACAATCTAAAGAAGACGTTGAGTTTTGAGAGAACACAATCTTTCGCTTTCGTTGAGTTTTATGGTGATGGCTTCTCGGTGAACCCACCTTAAACGAAACGAGATTACGCTTTGGGTGACAATTTAGAAATCGCGAATCGCGGTACATGGGTTCGGAAATGGTCTAACCATGGTGGGCGAGTTTAACCGAGCCTCGGCTCAATCGACTCCCCTCCACGTGTGATGTACGTTACGAGCGGTTCAACAAGACTTAGCATAGCCGATAAGCCTTCAGGCTAAACGGGGCTTATCTTGACGGATTGGCCTGAACTGTCACATATGTTCCAACGAATAAGACGGCGTAGGCTTGCCTACATAACCGACTTTATTCGGAGTACTTAGATTCATTGTTTCTTATTGTCAAGGCCAAAACCGTAATTTTAGCCGAGTTTCTTAGAATTCACTAATTCCTAAAACGAGAGCCGAGGTAAGAGCTTTGGAATAAATGGTATGGATAAATGCCGTTTCCTAGGTCTCACAACCAAGGGAAGGGTATTAATTCGCAAAAGTGACGAGCCCACCTCTTGTAGTGCTCAGAGGGTAATGTCCGACAAGCCGTGAAGGATGACTGACAAGGATAACTTTTGGAAAGTCGAGCTGAGGACTTTAAACTCAGAACTACTTCTTGAAAACCCTTAGGATTTCTTTTTAGGATTATAGGTTTTGTTTTCTTTGAGTCAAATAAGAGTAACGTGAAATATGTTGAGGTTTTTTATTTTGCCGTGTTCCGATGGCCATTGGGCTAAGGATGTGCAAAAAAAATTTACTCAATATAGGCCACGTGAAATAGAGTTCTGTAGGAGAGTCAAGAAATTGCTAAAGAAAAAGAAATTTAGCAATCAACCTTAATATGGAAGCATTAAGAGAGCTTGAGAATTACTGAAAATGTAACAGAGAATGATTGGTGCGAACAAGAACAATTTTGGACAACTTCCAAAATCTTTTAGAATGGTGATCAGAGTGAAAATTCAAAGTGGTGCGCAATTCATTCTGCAACTACCCTTATCCTTTCATTTATACCTTTTCACCCTTCAACCTTTTCGATCCTCTCACCAATCTGCCCCAACAGTTCACATTTCTAACCATTCTTTCATCACCTCTCTTTCTTTCCATCTGTTTCACTCTCCCACCCAATCTCAATGCCTTAACCATTTTCAACCCACCCATAAACACAATTTCTTACCCACCCTTTATCTTTTCTTCCCAACCTTATGTGTATCTTTTTCTAAACCCATTATACTCTCAACCTCCATTTTGTTTACACAATACCTATGTGTTGCGGAATTTGAAATATTGCTAAGCCTTAATGATTATCTTTTATCATTTTGATTTTCATGATCCTAGTTGAGGTAAGTGTAGCTCTGACCCTAGCTAGATTTTAAAGGTTTTTGGTTCGATCAAAGTACAACTTATCTTTCTACCGGAAGTTTTAAATTTCACACTTTTCCGTCTATTTCGGCATTTCTAGATGATAAGTTTTGTTCTGAACTATCACACCGATCTGACCTTGTTGATGACGGTTATGACTTTTACGTGATACACTGGGTTATTAGTAATTTCGAGGAGTAGCTACATCTCCCTAAGTTGTTGATATCCAATGCACGCTAGAAGTTTCTGCGCTAAGTATTTGATTTTATCTTTAGCCAATAGGTCACATTGTATCTGTTATACCTTACGAAGTGTCTCTTTTACTACATAGCATACAAGGTTGATCTAGTCACCCTCGTGTTTTCCCACGTCGGGTAATGTTTTTTGATCTTTGTCTTCTCCACCCGGTTTTAAGAATATTTAGGCGGTGGAGGTTGTAGATGAAGACCACCATCTTTAGTTGCTTGTTTATTTTTCTTTCTATTTAGTATTTTTCTTGTCTTTGGTTGTATAAAATAAAGTGGCTTAAACTGTTTTTAGGTATTTATACCTCATTACTGCCACATTATTTTATAACCTCCATATACATGGTGTTATTAACGGTTTCGTGGAGTTTGTCTGCTTTTACAGGTTTTCACTTGCTTCTCCACAACGTGCTGAAATTTACTCCGATCTTTTTCCTTTACTTGAGAGCCGTTTCCAGAGCTAAGTCTTTTTCTTAACTTCTCATTTATTTTTGTCATTGAGGACAATGCCACGTTTAAGTGGGGGGTAGGAGACTTAGCCATGTTATGTTATAATTGAAAATTGAATGAAACGGCACATGATTGAAAAATTTGAATAAATACCATATTATGTATCTCGTACCCTTAGAATTGTGAGTTCCTAGCTAAGAATTGATAGGAAAGGAACCAAGTTTCATGAGTACGTGATCATTTTATACTTATGTTAAGTCAATTTAAGGATATTCATGCCCGTTTTTGCAAGTAGTTATTTATTATTCAAATACTCAATGAATGAATCGAATACCGCACAAATCATAATAACTGAAGAAATTATGTGTACATTGCATAGATGATTGGTTATGTAAACTTAGTGTCAATATCTATCTGCCGATGCATTCTTATATTTAGCCATTAAAGCGGAGTAATAAGCTTGAGACGTACCTGTGTTTTAGCAAAATGTTAGACACTGGGCTTGTAGTAACATTACCAAAGTAGCCCCGCGCTTGTGGTAATATTCGATGCTATACATGATCTAAGATAGGGGGATACTCTAAAAAGTTTTCTTCCTTGAGATTAATAGTATTTGAAAAATATGAAGATATGAAAAAAATATTCAACTCTTTAAGAGGCTTTGAGTAGTACTCGGTCTCCAAGTCCAAAATCCCTATAGATACGCTCTTGCTTATTGCTCTAGTGCTCTAACCATTGCGAGGCATAAGAAGTATGAATGCGAGGTTGGTAGGTTGAGATTGCGAAGTTAGCATAAACTCGATCTTGCCACGAATATATAAAACTAAATGCACATGCACACATCACTTCGATTCATAGTCGGTAGTGAATAATGGATATCTTATGAGCATGACTAGTATGAGTTGACTTGAGTTTCTTGTGTAAGTATGATTTGACCATAGAAAATGTTGTCTTGGGGAATGACTTATTGATGCTTTGTTCGGGACGATCAAAGTCTAAGTGGGGGTAGTTGATGACGGTCAAATTATACCCGTAAATGTCATCAACATTATCCTTAAATCGAGATTAATAATGTATATTTCATATTAAATCACTCATTTATATTTATTATTTAATTTTAAGTGATTATTAATATGATATTTGGTATTTAGTCGTTTTTATTATTAAAAGATCGATTTATTGTGCGATAAATGCGATTTTGTAGATCACGACAAATCGAGAGGATTAATGTCATTCAATCAATGGTCTCAAGATAATAGAGGAAGAAAATCGGAGCATTAAATGAAAGATTAATCAGATCAACACGCAAGCGTGCAGTTGGGAACAAGTCAGACAAAGAAACGCGTTTAACACGTGTAAAAATGGCTCGGTCGACCGAGCCTATCCATTCGGTCGACCGAGAGTGTCGGCTCGGTCACTTACGGGATTTTCGCGTGTATATCTTCAAGATCCTCCCTAGGTCGGTTACAGCCTCTATATAAGCAGCAGCTACGAGAATTGTAATATACACCAACATATACCTTAGAATATCATTCAATAAAATCACTCTATTCATATCTTGATTCAATGTAGTTTATTGAGGGTGTTTCCAGCAATTTAAGGGCTGCATTATGTAAGCCTTTATTTTCTGTTTCTTTTCTTTTAAGTAATTAATTCCCCCCAATTATGCTTTATTGTTTGAGTTAGTTAATTCATAGCTAGATGATGTAGATCTAGGTTATGTCGTTACAGATGTGGCGAAGCCTTGTCTATGAGGATCCCATAACCTACGTCACATATTTAGTTTCTATTCATGAATCTACTTGATTTAATTAATGCGTATCTATGTTAGTTTATATGAATGCTTTACGAATTACTGTTTAATCCGTTGTGTATGATGAAACGCTGAGAGATACGTTCAGGGATGTAATCTGGGGATGAAATTGATTCGGGTGACCGAATGAGTTCACTCGGTCGACCGAGCCCACCTATTCGGTCGACCGAGCCCTGTTTTATCCGTTAAATAGCCATGTCTTTATGGTTAGGTTAACTTAACAGAATTTATTATCTCAGTAGGTATGGCTATGGCTACGTTACTCGCTTAGTTTAATTAAAATGTGTAAAAAGGAAATACCAATATAAAACTCTTAGGTAGGCTTATGAATTGATCTTCGGACGTTCGGCGTTATCTAGGTAGGTTTATATTTGGGGATTGCTAGCACACGATTATACATACGTCGTAGATTAGCATGAGACTATAACTTGGTAATTGCTAGTTGGACGAGAGCTTGAGTAATCGTTTAGGAAGTACGCCTAACCACAGGAATGTTGCCTGGACGAGGCGTACGGTTAATATCGGCATCCTTAGAGTCATAAGCGTGTGAGTTATATGAGATGGAGGCACCAAAAGGCGAAGTCACGTAACAATACCACAGTGATCTAGTGACCTACCGGTGCTAAGTCAAGTTAAAGAGGATGACTCCTGTAGCCAATCTAAGATAGATACAAACGGATTGACGAGTTAATAAGTTCGATTTATTATATAAATTATCTAGGTCCAAACGATAAAGACTATAATTGGGGAGGTTAATTACGTTGTGTCGAGTCGTGTCTTTACCTTTCTTGTCTTATGTTGGTCGTAGACCACCTCTATGTCCTTGACATGTTTAATTAATTGTTTGTATATAAGATGATCCACAATTGGTTCCCTGTGGGATCGACCTTGATTCACTATAGCTATACTACGATGGGCCTAGTCCTCTTGCTAGTATTGGTTTATGGTGGTCAAGTATTTTATAACCTGATTGACCCCGATCATACACAGACATTGATGAACTCTAGTTTATCAAAGCACAAGCCCTTTCATGCTCTTCCGACGGTCCCGAACTTCAACTCCCTTGAAGAGTACATTCGGTGCCGGAACTAAACGCATCAGAAACTCAATCAAGGCTTGTTCATGTTCATTTAATGTTATTAAATCAAGAATTAATATTTAAAACTCATCTCGTAGCTTAAAACCACACTTTTCTCAAACTAGGCTGAATGTGTGCGCATTGCACACAGAAAAGCCCTAACTTGACCTTTTTGCACTTAAACGTCTTCTACCCAATTCCAAATATATTCAACATAAAAAATACTCAGAAAAACAGCAGCAAGAATGTTCTAAACATCCTATAGCATATCATAGACAGTAGCTACATAAACATGATGTCTGACCACCAACCTATACCAAACTTAACCTAAACATTATAAAACTATAATTATTCATTAGGAAGAGCCTCTTACCTTAATTGCAAACAATCTTCAAAGCAAAACGCCAAGTGACTCCTACAACTCTTGATCCTCAAACCCAAAACCTACTTGATCAACAAGTAAGCCCTAAAATCCTATTTTTTGTAAAAACCGAACTGCAAAACTGTGTAAGACTGAAGATTATCTGGATTACTTGCTGTGAAACTATTTTTAGAATAATCTCCGCTCTAAGACAATCGTGACTACTCATGGCTGCGAAACAGAGCTACGGATTGAAAGATATGAATTTTTGAAGAATCGAACTCGACGGTTACCAAAAAGTAGGGCTAAACTGAAAACTTACGAATTAGGGAGATTTTGTTTTCCAAATTTGCGTTACGTTGCAGTGATCGCTTTTCTCCACTGCAGCATCTTGAAACGATGAACGGATTGACCACACGGTTGAAGTCTTCGTTCCAGGTATCTTCTGCGTTGCTCTTCATGTTTGTCGTCGTTCTCCTCTCTTATTTTTCAAAACTGCCGTGATAAAATAAGAGATTTTGGGTTTATTTTTCCTTAAATAGCCAACAATTAATTCCATTAATTAATTAGCTAAATCCCTTTTTTCCTTATAATTACTTTCCAAAACTGTTACTTAACTCCTTTTAATTAAGTAAAAGACAAATAATAATTAGGTCGCAGTGAATACACCCAATTTCTATTTTACCATTTTATGAAAAGTCGGGATGTTACAGTATCACTCTTTGAGCAATCCTACATCCACATCAAAAACATGTTCTTTTTTGTTTCATAAGCAAAAAAGAGTTCCTTTTTCTAGAGGAGCAAGAACTGCCTGCAAGTTTGAATATCTTGGCCGTTCTTGGCACTCTTGAAAAGCTGTGTAAGCACTTGACTGTGATCAAGGATTCAGTGGATGCTTGCTATGGATGTGACGACCCTGATCCGGATACCGAGTCCTTAACCGGAAAAGGACGCCCGGCACGTATATAATTTAAATAAATCATATATATACATAAGCCTGACATCATCAATAACAGAGAACAAGCGGAAACGAAAACAAAGACTCGGGAAAAACTTTAAAAGATCACGACAACGATCGACAAGTAACACGGGGCTACAACTAAAACCAAAATCCCAAGAAAAAAAAAACACAAGGTTGAATATCCATTCAACTATTACAACTCTTTATTACAAACCAAGGTACATCTATCTTATCTATTACAAAAGGAAGGAGAAGATTCTATACCGATGATACAACAACAAAAAGAAAGGTAGACTTCAACTGCTGGAACTTCGGGAATCACTCTTAAGCGATCTCGAACTCAACCTACAACAAAACCACCTTCTCGGGGTGGGAAAAACAACATACTAAAGGGTAAGTACAAACGTACTTAGTAAAGGGTAGAAGCAATCGAATCTACACCTACAAGTAAGACAAGGATTAACATTAATAACAATACTAGTAATATCACAAGGCAAGTCAAACAATCATGATTACATATATGTTTCACTCGCTCACCACACTCTACTAGTACTCTCACTAGTTGACTCAACCACATAAGACATTTGTTACATGTTGACCAAGGGTACTAAGAGGAATGAGAACGTGCATCCGAACACATTCAACACCATCAAGTGGTATGATGTCAAGATCATGTGGAAGCATTGCACAAAACTTGGATTCGAGCCATTTCGTATGTCAATGATTCCATGTTGCGGGGTTGAAACGTACCTCACCATAGATCAACACGTTTTAGCTTTTAGACACATCAAGTACTTATTTAAGTGGTTAAGCATTCACCAATAGATTACACATAAAAGGCTTAAGGACTCTAAACCCTAGACGACCTTAGATCATAGCTTAGCACATTGCACGAAATATTAGATTCTAATCTAATATCCACGAGGCTAAGAAATAAGGCTTCCGGTGATCCCGAGTATCTCCCCGCGAGGGTCTCCACAAAGTGCCGAGCCGAATACACCGTAAACCGAACCTTTAACTTCGTCATGTTACATTTACGACATTGAACTCAAGTCAACATCTCATAAGGCTAAGTGTAGAGTGTTCCAATGCTCCCCCGTGAGACACGGTGCGGAGCCAAAGCCACTAGAACACGTACACCTAACATTACAACACACCACATAAGGTTTTACACTAAAGCATGCTTCAAAACGGGCAGATCGGGAATCGAGATGAATTCCGATCGACCTGAAATTTTTATGGTACGTCCAAAACTCCAAGTTGATCAATCTGAACGGTCGGATTTGCTTTTCAACGGTTCCAACTCTCCCGAAACCTTAAAAATACATTACAACACACCACATAAGGTTTTACACTAAAGCATTTCTCACACAAAACGGGGTCGGGAGTGGGCTTGTAAGTGACGGGCATACTCCCCGAGCATTACGCCTGAGCGGGGAGTGGGCTCGCTCCTTTCGAAGTACTTCGAGCACTCTGTTCCGGTCGGGAGTGGGCCGCATCATCCGGGCGTGGTCCCGAGCATCTGTTTCATTCTTTTCGGGTCAAGAGTGGGCTGTCTCTTACAGCGTGGTCCCGAGCTTGCAAATTATCAAAAACAAAAACTTTCAACTCGTTTCCATAGCGATTTTGCCACCACTTTCAACACTAAAAATCATACCAAAACATGCTAGAGTCTTCACTAAACATTATCATACTTATTCATATCAAAAATCTAGATCTAAAACACGAATTAACACATTTATATTGCGGTTGAACACCCCTTTACCTCAAATCCTTAGACCAAGTGATGATTCTTCAAACTTGAGCTTCAAGAACACCATGAAGAAAGCTTGAAGATTCAACCACCAACTCGAAAGCTCGCAAACAAAACAATGTTATACGATCATTGCAACCTTTAAAACATTTAAAAGCTAAGAAAACACACAAGAACACTTATAGATCTAGAAAATGGGTTTTCGAAACTCTTACCCGATCGTAGAAACACATGTATCAAAACGAAGCTCTCAACAAGGGATGCATTTTGGTGAAGACGGTTTGTGATTCCGACGGTCGGATTGACCGGAAAGGCGGAATCTCTCTTCTTTTTTCTCTCTTTTCTTTTTCCTCTCCATTTCTCTCACTCTCAGCCTCAGGAAATTTGGGAAAGGTAAAGAAAAGGGTTTTAGGGGTGAAGGGGTATAAATAGAGGTTGAATAAATTCCCGTTTTGCCCTTAATAAAAGTCACACCTTCAAAATACCGTAAATGCCCTTTAACAATTATATTGAATCTATATATTTAATAAAATATAACCCATTTAAAATTATCGATATGCACATGAAATCGTAAAAAGACTATCATACCCTTTACGCAGATACGGGGTATCACAATGGAAGTCTACAGCACAGAATCAATTCATACTTGATTAGTAAGTGCCTACCTTTCTTCTGTTTTTACAGTTTATCAAACTTTGATAATTTGCGATAGAACAATGTGTTTGTGAACTCCTTGTTTGTCTGTGTTGTTCAAATTATCTAGATTAGTTAGTGTCTAATATCTAGTGATTTACAGATTAAGTTTTGATCTGTTTCTATGTCAATTTCATTCGGGTTTAAATTTGTTGTAAGCTAAGAAGGAAAACCCAGCTTGACTATGAATTGGCTTGATATACCATGTTCACTTCCTTATGCATAAGGCTTAGAATATTTGACTTCTTGGCTAGACTGCAAATTGATCCTTGAAGTAAAAGTTGTCTAAAACTGTGCAAATTTTTTAGTTTGAACAGCAATTCGATAAGTTCTGGAAAGTTTGATTGGGCTTAGTGTGTCTTGACTTGATATATAAGGACTTTCACTTTTCACTTTCAGATTTATGTTTCATGATCAAGTTGGCCCTTGGATTGAACCAACTTGGCAACTTGGATTGAATCAAGTTCGAAAACGTAACCTGTCTTGATAAAAATCAAATCATATGAACACGTATAACACGCAAGCAAGTAACCAATTAAGTTATCTTCTACAACTGGTTAATTATTACTTGTGTGGTTTATCTGTGCTAAATTGAAAAAGAGCTGCACAAGATGCATCGGTCTAGTGGTGAACTAGACTATAACGTCTCATGGAGACAAGTGTTCGAACCCCGTTAGGGGCAAAAACAAAAGAGCTAAAAATCCTCATATATTTTATTCACCCTCTTTAGAGTATATTTTGTCCATATATCAATCCAACAGGCTGTTGACGTAGTGCCTTAAACCCAATCGGTTTGAACCGGATCCGACATGGTCAGGTCATTTCTACTATGTTTTTATATTTATACATATAATAAATGACTTCTCTGTTATTATATATGTGTTCGTTTAACGAAACCAATTATGATATGGTATGTATGATAATGTCCCTAGTGTCAAACTATGATAGAGAAATCATAATAGTGATTATGACTGATGAGATCTCGACTCACGTTAAATGGTTTGATACTTAAATGTCTCTAGTCGTACGTGCTATTAAATGGGACATTAATAGTACGATAAGACTACCATGTATTAGATGTCTTATATCTTATGAAGATAGGGATAGATCTCGCCTATCGAAATGCAGTAGTGATTGAGTGTGATATTGAAGCATCCGTATGATTTATGTTGCTCGTCCGGAATCGCGTACCCTAATGGTAGGAGTAAATGTCCGAAAGGGCCATCTTATAAGGAATGTCTTGTTCTCGAAAGTCTTTGCAAAGCGAAACTAATTTTTACTTCGAACGAATAGGATATCCAGGTTATAAGAGACAGTCGTTAATGTTTTGACACTCGAGATACGACCGCATGAATATTATAACAGTGATAGGATTCTATTTACACGTTAACTGTTTCACATGAAAGGTAGTAGTCAATTCACGTGACTCTTCCGATGATTGGGGGTTATGACGTCTTTCTAGACGCTGATCATGCTCGTTTGGTGTGAAGGGCATTTTGATAAATATACTTTATGCTTACGGCCAACATATTTGAAAACCTATCGGGTCACACACATGGACAACGAGCCGGAATTAAATTGTGGTTGTAGTGATAACCAAATAAGGAATTATTTATCCCAACTATAAAGTCTTATAGTGATAAATCAATATTGTGGTATTTACTTATTATGAATAAATAATGCAATATATTAATTATATTGATTAATTAAATAGGAGGAAGAGGCCACAAGGACAAAAAAATTAATAAATGAGTCTGGAAGGACAAAAGTAACATTTTCACGATTATAAAGGACAAAAATCACAATTGTTACATTAAAATTGTTACTTCACGTGTTAATGTTACTTTGTGTTTCACAATTATTACTTCATGTTTACTATATTCCACATTTGTTATTTCATATTTGTCACTTCATAATTGTTACTTTTGTCCTGATTAAATTATAGTTTCCTTCTATCCCGGTTTTTTGGTAATTTTGTCCTTCTGGACAAAAATCTAAATTAAATATACATATTTAAATAGCGCAATTATAATGTGTATTGGATACACATGGATTTTGCAATTTATACACACACACACACACACACACACACATATATATATATATATATATATATATATATATATATATATATATATATATATATGTTTGAACTTTACGGTGTTTTAGCTCCGAAATCGGTTTAAGTGTAAATGATGAACAGTCAACTTCAGGCCTGGATTCCGATGAGTTACAGAAAGAATTTTTGGGGAGCTAAAAACAGTTTTGGAAACAACTAAGATAGTAGTTGATGTTACGCTTTTTAATAACTCGATTCCGATATCGGGTGGATGGAAATTAATGTCTAAAGGTATAGTAAAATGTGTGGAGTGTTAATGAATAGTGTGTATTCATTTGTCCCACATTGGAAAGAGACTCAAGTGAAATCACTACTTAAGGAGTAGTGTGGCACTTAGAGTCAAGCCCCAAGGGGTAAGAGAATCTTGTGATGGATGAAAGACGTAGATGCTTGTTGATTCTAAACTCCACACACGCACACTGCCGTCTTTTGGCGGACTCGGGCTTGGCATGAGCTTGGGCCAATATATTCTTTTTGGGCCAGCTCAACAAGAATAATTCTGAATCAAATTTGCAACTGTTCGGTTCAGTGCATTGCACATGTTTGAATGAATTGAAGCAACAGTTAGAAAATTGAAGCATCAGGAGAAATTCAAAAAATTCATAAGCAACAGTTTGAAATTGATGTTATGTTTGTTCATGATGAGAAACCAGAAAAAATGCCTCCAACTGAAATTCTGGACATGTGCTACTCTATAATCTCTACCTATATATAGACAAAATCCTGAAGGAATGAAACACATACTTTCACTGCATACACAATATGCCAAAATTCTGCATTCTAACATTTTGCAAAATCAAACAGACATAATTTTTCTTCAAACACTTGCATAAGTTAGAGATGATAAGGTCCGATCATGTTTAACATGTATTTATCCTTATTGATGTGAATGGCATTATTATTACTGGTTCTTCGAATTCTCTGGTTGAGCAGGTTATCCCGTATCTTGGTCAGCATTTTCCGGTTAAGGACTTTGGTTCGCTGTCCTATTTTCTTGGTATTAAGGTGCTCCCCACCTCCGATGGTTTATATCTCACTCAACTCAAGTATATTTTTAAGCGTCTGCAGTGTGCTTCTTTGGACAAGGCTAAGCCTTGTCACACGCCTATGTCGGCCTCCACCCAGCTCACTCTTAATGATGGACCTCCTTGCTCTGACCTTTCTCTTTACTGCACCAACATAGGCGGTTTGCAGTATCTTAGCTTCACGCGGCCTGACATAACCTTTGCGGTTCATAAGGTTAGAAAATACATGCATTCTCCTACTGAAGCCCATCAGGTCACTGTTAAATGCATTCTTCAGTATCTCAAGCACACTATCTTGGATGGTCTCTTTTTCTCTCGGCGTTCCTCTTTCACACTTCGGGCTTATTCTGATTCTGATTATGCCACTGATCGTGATGATCGTTGCTCTGTTGGGGCATATTGTGTTTTTCTCGGGGATAAGTGATGAGACCGTATTTTATTAGATTTGTTCTGTGCTGATTATATATGTTTTTTGTCGGGAGATGCTCTGTCCTGGGTATGTTTTTTTTATGATTTTCAGGTTTTAAGAGCTCGGAAGAGATGATGGAGTAATTCTGGATGTATAAGGAAATATTCGAATGTTTCGCTGGAGAATGGAGGAAAGTGCCGTTTCAAGTATCGTGAATTTCAGTTATCGCCTATGTCGAGACCTCGAAATGTTGAAGAAAAGACAAAGTCTATTAAAACCGACCGTGGATTATCGCTATTTATTCACATCGGGCTTTTAATATTAAAAAAACCTTCATTAGTATAATTATTATTATTACTATTTTTATTATTGTTATATAGAAATTTTAAGTAAATAATTGTGCTTGACCCACTAGAACTTCAGCCTCTGGCGTGAATTGTCAGGAGAACAAAGACAAATAGCTTTTATTTGGGAGAACAAATAGATGCTATGGTTTTGAATAAAGAAAATAGGGAGTTTTGGTACCAGTAACATACGGGAGGAGACTGCGCATCACTTGGGTGCCGGCGACTAGTTATTGTAATTTTACTTTTCTTTACTTTATTTTATTATATGAGTTAGCTTTTCCTTTCTAGTAAATTGATTATTGAACTCTCAATTTCATATGGTTGTGAGATCTAATTGTTTTTCTCCTCGTTTGATTATTAGTATTTGTCTGTTTTCAGATTTCATATAGGATTAAAATTATTCGTTTAATTGTTGGCGTGCGATGATTAAATGATTATTTTGATCTAGTACCAAAATCCACTGTTGGTGATTTAAGTTTAATCACGAGCCGTTGAGGTAATCGGGGTTTAGTACAAGGATGAATATACTTGTAACACTTTATTATAAGTTTGGAGGTGTGGAGTACACGCTTATGTAATGTGTATATAAGTATACGGATGGAAAATAAGCATGTATGTTCAGGAAAAGTCACTTAAAGGACCGAAAATCCGGTTAAAGGACTAAAATCTCGTTTTGGGGAAACGAGAGGCGCCCGCCTATGAAGGCGCCCGCCTATGGCTTTACGGCAAGGCTAAAAGTCGATCGAGTGTTTGGCTTTTTTTCGATGATCACAGGCTGGCCACAGGCGCCCGCCTGTGGCCCGAAAGCAGTCCTTTAAGTGCCTTTTGGCCTTTTTAAGGAGTTATGACCAAATGGTACCTTTCCACTTGGGTTGTAACCTATAAACTCGAACTTACAACTAATTTTCTGGATTCCAAGAGCTTTTTACAGGCTTCTTACATTGTTGAATAAAACACACAACAAATGTATGCATCCTTGATCATATCATATACATAGAACACTTGCAAACTTTCTCCAAAGGTATTCTTCATCTTTTGAGCCTAAAGATCGAAGGGAAAACGTAGTCTTATCTCACAAAAGTATTTGTGTTACCCTAGGCTTCAGATAAGGGGCAAATAACTTTTGTAGGAAAGTGTTTCACGATTCTACGTTCATATCAAGAAAAGCAAATTTCTGAGTTTTAGTTTTTCTGCGTTTTATTCAAGTTCGACATTGTTGGTGTTCTTCAAAACCCCAAAGTTATCAACAATCTACAAAAGTTATTAAGCTTACAATGTCGGTTTCGAAATGAAGAGTTGCCTTTTTCAGAATTTTATCAAAGGTTGTGTCCTAGTATTTTGGGCATAACTCTTGATTCAGGAATCGGTTTGAAAATCCGGAGATACCGTTAGAATCGTGGCGAGACGAGGATCGCAGTGATATCAAGTTTGCGGTCTGGTTCGATGTTTACAGTTGTCAGAAATTCTGAGAAGTTGCTGCGGTTTTTTGATTGATGCAAAGTCGATTATAATCTTTTGGTAAGTAAAAGTTCATTGGAATGACTTTGTAAAAATTCTTTGTGATGTTGCTATGACTACGGATGAATGGTATATATGTTTATTTACATTATTTCATGAAAGTTTGTGGTGTCCAAGAACAGTAACTACAATCAATATAAAATTTGATTGTAGTGTCTAAGTTTTGTTCTTGGATGTTGTTTGATCATACATATATGTTGTTTGGCTTGATATTTCTAGACATGATTGAATCAATGATGAAACTTGCTGCGTGTTTAATGTTTAATGTTCATTGATCTTGGTGATAAAATCATGTTATTGATTTGTTAAAGAATGTATCGGTTTGGTGAAAGGATACAACTCATTAGAGTTTGTATTATTTTGAACAGTTATAACTTTTCGTTTAAAGGTAGTAACTTTTCAGTTTTAAAGGTTACAACTCTTGGTTTAAAAGTTGTGACTTGTTTGAAAAGTTGTGATTCTTCGGTTCAGAAGGATGTAACTTTTATTTTGAAAAGTTGGGACTTTCCGATATAGAAAGTTGTAACTCTTGGTTGTAAGAGTTGTAGTTCTTCGGTTTAGAAGATTATGAATCCTTGGTTGGAAAAGTTGTAACTCATTTATTTAATAGATACATCGTTTATTTGCGTTACTTTGTAGTAATACAAGTGATGGTATGAAAATGATAGTAAATAACTATCATGTCCTCCAAAAGGTAAATGAAAAGAGTGTATGTTTTAATGAGTTTTATTGGACGATATTTAAGCATAAGTTTTAAGCTTTTGTTTATACTCCTACGCCTCCAACGAGTTGTTTGTTTGATAAATTACTTGAACTTTGGTATAATGAAATCCAAACTTGAGGTTTGGAGGTGTGAGGAGGTCTTGTGACTTTCCGAGATTAAGGTTAATTCCTTGAGTAAAAGAGGCATTGAAACTATGTTTATTGGAATTGCTATGCATTTCAATGTTCTTTGGTTCCATATAATGGATTTGAATGATTCTAGTACAGTTTAATCGTTGTTGAATCATGGTATGTCATCTTTGGACATTTATAATGTTGTACAAAGTTTGAAGTATGAAACTCCTACCAAGTGTTGGAGTGAAGGAAAACAATAAAGTTGTTTTCTAAATATGCCGGTAAAGCTAAACGAGAGCAAATGGTGCGGTGAATCTTTCAATGAAAGATGAAAGTTGATGTAAGTCAACATGTATAAATCTTGATTAATAATGTAAGGCTTTGTACGGTTTTAGGTATTGGTTATTTTGATACCTTGGCACCGGTTAATGAAATCTCCTCGGATAAATTGTTGTTGTTTGTTTTAACAACTGTTAAACAATTTTGTAATCCATTAAATGGATGGTAAAAACTTCGGTTTAGAATGGAGATTGGAATGGGCATTGTATTTGAAACAACTGGAGGGTCTTGTTATGTTGAAGTTAACATAAGGAGTGTATATGCTATTTTGGTTCAAGGTGCTAATTAAACTTGATAGACATCTTAGCTTGAAGATTAATTTAATTTAAAGTTGTTTGGAATACCTTGTTCGTAACTATTCAAATCTTACATATGTTTTATACTTTATATGTCTTATATATGTTTGATGTCTAAGGAAGTGACTTTGTCCTTTGATGTATGTTGAATACATGTTTGGTGTTTTGCTTTGGTTTAGTATCTATTCATGATACTAAAAGTGAAACATGCTCGATCTACAAAGATTGGATTTGCCTTGGAATATAAGGTGATGTAGTAGTTTACATTGTTGACATGTTGATTTTGGTATTAACCAAATCATGTTGTTCATAATTGGACGGTATTGTCATCAAGGCTTTAAACTACAGTCATGGGGGAGGTTTAAACTCTATAGTAAAATGAGATTCCTTCGGTTTAGAAGAATCCTCGGTTAACTAGTAATTTGTGCTAGGATGAAGTATCATTTATGAGCTTCTAAGTGCATAAATCTCTGGTTGGACTATGGAGTTGGATTTCTTTGTTGATGACTTAGAAGTTCGGAATTCCCTTGCAATTAATAACCAAATTCATCCTAGTTATCCAATGTGTTTGGCTAAGAAATTGTCAAATGTTACAATGGTGATCTAGACACCAATATATTAATGAAAAGTTGGATTGTGAGTTTATGACTCAAAGGATGATGGTGGTTGTTCAAAGAGTACTCATGATTTAGTCAATCTTGTTTGACCAAATATAGATTGACTTGAAACTTGGTAAAAAGTTTGTTATCGGGATGTGTAGAACCCATTAAATCTTTGGGGTGGGATACCCAATTCCCTTATGGTACAACGCCATAGGCAGAATTCAATGTGGAAGGCCCATTCTCGAAGATTTGGCACATGAAAAAGTCCCGAAAGTATGTGCATTACCTGTTGTGTAGGTGATACCTTTTGGAAAAGTGTTTCAGGTACATGATTAGAAAGATTCACATATATGAGTATGAAGTTTGGCCGCTTCAAGAAAGTGGGGTTGACTTTCTATATACTCTTGAATGGATATGGACACAAGGCCTGTTTAATTAGTGTCAAGAATAAACTTTTGGAGTTATATTAACTCGTGTATGTTATCTTCATGTATTCAAAACGTGTAAAGGGGTTCAATGCTTAGACACACCCCAATACTCGAATATTTGAAATGTGTAATAATACTAGATGGAAATTCAATCTTCGTGACATTTTCATTGAAGCATGAGTTGATTTGTTTTATGACAGACTTTGTTTTGCTAAACCAAGGATTACACTTAAATGGGGGAGGATTGTTGGTGATTTAAGTTTAATCACGAGCCGTTGAGGTAATCGGGGTTTAGTACAAGGATGAATATACTTGTAACACTTTATTATAAGTTTGGAGGTGTGGAGTACACGCTTATGTAATGTGTATATAAGTATACGGATGGAAAATAAGCATGTATGTTCAGGAAAAGTCACTTAAAGGACCGAAAATCCGGTTAAAGGACTAAAATCTCAGTTTTGGGGAAACAGATGCATAGGCGCCCGCCTATGGCTTTCTGGCAAGGCTAAAAGTCGATCAGAGTGTTTGGCTTTTTTCTGATGATCACAGGCTGGCCACAGGCGCCCGCCTGTGGCCCGAAAGCAGTCCTTTAAGTGCCTTTTGGCCTTTTTAAGGAGTTATGACCAAATGGTACCTTTCCACTTGGGTTGTAACCTATGAACTCGAACTTACAACTAATTTTCTGGATTCCAAGAGCTTTTTACAGGCTTCTTACATTGTTGAATAAAACACACAACAAATGTATGCATCCTTGATCATATCATATACATAGAACACTTGCAAACTTTCTCCCAAGGTATTCTTCATCTTTTGAGCCTAAAGATCGAAGGGAAAACGTAGTCTTATCTCACAAAAGTATTTGTGTTACCCTAGGCTTCAGATAAGGGGCAAATAACTTTTGTAGGAAAGTGTTTCACGATTCTACGTTCATATCAAGAAAAGCAAATTTTTGAGTTTTAGTTTTTCTGCGTTTTATTCAAGTTCGACATTGTTGGTGTTCTTCAAAACCCCAATGTTATCAACATCCACGTTAGGCGGTTGCCATAAAAGATTGGGTTTTAGTGGTAAACAACACATTACGTGCCGGTTCGTAGCCCGTAGGATTCTCGGTTGTGAAAATAGATAATCTATGTTAAAATTAGTCCGGTTGATTAATACCTTGAATTGGGTCTCTCAAACCTTTATGCTTCCGGGATTCCAAACTCTTATGACCGTGTCTAGAAGTGTCTTCCGGTTAAAGAATAATTAACGACCGTGTCTTGATTATCGAATTTAGGAGAGATTGGTTGATGCGTGGTTGCGGCCCACTATAACCAATTTATTAATAATTTAGCGAGTCATCCTTGAATCGATGATCAATCGTGGGAATTGAGGGAAAAATAATTAGTTAGCTGGAGTTCTTCTTCATTTGTTTTAGGGGGAATATAAGATATATACCTCCAACCAAAAATAGTTTTTTGTTTATAGCCCTAACTTTATTTCTTACAATCATAACCCCTTCAAAATACTCAGTAGGTCGGGCTATTTTTTCAAAGAGCTGGGGTAATTTTTAGTGAGGTCGGGCTAATTTTTCAAAAGGACGGGTTATTTTTAGTATTATTTTTTTTATTATTTTTTTATTTTAAAATTCCTATGTTTATTCCAAAATATTATAGTCAACTCTTTTACAAATTGATTATAAAAAAACATCTTTTACGAATCTCACCCTCACTTTCTCTTCTTCCTCAGTACACACTTTCACCATGGTACCCGGCCTTTCACTATCCACGGTTCGAATTTCAGGCCCAATTCGGAATTCCACAAAGTACTCGAAGATACGACCATCCGTTGCTAAAATTGTGTTGCAGTGATAATTAACTCACAATGTCGCAATGAATCGTCCTCCTTCACGGATCATTGCTCGTCAGGACTCGATTAGATCCGAAGTTGAACGAATAGGTTTAGTAATTGACTGGATGGAGAGGAAAAGCTGTTTTCTTTTGTTGAACAAATTAAAAATGGACAATTCCGTTCATTGCAACCAAAATGGACAATTCCGTTCAAATCATGATATTGCTGATCATTTTGGTTGAATTGTGGAGATTTTCAGAAATTTGATAGAAATAAATAGGTTTAGTAATAATAATTGACTGGATGGAGAGGAAATGATCATGATTTGAACGGATTCGTAGAGTGAATCTGCATTTTGCTTCAACGGGGAAAAGCTTGAACGTTGTCATTGACGCAGCCAAAAAAAAAAGAATGCAGATAGTGATCATGATGATGGTGCGCAGATTTAAAAAAAATAAAAAAAAGAATATAAAAAATAGCCCGGCCTCATTAAAAATTAACCCGGTCTCACTAAAATTTATTACGGCTATTTGGAAAAATAACACGTCCCTTTGAAAATATAGCCCGGCCTACTGAGCATTTTGACGGGATTATGATCGTAAGAATTAGAAAAAAGGGTATAAACTAAAAACTATTTTTAAGCAAAGATACATATTTTTGTTTTTCCTTATTTTATTTTCCTTTTCTATTTAGGGAACTAGATAAAAATATCCAAATATCTTTTGTTTTTACAAATTTTAGGAGAAATAAATCTACCGTTTCCTGTGGGTTTGACCCCTACTTCTACTATACTAGTTATAGCGTTTGTAAGTGATTTATCTTTGGTGGTTTGACGAACCACCAAATTTTGGTGCCGTTGCCGGGGAACGGTGTTAATTGATTTATTTCATTTGAAATTTTGTATATTGTTTTTTTTGTTTTGTTTTGTGTTACCCTTGTTGGCAAACATGTCAGGTTACAACTACACGAGTCCAATGGTGAATCATGTGTTAGATGAAATATCGTCGGATCAATCATAGATTGACCCGATTACGCAGCGGAAGTATCGGATCTAGATCTAAACGAAACAAAGAACATAAATTTAAGATCTAAATCTACAAGGGGGTTTGTGAGCCTACCTTTTTATGGTGCTTAACTCCAACAACAAAGGGCTCCAAGAACACGTGATTGAGCAGCCACCGTCTTCCAACGTGTGTCTCCCAACAACACCAAGTGGATGGTGTTTCCCGCCGCCGGACCTCCTTGATATGCTACCGGAATAATCCCGAAGATTATTCCAACTCGAAACCCAAAGAAAATAGCCGAAAAATCCAAGCTATTTTTCTATCAATAATGGCGTGAATATAGTATGTCAAAAGGCTTGGGAGAACTCTCTTTATATATGAGAGTAATCCTTGTCCTCCAATGATTCAATAATTAAGAGATAATTATTACATTAATCCTTTTTTCCAAATAAAAGATGAATAAAATAATTATCCCAAACAAATTAGGATAAATCATATTATTATCTAATATTCCATGAATTATCAATTAACAAATAAAAGATAAATTACATATTAAATAATTATTCAAGAAAACTAATTCCTTAATAATTATTATCAAAAATATGCGCCATATGTAAACCCCAAAAAAAATCCATACGCATCTTACTATATTTGACCAAATAGGTCAAAAGGTCAACACACCAATTTGGGCCGAGTCCACGAAAAATTTCTTTTCCGTGTATTTAATTATTTAGTCCAACTAAACAATTAATCCACATATCAAATTAAATAGCCCAATCCACTATTTAATTATAATTGAGGTGCAACGACGAGAAATCCAATTATGCTATTTCGGGAGCCACGTCGGGGACCATGGACCCATATTCAGTAGCTACAATAAATTAGATTAAATTATTCGTCAGACAGAATAATTATATCCAACCTATTAATTCCGGGATTACACCACCATAAACCCGAAACTGAACTCTATCGAATATAGATAACTTACACTCAATGTATGAGTCGAAAGCCTCCACTGATATAATCATTACATACGGATAAATCCTCCATGGGTTGTTCACTTCGATTCGGGATATTTCCGTAAACCCTTCTCGAAACATATTATCCTTATTTACCATTAACCCCCTAGTGATCAATTAGTTCATAACCAATATAATATGAACTCGGCCGATCGATCAGTTTCTAGGGTTAACAAATAAGGGAACTGTCTGTCTACTTCCCGAGGGAAGGAATGGATTCCATATCTGTGATAACACAGACCACTCACTCATACTAGAATAGAGCCAACGACAAGTGTTGGACCACATACTACGAAGTGATCCTTACTAGCACATCAAACTCTACCCCAGTCTAAGCAGTTGTCTGTGATCACCTCAGGATTGAGATTAATCCATATATGATCATCTTGTGATTCGATAAGACTTCTCGATTACGGAATTATATCGAGAACTCAAATCAAATCGGTCCAGCCATATATGATTATCATCATATATAAATGCCCCATTAGGTACCCTATTACCGACGGTCCGGATAAGCTGTCACACCTAAAGTGTTCGGGCGCATTATTAGCAAATTAATCTAGAGACCCGTACTCCGATTAATAAACGCTACGGACTAAGTTAATTTTAAGTATATTTCACAAACTCAATCCTCGTGTGTATAGCCATACACTGAGTTGTGATTACATAATCAATATACTTAGGGTTTTCTGTAGTGTATTAATATTGGCAATAAATGCGAATAAATAAGATGAAATAAATTCTGTCATTTATTTAAATAAAACAATTACAAATTGTCTTTCGGGCATAAAACCTAACATCATGATCAATATGGACACCGGGTGAACAACTTGTATGATGAGAGATATTATCCCAGTCAGCCGAACCATCAGGATTGGGGCTACACTTCTTACCTACAAGAGTACAATCCAAGATGGAATGACTAATCCAATTTCAACTATGGTGCCTCACAAACGTCTCAAGATTGGTCTACTTTCCAGCCGCCTAGTGAACAAGAATTATCAGTTTCTAATCCGGGTAATACTTTTGAAGAACTTATGAGGAGTTTTTCTACCACTATTGCACAAATTATCCAAACCGAAATGATTCCGCTGCAAGAGTTGGTAAAAGAGACTTCACAATTCAGAGAAGAGCATCTTTCTTGGGTTAAGAATATGCAAAATCAAATTGACGAGCTAAAAACTAAGGTGCATCGGCTTAAAGAACAAAGGTTAAAAACATCATCTCTTCATAAATGGTATGACGATGAAGACGACTATCCTATGATTGATCCGACACTAGAGATTGTTGAAGATGGTGATCAACCAAAGGGTGAAGAAATTCACATGGTATTGGAGAAGTTAGAGGATGATGTGTCTTATTATGAAGAAAATCACCTGGAGGAAGTTAAATTTGAGGAGCCGTTGGAGCCAAAAAGTGTTCAGATGACTGTGGGACATGCAAGTGAGCAAGAAGGAAGTAGTCTTTCCACTGGATCACTATATTATGAACTGGGACGTGGAAGCTCCTAATCCAGTTCATATTTTCTTGGGAAGATACTTCATAAAAATGCCGAGAGCCAAGGCACAACTGATTCTTTCTGAAGATGAGATGGATTGCTCACTCACTGAGAATGCAAGGAAGAATCATGAAAGAAAATCTATTCCATTTGACAATGGATAGCCGAGGTAATTATGTCTAGCCAAAGACATTAAGGAAATGCCTTGTTGGGAGGCAACCCAAAGAAAATAATTTTCTTTATTCTATTTCATTTTGGTTTTTAGCATGAATAAGTGAAAATAGAGAGATTTGCGTGTTTGGTGGAGGCTTTTGTCTGTTTTGCAGGTAAAGAACTGAATTCCGTGAAAATTTGTGAGGCGTTTATTTGAAGTTTATGTGTGGAGGCACAAGCTTGGGGGACTTGCTCAAGAAATGAAAATTTCAATTTTCCGTGAAGTCGGATCCTAAGGTAATCGGGAGGGGCTTAATCTAAAAAAAAAAGGGAAACTATGGGTAAACTAATTTCGATGTGATCATATTGATTTTAAGGTGTGTTTTTCAACATTTTTTGTCTAAGTGCTGAGAGTAAATAATTATCGATGTGATCACATCGAATTCAAAAATGTGTTACTACAATAAATGGATGAAAAACAGTGAGCGAAAAATAAATGATGTGATCACATCATTTAGGGGAGCTTAATTTCTTTTATTTCAACTCAAAAAAAAACATTTTTTTTCCTCATCAATTCATCCCACTCCCACCCGTTTCCTTCCTCTCTTTACCAAAAAAAAAAAGAGAAAAAAAAAATTCATTTATTATTCTCTCCCCTCCCCATAACTTTCCAATCAAATCACCCCCTCTTTCAACTCCCCCTACCCCGTCAATTGCTTCACCTTTTCTCACAAATAATTTGCCATCAGCATAATCCCACCCGTCCCATTCTTCTATAATTAAAAAAAATAATAATAATACCAAAATTTTTTATTTATTTTTTACTTTTTAAATAAATGTCTCTCCCACCCACAAATTTCACTTCCAACCCCTGACTTCTACCCCCACACACCTCCCACATTTTCATCATTTATCTCCTTCATCCACAAGCATCCTTGGTGCGTCCGAAATCATTCCAATGATCTTCCCTCCTGCACCACCCCGGATGCCATTGACTCTACGGAAATCATGATGGAGTCCAAGGCTTATTTTTCATCGCCCCACAATCCGAATTGCAAGGTATTCTCTTCATTTTTATTTTTTTATTTCTTTTTATTTTATCTTCTTTCATATTAGATTGGTTTTTTTTGCATATCATGCATACCATATTAGTTGCATATCAATCCATATTTTGCATTCTTCCTTCGACTTTTAACATACACTGGGGACAATGTATGATTTAAGTGTGGGGGGGGGGGGGGGGGGGGGTTTCTTGCATTTGCATATTAGAAGTGCTTCTTTAGGACATATTAGGACTTCATAAGCACCGAGTATGCCTTTGACGACACTTTACCAACTTTTTCATTTAAATTTTGTGTGAAGTAGTAATATTCAAACGGTAATTGACCGATACAAGCACACACTTTTGTTGATACACACTCACCTTATATCACTTGTTTGTGAACTTTGGAGTTAAAATCATTGAGTCCTAACGAAAATCCACTTAAAAGTGAGGATTTCACCTAGCCAAAGAGCGTCCTCACTCATTTTTTCCTTTGAGTGGTATCCACACATCCAATGTCATTCTAGAATTTGCATTAACATGTATTTCAAGACCACAATTTTTCTGGTTCAGTGCACTTAAAGTGATTGAGGCACCTAGGATTAACCCCTTCTAAACCCACTTTTGTTGGCCTACCCATATATTGTACCCCCTAGTGATCCCCTTCTAGCCTGACCCCTTCTTTGATAAAACTCCAGAAATTAAACCCATGGGCTTTTTTTTACGATATCCCCTCTTTTGTTGACCCTATTGTCATGAGATTGTATGAATAGTTGCATGAAATCTTGGAGAAGTACCTAGAAGTGTATCTAGATAAGTATGGCTCAAGATTATGTTATGAAGATGTATTATAAACAAAGTGATGAAAAGAAAGAAAAATATTCAAAAGAAGAAGAGAAGCTTACATTGAAGAAGTGTTTTATTTATTAAAGAAGTAGCTTGTTCTCGCGCATTTTTTGCAAGCTTCTTTGAAAAGTGTTGTTTGCACTTCTATTCTCGATGTATGTTGATAGATGTGATAGAAGTTGGAGCCACATTGTGTTTCAATAGGATTCGTTCTTGGCGACTATGTGATTATTGGTGTGGTTATTCATGCATTCTCATTGACAATTTAGCTCATATATTCCCTTTTCCCTACCTTGTTTTCAGTCCTAACCCCGTTACAACCTTGATAAAGACCTCATGATTTGTGCATTGGATATTGAATTTATAGTGGCGGAGATTTGATTGATATGCAAACTTATGATAATGCTTGGTTGTGTGTTGATTTTTGAGATGGGTGAATTGTCCCTATGCATTATAGTGAGAGTTTTACCCGTGAGGACAAGTTGAGACTCTTTTATTTTACCACTTTAAAGTTTATGATCGAGTGAGTTAATGTTAGTTGTATGAACACGTGTGTGTGGTGTGTCTTGTTTGGTTACCATTTGATTTGCATTATGCATATGAAGTTGATGAGACGGTTGGACGAGCGTCATTGACGGAATTCTTTTGGTGCTTGCATTCATGTAGTTTTAGTTCATTCATTTAGGATTTAGGTTCATACATTTTTCTTTTCTTATTTTTGGGGATGAGAGTGCATTGCTTGAGGACAAGCAATAATCTAAGTGTGGGGGAATGATGAGACCGTATTTTATTAGATTTTTCCTGTGCTTATTATATATGTTTTTTTTGTCGGGAGATGCTCTGTTCCGGGTATGTTTTTGATGATTTTCAGGTTTTAAGAGCTCGGAAGAGATGATGGAGTAATTCTGGATGTATAAAGCAATATTCGAATGTTTTGCTGGAGAAGGGAGGAAAGCGCCGTTTCAAGTATCGTGAATTTCAGTTTTTGCCTATGTCGAGACCCCGAAATGTTGAAGAAAAGACAAAGTCTATTAAAACCGACCGTGGATTATCGCTATTTATTCACATCGGGCTTTTAATATTAAAAGAACCTTTATTAGTATAATTATTATTACTACTACTACTATTATTATTATGGGGGAATGAGGGAGAATGACAAAAATATTTCATCAATTAAGTAGAAGGACAGTCTTTTGAAACTTTTGCATAAAGGACAAAACTATTTATCCACTATCGAAATTCACTTGTGTTCGAAATTCACTGTTTAAATTCACTGCCGAAATTCACTGTCGAAATTCACTAATTTTCAAAATTCATTGTCGGGATTCACCGATTTTCGGGATTCACTTTGTCAAAATTCACTATCGAAATTCACCGATTTCGGGATTCACTAGGGAGATTCACTGATTTTCGGGATTCACTGTTTGTCCTTCTCGCTATAAAAATTATGCAGTTGTCCTTCTCCCTATAAAAAATATATAATTGTCCTGTTGCTTAATAATATTTCAGATTGTGTCATTATCCCTAATTTCCCATATTATTATTATTATTATTATTATTATTATTGTTATATAGGAATTTTAAGTATATAATTGGGCTTGGCCCACTAGAACTTCAGCCTCTGGCGTGAATTGTGAGGAGAACAAAGACATATAGCTTTTATTTGGGAGAACAAATAGATACTTATATTTTGAATAAAGAAAATAGGGGTTTTGGTACCAATAACATAGGGGAGGAGACTGCGCATCACTTGGGTGCCGGCGACTCTACTCTTGGTATTGTAATTTTGCTTTTCTTTACTTTATTTTATTTATATGAGTTAGCTTTTCTTTTCTAGTTAATTGATTATTGAACCTTCAATATCATGTGGTTGTGAGCTCTAATTATTTTTATCCTCGTTTGATTATTAGTATTTATCTGTTTTCTGATTTCATATAAGATTAAAATTATTCGTTTAATTGTAGGCGTGTGATGCTTAAGTGATTATTTTGATCTAGTACCAAAATCCACCTTAGGCGGTTGCCTTAAAAGATTGGGTTTTAGTGGTAAACAACACATTACCTGCCGGTTCGTAGCCCGTAGGATTTCCGGTTGTGGAAATAGACAATCTAGGTTAAAATTAGTCCGGTAGGGTTAATACCTTGAATTGGGTCTCTCAAACCTTAATGCTTCCGGGATTCCAAACTCTTATGACCGTGTCTAGGGATGTCTTCCGGTTAGAGAATAATTAACAACCGTGTCTTGATTATCGAATTTAGGAGAGATTGGTTGATGCGCGGTTGCGGTCCACTATAACCAATTTATTAAAAATTTAGCGAGTCATCTTTGAATCGATGATCCATCGTGGGAATTGAGGGAAAAATAATTAGTTAGCTGGAGTTCTTCTTCATTTGTTTTTCTTTATTTTATTTTCTTTTTCTATTTAGGAAACTGGATAAAAATATCCAAATATCTTTTGTTTTTACAAATTTTAGGAGAAATAAATCTACCGTTCCCTGTGGGTTCGACCCCCTACTTCTACTATACTAGTTATAGCGGTTGTAGGTGATTTATCTTTGGTGGTTTGACAACCCACCAATAATCTTGTTAGTTGGCGCTCTAAGCAACACTTGACCGTCTCCAAAAGTAGCTCTGAAGATGAATACAAGACACTTTCAAATACTGCAGCTAAACTTCAGTGGCTATGCATCCTTCTTCGTGACATGCAAGTCCATCTCTCCTCTCCGCCTACCCTTTGGTGAGATAATATTGGAGCCATTTATCTTGCTCATAATCCGGTTTTCCAAACCCGTACGAAGCACATAGAGATTGATTTTCATCACGTTCGTGAATTGGTTGCTGCCCACAAGCTCTCTATTTCATTCATTACCTCAAATGATTAGTTAGGCGATCTCCTTACCAAGCCGTTGGCTCAGCCTCGTTTCACAAGTTTGAAGACCAATCTCCGTGTCCAGTCACTTCCCACGGAATTGAGGGGGCTTGTCGAGGATAATATTGGCAGTATCTAAAATAATTTTTATGTATTTATTTTATTATATGACTTGTTGGCCAAGTTGTTATAGGCCTATATATTTGTATCACCACTACACAATTGAATGAATGAAAATCAGTCGTTTTCGAATCATGTTAAGCCTGAGTTCTAATATCGGTAAAAACCTGTTTTTCATTTCTTTTCTTGTGTCCTGGCTGGAAAAATTCATTCATGTAACGTAAAGAAACCTATATGTTAGATAAATTAGTCTTACAGGACAATTAAGTCTTTTAACTATTTTTTTCTGTCTGTTTGGTTGAGGCTTTGTCGTCAATATCGTTAGGCGATCTTGTAGCTATAAAATGTCATTAGACATGGAGTTTTACTATGATAGTAAATAGCAAGTACTCAGTTTTCACATTCCAATTGGGGTTGGGGAGAGGGGGAGGGGGAGGGGACAGGGGGTGGTGGTCAGCCGGCATAACATTCTTTCTATTAATTACAGATTGAGGTAATTCGATTGTTTCATGGTCTAGGTGTTAGGACTTTGAATCCTATATCACGAGTTTGAATCTCGATGGAATATCTTTTTTTCTTTCTTTATATATTTTCAATTGTGTCATGTTAGCAAACAATATTTTCAAATGCCTTCTGAAAGTGAAAATGAAATATATTCTTTTTTCGTGGTAGATTAAATTTTATTTACCAAAATTCTAGAACTGTGTGTTTTTCATATTAGGTAAGATGTCTTCCTATATGGAGTCTTAGTAAGATACTATTGAAAATGTGTCCTAAACCAATCGGGTTGCTCCGGTTCCAATTGGGTCGGGTCATTTACAGTCTATTTAGTTCATGTAATAACTTTATTATGATTAATAAAAGCACTTTTGTTATTATATATTTTTGTTTATCCTTTTGAACCAATTATGTTATTGAATATATAGTAACGTCCTTTGTATTAAACTGTGATAGAGAAACCATGCTAGTGATTATGGTTGACAAGATCTCTAAACACCTTAATAGGTTTGATACTTAAAAGTCTCTAGTCGTATGAACTGTCATACAAGACATTAATAGTATGATCAGACTAGCACGTATTGGATGTCTTCTGTCTTATTGAAGATATGGATAGATCTTGTCTATCGAAGTGTGGTGACACTTGGACTGTACGTGGACGTGTATTAGAGCATGCGTACGTTAGTCTGGCCCACTTATATTAAGTGTTGCAGTATGTGACAGTTGTGTAATTATCCCGAGACCGTAGTCTACATGGCATCACGGTGTGGATTGTCATGCTTTGACACTATTGAGGTTTCCCCTAGCAATGGGGCGATCATGCGGTAGTACTCGGGTATGATATTGAAGTATGCGTAGGATACATGTTTGTTCGTCCGGAAATCGCGTATCCTATTAGTAGGAGTGAATATCCGAAATGGACTTCTTATAAGAAATGTCTAGCTCTCGTGAATCTTTGCAAAGTGGGAGTAAGTGAGTTGTTCCGAGAGAGCATGATATCCAGATTATAAGATACGATCATTGATGTACTGACACTCGAGAAACGATTGTATGGATGGTGTAACAGCGATAGGATTCTATTTACACGGTAACTGTTTCACATGGAAGGTAGTATACATCGCTTTTGACTCTTCCGATGATTGGGGGTCACGGTGTGTTGCTAGACGCTATTCCGTGATCGTTAGGTATGAAGGGCATTTTCGTAATTTTCACTTTGTGTCTACGGCCAACATATTCGGCCTATCGGGTCACACACATAAGAACATCTAGCCGGATTAAAATGAGGTTATAGTGATAACCAAATAAGGAAAGTTTATCTCAACTATAATGTGTTATAGTGATTAAATTAATATGGTGGTATTTATTTATTATGAATAAAATAAATACAAGATATTAATTATATTGATTAATTAAAGAATATTCCGGATGCCAATGTCTCGCTATGGGGCGCAGGTGGTAGTGTATTAAGATACACTTGGATTGTGCAATTTAATTAATGGTATTATCATATATTAATATTGGATATTAATAGATTTGTAAAAAATAGATTTATGGTAATAAGATAAAGATATTCAATATTAGATATTGACAATATCTTGGATATATTTAATATGAGATATTAAAGTAAATGAGATAAATCTAGATTATCAATTTTCCTTGTTTTACTAGTAATATGTTTTCTTTCTCATTAATCTACACAGAAGCTTTTCCCAATGGGATTGGGACACAAGGGGCACACCACCCTCTATATAAGAGAGAGATTGACTAGCTTTTTTGTACATCACAATTAGAAGAGTTCTAATTTACAAGATAAACTGAGAGCTTCTTAGAGAGAGATTTAGAGAGATACAAAAGGCCTGTCTAGCAATCGAATTTTTCTAGTAGCTATCCAAGGAGGATTCCGGCGAGGTGCTCATGTGGATATTGATAGAGGCCGGACACGTGGACGGCTTGCGCGCACTACTACTCTCCTTAGACGGTCAAAGCGTCGATCTTTTAGATCAAGCAAGGTAATCACCATCTACTAGCTCAACGTGTTTATTGTATTAAATGGAGTGAATCTTGTGATCGGAAATCAAATTTTAATTTTCATTGCGTTAAACTAGTTCCTAACAGTGGTATCGGAGCGAACTTCGAACTTAAGCAATAAGCACTAATTAAATTGCATAGTAGTAAATAGATGCATGATTTAATTCACAGAACAAATAACGAATAAAACAAAAAAATAATTAATTCGGTGGTGGGGCTGTTCGGCCGACTGGCGGCGGCACCCCACCTTGAACACGCCGGCGGCGTCGGCTGCCCTTGTGGTGGTCGGCGTCGGCTGGTGGTTCTTGGTGGACCCCAAAAAATTTTGTTTTCATTGTTTTGTGATTTTATAGTACATTTATATCTCTATGTTTGGTTGGTGTCATTTGGCTAACTAATTTTTCAAATAGTTTTGACCATTGGGATGCCACATGACATTATTTGGTAATATGATTTGCCTTTAAATAATCTGGGCCTTTCCAAATTTTGTTTGGAATAGGCCTTGACCATGTTCAAAATATTTGATTTTGGGAAAAGCCTAGTGACGATGCCAGAATTTGAACATACCCATGTGGCATCTCTTTAGTGGCTCGATATTAAAGACGGAGATGGATGCCGCCAGGTACTTTAGTGACCGGTTCGGAGTAGTCCGGCTGCTCGCCCTATCCTTTCTAGGGTGACCAGTGTTTAGGGTCGACCTCTAATAGTCATAAGCAGTTTCAGCCTCGCGTCCGACCTCCCAAGGTCGGACGCCATGTACACCCTGGTCAACTAGTGACCGGCCTTACCAGTCAGCTTAAGTTCCTTTCAAGCGTACCACTCTATAGGCACAAGGGTCCGAGCTGTTACCAGCTTTGCCGCTCCCTCCGACTCTCAAAGGTCGGCCGAAGGCCTCAAGTATCTCAGTTCGGGCAGTCTAAGTCGGCCAGAGTCAATCTCTAATCGTATTTCCCACGTGTGTAATAAGCAGATAGCTATGGAAAGAATCTTGAGTCATAAAGGCTCCAATCTTTATCACGTAACACGAATATTTGAAAACTATAATTATCTCCTATAATGGGGGGGGGTTAACAAATCATAATCCATTTTCTTAGGGAACACGCCAATCAGTGTCCATCACAGACACGCCACACACTAACTCTAGGGCACAAGCCCCTCTATATAAACCATCCCTAAGGAACTACGGAGACTTGATTCCAATTCCAACATTGGATACGTAGGCAGCTTGACCATCGTCAAGTGCAGTCTAAATCACTCCTAAAACACCCCCTACTTTCACGATTTTTCTGTGTTTCTGGAGCATCCTTAGGCTATCACTAAGGGAAGGAGCCTATAAGTTTATCTCGATGATATTTTGGATCGTCAATTGGCGCTAGAAGGAGGGCCCCTTTGCCTGATAGTCCCAGGAAAGCTTCAGAATCATCATGGGGACCACACGATAGCAAGCTGCCAACGGCAGCAACGCCAACAATGCTACTGAATCAGATGCTAACAACCAAAGCCCACTGCCAAAAGAGGTCTCTCTAGACACAACCCACCATAATTTGGTAGATCAAATTACGGCCTTGGATCACTACAAGAAAATCGGCTATTAATAAGAGTACTTCCCGTCATTAATTGTCCATTTCCCCTCATAAAAACCTTTTATAACGGGAAATTTCCTGTTATGGCCCCTTATTACTGCCTCCGCCGGTAAAGGTATTCAATAACGGGAAACTCAATCCCGTTATTAATAATATCGGACATTAATAATGGTATTTTCCTGTTATTAAAAATCATTTTTAATAACAATCTAAACCCTTATTATAAGGTAAGTTTACCCCTCACAAATCGTGATTTAATGACAGAAATAACCCCTTATTGTAGATTTATTTACCCCTTATTAAATTACGATTTGATAAAAAAAAAAATCATCTCATTAATCAGGATTCAATAACAACAAAATGCAAAATCAGGATTCAATAACAAATTGCCAATAGCAACTGCATTCAAGAACATGTACACTCACAGTACTATACAAACATCCACCTTTACATACTTTACATAAAGTCAAACTTCCATCAATAATTAGTGAAGAAAGGCTATAATGTAATATCCAAAAATAGGAAAAATAGATACACTAGAGAAAAATAGATACACTAGAGACAGAAAAACATTAATATTCGTAAAATGGACTGATAGAAGTATTCAAACATGCAATGCCTCATTTCATCTACTGCCTGAAGCTCACGAGAAAAAAGGACAGTACCTGAACAACATAGTTACCATATTGGTCTTGCGCAAGCATGCAAACAGACTGCAAAATTTCGTCCATGACTTTGCTCTGTGTTTGGGGGTCACGGCAATGCTCTAGAATCCTCTGCCCACACAAGGTCTCACAATTTCAGAATGACCAATTTTATATCCAACCCCGTCCAAATACACTAAAACATTTTCCAATTGCATTACCTGTATTACTCGGCATCCATAAGGGTGACTCGAAAATGTCACAACTTGATCATAAAATGTTGAAACAATAAACTGGATAGCATCTTCAGGTATGCATTCAGTGCATTTCTGAATGACATGATTTCCATTCTGATCCCTTACGCAGCGTACAACGCTACCCTCCAATTCTGTAACCATTTTAGTTTTCTGATCCAGATCAACAACTTCAAAAGCCTGGACAAATAGGGAGCAGTATTTTTTTATAAGCTTCCTACTAGGCTGCTGAATAAAAAAGCAAGACTCCTCATCCTGAGACATTTGTAGCCGACCATCTCATCAATGATCTTAAGGTATTAAACAAAATGTAATGTACATATACTAATGGACCGTTTGTTTGATGGTAATGTAATGAAATGTCATGTCGTTCCATTACGTTGTTTGGCTATGGTAGTAATGTAATGAAATCTCATTACAACGTCATGAAAAAAAGTCCATTGTCATTACCTCCGAAATTTGATGGAATGGGACATGAGGAAAACTAACAAAACTTTCCTCCACCCACCACCTTACCCACCCCACCCGATCACCAATCCCTACCCCCACCCATCACATGACCCCCATACCCCATACCCCATACCCCACCCCCACCATCCCACCCCAAATTTACCTACCCCACGCCCCTAGTTTCCACCTCCACCACCTTACCCCACCCTCTCACCCCTACCCTCACTGGCCCTACCACGCTCCCCACTCCCAACCGGCCAACCCTATCCTTACCACCCTACTACCACCCCAGTCCTTACCCCTACCCCACCCCTACCAACTCCTCTCCTTACCCCACCATCAACCACCATGTCACCTATTATAGAATTCCGTCCATTTCATTTCATCGTGTGCCAAACGCAGTAATGTAATGTTTAAATTACATTTTTTTTGTTCCATTACATTGAAAAACGACCATAAGCATTCTTAAGAACATAGAGATTCCTAATCTATCCGATTCCAGAAGAGTAACCAGAAACCCAGTATTCAACCCGAGCACTATATTAAAAATACTAGAAACCTTATATCTACAATAATTAAACTGCACTTCCAAACATTAGATCTGAAGCACAATAAGATTAGATACGTCTATAAATCAAAATTACCATGGACACCAGAAAACTGTATGGCAAGGCCTTTGATGCAAAATCAACTTTACCAGTACTGGAAAAAAAAAATCCAGGGAGCCACTCACTTAAAATTGATAGGCAAGTATCCAACAAATTAGATAAAGATACCTTCTGAATCACTCGGCAGCCATACATCTGCAGGCTAAGTTACAAAACATGTCCAATAAGCTGGTCAGCAAGTTCTCTGATCTGCGACGGACTTCCATGTTCTAGAAACTGCAAGAAGAAGAAAATCATTGAGACCAAGAGCTCCTAATAAAAAATGATACATTACTCCATTAATGCAATTTACTTGACAATCGGGAATAGAAAATAACTGCTGCAAAATCTATTATGATAATTAAGAGACCAACAATACCATCTGGATCACGTAATTACCAAACACATCAGTCATTAGGGAAAGACCATGTGGCATAATCTCAAGGAATACCATGTCTTTCTCCTCTACGCTAGCTGTTTCAAGTTTCTGCTGGATAAACCGACTTCCATACTGATCCGCACTACACAAACAATTAATAGTGAACTAAGAAAGAGAAGATAATCCAGACAAAACAAAAGGGAATGCAAGCATAACAATTCAAGACAGATACCTAAACTCAACCACATGACCAGCAATCTCAGAAAGTTCAAAGCACTTTGTTTTAGAACTCTTAAACTGATCCAGTAACGACAATGAAAAACTTTCATCCAGGCTCCTGCCGCGTTCCAAATGCCATGCTCCCATCACATTGCCTGCCAAGGTCGTCATTCCTGGTGGAAAACCTATGTTCCTATCACCCTGCCAGACAGGACTACCGCTCCCAATAGGAGAATGTGGATGAAGTGAACCCATTAAAGGGCTCCCAGGGTATGACAAGCCAAGACTATTTGCAGTGTTTCCGTAATAGCCATTGTTCAACCCACCTGGTTTGTTAGCGTATGGAAGACTATACTGAGAGTTTTGTTGCAAAAGCAACGATTCCAGGTAAGCCTTTTGAAGTTCAATCATTTCCATGGATGAATTACCTAGAGACTGCCTATCCACTATTGTACCATTGAGACTAGCTTGTTGTGCAGCAGCATAATCAGCCGATCTCAAGTATTGAAGATACAGAGGATCCATCATTGGTACTTGCATATCACCCCCCAGATTCTGATTGCTAACTCTTCTAAGATTCTGCAACTCTGCTGCAGCGGCCAACAGATTAGGCCTCAAGTTCAATCTTCCACCCAGGCCTCGGGTGTCTGGACCCATCGCTCTAGCAGCAGCAATATTCTCCAACATTGGTAACATATTGCTGCAGCCAATGGGATTTGCTGACATGGATGGTGATGAAGGATTCATAACACCTGCACCTAAGTCAAATGTTGAAAAGGAACCATTAGGGCTATCAAAATTAGGATACTGAGAAGGAGAAATCGATCCAGTATTGAGAAGTGGTGTAGATGGCCCGTTCAAGTAAGAGCCTGCATAAGGTATAGCAGAATTGTGGAACTGCATTGACTCGTTCTTGTTTGATGGAGAATATCTTTCCAATGGATTATGAACATTTTGCAAATGATACATATTCTGATGATGAATTTGAGTATTTGGATTGTTCCCTTCTTCTGACATGCTATTCACTGATAAATCCAAGCCAGACAATGCAGACACAAGATCTCCATGCACATCCATATCCTGAGCAAAATCAACAGACGACTTTAAAACATCAATATCCCTTTCATTCAGTGAGCTCAATGCTGCCCCTCCAGCCTGAGGAATGCGAGAATTTGGAGTTTTTGCAACAAGCTGAGGGTCAGGAGTAGTACTTCTTGACAATGAAGCCCCCAAAGCAGATGCATAAGTTTGAGATGCTAATGAACCCATTTTTTGGAAACTGTGAGTGTTTGAATCTAATGAGCTCCTATTTGGCTGAAGATGGGTATTATGCTGAGGCTCAGAAGATTCAAGAACTTTATCAAAGGAATGACTGGAAGGACGGGAGAGATGTCCAGAAACATTTGTTGCGTGACCAGAATTCCCCTGAAATTTCATCAAATTGAGAGTATTGATTCAAAATTATTCAATCAAAATACAAAATTATGTGAAAATGGATTTATGTCATGATAAAACTAACAAGTAACGCTAGTCCCTTTCAAATACTTCCAATAACTGGTAGTATACGTTGACGTCTAAACATTCCTAAAGGGCATCTACTTTCGGGATGAACACATTCTACCAAACCATCATTGTCACGTATTTCTCCAATAAATTGTGGCAGTGACTATTCAAAAAGGGGGTGAAAACCAAGGAAATGGTGGAGATGTCTTATGAGATTAGGGCCACCAACATGACTAAAATTATCACTTTCTCTGAAAGCTTAAACTGTAAAAGAGTCGGTGGCCAAAACATGGGTGGGTTAGTATAATGCAATTTATTATGGACAAAACCCATTCTTTTACAGATTATAACAATGAGATGTGGAAATGTAACCTTGAACGACACCCATTTCTTTCTCAACATAGCCTTGCATCTAACTGTGAGCAGCAAATTCTTCTTCCATTCTTTGTCTCATCTAATTGCTGCATAAAATTCAAATCCAAGAACAATCTGAATACACACCCAGATTACAACAACAAAAATACAGTAAATATATACCTCTACATAATAATCTTGAAATAGCGAGCGATAGTGGCCTTCAGAGATGTCTACAACGATCTGGGGAGACAAATATATGAGGAAAAATTGGTTAGTAGGGAGCTCAGAAGGAATGACAGCTCTAAAACAACTCGAAAAACGATTCACGTCGTCTTCTAGTTTGTCATCTCCACAATAAATTCCTTCAATTCAGGGCGGTCTGCAATAACTTTTTGGAACGATCGATCAAGAAGATGCAGCACGACCATGGCCGGGAGATAACAACGACACTATGGCTTCTTGATCTACTTTGAATGAGTTAGTCATCTTCTTCAGGAATAGGAGTGATTAGGATTTTGACATCCACCGGTGGCAAGATGTGAGGGTGTAAAATTAATGTTTTTTTTATGTATGTGAGAAATGATATAGGAGTTTTCCTTAAAAAATGATATATAGGAGTTGTTTTTGTAATTTTGATATATTTCAGAATAAATTTATGAAATAATGAGGGGATATATTTACTCATTTATTTTTAAAAAAAATTTATATCAACAATAAGGGTATTTTGTTATCAACAATAGGAGGAAATCGAAATTCGTCACTAGATTCTTCACCCCTTATTAAAACTACCGTTTAATGATGAGATTTGTCTCCCCTCATTAAGTTACTCTCATAATAACCCGGCTTTCTTGTAGTGGATGATGCAACAAAAGAGGCCATCCTCAATGAACTGTGGCAAGGGAGGACGAAAAGGTTGAAGATTGAGAGGGTCTGGAAGTAAAAGACCCCCTTGATGAGAATTCACAGGATCTGCATCACTTGAACGGAGGCTCGTCTGGCGAGAACTCCCAGGATCAGGAACTGGAGGAGGAAGATGACCCCAATGACGGGTCATGGCGGCAAACACCTTCTCCCCCGAGGCGTACAAGCAACAGAAGGGAGGATCGATCATCATCCTCGGATATAAGAAATCAACTGGTTGTACCTCAGGCGATGGAGGCAGCTCACACCAAGCTAGATGCAATAGCAGGAAGGAAATCAACACTCCTAGCTCTCGAATCCCCTTTTTCCGAGCAGATCGACAACTACCCCCGACCCATGAGGTTCAAGATCCTAAAATTGGAGCCATATGATGGAATTAAAGACCCCCAGGATCACTTGTTCCAGTACCTCATGCACATGAATCTCGACTGTGCCCCAGAAGAGATGAAGTGCAAGGCGTTCCCAGACTTGCTCACCGGACGAGCTCGAGAATGGTTCAAAAAGATACCACCGAGGACGATCTACAGTTTTGATACTGTAGGAAATAAGTTCCTCAATGCGTTTATCATGGCGAAGCCGTTCCAGAAGAATGCTACCCACCTGTTTTCCCTCAAGCAAAAGAAAGACGAGATAGCACTGCAGTATCTTAAGCGGTTCAGTGAGGAATCATTGCAAGTGTGAGACGCCGATGATCAGGTTCGGATCACATCCTTTGTGGCAGGGCTGCGTGAAGGAAGGTTGTACGCCAAGCTGAGCAGCAAGCTCCCTGTGTCTATGGAAGAGTGTTTGGAAGTAGCATTCAAACACTGTCATGGAGAAGAGGCCAATTTCTTGAAGCGAGAGGTAGCAAAGTCAGGCCCCAAGAAACATAGATACCTCGAAGATCCACTAGGGAACGTCGTGAGCCTAATAGGTACACTGGCGTATATCTCATGGAAGATGAGGACCCTAAAACTTACGAGGAGATGTTGATAAGGCATGACAAAGAGAAATGGCTAGAAGCCATGAATTCTGAAATGGAATCCATGAAAGACAACCAAGTTTGGAACTTAGTTGATCCACCAGAGGGAATAGTTCCTAGGGTGTAAATGGGTCTTTAGGAGAAAGACTGACATGGATGGTAATGTGACTACCTACAAGGCAAGGTTGGTGGCAAAAGGTTATAAGCAAAGGCAATGAGTTGACTATGATGAAACCTTTTCGCTAGTAGCTATGCTGAAGTCCATTAGAATTCTGCTTGCTATTGCAGCATACCATGATTATGAGATCTGACAGATGGATATGAAAACATATTTCCTTAACGGGAATCTATCTGAGGAAGTGTACATGACACAACCTGAGGGTTTCACAACCGATGATGCTGGGATGGTGTGCAAATTGCAAAGATCCATTTATGGATTGAAGCAAGCTTCTCAAAGTTGGAATCTTCACTTTGATGAGACAATCAAACACTTTGATTTTATCAAGAACGAAGATGAGCCATGTGTTTACAAGAAGGTTAGTGGGAGTGCCGTAGTTTTCTTAGTGCTTTATGTAGATGACATATTGCTCATAGGGAATGATATTCCTATGTTACAATCGGTTAAAGTTTGGTTAACCAAGTACTTCTTTATGAAGGAATTGGGTGAAATGGCCTAAATTCTAGGAATCAAGATCTATAGAGATAGATCTAAGAGGTTGCTTGGTCTGTCACAATCCACCTATATAGACAAGATGCGGAAGAGATTTAGCATGGAGCAATCCAAGAGAGGATTGTTGCGCATGTCACATGGGGTCTATCTGTCAAAGGAAATGTGTTCTAAGACAGATGAGGAATGGGCACATATGAGTAAGATCCCTTATGCTTCGGCCATCGGGTCTATCATGTATGCCATGTTGTGCACAAGACCGGATGTATCGTACCCTCAGACTATGACCAGTAGGTACCAGGAAAATCCAGGTGATGGTCACTGGGTTGCAGTCAAGAACATTCGAAAGTACATGAGACGTACTAGGGATATGTTCCTGGTTTTCGGGAACAATGATTTGGTATTATGAGGTTACACAGATGCCGGTTTTCAAACTGATAAGGATGACTTGAAGTCACAGTCTAGATTTGTTTTCATGCTTAATGGAGGAGCAGTTAGCTAGAAGAGTTCCATGTGGGAGACTACTGCGGACTCTACAACGGAATCCGAGTATATAGTAGCCTCGGAGGCGGCAAAGGAAGCGGTTTGGATGAATAAGTTAATTACTGAACATGGTGTGGTTCCTTCTATTGAAGGTCCAGTCCCACTGTACTGTGAAAATAATTGGGCAATTGCTCTGTCAAAGGAACCGAGGTCTCATCAGAAGTCCAAACATGTTCTACGGTGCTATCACTTGATTCGAGAGATAGTAGATAGATGAGATGTAAAGATAGAGAAAGTCCACACGGATGATAACATAATTGATCCGTTACCCAAGGCGTTGTCGCAAGAAAAGCATGAGAAACATGTTCACAGGCACGGGCTTAGGCATATGGGTGATTGGCTTTAGGCCAAGTGGGAGATTGTTGAAAAGTGTCCCACACACAATCGGGTTGGACCGGATCCAACCGGGTCGGGTCATGTACAGTCTTTTTAGTTCATATAATAACTTTATTATGATTAATAAAAGCACTTTTTTTATTATATATATTTTTTTATCCTTTTGAGCCAATTATGTTATTGAATATATAGTAACGTCCTTAGTATTAAACTGTGATAGAGAAACCATGATAGTGATTATGGTTGACGAGATCTCTAATCACCTTAATAGGTTTGATACTTAAAAGTCTCTAGTCGTATGAACCGTCAAACATGACATTGATAGTATGATCAGACTAGGACGTATTGGATGTCTTCTGTCTTATTGAAGACATGGGTAGATCTTGTCTATCAAAGTGTGGAGACACTTGGACTGTACGCGAACGTGTATTAGAGAATGCGTACGTTAGACTGACCAACTTACATTAAGTGTCGTAGTATGTGACAGTTGTGTAATTATCCTGAGACCGGAGTTTACATGGAATCACGGAGTAGATAGTCATGCATTGACATTATTGATGTTTCCCCTAGCCATAGGGCGATCATGCGGTAGTGCTCGTGTATGATATTGAAGCATGCGTAGGATACATGTTTGTTCGTCCGGAAATCACGTATCCTATTAGTAGGAGTGAATATCCGAAATGGCCTTCTTATAAGGAATGTCTAGCTCTCATGAATCTTTGCAAAGTGGGAGTAAGTGAATTATTCCGAGAGAGCATGATATCCAGATTATAAGATATCGTTGATGTACTGAGACACAAGAAACGATTGCATGGATATTGTAATAATGATATGATTCTATTTAAATGGTAACTATTTCACATGAAAGGTAGTAGTCATCGCTTTTGACTCTTCCGATGATTGGGGGTCACGGTGTGTTGGTAGATGCTATTCCGTGATTGTTAGGTATGAAGGGCATTTTTGTAATTTTCACTTTGTGTCTACGGCAAATATATTCGGAAGCCTATCGGGTCACACACATAAGAACATCTAGCCGGATTAAAATGCGGTTACAGTGATACCCAAATAAGGAAATTTTATCTCAACTATAAAGTATTATAGTGAATAAATTCATATGGTGGTATTTATTTATTATGAATAAAATTAAATTGATATTTGTTTATAAGGACTAGTTTGAGTACTTAATAGGCATTTAGGACACTAAGGAATCTTATTTGTTTATAAGGACACAAATTGAGTAACTAGACAAAACTATCCTTTTTTTTCTTTCTTTTTCCTGGAGCTATTTTTTTTCTTTTCTAGGCGTGATTTTTTTTTCTGGCCGTGTTTTTTTTTCCTGGCCGTGATTTTTTTTGGGACGTGATTTTTTTGAATGCTAAAGAGATATCGCGGTGTGTCTGCATCGCGGTGTCACTGCATCACGGTCTCTGCATCGGGTGTGTCTCTGCATTGTGGGTGGTCATTGCATCGCGGTGTCACTTCACCGCGGTGTCTCGGCAATCTGATGTCAATTCATCGCGGTGTCTCTGCATCGCGATATCACTTCATCACGGTGGCTCTGCATCGTGGTGTCACTTCATCATGGTGTCTCTGCATCGGAGGTGGTCACTACATCGCAGTGTCATATCATCGCTGTGTCTCTGCATCGCGGGGTCACTTCATCACGGTGTCTCTGCATCGCGGTGTCTCTGCAATGCGATGTCACTTCATCGCGGTGTCTCTGCATCGCGGTGTCACTTCATCATGGTGTCTCTGGATCGCGGTGTCACTTCATCGAGGTGTCTCTGCAATGCGGTGTCACTTCATCACGGTGTCTTTGCATCACGGTGTCTATGCAATGCGGTGTCACTTCATCGCGGTGTCTCTACAATACGGTGTCACTTCATCACGGTGTCTCTGCATCGCGGTGTCACTTGATCGTGGTGTCTTTGCATCATGGGGTCACTTCTTCACGGTGTCTCTGCATCACGGTGTCTCTGCATCGGAGGTGGCCACTGCATCGCGGTGTCTCTGCATCTTGGGTGGTCACTGCATCGCGGTGTTTCTGCATCGGAGGTGGCCACTGCATCGAAGTGGTCAATGGATCTGGGGTGGTCAATGGATCGCGGTGTCACTTCATCGAGGCGTCTCTGCATCGCGGTGGTCACCGTGGGAAAAAAATGACCAGAAAAAAAAACAAAAAAAAACACAGAAAAAAAAACGCCCAGAAAAAATGTCGCCATTAAAAAAATGACCAGAAAAAAATATGCCATAAAAATAAATACGCCCAAAAAAAAACGGCACAGAAAAAAAAAGGAAAAAAAGAAGAAGAAAAATCATTGAAAAAACAAAAGCAAAACCAAATTAGGGTAGTTTGGTCAATGTACTAATTATGTGTCCTTATAACCAAATAAGATTCCTTACTGTCCTATTTGCCTAATTAAGTCTAATATGTGTCCTTTTGGACATTTTCCCCTAAATTAAATACAAGATATTAATTATATTGATTAATTAAAGAATATTTCGGATACCAATTTATGGCTATGGGGCGCAGGTGGTTGTGTATTAAGATACACTTGGAATGTGTAATTTAATTAATGGTATTATCATCTATTAATATTGGATATTAATAGATTTGTGAAGAATAGATTTATGGTAATAAGATACAGATAGTCAATATTAGATATTGACAGTATCTTGGATTTATTTAATATGAGATATTAAATTAAATGAGATAAATCTAGATTATCTATTTTTCTTATTTTACTAGTAAAAGATTTTCTTTCTCATTAATCTACACAGAAGCTTTTCCCAATGGGATTGGGACACAAGGGGCGCACCACCCTCTATATATGAGAGGGATTGACTAGCTCTTTCGTACATCACAATTATAAGAGTTCTAATTTACAAAATAAATAGAGAGCTTCTTAGAAAGAGATTTAGAGATAGAGAAAATGATGGTCTAGTAACCGGATTTTTCTAGTAGCTATCCAAGGAGGATTTCGGCGAAGTGCTCGTGTGGATATTAATAGAGGCCGGACACGTGGACGGCTTGCGCGCACTACTACTCTCCTTAGACAGTCAAAGAATTGAACTTTTAGATCAAGCAAGGTAATCACCGTCTACTAGCTCAAAGTATTTATTGTATTAAACGGAGTCGATCTTGGGATCGGAAATCAAATTTTAATTTCTGCTACGTTAAACTAGTTGATTTCCTAACAAATACTTGAATTGTCAATTTGCAATTTTATTTGTTATGCCAAATTGTGGGAATGGCTACAGTTGAACATTGTTTCCGGGTAGAAAAATTGACGCAACTTTATCTACTAGATGGTTCCATGGTCTAGTGGTTAGGACATTGGACTTTGAATCCAATAGCCCGAGTTCAAATATCTGTGTAACCTCTTTATTCTTCATCTTCTCTCTCCCTCTATTTCACTTCTGTTTTTCTTCTTTACATTATTGTCTTTGAGAAGAAAGTTTTGAAGGGAGGAAAATGTCAAATTGTCATCTTTACATTATTATCCTTGAGAAGAAAGTTTTGGATGGAGGAAAATCTCATATTCTCATATTTCACAGTAGAGGCAAGAGCATGGACTTCATAAGTCGGGATGAAAACTCGTTGGATTAGGTTTAAGTCTAAATTGTAAAGGGCGTATTACTTTCAACCCAACGATTTTACCAAGACACCACAATAGTTGTACACCACACTGAATCGATCTTTTGAAAGTCGACTTTCAAATAGTCGATTAGTGTGGTGTACAACTATTGTGATGTCTCGGTAGAATCATTTAAGTGAGAATAAATGCTCCCAATTCTAAAACCCTCCCAATGACATTAGGATACTGGTTTTTGATGCAGTAACATAGGGTTCACATCTTGGTTGAACCTTTTCTGTGGATCCTTTTGAAGAAGAATTGCAACGTTTGAATGCATTTAATACATTCCGTAAAAGAAATAATGCAATGAATACATAATGTCATATTTATATTTTGATAAGAGCCTGTGTTGGGAAATCAATGCGGAAATGTAGCAGAATTTAAAATTTTTATTTCCTTTCAACCAAGATCGACTTCTTTTAAACAATAAACATATAAGGCATATACAGAATTCAAACCAGAATTGAACTTTGAAAAATCGCCGTTTTGTCTACGGTTGTAGTTTGTGCACGAAGCCGCGGAAGTGTTCCGCCTCTACTGTTGATCCACACAAACAACTGTCGCAATCCTCCCAGAGGATTTCTACAAGAAAAACTCGGTTGCTAGACCGACGTTTTCTCTTTTTCTCAAATCTCTATCTAGAAAGCTCTATTATTTTCTAGTAAAATAATACTCATGTAATTGTGATACAAAATAGCTTGACACCCACTTCATATATATAGGTGTGTATGGTGCCATATGTACATCCCAATCTGATTGGGAAATTTTTTCTAATGGATTGAGGAAAAAGAAAACTTTTTTTTAATAGTGCCCATTTTGTTGCATTTGTTGTGCACATTTTGTGGTGGCACAAACATTTCTCTTTGCAAGCCAAAATATGATTTGGAGTCGAGTCTATTTATTAGACCAATGAATGATATCCTAAATTTTCATGTATTTTTAAACATAAATAGCAATGCTATATTGATGACATGCAATAATTGTGCCTGCTTGCAACATAGAAGCTGCATTCACTCATGAACAAAAGCTGTAAGTTTTCATATTTCTTACTAAGAAAAGAAAATCAATGCCCGATGAGTTAAATGCTGCCTCGGCCATCCAAAATTGAATATTTTAGTATTCACATTTCTCATTGAGAAGAAAAAAGAGGTCCCACCGAGATTTGAACTCGGGCTATTGGATTCAAAGTCCAATGTCCTAACCACTAGACCATGGAACCATCTCTTGATAAAGTTACAACAATTTGGACCTGATACCAACAATAGAACTGACAAGGAACTATCAAAAGAAATTATTATGCATCCTAAAATAGCTACTCAGTTCATAAATTGTATAAACAATGGCCAGTGACTTGATCAACAGACAAAGGACACATCTGCTGACTAAGGACCCATAAACTTGTCCCTAATGACATGTCCAACAATGAGACTTGCCTTGAATGTATCAAAGCCAAAATTTGATACCTAATTGGTCACTATTTACATTAAATCAAATTATCATCTCCAAATATATGTATCAACATTTGATTATGATACCTATGAGATATCGTTCCAACAATACGTATTAAAATTTGTACTCCCAAATCTATTTTTCACTAATGATTAACTTTATTGACATTGTAAGCACTATCAATGCTTTTAAATATAATTATTGTGTTAATTATTTTAATGAAATAATAATCTATCATGACATAAAAAATCATGAGAAACATGAGACTTGCCGAATTGACATAATTCACAAATACTCCGCTTTACATTAACAAATGTATTACTCCTGTTGGTCCCTTAAAAATGATTTGGTTAATTTTAGAGGGGGGGGGGGGGGTGAATAAACTTAACACTTAAAACTTTTTGGAGTTGACAAACTCAGCAAGGTTAGTAGCTTGCTGACTATCAGTAGTCTGCTGACTATCAGTAGTCTCCTGACTATTGAAGTTCTAGAGTTTGTTGCAGCAGAATATAATAAATTAAGCCTTATTACTTGTTGATTGAATATGATACCAAGTATTAGATATTTAGTAGTGCAGGTGGTGTGATTCAGTAGCTAGTTCAATATGTTTGATGTGATAAACATGCAGAAAAAGTAATTGCAGAAAGTAAATGCAGTAAGGTAAAGCAGGCAAGATTTATAGTGGTTCCAGGTGGTGTAATCCTGTCAGTCCACTCTTCTTCTGTGATGTTGGAGGAAATTCACTAGAGACTTTTGAGGTTGCAGTAACAAAAATCCCTAAACTGTTTTCCCTTGTCCAATGACTTTGGCTTCACAAACTGAAAACTAGAAATAGGTGGTATTGCTGCTCCTAAGTCTTCCACTGGTCCTTGAAGGGTAGGATTGCCTCTTCACCAGCTCCACCACATAAGCAACAGTCCTTGACACCTAAGTGCTTCTCTGTCTTTAGTAAGCTTCTTGTAAAAGAAGGTTTGAATCAAGAAAGTGATTCTTCTTTCAGTGGACTTTTGATCATGATGAATGAATCAGCAGCCCGAGTTCTTCAAGTGTGTAAACTGGATAAGTCTTGATTAGCTGGAAACACTTGAAGAAAACTTGATTAGTAGATTAAAGCTCTATGTATCAGCAGGGTCAGATTGCATAAAATCTTGCTAAAAACTTAGTTCTTTTCTGTTAATTCTTGGTATTGTGTGTGTTGCAATCTGAATCAGGAGTCCTCTGCTTATAGGTGTAAATCCTGTGGTTTGAATTTGAATTTGAATGATAAACGTTACAGGATTTTACGGAATATTCCTGAAAATACCTCTGTTGTACCTTCTGACACTGTCATTGTCCTTCTGACAGTCCAGACTATCAAGCAATGGTTTATTTCCATTTGATATTGCTCTGAATTCCTTACAACGTCTCTATCATCTTGACCATTGATTGATTAATTAACCCAAGACTGGTAGTTCATCCTTATCCATGTAATCTTCAGAAAAACATGGATTAATTCGAGTTATACATCAGCAGATATTTGACATGTAAGTCTGCTGATGTTCCTGATTGTCAGCTGACTGCTTCTCATCTAACTTTTTATAATGAAGTGAGAGTACACCATTTTAACATAACCAAGTTCCAATCACCATTTGACTTAAATGGAACTTAGACCTTCTACACAAGGTATATGTGATCAGTCTAGGTCTCACAGACTGCCCTAAATTCTGATCCCATATCCTTGACTTTAATTATTAAGTTTGACCCCTTAGCCTTCAATACTGAGTTTGTACCCTCAGCCTTCTACTATCAGTAGGTTCCTAGACAATCTACTGACCTAGATACCCTACTGACCTAGAGAGGTCTACTGAACAAGTCAGCTGACCTCTTTACAGTGCTTGTTTGATTAAACCTATACAAAGATCAAACTCTAAGCCTATACAATTAATCTAGATATCTTTTTTCCTTTGCTCTATAACAGCTAGTCTGGCACTCATTATTAAAACTAGAATATGTCTAACAATTTCCCCCTTTTTAGCGATGATGCCAATACCCTCCTTACAGCAAAGCAAAAAGATTAAAAACACAAACAAAGAAACTTTTCATTCATATATTCATTGATGTTCAATTTTGTTCAAAAATTATTACAACTAAGATCATCAATTTAAAATAATCAATGTAAGTGTGCTGATTTAGTTTTTATCTCCTCCTTGCTCTTTCTTCTTCTTCCTCTCTCTTCTTTTGATATTCTCTTATCTCCCTTTGCATGTCCACCATCCACTGATTTTTAATTAATGTGAAATCGATACATGTATATGATAACGCCCTAAATGGTACCAATAATTATACCTATATTCACCCCGAATTCTGCTCAAGAGAGGATAAATAGGCTCGTTATTATATGGAATATATGTTAGATGCTATGTGAGTGTTTCTAGGATCGTAATTCAGCATCTATACTATTGCCCGAGGTTTTGGTACGGTTTTGTCTCGTTTTGCGTGTTTTATAGGATGTACCGAATCTGGAGCATTGGAGAATGGATCTACACCAAAGTAAGTATGTTGGGCCAAGTGATTGAAGTCCAAGAGAGAGTCTGCTGAAGAAAGAGAGGAAAAGTAGGCCGGTAACCCGGAGGCTAGGCCAGGTAAACCGAGGACTTGTTTGACACGAAATTGATTCTGCCGCATTATCTAGGTCGGTTAGGGTTTTAGAGAGTATTAAGTCGGTCACTGTATCTATATAAGGCCGCATTAACAGAGTTCTTCAAGAATTTTTGAATATTACATTACATACATTACAATTATTATGCAATAAATTTTTCTTTAGCTTTGGAGAGTTATTTCGGGTTTCCTCCCTTCTTCCATCATCTCTAGCTTGAGTAGATCAAGCTAGATCTCCATTTTTGAAGGTATGAAGCTTTGAACGCTCCTTTATTGTTTTCAATATGGTAGATCTGTTCGTATTTATGTGTTTTAGTTAATCTGCATGTTTAAAGACCCCATAATTTACTTATTTTAATCGTATCAGAGCATTGTAGATCCAGAAATTAGGAAAAGCTGACATTGGTAACCCGGCGGTCTATACCGGTTTAGCGAGGCAATATTTAGAAAACCTAAAACTGGGATTCACTACAGCTACGTTGATCGACAGGTTTAATTAACAGTAGGTTAGATCTGGCCAATCTACTTATTGTAATCGTAAACTGGCATGAAATACGAATAGTGAAGTGCTAAGTTTGGACATAGTCTAGAATGGACCCTAGGAACGTGTTGATCAATGTCGACAGCTGTCTAGGCGGGTTAGTGGTATGAGTTAGCGCTCGATATTGGCAATTCTAGTTCTTTATGCGTATAAGCTATTACGGACCAATTAAGGAGGGTAGCTTGCATATAGATTGTCTACCGCCATTGTCGGAGTAGATAGGAGTAGAAATTGTACCCGTAGCTGATAATGATAATTAAAACAAAAGCTCGCGATTAATCTAATGAAATTATGTGGGGAAGTAAACATAAAGATTAACTAATCCAAGTTAGTAGATCGGTGAGGAGAGAGAGAGGAATACCATGTTTGTTTTCTTTTATGTTATTGTTGGTCAATGACCGCCTCTATGTTGTTTCTTAATTAGGTTAGAATTGTTTATACTTATAGTTGCATTGTCTCTGAGGATCGACCTTGACTCGCATTTACTATACTACGATGTACCTAGTATTCTTGCTAGTAATATCGACGTTAGTGACTTACACGCGATCAAGATTTTTGGCGCCGTTGCCGGGGACAATGGCCAATTGTAAAGATAAACGTTTTAATTCTAATTAAGAATTCGTTTTTATTTTATTTTATTTTATTTTGAGTCTTGAGTCATTCTATATCAAACCTGTATTGTTAAACTGCCAGAAAAAGAAATTTCAGGGCCGGTTTACCATGGCTAACCCCCGGGTTTCCAAGGCCTGAAAAATCGATTTCTGTACAGTTCCTGTTATTCTGTGTTATTCATAGTTAGTAGGTCCGTAGCAATTGGGATCACACCCAACTGAAGCGGAATTTGCTAACCTTTTCCTTGTTTTACTTTATCTTTTCGCAGGAAGATCAGAACACTTCAGAAATTTGATCAAACCGGAGTTTAAATAGAGCAAACAAGTCAAGCAGTATGCCTAGAACGATATTGAACATCACACCAATTTCCATGTACCCTGGATCTGAAGCAAGAGGGCATTATGAAGCTATAAAAAAACGGTTGGAAAAGGAGAAAGAAGAAATCAAGCAAGAGCCTGAAGAGAACTTAAAGGAGTATAGCACGTATCGTCCAAGTGAGTTCCCTTATGAGTTAATTGATATATCGTCTTTGGATTATGATTCTGATGATCCTGAAGAGGATCCTGACATGATGTTTTCTGAGCCTGAGGATTACCTAGACTCAGACACCGTGGTAAAGTTAGGAGACCCTGGCACATTCAGACTCCCGACTTCTGTTAATGGTATATCAGTAGGATTAGGTCTCTGTGACTCTAGCTCGAGTTGCAACATTCTACCATTTTCCATCTGTCAAAAGATCAAGCTTCTGGTCATAATGAATCAAACCAGGACCATGACCTTCGTCGATAGAACTAGAGATATGCCTGCCGGTCTGCTTAGGAAGTCTACGATTAAGGCATGAGGGTTCACATATCCTATTGACTTCACGGTCATCGATGTACCTGAGGACCCAAGTGCCCCAGTTTTGTTAGGGAGACCTTTCTTAGCGACAAGTAGGGTGGTTATGGATTTTGATAATATGGAGATTACTCTAAGGTTGAATAATGACGCTGTATCTTTTAAGATCTTAGAACCCCTAGAAAACCGACCGGAAAGTTTCAAGATGACGTATGTTTCAGGAAAGGTGGAAATTATGGAAATAGGGGAGCATAAGAATAGAGAGGTTGTAGTAGAAACCGTTGAGCAAGAATTTATGAGACTAATGCTGAGAGAAAGAGAAGAAAAGGACCACGACAAGATGCTCACGGAAGCTAGTCCTTCCGTATTGCATAGTGAACGAGTTGAGCTAAAAGTGGAAAATGTGGAGTCTGGGTTCAAAGTCTAAATCTCGACGCAGAGGAAGACCTAGCACGCAAGCAAAGAGAGAAAGGAGTGCTAGGAAGAGAGCTCAAAAAGGTTCTATAAAGGTACAAGCCTCTGGAACAAAATTTGCCGAGTTAAAGCTCCAATTGAATGATCGGAGATCTGAAGAAAGTCGAGCTGGCGACTATATACTCAGAACTATTTTCTTTAAACCCTTAGGTAGATTAGGATTGAATAAAAGTAGCCAGATGAAGGGACAAACTTTTTTTCATCCTACCGCACCCTTAGGCTTGAAACCGAATGGTTGTGGAAAGGTTTTTTTTTTTACTCGTTGTGGATTCTAGTGAAGTAGGTTAGGTTTTGAGTCGGAAATAACAATTGAAGAGTAAGAGACTAGTCAATTTGAGATCAAAATTGAGCAGAGAGGTTGAGCATAGTGTGTAGTGAAGGCCGACAGAAAAATCTGGGAAAACGTACCCCCGGTAAACCCTAGGCTACCTCCAGTTTACCGAGGGTGGATTTTTAGATTTCTGAACGTCAGGTTGTAAAGCTGAATTTTTAGAGACATGTGGAGGACACACGTTGCACCAGATACGGCCAGTCAGCAGAAACGCCACCCTTTATCCCTCTTTTCAAAATTTTCATCCTTTCCCACACTCCACCATAACTCCACCTCAATCCCATCAATCACCTCCTCAAATCCCTCACCCTAATAACTCTTCTACCCACTATCCCACAAAATCCTTCCACCTTCACTCATTTCTTCCTATTTAAACCACCCCTTCATCACCAATCTCATCATTCTTATCAAATACTTTCTCCTCAATCACCAAACTTCTCCCATTTCTTCTTCCTCGATCTAATTTGGCCACCATCACCACCATATCACCATCATAACCAAACAATTTCCTTCCATTTTTCCAAACCCTAAACACCACATCCACCACCCCTGTTGCTGATCTGTAGTGCTGCTGCTGCGGTGAAGTGCTGAAATTCTTCATCTTTTATCATCAGAAGCATAGTCCCTGAAAGAAATCAGAAAAAATCAGGCCGGTAAATCGGACCAACCTGCAAGTTTACCGAGGGTCTGTTTTCAGAAAAAGCTTCAGTATCAGTCCCTGTTATCATCTAGGATGGGTCAAAAGCGTAGCCGTTCAACTGTTCGTCCCAGTGGCTATCAGAGTGTGTATGGAGATGCTAATCCTTTGATAGATGGAGTTGAGCAGTTCCATTCTTTGGCTATCTACGAGTCGTTCCGAGGGCATTGGAACGCAAGACCAGTGGCTCGAGAACGAGGGGTAGACTTGGACGATTGCGGTTAGATTTTGCCAGGTGCCCTACAAGCACAAGATATATTGGACATGGCTGAGGCACCGGCCCGGTTCAACGCCACGGTGGTAAGGGAATTTTATGCTTATGTTTCGCATAACCCCGGAGCCATATATGCTATGGTTCACGGTATCAAGGTAGACTTCACTATCGAGCAGATCAACGCTCATTTTAGGGTTAGACATCCACCGGGGGCCCCAGATGAGTACACATCCTCGAGCAATATTGAAGATCTAGAGAGGATGGACATGATAGCTAAGTATTTTGGGGTGCAATGGAAGCACAATCCTGTTGGAGCCCCCACCATCTTCCTAGAGAATGAGTTATCCTGGGACCGGAAGATGGTTAACAGATTTGTTTGCGCCCACCTTCGACCGACCAAGCACACGGCCTCTGTCACCACCAAGAAGGCGGAATCGATTTGGAGCAGGGATCTCCAATCAACATCAGTCTACTGATGCATAGCCATATCCACGAGCTTGCTGCCGCTTCTGAGCGCGAGCTGTTACCATACGGGCCGATGATTGATATGTTTCTTTGGAGGACGAGGTGAAGATTCTCGTCAGTGATGATTGGGAAGACCCTGAGCCGATGATCAGTTCACAGTAGGTTCAAAGAGTTCCAAGATGGGTTGGAAGAGCTGAAAGGGAGCGTACTCCGGTCCTCGGAGCACCCTGGACTCAGAGAGCTATGCTTGAGGAGCACTCACGAGAGATTGTGAGTTTGCACCACAAAATGGACAGAATTATAGATTACTTTGGCATAGCTTCCTTAACCCCACCACCTAGGACTGCCCCACATCACCGAACCTCTTCTTCAGCCGCAGCTGCCTCCAGTTATGGTCCACCTCCCGGTTTTGAGCCTAGAGATGACTGGGAGGGATATTCCGATGATGACTAGTTTTTATTTCTTTTTATTGTTGTTTCCATTTTCTTGTTTTTATTTTTTAATTTTCTTTCCAATCTAGTTGATGTAGCGGAATTTTATAATATAATGATTTTGTCGGCTTAATTTGTTTTAGAGTTCATTCTTTTCTCTTTTACCGCCGCCATTTTATTATACAGTTTCTTGTCACCATGATTCTTCTGGTTTGTTTGAGATATTTAGCGCAGATTCTTCATGGATTACTTACATGAGCCCGATGATTTATAAGATGATCCGATTCTTCTATGGTTCCACGCTTAACCGAAGCAAAGTTCATTTTCATTTTTATTTTCCATCTTACACATTAGGGACAATGTTTCGATTAAGTGAGGGGTAAAGGACGTCACTTAGCTTCTTAGCACTATTTTCCGTAAATTATGTGATTATCTTGATTCTCTTTGATGCACGATTCACCACTTAGAATTTGATTCGTTTCAACAGAATTTCGAAAAAAATATGACATCTTTGATCTTTTCGAGTTAATTGACTTCAATTCTTTACTTTGTACGAATAAGAGAAAGTGTCCACTTCTGAAGTAGTGGCGTATTAAGCGCATATTCTGTTATGAGCCACCATTTTAAGCACGTATAACTCACTTCCCTTGGTGTGTATTCGATAGCATATTGCTTTGACTAGAGTTGACCCTGGCTTCATCACGAATCATGTTCCACCAACGCTTATAAAGGAGAAGGAATTTCGGATTCGGTAGTTTATCATGAGTAGGGCCGTGAGGATAGCTAAATCAATGAGAGTTTATCCACCAAGAAAGAGAAGTGCATTGAAATATATACTTCTATATTCTCTTTTGCAATATTTTAGTCGATGGAGCGTAAGACGCATGACTTTTGCATAGACCGATAAACGTGCGCCTAAGAGTAATATATGCTCGGTTCTTGATCAGCCTTGCCAGCTCAATTAATTAATAAATAAAATGTTTGAGATTGGTTAGTTCGACTACAGGTTGGCGTAATGTGAGATTGTCTGCATTACTAAGCGGTTGTAAACGTTATTGCACACACACATTGGCTCATGACGTGAATAGTGTTTAATGCGTTACTGATGGATATGATTAGCATGATCTTGATCTTGACTTTGTGAGATGTAGTTGTTTTTAATTAACTTGTATACTGATCAGTGATGTTGTTTTCTTTTCACTTTTTTGCTCGGGAAGATCAAAAGCTAAGTGGGGGGTAGTTGATAACGCTCTAAATGGTACCAAGAATTATACCTATATTCACCCTGAATTCTGCTCAAGAGATGATAAATAGGCTCGTTATTATATGGAATATATGTTAGATGCTATGTTAGTGTTTCCAGGATCGTAAGTCCGCATCTATGCTATTTTCTCGAGGTTTTGGTACTGTTTTGTCTCGTTTTGCGTGTTTTATAGGATGTACCGAATCTGGAGCATTGGAGAATGGATCTGGACCAAAGGATATGTTAGGCCAAGTGATTAAAGTCCAAGAGAGAGTCTGTTGAAGAAAGAGAGGAAAAGTAGGCCCAGAAACCCAGAGGCTAGGCCCGGTAAACCGAGGACTTGTTTGACACGAAATTGATTCTGCCGCATTATATAGGTCGGTTAGGGTTTTAGAGAGTCTTAAGTCGGTCACTGTATCTATATAAGGCCGCATTAACAGAGTTCTTCAAGAAGTTTTGCATATTACATTACCTATATTACAATTATTATGCAATAAAGTTTTCTTGAGCTTTGGAGAGTTATTTCGGATTTCCTCCCTTCTTCCATCATCCCTAGCTTGAGTAGATCGAGCTAGATCTCCATTGTTGAAGGTATGAAGCTTTGAACGTTCCTTTATTGTCTTCAATATGGTAGATCTGTTCGTATTTATGTGTTTTAGTTAATCTGCATGTTTAAAGACCTCATAATTTACTTATTTTAATCGTATCAGAGCATTGTAGATCCAGAAATTAGGAAAAGCTGACCTCGGTAACCCAGCGGTCTACACCGGTTTACTGAGGCAATATTTAGAAAATCTAAAACTGGGATTCACAACAGCTACGTTGATCGACATGTTTAATTAACAGTAGGTTAGATCTGGCCAATCTACTTATTGTAATCGTAAACTGGCATAAAATACGAATAGTGAAGTGCTAAGTTTGGACATAGTCTAGAATGGACCCTAGGAACGTGCTGATCAATGTCGACAGCTATCTAGGCGGGTTAGCGGTATGAGTTAGCGCTCGATATCGGCAATCCTAGTTCTTTATGCGTATGGGCTATTATGGATCAATTAAGGAGGGTAGGTTGCGTATAGATTGTCTACTGCCATTATAAGAGTAGATACGAGTAGGAATTGCACCCGTAGCAGATAATGATAATTAAAACGAAAGCTCGCGATTAATGTAAAGAAATTATGTGTGGAAGTAAACATAACGATTAACCAATCCAAGTTAGTAGATCGGTGAGGAGAGGGAGAGGAATACCATGTTTGTTTTCTTTTATTTTATTATTGGTCAATGACCGCCTCTATGTTGCTTCTTAATTAGGTTAGAATCGTTTATACTTATAGTTGCATTGTCTCTGTGGGATCGACCTTGACTCGCATTTAGTATATTACGATGTATCTAGTATTCTTGCTAGTAATATCGACGTTAGTGACTTACACGCGATCAGTATTCACCATTTTCCACCATTTTCAGGCTTCATTTATGTTCAACCGGACATCTTGCCAATTGAAACCTCCTCCCATATAGCATGACTTGAATTCTTCCAAACATAACTTTTATTTTTCCACAGCAGATGACTGTATCCTTCCACCAGATCTTCCAGCAGTTCCTCATCTACCTGGTGTTGGAGTTTTTCTTGTCAATCTCAGTGACTTTATCCTTGCCTCCCATAACTTATGTCCAAGAAAGGATTCCAGATCTTCCATAAAAGACATACCCTGATAGGGTTTCCTTCTTGCTCTATAAACCTTTCTATACTCTTTCAGCAGATCATCATTGAGCTGTACTCTGCCAGGTGCAGGCTTCCTAAATTCATCGGTATCTGCTTCCCATATCTTCTTATGAAATATTCTGGCAGCTTCTTTTGCTTCTGCTGTATATCCTTCTTCTCCCTTATTGACATCATCAATAAAACGGTTCAGCAGACCAAGAACACTCTCCTGTTTAACCAGGTTATCCAATTGTCCTTCCATGATATCAGTTCTTGTGTCAACTGTAGTGATCCCTCCTTCAATGGTCTGTTCCACCAGATTGATCCTTTCAGTCAGTTTAGGATTAATGATAGCAGGGTGAAGTGCCTCAGCAGGTTTAGGTGTCTCAGCAAGTTTGTCAATTTTGTTATGCAAAGAAGCAATCTGCTCTGCCACATTCTTGTCTCTGTTTATAGCCTCATTCTTAACACGAGCAACCTCTCTCAGCAGGTCATTAGTTGAAAATTGAAGAGAGGTGATGTTTGATGCAGCAGTCTCAGAGGTTCTCCCTCTGTTTTCCACCAAATTCACTAGACCTTCAAATCTCATCTCACTTCTATTCAGTTGAGTCCTCGGTTGATTTATATCATCCCTTACAGCTCTCAACTCAACCAAGATATGTACTAGAATGTCATTCATCCCAGCCATACCTCCAGCAGGCTGTTCAACATTATCTTCAGCCCTGGGTTGCCTTACAACAATTGCTCTTGTCCTGTCCCATTCATGGGGTTCAGGACCTTCTTCCACAACATATCCAAAAATTTCTTCAAATACAGGTTCTGGCTCAGGTTGATGCTTTTGTACAGCTTCCAGAACAGGTAGTTCTTCTAATATAGGTACATGTCCTTGTTGGGGTTCCGTTTCAGCTTCTTCTTCAGGCATCTGAAACTCCTCATCACTAAAATCATAATCCGTAATTTCCTCATCAATGACGAGTCGTTGGCCATCTTTGCCTTCAGCAACCTTATCTTCAGCAGCCTGTTCTACACTAGCATGTTCAACAGCAGGTTGTTCTACAGCAGCCTCCACACAATGCATAGGGGATTCCTCCAATCCTAATATCAAGTCCAACCTTTGTTCCAACACTGTCTGATCCTCAGTGATTGGAACCACCAGTTCCAACCTTTGTTCAGTTGATGTCTGTACCTCAGCAGACTAAACCTCCATCACAACAGCAGTGTCCACAAAGACATTCAAATTTTCTTCTAGCATGCCACCAATTGCAGCTATCTCTCCATGAATTTTAGAGGCTTGTGCTAAAACTTCATTTGTGTCCACACTGTCCTGAAACTGAAATGAATCTTCAGAGCTATCGTTAGATAGTTCAACCATAACAATATCAGAAACATTGATCAATCTATTGTCTTCAAGAGTTTTTTCTGAATTGATTTGAGCTTCCAAATCCTCAATAGTAGCAGCCATTTCTTCATTCAAATTATTAGTCTGCTGACCCTCAGCAGACTTGCCATCAATAGGTCTCTTCAGTAGGTCTTTGCATTACAGTACCACTGGATTCTCCTGCAAACATAGGATGATCATCATCAGAATCAGATGGATCATCACTGTCAGGTGTGTATTTAGGATCTTTGAACATATACTTCCTTTCTGTTTTTCATCTTCAATGATTGCCAGCAGCGTTGCACCTAGCTCAGAAGTATCAATCAATCCAAGTAGACTTTCTACTCCCAACTGGTCAAAAGTCTATTCTTCAAATCCAGACATTGGCTCTCTTGCTGATTTTTGACTTTTAAAAAATCCAAAATTCTATTCAAAATATTTTTCAACCCTTCTGATGTTAGGATCCACATATCCTTTCTTGGATTTCTTTTCCTTTCTCTTAAAAGGCATAGTAGGCCTTCTTGGAGCAGTTTGCACAGCTTGTTGACTTCCAAAAGCTTCAATAAGATGGCTCAGTGTATCTTCAGCAGATACAAATAGGTCAGTAGGTTCTTCAGGTTGCAAGTTGGTACCTACTACCTCCATCTGTTCAACACTTGGTTACCCCTGAGTTTCATGCTCTACATGAGGGTCTTCAACAGTTTTTCCTTCCCTCTGAGTTATTTCTATCTCAGCAGGGTCTTGAACAGGTATGTTGACTTCCACAAGAGTTCGGATACGACGATGCTGCTATGGTTCTTCAGCTTGTTGTTCACCAACAACTTCAGTAGCCTTACCAATAGGCTCAGCTTCTTCATAAAGTTCTCATTCTCTTTGTTTTTCAAGAACTCTCAGTTATTTTCCCTTTTCATTTACTTTCTTCTTTACAACATGTTTCCTTCTTTTTGCAGGTTGTTGTTCCTCTTCAAAAGGTTCTTTCTCTAACTGCTCTTTACTAGCAGCCTTCCTCTTCCTAGAATCCTTTTTTTGTTGTTCCCTCAACAAATTAGCAACAGTCTTCTTTGCAACTCCAGTAGGCTCAGCAGCCACACTGTCAACTTGGGCCTCAGTAGACTCCGCAGTTTCTACTGATTGCTACCTTGTTCTTTTAGGCATTAACAACTCAGTTATCTTCCTTGTTTCACCAGCCTTTTTTTTTTCTGCACATGCTTCTTTGGTGCAGCAGCTTGCACATCATTTTTAGCCTTGGTTCTCTATTCCTTTCTACCATCACCATCATCATCTTTCTCAATCTCCTCATCATCTCCTTCTTCATCATCATCTAAACCAGGAATAAGATAATTTATTTCTGGCTTGTATCTTGTCTTGTTGATTTTGGAAGGTGCAACATCAGGTATCTTTAAATGATTTAGCAAGGTATGAATCAATAGACCTCAGGGCTTTGTCTTTGATTTTCTTGTGCCATCTATGTCATCTGACAAAGCCTTCTTCATGTATTGCATAAAGAATCTAGCCCAATCAAATTTCTTGCTTCTGCAAATGATTATCAGCAGGTCTATCTTTGAACCAGAGAGTGTATCAAGACCACCACTGAATCCCAGAATATTCTAGCGGGTTATATTCTAAACCAATATTCTTCACATTGATATTCAGGGCTGTTGCAGCAGACTTGTTTGTCTTTATAGATTCCACAAAATCTAATCTAGATAACTGAATCAGTTCTGGATTTGTATGTGCATTGTTTCCAGGTCCAAATCCAAAAAATTCTCTCAGCAAATTTGATGTGATTTCAATCTCTTGTGCATTGACTGTTGTGGTAAATGCTTCTCTATTTTCTTTTATCTCCATGTTCCTCCAGAAATTATTAACATCGACATAAGATATGCTCTCCAACCTGAGATTCAGGACGTTTTCCAATCCTTCATACCGCCTTATTCTCCTTCCAATATTGATGGCTAACTCAGTCTTGTTAGCATCAACAACAAAACCTCTAACACTTTGGCTTGTGCCAAGATGAACATCTTTGTCTGCCATTGTAGAAATTGAGAAAGATGAAGAATAAATATTCTTTGAATCTGTGTTCACACTCGTATATTCTTCAGTTGAGATTGATCTGAGAATACTTGTGAATATACAGAGTGTATATTTGAGTATATATAGCAGAAAGTAGAGGGTGTAAAAGAGAAACCGTAAGTCACATATTGTTCACGTACTGTACCGTTATTGCACGATCTCCGTCTAAATTGAACATAGTACTGCCACGTGTCCCACTAATGGATCCCATTAGTACAAAACCGTGATGAAATGTAACAGCTGTAATAGAGGATAAGGTTAATATCCAATAACTTGACTATTGACTTTCATTAAAGTCTGACTTATCAGCAACATTCCACACAGCAAGCTTAGCAGGGTTCATAAGTCTGCTGCCAGACTTCAGTAGACTTAGCAGGTTCAGCAGCCTGCTGATATACAAACTTCACAGTTGATCTTATACAAACTTAGTTTTGTCCAATTGATAATACAAAGTGAAGTTTAATACCAATGATTGATCTGTCAAGTGAGCTCACCCAATAGGACAAAGCCCAATCCCCTTGGCAACTTCATTTGCTCAATTGTTCAAACTAGAAGAGTACTTAGGAATTGTTGATACCAATGACTAATCTGCCAAGTGAGCTCACCCAGCAGGGGAAAGACTAGTCCCCTTGGTGAATTCCAGTACCCTGCTGACTTGTCAGTAGGTCAATCAACCTTGATAATGAAAAGTTCAGTTCTTAACTTAGCAAATCTTTCACTATCCAAAGGTTTTGTAAAGATATCAGCAAGTTGATCTTCAGTAGGGATGTAAAGAACCACAACATCTTTCTTTTCAACATGATCTCTAATAAAGTGATGCCTCACATCAATGTGTTTGGTTTCTTGAGTGCAAAATAGGATTTTATGTGATTGCACTTGCACTTGTGTTATCACGCATTATGGGAATTTCTCTTTCTTCAATCCCATAATCCCTTAGTTGTTGTCTTAACCATAGAACTTGTGCATAGCAGCTTCCAGCAGCAATGTACTCTACTTCAGCAGTGGAAGTTGATATGGAATTCTGTTTTTTGTTGAACCAGGAAACAAGTCTACTGCCCATTAACTGACATGTTCATGTTGTACTTTTTCTATAAACTTTACATCCAGCATAATCAGAATCTGAAAAAGATATAACCTTGAAACTTCCATCTTTTGGATACCATATTCCAACTCCTAAGGTCTCTTTTAAATACTTGAGAATCCTCTTCACTGCAGCTAAGTGACTTTCCTTAGGTTTAGATTGAAATCTTGCATACACCTACAACAAAGGATATATCAGGTCTGGTGGCAGTGAGATACTGTAGACTTCCTATCATCCTTCTGTATAAGGTCTGATCAACATCTTTGCCTTCTTTATCTTCATCCAACCTTATGTTTGTCCCCATAGGAGTTGATATTTTGGTACTACTTTCCATTCCAAACTTCTTTAACAGCTCCTTGGTGTATTTTGTTTAATGAATGAAGATTCCATCATTCAATTGCTTGACTTGCAATCCCAAGAAATAGTTCATTTCTCCCATCATACTCATCTGGAACTTTCTTTTCATGATATTAGCAAACTTTTCACATAGCATCTCATTTTCAGAACCAAATATAATGTCATCCACATAAATTTGTACCAGCAGGGTGCTGTCACCATCATTGATTCTGAAAAGTGTCTTGTCAATGGTACCTTTGGTAAAACCATTGCTCACCAAGAATTGAGATAAGGTCTCATACCATGCTCTTGGTGCTTGTTTCATACCAAAAACTGCTTTGTTGAGTCTATACACTTTATCTTCTTGATATTTTAGTTCAAAACCAGGAGGTTGTTGAACAAACACTTCTTCTTCCAGAATGCCATTCAGAAATGCAGTTTTGACATCCATCTGGTATACTTTGAAGTTCTTATGTGCGTCATATGCCAAAAACAATCTGATAGCTTCCAATCTTGCAACTGGGGCATATGTCTCATCAAAATCTATTCCTTCACCTTGAGAATAGCCTTTTGCTACAAGTCTGGCCTTGTTTCTAACAATGGTACCAGATTCATCAAGTTTATTTCTGTATACCCACATGGTACCTATGACATTTGCATGAGTAGGTTTATCCACTAGTGTCCAAACTTGATTTCTTTCAAACTCATTAAGTTCCTCTTGCATAGAAATTATCCAATCTGGATCAGAAATTGATTCTTCAACAACTTTAGGGTCCATTTGAGATAGAAAACATGTAAACATGGCCTCAAGTTGTATCCTTGTCCTCACACCTTGCTGTAAATCAACAATTACTTGTTCAACATGGTGATCCTTTAACCATTGTACATCTTGATTTGTTTGATTTATAGGAACCTGATCTTCAGTAGGGTCTGATGTAGGTTCAGTAAGGGGGTCAGCAGACCCCGCATCTGTTGTTGTATCAGTAGTGTTTCCAGCAGGTTCTTCAGTAGGGCTTTCTTCAAAAATCTTTATGTCACTTAATTTGTTTATAACTTCAACAAATTATGGTTCAGTGACCTTCTGATTCACAGCAGGTTTCAAAACTTCTTCATTCTCCATTCTAGTGAACTTAGGTTCATCAAACACAACATGTATTGATTCTTCGTGTTTCAATGTCTTTTTGTTTAGCACCCTAAAAGCCTTGCTGACTGAAGAGTATCCCAAAAAGATTCCTTCATCAGATTTTGGTTGGAAAGTCTTCAGTTGCTCCTTATGATTCAAGATAAAGCATTTGCTCCCAAATGGATGAAAATAAGAAATGTTTGGCTTCCTTCCATTCCAAATTTCATAAGGTGTCTTCATAATCTTCTTGTTCACTTAGGTTCTATTCTGTGTAAAGCATCCCGTATTGATTGCTTCAGCCCAATACCTTTCAGGTAGCTTTGCTTCATATATCATAGTTCTTTCTGCTTCCTTCAAAGTCCTGTTCCTTCTCTCAGCAACCCCATTATACTGAGGTGTTCCAGAAGCTGCTAATTGATGCAGCACACCATTTTGTTCACAGTATTCTCTTATTACTTTATTAAGGAACTCAGTACCCTTGTCTGATCTGATTTTCACTACTGTCACACTTTTCTCATTTTGTAATCTCTTCAAAAGTTCAGGCATCTTTTGAAGTGTTTCACTTTTCTTTTTCATAAAAATCACCCAAGTGAATCTTGAAAAGTCATCCACAACAACTAGTGTGTACTTCTTTCCTGTTATACTTGTTGGAATAACTGGTCCAAAAAGATCCATATGCATCAGCTCCAGTACTCTTTTGGTTGATTGTTTTGTCTTTGACTTGAAACTTGACTTAGTTTGTTTTCCTTGCTGACAAGCATCACATACACCATCCTTCTTATATGTGATCTCAGGTAAACCAACCACCAACTTTTTCTTCACCAACTGATTGATATCTTCAAAATTGAGATGATTCAACTTCTTATGCCATAACCAATTCAGTTCTGACTTTGTATGCACAATAAGACATGTTTCTAGAACTGCAGTAGACCAATCCACCATATATATGTTAAGATGTCTTCTTCCAGCCAACATAACTTGTTCTCCAACTTCACTCATGACAATACAGTTGGTTTTGTCAAAAGTGACCTTGTAATCCATGTCACAAAATTGTCCTGTGCTCTGCAAGTTGTAGTCCAGGCCTTCAACATTCTTGATGGTCAAACCATTCCTCACCAGTGTTCCATATCCTCTTGTGTATCTTGGTGTACTTTTGTTTCCAAAATTAACTTTAGGTCCATCCTTTGCCACATAATTTGTCAAACAGTGCTTACTTCTTGTCATATGTCTGGAACATCCACTTTCAAAGTACCAGACACCCTACAAAACAAATTTAATGTGTTTTAGGTACCCTAACATGTTTGGGTCCATAATGGTCAGTGGTAAGCACAACCCTTGGCAAATTTCCATAAGGTCTTCTTTGGAAAGTGTTGCACTTTTGTTCATATATGTATGCTACATTTCCATAGAATCTAACATTTGGTTGTGTAGCATTCACATATGATTTCTGGCATTTTGGTACAAAGTGCTGTTTGAAGTGTTTTCTATTGTTAGAAGCACTAGCATAACCATAAGTTTGTTGTCTGTTAGAAACAACCCTGTATTATGGAGCCTGCTGAGGTCTTTGATAAGTCCTCTGCTGAGTCCTCTGTTGATTCCATTGCTGAGGTCTAGGCATAGCATTATGGTTATTTCTGTTGATTCTAGCAATAGGGGCAGGAATATTCCAATCTTCATCAGTAGGGAAAAATCTGCCTTTCCCCCTGAGAAAATATCCCTTGAATGATTAACATTCTTGGGTTTAACATTCTGGTCTTTGGAATATCTCTGATTTTTCCCTTTTTGTGGTCCAGCAGACTTTGCAGCAGGTCTTCTATCAGTAGGTCTAGAGGGTCCAACAGTCCTACCTTTGGATGCACCCTTTTTGTTAGGAGCTGCTGTCCCTTTGGACTTCTGATTTTGTCTTTTTGAATCATTCTCAGTAGGTTTTACTGTTTCAGCAACCTTTTGTGGAGTTGAATCTTGTGCAGGTACAAACTTAGGACCAATTCTGGCACTAGGTTCAACACCCTTACTAGTTCCACCCTTAGAGGATTGTTGAGTTTCAAATCCAAGGCCTGTTTTATCATCATAAGGCTTTCCTAATTTGAATGCAGTTGTGGAAGTAGATTGTGCAGTAGATTCAGCAGCTACTGCAGATACAACAGGCTTATGTTGACTCTGCTGATAATCTTTTTCCTTACCCTTGAGACTTCTTAATTCAGCATTTAATCTTTGAATTTCTGCTTGAAGTGCTTCTCTTTTAGCCTTGACAATCTCATAATCAGATTGTATTATCCTCAGTTGATTAAGGAGGGCATCTAAAGGCTCTTCATTTATAGAAATTTTAGGATTAGATCCACCAGTGGACTCACAATCACTATCAGTAGGGGTATTCATAGATACAAAATTGTATACCTCCTCTGTTTCATCCATATTGGCCATTAAAGCATAATCATCCATATCAACTATGAGTGCAGTGTCATCTGATTCATTTCCTTTTTTCTAATTCCACTTCATAGCCTGATTCATCATCAACAACCAATGCTTTCTTGCCAGGTCTTCTCTGCTGACCCTTGTTTTTCAGTAGCTCTGGACAGTCAGGTCTGAAGTGTCCAGGTTTCTTGCAATTAAAGAACAGGTAGTCAGGATCCTTCTTTTGTTTCAACTCAGGACAGTCAGGTTTGAAATGTCCTGGTTTCTTGCAATGTAAGCACAAAAAGTCTTGATCCTTTCTGGATTCTTCCTTTTTTCAGTAGACTTCTTGCCAGAATTACTTGGAGATGCTTTTCCAGATTTCATCATTCAAATTATTTTTGTCAGTAGGGCAATCTACTCTTGCATTTCATCCAAGACATCATCTTGCACATTTGATGATTCTTCAACATGTGCAGCAGCCAGTGCAGTTGTTTTTGTTGCTTCTTTTTCAGCACTTTGTACTAGATCTTTGCTGAATTCATAAGCCTTAAGATCAGAGAACAGTTTGAAGGTTTCTTCCTCATGTAAACTTCTAGACTCCTCCATTGTAGTAACCTTTATCTCCCAGACTTCTTTTGCAGGTAGTGCCTTGAGAATACTGGTGTTGATCTCTTCTCTTGTATAAACAACATTCAGTAAGGTGAGTACATCTAGAATTGCATTGAACCTTGATTCCCTCTGTTCAATGGTCTCAGTAGATTTCATTTTGAACTCTTAAAACTTTCTCTTGGCCACACGTATCTTCTTTTTTTTGATTGCATCAGTGCCTTCACAGATAAGTTGAAGTTTCTCCCATAAATCTTTGGCAGTTTTGCAATTTTTCACCTTCATGTACATATTGCTATCCAAGGTTCTGTAGATAATGTCAATAGCAATATTGTTCAGGTTTTCCCTCTTTCTATCTTCAGCACCCCATTCATTCTTTGGCTTTGGGAAAGTCTGATTTTGGCCATCAACAGTTATAGCTTTAGTGATCTCAAGTGGTCCATCTGTCAGTACCTCCATCATTTCATCATGTGTTGCAGCTAGATAAGCATGCATACGACATTTATACTCATCAAAACGATCAACATAACACATCAACATTGTCCTAGCATACTGATTGTTATCCATGATGCAAAACTTTGAAAAACAGAAACTTAAAAAGTTTTCAAATATTTTTCAGAAGCACAATATGTAAGATTACTTCAGAACAGAAGGTCTGCTCCGATACCAATTGTTGGTCCCTTAAAACGGCTTTGGTTAAGTTTATAGGGGGGTGAATAACCTTAACACTTTAAACTTTTTGGAGTTGAAAAACTCAGCAAGGTCAGTAGCCTGCTGACTATCAGTAGTCTGCTGACTATTGAAGTTCTAGAGTTTGTTGCAGCGGAATATAATAAATTAAGCCTTATTACTTGTTGATTGAATATGATACCAAGTATTAGATACTTAGTAGCGTATGTGGTGTGTTTCAGTAGCTAGTTCAGTATGTTTGATGTGATAAACATGCAGATAAAGTAATTGCAGAAAGTAAATGCAGTAAGGTAAAGCGGGCAAGATTTATAGTGGTTCCAGGTGGTGTAATCCTGTCGTTCCACTATTCTCCTGTGATGTTGGAGGAAATTCACTAGAGACTTTTGAGGTTGCAGTTAAAAAAATCCCTAAACTATTTGTCCTTGACCAATGACTATGGCTTCACAAACTGAAAACTAGAAACAAGTGGAATTGATGCTCCTAAATCTTCCACTGGTCCTTGAAGGGTAAGATTGCCTCTTCACCAGCTCCACCACACAAACAACTGTCCTTGACACCTAAGTGCTTCTCCGTCTTCAGTAAGCTTCTTGTAAAAGAAGGTTTTGAATCAAGAAAGTGATTCTGCTTTCAGTAGACTTTTGATCAGGATGAATGATCAGTAGCCTGAGTTCTTCAAGTGTGTAAACTGGATAAGTCTTGATTAGCAGGAAACACTTGAAGAAAACTTGATCAGTAGATTAAAGCTCTATGTATCAACAAGGTCAGATTGCATAAATTCTTGCTCAAAAACTTAGTTCCTTTCTGTTAATTCTTGGTATTGTGTGTGTTGCAGTCTGAATCAGGAGTCCTCTATTTATAGGAGTAGATCCTATGGTTTGAATTTAAATTTGAATGATAACCGTTACAGGATTTTACTGAATATTCCTGAAAATACCTCTAATGTACCTTCTGACACTGTCATTGTCCTTCTGACAGTCCAGACTGTCAACCAATGGTTTATTTCTATTTGATATGGCTCTGAATTCCTCACAATGTCTCTATCATCTTGACCATTGATTGATTAATTAATCCAAGGCTTGTAGTTCATCCTAATCCATGTAATCTTTAGAAAAACTTGGATTAATTCGAATTATACATCAGCAGATATTTGACATGTAAGTCTGCTGATGTCCCTGATTGTCAGCTGACTTTTAGTCTGCTGTGTTTTGATAAACTCTTCAGCTGACTGCTTCTCATCTAACTTTTTATAATGAAGTTAGAGCACACCATTTTAACATAACCAAGTTCCAATCACCATTTGACTTAAATGGAACTTAGACCTTCTACACAAGGTATATGTGATCAGTCTAGGTCATCACAAAATTTTCTAAATTCTGATCCCTGACTTTAATTACTAAGTTTGATCCCTTAGCCTCCAATACTGAGTTTGTACCCTCAGCCTTCTACCATCAGCAGGTTCCTAGACAATCTACTGACCTAGATACCCTACTGACCTAGACAGGTCTGCTGAACAAGTCAACTGACCTCTTTACAGTGCTTGTTTGATCAAACCTATATAAAGATCAAACTCTAGTAAGCCTATACAATTAATCTAGACATCTTTTTGCCTTTGCTCTATAACAGCTATTCTGGCACTCATCATTAAAACTAGAATATGTCTAACAACTCCCTCCTTCCCAATTTGTTAGGGACATTTTGGAACTAACAATATTTAAGAAGACATCAATTAATAGGTTGTCTGGTCATTTAAAACTCCTTTTTTTTCCTTTTTATATAGAGCATTATTTTCACTTTATAAAATGCATTGGGAAAATTTAGGCAATTAAAGCAAACACTTTGAGTCTAATTAGAGTTATGGGACTTATTTTGGGACAACCATAAATGGAATAAGTCTCAAGAAAATTGGGACGGACAGTACATTCATTAAGAACTTGACTCAAAACCTTATTTGAAGGGGGCCTAACCATCTATGCAAAATATTGGGATTCTTATTGAGGAAAACAGACTTTGACTAACTAAAAATAGAACTAAAAACAAACTTTAACTAAGAATAAACATAACCATTAGATCGAAGGGAGATGTTAGATTCAGCTATTGGAGGATTTATCTTGTAGAGACCATCACTGAGGTTGTATTTGAGAAGATGATTCTTTATGCTCTTGTCCTTCGAAAGACAAGAAGAGTCGTTAAATTCTGCAATAACAAGATTATCACAGACAAGTTGTGAAATACCAATAAGGTATTTATTGATCATTGGCACATGAATATTAGTGTTTAAATTTAATGGTGTGTGTTTAGTGGAAATAGAAGAATGACCAACATGCACTTTTGTTAACTCTTCACCACTTCATACTACTAAAGTAGCCATACTAGTGTGGCAAGTATTAATGTGAAGATTGTTTAGATCTGCAATAAGATGGTTGGTTACACCATTATCAAGATAATATGAGGATACTAAGCCAAGAGATGGTTTTGAAGAGCCGGAATTGTGGTTGTTAAATTCGGTGTCAATACCGTGCTAGCACATGGTAGTTGTATGGTCATTTTTGCCACAGGCCTGACATGACATTCAGTGGTTGGTGTACTAAGTAAATCCGCCACTTCTACCTCTAGCTTTTCCAACTTTAGACTTGCCAGAAAATTTCCGCATTACTCTAAAGAAAGTTTTGAAGGGAGGAAAATGTCAAACTCGTCTTTACATTATTATCCTTGTGAAGCAAGTTTTGAATGGAGGAAAATGGCATATTCATATATTTCACAGTAGAGGCAATAGCATGGACTTCATAAGTCTGGATGAAAACTCGTTTGATTAGGTTTAAGTCTAAATTGTATAGGGCGTATTACTTTCAACCCAATGATTTTACCGAGACACCATAATAGTTGTACACAACACTGAATTGATCTTTTGAAAGTCAACTTTCAAAAAGTCGATTTAGTGTGGTGTACAACTATTATGGTGTCCCGGTAGAATCATTAAAGTGAGAATAAATGCTCTCAATGCTAAAACCCTCTCAATGACATTAAGATACTGGTTTCTGATGCAGTAACATAGGGTTCAAATCTAGGTTGAACCTTTTCTGTGGATCCTTTTGAAGAAGAATTGCAACGTTTGAATGCATTGAATACATTTTGTAAAAGAAATAATGCATTGAATACATAATGTCATATTTATATTTTGATAAGAGCCTGTGTTAGGAAATCAATACGGAAACGTATAGGAATTTAAAATTTTGATTTCCTTTTAACCATGATCGACATCTTCAAAACAATAAACATTTAAGGCGTAGACATAATTCAAACCAGAATAGATCTTTGAAAGATCGTCACTTTGTCTTCGGTTGTAGTTTGTGCATGAAGCCGCCGAAGTGTTCGGCCTTTACCGTTTATCAACACGAACAACTGTCGCAATCCTCCCATAGGAGTGCTACAAGAAAAACTCGCTTGTTAGACCGACGTTTTCTCTTTCTCTCAAATCTCTTTCTAGGAAGCTCTATTATTTTCTAGTAAATAATACTCAAGTTAATGTGATACAAAATAGCTTGACACCCACCTCATATATATAGGTGTGTATGGTGCCATATGTACATCCTAATCTGATTGGGAAAAATTTTCTAATGGATTGAGGAAAAAGAAAACATTTTTCAAATTGTGCCCATGTTGTTGCGTTTGTAGTGCACATTTTGTGGGGGCACAAACATTTCTCTTTCTTCGCAAGCCAAAATATGATTTGGAGTCCAATCTATTTATTAGACCAATGAATGATATCCTGAATTTCCATGTATTTTAAAACATAAATAGCAATTCTATATTCATGACATGCTATAATTATGCCCCCTTGCAACATAGAAGCAGCATCCACTAATGAACAAAAGCTATAAGTTTTCATATTTCTTACTAAGAAAATAAAATCAACCCCCGATGAGTTAAATGCTGCATTGGCTATCCAAAATTGAATCTTTTAGTATTCACATTTCTCAATGAGAAGAAAAAAGAGGTCCCACCGAGATTTGAACTCGGGCTATTGGATTCAAAGTCCAATGTCTTGACCACTAGACCATGTAACTGTCTCTTGATATAGTTACAACAATTTGGACCTGATACCAACAATAGAACTGACAAGGAACTTTCAAAAGAAATTATTATGCATCCTAAAACAGCTACTTAGTTCAAAAATTTCTAAACAATGGCCAGTGACTTGATCAAATAACCAAGGACCTAATTGGTCACTATTTACATTAAATCAAATTATCATCTCCCAATATATGTTTCAACATTTGATTTTGATACCTATGAGACATCGTTCCAACAATACGTATCAAAATTTGTACTGCCAAATCTATTTTTCACTAATGATTAACCTTATTGACATTGTAAGCACTATCATTTCTTTTAAATATAATTATTGTGTTAATTATTTTACTTTTCAATGAAATAATAATTGATCATGACATAAAAAATCATGAGAAACATGAGACTTGCCAAATTGACATAATTCGCAAATACTCCGATTTACATTATCAAATGTATTACTCCCTCTTTCCCAATTTGTTTGGGACATTTTGAAACTCACAATATTTAAGGAGATATCAATTAATAGATTGTCTGGTCATTTCAAATTTGACTAATTTACCTTTTTTCCCCTTTTTATATGTAGCATTATTTTCAATTCATAAAATACATTGGTGAAATTTAGGCAATTGAAGCAAAAACTTTGAGTCTAATTAGAGTTATGGGACTTATTTTGGGACAACCATAAATGGAATAAGTCTCAAGCAAATTAGGACGGAGAGTACATTCATTAAGGACTTGACTCAAAACCTTATTTGAAGGGGCCCTAACCTTCTATGCAAAATATTGGGATTCTTATTGAGGACAAACAGACTTTGAGTGACTCAAAATAGAACTAAAAACAAAATTTAACTAAGAATCATGATAACCATTAGATTGAAGGGAGATGTTAGATTCAGCTATTGGAGGATATATCTAGTAGAGACCATCACTGAGGTTCTATTTGAGAAGATGATTCTTTGTGCTCTTGTCCTTCACAAGACAAGAAAAGTCGTTAAATTCCGCAATAACAAGATTATCACAGACAAGTTGTGAAATACTAATAAGGTATTTATTGATCTTTGGTACATTAATATTAGTGTGTAAATGTAATGGTGTGTGTTTAGTGGAAATAGAAGAATGACCAACATGCTCTATTGTTAACTCTTCACCACTACATATTTCTAAAGTAGCCTTACCAGTATGGCAAGTATTAATGTGAAGATTGTTCAGATCTGTAATAAGATGGTTGGTTACACCATTAACAAGATAATATGAGGATACTAAGGCAATAGATGGTTTTGAAGAGCCTGAATTATGGTTGTTAATTCGGTGCCAAACCCGTGCCAGCACATGGTAGTTGTGTGGCCATTTTTTCCACAGGCCAGACATGACATTCGGTTGTTGGTGTACTAAGTAAATCTGCCACTAGCTTTTCCAACTTTAGACTTGCCAGAAAATTTCCACATTACTCTAAAGAATGTTTTGAAGGGAGGAAAATGTCAAACTCATCTTTACATTATTATCCTTGAGAATCAAGTTTTGAATGGAGGAAAATGTCATATTCTTATATTTCACAGTAGAGGCAAGAGCATGGACTTCATTAGTGGGGATGAAAACTCGTTGGATTAGGTTTAAGTCTAAATTGTAAAGGGCGTATTACTTTCAACCCAACGATTTTACCAAGACACCACAATAGTTGTACACATCACTGAATTTATCTTTTGAAAGTCGACTTTCAAAAAGTCGATTTAGTGTGGTGTACCACTATTGTGGTTTCCCGGTAGAATCATAAAGTGAGAATAAATGCTCCAAATTCTAAAACCATCCCAATGACATTAGGATACTGGTTTCTGATGCAGTAACATAGTGTTCAAATCTTGGTTGAACCTTTTCTATGGATCCTTTTGAAGAAGAATTGCAACGTTCGAATGCATTGAATACATTCCTTAAAAGAAATAATGCAATTAATACATAATGTCCTATTTATATTTTGATTAGAGCCTGTGTAAGGAAATCAATGCGGAAAGGTAGTGGAATTTAAAATTTTTGATTTCCTTTTAACGAAGATCGACTTCTTTTATACAATAAACATATAAGGCGTAGACATAATTCAAACCAGAATTGATCTTTGAAAGATCGTCGCTTTGTCTACGGTTGTCGTTTGTTCACGAAGCCGCCGAAGTGTTTGGCCTTTACTGTTGATCCATACGAAAAACTGTTGCAATCCTCCCATAGGAGTGCTACAAGAAAAACTCGGTTGCTAGACCGACATTTTCTCTTTCTCTCAAATCTCTCTATTGGAAGCTCTATTATTTTCTAGTAAAATAATACTCATGTAATTGTGATACAAAATAGCTTGACACCCACCTCATATATATAGGTGTGTATGGTGCCATATGTACATCCCAATCTAATTGGAAAAGATTTCTTAATAGATTAGGAAAAAAGAAAATATTTTTCTAATAGTGCCTATTTGTTGCATTTGTTGTGCACATTTTGTGGTGGCACAAACATTTCTCTTTCTTCGCAAGCCAAAATATGATTTGGAGTCCAATCTATTTATTAGACCAATGAATGATATCCTAAATTTCCATGTATTTTTAAACGTAAATAGCGATGATATATTGATGACATGCAATAATTGTGCCTCCTTGCAACATAGAAGAAGCATCCACTAATGAACAAAAGCAGTAAGTTTTCATATTTCTTACTAAGATAATAAAATCAACCCCCGATGAGTTAAATGCTGCCTCGGCCATCCAAAATTGAATCTTTTAGTATTCACATTTCTCAATGAGAAGAAAAAAGAGGTCCCACCGAGATTTGAACTCGGGCTATTGGATTCAAAGTCCAATGTCCTGACCACTAGACCATGGAACCGTCTCTTGATATAGTTACAACAATTTGGAACTGATACCAACAATAGAACTGACAAGGAAAAATCAAAAGAAATTATTATGCATCCTAAAACAGCTACTCAGTTCAGAAATTTTCTAAACAATGTCCAGTGACTTGATCAACAGACCAAGGACACATCTGCTGACTAAGGGACCCATAAGCTTGTCCCTAATGCAAGTCCAATAATGAGACTTGCCTTGAAAGTATCCAAACCAAAATTTGATACCTAATTGGTCACTATTTACATTAAATCAAATTATCATCTCCAAATATATGTTTCAACATTTGATTTTGATACCTATGAGACATCGTTCCAACAATACGTATCAAAATTTGTACTCCCAAATCTATTTTTCACTAATGATTAACTTTATTGACATTGGAAGCACTATCAATGCTTTTAAAAATAATTATTGTGTTAATCATTTTACTTTTCAATGAAATAATAATTTATCATGACATAAAAAATCATGAGAAACATAAGACTTGCCAAATTGACATAATTCCCAAATACTCCGCTTTACATTAACAAATGTATTACTCCTTTTGTCCCAATTTGTTTGGGACATTTTGAAACTCACAATATTTAAGGAGACATCAATTAATAGGTTGTCTGGTCATTTATAATTTGACTGATTTACCTTTTTTTCCTTTTTATATGTATCATTATTTTCAATTTATAAAATACATTGGTGAAACTTAGGCAATTAAAGCAAAAACTTTGAGTCTAATTAGAGTTATGAGACTTATTTTGGGACAACCATAAATGGAATAAGTCTCAAGCAAATTGGGACGGAGAGTACATTCACTAAAAACTTGACTGAAAACCTTATTTGAAGGGGCCCTAACCTTCTATGCAAAATATTGGGATTCTTATTGAGGACAACAGACTTTGACTGACTCAAAATAGAACTAAAAACAAACTTTATCTAATAATCAAGATAACCATTAGATTGAAGGGAGATGTTAGATTCAGCTATTGGAGGATATATCTTGTAGAGACCATCACTGAGGTTCTATTTGAGAAGATGATTCTTTGTGCTCTTGTCCTTCACAAAGCAAGACGGGTCGTTAAATTCTGCAATAACAAGATTATCACAAACAAGTTGTGAAATACTAATAAGGTATTTATTGATCTTTGGCACATGAATATTAGTGTGTAAATGTAATGGTGTGTGTTTAGTGGAAATAGAAGAATGGCCAACATGCTCTATTGTTAACTCTTCACCACTCCATACTGCTAAAGTAGCCTTACCAGTGTGGCATGTATTAATGGGAAGATTGTTCAGATCTGAAATAAGATGGTTTGTTACACCACTATCAAGATAAGATGAGGATACTAAGCCAAGAGATGGTTTGAAGAGCCTGAATTGTGGTTGTTAAATTTGGTGCCAATCCCGTGCCAGCATATGGTAGTTGTGTGGCCATTTTTTCCATAGGCCTGACATGACATTCGGTTGTTGCTGTAATAAGTAAATCTGTCACCACTGCCTCTAGCTTTTCCAACTTTAGACTTGCCAGAAAATTTCCACATTACTCTAAAGAAAGTTTTGAAGGGAGGAAAATGTCAAACTCATCTTTACATTATTATCCTTGAGAAGCAAGTTTTGAATGGAGGAAAATGTCATATTCTTATATTTCACAGTAGAGGCAAGAGCATGGACTTCATAAGTCGGGATGAAAACTCGTTAGATTAGGTTTAAGTCTAAATTATAAAGAGCGTACTACTTTCAACCCAACGATTTTACCGAGACACCTCAATAGTTGTACACCACACTGAATTGATCTTTTGAAAGTCGACTTTCAAAAAGTCGATTAAGTGTGGCGTACAACTATTGTGGTGTCCCAGTAGAATCATTAAAGTGAGAATAAATGCTCCAAATTCTAACACCCTCCTAATGACATTAGGATACTAGTTTCTGATGCAGTAACATAGGGTTCAAATCTTGGTTGAACCTTTTCTGTGGATCCTTTTGAAGAAGAATTGCAACGTTTGAAGGCATTGAATACATTCCTTAAAAGAAATAATGCAATTAATACATAATGTCATATTTATATTTTGATAAGAGCCTGTGTTAGGAAATCAATGCGGAAAGGTAGCAGATTTAAAAATTTTGATTTTCTTTTAACCAAGATCGACTTCTTTTAAACAATAAACATATAAGGCGTAGACATAATTCAAACCAGAATTGATCTTTGAAAGTTCGTCGCTTTGTCTACGGTTGTAGTTTGTGCAAGAAGCCACCCAAGTGTTCAAATACTCCGCTTTACATTAACAAATGTATTACTCCCTCTGTCCCAATTTGTTTGGGACATTTTGAAACTCACAATATTTAAGGCGACATCAATTAATAGGTTGTCTGGTCATTTAAAATTTGACAAATTTACTTTTTTTCCTTTTTATATGTAGCATTATTTTCAATTTATAAAATACATTGGTGAAATTTTTGGCAATTAAAGTAAAAACTTTGAGTCTAAATAGAGTTATGGGACTTTTTTTTGGGACAACCATAAATGGAATAAGTCTCAAGAAAATTGGGATGGAGAGTACATTCATTATGACCTTGACTCAAAACCTTATTTGATGGGGCCCTAACCTTCTATGTAAAATATTGGGATTCTTATTGAGGACAACAGACTTTGACTGACTCAAAATAGAACTAAAAACAAACTTTAACTAAGAATCATGATAACCATTAGATTGAAGTGAGATGTTAGTTTCAGCTTTTGGAGGATATATCTTGTGGAGACCATCACTGAGGTTCTATTTGAGAAGATGATTCTTTGTGCTCTTGTCCTTCATAAGACAAGAAGAGTCGTTAAATTCCGCAATAACAAGATTATCACAGACAAGTTGTGAAATACTAATAAGGTATTTATTGATCTTTGGCACATGAATATTAGTGTGTAAATGTAATGGTGTGTGTTTAGTGGAAATAGAAGAATGACCAACATGCTCTATTGTTAACTCTTCACCACTCCATACTGCTAAAGTAGCCTTACCAGTATGGTAAGTATTAATGTGAATATTGTTCAGATCTAAAATAAGATGGTTGGTTACACCACTATCAAGGTAATACGAGGATACTAAGCCAAGAGATGGTTTTGAAGAGCCTGAATTGTGGTTGTTAAATTCGCTGCCAATCCCGTGCCAGCACATGGTAGTTGTGTGGCAATTTCTTCCACAGGCCTGATATGACATTCGGTTGTTGGTGTACTAAGTAAATCTACCACTTCTGCCTTTAGTTTTTCCAACTTTAGACTTGCCAGAAAATTTCCACATTACTCTAAAGAAAGTTTTGAAGGGAGGAAAATGTCAAACTCATCTTTACATTATTATCCTTGAGAAGCAACTTTTGAATGGAGGAAAATGTCATATTCTTATATTTCACAATAGAGGCAAGAGCATAGACTTCATAAGTCGGGATGAAAACTCGTTGGATTAGGTTTAAGTCTAAATTGTAAAGGGCATATTACTTTCAACCCAACGATTTTACCGAGACACCACAATAGTTGTACACCACACTGAATTGATCTTTTGAAAGTCGATATTCAAAAAGTCGATTTAGTGTGGTGTACAACTATTGTGGTGTCCCGGTAGAAACATTAAAGTGAGAATAAATGCTTCAAATTCTAAAACCCTCCCAATGACATTAGGATACTGGTTTCTGATGCAGTAACATAGGGTTCAAATCTTGGTTGAACCTTTTCTGTGGATCCTTTTGAAGAAGAATTGCAATGTTTGAATGCATTGAATACATTCCTTAAAAGAAATAATGCAATTAATACATAATGTCATATTTATATTTTGATAAGAGCCTTTGTTAGGAAATCAATGCGAAAAGGTAGCAGAATTTAAAATTTTGATTTCCTTTTAACCAAGATCGACTTCTTTTAAACAATAAACATATAAGGCGTAGACATAATTCAAACCAAAATTGATCTTTGAAAGATCGTCGCTTTGTCTACGGTTGTAGTTTGTTCAAGAAGCTGCCGAAGTGTTTGGCCTTTACTGTTGATCCACACGAACTACTGTCGTAATCTTCCCATAGGAGTGATACAAGAAAAACTCGGTTGCTAGACCGACATTTTCTCTCTCTCAAATCTCTCTCTTTGGAAGCTCTATTATTTTCTAGTAAAATAATACTCATGTAATTGTGATACAAAATAGCTTGACAACCACCTCATATATATAGGTGTGTATGGTGCCATATGTACATCCCAATCTGATTGTGAAAAATTTCCTAATGGATTAGGGCAAAGAAAACATTTTTCTAATAGTGCCCATTTTGTTGCGTTTGTTGTGCACATTTTGTGGTGGCAAAAACATATCTCTTTCTTCGCAAGCCAAAATATGATTTGGAGTCCAATCTATTTATTAGACCAATGAATGATATTGTGAATTTCCATGTATTTTTAAACATAAATAGCAATGCTATATTGATGACATGCAATAATTGTGCCTCCTTGCATCATAGAAGAAGCATCCACTAATGAACAAAAGCTGTAAGATTTCATATTTCTTACTAAGAAAATAAAATCAACCCCCAAAGATTTAAATGCTGCCTCGGCCATCCAAATTTGAATCTTTTAGTATTCACATTTCCCAATGAGAAGAAAAAAGAGGTCCCACCGAGATTTGAACTCGGGCTATTGGATTCAAAGTCCAATGTCCTGACCACTAGACCATGGAACCGTCAATTGATATAGTTACAACAATTTGGACCTGATACCAACAATAGAACTGACAAGGAACTATCAAAAGAAATTATTATGCATCCTAAAACAGCTACTCAGTTCAGAAATTGTATAAACAATGGCCAGTGACTTGATCAACAGACCAAGGACACATCTGCTGACTAAGGGACCCATAAACTTGTCCCTAATGCAAGTCCAACAATGAGACTTGACTTGAAAGTATCAAAACCAAAATTTGATACCTAATTGGTCACTATTTACATTAAATCGAATTATCATCTCCACATATATGTTTCAACATTTGATTTTGATACCTATGAGACATCGTTCCAAAAATACGTATCAAAATTTGTACTCCCAAATCTATTTTTCACTAATGATTAACTTTATTGACATTGTAAGCACTATCAATGCTTTTAAATATAATTATTGTGTTAATTATTTTACTTTTCAATGAAATAATAATTTATCATGACATAAAAAATCATGAGAAACATGAGACTTGCAAAATTGACATAACTCACAAATACTCCGCTTTACATTAACAAATGTATTACTCCCTCTGTCCCAATTTGTTTGGGACATTTTGAAACTCACAATATTTAAGGCGACATCAATTAATAGGTTGTCTGGTCATTTAAAATGTGACTAATTTACATTTATTTCCTTTTTATATGTAGCATTATTTTCAATTTATAAAATACATTGGTGAAATTTTTGGCAATTAAAGCAAAAACTTTGAGTCTAAATAGAGTTATGGGACTTTTTTTTGGGACAACCATAAATGGAATAAGTCTCAAGCAAATTGGGATGGAGAGTACATTCATTAAGACCTTGACTCAAAACCTTATTTGAAGGAGCCCTATAACCTTCTATGCAAAATATTGGGATTCTTATTCAGGACAACGGACTTTGACTGACTCAAAATACAACTAACAACAAACTTTAACTAAGAATCATGATAACCATTAGATTTAAGTGAGATGTTAGATTCAGCTATTGGAGGATATATCTTGAAGAGACCATCACTGAGGTTCTATTTCAGAAGATGATTATTTGTGCTCTTGTCCTTCACAAGACAAGAAGAGTCGTTAAATTCCGCAATAACAAGATTATCACAGACAAGTTGTGAAATACTAATAAGGTATTTATTGATCTTTGGCACATGAATATTAGTGTGTAAATGTAATGGTGTGTGTTTAGTGGAAATAGAAGAATGACCAACATGCTCTATTGTTAACTCTTCACCACCCCATACTGCTAAAGTAGCCTTACCAGTGTGGTAAGTATTAATGTGAATATTGTTCAGATCTAAAATAAGATGGTTGGTTACACCACTATCAAGGTAATATGAGGATACTAAGCCAAGAGATGGTTTTGAAGAGCCTAATTTTTTGGTTGTTAAATTCGCTGCCAATCCCGTGCCAGCACATGGTAGTTGTATGGCCATTTTTTCCACAGGCCTGATATGACATTCGGTTGTTGGTGTACTAAGTAAATCTGCCACTTCTGCCTCTAGTTTTTCCAACTTTAGACTTGCCAGAAAATCTCCACATTACTCTAAATAAAATTTTGAAGGGAGGAAAATTTCAAACTCATCTTTACATTATTATCCTTGAGAAGCAAGTTTTGAATGGAGGAAAATGTCATATTCTTATATTTCACAGTAGAGGCAAGAGCATAGACTTCATAAGTCGGGATGAAAACTCGTTGGATTAGGTTTAAGTCTAAATTGTAATGGGCGTATTACTTTCAACCCAACGATTTTACCGAGACACCACAATAGTACACCACACTGAATTGATCTTTTGAAAGTCGACATTCAAAAAGTCGATTTAGTATGGTGTACAACTATTGTGGTGTCCCGGTAGAAACATTAAAGTGAGAATAAATGCTCCAAATTCTAAAACCCTCCCAATGACATTAGGATACTGGTTTCTGATGCAGTAACATAGGGTTCAAATCTTGGTTGAACCTTTTCTGTGGATCCTTTTGAAGAAGAATTGCAACGTTTGAATGCATTGAATACATTCCTTAAAAGAAATAATGCAATTAATACATAATGTCATATTTATATTTTGATAAGAGCATGTGTTAGGAAATCAATGCGGAAAGGTAGCAGAATTTAAAATTTGGATTTTCTTTTAACCAAGATCGACTTCTTTTAAACAATAAACATATAAGGCGTAGACATAATTCAAACCAGAATTGATCTTTGAAAGATCGTCGCTTTGTCTACGGTTGTAGTATTTGCAAGAAGCCGCTGAAGTGTTTGGCCTTTACTGTTGAACCACACGAACAACTGTCGCAATCTTCCCATAGGAGTGCTACAAGATAAACTCGGTTGCTAGACCAACGTTTTATCTCTCTCTCAAATCTCTCTCTTGGAAGCTCTATTATTTTGTAGTAAAATAATACTCATGTAATTGTGATACAAAATAGCTTGACAACCACCTCATATATATATAGGTGTGTATGGTGCCATATGTACATCCCAATCTGATTGGGAAAAATTTCCTAATGGATTAGGGAAAAAGAAAACATTTTTCTAATTGTGCCCATTTTGTTGCGTTTGTTGTTCACATTTTGTGGTAGCACAAACATTTCTCTTTCTTCGCAAGCCAAAATATGATTTGGAGTCCAATCTATTTATTAGACCAATGAATGATATTACGAATTTCCATGTATTTTTAAACATATATAGCAATGCTATATTGATGACATTCAATAATTGTGCCTCCTTGCATCATAGAAGCAGCATCCACTAATGAACAAAAGCTGTAAGATTTCATATTTCTTACTAAGAAAATAAAATCAACCCCCGATGATTTAAATGCTGCCTCGGCCATCCAAATTTGAATCTTTTAGTATTCACATTTCCCAATGAGAAGAAAAAAAAGGTCCCACCGAGATTTGAACTCGGGCTATTGGATTCAAAGTCCAATGTCCTGACCACTAGACCATGGAACCGTCTCTTGATATAGTTACAACAATTTCGACCTGATACTAACAATAGAACTGAAGTGGAACTATCAAAAGAAATTATTATGCATCCTAAAACAGCTACTCAGTTCAGAAATTTTCTAAACAATGGCCAGTGACTTGATCAACAGACCAAGGACACATCTGCTGACTAAGGGACACATAAACTTGTCCCTAATGCAAGTCCAACAATGAGACATGCCTTGAAAGTATCAAAACCAAAATTTGATACCTAATTGGTCACTATTTACATTAAATCGAATTATCATCTCCAAATATATGTTTCAACATTTGATTTTGATACCTATGAGACATCGTTCCAAAAATACGTATTAAAATTTGTACTCCCAAATCTATTTTTCACTAGTGATTAAATTTATTGACATTGTAAGCACTATCAATGCTTTTAAATATAATTATTGTGTTAATTATTTTACTTTTCAATGAAATAATAATTTATCATGACATAAAAAATCATGAAAAACATGAGACTTACAAAATTGACATAATTCACTAATACTCCGCTTTACATTAACAAATGTATTACTCCCTCTGTCCCAATTAGGTTGGGACATTTTGAAACTCACAATATTTAAGGCGACATCAATTAATAGGTTGTCTGATCATTTAAAATTTGACTAATTTACATTTTTTTTTCCTTTTTATATGTAGCATTATTTTCAATTTATAAAATACATTGGTGAAATTTTTGGCAATTAAAGCAAAAACTTTCAGTCTAAATAGAGTGATGGGACTTTTTTTTTGGGACAACCATAAATGGAATAAGTCTCAAGCAAATTGGGACGGAGAGTACATTCATTAAGACCTTATTTGAAAGGGCCCTAACCTTCTATGCAAAATATTGGGATTCTTATTGTGGACAACAGACTTTGACTGACTCAAAATAGAACTAAAAACAAACTTTAACTACGAATCATGATAACCATTAGATTGAAGTGAGATGTTAGATTCAGCTATTGGAGGATATATCTTGCAGAGACCATCACTGAGGTTCTATTTGAGATGATGATTCTTTGTGCTCTTGTCCTTCACAAGACAAGAAGAGTCGTTAAATTCTGCAATAACAAGATTATCACAGACAACTTGTGAAATACTAATAAGGTATTTATTGATCTTTGGCACATGTATATTAGTGTGTAAATGTAATGGTGTGTGTTTAGTGGAAATAGAAGAATGACCAACATGCTCTATTGTTAACTCTTCACCACTCCATAGTGCTAAAGTAGCCTTACCAGTGTGGTAAGTATTAATGTGAAGATTGTTCAGATCTGAAATAAGATGGTTGGTTACACCACTATCAAGATAATATGAGGATACTAAGCCAAGAGATGGTTTTGAAGAGCCTGAATTGTTGTTGTTAAATTCGGTGCCAATCCCGTGCCAGCACATGGTAGTTGTGTGGCCATTTTTTCCACTGGCCTGACATGATATTCGGTTGTTGGTGTACTAAGTAAATCTGCCACTTCTGCCTCTAGCTTTTCCAACTTTAGACTTGCCAGAAAATTTCCACATTACTCTAAAGAAAGTTTTAAAGGGAGGAAAATGTCAAACTCATCTTTACATTATTATCATTGAGAAGCAAGTTTTGAATGGAGGAAAATGTCATATTCTTATATTTCACAGTAGAGGCAAGAGTGACTTCATAAGTCGGGATGAAAACTCGTTGGATTAGGTTTAAGTCTAAATTGTAAAGGGCGTATTACTTTCAACCAACGATTTTACCAAGAAACCACAATAGTTTCACACCACAATGAATTGATCTTTTGAAAGTCGACTTTCAAAAAGTCGATTTAGTGTGGTGTACAACTATTGTGGTGTCCCGGTAGAATCAATAAAGTGAGAATAAATGCTCCAAATTCTTAAACCCTCCCAATGACATTAGCATACTGGTTTCTAATGCTGTAACATTGGGTTCAAATCTTGGTTGAACCTTTTATTTGGATCCTTTTGAAGAATAATTGCAACGTTTGAATGCACTGAATACATTCCGTAAAAGATATACTACAATTAATACATAATGTCATATTTTTATTTTGAGAAGAGCCTGTGTTACGAAATCAAAGCGGAAAAGTAGCAGAATTTAAAGTTTAGATTTCCTTTTAACCAAGATCGACTTCTTTTAAACAATAAACATATAAGGCGTAGACATAATTCAAACCAGAATTGATCTTTGAAAGATCGTCGCTTTGTCTACGGTTGTAGTTTTTGCACGAAGCCGCTGAAGTGTCCGGCCTTTACTGTTGATCCACACGAACAACTGTCGCAATCCTCCCACAGGAGTGCTACAAGGAAAACTCGGTTGCTAGACCAACGTTCTCTTTCTCTCAAATATCTCTTTTGGAAGCTCTATTATTTTCTAGTAAAATAATACTCATGTAATTGTGATACTAAATAGCTTGACACCCACCTCATATATATAGGTGTGTATGGTGCCATATGTACATCCCAATCTGATTGGAAAAAATTTCCAACAATATGTATCAAAATTTGTACTCCCAAATCTATTTTTCACTAATGATTAACTTTATTGACATTGTAAGCACTATCAATGCTTTTAAATATAAATATTGTGTCAATTATTTTACTTTTCAATGAAAATAATAATTTATCATGACATAAAAAATCATGAGAAACATGAGACTTGCCAAATTGACATAATTCACAAATACTCCGCTTTACATTATCAAATGTATTACTCCCTCCGTCCCAATTTGTTTGGGACATTTTGGAACACACAATATTTAAGGAGACATCAATTAATAGGTTGTCTGGTCATTTAACATTTGACTAATTTACCTTTTTCCTTTTTATATGTAGCATTATTTTCACTTTATAAAATACATTGGGGAAATTTAGGCAATGAAAGCAAAAACTTTGAGTCTAATTAGAGTTATGAGACTTATTTTGGGGCAACCATAAATGGAATAAGTCTCAAGAAAATTGGGACAGAGAGTACATTCATTAATAACTTGACTCAAGACCTTAATTGAAGGGGCCCTAACCTACTTTGCAAAATATTGGGATTCTTATTGAGGACAACAGACTTTGACTGACTCAAAATAGAACTAAAAACAAACTTTAACTAAGAATCATGATAACCATTAGATTGAAGGGAGATGTTAGATTCAGCTATTGGAGGATATATCTTGTAGAGACCATCACTGAGGTTCTATTTGAGAAGATGATTCTTTGTGCTCTTGTCCTTCACATGACAAGAAGAGTTCGTTAAATTCCGCAATAACAAGATTATCACAGACAAGTTGTGAAATAATAATAAGGTATTTTTTTATCGTTGGCACATGAATATTAGTGTGTAATTGTAATGGTGTGTGTTTAGTGGAAATAGAAGAATGACCAACATGCTCTATTGTTAATTCTTCACCACTCCATACTGCTAAAGTAGCCTTACCAGTGTGGCAAGTATTAATGTGAAGATTGTTCACATATGCAATAAGATGATTGGTTACACCACTATCAAGATAATATAAGGATACTAAGCCATGAGATGGTTTTGAAGAGCCTGAATTGTGGTTGTTAAATTCGGTGTCAATCCCGTGCCAGCACATGGTAGTTGTGTGGCCATTTTTGCCACAGGCCTGACATGATATTCGGTTGTTGGTGTACTAAGTAAATCTGCCACTTCTGCCTCTAGCTTTTCCAACTTTAGACTTGCTTGAAAATTTCCACATTACTCTAAGAAACCTTACATATATCCAACTCAACTCCCAACTGAACTGCTACCACCTCCAAATGGAAATCTTGGAATCAAGGTTGGATCAGCTTGGACGACAATGCCTCAACCAAACAGACAGAAAAATAAAATTAAAAGACTTAATTGTCTTGTAAGACTAATTCATCCAGGAGACCAGACAAGAAATGAAAAAAATGTTCAATCGATATTAGAACTCAGGCTATTGGATTGGGGGGGTCAGCCGGCATAACATTCTTTCTATTAATTATAGATTTAGGTAATTAGATTGCTCCATGGTATAAGTGTTAGGACATTGCACTTTGAATCCAATAGCACGAGTTCAAATCTCGATGGAATCTCTTTTTTTTTCTTTCTTTATATGTTTTCAATTGTGTCATGTTAGGAAACAATATTTTCAAATACCTTTTGTAAGTGAAAATAAAATATTTTCTTTTTACGTGGTAGATTAAATTTTAACCAAAATTCTAGAATCGTGTGTTTTGCATATTAGGTAAGATGTCTTCCTATATGGAGTCTTAGTAAGATACATGAACTGTCTATTTGCAATTTCGTTATGTGAAATGGTGGGAATGGCTACAGATGAACATTGTTTCCGGGTAGAAATTGATGCAACTTTATCTACCATATGGTTCCATGGTCTAGTGGTCAGGACATTGGACTTTGAATCCAATAGCCCGAGTTCAAATCTCGGTGGAACCTTTTTTTCTTCATCCTCTCTCTCTCTCTCTCTATTTCATTTGTATTTTTCTTCTTTACATTATTATCCTTGAGAAGAAAGTTTTGAAGGGAGGAAAATGTCAAATTCTCATCTTTACATTATTATCCTTGAGAAGCAAGTTTTGAATGGAGGAAAATGTCATATTCTCATATTTCACAGTAGAGGCAAGAGCATGGACTTCATAAGTCGGGATGAAAACTCGTTGGATTAGGTTTAAGTCTAAATTTTTAAGGGCGTATTACTTTCAACCCAACAATTTTACCGAGACACCACAATAGTTGTACACCAAACTGAATTGATCTTTTGAAAGTCGACTTTCAAAAAGTCGATTTAGTGTGGTTTACAAGTATTGTGGTGTCCCGGTAGAATCATGAAAGTGAGAATAAATGCTCCCAATTCTAAAACCCTCCCAATGACATTAGGATACTTGTTTCTGATGCAGTAACATAGGTCAAATCTTGGTTGAACCTTTTCTATGCATCCTTTTGAAGAAGAATTGCAATGTTTGAATGCATTGAATACATTCCATAAAAGAAATAATGCAATGAATACATAATGTCATATTTATATTTGATAAGAGCCTGTGTTAGGAAATCAATGCGAAAACGTAGAGGAATTTAAAATTTTGATTTCCTTTTAACCAAGATCGACTTTTTTTAAACAATAAACATATAAGGCGTAGACATAATTCAAACCAGAACTGGTCTTTGAAAGATCGTCGCTTTGTCTACGGTTGTAGTTTGTGCACGAAGCCGCTGAAGTGTTCGGCCTCTACTGTTTATCCCTAGGAACAACTGTCGCAATCCTTCCATAGGATTTCTACAAGAAAAACTCGGTTGCTAGACCGACGTTTTCTCTTTCTCTCAAATCTCTCTCTAGGAAGCTCTATTATTTTTTAATAAATAATACTCATGTAATTGTGATACAAAATAGCTTGACACCCACCTCATATATATAGGTGTGTAAGGTGCCTTATGTACATCCTAATCTGATTGGGAAAATTTTTGTAATGGATTGAGGAAAAAGAAAATCTTTTTCTAATAGTGCCCATTTTGTTGCGTTTATTGTGCACATTTTGTGGTGCCACAAACATTTCTCTTTCTTTGCAAGCCAAAATATGATTTGGTGTTCAATCTATTTATTAGACCAATGAATGATATCTTGAAGTTCCATGTATTTTTAAACATAAATAGAAATGCGATATTAATGACATGCAATAATTATGCCTACTTGCAACATAGAAGCAGCATCCATTCATGAACAAAAGCTGTAAGTTCTCATATTTCTTACTAAGAAAAGAAAATCAACGCCTGATGAGTTAAATGATGTCTCGGCCATCCAAAATTGAATCTTTTAGTATTCACATTTCTCAATGAGAAGAAAAAAGAGGTCCCACCGAGATTTGAACTCGGGCTATTGGATTCAAAGTCCAATGTCCTAACCACTAGACCATGGAACCGTCTCTTGATATAGTTACAATAAATTGGACCTGATACCAACAACAGAACTGACAAGGAACTATCAAAAGAAATTATTATGCATCCTAAAACAGCTACTCAGTTTAGAAATTTTCAAAACAATGGCCAGTGACCTGATCAACAAACCTAGGACACATCTGCTGAATAAAGGACCCATAAACTTGTCCCTAAAGACAAGTCCAACTATGACACATGCCTCGAAAGTATCCAAACTAAAATTTGACACCTAATTGGTCACTATTTATATTAAATCAAACTATCATCTCCAAATATATGTATCAACATTTTATTTTGATACCTATGAGACATAGTTCCAACAATACATATCAAAAATTGTACTCCCAAATTTATTTTTCACTAATGATTAACTTTATTGACATTGTAAGCACTATCAATGATTTTAAATATAATTATTATGTTAATTATTTTACTTTTCAATTTAATAATAATTTATCATGACATAAAAAATCATGAGAAACATGAGACTTGCCAAATGGACATAATTCAAAAATACTCCACTTTACATTGACAAATGTATTACTCCCTCCGTCCTAATTTGTTTGGGACATTTTAGAACTCACAATATTTAAGGAGAATTCAATTAACAGGTTGTCTGGTCATTTAAAACTTGATTAATTTACCTTTTTTTTCTTTTTTATATGTGGCATTATTTTCACTTTTTAAAATACATTGGGGAAATTTAGGCAATTAAAGCAAAAACTTTGAGTCTAATTAGAGTTATGGGACTTATTTTTGGACAACCATAAATGGAATAAGTCTCAAGAAAATTGGGACGGAGATTACATTCATTAAGAACTTGACTCAAAACCTTATTTCAAGGGGGCCTAACCTTCTATGCAAAATATTGGGAATCTTATTGAGGGCAACTGACTTTGACTGACTCAAAATAGATCTATAAACAAACTTTAACTAAGAATCATGATAACCATTAGATTGAATGGAGATGTTAGATTCAGCTATTGGAGGATATATCTGGTAGAGACCATCACTGAGGTTCTATATGAGAAGATGATTCCTTGTGCTCTTGTCCTTCACAAGACAAGAAGAGTCGTTAAATTCCGCAATAACAAGATTATCACAGACATGTTGTAAAATACTAATAAGGTATTTATTGATCTTTGGCACATGAATACTAGTGTGTTAATGTAATGGTGTGTGTTTACTGGAAATAGAAGAATGACCAACATTCTATATTGTTAACTCTTCACCACTCCATACTGCTAAAGTAACCTTACCAGTGTGGCAAGTATAAATGTGAAGATTTTTCAGATATGCAATAAGATGGTTGGTTACACCACTATCAAGATATTATGAGGATACTAAGCCATGAGATGGTTTTGAAGAGCCTGAATTGTGGTTGTTAAATTCGGTGTCAATCCCGTGCCAGCACATGGTAGTTGTGTGGCCATTTTGGCCATAGGCCTGACATGGCATTCGGTTGTTGGTGTACTAAGTAAATCTTCCACTTCTGCCTCTAGCTTTTCCAACTCTAGACTTGCCTAGAAATTTCCACATTACTCTAAAGAAACCTTATTATATCCATCTAAACTCCTTGCTGAACTTCTATCACCTCCGAATGGAAAGCTTGGAATCAAGGTTGGATCACATTAGACGACAAAGCCTCAACCAAACAGACAGAAACATAAAATTAAAAAGACTTAAATGTCCTGTAAGACTAATTCATCCAGGAGACAAGAGACCAGAGGAAAAAAATGTTCCACCGATATTAGAACTTAGGCTATTGGATTGGGGGGGGGGGGGGAGGGGTCGCCGGCATAACATTCTTTCTATTAATTATAGATTGAGGTAATTAGATTGCTCTATGGTCTAAGTGTTAGGACATTGGACTTTGACTCAAATAGCACGAGTTCAAATCTCGATGAAATCTTTTTTTTTTCTTTCTTTATATATTTTCAATTGTGTCATGTTAGGAAAAAATGTTTTCAAATGCCTTGTGAAAGTGAAAATAAAATATGTTCTTTTTTCGTGGTAGATTAAATTTTATTTACCAAAATTCTAGAACTGTTTGTTTTGCATATTAGGTAAGAGGTCTTCATATATGGAGCCTTAGTAAGATACATGAACTGTGAATTTGCAATTTCGTTATGCCAAATGGTGGGAATAGCTACAACTGAACATTGTTTCCGGGTAGAAATTGATGCAACTTTATCTACCAGATGGTTCCATGGTCTAGTGGTTAGGACATTGGACTTTGAATCCAATAGCCCGAGTTCAAATCTTGGTGGAACCTTTTTTTTTTCTTCATCATATCTCTCCCTCTATTTCATTTCTATTTTTCTTCTTTACATTATTATCCTTGAGAAGCATGTTTTGAATGGAGGAAAATGTCAAATTCTCATCTTTAAATTATTATCCTTGAGAAGCAAGTTTTGAAAGGAGGAAAATGTCATATTCTTATATTTTGCAGTAGAGGCAAGAGCGTGGACTTCATAAGTCAAGATGAAAACGCATTGGATTAGGTTTAAGTCAAAATTGTAAAAGGGCGTGTTAATTTCAACCCAACGATTTTACCGAGAAACCAGAATAGTTGTACACCACACTGAATCGATCTTTTGAAAGGCTACTTTCAAAAGTCGATTTAGTGTGGTGTCCAGCTAATATCATTAAGGTGAGAATAAATGCTCCCAATTCTAAAACACTCTCAATGACATTAGGATACTGGTTTCTGATGCAGTAACATAGGGTTCAAATCTTGGTTGAACCTTTTCTATGGATCATTTTGAAGAAGAATTGCAACGTTTGAATGCATTGTATACATTCCGTAAAAAAAAGAATGCAATGAATACATAATGTCATTTTTATATTTTGATACGAGCCTGTGTTAGGAAATCAATGTAGGAACGCAGCGGAATTTAAACATTTGATTTTATTTTAACCAAGATCGACTTATTTTAATCAATAAAAATGTAAGGTGTAGACATAATTCATACCGGAATTGATCTTAGAAAGATCATCGCTTTGACTACGGTTGTAATTTGTGCACGAAACCGCCGAAGTGTTCGGCCGCTACCATTGATCCACATGAACAACTATCACAATCCTCCCAAAGGATTGCTAGTAGAAAAACTCGGTTGCTAGACTGACTTCTTTTTCTCTTACTCTCAAATCTCTTTCTAGGAAGCTCTATTATTTTCTAGTAAAATAATACTCTTGTAATTGTGATACAAAATATCTTGACACCCACCTCATATATATAGGTGTGTATGGTGCCATATGTACATCCCAATCTGATTGGGAAAAACTTTCTAATGGATTGAGGAGAAAGAAAAACTTTTTCTAATAATGCCCATTTGTTGTGAACATTTTGTCTAGGCACAAACATTTCTCTTTCTTTGCTAGCCAAAATATGATTTGGAGTCCAATCTATTTGTTAAACCAATGAATGATATCCTGAATTTCCCTGTATTTTTAAACATAAATAGCAATGTTATATTGATGACATGCAATAATTGTGCCTAATTGCAAGCACAGAAGCAGCATCCACTCATGAACAAAAGCAGTAAGTTTTCATATTTCTTACTAAGAAAAGAAAATCAACGCCCGATGAGTTAAATACTGCATAAATAGCAATGTTGTATTGATGACATGCAATAATTGTGCCTAATTGCAAGCACAGAAGCAGCATCCACTCATGAACAAAAGCAGTAAGTTTTCATATTTCTTACTAAGAAAAGAAAATCAACGCCCGATGAGTTAAATACTGCCTCAGCCATCCAAAATTGAATCTTTTAGTATTCACATTTCTCAATGAGAAGAAAAAAGAGGTCCCGCCGAGATTTGAACTCGGGCTATTGGATTCAAAGTCCAATGTCCTAACCACTAGACCATGGAACCATCTCTTGATATAGTTACAATAATTTGGACCTGATACCAACAACAGATCTGACAAGGAACTATCAAAATAAATTATTCTGCATCCTAAAACAGCTACTCAGTTCTAAAATTTTCTAAATAATGGCCAATGACCTGATCAACAGACCAAAGACACATCTTCTGACTAAGGGACCCATATACTTGTCCCTAATCACAAGTCCAACAATGAGACTTGCCTCGAAAGTATCAAAACCAAAATATGATACCTAATTGGTAACTATCTACCTTTTATTGAAATAATAATTTTAAAACAAATAATATTTGACACTTATCATGACATAAAAAATCAGGAGAAATAGAGACTTGCCAAATTGACATAATTCACAAATACTCAGCTTTTCATTAGAAAATGTATTACTCCTTCCGTCCCAATTTGTTTGGGACATTTTGGAACTCACAATATCTAAGGAGATATCAATTAATAGGTTGTATGGTCATTTAAAACTTGACTAATTTTGCTTTTTGTCCTTTTTATACGTAGTAATATTTCACTTTATATAATGCATTGAGTCTAATTAGAGTTACGAGACTTATTTTGGGACTACAATAAATGGAATAAGTCTCAAACAAATTGGGACAGAGGGAGTACATTCTTTGAGAACTTGACTCAAAACCTTATTTGAAGAAGGCCCTAACCTTCTATTAAAAATATTGGGATTCTTATTGTGGACAACAGACTTTGAGTGACTCAAAATAGAACTAAAAACAAACTTTAACTAAGGATCATGATAACCATTATATTGAAGGGAGATCTTAGATTCAGCTGTTGAAGGATATATCTTGTAGAGACCATCACTAAGTTTCTATTAGGGAAGAAGATTCTTTGTGCTCTTGTCCATCACAAGACAAGAAGAGTCATTAAATTCAGCAATAACAAGATTATCAAAGACAAGTTGAGAAATACTAATAAGGTTTTTACTGATCTTTGGCATATGAAGAATAGTGTGTAAATGTAATGGTGTGTGTTTAGTGGAAAGAGAAAAATGACCAACATGCTCTATCGTTAACTCTTCACCACTCCATACTACTAAAGTAGCATTACCAGAGTGGCAAGCATTAATGTGAAGATTGTTCAGATCTACAATAACATGGTTGATTACACCTCTATCAAAATATTATGAGGATACTGAGCCATGAGATGGTTTTGAAGATGCTGAATTGTGGTTGTTAAATTCGGTGTCAATCCCGTGCCAGCACATGGTAGGTTTATGGCCATTTTTGCCACAGGCCTGACATGACATTCGGTTGTTGGTGTACTAAGAAAATCTGCCACTAGCTCTTCCAACTCTAGACTTTCCACAAAATTTCCACATTACTCTAAAGAAACCTTACCTATTTCCAACTAAACTCCCAGCCGAACTGCTACCACCTCCGAATGGAAAGCTTGGAATCAAGGTTGGATCACCTTGGACGACAAAGCCTCAAACAAAAAAAACAAAAAAAATATAATAAGAAGACTTAATTGTCCTTTAAGACTAATTCATCCGACATATAGGTTTCTTTACGTTACACGAATGTATATTTCCAGTCAGGAGACCAGAAAAGAAATGAAAAAAATGTTCCACCGATGTTAGAACTCGGGCTATTGGATTCAAAGCCCAACTGCTAGAGCATGGAACCATCTGGCAGATAATGCTCCATCTTCCTCTACCTGATTAAAGCTCAATAGGTGGACAATGTTTCCCCGTTTAAAATGCCCCCAGAATGATGTGTGTGTGTGTGTGTATGTATGCAAGTATGTGTATATATATATATATATATATATATATATATATATATATATATATATATATATATATATGTGTGTGTGTGTGTGTGTGTGTGTGTGTGCGGAAATTCTGAGAATCGGCAGGGGCGTCCCATGGGGGGGCAGCAGGGCCATGGCCCACGCCCTTCCCCCCCCCCCCCCCCCCCCAAAACCATGAATTTAAGGGCACATGAGTATTTGACTTTAACTTACCAGTCCAATAAGGTTTTTTTTGTTAGTGTTTTTTTAGAAGGGCCAAAAACAATACTTGGCCACGAGCCTAAATTTAGACAAGGACGCCCCTGAGAATCGGTGTGCAAGTATTGCACAACTGCAGTTTTCCTGTCAGGGGAAACCAAATAAGAAAGGGAAAAATGTTCCACTGAGATTTGAATTATGTCTATAGATTCAGAGTCTAATGTCCTAAAAGTAGAACCATCAGATTTAAAAAATATTCATTTTTAACTAAAGGAAATATCACAAATCTATTGCTGGAAATATTAATTTCTTTGGAAGCCCAAATATGATTTGGAGTCCAATATATTTACTAGACCAATGATCGATATCCTGAATTTCCATGTATTTTTTTGTTGATAAGTTTCCATGCAGTTTGCAACATAAATAGAAATGTTATATTGATGACAGGGAATAATTGTGCTCACTTGAAAACATAGAAGCATCATCTACTCTTGAAAAAAAGCAGTATGTTTTCATATTACTAACTAAAAAAAGAAAATCAACGCCTGATGAGTTAACTGCTATCTTAGCCATCCAAAATTGAATCTTTTGAAATTCACATTTCTCAATGAGAAGAAAAAAGAGGTCCCACCGAGATTTGAACTCGGGCTATTGGATTCAAAGTCCAATGTCCTAACCACTAGACCATGGAACCGCCTCTTGATATGGTTACAACAATTAGGACATGCTACCAAAAACATATCCGACAAGGAACTATCAAAAGAATTTTTTCTGCATGCTAAAACAACTACTTGTTCCAAAATTTGCTAAATAATGGCCAGTGACCTGATCAACAGAACAACGACACATTTGGTGACTAAGGGTCCCATAAACTTGTCCCTAATGACAAGTCCAACAATGAGACATGTCTCAAAAGTATCAAAAGAAATTTTGATACCTAATTGGTCATTATTTACATTAGATCAAATTAAATTATTTAAGAAACATTAACAGAAACATTAAATTATTTAAGAACATGACTCAAAACCTTATTTGAAGGGTGCCCTAACCTTCTAAGCAAAATTTGGTATTCTTATTGAGGACAACAGACTTTGACTGACTCAAAATAGAACTAATAACACACTTTAACTAAGGATAATGATGACTATTATATTTAAGGGATATCTTAGATTCAGCTGTTGGTGGAGATATCTTGAAGAGACCATCACTGAGGTTCCATTTGGGGAGAAGTTTCCTTGTGCTCTTGTCCTTCACAAGACAATGTTGAACTACCATCTCTTCCAAAAGCTTAAGATTAAGAGAGATGGTAGTTCAACAGACAAGAAAAGTCATTAAATTATGCCATAATAGGATTATCCACTACAAGAAAAAGGACTAATAGTTAGAGTAATTTAATGAGAGAATGTAAATCCCCTAATTAAAAGAGTGTTTTAGTGGGAGGAAATTTTTATATAGAAAAATGGTGGCTTTTAATGACAATCTTTTTAATAAAATATTATTAAATCACCCATCTTTGTTTATAGAAATAAAAATCACCTACCAAAAAACTATTTCCCCTCCCTAAAACATATCTATCTATCCAGTTCCTATCAATTCCTTTTGCCGAAAACCTAAATCGCCAAAATCACAACTACCGTAAAGAAGAACATAGCAAGACGAAGAACGCCGGTGAGATGGTGAGTTCAAGAGTTTTCGAAGGTCATCGTCCGAACAAGTAGGGATAATTGTGAGATTCGGTGAGTGAAATTAGGGTACATCCGGCTTCAATCGTGATTTCACGAGGATTTCTCTTATCGACATATATTTTGGATAATAGCTTCGAAGGTCAGAGAGGTATATATATACCCAAAGGTGTCAATAAAGCTTTCTTTTTGCAGTGTCGATGAAGCTTTACTCTTGCAGTGATGAATGCAGTGCTGGAATCTACAACGTGAAGGCCAACAAGGACACACAAGAAAGCCTTCAAGTCATGGTTGAGGACTTTAACAGGTTTATATTCAAGAAATTTTGTTAATTTCACAATCCAGTTAATATATTTTCCTTAATTTGTTTTTCCGGTCTCTTCCGACCTCGTTAATGTGCAAGGATTCTGGACTATGTTTATAATATAATTAATCCCGTTGATTCACAATTTGGTTGCTTTCTGCAGAGTTCGATTGTATCAGGTGAAGTATTTGTGTTTATTTTTAATTTTCTTTTAAGCAGAAATGTGTTGAAATGTGCTTATTGGCTTTGTGGTTATGAAGCTTGTCTGGTTTTAGTATGCATCCATTGAATCGTCTTGTGTAATTATACTAGTCCTCAGAGTTATATCGAAAGAAACTAAGCAGAAAAATGCACTTCATTTTATTCCCTTGCTTAATTTCTTTATTTGAAACCTGCTCACTTCAAAATATGGAGGTTAAATTAAAGGACTCGTAGTGGAATTCTTGATCCTGTTTTGCTTCCACTAGGAACTTGAATAGATAAGATCATACTAACATTTTTCTCTTCATTGTTAAGAAGTGCACAAATCCATAATGAATGTATGGTCAGATCTTCTGACGTATGTTATCATTTCAGATGAATTTCATATTTCAGATGTGGATGATATCATCTATCCTCTAAGTTCCGGGTTATCTACTGAAGTAGCCAAGAACATGATCGGTAAAGTATTACGTTTTATTGTTCATTGTCGGAGGTACAATCTTATTTATGTTCAGGTTCTGTCCGCTATCAGTTTGCTCTGCATGTCTATTTGTGTGCCTACTTTTGGTTTAGGCTCACAGTTGGGCAACATTCTGCTACAAAACTAAAAATCAAAGAGTAGCTAAAAAAGACTGAAGGGCCAAGTAACAGGTACGTGGTGCAAATTATTTGATGTGTACTTACCTGAGGTATCTCTGCTTGTGTCGATCATTCTGCTTCTGTGCTTGGCAGTTGTTGCAGCAGCACATGGGAGGAGGATAACTTAAATAATTAGCTACAGGCTACAATATTTATCTTATTATAATATTGTCGTCTTTCATCTACATTAGATCAACCTATTTGGAAATATCTAACAAGTGCCACTTAATTAAGGAGTAACCAGTAAGCTAGAACTGCATGGTAAGTGGAAGGTAAACGGAGACCACAAGTCGGTATCAATATGAAATTTATCAAATTTGGCTAGGGATTCATTTGCATATTTTGGCCAATGGCCAGAACTTTTCTTTCATCTGCTAACAATCTACTTTAACCTTATACTAGAAGTTTAAAATCCAATCGACTAAAAGTTTTGGGGTTACGGAGAATGTCCTTTTTGTGCTTGTTAATCCAAGAAGTAGATGTATAATTTCTCCCATGTCTGTGTTGTTTATGGCTTATGATTGAGTGAAACCTTTGATTCGAGTTTTAGAATCTGATCACAGTTACTCATGACTTATGTAATCTGTTAAACTTGCTCACGTTTATGTCCTTTATTGTGATTTGATGAATAAATTTTGGTTGAGGTATTGTTTGGATTGTATCTGGTTTAGAGAGCTTCTGGTTTTTGTTTGTGCATTGAACTGTGATAAAGTTGGTTTCCCTTGGATTGATAGTTTTGCTGGTAAACAATCTGAAATTTCTACTAGATGCTTGGCAGAATGATGCACTAAGATTCCTCTTTCAGTGTTTAGATTCCTAGTTCTTGGCATTTCCCTGCATGCTTTTGACTGTCATTTTTCTACTTTCTCCTAGCCCATAAAATCATATTTCTGGCCTGTAATCTTAATTACGACAAGAACTGTGTTGCTAAATTCAATCTCTGCAATGATTTAGTAATCTATGCATGCAATAGATCCTTATGATGGGGGTTTTCAGTTATATAGTCTGTTAATGCATTCTTTTTTGCTTTTTTTGTCATCTTTTTGCAACAGGATATATTAACAAAGATCACAAAGGCGGGAAAACAGCTTTAGCTTCCAAGTATGTATAACTTTGTTACTGTTATGTTCAGTTACTCGGATTTGCACACAATAAACTTTGGGTCTGTTTGGACATGAGATATCTTGTCTTTTATTCTTAAAAACACACTGTTGGTCCCATATGTATTTTTAGTCCAAAGTGTCAAGTGTAGTTAAGGGTCTCAAAGAAAAAAAAAGGTCCGTTTGGCATCACACACGAGTAAACCATTAGTGATAATTATCTGATTCAAAATATGATTGAAATGACACAGGTTAGCAGATCCGAGGAATATGTCGATGGACATGATTCTGAAGAGTTCAAGCCGGTTTAAGAAGGCAAAGCTTACTGCCTCTCAGTCTGAAGCTGATAGTCAGCAGGTGGATTTTGTTCCCGAGAGTCAACCTTTCCATTAATTTTGCAAAGCACTGGCCAACCTTTTTGCTGTATACTACTACTTTCAAACCGAATATCCTTCGTTTTGCAGGGGAGAAGGTGTTATATTTAGATTATTTCTGTGATCCGTTTTTGTAAGAGGATGCTGGTGGCAGTGTCTTTTTTTGCTGTGTTTCTGTTGCCACTGGTTTTGCAATACTGCTGTGATGCAGAAGGGGAAATTCAGATTATTTAATAGGAATTGGAAGCTATAATATTACTGGTCCTGCAGCTGATTTCCAAACATTTGCTTTGTTTTATGACATCAATAGCCCAAAGACAGATAGGAGAGACGTCTTTGAATGAAACAAGCTCTAGATCTCATTAGATCCTTAGACTGGTAAGTTCATAGAATCCTATTCGCAATGGGGTGATTCTACCAAAACTCACAATAAGGCTGTATTTTTGTGATTACTCATCTTTTAATTGGTTCAGACAATTGAAAGTTCAGCTCGTGAGTTTATTGGGAAGAGCTACTCGACCACTCTTGCTTCGAGTGTGGTACATTTCTTCCTTGTTTTTTTCTTTGACTAAGCCCAAATAACCTATACATTTTATTTGTGCGATGCCAAGTTACTGTAAGCTGATTCATTATTACCCTCAGAATTTTGTCGATTTGGCTGGGAGTGAACGTGCATCTCAGGCATTATCCTTTGGACAAAGGCTTAAAGAAGGTTGCCATATCAATCATAGTCTGCTATCTTTGTCGACTGTAATTTGTAAGCTAAGGTAATAATGTTTCCTGCCAACATCTTTTGACTTCAGCTTCAATTAGTTATCCTGGCGGTTGGCAGTTTTATCCTTTTTCTAGCTGCATGTATTTTTTAGCCATTTAGTGACATGCAGTTTCTATTTTTATTGTGCATCATTCAAGAGTTCAATGTTTCCTTTGTGTATGCTACATGTGTACATATAACCTATCTTGCTCACGCGTAACCTTTTTCAGCTAGGGAAACCTTGGACATGTAAATTACAGAGACTCTAAGCTTTTGATTCTGAGCTTAGACATACTGTACATTCTTCGATATGTGTCTTTTTTTCTGAGCTTTTGTTTTGTTTGCATTATATCTTTCTTGTGTTCACGTATGTCGACTTGTTTTAGTTGCTAGAGTATAGGACCTGAAGTTTAGGTTGCACAGTATGTCTAAGTTGTTGTATAAGATGTGTTTGTCATGTGAGTGTGCAATCTGTTTGACAGCTTGTTTGTCATGTCTTGTGTTGTATTATCGCGGGCTTTTTTCCTTGAAGTTGTGCCCCCTCACTTCTTTTCTAGCTCATCCACATACTGTAGCATTGCACTTGTTGGTTTTGTTTTTCTTTATCATCCATGTGATGTACTATCATTTATCAAAGATCATGGCATTTCTATTCTTGTCCACATCCCCTCCTCTTTTGTGCTCTGTTTTGCCTTCAACATATTGATATTCTTATGCTAAGAATATGCTCTGTAACTAAGTTGCCTTTGACAACTTTGTGAAACTGAATCTATGTATTTTGTTAGCAGCATCTTTCCATTTAGTATGTTTAGATTATATGACTGGATTTCATTTAGTAGATTGATTGTGAAAAACAGTTTGAATCCCTTGGTTTACAACAAGAAATATCTACCTAATTTCTATGAATGCCGTAGAAATTACCGAAAAACTTGGTGTCTTTTATCACCGTCAACGTAGTTGATATGCTTTTGTGATTGATCTTGATTTCACTCTAACATGAGAGTAAAAGAGCAGAAACTTATTGACCTATCCTTGTTTTTTGAATTCATTGTGCATGTAATGTGTGTGCATAAGGAAGGCAAGGTTGATCAACTTATAAAAGACCTCTAAGTTATGATGCTTTTGGTTATATGCAGGAAGGACTCAGGGACAACGAGTTGCTCGTGTAAAAAAAGAAGAGGATCTTCATAATTATATGTATGCACCTGGGTAGAAAATAAGCATACATTTGATAAATATTAATTATTTGTTAAATTGTACCAAGATTGGAACTTTCTTATTAATGAGAAATTCATATGATTGTGTTTTATATTATCTCGTCACTAATTTTATTTTAGCAATAGTGCTAGTCTAATGTATAGAGGGGTTCATGATTAATAATGGTGGTAATTGTCATAAATAACACAATACTTAATGAAGGAAAAGTTAAGATATACCAAGGGGATGTTTGGTCATTAAATCATGATTTAGTGAGGGGTAAATGGTGTTTTAGTGAGGGTATATACCATAATAAAAACAATATTTAATGAGGGGCAAATGAACTATTGTGACAAAAAATGTCGTCACCAGAAATTTTTTTAATGAGAGGAAACACATGTCACTAAAACATCAATAACCACGGGACCTTTTACTCTCACAATTTACCTTTATATAGAGAAGCAGCAACGACGGGCGATGAGAGTAAATTTCCTCTCATTAAAAGTCTTTAGTGATGGGAAATTGACTTTTAATGACTGGATTTCCCCTCATTAAAAATTGATTTTCTTGTAGTGATCACAGACATGTTGGGAAATACTAATAAGGTTTTTACTAATCTTTGGCACATGCAGAATAGTGTGTAAATGTAATGGTGTTTTTTTAGTGAAAGAAATGAATGACCAACATGCTCTGTTGTTAACTCTTCACCACTTCATACTGCTAAAGGAGCCTTACCAGTGTGGCAAGCATTAGTGTGAAGATTGTTGAAATCTACGGTAACATCGTTAGTTACACCACTATCAACATACAATGAGAATACTGAGCTAGGAGATGGATTTGAAGAGGATGAGGTATGGTTGTTAAATTTAGTGTCAAGCCTGTGCTAGGACATGGTAGTTGTGTGCCCATTATTGCCACAGACCTGACAAGACATTCTGTTGTCGGTGTTCAAAGGAAATCTGCCACTTCTGCCACTAGCTATTCCACCTCTAGATCTGCCAGAAAATTTCCACTTGACTCAAAAGAAACCTTACGTATTGCCAACTAAACTTTCAGCTAAACTGCTATCACCTCCGAATGGAAAGCTTGGAGTAAAGGTTGGATCACCTTTGACGACAAAGCCACAACCAAATAGACAGAAAAATAATAATTAAAAGACTTAATTGTCCTGTAAGACTAATTCATATGACATATAGATTTCATTACATTACATGAATGTATTTTTCAGCCAGAAGACTAGAAATAAATGAAAAAAAGGTCCCACCGATATTAGAACTCAGGCTAATGGATTCAAAGTCCAATGTCCTAACCACTAGAGCATGGAACGAGCTGACAGCTAAGGCTCCATCTTTCTGTACCTAATTAAAGCTCAGTAGGTGGACAATGTTTCCCCGTATAGAATGCCCCCAGGAATGATGTGTGTGTGTGTACGACAATTCTGAGAATCGGCAGGGGTATCCTTGGGGGGGAGCAGGTCCATGGCCCACGCCCCCCCACCCCCCCCAAAATATATATATAGGGAAGGGGCCAGAAGGACATGAAATGTCAAAAATGGGGAGACAAGGACATCTCTCATTTTGAATGATTAAAAAGGAGAAAATGAAAATAGATGGACCGAAATACCCATGGTTGTTTTTTTGTGTGTGCAAATTCGAATAACTGTGCCAATAAATGCATATATATATATATATATATATATATATATATATATATATATATATATACAAAAAAACAATTTGCACACACACACACACACACACACATATATATATATATACACATATATATATGTATATATATATATATATACAAAAAAACAATTTGCACACACACACACACACACACACACACACACACACACACACACACACACACATATATATATATATATATATATATATATATATATATATATATATATATATATATATATATATATATATATATATACAAAAAAACAATTTGCACACACACACACACACACACACACACACACACACACATATATATATATATATATATATATATATATATATATATATATATATATATATATATGGGGAAGGGGCCAGAAGGACATGAAATGTCAAAAATGGGGAGACAAGGACATCTCTCATTTTGAATGATTAAAAAGGAGAAAATGAAAATAGATGGACCGAAATACCCATGGTTGTTTTTTTGTTTGTGCAAATTGGAATAAATGCGCCAATAAATGCGGGAATCATTATTGGGATTTATTGCAGTCACAAATATCTTTGACTAATTAAATCCAAAATCTAAAATACGAAAAAAAAAAAAAAGTTACTGATAAAAAAGATGTAGTCATATAAAAAAAATTAATTACACGTAAAAAGTCTATTCACTGCCAAAAAAATGTAGTAACATATAAAGAAATAATAACAATCAATAAAATATAGTTACAATAAAAAATGTACTTACACATTAAACATGTAGTAACACTAGAAAAAATGTAGTAACATATACACAAAAGTAGTTACAACCAATAAACAAAGAAGAAGTCACTCGTGAGTGTTACTGTATGTTGGAAAAGATCATTCTAATTGCATTGTTACTTCACGTGTTACTGTTACTTCACTCGTAATTTTTACTATATGTTGGTGATATTCCTAAATCATGATTCATCCCTCGGATCTTTATTCGGGTCCATCCGACCCCCCGGAATAGTGGATTAAGCCACCGGCCACCACAATCCAGGAACTCGCAAGACGTCTGCCCCGCTCCAAGCCTTTGGTCCTATGCAATGCTATCAGACTAGGGGACCGGCCTGCGAACCCGAGGACATTAGATCCGCCAGAGATCAGAGTCGCCAACATAAAGACAAGACAAGGCTCTCAAGCCGCAAGGCCCATATTGAGGTCGCAAGGCTCATATCAGACCGCCAATTCTCTCAGCAGACCGTTAGGCTCTCAGCAGACTGCTAGGCCCTCAGCCCACCGACTTGCCAGCTGTCCTTTCTCACCAGCTGGCTTGCTCATGACCTCTATAAATACCCACATCACCTTTATCACAGAGGGGGGGACTTCATTCCCAAAGCTACGCATGGCTTGATCCCTTACAAAGGGTACGTAGGCAGCCTCTCCAGGCTCAGCTCATAAAACACAAAACACGAAACACCCCTCCTATCTGGAGGAGAAAGATTTTTATCTTGTTCATCACCACCCCCACTATCACCACCGTGATCCACCGGAAAGCACCACTTTTATATGCTTTTATAGCCAGATATCCACTGTTACTTCCATTCAATTTTGTTGATGACTTTTTCGACATTAGCAGTTGGCTCCGTTTTTGGGAAACGACATTTTCCACATCTTTTCCGGTTTGTTGAGTTATGAGCCCAGTTGCACGTAAGTTTGATTAATTTCCAAAAATGCCCCCATATCTGAATTTACAATGTTACCCCTGTGACTAACTGCCATGAAGTTAACACTTACATCATATGGCACATTTGTGTTTGTAATTTTTGTTTTGCAAGACATATTAAATTTGGCAATCAATTATCAAGTTATTAATATAATTTATTAATTAATCAATTTAATTAAATCTCTTTGAAGCTGCATGGACCGTTTCTTGTTTACTAAATCTGTTTTTATCTTGGCCCAATTTTTTTTAAAATTAAATCTAACCCAACTCGTTTCTTGTTCGGCCCAACTTCTTCCTAGCCCAATCAGTCTATCCCTTATAATCCTCTAAACCAAAAATCCCTAACCCTAATCTTTCTGAAGCCGTTCCTGATATCTACTCTCCATTGACACCCGTTAATCGATATCTTCTCCTTTAATGCTTCCCCAGAAAATCTGGCAGCCGGTTCTTCTTCTCCTCTCTCCACCTTCCTTTTTCGCTTATCCCTCGTGATTAATAATCCCTTGAAGAAACACATAAGACATTCTCTGTGAAGGCTCCTTAAATCGGGAAACCATGTGATTAATTTCACTCTAAGGAGGGTCTGATTTTGAAAGCTTCCATCCTTGGAAGATTTGATGTTGATTCGATGCTTGGCAACACGGATTTGAACTCTGTGAAGGCGTATCTCAATCTGCAGTATTAAAGGTCGTATCTTTCCTTTAACTCTGTAAATATCTTGATATTAATGCTAATTTGAGCTGACTCTCTGCCCTGATTTTGTGCTATTGTGCTATATGAAGGTTATCGTTGACTTAGTGACCGATACGAGTCATTAAGAGCGTGATTCTCTGGTTTCGGAGGTAATCCTAATTCATATTATGCTATGAAGGTCTCTATGCAAATCCGACTCTTAAAAGGTTGTATCTTTTCATTTCTGGGTTAATCTTTTCAGTTATTTCATTGATTTCAACTTTGATTCTACCTAATCTTTTCTTTTGTTGGCTGTTTACAGGTCACCCCTTGATCGGTTCTAGAGCATTGATGGCATAAGATCTGTGCAATTGACCACATGTGTAAATGGGAGGATCTGTAGCCATAAATTAAGTTTCAGCAAGGCAATCATATCATCACGTGCAAATTTGATCCGGAAAATCTCCACCCGGGTTGATATGGTAAAATGGCTAACCTTGTACCATAGTCCGGTCCAGTCAATTCAATTGAGGGCATTTACCCAATGACACTGAAATGAAACCTGCTGAGGGCATATTAGTCCGATGATGGGCAAACCAATGATCTAAACCAGTCCAATTTCGGCCTGTGTTAGTATTGATTGGTTTAAGTCTGTGGTCAAGTCCAATTTGAGTGTCTTTAAACCACTGATCAACCCTTTTGTGTTATATGCAAAGTTTTTTTTTGGTTGATCAACCTGGTTTGTCCAGTCCCCTCTGGTGGTTGAGGATTACTTGTTCCACAGTATTATGTTTTAGAGTTTTCGGTCTTTCTTCCCTATAAATAGTCACCCTCTCTGAACAGAACATTTAATTAGTTTTTACAAAAAGCCATCCCACTTTTCTACCTTCAAAAGTTTTTCTCAAAAGTCCTTTGTGAAGTTAGTAGTGTGGTTTAAGGTTCATATACTTGCTTGAAGTATAGTGAACGTTGCTGGAATCTCAGAGGAGTGTGTATAGCTTGTGGATTGGCTAAAATCTATACACAGGATTCTTGGATTAGCTTGTGTTTGTGTCTGCATTTGTGCACCTCATAGGAAGGTACTCATTTCAGGCCTTTTTATTATTGCTTTTTAGAACTGTTTCAACCTGTTTTTCAATAAAGTTGGTACTTGAGCAGTCGTTTTAATTGAGTCTAAGTCTGTGTGATTTGATCTGTGTGTTGAGTATTGGAATCAGGAATCACCATTGAAAGCTTAAGTCAAGTTCTGGCCCTGAGAGGATTCTGGCCCTATTGACTTATATTTCTCTGTGATCTGATTCTGTGTATATCCAACCCTCAAAAAATCACCTACTTGCTGTGTTGTTGAGTGGTAAAATCTACAGAAAGTTTCTGAAGGCTGAACCTGCTGTTCAAGGTTATGGCTTCAGTTCTTATCTGTACATTTGATCACTAGAGTTTAGACTTGTACAAGTTTTATTCTTGACCTTTCAGAATTGCACTTGACATTAATAGTTTAGGTTCTGTCCCTCAGTGAGTGTGGTTTGAAATACCTCCTCATCACCTTGTGAATAAGGTTTGCAGACTGAACTGTTGTTTCTATGCAAGTCTGCATTGTCTGATTAAAATTTGGTTATGTGTCTAAGTGTCATACCCCCATATCTGCTGGGATTTTCAGTGTGTATATCCTTGTGATTTACATCCTGGATTTCTGCCCATCTACCGTGCTTACTTGCTGAATCCTTGCACGATCTGCTTACCTGTGCTACCTGCAAAGCTGTTGAAAATCTGAACTTTCAGTTGAATACCTTGTAATAGGACTTGAATATAAGTTTGTTTTATTTTTTGCCACAGTTTGGACCTGATGATCATTTGTGATCAGTTACAATACCGACCTTGACAGTCAGATCAGAGTTATAACTTAGATCGACCTTCGGCCGATCTTTGAAACTGATTGATCAATCTAGTCTTGTCCCTTCTTGTTGTGCTTACTGAAACCTCTGTAATCAGACTGCATTTAGGTGCTGATAAACTTCAAAGTTAATTGTGTTTATCATCACTAAAATACATCTGATATTTTTCAGTCTGAGCAGTGTCCTTGACTGATCTAAGAATTAATTTTCTTGAGTTGTGTATCCTGTTTAAATTTGTTATATCTGTTCCAACTGTAACTTCTCTTTATCCTTACTTTTAATTCTGCTTTGTAAACCTTTAAAACCTGTTTGATAGTTTATATATATATATATTTAAGACTTTATTTGACTACTTGTGTTATCCTTCAATTGAATTTGTTGAGCTGTGAAATAAATTTGCTAGACTATTGAAATCAACTCAACCTGCCTACTTTCGAATTAGTACATAAGTATTCATACGACATATTGGTCACTTAGGTAATACACAATCGAATAATTTTGTTAAATAGCTTCCGGTTTAACAAATTAGTAATTGTGTAGTAAAATCGCTCCAACTTTCTTATTTGACATAAACTCGAAAAAGCGGTATAAATTACCAACACTCTATTCAACCCACCCCCCCCCCCCCCCTTCTAGAGTGTTTTACGCGCATTATCGATCCAACAATTGGTATCGGAGCTTGGTCACCAAGTGATCATAACAAGATATCTCTTGGTGTGATTTATAGTGCTTTTCTATTTCTTTGATTTACCTTGGTCTTTTGCTCACCTTGTTTTGCAGTTTTTGATTACCAAGTAAATCTTCTCAACCATGTGCTTAAGTGTTGTTCATCACACACTCACATCATATTTTAAAAAAAATTGCATTGTAATTCATCCATATTTTTGCATTACATACTTGTTGCATATCATTGTACTGCATTGTAATGGATTCCGAGGGAGGGCTTATCCTTGGTAACTCTATGAACCCGAGGGAGGGCTTATCCTTGGTAAGGCCTCCATACTTTGACGGTTCCGGATTTATTCAGTGGAAACGCTCGATGATGAATCATGTGCAACAAACGGACTATCAACTGTGGATTATCATAAACAAAGGTCCGTTTGTTCCCACAAAAGACATCACCGAAGCCGGAGTCACTATAAAGGTTAATAAGACTGAGGACGAATTTAACGAAGAGGACTGTAGAAAAATGTCCTTAAACGCTAAAGCCGTCGCCATTCTTATCAACTCTTTAAGTCCCTCCGAGAACCGAACTGTTGCCGCATGCGAGACTGCCAAAGAAATTTTGGAGGCTCTTATCAAACGTCATGAGGGCACCAGTAAGGTTAAGAAGTCTAAAATAAGTCAACTTAATCATGCATATGAGTCTTTTCAAGCAAAACCGAGTGAATCTATTATTGACACGGATAATAGATTCACTGACATAGTCAATGCACGTAGCGCCCTTGGTAAAGACATCTCTATGGAAGACCAAAACTATAAGATACTTCGCTCCCTCCCTCCTATATGGGAACCTAAGGCTACGGCCATAGAGGAAGCGAAGGATCTCTCGGTCCTCACTAAAGATGAACTTATCGGTATGCTCTTAATATACGAACAACATCTGAACACACCCAAGAAAAAGTATCGCGAGATGTCTGTTCCGGCACTGAAAGCTCATGAAGAACCTGAATTTGAAAATGAGCAAGCGGATGATGAAATTGAAGATGACGAGGAAACCGCTATGATGGTTCGTAAGTTCAGAAGATTCTTAAAAAATGAATGAAGAGGAAAATCATCCGGGAATGCTAAGTCCCAAAACAAAAGTGGCTGGAAGCAAGACATGACTTGTTTCGAATGCAACCAGAAAGGTCACATTGCCAACGAGTGCCCTAATAAGAAAGGAGTAAAGCCCAAACCTACATCCGGTCAAAAGAGCAAGAATACTCAAAAAGGTAAAGGCAAGAAAAATGGCAAGGCAATGGCGGCTACTTGGGATGCAAGTGACGAATCAGACAATGACAATAAGTCTGAAACTTCCGAAAAGGCAAACTTGTGCTTTATGGGTTTTTCACAACCCACAAACTCAAGTGATAGTGAGGTATCCGACACTTCCCTAACTAAGTAAGAACTGCATACACTTAATGAACAATTAACTAGGGAGAACCTCACACTTAAGGGTAGAAACGAAACACTAAATAAGTTTGAGGTACAACAAGACGACGATTTTGTCACCTTAACCAATGAACTAAGTAAATTGAAGCTTAAGCACCAAACCGAGATTGAGAATGAATCTTTGAAGCGAAAGGTTGTGGCGTTTAAGCAAGTCATCTCAAGACTTGAAGAGCAAATTACTCAGCTCAAAACGCAACCCTCAACTTCTCAGACTTCAAAGGGTAAGGACATTTGTGTGGAAGGTTCACCCGGCACACAAAACTCACCCGCCTCAACCAAAGTCTTGGAGCCTAGGCCAATTGGCTTAGCACACACCACGACCACACACCCCATCAAAAAGAAAGAAGAAATAGAAAGAAAAATGCACACACCGCACCTAAGAACGCTCCATCAACATCCACACACACATCACAGCGTTCTTCCCCCATACTCATGCATACGCCTATGATCGAAGAGGTTCAAGGAGCCCTGCTCAACAGAACCACTTCACTCATAACAAATACGCTTCACCCAGTTTTTACCCAACTACACACTACGATCCATGCATACACCAGGAACACGCCTATACACATAGACTTCCCCAGTTTGTCCCTATTTTGGCCCAGATGCTATTCTGGCAAGATCAGGTCAATCGAATGCAATCGACCACATACCAACCCGAACCACGTCACTGCGAACAGCCCGAGTCCCCCGGACAAAGAAGGCTCTTTGGTTAAGTTTAGAGGGGGGTGGATAAACTTAACACTTAAAACTTTTGGAGTTAACAAACTCAACAACTTCAGCAGCCTGCTGATACTTCAGTAGTCTGCTGACACTCAGTAGTCTGCTGACTGTTGAGTTTACTGAATTTGTGCAGCGGAAATATATCAAAAATTAAGCCTTGTTACTTGTAAGAATCAGACATCTCCACTTAATTGTTGATTACCTTCCTTTTCTAACCAAGATATTTCCAAAAATATCCTTAAGAGTGTGACCTGTGTATCAGATTGTAAAGTAGAGCCCGAGTATGCCCCCGATGGGCAGGTCAGTGACCGACGAGTACTCAAAATCCTATACTTTCGGAGGCCAGGCCTTGAATTTTGATAGCAGTGAAGGCACTGAACTAAAGAAAGCTAAAGCTGATCTCACTGATGAGGAAATAGAGTTGATAGTGAAGTTTTCTCAACCTACTCAGAGGAGACTTGGACTAGGTACTCATATGTATGAAATGTTCAAAAAGCTACCTCGAGTTGAAGATGAAACCAGAGAGCAAGCAATAGACAAGTTTTTATGGGTGCAGAACATCATCCGTCACTATCTGAAAAAGCTGAACAAATGGGAAGAGAATGGAACGTTGAAGAAAGCTGAAGAAACTACAAAAGAAGCTGATTTAGTATCAGCTAATCAAGTTCTTGAAGATCTCACAACTATTGAAGAACTTAGGAAAAACATGATGAGATTTACTATCCTATTCAAGAACATGTTCTTCGATGAATATTTTATTCTATTTATTGTAGCTACTGGTTATAGGTCCATCGTCCCCGGGTTGTCTCATAACACGAGTGATTTCTCGTATTGTGGAACCTCGAGAATATTGGTCTACTTAATGGATATGTGATATATTATTCAGCAACACTTTGTTCGAATGGTTTGAGAGATCATAATAAAGCTCCCATTAGTTTATCGGTTCCAAATACCGTCTAACTAGCAACACTTTGTGTTGGTCATTAGGATTTTGATTGTTCGGATTTGGGTTAAGTGGATGAAGGGGTGGTGGATTTAAGTTGGCGTGGTTTTGACCATGTCCTTGGGCATGATTCAATCCTTGTTCGCCTTGTGTTTCATCATCTATAGTAGAGGCCGTGGGGTTGGCTGTCGTCTTCCCCGCTCCCACTCAATAATTTGAAAAAGTGGTGGGTTTACTAATTACGGTTTCGGCCTTGACAATAAGAAACAATAAATCAAAGTACTTCTCTCGAGCATGATTCGGGGTGATTAAAGGTATAATTAATAGTAGTATTTTGGGCGTTATCAACTACCCCCCACTTAGCTTTTGATCGTCCCGAGCAAAAAACCAAAAAGGAAACAATGCCTCACATAGCAAGGAAAAAAACACATCTAGCAAGGCTATAATCTTGCATCATTATTGATACAGCACCATCTTTATCAACAATCAGTTACCAATGAAGAACCTGTTGAAGCATCAGGAAGGGTGTGAAGAAATAGAGAAAAGAGACGAGTCATTAAAGAATGAGATCTTCAGACAAGCTGCGTGGAAATAGACAATTGAAGCAGTTAGGGGTTGTAAAGAAAGCTTGTAGAACGATGATTAATGAAGCTAAACTACCGTACAAATATTGGGCAGAAGCAGTTAATACATCATGTTATACTTAAAACAGATCTTTAATGAACAAGAACTAGGAAAAGACTCCTTATGAAATATGGAATGAAAGAAAACCTAGTAGTTAATATTTCCATGCCCTTGGAAAGCTAACAGTCTTGGCTTCGCCAATAGAATTGTTAAAGAAGAACTCACAAAGATTCGTGATTTATCCAAACAACAAAAAAGATTGAAGAAATTCAATAAAAGATGTTTTTTAAACGTAATGGATGCACCCACCGAATATGGTTGCATACCACAAAAAACTTATACAAATGATACATTTAAAAAGCATTATAAGAAGAAGAAATGTCTAGATGTTCAAGAGGCACAAGAAGTGGCTGAACAACAAAGCAGTAATCCTGAAAGATCAAGGCAGACCAGACGTGCAAGAGACACAAGAAGTGGCTGAACAATAGTGTAATGGAAGTATTGTGTCTTGTTATGACCCTTTATGGATGAATAAAGTTTCTGAATTTCACTTGTTTATTTTAGAAAAATGATGTACTTATGTTCAGACTTATGAGGGTTTTGGCATCATAAAAAATGTGGCTAATTCTTAGGAACCTTTTATTGTTTTGATGATGGTCATACTAGCTGTTATAGCAAGCCTGAAATAAGTTAGAAATGATTGTATAGGATTTACTTAGAAGTCTGACATGTTGTATAAGTTAAGTCAGACAAGCACTTTACTAGACTGGTAGGCCAACTCAGTAAAGGCAGAAGACCAGCAAAGTTGACAAGCACCGGCACAGTGAAGTAAAGACCTTTATGGACTGACTTATAACCCAGGAAGTCTGTGATGACATTGGTTAAGTCTAAGTGTTACTACAAGTGATGGAACTCAATTTTATTAAACTGATCTCATTCAATAATAAGGATCAGTGAAATAAGGGTCTATTAGTTGCTAAATACCAGCAGACTAGTACCAGCCAAGAAAGAGAAGCATACTGGTAGCCGCTAAGTAACCATGGAGTGACTAACTGCCATGTGAAATTCAACAGTCAAGTAAATCATGCACTCAAGCATTTAGGTAAAGGAAAGGCAGCAGAGTTAGGTAAGCTGTCTATACTTAATCAGAAACGTGGAAAATATGGAAGATCAAGCAATTAATGCAAAATCAATCAAGGACGGATTTTATTATGAACGTTTGATTAAAATCCGGATCACTAAAATCAAGGAGGATTAAATCAAGCCAGAATCAAGGATGATTTTGAGCACTAAATAGCCAACGAACGGAAATTCAAAATCAAGGGATTTATTGCTATAAATAGAAGGCATTGATAGAAAGGAGAAGGAGAACAACTACGATTTTACATGTGCTAAAACTCTATCAAATTCACAAGCCTTCATCTTTGATCTTCAAAGTTATATCCAGAAAAAGGTTGATCTCAGAAAAACATAGCATACAGTGATATTAAGCCTGAGATTAATCAAACTTGTGAATCTTGAATTCACAGCACCTTAAGGATCTTCTGATCAAGCAATTGAATCAGTTCGTCTGAGAAGGAATTGTAGAATTGTGATAGCTGATGAAGGATTTTTTCCCAATAAGCAGTGTGGAAGACTAGGTCACTGAAACTTTTGTTGCCAGGGAGTGATAGTCTGTAGATTGTGAAGTTTGTGTAGCCAAGAACAATCATAACTATTGTATTGGTGAAAGACAATAGTGAATTCCTCCAATCATCACAGGAGAAGAGTGGATTAAGGGATTACACCACCCTGAACCACTATAAACTTTGTGTTATTTACTTAAAACATTTTACTTTTTTCATTTACATTTCGTACTTTATTATATTTGTCTGTGTTTGCTTAATTGTTTTGAAAATACGTTTAGAAAGGTTTTAATTCCGCTGCACAAAAGCTTTTCATCAAGAAAAGTTTTTTAACTCCCAATATAGTCATTCCCCCTGACTATATTCTCACCCTTCTCTGGGACCATCACGTCCCTACTATAGGATTCTAGAGGTGGCCCCCACCGCCTCTCATGGTGTGGCACTTAGGTCCGTATAGCCGTCAGCTCTGATACCATTCCATAACGTCCCCAGACCCCGGGCCTGGTAGTGCTAAATGAGTCATAAATGGTCCGGTCAACTGCTTAGACTATCATCCCCGCTTGGTCTAAAAGGGCTAACCCGAGTTGACCAGACCTTTATGTTTCACACTTATATGGTGGTGATGCGCTTCCTCCACTTCCAATGTGGGATATCAGACCCGGAAAGAATCATAAATGCTACTAAGAATGGAAACTCAATAAAGCTAAAGATAGAAATTTTAAACTTACAACAATGATTTGTCCGAAGTCTTACAAAAAGAAAACGAAGTCTTAAACAAAACAAACTTCCTTACAAAAGTCTAGGAAAAATAAACAAATTTTGTCTAGAAGGAAAGGCAACAAAGTCTAAAGCAACATGAAACAAAGGAAACTGGATGCATCATCATCATCATCATCATCATATATCCTCGTCATCGAACTCTTGGACCACATGTTCATCTTTTCACCCCACAATGCATACAAAACAAACATGCAAATGAGGTAAGTACATAAGTACTTAGTAAAGAGAAAGAAGCTAATGACTAATTAAGTACTACAACGAAAAGGTTCATATTATTAATTATGTTCTCTTTATGTGACCGATACAACTCTAAGGTTCACTTCTTGCTCATCAACATGTCGTTACTATTGGCTTCTAGCTTAGCTTATCTTTGTTACACCCGCATTCAAGGGAACTATGTATGGTGCTACTCTCTATGAAGTATAATTTGCAACCTATCAGTGGATCACACCGATAGCCACGGAAGTCTATTCTAGTAGACTCCAATAGTGTACACGTTCGGCGAAGTCCACAGACATTTATGTATACTAACCCATAAAAGCACAAGCCAATCATACTTTTCCGACGGTCCCGAACTTCAACTTTTCTGGAAGAATCTATTCGGTGCAGGAACTAAAAGCATCAGAAGTTTAATTAAGGCTTGTTCATGCTCATTTAGTGTTTTTAGATCAAGAAATAATATTTAAAACTGAACTCGGGGCTCAAAACAAGCTAAACATAAAAAACGGGCCCAATGCGCACGCATTCAGCTCAACGCGCACGCATTGAGCATCCAAAACATTCAGGATTCTGGACCTCCAATGCCCACGCATTGCACGCAATACACGCGCACAAATGACGTTGTATCACTTCTCACACTTTCCATGTTAAAGGGTGATTTTATATGATTTATATCGTTATATTTTGTAATAATTTCCTCCATATTCGTATTATTTGCATAGAGATTAAGGGTTTAATCGAATTATTGAGCAAATGAGTTTTAAAAGTCTTTAAGTGTAAACTTGAGCTAATTTTGTGATTTTATTGGTAATTATCTATGGTTTTACACTTTGCGTGTTTTTGTGGTTTTGAAGGTGCATAAACATGTCATAAAAGGAGTTTGAATGGAAATGGAAGATGCAAGTTGAGGATTGGAATGAAGAATTGCATGCAAGGCTGACTGAACGAGCGTTTGCCATCCGTCCAGCCTGGTGGCGTCCAGAAGCTTGAACTGGCGTCCAGAGTGGACGAGCGTCTGAAGATATGGACGAGCGTCCAGGAGAGGGAAGTTGATTCAGAGTTGTGAAGATTTTAGTGAACGAGCGTCTGATTTAAAGACGGACGGGCGTCTGATCATGACTCGGCCCGATTCGAAGATTTCAAGCAGAGTGGACGGGCGTCCAACACTCTGGACGGGCGTCCAGATAACCGACTTAGAGCAGCCGACTTTATTTTCTATAAATACCAGCGCTATTTTCAACCCTAGACATATAATATTACACAGCCGCATTGAGAAAACCCTAGTTTCAAGCCAAGTAACCTCGGCCGGCTGAGCCTTGGTGCTTGGCCGGCCGAGGGTGGTCGTTTCTTTTCCGTTTTATTCCGTTTTGCTTTTCTTTGTGCTGGATGATTTGGAGGCTAGACGATTTGTTCAAGTTATTTAAATTCGTTTCATCAGGTTCTTTCTTTTCAATCTTAAGTTTGTTTTGTGATTTTGATTAAAGTTGTATCTTTTCTATGCTTATTGTTTATGCAATCGATATCGAGAGATGTATTGCTTATTGATGTTTACCGTATGACGAGAGTCGGTGTAAACCTTAGATCACCATAGGAAAGATGGGATTTTTAATCTTGACATAACGAGAGTTGATAGGTTGAATATCTAGGTTGTTAGATTGAGAGATCTTACACCTTGTTTTGAGAGCGTCAATCTTATATATCGAGAGATGAGAGATTGATGGGCGAATTATCTACGAGAGTAGGAATTCATACCTTTGATAGGTGAACCACAATTTTAGTTGACTCATCACAAGACAACTTTAGAGAGGAAATTAAGGGTTGCGGGATCGGTGGATAATTACTTGTTCGATTGTTTAATCACCATGATCATCGTTGTTTAAATTCATAGTTGTTTATTGTTTTCTTTTTAGTTTATATTTTAGATTTAAGTTCGCAATTATCGTTTCCGGCTTTGGACCGACAATCCTCTCGTCCAGTTTTCTTTTCGTTTTTAGTTTTAGGTTTAGAAATAATTGGTATCAACCTTAGGAAAATTAATGAACTAGATACCCCGATTCCCTGAGATCGACTCCGGTATTAATCGCTATACTACGATCCCTACACTTGGGGAATACCGGATTTATAAATTTATTACTTGTTTTTTTCATTAGATAAAATCCGTGACTGTTTCCCACGGACAACATCTAACAAAGCTGATCTTGCTGACCACTGAACCAAAACTTTACCGATCCCCAACTAAACAAACCCTTGTACACTCATCCCAAGACTGACCGATCACTTCTAAAACCACTGAAACTGCACTATCCAAACTTCTACTTGGTGCATCCATCACCTGAAGATACTTTCTTATATTTATAATCCAAGTAGACAAAATTCTTGGATAGCCACCTATACGAAGAACCATACCAAGACCCATAGAATCCAAAGCTATAGCTTTATTCTTGCAATGGTAGATTCCAACACAACCAACAACTTGTGGTTCGTCAATTGTAAGGCGTTTGTCGCCGACTTGGCAACTTCACCGCTAGCTGTGGCGTTGTTCTTCTCCTCCGATGATCTGTAGCTCTTGTTTCTTTCCTTTGCTCTCTGGGTGTTTTCCTCTTTTACGGTGGCTGCTATGGTCGGAGTTGGTGCTTCTCCTCCAGTGATCTGTTAGATCTCGGTGCTCTACCTCTGTTTATGCTTGCCGGAAATGGTTTCCGGCGTCTTTTTCTGCTCGGTTGGTAGCTGCCGGATGCGGTTGCTGGTGGCTGTTGGTACTGCTTGCGGTTTGCCGTTGCTTAGTGGAAAGAGGTGTCAGGCTTGTGGGCTCTTTTTTCGTTAGATGATGGGGTGTGGCAGAGCTAGCAGGCGATTTTTCCGTTTTAGTTTATTTTATTAGCTTTGTTTTTGTTTGTTTTTAGTTGTTTGTCTGTAATCTGTGCTTGTCTGGTAATAGATTGGTTTAGTGGATCCATGTGTTTGAACTCCGCTTAATAATTTGGAGAATTTTTTCTCTTCTGTTTAGCACACTCTTTCCAATTTATTACTTGGTTTCGTTGTGGTGTAGCCTCATTATATCGGGAGGTTAGTCCAGCGATGGGTGGGTTGTAATCCGGCGTTTGGCCAGGTTTTTTTTAGTCTAGATGAGACTATTTTTTTATCTTTCGGTGAAAATAATGAGTAAATTGCATTTTTTTTCATCACAATATATTTTTCTAGCCATTTACCCAAAATAAATAAACCAAACAACAACAACAACAACAACAAAAAGGAGGGTTCTATTGGCATACGCCAAATTATTTTTGGCACCTATTTATTGAATATTTTTTCTGCTGAACAAAACATCATCTTCACTGGTGTTCCCCTTTCAACACCAACATCACTGACGTTGGTGTTGAAGGAGGAACACCAGTGGACTGACGTCCTTAAGTTGTGTCACTTTTATAACGTGAACGTCATCCCACGTGGTGTTCCTCGCTGAACACCAACGTCAGTGACGACGTTGGTGTTCAAGGAGCGAACACCAAATGGGGATGACATTAAATCTTTTTGAAAACAGTGTAGTGCCGAAGTAATTTTTTATGGTGCCGGAAATAAATTGGTAGCAAAAGTAATTTGACGTGTGCCAATAAAACCTAAAAATAAAAAATAAAAAAATAAAATAATTCTTAAACCCTTCCAAAGCCCCCGTCTGCTAAGGGCTACCTCATCCTTTTCGCTCAACAACCATGGCCGCCTTCGCCGTCACAGCCAGAATCGTCTTGCGTCCAACCACCACCTCTGGAAGAAATGCGGCAGCGAGAGTGATCTCTTTATCCAGGCCTCTCAGAACTGGATCTCCATTTCGCATCGCCGATCAGAAACCTCTGTCGGCTCGCATTTTCAGGTAGAAGCTTTAGTATGGACGATTTCTAAATTTTCCGTAGTTTATCTTTGTGCTTTTCGGTTTTGATTTTATTTGTTTGAATAGATCACCCGTGGAGATGAGCTGTGTTAGTGTGCAATCGATGCTGCCGTATCACACTGCAACAGCATCTTCGTTGCTCACTTCCATGCTCTCTGTTACCCCACGGAGCTATGGCTGGACCCTTGAAGGTATATTCTCCGCGATTTTATCAACTTTATTCATTCAGCTGTCATTCTACAAGTCAATTGCAAATAATTATTATGCTACAGGAGGGATCCCTGTATTTATATATGCATCTGGTTGTTTACTTAGCGTGAATGTTGGGTTTGTGCTTGTTCAAATGTTTTGGCGTAGTATTTTTATAGGTTTATGTTTTCATTATAAGATAATAAATTACAAATTTATCAGTCTTATGAATGTTCTTTACCCGTTCTCCCAACACCCATCCACTTCTCCTCTGCTCCCCCAGGGGTTTCATCCTGCAATTTTGCTTTTGGTGATCCATTTTTCCCTGTCTGATTGGCCTCCCTTGTAGTTATGGATCCACAATACTTATATGTGGCCGAGTAATACCTGTATAGTAGAATTTGGAATTAAAAAGTGGTATATTATACGTTTCTGCAACTGCACTTGCTAAAACAAAATCCTGAAACTCATGGGGAATGGTCTATTCTGAAATTTTTAGAAACTTTAAAGTGTATAGACTACCCTTTACTTGTTAATGAATATTGAATAATGGAATTTTTCTATGATGCTTCACTCTGATGAACTATTCTTGTGCATGTCATTTGTGTTATTTCCAAACCAGTTGTAGTTATAGTCAATAAGCGAAGTCCAGCTTTTCCCTTGGTAAAAAATGATCGTCTCTGCACTCAAAAGCATGCTTCTTTGAAGTGAAGTACAGTGTTATGCAAGTCGCGTATGGTACTTGTATTTCTTCATTATTGCATAGCCTGGCACTGCAGCAGACAGAAAACCAAAATGACCTGAAAATGTAGCTTAGACAAAATAAATAAATAAAACAATTAATGTGAACGAAGAAAAACAATTGAAAGATGAGAATGATGGAAGGGACAACCTAAAAGGAACAGAAATAATCTAGAAACTAGAGATGGAAATAAAATTGAGGATAATACACAGTCTTGCGAATCTTGCTACTCTGACATGAAGATAGTGAAGATTCCTACTTGATACCTATGTTCTAATAAAAAGATTATATAGAGATTTTTTTGGAGGATGAGAATTCAGGAAATCCGAATCATTGATTCTACTGTCAGGGAAATCTTAAGAACAATTAATTAGTGATTTATTACAACTGCATACTTCCTCAATAATATAGCAACATTGTTGCATACGGGTCCCCTCTTCCTTAAGGGCTCTGATTCTTCGCATAACTAAGTATTATGTAGCATGTGTGTGATTTCCATCACTTTTCCCCTGGCATATCTGTTGAAATGCATATCCATTTTTTTAAGCGGGTGCTCATTCAGAATAGTGCTAAAACCCATCAATGTGTTGCCTTTGTTCACTAATAGAAACTTAATTTTTCCCAATCTAGTAGCTGGTACTAAAGTATGCACCTTAAACTTGTTCAAGTCGTCTAATAGGAAAAAACATGCAGTCCCAGTTTGGTAGATCATTTGCATCAAGTGCGGTTAATTCTACACTTGGTACAAAGGGCTGGGAATTTGAGGGACCTCTGGAAAGTTTAGCAAGAAGTTTTGATTAGCTACTCGTGGATCTACTAGAAGGGACTCAATATAAGGGATCTCGTCAGGTATACGTGCCTCGAAGTGCCTGTCATAGTCAAATTCTACACCGGGTGTCCACGCTCCCGAACTACTGGGAGACTGCGGGGCAGCCTATATCAACCTTTGTCCTACGTAATCACTATATTTAGCCTAGAAACTTGAGACATGCATGACCAAGGAAGGGTATGCACTTTTATGATTTTATCTTCCCTCTCCGATTCTCCCTTTATGTGTAGGTCTGGTGATGGGATGTCACACAAACTTGTTCCATCTTGGAGAGAGTTGAACGGGGATAAGAACCTTATATATGCGGTAGAGAGTCACTTACATCATAAGTTATTATTATCAATAAGTTCCTTTATTTTTCCTTCTTGTAATCTACAAACCTCCCTGCCTTAATTCCCCAAAGCTGTGAAGGTAGTGAATATCACGGAGATATTGGTCTTAAGTATGGATGTATTATTAAAGTCACTTAAACCTACAAGTTAGTGGCCTTGAGGTCACCAATTTCTATATATTAGGCCCAAAGCGGGTTTACTCCACACGTCTGGGATGCTGTCGTTAGCAAAGCATGGTTTTTTGTATACCAAAAATTTCAATTAGTTGTTACTATTGCTACTATAAGGTTTTCAAGCTTGAATTTCCTTATTGATCAGAATTTATTTCGGTTAATTTCAATGAACTGGATAACATCTTCCCATGATCCAGATGAAGAGGACATTTTGATGCTTATGTTGTCTGTGATTTTGTGCACAGTTTGGTAACCCTTCATAATGTTTTGTGCTTGAGATGCGGGACTTATGAAAAGATATAGCAATGCTACTATGCTAGTGTGTATGTGTGTGTTTTGTTGGTTTTTTTCTTGTCATTCTCTTTTTCTTATTAATACTGAGGTACAATTGGCTGCAGATTTGTGAATGTCACCATATTCTGTGAGTTTTGGTAAGTGTTCATGACGGGCAACAGGATAATTAGCAATCATCCGAGACACTTGTCGTCCTAGTGTGGCAAATAATGATTACCTTTTCAATTGCAGTTATTTGATCATATAAGGATCATGCTAATCCATACATGATATTCACTCAGATTGCAACGATGATGTGTGATGATTGTTGGATTGCGTCGGGACAAGTTTATATACACCCTATGTATGAGAATGCTGCCTACTAGGATACGCCTTCTTTTTTGAATGTTGGATGTTTTGCTTTTAACTTGTATAACATAGGAAGTCAAATTTGAAGTTGTTAAGAGTTGTCCAAATCTTCCTTTATTTAAGAGATCAAAAGTTAACTATGTGTGTTTACATATTGGTGTAATAAACATCATATTTTTTTGACACTGAGGTTTTCTGTTCTAGGGCGGTGATTATTTGCTCATTGGTGGACTTCAGGTTGAAGATTTTGAGATTGTAATCGATTTATGTTTGTCAAAATGTCCTCCCATTACCAGATGTTGGCTAATGCTATGTTTTGGAATATTATGTATGGTTTTATTTGCTTTCTGGATAAGCTTATTGTTATCATTCCCCCCCTTCATTATGCAAGTTCGTTTTGTGCTTTTTCTTTTAATTTTTTTTCGTTTTTTAATTTTATTGTATATGGAGTGAGTGTACTCCCAACAATAAATACTTTCCGGAGGGGATTTACATTGAAGGACAAAACTAATTTCTAAATTAGTGAATACGATGCATTTTTATTTATTTTTTTTTTTTTTTGCATAAATGATAAAATTATTATAAATATGGGAGACTTTTTTTTGAGCAAAAATATGGGAGACTTATTGAAAAGAACAGAAAGATTTGTGAAATTAGTAAAAATGACAGACTTTATTTTTTTTTTAGTAAAAAGGACAAATTGACAGCCATAATGATAAATTTACCCTTACTATGAGAGAGATTAGGTCAGCAATTTTCTCCGAAAATTCAGCTGAGAAGAAATGTAGTGGAACCGCAAAAAGGAACTGAAATCATGGAGTCAATTTGTGAAAACCCACGTTCAAGAGAAGAAAATCACAAAGCCACTCTGATAAGAACAAAATCCCATTCTTTCTCACCAAATCTACAATACAATTGGAGCAAGTATAGAGAACATACGGAGTTTCAGAGTAATTTGGGAACATACATATTGAAAAACATACGGAGTTTCAGAGTAATTTGGGAACATACATATTGAAAAGAAGTAGATCCAGGCAAACAGAGTTAAGAAACACAGATCCAAGAATCGATTTTTTTTTTTCCAGAACCAATGGAAAGGAAAAAAAAATGAAGACGAGAAATTCAGAGAAGAAGATGAATGAGAGACCGTAAGTTTTGAATTTCAATATTTATTTCACAAATGGAGAAGATATTGAATTTTAGCCCAACTTTAAGATAGTGGGGAAGAAATTCCTATTGTAAATTAATATTCAATTTCATCGGGACGGAAACACTAATGTGAAATACCAAAATATCCGGAAAAAAAATCCCAAATTCCACAAGATCGATCCTGCATTCCCTTACAAGGTGGAGACGAGGAAAAAGCAGTTTACAATGGGAACAAAGCATCGGATTGCAGAGTCAGAAGCTAGTTTCAGTACAATCGAAGAAGCGTAATTTGCGAAGGGAACAAAGTGTCAGATTGCAGAGTCAGAAGGTAGTTTAAGAACAATTGAAGCATCAGGGTGGTGGAGGTCGGCTAGAGTTTTCAAATTGAATGGCCAAAGTGAAATGAGGGGATTCGGGGGTATAGGTTAGTTTTAGGTTTAATTCCTGGTCAATATGTCAAAGGCCGGGTTAACAGGATTTCTAAATACGAGCCAGGCTTGCAATAACATGCTTTGAAATTTATTTTGCAGGCTTGTGCAAATTCTGATCCAATAGCAAAAAATCCAATAATAATTAATTAATTAATTAACTAATTGCTCAATAATTTGAATAATTAATTATTAATTAAATAATTAAATTCATGCACAAATGAATAAACAAAAATATTGCCACATGATGTAAACTATATAGTTTCATGGCACATTAGTGGAGCACATATATAATAATAATAATAATAATAATACATATAATTAATAATATTTAAGAAAATTAATCAAACTTAAGATCAATTGGGGCATATTACACAACACCTAATGTTCTATTTTCACTTACTGGCAAACTGTACCCTCAAGAGCAACTTAGCGATACTCCTCTTCGTTACATGCTTTCATAAGTGACCTTTAAGGTCCTGATACATCTTGTTGTTGCCCAGATGAACTGTAAACCTTGATTGATTAGCCTCTATCAATATTTCTCAAGGCAACCTCTCATCTCGAGTCACACACCTTCGGCCTTGAACCCAAGAGAACTATCTTCATGTAGCTCAAATTCCTTAGTAGTCTTTTTTTCAATTACTTTTTGTAAGAATGGGTCAATGAACAAAGCTGCCTTAATCTTCTCAATCAAGTCTGATTGAGCTATCCATACCCAAACGAAGCTGGTCAAACTCTTTGATCAACAGAGGAACCACTGTCAATGTTGAAGCCATCCTTGATGATGGCTTCCTACTTAAAGAATCTTTCACAAGACTGACCTTCCCAAGATGATAGTTTATGGAAAGGTCGTAATCTTTATTATACTCAAGCCATCTTCTCTGCCTCACATTTAACTCTTTTGGGGTGAAGATGTACTTCAAACTTTGGTGATTTGTGAAGATCTTGCAAGTCCAACATAGATGTTGGTCTTAGAAAAAGGCTGGAACAAAGGTCAGAAGAAGGGGGGGAGGGGGGTGTGAAGAAACCAATTTAAAAGAAGTGCACAGTTTTCCTTTCTATTACTTAGATGTTTTTCAATGAATTGTACATGTCACACAAAAAATATGAATGTAGAAGATAAAGTGTGGAAAATTGATGAGAGTCAACTCGACTCTGTTTTCCTACGTGTCTTATACCCCATTTCGACTCGTTTTACTTAATACCGGACACTTTTGGCTTGGTTTTGATGTGTATTGCACCATTTCGATGTATATGAGATCCGGACATATAATCAGGGATTCTCGATCTTTTTCGGTGTATTTATTATACTCTCGGTCACCTTAGTGTCCTGTAGGGGTTATACGTGTTGTCTTTTTTGGTGTTTTTCATGAACTAGGTGTACGAGATACTCGGAAAATGCGTTTCGGAGCTTCGGAATGATGAAAAATCCACTTCTGGGAGGAAAATAGGCCACCGCCCATGGATCATAGGCCGTGGCCTATGAACATCAGAGAGCTGCCCAAATTGACTATGTTCATAGGCCGGCGCCCATAAGCTGTAGGCCACAGCCTACCAGATGCTAAGAGCTAAGGAAATCTGATGTCTGTCATAGGCCACGGCCTATGAATCATAGGCCACCGCCTACGGTGCGATGGTCCACTTGCACAACCCACTATAAAAGGCATTTTGAGTGGATTTTCATCAATATCTTCAGCCCCTTTGACCCAAAACCCTTTAAATACACATTTCCACCTTCCAATCACCATTAGAGTAGTTTGTAAGCTAATTTTAACATATCTTTTGTAGAATCAAGGTTGGATCGATCTTAATTACAGTATTCTGGAGTTGATTTTGTAAACTACTTTCAGTTTTCTTCTTGTTGGATTTTCTAGCTTTATTGTCAATAAAGGTACATTCTTTACCTTTCTTTTGATGGTATGTTTACATTCTTCAATGATTTCTTCTTGATTTCTTAGTTAGAATGAATAGCTAATCATTTTATAGCCGAGTAATGCGATAATCTTTGAAACCGAACCCTAGCTTGTTCATGTGTTGTTCTTGATGTTTGATTTCTTGATTCTTGATGTGTTTGTAGTTTTAGAACTTGTGATTGATCACGTTTATTGAATTCGCGACTCGATAATCGTATTACACGTATCATCTTTATATATGTATTTTGCGATAGGATATGGGAACCGGGGTTCTAGAATCACCCTGTAACTGAGTTGTTTAGATTCGGTTTTGTGTGTGAGGTTTGTATCAACTTGTTGAGATTTTCATTGATCGTAGACCATGTTAGGTCAGTTAAATCCGGTCAGCGGACTGTTGAACCTGACATAGGAGGGTAGATTATTGAAATAATGTCTATTCTCAGAATTAAAAAATGACACCATTCGAGTGACATCGATAACGTTTAGGTAAGTCAAAAACACTTCCGAATTTAGCTAGGGTTTGGTAAGTATTAGATTGAATCATAGCTCAGCTATCTCTTTTTTCATATTTTACACTCTTTTATTTTGTGTATATTTAGTTTGTAAAACCGGTGATCTGACAAATCACCACGTTCAATAGTTGTGTTGGCCTGAACTAGGAATGATACTGGCTTTGACATTTAACCAGATTCCCTATGGGATACGACCTTGCTCGCAATTTATAGTACAACCGACATGGTACCCTACCGGTTAGAGTTGCCTATGCTGTAAAACGGCCATAAAGTTTTCTGGCGCCGTTGCCGGGGAATCCGGTTGATATCTTATAAGTTAGTTAAGTTCTTAGGATTAAGTCGTTTTTCTATTTTTCTTTGTTTGTTTTGTTTCATTGTTGTTTTTGTGATCACACCACATACTCCGGTAGTGGTAGTGACAAGATACTGTGATTGTGTTCGTGTATTTTCTCTGGTTTGCAGATGATGAATCCACACTACAATTACGGCTCATATCCTTACACATTCGGAGGCTACAACTACGGTGCTATGGGTTACAGAACACAACCCTATTACCAGTTCAACCCATACACCACATCATACGGAAATGAGTGGGATAATGCCCCAAGTTACTTTGATCAACAACTCGATACTTCTCCACCTCTGGAAATAGAGATCTTAACGGATGAACATGTGCCGCTTGAGCAAACGGTTGAACAATTAAGTAAATTAGTCCAAGATCATATCAATGAATTTCGTAATGATATGACAACAATGCAAGTTGCGATACGAAACTTGGAACGTCAAGTGCAATAGCTGATCGAGAGGGAGGGGGCTGAGAGGAGAGAACGAGAAAGTATGATTGAAGTCACCCCCGAGGAATGCTACGAAAAGGGTATGAATCTTGTTATTATTGAATTGTCTGTTCCTTTTTCGTCGAGCCCTAGTGTTATACCAATAGGGGTGTACCCTAATGAGTTCGTTGTGGATATTGAGCCTACTTGTTATTACTTGGTGCTAGAATCGTTATTGGTTGGTATATGTTTTAGTTCGAGGAAAGTAAGTTCGTTGTTCTGTGCAATGGACTCATTGAACCAATTGTGGTGGTGGGGATTGAGCCCCATGTTTCTCACGTTTCATTTTCAGGGGGTGCTCAATTCATACGATTTTGGTAGAGAGAAGCAACGGTTTGCTCTCCTTTGGTATAACTATCCTTGATCTAGTTGGGGGTAGAAAATCAAGCTGATGACTCTAAAATCAGAATGTGTTTTATTTCTTTTCTTTCCCCTCGTGTTTCACTGTATTTCTTTAGTTTGTATTATAAACCACTTTAGTCTTTTAATTTTCTGCACTACTAAACTTTTATCGGTTATTAGTGGCCATGGCAGGCCTCATTTTGGTTTGTTTAAGGCCACGTGTAGACCACATTTTGTAAATCTATCGGATGTAATGACCATAATGGTCATTTTTGGCGGTTTATAATGCATGTATATATGCTATGCTGTAACTTTAGTTTATGCATACCCTTATATTGCTTCTGCTATAATTTCATCACCGTTAGTATGTACATATTTTGGTGTACTATGCCTGTTACTTCATATTTTGCTGTCCCAAACTTGATTTTGTCTCGGCTGCTGCTACTGCAATTTTGATTGATTACATGAGGTCTACTGCATCAAGTTTGGGAATTGCAGTATTAGTGTATAATGTATATTACTATATTTTGGCTTTGATATGTATGGTATAAATATAGTATGCACATTTTGGTTTATAAATATGCGAATATGCAGAGTGCTATTTTGATGATCTCAACTTGGAATTTTGGGTAATTCCCACTCCTGCTGTAATTTTGTGGCACCCCCGAGTTTATAAATATTTACTCCATATCTGTCTACATTTGTATTGGTAGTGTGTATACTTAACAGAACAGGTACCCTGAGAAATCATTTCACGGAGCCACATATTGAAATTTCGTCGTTTCCGGGTTTAAGCTAAGTCTTTCATTCCCTATGTTTTCATTTTATTTAAACATCGAGGGTGATGAACACTTTTAAAGTAGGGGGTGGGGGCTAGCTAGCCAATGTTCCGGTTTTAGTTTTTACGAGTCGTGCATTAGTTTTTAATCGCCTTTTAGTGAAATTTTGAGGCAATTTTTCAAATTTTTATTGTTTTAATATTGTTATTGTGTTATGAGCCTTCGTATCCCGTAGTTTGATATGTGTTAATTACTCGAATACATTCTATTTTGTAGTTTCGATCGTGTGTTGAAAATTGAAACAATTTCACGTAATAGCTCCGACGTCATAATTAGGTCACCTGTCATGTGTCTGGAATATCCATGGTCTATGTACCTGACATCCTACAAAACAAATTAAGTGTGTTTAGGTACCCAACACTGTTTGGGTCCATACCTATTAGCAGTCATGCCTCCTACTCCAAGTGTATATCCAAAGGATCTTCTTTTTGATAATTGAAGTCATCAACTTCATAAGTATAGGGCATGGCAGAATAAATCCTAATATTCCTACTAGGGGTATTCTGATACTTTTCTCTACTTTTTGGTGCATTTGCATTCTTTTTCACTCTCCAATATGCAGGAGGAAACTTATTTTCATGTTGCTTCTGGTGTCCAGGAACATGCCTTGGTTGGTTTTTCCTAAACACATTTGCATTTCATGAAATAGTTTCTTCTTGTATTTTGGGAGTGCAACATTCCAATCATCCTCAGAAGGGTAAAGTCTTCTCTTACCTTTCTGAAAACATTTGCCTTTACTTGGTTGGATTGATGATTTAGTCTGCTGTTTCACTACACTAGGTTTTGACTTCACCGGTGCAGGATGAGTGGTTGAAACTATGGTCTGTCCTTTTTCTGAATTTTGGTCCAGGCTTGGTCCTTGATTCAGAATTGTGTTGTCCATTGTATCTATTTTCATCCTGACTTTTGTAGCCAAGACCAGATCTGGATCCAAAGCTTTTTGGGGGTTTGTAAGCTGGTACATTAAGTGGTGCAGTGGTGATCTTGACTGGTAGGGATATTTTCTCAGCTGGTCTTTTAAAATCAGATGAGTGATCATATGCTGCTTGTTGATCAGTTGAGTAAATTTCCTTACTAGTTTGTTCAGCTTTTATTTCATCCAGTTCTTTCTTCAATCTTTTATTTTCCCTTTTTAGATTCTCACATTCTTGTTCCAGAATTTCATGGTTTACTTGAATTTCTTTCAATTTACTTATGAGATTTTGAATTAGGTTTGCAGAATCCAAGGGGAGAACAGAAGATTGTGCAGTGTCTGATATGGATGCAATGGATGATGAGTATGAGCTAGATGTTACCTCAGTTTCATTAGATTCTTTAGACATAAGGCATAAGTAAGCTTTTTCATTGTCTGAGCTGTCAGCTTCATCATCATCAGAATCATTTTTAGATGATTCTTCATTCTTTTCACTGCTGGTTTCAGCTTTGAGTGCCTTCTTGCTCTTTCTCTTTTCACTTGTCTTGTACTTCTTCTTATCCTCATCTTTGTCTTTTTCTTCAGGGCAATCAGCTTTGAAATGACCTTTCTTCTTACAGTTGAAGCATCTGTATTCATCATCCTTTTTCTTCATGTCTTTGCTTGAGCTTGACTTCTTGTTTGATGATGAACTTCCTTTAAATTACTTCTTCTTGCTAAACCTGTCAAAACGTTTAATCAATAAAGCTACTTGTTCTTTTAGCTCATGTGTCTCTTTGCTGCTTGAGTCAGCTGTTTTGCTTTGCTGGGGTGCAACTAGTACACTGGTCTTGTGTGCCTCTGTTGGTGCACTGTCTTCACCGTTCAACTCAAATTCATGAGCCTTTAATTGAGACATCAAAGTCAAAGTGTCAGTGTTTGCAAGGTTTGTTGTTCTTCTAAGCACTAATATGATAATCTTCCATCTTTCAGGTAGACCTCTCAAGACTTGCAGGCACACTTCTTTCTGTGGATATGTGTGTCCGAGTTGTTGCAATTCACTGATGATGCTTGAGAATCTGTTGTACATTTCGTCAATGGACTCTCCAGTCTTCATTTTAAAGTTCTCAAATTTCTGTTTTGCAACAGATAATTTGTTTTCCTTGACTGCTTCTGATCCTTCATTGATCAGTGCTAGTTTATCCCACATCTCCTTTGTTGTATTGCAATCTTTGATTCTCATGAATATATTACTGTCCAGAGTCTTCAAGATCATGTCTTGCAACAAAATCTAGATTTTCTCTTCTTCTATCATTCTTGGTCCAATCCTTCTTGAGTTTGTCTATCTCATTTCCTTGATCTGCTCATGTGGCTATTACAGTTGTGATCTTGATAGAGCCATCATTAATTACATCCAGCATCTCCTCATAAGTTGCTGCAAGATGAGACAACATCCTAATTTTGTATTCATCAAAATTATTCACATTGAATACAGATACCTTTGACATAAAATTTGAGGAATCCATAAGTATAAATAAGAGAGATATATATATAGAAAGCACAAATTTGAAAACTATTTTGAAAATATGTGATCTCCTAGTTACCGGAAATTAGATCTGAACTGGTTCTGATACTAGTAATACTGCTCCGATACCAATTGTTGGTCCCAGAGAAGGGTAAAACTATAGCCAGAGAGGGGGTGAATGACTATAGTGGAGTTTCAAAAACTTTTCTTATATTTAGAAGCTTTTGGGCAATGGATAAGTCCCTTCTTTAGATGTTGGTTCAAAGTAGATTATGCAATCACATATATAATATGTAATGAAGTAAAGTGATGTAAAGTAAATTGCTGAAAGTAAATAGACACAAAGGTTTATAGTGGTTCAGGGTGGTGTAATCCCTTAATCCACTCTTCTTCTGTGATAATTGGAGGAATTCACTATTGTTTTCACGGATACAATAGTACGATTGTCCTTGGCTACACAAGCTTCACAATCTCCAAGACTATCACTCCCTGGCTACAAAGCTTCAGTGACTCAGTCTTTATCACTGCTCCTTGAGAACAAATATTTCACCAGCTATCACGAAGGTTGCAACTCCTTCTCAGATTCCTCTGATTCAATTGCTTCAGTTTGATGTGAATTGGATTCACAGATTTGTTGATCAATCTTAGAGATTGATGTGGAATCTGAAGTTCTGATTGCTGAGTTGATCTCTAGATGTTTTCTTTAAGTACAGATAGAAAGCTTTTCAAATTTACAGAGTTTCTACTTGATTCTTATCAGATTTAATCCCTCTCAATGTCTTCTCTTTTTTCTTGTCTATCAATGCCTTCTATTTATAGCCTTGATAAATCTTAACTTGAATTTCTGTCCGTTGGCTAATTAATGTGGGGAATAATCCTTGATTTAATTCTTGATTCCCCCTTAATTATATTCTCCTTGATTTCAGTGATCGTATTTTTCTTCAAACGTTTATCAGAAAATCCGTCCTTGATTGATCCTTAATTGATTGTGAGTTTAGTGCTTGATCTTCATCATTTGAAATCTGAGCAAGTAAAGTTTACTTGTCCGTTCCTTGAACGGTTAAGTGATCCTCCTGACTTAGATGTCTTAGTTCTTCCTTCACTAATTTGTTTTTTCTCAGCCGATAGTCAGTTCACTCTTCCGGTTTACTGCTTTGTTATTTTCTTTGATCTTTCAGGTACTTCTTGTAATTCACTGATCGTTAATTTGGGTGAGATCAGTGTACACCATATTTGAAAATGTATTCCATCATTTAGATTATAACTTAGACTTGTCCAAGGTCATCACAGACTTCCTTGGTTATAAGTCAGACCATAATGTCTTCATGTTTCTCTGCTGGTACTTGGCTAACTTCACTCTGCCGGGTTTCTGTTTCACTTTGCCATCCTACCAACTAGTACAATATTTGTCTGACTCAACTTATACAACATGTCAGACTATAAGTAAAGTCTTATACATAGATTTCTAACTTATTTCAGGCTTGCTATAATAGCTAGTATGGCCATAATCAAAACATATCAAAATGTACCTAACATGGACTTTCTTAGAATTCTTGGCTTTAGAACTATGTGCAGGCACAAATACTGTCTGCTGATTACCTGTCCTTGGCCCTATCCATTCTTCTGATCCATCGAAATCATTGAATCTTGATTCTTTGCCTTATTTTCCACAAGCATCTTCTACCTTTCAAACTTTACAGACATTGCAAAGGCATCATGAATTTCTGGGAATGGCTCCATCAACATTGCCGTAGTATCACGCTGCCTCCAAGCATGGAAGTTTGTTGAATCTGCTTTTGGCCTCTTTATTGTGCCGTCTACGAAGTCAAACTTGTTCTTGGTGATTAACACCATCACTATGGACATCTTTCAAGGATAATAATTGTTGCCATTCATCAATGGCTGCACCAACACCATAGATGGATTCTCATTTGGATGAACATGGAATGGACTGGAAGGGCTATGCTCTTGTTTCTTTGCTTCCATGTCTATCAAGGACATGAAATCCACACCATAAATTACCCAAAAAATGATCAGAAAATGATCAAAATGATCAAGAACTCACAAGAAAGAAGGAAAAAAAAAAGCCCTCAAGTTTCTCCAGAATCAAAGTAAAAAAGACACAGGAAAAGAAACTGAAACTCTCAAGCTTCAGTCCCTGATAACATGTTGAAGTTGTGATTTAATAAACACAACAAAGAGAATGCGGAAAACTTTATTACTCAAAGATAATAACTGAGTTAAGTTACAATGTTATTGATCATGTAGTATTTATAGTATCATGCACTACATGAATCAATTATAAGTACTTACATGGAAGTTATGACATAATAACCCTTCTAGCTACAAATTATAGAACGACATCTGGGTGATTCCTATGGAGTCCTTAACACTTTACTAAGCTATGTTGATCAGGTGAGTTTACTCATCTATCCGTCTCGTGCTAAGCTGACCATCTTGCACTCTGTACTCCTTTAGCCATAAACTATAACATACTTGGATTGATTTGCTTGACTTGTAATCCATGGAAGTACTTTAATTCTCCCATCATGCTCATATGAAACTTGCTTTTCATCAGCTTTGCAAATTTCTCACACAACTTTTCATCTTTTGATCCAAATATTATGTCATCAACATAAACTTGTACCAGTAAGGTACTTGATCCATCTTCTATTTTGAATAGAGTCTTGTCTATTGCTCATTTTCTAAATCCATTGCTTAGAAGGAACTATGATAAGGATTCATACCAGGCTCTAGGTGCTTGTTTCAGCCCATACAGAGCCTTCTTCTATCTGTAGACTTTATCTTCCTTCCCTTTGACTTGAAATCCATGGGACTATTCTACACACACTTCTTATTCAAGTAGACCATTCAAGAATGCACTCTTTACATCCATTTTATGTACCTTGAAGTTATTGTGTGCTGCAAAAGATAGGAATAACCTTATAGACTATAGTCTTGCTGTTGGTGCATAAGTTTCATCATAGTCAATTTTTTCAGCTCGAGAATAACCTTTAGAAACTAGTCTAGCCTTGTTTATGGCTATCACTCATTCTTCATCCATCTTGTTTCTGAATTCCCATTTGGTTCCTATGATGTTTGCATGCTCAGGTTTGTCAACTAGTTCTCATACCTGATTTCTCTCAAACTCATTCAGTTCCTTTTGCATTGTTGTTACCCAATCTGAATCTTTTATTTCATCTTCAACTGGCTTGGCTCAATTTGGGATAGGAAACATGTCAGCATGGTTTCCAGCTGTCTTTTGGCTCTTACACTTGTATTGACATCCCTGATTACTTGTTCAGCTATGTGATTTCTTAACCAGTTCATATCTGGTCGTAGTTGAGCCACCAGTGGTGTCTCATCTGAATCATCTTGTTGTTCCTCAACTGAGTCATCTAAGTTGATATTGGGTATGTCAGCATTGACATAGGCTGGTTCTGACACTTCCATCTTTTCTTAATCTTCTTCTGGATCACCAATGCCTTGTTTGCTGAAGTTTGGTTCATCAAACCCCACATGGACAGATTCTCCTATTCCAAGAGTTCTTTTATTCAAAATTTTGTAGGCTTTGCTGGTGTCTGAGTATCCCATGAAAATTCTTTCATCAGCTTTCTCCTCAAATGTTCTTACCTATTCCTTTCTTCAATGTCTCTTTATTTTTATTGAAGAATACTGTCCATGTGAACTTTGAGTAGTAATCCACCACTACTAAGGTGTATTTCTTCCCACTCACACTTACTGAAGTAACTGGACCAAAAAGATCCATGTGTAGATAGATCCAGATTCCTCATAGTTGACTGGTGATATTTTGACTTGAAAGATATCTTGATCTGCTTTCCTTTATGACAAGCATCACAGATGCTCTCCTTCTTGAAGGTTGTATCTGGAAGACCTTCCACTAGTCTTTTCTTGGCTAGCTTGATGGTGGCTTTGAAGTTTAAGTGATTTAGCCTTTTGTGCCATTTCCAACTTGCTTCTTGCTTTGACTGGACCACTAGGAATGTCTCTACTTTGGCAGTGCTCCAGTCCACAACATACATGTTTTATTTCCTTTTTCCAGATAATACCACTGCGTTAGTTTGCTTGTTTATAATCTGACATCCTTCATTGTTGAAGCTGATATCATAACCCTTGTCATAGAACTGACTAATGCTTAGTAGATTGAAGTTCATTCCCTTGACATAGGTGACATTCTGTATTTTCAGGCCATTCTTCATAATATGACCTTCTCCCTTTATGAGTACAAGCTTCTACTTTCTTCCAAAGGTCACTTTTGGTCCTTCATATGCTCTAAAGTCCCTTAAATAATGTTTGCTCCATGTCATATGTCTGGAACTTGATCCACGGTGTAAGTCACTCTACTCACGAAATACTAACAAGAGTACTAGGTCAATCGCAATATAGTAAGGGCGAGTCAATGTCGTTCCCACAGAGACGATGCAACACAGATAATAGATTCATAAATCTACTTAAGAGCACACATAAAGATCCTTAGAATAGCATAAGAATAGAAAAGTAAGTAGCATATCCCTCCTCTCCGATCTCCTAACTTGGTGTAATTAATCATTATGTTTACTTTTTCCTGTAATTCCCCGATTCAACCAGAACACATGTTTCAAATTCAGTTTTAGCTACGGGTGCAATCTCCTTGTCTTATCTACTTCCATTAAAATGATAGTACACGTCTATGTTCAGTTAACCTCCTTCGTTGGTTGTATTAACTCACATGCAATAAGTTCTAGAAAGTGCCGGATTAAGACCGAGAACCTCCCTAAGTAGCTATCGTGGATTGACTAGCACATCCCTAAGGATTGATCCAGACAATGTCCTAACTAACACTTCACTTTACCGTCCTTCATGTTAATTTACGATGTACAATAAGTACATTGGCCAGATCTAACCTACTGTTAATTAAACATGTCGATCAACGGAGCTGACGATGAATCTTCAGACTTAGGGTGACCTAAAGGGTGCCTCGCAATTACGATAAAGACCGCCACAATTGCGGGAGCGGTGGTTCCTACTTCTGGAATTTCACCGTTCTGTTCTAATTAATTCTGGGTAATTGCGGTTCGGTTAAACATGCAGATTAATTACATCACGTTAATCTAACTAATCTACCATGATAAAAACATAAAGGAACGTTCAAAGCTTCATAACTTTATCAATGGCAGATCTAGCTTGATCAACTCAAGCTAGTTGACGAATTGGAGAAGATAACCACACAAACAAACTCAAAATAAAGCAAGAACTTTATTTCATAAAACTATGTAATAACTGTAGCATGTATCATAATGAATCTGATACATGCTATTTATAAGCCATGTAAACCGACCTAGTTAACCTAAACCTAGCTGACTTAGTACAAATTATGGTAGCTCCAATTTTGTGTTCTCTAAGTCACGCAGCTGCGGCTACGGCTTCCGCAACTACGGGCCTGATTGCCTTCCTTCAGGTCCAGCAGACTTCTCACAGACTTTATTGACTTCAGCCCAATGACGTATTTTAACTCGGATCCACTCTTCTTCAGCTCCATAATATGGCATACCTGAAAAGTATTCAAAATGAGACGGAACAGTACCATATCACAGGTAAAATATATAAATGCAGAATTAATGACCAAGGAGCCGACACTATGGAATTGACACGTACTTTATACAACAATCAAACAGTCACATATCAATTTAGCACAATTCGGGGGTAAATAAAGGTATCGTTTATAGTACTAATTTTAGTGTGATCAACTACCCTCCACTTAGTTTTGGTCGTCCCGAGCAAAAAGGTGAAAGAAAATGAACTCTCGAACCAATATACAAGTTAATTATAAACATCTAAGTGTCACCAAGTCAAGATAAGAACCAGGTCAACAGGTATCCATAAGTAATGCATTAAACAATATTCAAGCCATGAACCGTGTGTGTGTGTGCAATAACTCTCACTCCTTAGTAACGCAGACAGAATCACATTAAATCAGCCAGTAGTCTAGCTAGCCAATCACGAGCATGCTTGTCCCTTTACGCCATTACTTTTATTGATTGATTTTTTCATTTTTTTGCTTAAGTCAAGTCAACTAGGTAAGGTGGACCGGGAACCGAGTACTACCCAAAGGCTCGAGTTTATCAGGTCTAATATTATGCGAGGGTCGTGCGTCTTATGCTCCGAATTTGCTTCCCTCTTGCCAAAAAGTATTATCAATAGTATATATTTTTCTTTGGTTTTCTCTTTTTGGCAGGGTGGACATTCTCAAAAATCTATCTATCCTCACGGGTTGCTCATTGATAAACTACTGAATCCATTTTTCCTTAGCCCTTATAAGATCCCCAACTTGACCTAAATGACAATATGTAAAACAAAACTCAGGAAAACCAGGGTCAACTCAAGTCAAAATAATGTGTCATCTAACTACATACTGAAGAAAGTCAGTTATACGTGCTTAAAAAGGTCGGTTCATAACAAAATATGTGGTTATTACGCAACTTCTTCTAAAATATGACATAACTTTCATCCATTATTGTGAAACAAAGATATAAATAATTAGCTCCAAAAGATCAAAGAATTCACTTGCAATCTTACTTGAAGCAACTCAAAAAGACTTAGTGGTGAAAAATACATCGAAAAGAATCGCGACCATCGAAAAATTGATGAAACGCATAGACAATAGCTAAGTGACGTTCCTACCCCCCACTTAATCGAAACATTGTCCCCAGCGATGAAAAGATTAAGAACATAAAAGAAATTAGCTGGGGTTAAGCATGAGGAGGGAAGCAAATCCGTATCATCAATGCACCAGGCAATCATCAAAGGAAATCATGGAAAATATGCAATGGTGCTAACATACAACACAACGGAAAGTACTCGAGAGAACACAAGAAAACATAATATATAAAAATGGCAGTAAGCAAAAACAAAAAATACAAACAATTTAAGACATTCAAATACTTAACATTTTCTCATAAAAAGAAACTACAATGCAATGCCAAGTCAGGAAAAAAGACAACAATGGAGATAAAGTGCTACGAAAGAGAAGAACTAGTCTACTCGTCGAAGTGATCGTTGACCCCGCCTAACCTGTCCCTTGAGAACGGCGCCGGAAATCTGACAGACAATTCCCGGGTTAAACGATTCTAACCGGCAGTGTACCGGGTCAAATTGTGGTGCTAGTATGGTGAGTCAGAGTGTCGAATCCTCAGGAAACTTGGTAATTTCTTTTACGTGTGGTTAAACACCAAAGATTCGTTATTAACTCGATCTAAACCGCAATTTTATAACACAGATCACTACTATTCTAGTCAACATAAAATAAATACGTAATTTAAATGTTATTCTAATATAATATATATAGATATATAAATATATATAGATGTACATAAATTGCAAGTATATATATATATATATATATATATATATAGGTACCAATTTATTAAACGAGATAATTTTAGAGAGAGCGGCCAAAACTTATATAATTGGTTTATACGATCTTTTCGAATAAATGAAATGTGTTCGATCTCTCCTTTTATTTTAGGTCCAATTGAGTAAATGAAACGGTGCACTCCCGAGGTAAACAATTCCTCCTCACACGAGCGTATGAAATTGTCATATGTCCATTGCATCGGTCCAAGGTCCACAAGCCGTTACGGTTTTTCCGAACGGGTCCCGAGTACAAATCTACCCTTAGATAAAAAGGAGTCATTCCGTTCGTCAAACGGTCGGTTTTATTTTAAAGGCTCCGGTTGTCAAGGCCGGACGATTTAACTTTCCGGTTTAAGTTTCGCTTAGCGATGATTTAACATTATTACGATCTCGAGTACAAATTATAATAAAATTCATTTCTCCCAAAACAAATTTACCCCCGGGTAGGAAATCGGATTCCGTTATCACGTTATTCACACGGCCAATTTTACCCTCCGGTTTTTCTATCTTTTATCTCGTATCCTGACTACGAGGCGTCAATTCATAATTAGATTATGAATTCCTCAGATCGATTAAATATGTCAATACGAATACGATTAAAATAGAAAAAGATTCAATTAACTCAATTTTTATCATTTTAACTTAACAACATTTCTTTAACGAAAAGATCGAAATAAAACCGATTACATAGTTTTGGCCAGTATTATATTTAGCCTAAAAACATTATAATAACGAAAAATATAAAAACAAACATAAATACTTAAGAAAAGTTACCCGAATACGGCAGTTGATTCAGAAATCGTATTTTCCGGACATTACAACTTCTTTAGCAAAACCGACTTCCGAGATTTTCCTGAGCATTACAACGATACTAAAACTACATTATTACGGCGTAAGGCCTTATTTACAACTACAACAAAATAAAAAAGAAAAGAAAGAAGAGGAGAATATATATATATGTAGGATGTATATATATATTTGGTACCCCCTCGAACTGCTCTCTGATCAACTCCTTATATAGAAGTTGGATCCTTGGCCGGACCGGTCCGGTATTAGGCCGGCTCGGTCCGGAATCATGATGATGTCCCCATGCTGAATACACTCCCATGTGCGTATGAGATATTTATATCATTAAACTTCTAAAATTCATATCTCGAGTTCTGGCCCTCCAAAAAATGCAAACGAAATGCCAAAATTAAGGTCTCGAGAAACTCTACAACTTTCATGAAGGACTCTTTTCCAGATAACGCCTTCTTGATAACCTCGTGTTCCTCCGAAGCTTTTACGGGATTTTTCTTAACCCAAATCGATTAGCCACTTGATCACTGTTTAAGTTGTAGACCTCCGATCTTCATAATTTAAATTGCATTGGAAAGCTTTCGGTAAAATCTACAACTTTCGTGAAGAACACTTTTTCAGATAATGTCATTTTGATGAGCCATTCGTTTGTCGGAGACATTTCTCGATTATTACTTAACCAGATTGGTTGGCCACTTGTCCACTTAAGCTATTCAATTGATCATTTAAGCTCGTGGCACTCTCTAAATCATTCCAGAGATATGATTAAACTTCAATATGTCGATTCTCGGGGTCTCTGTTTATAAATCTGCAATAAAATACCACAAATACCCACGTAAATCTGACACGACACTCCGATTTACTAAAATCGGTACAAAATTACAACTTTTTACTATTTTTACTACTAACTACTCTAAATTATAAAGATTAACATTTCATACTATTTATACCATAATTTCATATATTTTACATAAAATTCGTTGATAAAACATAATAATATAACATATTTTTAATCATATAAAAATAATACATCAAATTACTCCCCACTTAGCTTTTGATCGTCCTCAAGCAAAAATAAGCGGTAATAAAAGATAATATTATAATTTTTAATGTAATTTATATTGTCAAATATATTAATTATGCTAATTTAAAATTATAAGAAGACAGAAAGAGTATATAACTTAAACATTAAATATTATTTAGATGAAATTGTACATGTAACACTTAATAAGTATAAATAAAATATCAGAATTATTTTTAATCGCAACTATTATGAAATTTTGGAATCGGAAACTTCGGTCAGGTAGTCGACAAAAATGGCTTATAGAGTTTAGGTTCAAGATGTTGGTTAATCGGAAAAAAGGGAAATCAAAAAGAGAAAGAGGCAAGTCGTACGTACCTACATCTTCATATTCTTGATCGATTACTAACATCTCTTCTTTTTCAGATTTTCTCTCTTCTCTTTTTTTTAAATTTTTTTTATAGGATTAATAACTAAAAGCGTGAGTGTGTGTAGAAAATCAAACTTACAGGCATTGCTTCATCAAGATTGATCGGAGTACTACTCTTTCGATCGAAAATTACAAGTCCGGTTTCCTTAAACTTGTAATAATTCCTGAGATCTTATGATTCAACTTTTCCTTTTCCATTTTATCTTGTGCCTTCATTCCCAGCAATAGGACATTTCGAGATAATAGCCTAGCTGGACTACTATCATCAGGCAATCGGGAGCTTAATTACCTCATAGTGATATAGGACATTTCGTGATAATACCCTACTCACTCCAATCATTGGTAGCTACAACCGATCATTTCTTTTTATTTTTAAGTTGTTAATCACAGATAAGGAAGATACCTGATATTTGATTAATTCTGTGTAAATATGGTGCTTCGTTCTTAATTCTTTTATAGAATATTAATATATCCGAGCTTATTACCAAAATCGACTATCTTGCAAGTGTCATGAGGTAAGATCGAATATACTAATACTTATCTAATCTTTCCAATCTCAAAGATATACCAAAACTTAGCTTTTATGTCTCCATCTCTTTTCATAAGTACGTACAAACTTGCGGAATTTCAAGGAAATGTAGACCAAAATTAGCTATAGCTTGGTTATTTAATCACAATTGACAATTTCGAGTGAGGTCTTGATCACTCTAATCAAGGCTGAGGTAGGTTATTTGGCTATAGTTATATTTTTGTGGTGCCAAAAATCAACAAACTAAGTCCAATTCCAAACTCATAATTCATATTAAAAATGATTCTAAAAATTTTACTTATAAATATCAACATACTTATATAATTTCATAAAAACGATATCTAATATTACTCAATTATATAAACTTAAAATGCATACCTTTTCCTTGAAGATACTTTATAATGCTAATTTAACTTAATACGAACGGATAAAACGACACATTATATTTTTGTAAAATGACGTAGTAATACTGCAAAAATTATTTTTGTGATATTTTATAGTTTTTATAAAAACCGATTTAAAATGCAAACCAAATTTTGATAAAAACGATTGTAAAATCAAACTAAACGAAAAATGAAAACAAACCAATATCTAAATGACAAATGTCGAATAAAAAGTGCAATAAAAATGTTTAATCAAAATTATTAAATTCAATCTTCATCGTAGTCTTCCTCAGGATCAACTTGAAAACTCGAACTCGGAAACGACTGAGAAGCTGGCGGCTGAACTGTAGTCGTGGTCCTGACTGAACTATCAAGACCCATCGAACTCATGCCAGTCGTGACATGTGCAAACTCAGTGAATCCTCCCCAACTCGACATTGCTGGTCTCTGAACACCTGTCGAAAATACACCTGTCCCACTAGATTGGCTTCCAAAAGGATATGACGATGGATGAAAGCTCGAAGGTGGTGGAATAGGTGTTACCCATTCTGGTAAGGTATAAGGATCAGACTGACAAGGTGGATAGGCAGGATCATCAAAAGTAGGATTACGAAGCAACTGCTCGTTCCTTCTTAAACCTCTACGAAGATCATCACACCACTGCCTAGTACTCTCAGCATAATAAGCCACATTGGCTTGACCACGTGCAACGTCTGTTACTAAAGATTGAAACATGTCATAAGTGATAGTGTTGGAGAAAGGAGTTTGTTGAGGCTGACTAGAAAAAGATGGAAAAGAGGAAGATGGTGTAAAAACTGGTGGAGCTGGCTGAGTTTGACGTCTTCTAATCAAAGATCTAATACTACCATCCGGAAGACTAGTCAAACTAGGTCCAATCAGATTTCCATCAGCCAGAGATAATTTGTCATTAGGCAGGAATGGTACTCCCAACCTACGACATAAATCAGAGATAAAACAAGGGAAGTATAGATGACTCCCTGGTCTGGCGATGACAATACTCTCAAAAATTCTCTTAAACATGACCTTTCCAACATCCACTCTAACATCGTTCACCATCGCCCAAGCGATACAAACATCTTCCTTTCCAAAAGCGGTGTGTTTACGAGAAGGATAGAGATTATGGCTGATGAATCTTTTAATTGCCCTTAAACCTCTAAAACAGTTTCCGTAATTAAATCGATTTTCAACCCAAACAGCGGTCGGGTCAAAAACAGTCTGGGCTCTCAGGGCAGTCTGCTCAAAGCTAGCAGGATCATCTAAATTATAAACTACCCTGTAATCCTCCTCCTCAGGAAAAACCTCAACTCCTAAAATTGCATTTATGACGGCAGGGTTAAAAGGAATATTTCTAGTTCGTAAGGGTACGGTTTGCGACTGCGTAAGCTGCTCTTCTGACAAAGTAGATAAAACCGAATAAAACTCAGCTACTATTGTCGTGTTAATCTCCCCTTCCCTTCTGGCTACTAAATCTAACCACTGACGTCTTCGAAAGATATCCTTAACTTCATCACCTAAGTCATCCAAGTCTAATCCTTTTTCAACCAACACATCACATTTACTATAAATGTTCTCATACGCTTTCTTAGCCTCAGGTGATGCGGTTTTTTCAAAGCTTACGGCTTCTTCCTCGATGATAAAATTACCGTGCCTACGACGACGGGGAGTTGATATAGGAATGTTTGATTTACGCTTTTTAGAGACTCTCCTACTCGACTCAGCCATTCTACGATATTGGTAATGCCAATCAACAACAAAAACAACAATAAAAACAACAAAAAATAAAAAATGTCACAACACACTCAAAAATCAAAACAGTTGAAATTAATCTAACAAATTATGAAAAATACGAAATTGATAACTAAATAAACTAAATTATACCTTAATGTGTAGAAAACGTTGAAAAGTAGGCCGGAAAAGTTCAAAAGTCGCCGGAATGAAATGGTGCTTGTTTTTTTTACCCTTTTTGAATTTTTCAATTTGTGTTGAAGAGAGGAGATAAAAAGAGGAAGAAATCAAGTAGTGGTGTAGTGTGAGATGAATTTTTGTGGAAGAATTGATAAAATTTTCGAGTGGTGGGGTTTGGGTGTGTGGGGTGCGGCTGTTAGAAGAATTAGGGAAGAAGAAGAAGAAAAGAAGGGTCCCCGTCTTTTTATGTTTTTAGACCCCGGACCGGTCCGGATTAAGGCCGGATCGGTCCGTGCCCAAATTTTTCCATTTTTTCGATTTTTTTTTTACTTTTTATGATTTTTGATGAAAACTTATAAAAATTCTAATAAAACTTAATTAAAACCTTAAAAATAATTTTATAAAATTTAAAACTTACTAAAAATAAAATTTGAAGGAAATTTTATAATTTTATAACAATTTCTAAAAATTTAATAAAATCTTTATAACACTTTAATAAAAAGCTTATAAAAATTTAATAAATTTATATCAACCCTTATAAAACATTGAAACTAAAAAAAAAACTTTTATAAAACTTTTATAAAACTCCTCAAATTTCATAAAGATCCAATTTTATAAAATTTTCAGAAGTTATGCGAAAATTTTATAAAATAAAATATAAGAAAAGACTCGAAACTTTAAGGGGTTCCTGATTCTTCGATTTCTAAATCTTCCAGAGTTCTGATATAACGCTCAATCAACCTAACTCCTAAAAACGAGGCATTTGAATTATCTCTCGGAATTCCATCGGGATTTTCGGATAACCACCTAATCGTTCCCTTCCTAACAATATTCAAACACTCATCCTGGGATTTGGTTGTGTTTTTCCCACAAGCATCCAACATGTTCACTTTTTCCACAGATTTCGCATCTCATTAGAAACTTTGCCCTTCTTTTTATCGCACTTCTTGATGTTCCATTACATACTTCTCTTAATCTGATCTCTCTCAACAATTTCTTGTTTTGTTCAAAAACTAAAGCTTCTATAGAAAACGCGACATCTTTATCAAGGCCTAATTTCAAAAGTAAAATAAAAACTCCTATTCTATCTAAAAAAGACATCCAGTTCTTTTACGTCTATCCGGTAAAAGACGAAAAGAGTTTAAACATAAAAAAAAATACAGAAAAGTAAAGATAGATAGAACCTGGTTTTCGGCTGATTCCAGTTTCTCTGCTTTTCAGTTTTTCATTTTTCCTCTGCTTTTTCAATTTGTCGGGGGATCAATCAGTAGCATTATTTCTTCTTTCAGTGTGATTCCTTCTCCCTCCACAAATAACTTTACTCTGTGGCCATTGGCTATAAAAGTTGTATTTCCATCAGTTAGTTCAACAGCTCCAGTTTTGTAAACCCTTGTTACTTTAAATGGTCCTGTCCATCTCGATTTAAGCTTACCTGGAAACAACTTTAAACGTGAATTGTACAAAAGCACTCGATCACCTACATGGAACTCACGCTTAAAGATTTTCTTATCATGGAAAGATTTCGTGCGTTCCTTGTAGATTCGAGCGTTTTCATAAGAATCGAGTCGAAATTCTTCTAGTTCTGTCAATTGAAGCAATCTATGATCACCGACAGCCTTAGGATCGAAATTTAGAAATCTTATAGCCCAGAAGGCTCGGTGTTCTAACTCAACTGGGAGATGACAAGACTTCCCAAAGACTAACTTATAGGGAGAACAACCAATTGGTGTTTTAAAAGCTGTTCTGTATGCCCATAATGCATCATCTAATTTAACTGCCCAGTTTTTACGATTTGAATCAACTGTTTTTCCACGATTCTTTTAATCTCTCTATTCGACACCTCTACCTGACCACTAGTTTGCGGATGATACGGTGTTCCTAGTTTATGCGTTACACCATATTTTTCAACTATTTTAGTAAATGGTCTATTGCAAAAATGTGAACCTCTATCACTAATGATTGCCCTCGGAATGCCATATCTAGTAAATATATTCTTTTTAAGGAATCGTATGACAACCTTGGTATCATTAGTGGGAAGAGCTTCAGCTTCTACCCATTTCGAAACATAATCTACCATTACAAGAATAAATCTTTTTCCAAAAGATATAGGGAAAGGTCCCATGAAATCTATGCCCCAAACATCAAAAAGTTCACATTCTAAAATAGGTTGCATAGGCATTTCATGTTTTTTAGATACATTTCCCCATTTTTGACAAGATTCACAAGATTTAACATACTTATAAGCATCTCTATATAGTGTAGGCCAAAAAAAACCACATTGTAAAACTTTAAAAGCAGTTTTCCATCCTCCATGATGACCTCCTGCCTCACGATCATGACAAAACGATAAAATACTTAAAATTTCATTATTAGGCACACATTTTCTGATTATTCCATCCGAACATTTACGGAAAAGGTCCGGTTCCTCCCGTAATAAAATTTTAAGTCGTAAAAGAATTTCTTTTTCTCGTCGCCAAATCCAATGAGACGGAATATAATCACGGAGTTAAGTAATTAATGATATCTCCAAACCAAGGTGACATTTCCTTAGAAGGAATTCTATTTTTTAATAACCGCATGGTTGAAGGAGTATCTATTCTAAATAGTTGTTCATCGGGAAATGAATCTTTAATTTCATTCCCTATCTCTTCCTCGATTTCCATTCTACTTAGATGATCCGCTACTACATTCTCACTTCCTTTTTTATCTTTAATTTCAATATCAAATTCTTGAAGTAGGAGAATCCATCTAAGAAGACGTGGTTTCGCATCCTTCTTACTCAGTAAATACTTCAGAGCTGAATGGTCTGTGTAGATTATTACCTTAGAACCAACAATATATGATCTAAACTTATCTAAGGCAAAAATTACAGCCAACAGTTCTTTTTCTGTAGTTGCATAATTAAGTTGAGCTGCGTTTAATGTGTGAGAAGCATAGTAGATAGCTTTGAGAATTTTATTATACCTTTGACCTAAAACAGCTCCTACAGCTAAATCGCTTGCATCACACATAATCTCAAAAGGCAAATCCCGTCTGGTGCTACCAACACTGGTGCAGTAATCAACTTCGCTTTCAAGGTCTGAAAAGCTTCCATACATTTACTATCAAAGTTAAAAGGTACTTCTTTTTCAAGTAAATGACTTAGAGGCTTTGCTATCTTCGAAAAATCGCAATAAATCTCCTATAAAATCCCGCATGTCCAAGAAATCCTCTTAGAGTCCTTAGATTCACTGGTGGTGGTAATTTTTCAATCACCTCGACTTTAGCTTTATCAACTTCAATTCATATTTCAGAGATTCTATGACCTAGAACAATTCCTTCTGATACCATTAAATGACATTTTTCCCAGTTAAGCACTAAATTGGTATCCTCACAGCGTTGTAACACTCTTTCTAAGTGCGATAAACATTTACCAAAAGAATCTCCGTAAACACTAAAGTCGTCCATAAAAATTTCTAAGAATTTCTCAACCATATCAGAAAATATAGGACATCATACATCTTTGAAACGTAGCAGAGCATTACATAAACCAAACGGCATTCTTTTATACGCAAAAGTTCCATAAGGACAAGTGAAAGTAGTCTTTTCCCTATCTCCCGCCGCAATGAAAATCTGTAAATATCCTGAATAACCATCTAAGAAACAGTAATACTTATGTCCACTTAAACGTTCCAACATCTGAACTATGAATGGAAGCGGATGATGATCTTTCTTAGTATGATCATTTAGTTTTCTAAAATCAATGCACATTCGATAACCTGTAATTTCTCTTGTTGGAATCCATTCATTCTTATCATTCTCTTTCACTGTGAAACCTCCTTTCTTTGGTACAACTTGAGTTAGACTTACCCATTCACTATCTGATATAGGAAAGATTATCCCCATTTCTAATAGCTTAATCACCTCTTTCTTAACGATTAACTGTAAATTCGGGTTGAGGCGGCGTTGCGGTTGAATACAAGGTTTAGCATCTTCTTTCGAATTATCTTATGAACACAAATCTCGTGGCTAATACCTCGAATATCGGCAACTGTCCATCCAAAAGATTTCTTATGCTTTCTTAACATTCTAAGTAATTGATCTTCTTGTTGCTCAGTTAAAGTTGATGAAATAATAATCGGTAATAGATTATCAGTTTCAAGAAAAGCATATTTCGATTTAAAGGTAACGGTTTCAATTCCAGATTCTTCGGCGGATCTTCTATTGATGATTTAAGAACTGGTCCTTCTAGTTCTAACTCCAAATACTTATGCCATGGTGGCTTAAAAGTAACGCTTCCTTTATCTAGAGAAAGGATTATCTCTTTCATTTCAATGTCTTCCCGATCTTCTTTATAGATAGACGAGTTAAGCATTCTTTTAATCTCGTCTTCAAAAGTTGGTAATCGATTATCATAGACACGAATGAATATCTTCTATAAAAGAACATGATTCGATGATGTATATGGATGGTTCATAGCTTTGAAAATATTGAAAGCAACTTCATCTTCATTGACTCTCAAAACTAATTCTCCTTTCGAACATCGATTAAAGTTCTTCCCGTAGCTAGAAATGGACGACCTAGAATAAGTGGCGCCGAATATCCTTCTTCCATTTCCATAACTACAAAATCTACCGGAAAATAGAATTTGTCTACTTTAACCAATACGTCCTTAATCATTCCTTTAGGGTACTTAATCGATCTATCGCCATTTGCGAGTCATTTCGATCTTAGTAAGCTTTCCTATGCCTAGCTTTTTATAATCCTCATAAGACATGAGATTTATACTAGCTCCTAGATCACATAAGACCTTCTTAAACGTAAATCCTCTAATTTCACATGGAATCGTAAAACTTCCAGGATCTTTCGGTTTAGGTGGTAACTTATCTTTGCGAATTTCGAACATTCTTCATTTAGGCATATATTCTCATATTCCTCTAATTTTTTCTTATTTGATAGTATATCTTTCAGAAACTTTCCATAGGCAGGTATATTAATCAGAGCTTCAATAACAGGAATATTAACATGAATATGACGAAAAGTATCAAGGAAACGAGCATACTTCTTATCAATTTTTGCCTTTTTGATTTGATCTTTAGGAGGGTAAGGTAAAGATTCTAAATCTATAACCTTTGGCTCCCTAGTCAATTTCTCTTTTCCTTAAACCTTTGAGTATTACTTAGTCGCCATGTTTCAGGTTCTTGAATTTTTTCTTTTAAATTGTTCCCTGAATCAATCTCTACTTCAGACTCTTTCAGTTCTTCCTGTTTCTCATCCTTATCACCAGTTTCATCTATTCTAACATGTTCCTTGAATAAAGTCCTTAAATCTTTATCCATAGGGTCTTTCAAAATCCTAGGGATTTTTACCCATTTTTCACCTTCATTTTCAGATTCCAAACTTCTATTCCTTTTCAAGAAATTCTCTATAATTTCTTCTTCCTCATCAGTGAATTCAATTTCATCTTTAGTTTCATCATTCTTTCCATCTAAATCATTTTCTACTTCATTATTCCCAAAGTTTTCAACTCCATTACTACCACAGAGCTTCCTACTTCTCGTAACTACAACATTTACCTCTCTTGGGTTCCTTTCAGTGTTACTTGGTAATCCTCCTGGGGGTCTGCTATTATTACGTTCACCTTCCCTACTCAAATGATCTTCCATATTCCTTAATGAAGCTTCTATCGTTCTCATTCTGGTATCATGTCCACTCATAGATGTTTTCATTGTACTCATATCTTTAGTGACTGTACCAATAGAAGTCATCATTGTTTCCATATTCTTAGCTTGAGTAGATACTACACCCATCATATTTTCCATTAGTTTTTCCCATTTTTCAACTCCTTCTACAGGTTGAGTTGAACTCTGAGTTACTGGTATACTTTGAGTGGTATGTTGAGGATAGGATCTAGGTAATGACTGTAAATTCGATTAGATGTATTTTCTTGATAAACTTGATTATTATTCATATTCCTATACCGAACTGGATATGGCGGTTGTCCTGGCTTACTAGGGTTTTCAGACCATCGATAAGTAGGATGATCTCTTCTAATAGCATTAAACGAGTTTGAATATGCATTGTTCAAATTCCTATGCTGCTGAAGAAAACTCACCTCCTCCCGTGAATATCCTGTTGGTTCTTCACTCCCTAATGACACATTATTCTGATTTGAGTATTCATTTGGTGTACTATTTTCTGAACTTTGGTTCTTATTCTGTTGTAAACCATCAAATTTCCTACTCAAATTTTCTAAATGTGCTAGAACTTCCGTATTAGACGTACATTCTCCTACAAAAGCTACTTTTCTGGTGCTAGAACCGGTTTCCCACATTCTCGTTATTTTTGGAAATCTTTTCTATAGCATCGTAAATCGTTTGAGCTTCACTCATCATTAACGAACCACCACATGCATGATCTACATCCGCACGTGAATCTTTTCTCAATTTACGACGAAGAGTTGAATTTGCATATCTAAGGAATAACCATGATCGGGACAAGCTCGTAACAGTTTTTTAAACCTTTCCCACGCATTCCCGAGTGTTTCTTCAGATCCTTGTCTAAAGTTAGCAACCTCGACTTTTAATTCCAAATTTCGTCCTGGAGTGAAATATTGTTTCAGAAATTCAGTTTGAATCTCCTCCCAACTTGTAAGTGAATGATGTGGAAGAGACATAAACCAATCTCGGGCTCGTCCTTTTAGAGAAAAAGGAAACATAGTCATCCTCGTTAATTCCTTATGAGCACCTTGACTTTTGGCCGTATTGCACGCTTCTTCAAAAAGATAGAGATGATGATGTGGATCTTCATCATCCTCTCCTAGGAATTGGGCTCTTGCGTCAATTAAACCAAAAAGATGAGACTTAATTTCGAAATTATTCGCTCCTTCATTAGGTAAAAGTATGGGATTATTAGTCTGGTTTCTTCTTACGGTTTGATCACAGATAGGTCTCGGGTTTGGTGGATTATTACGATTATTCTGGTTCCGATTTTGATTATTTCTATTATTATTATTATTATTATTAAGGTTAACAGGGTTCTGTCCATGCCTTAGAGCATGTTCCAGCCCTTGTTCAGGTGTTTCATCACTGATTTCATCCATTCTCGTATTTTTATTAGAAGATGATTCTTGATCAGGATTTCCCTGACTAGTATGACCACGTTTACTCTCTACTCTTAACTGCCTTTCGTAAGTGTTTATGTCAGGCTTATAAGGAGTGAGCGGGGCCTTACCACTTCTGGTCATCAACTAACGAAAAATAGAAAATAACTAGAAATTGATAGTAGTAAAAATTGGTAATTTACCTATTAGGTAACAACCAACGAAAAATAAAATAGAAATGGGAGAAGAAAAGTGTTGACTTATTCTCGAGAATTTTGAGCTAATACAAGTAGTAACCATAGACACAAAAAAAAGAAATTAGCGACGATTCCCCGGCAACGGCGCCAAAAAGCTGACCCCGCCTAACCTGTCCCTCGAGAACGGCGCCAGAAATCTGACAGACAATTCCCGGGTTAAACGATTCTAACCGGCGTGTACGGGTCAAATTGTGGTGCTAGTATGGTGAGTCGAGTGTCGAATCCTCGGGAACTTGGTAATTTCTTTTACGTGTGGTTAAACACCAAAGAGTCGTTATTAACTCGATCTAAACCGCAATTTTATAACACGGATCACTACTATTCTAGTCAACATAAAATAAATACGTAATTTAAATGTTATTCTAATATAATATATATAGATATATAAATATATATAGATGTACATAAATTGCAAAGTATATATATATATATATATATATATATATATATATATATAAATATATAGGTACCAATATATTAAACGAGATAATTTTAGAGAACTCGGCCAAAACTTATATAATTGGTTTATACGATCTTTTCGAATAAATGAAATGTGTTCGATCTCTCCTTTTATTTTAGGTCCAATTGAGTAAATGAAACGGTGCACTCCCGAGGTAAACAATTCCTCCTCACACGAGCGTATGAAATTGTCATATGTCCATTGCATCGGTCCAAGGTCCACAATCGTTACGGTTTTTCTGAACAGGTCCCGAGTACAAATCTACCCTTAGATAAAAAGGAGTCATTCCGTTCGTCAAACGGTCAGTTTTTTTTTAAAGGCTCCGGTTGTCAAGGCCGGACGATTTAACTTTCCGGTTTATGTTTCGCTTAACTGATGATTTAACATTATTACGATCTCGAGTACAAATTATAATAAAATTCATTTCTCCCAAAACAAATTTACCCCCGGGTAGGAAATCGGATTCCGTTATCACGTTATTCACACGGCCAATTTTACCCTCCGGTTTTTCTATCTTTTATCTCGTATCCTGACTACGAGGCGTCAATTCATAATTAGATTATGAATTCCTCAGATCGATTAAATATGTCAATACGAATACGATTAAAATAGAAAAAGATTCAATTAACTCATTTTTTATCATTTTAACTTAACAACATTTCTTTAACGAAAAGATCGAAATAAAACCGATTACATAGTTTTGGCCAGTATTATATTTAGCCTAAAAACATTATAATAACGAAAAATATAAAAACAAACATAAATACTTAAGAAAAGTTACCCGAATACGGCAGTTGATTCAGAAATCATATTTTCCGGACATTACAACTTCTTTAGCAAAACCGACTTCCGAGATTTTCCCGAGCATTACAACGATACTAAAACTACATTATTACGGCGTAAGGCCTTATTTACAACTACAACAAAATAAAAAAGAAAAGAAAGAAGAGGAGAATATATATATATATAGGATGTATATATATATTTGGTACCCCCTCGAACTGCTCTCTGATCAACTCCTTATATAGAAGTTGGATCCTTGGCCGGACCGGTCCGGTATTAGGCCGGCTCGGTCCGGAATCATGATGATGTCCCCATGCTTAATACACTCCCATGTGCGTATGAGATATTTATATCATTAAACTTCTAAAATTCATATCTCGAGTTCTGGCCCTCCAAAAATTGCAAACGAAATGCCAAAATTAAGGTCTCGAGAAACTCTACAACTTTCATGAAGGACTCTTTTCCAGATAACGCCTTCTTGATAACCTCGTGTTCCTCCGAAGCTTTTACGGGATTTTCTTAACCCAAATCGATTAGCCACTTGATCACTGTTTAAGTTTTAGACCTCCGATCTTCATAATTTAAATTGCATTGGAAAGCTTTCGGTAAAATCTACAACTTTCATGAAGAACACTTTTTCAGATAATGTCATTTTGATGAGCCATTCGTTTGTCGGAGACATTTCTCGATTATTACTTAACCAGATTGGTTGGCTACTTGTCCACTTAAGCTATTCAATTGATCATTTAAGCTCGTGGCACTCTCTAAATCATTCCAGAGATATGATTAAACTTCAATATGTCGATTCTCGGGGTCTCTGTTTATAAATCTGCAATAAAATACCACAAATACCCACGTAAATCTGACACGACACTCCGATTTACTAAAATCGGTACAAAATTACAACTTTTTACTATTTTTACTACTAACTACTCTAAATTATAAAGATTAACATTTCATACTATTTATACCATAATTTCATATATTTTACATAGAATTCGTTGATAAAACATAATAATATAACATATTTTTAATCATATAAAAATAATACATCAATCGTGCTCGAAGTCGTCATCACCAGTAGGCGGTACAGCAGTAGACGGGCCGGCCCCTAAAGAGGATAGAGCATAGGGAGGGATGTGGAGATTGATGAGAGTCAACTTTGCTATAACTTCGTGTGCATTTTACCCCCTTTTTGTAGCCTATTCGATGTACTTTTAGGGTAGTTTAGTGGCTTTTATAGGCACATTTCACCACGGGTTGAATCACGAGACGATAGGGCGTTTACGTCCGAAACCTCCACATTTTTGGATGAATTGTGTGCGTTTCATTGGCATTTGTCACGCTGGGGCTTTCTTGTTTTTGTTTGTTATAGGTGCGGCATGATAGAGGGCATGACGAGGATCACAACGGTAAGAAAATCGACCAAAACGAAGTTCGTGGTAGAAAATAGCACGAGACTCAAATTCCGTTCGGAAAAAAGATTATTATCCAATTTTATCGGGATCCCGACTTTTGTGTTGATTGGGAAAAGAGGTCTCAGTACTTGTTCAAAACTATTGTACAAAAGAGGAAGAAAAAAAAATAATAATAAGGGGGTTCTATCGGCACCCCCCCCCCCCCCCCCCCCTATTTACTATTTACTACTGCACTCCCCTTACTCCCGGCACTACAAAAAATTACTTCGGGCACTCGATGATTTTTTACATAAGGAACATCAGTGGTACTGGTGTTCCATGTGAAGCACCAACGTCAGTCTGACGTTGGTGCTCCACAAGGAACATCAGTACACCGACGTCCTCTTTGTAAAAATATTAAAACTCAGAAAACGTCAGTCCATGATTTCCCACCAGCGTTTATTATTGCACACCAACGTTAGTGCCACTGATGTTGGTGTTCAACAAAAAACATTGGTGCCACCGAAAAATATTTATTAAATGGATGCCGGAAGTAATTTAGGGATACCTTTAGAACCCCTAAAAATAAAGCATAAGCAATTCATGTGTACCTTTGGAAGGAAAGGGCCCATGCCCAAATGCTAGTAAATAATGCGGCAAAAAGGAGCTGGGACGCGCTGAGCTTTTATTTTTTTCGGAGGTGAATTTCCGGAAAAGTATTATTGAGTCGACTATTCAAATTATAAAAGTCATTTAGATCAAATTTCAATACAGTTTACACACTAGAATTTTAATTTCTCTGCACAAATTTTTCCTTCCATTAGAACAGCTTTTTTTTTATTTACCTTTTCTGCAATTTTTCCTTTAGAACAACATCACTTTATTTCTCTTTTATTTTACGATTGGAACACCACGAAATGACGATTCGATTGATGAATTGCTTCAACTTTTTTATTGGTAATTTTCTTTATCTTTTTCTGATGTTTATTATGTATTTCTTGATTTATTTCGGAGATTTTATTATTACTATGCATAGCTAATTTTATTATAGCTAAATTATATGATGGAACTACAAAATTAATGCCTATACGATGATCTAGGGATGGGTAGAGCTTAAAAATTAAACCTTTTGAATTGTTGTGTCCAAAAATTTGAACTTAATGCTATTAGTGGAGTCGCAAACCATTAATTGATTTTACACATGAATTTTATAAATGTATTTGCGAGGAAGTGTGTGAACTAGGATTTTAGGATTGTCATGCACGAACTAGTCGAGTTTTCACAGCTTGTTCCTTGGTAAGTTTTTTCTAGCTAAGCCGTGAACTCATTGGATGCAGAGCGTCTCATAGTTCTTAATCATATTAGGTCAATTAAATCTCCTAGATGGGATTGTTGAACAAAATATAGGGTAACTAGGTTGTGGTATTAGCGCCTAGGGACCAGTTCAGGAGATTGTACCCACAACACATTCATTAGAAACTATTGGTTGGCTGGTAGGTTAAGGTTCGTCCCTAGTGATTCGGTAAGGATATTGAGAGTAGTGTCCTAATCATAATTTAGCTATTCGTTTATCATACTATTAAATTTATCATTTTTATTTGCTAGTTATAACTACTTTCATATCAGTTGTGAGCCTAAACTAAACACGACCGTGATTGTGATACTTGACGGATTCCTCGTGGGATACGACCTTACTTGCCGTTGTAGTAAAACCGACCCGGTACTCTGCCGGTTAAAGTTGGTTTGCTATAATTTGGCCATCAAGTTTTCTGGCGTCGTTGCCGGGGAATCGGCCAATATCAAAAAGTCATTTGAGTATTTAGGATTAGGTCGTTTTTGTTTTTACGGTTTTCTTGTTGTTTGGGTGTTTGCAATGTATGACTAGGAGTTCTAAGGAGCCACTATATCCTACATCCCTGGAATCGAAGCATTTGCACGACACCGGAACGCGGAAAGGACAAGGAGATTGTCCGAAAAAGCATCGACATCATTTATTGAGTTAGAATTCGAATCAGAAATGACTTCGGGAAGCGGAGATTTAACGAATTTACATGTTGGAGATGGGACTGAAGATGGGTTGCGGTTAGACCCAACGCTTACTCCCGAAGAGCAGGAAATACATAACTTAAATAGAGATCCCCTTCAAAATCTGAGGGCACTTAATCTGGGACCAAATGGGGTCGAAATCAGAGAGGTCGGCAGAATCAAGTCCGACAACAACAACAATCCCCTCAGAATCAGAACAACAACCAGGGGAATGTATTCAGTCAAATGACTTTTGACCAGAATCAAATGATGTAAATGATGTTGCAAAATCAACAACAGAATGTGAATCCACAACCAGCCGCCCATATTCAGGCACAAAACTTTTATGCACAACCACCAGTGCAAAATCAAGGTAATTATGGAAGGATTTTGAGAGACTACGCGGCACTGACTATTGGTGAGGGACACACCCCTATCCGTTTGCCTTATATTCCGGCAAACAACTTGGAAATCAAACAGCATGTGTGGTATCTCCTGAACGACAATGCGCAGTTTCGGGGTAAGTCAATTGAAGACCCGAATCAATTCTTGAACCACTTTATGCAAGTTTGTCGGACCGTGAAGATGAATGGAGTTTCTGAGAAAGCGGGTAGGATGCTCTTATTCCTATTTGCATTAAATGAGGCCGTGAGAGCTTGGTATGAGTCACTACCCCACGATTCTTTACAAACTTGGGGTCAAGTGACTGCGAAGTTTTTATTGAAATATTGTCCCCTCTCCAGAACATAGGATATGAAGGCAGATATTGCAAACTTTGAACAGTTGGACATGGAGAGCGTGCATGAGCATGGGATTGATTACAGCTATGTTGAGAAAGTGCCCACATCACGGATTAGAGGCATGGAACCAGGTACATCTCTTTTATGGTGGTTTACGCGAGACAGATCAGTCAAATTTGAATGCGGCGTGTGGAGGAGATGTGATGAGTGTGCAACCTGAAGTTGCATTGGCTACTATAGAGAGGGTTGCAGAAAGCAACAGACAGTGGAAAATGGGGAGAAGGGTTTCAAGGAAACCAATTACCTCGGTTAACCAATTCGGGCCAAGTGAAGAAATTATGAGGATGCTAGCTGAAATGGTGGAGCTAAAAAGGCAAATGAGTGACATGTTGGCATGGCAAAAGGAATTCAAAGGGTGTAATACTTGCGGTGGTGAACATTGGGCCACAAATTGCCCCATTAAGCAGGTTAGTCAATTAACCACGACTCAAATGTTGAATAATCGATCTCTTGAGAACCCTTTTGGCATAAACCCCATGGATATGCACCCATTGTGCTCGAATCCCGTGGTATACCAAACTACAGATCCGAGTTTGACATCAAATTGGCAACTAGTTGATGTGAACTATTTATCCAATCAGAACAGGGGGCAGAATTCTCAGAATTGGCGGGACAATCCCAATCTCACTTGGGGTAGAAATACAGTGGTCGGGCAAGCCACTCAACAGCCAATCACACAGCCTCAACAAAATCAATATATGCCTCAACCACTGAATACTTTTAGAAGCTCAAGACAGCTTCAACAAGGGGTTTATATGCATCCTAATGCACATCTACTGTATGCCTCACCCCCACAGTCAACACCACCGCCCCTGGAGCATGAACAAATTAAAAGTTCCACGGACATCTTATTGGAGCAGATTAGCAAAAACATGAAGGAGAATAATAGGGATGTGAACAAGGAATTGAAGGAGATGAGAAACGCCCATGTAAACCTACAAGCTGTGGTAAGGAATTTAGAGATTCAAATGAGGCAAGTCAATCCTAGGCACGTGAATGCCATATTTACAAGAAGTGGGAAAGTTGTGGGTAATGATATTGAGGCGCCTGAGGAGGTTGAGAAGAAGAAGATAGTGTTAGGTGTAGTGCCCGAAAGACAATTTTGTAATTGTTTTATTTAAATAAATGACAGAATTATATATTCATTTTATTGTTTGTGTTTATGCTTATATTATACACTGCCGAAAACCCTAAGTATATCGGTATGTAATCACATAAATCAGTTTATGGCATACACACGAGGATTGAGTTAGTGATGATATGCTTAAAACTAGTTAGTCCGTGGTGAATTTAATCAGAGTATGAGTCTCATGATTAATATACCAATAATGCGCCCAGAACACTTAACGGGTGACCGTCTTATCCGGACCGTCGGTATAGGGTACCTAGTGGGGCATTTATATATGATGTCTATCATATAGGACTGGACCGATTTGAATTGAATTCTCGATATAATTCCGTGATCGAGAAATCTTATCGAATCACAAGATGATCATATATGGATTAATCTCAATCCTAATGTGATCACAGTCTACTGCTTGGTTCAAAGTAGGGTTTGATGTGTTAGTTAAGGATCACTTGGATACATGTGATCTGAACACTTCTCGTTGGTTCTATTCTGAAATGAGTGAGTAGTCTGTGACTTTACAGATATGGAATCCATTCCTTCCTGCGGGAAGTAGACAGACAGTTCCCTTATTTGTTATTCCTAGAAACTGATCGATGGGCCCAGTTTATATTATATTAGTTATGAACTAATTGATCATTAGGGGTTAATGGTAAATAAGGATAAGATGATTTGAGAAGGGTTTACGGAAATATCCCGAATCAAAACGAACAGTCTATGGAGGATTTATCCGTATGTAATGATTATATCAATGGACGCTTATCGACTCAGTGATTAGAGTGTAAGTATATATTTATAATCGATAGAGTTCAGTTTCGGGTTTATGGTGGCGTAATCCCGGAATAAATAGATTGAATAAGAATTGTTTTGTTCGATGAATAATTTTATTTAATTTATTGTAGCTACTGGTTATAGGTCCATGGTCCCCGATGTGGCTCCTAACATGCATATGTTTATTGACGTTGGGCCTCAATAATAAATAAGTAGTTGGACTATTTAATTGATGTTCGATTTATTATTTATTGGACTAAATAATAAAATACATGGAAAAGACATTTTTTTGGACTCGGCCCATTAAATTTCGTGTGCTAGCCTTATTTGACAAGGGTTGGCATGTTTTATGTCTTGGTAATTATTAAGGAATTAGTTTTCTTGATAATTATAAGACATGTGATTAATTGTTTATTTGTTAAATAATTAATTAAGGAAAATATATTAGATTGATCCTTAAATATTCTAGATTTATTCTAGATTATTCTAGGAGTATCTTTTATGGAAAATGATTATTATAATTGATTTGTATTTATTATTAAAAATCCTTGGAGGACAAGGATTTCTCTCCTATATAAAGAGAGTTCTCCTAAGCCTTTACATACATCACATAGACGACATATACACACCAAAATAAGCTAGGAATTTCGGCCAAGCTTAGGGTTTTTACGAGTTGGGAAAATCTTCGGGATTTTCCGGGTAGGATATCAAGGAGGTCAAGCATCAAGGATCAACATCCACCGGTTGTTGCTTGGAGATACACATCGGAAGATCGTGGCATCTCAAATTGGATCTCGACTTCATCAATCTTTTGGATCTCGCTTTTGATTGGTAAGTAGATCTCACCTTCTTGTAGGTAGATCTTAAATTATGTAGTTTAATTTTATATGATCGTGATCCTCTTGTTTATTCCGCTGCGTAATCGGGCAGATCTAGATCCGTCCGGCGATATGACATCCAATAGATAGAACAACTGAGAGATGAAGATTAAGTGTTGATCAATGATGAGCAAGAAGCTTAGGAGACAGAGAAAGAGGTGGAGAAGACGAGAGCGGAACCAGAGAAGCAGTCAGACACGACACGGGAAGGTATGAACGACTAATGCATGAATTCTATGAAAAAAAAATTTCATTTATCTAAGTTACCTTACCCCCCTCGTGGACCTACTAAGCCTATTATTTCTAAAAAGCAAAACAAGTTTCTTGATATTTTAAGAAAAGTTGAGACAAATATCCCATTTGTCGATGCGCTTGTTAATATGCCATCTTATGTTAATTTTTTAAAAGGGATTTTGTCTAACAAGGCTAAGACGGAGAAAGTTGTTTGTTTAAGTGAGGAGTGTTCTGTCATTTTTCAAAATAAGCTACCACCTAAGTTAAAAGATCCGGGTAGCTTTTCCATCCCTTGCACTATAAGGCGCATGTTATTCCTCAAGGTGCTGTGTGATTTAGGTGCAAGTGTGAGCTTGATGCCTAGGAGGATTTTTGAGAGCTTAGGAGTAGGAGAGCTTAAATGGACCAATATGACCTTGCAGATGGCGGATATGTCGATTAGGCACCCTATGGAAGTTGTGGAAGATGTGTTGGTTCAAGTAGGGAAACTTGTCTTTCCGGTAGATTTTGTAGTGTTGGACATGGAGGAGGATATTCAAACCCCTATTCTATTAGGTAGACCTTTTCTAGGTATGGGTAGGAATTTACTAGATGTTCAAAATGGTGAGATTACAATGAGAGTGGGTGATGAGAATGTTACCTTTAATGTCTACAAAACCATTAAGCACCGGGGAAATGATTGAGGTACGCGTGAGGAAGTAAAAAAGTTGGAAGTTTTTGAAGAGTGCCCTATGAGTTATGAGCAACCCAATGAGGGCGTGAGTAGTGAGAGTGTCCCTAGGATGGAGGTAGAGTCGAACGTAAAATTTGGGGGATACGAGTCTTGCCGAAGACTATAAACTCGGCACCCTATCTTGTTTTTGAAATTCAATAAGTCGAGCTAACGACAATAAACAAAAGCTCTTATGGGAGGCAACCCACTTTTTTCCTTAGGTTTTTAGGCTTGTTTTTTTAGAAGTGTGATGAAAATTTGACCGAGCATCTCGAATTCCATTTCATGCTTTGTGATAATCCATATTTTATTTGTTCTATACATCTCCATACTTGTGCTTACCTACACTTAAGGTTTCGACCTTTTGTCGTAGTGGATTCTTGGTTTCTATGTTGTGATTGTACAGGTACCCTGGGAGATACATTGGAGGTTGTCACTTTGCAGAGTTCCGACCGGTTGCCGATTCAGCTAAGTCTTTCTTTCTTTACTTTATCACTCACACACCGAGGACGGTGTTGCGTTTTAAGTGGGAGTGGTAGACTTAGCTTCACTTGACCATGTGCTTTATTTTTATGCATCGTACAAGTCATATGCTTGGTGTGTGTTTGGTCTTTATTGAGAATAATTGAGCCATTTTTAAAAAATTTCATGACTTTGATGTTGTGAATTATATGTGAACTCATTGTATTCTTTGGTTAAGTATTAGTCAAGAGTTGAATACATGTGAGTCAAACCTTCATCTTGTTGTGGAAATTGAATTCATACGCACGTGATAGCTTCGCTTTCATGAATCGTGGTTGGTTAGTGAATGATTATAGATGCCATATACATTAATCTGTTACCTAGAACTTATACCATTAACTTCGAGGAGAAATAGAAAGGTCAATCTTGGTAGATTAAGGGATGATGGTTCTGGCATTTTTTTGACCTGACCAGAGCCAAATAGCCAACCCAATACATAATTTCCTCAGAAACCCCTCTAAGCCTTTGTAGGGTGGTTAGACCCCCACCCGAACTTAGCCATTCGTTGATTAGCCTATAATTACCAACCCTTAGCCTTTATTTGTGGTCTATATTTCTTTGGCACCCTCGAGTGAGTTTTAATCTTATTTTGGGCACATTTGCTAGCAAAAATGTGGGGTGGTGGAGATGTGTATCCAAGTATGGTGTTGGTGGATCCTTTGCTTTAAAAATGAGAAGGGGTAGTGAGTGTAGGTAGGTGTTTGACTTACCCAAAAAAAAAGTATCAAAAAAAAAAAAATCAAACAAAATGGAAAAAAAGTTGAATAAAGTTGAGTCAAGAAATGTGGATGAAAGTGTTTGAGTTAATACTTCCAATGTAATGCATGGCGATGGGATGAAGTAAATTGGAGTGGATGTTCTTGATTTCTTGGTTAGCTTGGTTTTGGTAACACCTATTTTTGCAAGCTATCTTGGAGTTTTATCTCGGTGGCCACCGTTTTTGCATCTTACTCCTATTTATTATGCGGTGATGAAGGGAGGTGAGCTATGAGTTAAGTGCAAGATGTTTTGATTAGGCTCACTCGTATTGTCTCTTTTGATATTCCTTTTATCCTTTTCGATTAGCCCTGTCCCTAGCCTAGCGTTACAACCTTGCAAGTCCTACCTGACCTTAGTTAGCCTTGATTTGACATCGATTAGTGGAGATGATTATGAAGTATAAGCCTATGGTGTAACAACATTGGTCATGCATTTATAATCTGAGCCGGTTGATCATGATAATGATTGAGAAGCTACGCGCACACACACACATTCTGTTTCCATGATGAGATATGCTTTGGCTCGCGTTTATTCGCTTGTTGACTAGTTTTTACTCATTGAATATATTGGTTTCCCGTATGATCGCAACGTTGACCTCATTATTTATTTTTGAATCGTTTGATTTGCTCGAAGGCGAGCAAACGCTAAGTGGGGGGGGGGGGGGTAGTTGACGAGAGTCAACTTTGCTATAACTTCGTGTGCATTTTGTTGGAAAATTGATGGTTAAAATGGAATATTTGAAATGATATGTCATATTGGGCCTATTGGGCTTAAGTGTGTGAATGGAAAGTGTTATCACTACTACAAAATAGAACATAGGTCACACTTAAGATATGAAAACAATCACAGTTTCAATAAAACTGAGACAACGAAAATATATATATCACACTTACAACTTTCTATCACACTTATTGAAAAACCGAGATAAGTTATATTAATCAATCTCATTTTTAAAGTGTGACTTAATTGATATGATTTTTTTCGTCACGATTATTGAAAAACCGAGATAAATTATATCAATCAATCTCATTATTAAACTGTGACTGAATTGATATGATATTTCTGTCACGGTTTCTAAAAAAGCGAGATAAATTATATATATCAATCTCACATCTAAAACAGTGACAGAATTGATATGATATTTTTATCACAGTTATTGAAAAAACGAGATAAATTATACCAAACTATCACAATTTTAATCAGTGACTAAATTGGTATGATATTTTTGTCACGGTTATTGAGAAAACGAGATAAATTATATCAATTAATCTCATTTTTAAACCGTGACTGAATTCATGATATTTTTGTCACAATTATAGAAAAAGTGAGACAAATTATATGCACTAATAAGAAAAGAGATATAGATCACACTTATCTAAAGATAAGGATCACATTTTTAAAAGAACCGAGACAAGTAAAATGTATATATATCACACTTAAATTTTTTATCACAGTTATTAGGTGTGAAAAAAAAGAATGATAACACTTTTTTAGGTGTGATTGAAATATTAATAGATCTCGGCTTTTAAGTGTGATAACAACTACTAAAATAGATCACGGTTTTTAAATGTGTTGAAATTATAATCGATCTCGGTTTATAAATGTGATAACAACTATAATAGATCACGATTTTTAAGTGTGATAACAACTAAAATAAATCACAGTTTTTAAATGTGTTGAATTATAATAGATCTCGGTTTTTAAGTGTGATAACAACTAAAATAGATCACAGTTTTTATTATCACGGTTTTTAAGAAAACTGTGACAAGAACATCAATCAATCACGGTTTTTAATTGTGATTAAAATAATATGATATTTTATAATCATATCTTAGATTAGTGTGGTCTAAAATGATAATATAGTAGGCCTCAGCCCAGTGGTAATTAGTGTGGTTCTTTAATCCAGAGTATCCGGGTTCGAGTCACAGTGGCAACAAAAGATATGTGTGCGTTTATTTCGTTTTCGAAAAAAAAGAATGATCACACTTTTTTAGGTGTGATTGAAATTATAATATATCTCGGTTTTTAAGTGTGATAACAACTACTAAAATAGATCACAGTTTTTAAATGTGTTGAAATTATAATGGATCTCGGTTTTTAAGTGTGCTAACAACTATAATAGATCATAGTTTTTAAGTGTGATAACAACTAAAATAGATCACAGTTTTTAAATGTGTTGAAATTATAGTAGATCTCAGTTTTAAATGTGATAACAACTAAAATTTATCACAATTTTTATTATCACGGTTTTTAGGAAAAATGAGACAAAAAATCAATCAATCACAGTTTTTGACTGTGATTAAAATAATATGGTATTTTATAATGAGATTTTAGTTTAGTGTGGTAAAAAATTAGAAGAAAGAAAACATCGGTCTAGTGGTAATAAGTGTGGCTCGTTAATCCGGAGTATCCGGGTTCAAGTCCCAACAAAGACAAAAAAATATGTGTGCTTATATATTGTTTAAAAAAAAAAACTTTTATTGGTGTGATTTAAATTATAATAGATCACGGTTTTTAAGTGTGATAACAACTAAAATAGATCACAGTTTTTAAATGTGTTTTAATTGTAATAGATCTCGGTTTTTAAGTGTGATAACAACTATAATAGATCACGGTTTTTAACTATGATAACAACTATAATAGATCACAGTTTTTAAATGTGATGAAATTATAATAGATTACGGTTTTTAAGTGTGATACCAACTATAATAGATCACGAGTTTTAAGTGTGATAACTATTATAATAGATCACAGTTTGTAACTGTGATTGAGTTAAAATACTTTATGTCACACCTCAATATGCCACACTTTGAAAGCCGTGACTAATGTAAATATATCACACTTAAAAATCGTGATCTTTATGCTTTTTTGTAGTAGTGTATGGAAAGGAAAAATAGGAAGAAGCTATTTCTCCCACATTGGTTGGAAGAAGGGAAAATAGTCAATATTTATATGATGTTGTTTTAGTGTAGTTGGAATAAGAAACCAACTTTATACACCGTTCTCTACGCGCAGACGCAGGGGGGGTGCAAATCCAATCCGGATTTACCCTTGGGCTTGTGCATGCCTGCGTACACGAATGCAGCTCGATTCGAAGGACTCAAGATAAAGCTCGGTTTTGCAAATAAAATCTTTATTTTATTTTCCAATGCTGAATCTGTTCTTGAAATAAAATCTTTATTTTATTTTCCAATGCTGAATCTGTTCTTGAATGCTGCTGTGTGAGACTGTTCCTGTTCCAATCCAACTGAGGCGTGTGACTTTCCAGTTCCAACGTGAAATGCTGATGCTGAGACCTTCCAGCTGCTGCACTTATGACATTCAATACAGAGCTGAGGCTGTTCATTTCATATTCCATCAGTTTTTGCTACTCTCTTCTACTTGAGCCTGCCTATATATACAGCCACAAATGTCACAGGAAAAGAGAGCTTACGAAACCAGAAACTGATACACTGATTTTCCTCCTCCTTCTACCCTTCTTATGAAACTAGAGAGTTCAAGCAACAATGTTCTTAAACAAGGAAGGCATGGTGCAACCTGTCCTTGTTAACCGTTCTATCCTGGGAGACTAACGTTCCATTGAAGCTCAAGCACTCGACGGTGAGGGGCCGAATTAGTCTTAAGGAAAGTGTGTTAAACACACGGCTCGGTTTCCTTCTATTTTTAATCTGTTTCAAAACAAACTGTAAGTTGTTTTGTTGTAATTTCGATTTGTTGTAATTTCTTTTGTTGTAATTTGCTTATTCGTTTTCTAGTCAATGTAATCAGATTGTGCCCAGTTTACTACATAGAGTGCAACAATCTTAAGACTAATTCGTGTTTCTGTATCGGTGAGCCGATGACAGAAGAATAATTCTGGTTCATTGACAGAATTGAAAACGAACAGTAAAATGTTGTTTACGAATCGAAGGCTCTTTTTCTGTTTCAAAACAGAGTTATAAACGGAGCAGAATTTTCGTGGAGTGATCATCTAAGATACTCACGAATATTTTGAGTAATCATACAGGATTCTCAAACGATTTGTTCAATAATCAGTATAGAAACAAGTTCGAGATTGTTTTATTTAATAGAAACAATTTCGAGATCGTTTTATATATTATTGAAAGAAATTTAACATAAACAATTTCGAGATTGTTTTAATTAGTATAGTTCGGTTCACGAACGTTCTATACAGTATTCAAAGGAATTTAATCCTTGTGTGTTAAATTTTAGATATGACAACCATTACGAGTCAAAAACGAATCGGCTTTAAACCGAATCGGTTTGTCATGATAAACTAATCTCATTGAAGTTTCCGTTCTTGAAGAAAACGAAACGAGATTAAATGGTTCAGTTTTCTGTTCTTGAAGAAAACGAATCGAGTTGTAATGAAAACAAACTGGTTCTAGGAGTGGTCATAATAGATACTCAAGAAACATTTTATAATCAGTTTGTCAATTCATTTAACATATTGAGCATATTTTATGATATTATTTATGAGTAAATATTACCAACAAGAAAAATACATGATCACATGAAGATAATCAAAATTTATACATATATATATGTAATTGTGTTTGTTGTGACGCATGTGATATATTTTCTGAGGAAAATTTTGTCGACTCAAAATCATTTTGTGTAAATGAGTTTTGTTGTTATTATTTCAGGAAGGAAATAATTATTCGATTGAGAATTACTTAATTATAATTCTTTATTTGATTATAGTGTTATGATCTGTTGTGACACAACATTATTTTGTGACATAAGATGTGGAGTGTTAATGCTCACAAATTTCGTTGAGTGATTTTATTTGATACTCACAGAATAATAAAATATTATTAAATTTCTTCGAGAAATTTAAGTGTACGTATATTAATGGATGTAGTCCATTTTATGGTCATTGGATCAATACATGTAATCATATGAGAAAGCATATGATTTATTAATGGATATTATAATTAATGTGTTGTGACTTTTAATATTCTATAACGAATTTATTAGTAATGCAATACTTTATTATTTGTCCAAAATTTTAATACATGTTATGAAATAAAATGAATTTGCTTTAAAATTATAGCGGTAGTCTGAGGATACTGTCAATAATGCAAATTTTATTATGTTGGTATCGTCGTGTTCGAACCAAATAATGGAGGAATTGTTGAGTTTATGTATTTACAACAATCACTGAGGTGCATCACTATAAATAACGTGTGTGCAACCGTATGATTGTTTGTGTGAATTAAATCGGGTTTGATTTAAATCGGGTTGTATCCTGTGAAATACTAATTGTGTTGAACTTAACTGTTATAATACAAGTATATGACCGGATGATCGGTTAGTGGAATGTGAACCGTTGCAATAATAATTATTGAAAACGTTTCATTTTCAAAGTTAATGAGAATTAATAGCAATCATGGTATTGATGATTATTAATTCTTAAAACGTCTATAAGGTTCAGAGATTATGAATAGTAATCATTTATTTATGATTATTTAAAAGTTCAACTGTCATAGTTAACGGGATTTAATAGTAGTGTTGATGACTATTAAAATGAATGTAAAGGTTTTAACTAAACCTAGATAATAAGTAGAATATTGATATTCTACTAACCGTTTAATGACATTGAAGATAATAAAGCTCTGATGCTTTTAAATGTTATAAGAATGAAGGTGGGAAACAACTTAGCATACGAATTTAACTATCCGTAGTGACTGCGGTGGTGGATATGATGTACCGTTTCATGAGTCTTGCTGAGGCGCCGGCATCATTCATCAAACAACTACACCATATACACATGACACACCAGTCATAGGATATTGCTGAACGCAAGAACTCAACTCTTAATGAGCTGATGAATGCTATGTTGTTAAGTTCAGGTTTAACTCAGAACTTGTGGGGGACGCTATTCTCTCGGTGAATTTCATTCTTAATAGAATCCCTTCTAAGAATAAGGATGAAACCCCATATGAATTGTGGAAATGTTGCAAACATTACTACAAAATCATAAAAATGTGGGGGTGTGTGGTTAAGGTTGAAGGACTTAAACCTAAAAAGGAGATGATAGGATCTACAAACCTTTGATTGTATATTCATTGGATATGCACACAATAGTAGTGCTTATCGGTTTCTTGTGTATAAATAAGACTAGTATCGTTACACCGTGCATAATGCACGGTGCATGCCCATTCCAGATTGGTATCTATCATGTTGGTGTGTCTTTATGTGCTATGTAGTGTGAATCAACAATTAAAAGTAACGATAAAAACACAACTAAAAAACATACACATATAAAATTATAAATAACATTTTTCAAGCACAATATAATTGTGACCGGAAACATACACAAACAAGGGAAAATTTGAAAGAATTACGAAACGAATACGTAAAACACGAAATGATAAAGAAACGAAACGTATATAAAAAACGATTTGAAAAGATTATGAAAGAGGAGCACAAAAAACAAACTAAAAGAAAAATAAGAAACCCAATACCGGCGTTATAGTCAAACATATATAAAGTTAAATTCATATTGAGTCGGAGGACATCTTTCGGATCGGAGGACCTCGTTCGGGTCAGAGGAAAAAAAATCGGAGGCGGTTTCGGAGGTCGTTCGGAGGCGGTTTAGGAGGTCGTTCGCACACACAAACATATCGTAGAGGATATATGGTATGATATATATATTTGATTTCTCGAAAAAAAAAAAAAAAAAAAGAGGTAAAAAAAACCCCTCCTCAGAAAATCCTATGTCTAGTGCTGCAAGTTGGGTTATCGCTCAATAAGCATATAGGGGGGTTCCAATTCATCGGGTTCATATTGAGTCGGAGGACGTCGTTCGGATCGGAGGACATCGTTCGGACACACGGAGGACGTCCTCGTTCGGATCGGAGGACGTCGTTGGGACACACGGAGGACGTCGTTGGGACACACGGAGGACGTCGATCGGATCGGAAGACGTCCTCGTTCGGATCGGAGGACATCGTTCGGACACACGGAGGACGGGCTCATTCGGATCGGAAGACGTTCGGACACACGGAGGACGTCCTCGTTCGGATCGGATGACATCGTTGGGACACACGGAGGACGTCGATCGGATCGAAGACGTCCTCGTTCGGATCGGAGGACATCGTTCGGACACACGGACGACGGCCTCGTTCGAATCGGAGTACATCGTTCGGACACACGGAGGACGTCCTCGTTCGGATCGGAGGACGGCCTCTTTCGGACACACGGAGAATGTCCTCGTTCGCATCGGATGACATCGATCGTTCGGACCCACGGAGGACGTCCTCGTCTCGTTCGGATCGGAGGACATCGATATCGTTCGGACACACGGAGGTCGTCCTTGTTCAGATCGGAGGACATGGTTCGGACACAAGGAAGACTTCCTCGTTCGGATCGGAGGACGTCGTTGGGACACACGGAGGACGTCGATCGGAGGACATCGTTCGGACACACGGAGCACGTTCGGACACACGGAGTGTTAGGAAATCACTAGTATAACGCAGCGGAATTTAAAATTTGATTTCATTTTCTAGATCGTTCTTCGTTTAATGCAATAAACACGTTAAGTAGTTTGACGGTTATACCTTGGATGATCTACAAGATCGTCGCTTTGACCGCCAACGGAGAGTAGTTCAATGCGCAAGCCGTCCACGCGTCCGGCCTCTATCGCTAATCCACACGAACCCCTCGCCGGAATCCTCCTTGGATTGCTATCGAAAAACTCCGGTCGCTAGACCGGACCTTTTCTTCCCTCACAAACTCACTATGGAGAGCTCTCTATTTTACACAAGAATTATGAACTCTTGCAATTATGATGTACAAAAGAGCTTGACACCCACTTCCTTTTTATAGAGGAGGTGGCGCCCCAAGTTGAGTAGAAGAGAAGAAAACCTTTTTCTAATAAAATAAGGAAAATCAGCTAGATTGATTTATCTCTTTAATTATAATTTATTTTGTCAATATCATATATTGATTATAATTATCTTATTACCATAAATCTATTTTTCAAAATCAATTAATATCATATATTAATATTATGGCAATCTTTATTAATTAAAGTGCACAATCCAAGTGTATCTTATACACACAAAAGTGGCGCCCCATTAGTCAACAAATTGACTTCCGGAATATTCTTTAATTAATCTAATTTGTATATAATTAATATCTTGTATTTTATTTATTCATAATAAATAAATACCACCACATTAATTTACCACTATAACCTTTATAGTCTAGAGATAAACTTTCCTTATTTGGTTATCAACTATAACCGCATTTTAATCCGACTCGATGTTCATATGTGTGTGACCCGATAGGCTTCCGAATATGTTGGCCGTAGACACAAAGTGCAATTTACTAAAATGCCCTTCATACCTAACGATCACGGGATAGCGTCTAGCAACACACCGTGACCCCCAATTATCGGAAGAGTCAAAAGCAATGACTACTACCTTTCATGTGAAGCGAGCTTACCGTGTAACTTACAATCCTATCGCTATAATAATATCCATACGATCGTATCTCGAGTGTCAATACATTGACGATCGTATCTTATAAACGGACATCATGCTCTCTCGGAATAACACATTTACTCCCACTTTGCAAAGATTCTCGAGAGCTAGACATTCCTTATAAGAAGGCCATTTCGGATATTCAATCCCAATCATAGGATACGCGATTCCCGGACGACCAATCATGTATACTCCGCATGCTTCAATATCATACCCAATCACTACCGCATGATCGCCCCGTGGTTAGGAGAAATCTCAATAGTGTCAAAGCATGACAATCCACACCGTGATGCCATGAAGACTCCGGTCAAAAGGATAATTACACAACCGCCACATAGTGTGACACTTAATGTAAGTGGGTCGGCCTAACGTACGCATTCTCTAATACACGTCCACGTACAGTCCAAGTGTCTCTACACTTCGATAGACGAGATCTATCCCTACCTTCTAAAAGATAGAAGACATCCAATACGTGCTAGTCCGATTATACTATCAATGTCCCATTTGATAATATGTAAGACTAGAGACATTTAAGTACCAACCTTGTTATAGTGATTAGAGATCTCATCAACCATAATCACTATCATGGTTTCTCTATCACAGATTGATACTAGGGACGTTACTATATATATACAACAAATAATATGAAGACAAACAATATATAATAACATAAGTGCTTTTATTAATCATAATAAAGTTATTACATGAACTAAATAGACTGTAAATGACCCGACCCGGTCGGATCCGGTCCAACCCGATTGGGTTTAGGACACCTTTCCAACAATCTCCCACTTGGCCTAAAGCCAATCACCCATATGCCTAAGCCCGTGCAAGTGAACATGTTTCTCATGCTTAGCTTGAGACAATGCCTTGGTTAACGGATCAGCTATGTTATCATCCGTGTGGACTTTCTCTATCTTTACATCTCCTCTATCAACTATCTCTCTAATCAAGTGATAGCGCCGTAGCACATGTTTGGACTTCTGATGAGACCTTGGTTCCTTTGACTGAGATATCGCTCCATTATTATCACAGTACAGAGGCACTGGACCTTCAATGGAGGGAACCACACCAAGTTCAGTAATGAACTTCTTCATCCAAATCGCTTCATTTGCCGCCTCCGAGGCCGCTATGTATTCGGCTTCCATTGTAGAGTCTGCGTAGTCTCCCGCTTGGAACTCTTCCACCACCGCTCCGCCGTTAAGCGTAAAAACAAATCCAGATTGTGACTTAAAGTCATCCTTGTCGGTTTGGAACCGGCATCCGTGTAACCTCGTAATACTAAATCATCATTCCCGAAAACCGGGAACATATCCCTAGTACGTCTCAAGTACTTAAGGATATTCTTGACAAACAATCCGGTGACCATCACTGGATTGACCGGTACCTACTAGTCATACTAAGAGGGTACGAGACATCCGGTCTTGTGCATAACATGGCATACATGATAGACCCGATTGCCGAAGCATAAGGGACTTTACTCATTTGTGCCCTTTCCTCCTCTCGTCTTAGGACTCATTCCCTTCGACGGGTAGACCCCATGTGACATGGGCGGCGGTGCTTTCTTGGATCGCTCCATGCCGAATCTCTTCGCATCTTGTCTATGTAGGTGGATTGCGACAGACCAAGCAACCTCTTAGATCTATCTCTATAGATCTTTATTCCCGTAATATAGGTGCCTCACCCAAGTCCTTCATTGAGAAGTTCTTGGATAACCAAGCTTTGACTGATTGTAACATAGGCACATCATTCCCTATGAGCAAGTATGTCATCCACATAAAGCACTAGGAACACAATGGCACTCCCACTAACCTTCTTGTAAACACGGGGCTCATCTTCGTTCTTGATGAAATCAAACTCGTTTGATAATCTCATCAAAGCAAAGATTCCAACTCCGAGAAGCTTGCTTTAATCCATAAATGGATCTTTGCGGTTTACACACCATCCCGGCGTCATTGGTTGTGAAACCCTCAGCCGTGTCATATACACTTCCTCGATAGGTTCCCGTTAGGAAAGTCGTTTTCACATCCATCCGCCGATTTCGTAATCATGGTATGCCGCAATAGGGAGCAAAATTCTAATGGATTTTAACATGGCAACAAAGCGAGAAGGTTTCATCATAGTCAACTCCTTGTCTTTGCTTATAACCTTTTGCCACCAACCTAGCCTTGTAGGTGCTCACGTTACCGTCCATGTCGGTCTTTCTCTTAAAGACCCATTTACACCCTATGGGAACTATTCCCTCAGGCGGATCAACTAAGTTCCAAACTTGGTTGTCCTTCATGGATTCCATTTCGTAATTCATGGCTTCTAGCCATTTCTCTTTGTCATGCTTTAATAGCACTTCCTCATAAGTTCTAGGGTCCTCATCTTCCATGAGATACACGCCAGTGTACCTTTCGGGTTCACGGCATTCCCTGGTGGATCTTCGAGGTGCTATTGTGTCTACGGTAGAGGGTGGCGCCACATTTGTATGTGGCGTCTCCTCTATTTCCATCAACGGACTGTTATCCGTAAGTGGTTCTCGAATTTCTTCAAGATCAATCTTACTCCCACTGACCCTATCCAGAATAAACTCTTTCTCCAGAAAGTGGCCAGTCCTGGCAACAAACACCTTTTGTTCCTCAGGGTGGTAAAATTGGTACCCTTTGGTTTCCCTAGGATAACCCACAAACAGACATTTGTCAGATCTGGGTTCCAGTTTGTCAGGCATGGTTCGTTTCACATAAACTGGACATCCCCAAGGTTTCATGTAACCTAGTGTTGGTTTATTCCCTTTGAACACTTCATAGGGAGTGGACTCAACCGTCTTTGATGGAACTCGGTTCAGTGTATAGGATGCGGTTTCTAGAGCATACCCCCAAAACGATTTTGGAAGAACTGCATAGCTCATCATGGAACGTACCATGTCTAACAAAGTACGATTCCTCCTCTCGTATATGCCATTCATTTGAGGCGTCCTTGGAGGGGTCCATTCGGGTAGAATCCCATTCTCCTTTAAATAACTTTGAAACTCTCCATCTAGGTATTCTCCACCTCGATCGGATCGAAGTGTTTTGATTTCTTTACCCAGTTGTTTCTCCACTTCACTTCTGAATTCTTTGAACTTTTCGAAGGCTTCAGACTTATACTTCATTAAGTATATATAACCATAGCGAGAATGGTCATCAGTGAAAGTGATAAAATAAGAGTATCCTCCTTTGGCTTGAATCGACATTGGGCCACACACATCAGTATGTATAAGCTCAAGCAATTCATTGGATCTTATCCCTTTGCCACTAAAAGGTGACTTTGTCATCTTGCCAAGTAAACAAGCTTCGCATGTATCAAACGATTCGTAATCGAATTGATCCAACATTCCATCTTTATGGAGTTTGGAAATGCGATTCTTATTTATATGGCCAAGTCTACAATGCCATAAGTAGGATTCATTCAAGTCATTTGTTTTGGCTTTCTTGTTATTTATATTAAGTACGTCAACATTCATATCTAATATGTAGAGACCATTGCTAAGTATGCCAGTACCATAAAAGATTCCATCACGTGAAAAAGAACAACATTTATTCTCAAACATAAAAGAAAATCCATCAACATCTAATGCGAAATAGAAATAATGCTCTTCGTAAGAGCGGGAACAAAATAACGCTTATTGAGTTCTAGTACTAGCCCACCGGGCAATGAGAGAAAATAAACTCCTACGGCCGCGCGCAAAGAACACTTGCTCCATTTCCAACGCGTAGGTCCACCTCTCCTTTCCTCGATCTCTAGTTCTTCTTAGTGCCTCGCATATTCGTACAAATATGAGAACCACAACCGAAGTATCTAATACCCAAGTGGTTAGACTTAGAAGAAGTAATGTTGATCTCAATCATAAATATACCGAAGTCGAAGCATCGAATGCTTCTTCTTGGTACTCAAGAAGCCCTTGCGCTTTCTCCTCCAATGTCCGGTCTCACCGCAATGGAAGCAAGCATCCTTGGATTTGTCTTTTGCTATCTTAGGCGTTGGCTTAGGTGCAGCCTTCGCCTTCTTGGACTTTTTCTCGGGCTTTTGCCTTGCCCTTGCTTGAAGTGACCAAAGCAACACTTGCTTTCCCTTCCCTACGGTGCCCTCAAAGCAGTTTTCAACATGTTCAATAACTCCGCTAGGGAGCAATCTATCTTGTTCATGTGATAGTTCATCACAAACCGCGAGAATGAGTCGGGTAGAGATTGCGAATCAAGTCAATACTCAACTCTCGTTCCAACTTGTGGCCCAGCCTTCCCAAGCCTCTCTATGTACCCGATCATTTTAAGCACGTGTGACCCCACAAGCAGTTCCGGATGCCATCTTACACTAAACGGGGCCTTCGAGACCTCGTACCTCTCGGTGCGAGACCGAGAAGCGTAAAGTTCCTTCGGTGGACCATGATAGAGTAGGCGTCCATAGACTCACGCTTTGTTTCGCAGGTTCGGTGTCATAGAAGCAAGCATGATACATGTAGCATCGCTTGTCGAATAGTGCTTGTTGTACTTCTCGACAACATCTACGGACCGAACCCTCGCCGGGCCTTTCCGGTAGGGCCTCGTCCAAGACATAGCCAATCTTCTCGTGCCTCAAAACGATTTTGAGGTTTCTTTCCCAATCGAGAAAATTAGTTTCGTCAAGCTTGTTTTCGATGATAAAACGCAGGTTCAATTTGTTTGACATTTTCTACAACAATAAATAAAGATAGAATAAGTAAAAGCTCATGTATAAAAAACCTAAATTTGCACAAAGAAATTTATAAGGTTTTACTCCCACTAGCCAACTATTCCCTATTGGCTTTCAAGAATTTAATTAATTCTTTAGTGGCTGGGACCCCATCTAGTTGCCTTAATCCCCGACGGTGGTCGATCAATCTCGGCAATTTCGAAAGGTAGGTACTCCTACCAGTCGCATCGCATGCGACTCCCAGTGGCTGACTAGTCAACTCTTTGACGTCTCACATCTCTATGTGATAGTCAACCCCTTGTCTCTAAAGTCAGACGGCCCTGATGGTGGCCAATCACCGAAAGACTTTAGTCGAGTCATAACCCAATATTCATGAGATCTCGTGACGATCATATCTCAATAATAACGATATACCCGTGGTAGGTCAACTCCCGACGGTGGTCGATCAGTTGGATCCGAACAAAGGCTCTTCACCGTCATTATAATATTGGGAGACAATTTTGGCTCGATTTTTGGCGTGGGAATAATTTTAAATTAATTCACTTAATTAATTTGGTTTAATTATGGTCTCATCTACTATGTGCATATTACTACGATATCATATAAAGTAAAACATACACAACATTCCTCGCATAAAATAACCGGTATGATCATGGACTTTTCCTAGGTGCGGTTTCGAATACAACCGACGAAACCGCGGGTCACAAACTAAGGGTATCCGCAACCGCCAATAGGATCTTTATTGCCGTACGCCAATGGGTTCTTTATCTCTCCTTGGTCTTGAACTTCTTGCTCCATTCTTGTTACATAATAAATAATTACACCCGCCGCACACGGGGGGAGCTCAGGGAATGGGATAAATGCAAAAAGTAAACTAGGTCACGTTCTTCATAACGGCCTAGGACAATTTTTCAAAAACCAACATAAAGAAAACATTCCCATCTATCCTATTGGTCGAGTTCATGATCAATCGGTGTCCATATAATCACATTATATCTACACATCTAATCCATACAATTTTATCTTATGAAAAAGATTAAATTCTAATTTTAACTACTACTACTCATGCGTCTTTATTTTATCACGTCAAATAATTAAATAACTTTTAATTAATTATATGACTTAATCGAAAATTAAAATTAACATTTAATTTTAAATCGATTGCAATTTTAATTAAATTTGAACTATTCAAAATATAAAATTAAAATTATAAAGTCTTCTATTTGTTTCCTTTCCAAAACTAAATTTAGCTTAGGCCTGGCCACTTTCCAACATCAAAATTTTGGAAGTGGCCTAGGCCTAGGCCTTTTACAAATCAAATATTTGAAAATGGCCTAGGCCTATTCCAAATCAAATATTTGGAAAGGCCAAATTATTTTAGTCTAGGCTCGGCCACTTTCCAAAATCAAAATTTTGGAAGTGGCCTAGCCTAGGCCTTTTACAAATCAAATATTTGAAAAAGGGCCTAGGCCTATTCCAAATCAAAATTTGGAAAGGCCAATAATTTTGGTTTAGGCCTGGCCACTTTCCAAAATCAAAATTTTGGAAGTGGCCTAGGCCTAGGCCTTTTACAAATCAAAAATTTGAAAAGGGCCTAGGCCTATTCCAAATCAAAATTTGGAAAGGCCAACATGCCATATGGTTTCCCAATGGTCCAAACTATTTGAACCATTGGTTGGCCATATGACACAACTAAACAAACGAGATATCTATGCACAATAAAATATCACAAAACGAAAATGGTTGATCTCCCACATTGGAAGAGGAGAGCCGACGGACGGCAACCCTAGGGTTACCGCCGCCGCCGCCGCCGCAGAGAGGGGGGGCGCCGCCAGTCGGCCGACCCCCCATGAACCCTAATTTTTTTGTTTTTGTTTTTTTGTTTCAACGTTTCGTGATTTAAATCTTGCATCTATTGATTAAATACTACGCTATTAAATTATGCTTATTGCTTAAGCACGAAGTCTCGCTCTGCTACCACTGTTAGGAAATCACTAGTTTAACGCAGCGGAATTTAAAATTTGATTTCCTTTTCTAGATCGTTCTTCGTTTAATGCAATAAACACGTTAAGTAGTTTGACGGTTATACCTTGGATGATCTACAAGATCGTCGCTTTGACCGCCAACGGAGAGTAGTTCAATGCGCAAGCCGTCCACGCGTCCGGCCTCTATCGCTAATCCACACGAACCCCTCGCCGGAATCCTCCTTGGATTGCTATCGAAAAACTCCGGTCGCTAGACCGGACCTTTTCTTCCCTCACAAACTCACTATGGAGAGCTCTCTATTTTACACAAGAATTATGAACTCTTGCAATTGTGATGTACAAAAGAGCTTGACACCCACTTCCTTTTTATAGAGAAGGTGGCGCCCCAAGTTGAGTAGAAGAGAAGAAAACCTTTTTCTAATAAAATAAGGAAAATCAACTAGATTGATTTATCTCTTTAATTATAATTTATTTTGTCAATATCATATATTGATTATAATTATCTTATTACCATAAATCTATTTTTAAAAATCAATTAATATCATATATTAATATTATGGCAATCTTTATTAATTAAAGTGCACAATCCAAGTGTATCTTATACACACAAAAGTGGCGCCCCATTAGTCAACAAATTGACTTCCGGAATATTCTTTAATTAATCTAATTGTATATAATTAATATCTTGTATTTTATTTATTCATAATAAATAAATACCACCACATTAATTTACCACTATAACCTTTATAGTCTAGAGATAAACTTTCCTTATTTGGTTATCAACTATAACCGCATTTTAATCCGACTCGATGTTCATATGTGTGTGACCCGATAGGCTTCCGAATATGTTGGCCGTAGACACAAAGTGCAATTTACTAAAATGCCCTTCATACCTAACGATCACGGGATAGCGTCTAGCAACACACCGTGACCCCCAATTATCGGAAGAGTCAAAAGCAATGACTACTACCTTTCATGTGAAGCAGTTACCGTCTAACTTACAATCCTATCGCTATAATAATATCCATACGATCGTATCTCGAGTGTCAATACATTGACGATCGTATCTTATAATCTGGACATCATGCTCTCTCGGAATAACACATTTACTCCCACTTTGCAAAGATTCTCGAGAGCTAGACATTCCTTATAAGAAGGCCATTTCGGATATTCAATCCCAATCATAGGATATGCGATTCCCGGACGACCAGTCATGTATACTCCGCATGCTTCAATATCATACCCAATCACTACCGCATGATTGCCCCGTGGTTAGGAGAAATCTCAATAGTGTCAAAGCATGACAATCCACACCGTGATGCCATGAAGACTCCGGTCAAAAGGATAATTACACAACCGCCACATAGTGTGACACTTAATGTAAGTGGGTCAGTCTAACGTATGCATTCTCTAATACACATCCACGTACAGTCCAAGTGTCTCTACACTTCGATAGACGAGATCTATCCCTACCTTCTAAAAGATAGAAGACATCCAATACGTGCTAGTCCGATTATACTATCAATGTCCCATTTGATAATATGTAAGACTAGAGACATTTAAGTACCAACCTTGTTATAGTGATTAGAGATCTCATCAACCATAATCACTATCATGGTTTCTCTATCACAGATTGATACTAGGGACGTTACTATATATATACAACAAATAATATGAAGACAAACAATATATAATAACATAAGTGCTTTTATTAATCATAATAAAGTTATTACATGAACTAAATAGACTGTAAATGACCCGACCCGGTCGGATCCGGTCCAACCCGATTGGGTTTAGGACACCTTTCCAACACGGAGGATGTCCTCGTTCGGGATCGGAGGACATCTCTCGGACACACGGAGGACGTCCTCGTTCGGAGGCCGGAGGATGTCTTCGTTCGGATCGGAGGACGGCCTCTTTCGGATACACGGAGAACGTCCTCGTTCGCATCGGAGGACAACGATCGTTCGGACACACGGAGGACGTCCTCGTTCGGATCGTAGGTGGAAGACGTGCTCTTTCGGATCGGAAGACATCGTTGGACACACGGAGGACGTCCTGGTTCGGATCGGAGGACGTCCTTTTTCGGATCGGTGGACGTTCGGACACATGGAGGAACGTCCTCGTTCGCATCGGAGGACATCGATCGTTCGGACAAGCGGAGGACGTCCTCGTTCGGATCGGAGGACGGGCTCATTCGGATCGGAGGACATCGATCGTTCGGACACACGGAGGACGTCCTCGTTCGGATCTGAGGACGTCGATCGGATCGGAGGACGTCGTTCGGATCGGAAGACGTTCGGACACACGGAGGACGTCCTCGTTCGGGGATCGGAGGATGTCTTCGTTCGGATCGGAGGACAGCGTTCGGATCGGAGGACAACCTCTTTCGGACACACGGAGAACGTTCTTGTTCGCATCGGAGGACATCGATCGTTCGGACCCACGGAGGACATCCTCGTTCGGATCGTAGGACACTGAGGACGTCCTCGTTCGGATCGGTGGACGTCGGTATCGTTTGGACACACGGAGGACGTCCTTGTTCAGATCGGAGGACATGGTTCGGACACACGGAGGACGTCCTCGTTCGCATCGGAGGACATCGATCATTCGGACACAAGGAGAAAGTCCTCGTTCGGATCGGAGGACATCGTTCGGACTCACTGAGGACGTCCTCGTTCGGATCGGAGGACGTCGTTGGGACACACGGAGGACGTTGATCGGAGGACATCGTTCGGACACACGGAGGACGTTCGGACACACGGAGGACGTCCTCGTTTGGAGATCGGAGGATGTCTTCGTTCGGATTGGAGGACGGCGTTCGGATCGGAGGACGGCCTCTTTCGAACACACGGAGAACGTCCTCGTTCGCATCGGAGGAGAACGATCGTTCGGACACACGGAGGACGTCCTCGTTCGGATTGCAGGCGGAGGACGTCTTCGTTTGGATCGGAGGACATCGTTCGCACACACGGAGGATGTTCTCGTTCGGATCGGAGGACATCTTCGTTCGGATCGGAAGACATCGTTGGACATACGGAGGTGGTTGATGATGCCGTCCGGACATGTTTTCAAGGCGAGCTGGGCATTGCGCTGGGCTTCTTTCGGGCACGTCCTTGGCCTTATTTTCCGATTTATTGGGCTCATATTGAGTCGGAGGGAGGGTCGGAGGAGGTCGGTCAGAAACATATCGTAGACAAACATATGTTACCTTGTTCGGAAACATATCGTAGACACACAAATATATCGTTCGGAAATATAAACATATCGTTCGGAAACATATCATACACACACAAACATATCGTAGACAAACATATCGGAGGTCGTCCGGACACGCAAAAAATCGGAGGGTCGTTCGGAGGATGTCTTTCGGATATCATAGACACATATCGTTCGGAAAAATAAACAAATCGTTCGGAAACATATCGTACACACAAACATTGTAGGCAAACATATCGGAGGTCGTTCGGACACACAAAAAATCGGAGGGTCGTTCGGAGAAAAAAACTCTCCCCTCCTCAGAAATCCTATGTCTACTGCTGCCATTTGGGTTCTAGCTTAATAAGCCTATATGTGGGGGGACGTGGTTGATGAGGCCGTCCGGACATGTTTTCAAGGCGAGCTCGGCATTGCGCTAGGCTTCTTTCGGACACACCGCGTACATCCTCATTCAGATAGAAGGACATCGTTCGAATACACGGAGGGTGTCTTTGTTCGGAGGATCTAATTCGGAGGACGTCGTTCGGACACAGTAAAATATCGGAGGACGTTGTTCAGACACACTAAAATATCGGGTGACGTCGTTCGGAAACACAAACATATCGGAGAGGAAATAAGACAGAATGTATACATGTTGATCTATTTAAAAAAATGTGATTAGAAAAAATCTAAGTTAAAAAAAAAAAAAGAAATGGCGGACCAATCAGGGGCCGCCATGTGGCAGCACCAAAAGCTCCACAAGAAGCGCCCCTTGCTCCTTTATTATATATAAAGATAACTCTGAAAAACACAAAAATACGATAATGGAATCGAGAAATGCATCATTCTTTGAGAATGTATTTCCGGCTAAAACAAATGAACCTAGTTCATTAAAGCGTGTTCGTGTTCAGGATCACCCTTCTGAACAAGTGAATGAAGAAGAGCCAACTGAGGTTGAGCCAAGAAGAAGTAAAAGGTCGAGGACTGAAAAATATTTTGGTAAAGATTTTATCACTTATATGATAGAGACAGATCCTCAAAGCTTTAAAGAAGCGACAACTTCTTCTGAAGGTCCAATGTGGAAAGAAGCAATAAATAGTGAAATAGACTCAATATTGCAAAATCATACTTGGGAGTTAGTTGATCTACCTCCAGGATGTAAGCCATTAGGATCAAAATGGATCTTTAAGAGGAAAATGAAACCTGATGGATCTACTGATAAATGTAAGGCCAGACTAGTAATAAAAGGTTATAGTCAAAAAGAAGGTCTTGATTATTTTGACACATATTCTCCAGTGACGAGAATAACTTCCATTAGGATGGTACTTGCTATAGCCGCTTTGCGTAATTTAGAAGTACATCAAATGGATGTAAAAACCGCTTTCTTAAATGGAGATTTAGAAGAAGAAATCTACATGGAACAACCTGAGGGTTTTTCTAGTCCAGGACAAGATAAGAAAGTGTGTAAATTGGTTAAGTCATTATATGGCATAAAACAAGCACCAAAACAATGGCATCCAAAGTTTGATCATGTTATGCTTGAAAAAGGGTTCAAAACCAATGAATGTGACAAATGTATTTACATGAAAGAAACAAAAGATGGCTATGTCATCTTATGTCTTTATGTGGATGACATGCTGATAGTTGGTAGTAATGATAAGATGATCAAATCTACCAAAGATATGTTAAACGCTAGATTTGAAATGAAAGATATGGGTTTAGCAGAGATGATATTGGGAATTAGAATTACAAGAAATTCTAATGGTCTCATTTTGAGTCAATCTAATTATATTGATAAAATCTTGGAAAAATTCAATAAAGATGACTCAAATGAAGCTAGAACTCCAATAGATCAAAGTCAACCTTTGTTCAAAAATAAAGGTGAGGGTGTATCTCAATTAGAGTACGCAAGGATCATTGGAAGTCTAATGCACTTAATGAGTTGTACTAGACCGGATATCGCTTATGCTGTTGGCAAGCTAAGTAGATATACTACTAATCCGAGTCATGAACATTGGAAAGCTATAGTGAGGTTACTGAGATACTTAAGATATACTCGTAAGTATGGCCTTCACTATACAAGAGAACCAATTGTTATAGAAGGATATACTGATGCAAATTGGATTTCAGATTCAAAGGATTCAAAATCCACAAGTGGCTTTGTATTCGCGTTAGGCGGTGGAGCCGTGTCTTGGAAATCTTCCAAACAAACCATGATAACCAGATCCACAATGGAATCTGAGTTTGTGGCATTGGATAAGTGTGGGGAAGAGGCAGAATGGTTGCATCAATTCCTAGAGGATATTCCTCAATGGCCGAAGCGCGGTACCGTGAATATGTATTCATCGTGACGATCAATCGGCGATTGGAAGAGCACGAGAATATAATGTATAATGGTAAGTCTAGGCACATACGCCGAAGACATAATTCCATTAGACAACTACTCTCAACTGGTACGATTACCTTAGACTATGTTAAGTCAGAGGATAATCTTGCGGATCCGCTAACCAAAGGGTTAAAAAGAGAGGTAGTTGCTAAATCATCAAGAGGAATGGGACTAAAGCCCATGGAATAAAACTTTTGCGAAGGAAAACCCAACCTTGTAGATTGGAGATCCCAAGATCTTGGTTCAATGGGAAAACCTAATTGCCGAAGTAAAGTCACTGCGGGGGGTAACCCTCAAGCTCATTCCTAAGATGAAGAAACAGTGAGATTGAACGAGGATAAGCTCACAGAAGAGCTTTTAATGATTTGTGTAAGAAGAATATTTTGAGAAAATTCTGAATTATAGAATCACCTATGTGAGAGAGAAGATGGGCCGCTTCAAAGGGAATTGTGAGGGCGCAATTCTTAGAAACTCTTGCAGAACCAGGCAGATGTCCACGGCCAAAATGGACATAACCGCAAGAACTAAATGTTGCTAGGTAGATGCAGTGTGGTTGATATGTCATCATTTACATCAACGGCAGAATAGTTCAAGGACATCGCGTCTACTAGTCACCAAGAAAGTAAACATATTTAATCAAGGGAAGGTTCAAAGGGTCACACCTACCTATCCTATGCATTCATCTACCGCCGAACTCTCTATGTCATTCTTAGAGCCTTTGTTGTGGTTTTACACAATTTCCATTCATGTGGGGGATTGTTGGAAAATTGATGGTTAAAATGGAATATTTGAAATGATATGTCATATTGGGCCTATTGGGCTTAAGTGTGTGAATGGAAAGTGTTATGGAAAGGAAAAATAGGAAGAAGCTATTTCTCTCACATTGGTTGGAAGAAGGGAAAATAGTCAATATTTATATGATGTTGTTTTAGTGTAGTTGGAATAAGAAACCAACTTTATACACCGTTCTCTACGCGCAGACGCAGGGGGGTGCAAATCCAATCCGGATTTACCCTTGGGCTTGTGCATGCCCGCGTGTCCTGCGTACACGAATGCAGCTCGATTCGAAGGACTTAAGATAAAGCTCGGTTTTGCAAATAAAATCTTTATTTTATTTTCCAATGCTGAATCTGTTCTTGAAATAAAATCTTTATTTTATTTTCCAATGCTGAATCTGTTCTTGAAATAAAATCTTTATTTTATTTTCCAATGCTGAATCTGTTCTTGAATGCTGCTGTGTGAGACTGTTCCTGTTCCAATCCAACTGAGGCGTGTGACTTTCCGGGGCCCAACGTGAAATGCCGATCCGAGACCTTCCAAACCGCCGCACTTATGACATTCAATACAGAGCTGAGGCTGTTCATTTCATATTCCATCAGTTTTTGCTACTCTCTTCTACTTGAGCCTGCCTATATATACAGCCACAAATGTCACAGGAAAAGAGAGCTTACGAAACCAGAAACCGATACACTGATTTTCCTCCTCCTTCTACCCTTCTTATGAAACTAGAGAGTTCAAGCAACAATGTTCTTAAACAAGGAAGGCATGGTGCAACCTGTCTTTGTTAACCGTTCTATCCTGGGAGACTAACGTTCCATTGATGCTCAAGCAATCGACGGTGAGGGGCCGAATTAGTCTTAAGGAAAGTGTGTTAAACACACGGCTCGGTTTCCTTCTATTTTTAATCTGTTTCAAAACAAACTGCAAGTTGTTTTGTTGTAATTTCGATTTGTTGTAATTTCTTTTGTTGTAATTTTGCTTATTCGTTTTCTAGTCAATGTAATCAGATTGTGCCCAGTTTACTACATAGAGTGCAACACATTTTACCCCCTACTTGTAGCCTATTCGATGTACTTTTGGGGTAGTTTAGTGGCTTTTATACGCACATTTCACCAAGGGTTGAATCACGATACGATAGGGCGTTTATGTCCGAAATCTCCACATATTTTTAATGAATTGTGTGCTTTTCATTGGCATTTGTCACGCTGGGGTTTTCTTGTTTTTGTTTGTTATAAGTGCGGCGTGATAGAGGGCATGAAGAGGATCACAACGGTACGAAAATCAATCGAAACGAAGTTCGTATGAATAAATAGCACGAGACTCAAAATCAAGCGTTCGGAAAAAAAAATTTATTATCCAATTTTGTCGAGATCCCGACTTTTGTCACTTTTGTGTTGATTGGGAAAAGTGGTCTCAGTACTTGTTCGAAACTATTGTACAAAAGAGAACGAAAAAAATTAATAAAAATAAAGCATCAGCAATTCATTTGTACCTTTGGAAGAAAAGGGACCCACGCCCTATTGGTGGTAAATAATGCGGCAAAAAGGAGCTGGGACGCGCTGAGTTTTTATTTTTTTCGGAGGTAAATTTCCGGAAAAGTATTACGGAGTTGACTATTCAGATTATAAAAGCACACAGTTTACACTTTACACTTCAGAATTTTATTTTCTCAACACAAATTTTTCCTTCTATTAGAACAGCTTATTTTTTTTAACCTTTTCTGCAAATTTTCCTTTAGAAAAACATCACTTTATTTCTTTTTATTTTGCGATTGGAACACCATAAAGTGACGATTCGATTGGTGAACTGCTTCAATTTTTTTATTGGTGATTTTCTTTATCTTTTTCTGATGCCTATTATGTATTTCTTGATTTATTTCGGCGATTTTATTATTACTATGCATAGCTAATTTTATTATAGCTAAATGTGATGGAACTACGAAATTAATGCATAAACGATGGTCTAGGGATGAGTAGGGCTTAAAAATTAAACCTTTTAAATTGTTCCTAAATTTGAACTTAATGCTATTAGTGGAGTTGCGAACCATTAATTGATTAAACACACGAACTTTATAAATGTATTTTGTAAGGGAGTGTGTGAACTAGGATTTTAAGATTTCCATGCACGAACTAGTTGAGTTTTCGCAGCCTGTTCCTTGGTAAGGTTTTTCTAGCTAAGCCGTGAACTCGGTGGATGCAGAGCGTCTCATAGTTCTTAATCATATTAGGACAATTAAATCCCATAGAGGGGATTGTTGAACCAAATATAGGGTAACCAGGTTGTGATATTAGCGCATAGGGACCAGTTTATGAGATTGCACCCACAACACATTCATTAGAAGCTATTGGTTGGCTGGTAGGTTAAGGCTCGTCCCTAGTGATTCGGTAAGGATATTGAGAGTAGTGTCCTGATCATAATTTAGCTATTTGTTTATCATACTATTAAATTTATCGTTTTTATTTGCTTATTTATAACTACTTTCACATCATTTGTGAGCCTAAACTAAACATGACCGTGATTGTGATACTTGACGGATTCCTCGTGGGATACGACATTGCTCGCTGTTGTAGTATAACCGACCCGGTACTCTGCTGGTTAAAGTTGGTTTGCTATAATTTGGCCATCAGAGATGCGCCATCATATGATCTATCTTGGCGTGCGAAGTCGCCAACTCCCTAGTAACATCTCTCTGGAACTCTTGCTGAGTTCTTGAACCTCCCCGTGCTGGTAATCTCGGCCGTCTTCTACGCCTTCTTGTGATGGTGACTGCTGCACTGTCAAGAATGGGCAGTGGCTCAACTCACTTATCAGCAACCAGAACAGAGCACTCTTCTGCATCACCGGTGCATCAATTAGATTTTCATATGGAAAAATCTCTCTCCTCATCCTAGCGACCTCCCTAATCCGGTTGTGTATCAACAGACCGATATTCACGTCCTTCTCGATATCGACAAAGTACATGAGCTCGGCTTGTCGATAAGTAACAGAATCATAATGAGCATTAGGTATGATATGAGTAATGACGAACCGGTGCAGCATACGAGCGTTCCAAGCCAACTCACAGGACTGGAAGATAGTGGGGAAGTCATCAGCACCATACTGCCACTAGATGCCATAATGATCAGCAATTATCCTTAACCACTCCAGATTGCGCTCCGCCGTGGCAGTGGTGTACTCGTCCTCATGGTATGGCGCGTATTCAATGCCATAGTGAGCATTGATACTCTCAATGGAGAAGTCAAGACTAATTCCTCGAACTATAGCTACGTTGGACTAGGGGTAGGCTACCACATATGGATGGAATTCGGGAACAATGGTGGCATTGAATGTAGCCGGAATAAGCTCCATGACGGCAATACCGTGGTGTTCAAGAACCCGCGGTATGATGTCACCAAAATCGTTGAGGTCAATGCCTCTCTCCCGTGCAACTGTTCGAGCATTCTAATGAGTCCTAAAAGACTCATAAATTGCAATAGAGGCGAAATGGGGAACACTGTTAATGATAGGAACGGCATCTCCCTGAACTCTATGATGCCCTCCTCTGTGTCTCGGAACGGGGTTGCCTCTACCAGCCATGGAAGTGGATAAACGAGACTCTGGTGTTGCGAAAAATTATTCCTGCAGTTGCGGTAGGTGGTCTCGCAGTTTCCGGAGTCTTGTTCCGGAGAATTAAAAATGGGCATTGCCAAGTGCTGAGAGATAAAAAGCTTGCAACTGCGGTGAAGCTTGCCATAGTTTCAAAGTTTCGGGATTGAATTTTCTGGGAATATGCAACCTTTAAGGAACAACAATGGATATTAGAGGTTGCAAAATTGGTGCCTTGACAAGAGCAGCGGTGGTTTAAAGGGAAATAGGATTGGGAAATAGAAATGGGTTGGTAAATGGTAAGTTTTGGTGAAGAGAAATGGTGGTGATAATATGGTGGTGGCCGAATTTTTGGAAGAAAAATGAAGAAGAAGAAGAAGTGTGGAATTGGTGGAGTGAATTGGTGATGGTTATTGTGAGGGTGAAGGGTGGTTTAAATAGGTAATGATAGTGGTGAAGGTGGAAGGATGAAAGTGGGAAAGTGGAATGGAGTAATGAATGGGAGTGGATTGAGGTGACTTGGGGGAATGAGGAAGAATAGAGTAATGGTGGGTTAATGGGGAAGAGGGAAATGTGGGATAGTGAGAGAGTGGAAAGGACGGCAGACTAACACTGTCAGACTCCCGCAATAGCGCATGGGGTACACGCACTTGCGTGTGTTCCCAGAATATCATCAAACTTTGGGAACTGTGCCTACAAAGTCCCATAATTGTGGAAGTAGGACTGGCAGTTGTGGAAGAAATTTTCTTCCAAGTTCCTGCAAACTTCGAAACAGCTTACCCCTTCACTTAATCCTTGAAAATTTTCAATCCAAACCTGACTCCTTGTAGACTAAACTTCACATTCCTTGCACTTTTTCTCCGACTCTACTAACCTACTTCACCGAACTGATCAACAAGTAAAAAAAAACCTTCCTACCATCCTTTGGCTTGTGGCCTCAGGATGCGGTAGGATGAAAAAAACTTGTCGGTGTGTCTGGCTAATTTTATTTGACTCGATCAAATCTAAGGGTTTAGAAGTAGTTCTAAGTTTAAAGTCATCAGCTCGACTAAACTTCTGACTTTGTCCCTAGTCAGACTCTCGGGTTTTCACCCGCCAAACTTGCACTCTGGAGATCTTCACAAAAGTGCACATTCCTTGCACTTTCTACCCATGCTCTTCCTGGGCTCTTTATGCCGAGGAAGAGGCATTATTATTTTCTGTCAAGAAGTGCTCCTTCTCTAATCTCCTTGGAAGGACCTCGAGTTCTTTGCCTTGCACACTTGGCCTTCCTTGCCAGTGCACTAGTATTTCCTCACCTACTTCAAGATTTATCCTTTATGCTCAAAGAATTCACTATTCCATTTATTGATTTCAAGTGTGCACTACGCGGGGTGGGAATGTCAGAACTGACCGCCTCTCTTGGTGCATTGTAGTGAACCTTATATTCCCTTTCTCGAAGTAGAACCGTCATGAACTCTTGCTCACCAGTCGTCACCACAACGTCCTTCTTCCTGCATCATATTTCCTATATCTCCACGATATTAACTTATCCAGAGCTTCAGCTCATGCGGCATTCTCCAGGTCTATTAGGTAGCAGTTCTAGGATTTTAAAAGTTATAGCATCATTGTTGACCCTCAATGTAATGTCACTACTGTCATAGTCCAGAATTGCTCTGCCGGTGGCTAAAAATGGACGTCCCAACAATACATTCAAACTAGGGTCATCGGGGACGTCTAGGACTAAAAAATCAACGAGGAAGTTAAAACCTCCCACCCTGATGGTACAGTCTTTTAGCGTACCAGCTAGCATGTCTATCTTACGATCTGCAAATCGCATGGTACACTTCTGGTCCATGGAGACCTTAAAGTCTACCGCTTGGTAGAGTGAAAGTGGGATAATGTTGCCACTAGAACCGGAGTCACACAGCCCTAATCCTAAGGATACTTTATTAACCGAATTTGGGGGCCTAAACGTGCCAGGGTCTCCTAATTTGTCTATCATATCGGAGTCCTGGTAATCCTCGGGCTCAGATGGAATGTAATCTAGATCCTCCTTGGGGTCACACTCAGAGGACGATATATCAATAATCTGAACATGAGACTTACCTCGGCAGAAGTCTTCATACTCCTCTAGGCTGGCTTTCATGTCTCTTTTGGCTCTAGCTGCATCTTCCTCCAACTTCACTCTTTTCTTGTATTTTCGTACTGCTCCCTCACTCTAGAGCCTAGATACATTGAGATAGGTCTAAGTCAAAAGTGTTCTGCACTTCGTGTAAAAGACAAAGTAAAAACAAAGACACGGTTAGCCACTCCCGGTTTAGTTAGGTCTAGACCCAACTGGTGCGGACCTACTAACTAATAACATACAGGGTGAACACATAAACACATAAAAGCGACCACAATCAGAGTCCCAAGTTCTCGCAATTGCGGTAGTGACTGTCACGGTTTCGGGAACTGTTTCTCTTTTCCAATCGTAAAACAGTACATGATTGATGCAGAATAGACTCTGGACTCTAAAATAAAATAGAAAACAGAAAACAAATAATTCTTAACTAAACTTAATGAAATTATTATCCACATTGGCCATTGTCCCTGGAAATGGCGCCAAAAACTTGATATGCGGTGTAGGTCACTCTAATCATGAAATACTAGCAAGTTTTCTAGGTCAATCGCAGTATAGTAAGGGCGAGTCAAGGTCGATCCCACAGAGACGATGCTACACAAATAATATATTCAAAAATCTACTTAAGAACACAAATAACGGTCCCTAGACAAACATAAGAACAGAAAAGTATGTAGTCTACCCGTCATTTCCGATATCCTAACTTGGTGTAATTAATCGTTATGTTTACTTTTCCCTACAATTCCCCGATTCAACCAGAATACGTGTTTCTAATTTAGTTTTAGCTACGGGTACAATCTCCTAATCTTATCTACTTCAATTGAAAGGACACGTCTATGTGCAGATAACCTCCTTCGTTGGTTAACTCACACGCAACAAGTTTTAGAAAGTTCCGGCTCAAGACCAAGAACCTCCCTAAGCAGCTATCATGGATTGACTAAGACATTTCTAAGGATTGATCCAGACTATGTCTTAACTAACACTTCAATTTATCATCCTTCATGTTTATTTACGATGTACAATAAGTAGATTGGCCAGATCTAACCTACTGTTAATTAAACTTGTCGATCAATGTAGATGACTCTGAATCTCCAGACTTAGGGTGATCTAAAGGGTGCCTCGCAATTGCGGTAAAGACCGCCGCAATTGCGGGAGCGGTGGTTCCTACTTCTGGAATTTCATCGTTCTGTTCTGATTAATTCTGGGTAATTGTTGTTCGGTTAAACATGCAGATTAATTACATTGCGTTAATCTAACTAATCTACCATGATAAAAACATAAAGGAATGTTCAAATCTTCATACCTTTATCAATGGCGGATCTAACTTGATCAACTCAAGCTAGTTGATGGATTGTAGAAGATAACCACACAAAAGAACTAAAATAAAAGCAAGAACTTTATTTCATAAAACTATGTAATAATTGTAGCATATATTATAATGAATTTGATACAGGCTATTGATAAGCCATGTAAACCAATCTAGTTAACCTAAACCTAGCCGACTCAGTACAAATTACAACAGCTCCAATTTTGTGTTCTGTAAGTCATGCAGTTGCGGCTAGGGTTTCCGCAACTGCATGCCTGATTGCCTTCCTTCAGGTCCAGCAGACTTCTCACAGACTTTATTGACTTCAGCCCAATGACGTCTTTTAACTCGGATCCACTCTTCTTCAACTCCATGAAATGGCATACCTGAAAAGTATTTTAAACGAGACGGAACAGTACCATATCCACATGGTAAAAATACAAAATTAATGACCAAGGAACCGACACTAGGCAATTGACACGTACTTTATACAATAATCAAACTGTCACCTATCAATTGAGCACAATTCGGGGTAAATAAATATATAGTTTATAGTACTAATTTCAGTGTGATCAGGAAAATCCACTATCAATGTACCAGACAATCTCCAAAACATATCAAATAAAAAAATATTAAATCAACTCTCACAATTTCACTTTAACTACTTTATTACCTTTTTACCATTATTTTATACATTATACTACTTTATTTCACTTTTTCTCACCCATCATTTCTTTATCTACACAAATTTCAAAAAAACATTTTAACTTTCTAATCATTACTTCAATCATTTTTATTATATTTTATTATCCACTAGTATATAAAACAACCCCAAAAAAACCCTAACCCAAAACAAACGGAGGTGTTTTTAGGTACCCAACACTGTTTGGGTCCATATATATATATGTGTGCTCCTTCCACACATCCCCAGATTGTAACCAAATGGTCTTCTTATAGGAGAGTTGAAATCATCAACCTCATAAGTGTAAGGGATTCTATAATATCTTCTGACTGGTTGTCTAAAGTAATTCTGGAATACCTTTCGGCCTCTAGGTGCATTGGCATCCCTGTTTACTCTCTTGTAACTAGTGGAGGCCCGTTTTCATACTTCCTACTATATCCAGGGCCAGTTCTGTTCTGGGTTCTCTTAAATTTAGAGTTAGGTTCGGGAACAAACTTCCCATTGTTTGCAAGAAAGTTAACATTCCAATCATTATCAGAAGGGTAAAGTTTACCTTTACCCTTCACTAAAGCATTGTCTTTACTAGGTTGGTTGTAGGATGACTTCTTCTTATAGATTGAGCTGGTGTTATGTCTGACCTTGCTCAAGTATGAACTTCGGACCAACTTTGGTCTTCTGTTCAGACTTGTGCATCCTATCAAATTTGTTACTCCCTTCACTGGTATAACCTAGTCCGGTCTTGGAACCAAACCTTTTAAGTGGTTATTAAGCTGGTACTCAGGTAGACTTAGCTGATTTGTTCAGACCAGATGAGTCATCATCCAGTTTTTGTTTCTCAGTTGAGTTTGATTCTTTACCATACTTGTTGGCTTTTAGATTTTCCAATTCAGTATTAAGCCTTTTATTCTCTACTCTTAAATCTTCACATTCTTTTTCTACAATATCATGATTATTCTGAATTTCTTCAAACTTTGCCAAGGGATTCAGAATAGCGCAATCAGATTCATTAATGAAGATAGAAGGTTCTTTTTTATTTGAACAAAAAACAGATGCCTTTGAGGATGAAGCACAAGACAATACCTCAAATTTTTCAATATCTTTTTCCGTAAGACATAGGCAAGCCTTTTCATCATTAGAACTGGACGAGTAGATGCCGTTAGCTGAGTTACTGTCATTGTTGTTGCTAATGCTGCTGGTTTCTATTAGGTGTAGTGCCTGAGAGACAATTTATGTAATTGTTTTTTATTTAATAAATGACAGATTTTATTTCATTTTATTATTTGCTTTGTGCTTATATTCAATAGACTGCTAAAAACCCCAAGTCGTATCATATGTAGCCATATAACTTAGTGTGTGCCACACATGAGGATTGAGTTTATGGTGATACACTTGAAATATTAGTCGTGGTGAACTTAATCAAAGTATTGGGTCTATTGATTAAACCACCATTAATGCGCCCAGAACACTTTATGGTGTGACCGTCTTATCCGGACCGTCGATATTGGTTATCTAAGTGGGAATTTATATATGATGTAGTCATATAGGACTGGACCGATTTAATCTGTGTTTCACATATAGTTCCGTGATTGAGAAATCTTATTAAATCACAAGATGATCATATATGGATTAACATTAATCCTGAAGTGATTACAGACTCCTGCTTGTTTCAAGATAGGGTTTGATGTGTTCGTTAAGGATTGCTAAGAGGCGCAGTCTGAATCACTTTCACGTATTATTCTGGAATGAGTGAGGAGTGTGTGTCTCACAGATATGGAATCCATTCCTTCCTACGGGAAGTAGAAACACAATCATCTTATTTGTTAAACCTAGAAACTGATCGATCCGCGGAGTTCATATTGGTTATGAACTAATTGATCACTAGTGGGTTGATGGTAAATAAGGATAAGATGTAGTGAAGAAGGTTTACGGAAATATTCCCGCTTCATTACGGATAGTTGTTAGTCTGTATGTAATGATTATATCAATGGACACGTATCGACTCGACGTTTAGAGAATAAGTTATATCTATAATCGATAGAGTTCAGTTTCGGATTTATGGTGGCATAATTCCGGAATTAATAAGTTGAGTAGAAATATTATGTTCGATGAATATTTTATTCAATTTATTGTAGCTACTGGTTATAGGTCCATGGTCCCCGGGTTGGCTCCTAACACGCGAGTGTTTTCTTGTTTTGTGAAACCTCGAGAATAAATTAAATAGTTGGTCTATTTAATGAATATGCGATATTATTTATTTGGTAAATAATATGTAAAATAAAAAAGACATTTTCTATTAAATTTTATTGGCATAAGTGGCACCATTATTTGTAAGAAAATTAGGAAAATAAATTTTTCTAGATTATGTCATATGTGTAATTAATTTATTATTTATTTGTTAGATAATTAATGGAAAAGAGATAAGAGATTGATTATATGAAAATTATCTCTTATTTTATGGCAAATATCTTTTCCTTATGGAAAAAGGTAATTGTGGTGTGAAAATGATAACTCTCTCTTGACTAGTTATTTTCCTATATAAAGAGAGTTCCTCCCAACACAATAACACATTACAACTTGCGCCACATTCACCAAATAGAAAAGAAAATTTTAGTTTCTTGTTTTAGCCATTAAGAGAAGAAAAACCTAGGGTTTTTCGTGAGCATATTCAAGGAGGTTCTGCGGTGAGGATCGACGTCCATCAGTCGTCGCTAGGAGATACAATCCGGAAGACTGCGGCTTCAACCCTTGGTCGATTGCTTCTCCCTTTCCTTTTGGGTAAATCTTCAACCTTCTCATAGTTACGTTGATTATTTATGTGGATCATATCATGGTAAAATCGCATGCAAATTTATTCATAGCTTCCACTGTGCATGATCGAGCGTCTCGATCGGTGCTGTGAATCAGATCCGACGATCCAATTATAGATCGGATCCGGATTCGGGTTTCTGTATATCCAGCATATGGTATCGGAGCCATGTTAAAGCGATTTTGCGATCTTGATTGCATAATTAGTTAATAAGGAGTGGAATTGAATAAATATTGCATCTTTTATATGTTTATTATATATATGCGTGGTTGAATGATTTTGTTGATGAAATGGATTGGGGTCAGTACTTGTTTATCGTTAGATCTATTGTAAACCCAAATTTTTCTGGGTATAGGAAATTATGTAATTTATTTGTTGTAATTTAATTTCCTAGTAGCTAGAAAAATTAGAATAACTGCGGCCCTGTTGTATTAATTTAAACTCGAAGAACAACAACAAAGCTGATGAGGCGTCTTGGTGGTGAAGACGCAACACCAACATGTTGAAGACCTGAGCTCCCCCCCCCCCCAGACGCATCCGTTTTTATGAAATTTTTCCAGAAATATTGATTTCGAAAGGAAAAATATTCCAGTTGAAGGGAATCGAACCCAAGCAGCCATAGTAGAAGAAAGGGGCGTGAACCAATTCGGCTGGAGGCGGATATGTGCAAGGAACGCACCATATAATTTATATACAGAGCGGCGGACGAACAGTTTAGAGATTAGAAGATCTTTTAAACATAGGGGTTATTTATTTATTTAATTATTTTATAGATTAGATACGGGGGTACCAACGGTCAATCTCAGTGGTTTATTTTTCGCATTTATTTTCTCTTGTGATTGTTTATGTGATATAACCAAGCCATGCATCATATTCATGAATTCCACTCCTAGCATATGCATACATGTAGAAAATTAATAATGACATTAATTAGACATGTATGAACACGATAATTAATTTAGATTAATAATAAATTAAATTAATTAAAGGAAACGGAATTTTATCAGGATATAAAATTCACATGATGAACTTAATTTGGGATTATGAATCCTTCGGGGTTTTGGAACTACATAAATTAGAATTTTGATAATCATGAAAAATTGGACACCAACTAGACGGTATTTGGAACCGATAAGTTGGTGGTTGTTTTTCCTTGATTTATTGGAAAATTCTATAATCCTAAAACTTTTATCATGACCAATTAGGATCATAAAATTCTTTGTGAATTTTGTTTGTGTAGTGTCTACACAAAGGAATTCTAATCCATAAAAATTGGAGGATCGTGGATATAGTGACACTAGTTAGAAGGTATTTGGAACCGATGAACTAGTGGGAGGATTATATTAAATATTCATGATATGTTGTTTTTGAATTATTAAAAAATTCTAAAATCCTAAAGAGACTACCTAATTTTCAAAATAACGAGTGGGGGCGGGGAAGGTGACAACCGACCCCACGGCCTCTACTGTTGACCCAAGCCAGTGAGAGAATGGTGACGCCTCGTGCCGCTTTGATTTTGGCACCCTGAGGGTGGCTTTCACCGCTATCAAAATTCAAGACTTGGTCTCCGAAAGGATAGGATTTTGGGTACTCGTTGAGTCACTGACCGACCCTGATGCGGCATACTCGGGGCGTACTTTGAGATCTGAAACAGTAGGTAACACTCTAAAGGACGTTCTGAAATGTCTTGGCTGAAAAAGAAAGGTAATCAATAATTAATTGAGATGTATAATTCTCAGTTACTTGTTGAGAGAGATTGTCTCAATTTAATCGTCACCTCTTTGACCTACCCTGAGGCGGCATTGTAGGTATGAGATTAAATCCTTGGAATGATAGGATAAACCGCATGCATGACATCATGTTTATTATTCCTAAAATCATATTTAGTTATGGTGTATGATTTTGATTTATTTCTATCATTTTTATTCTACAGCATAATGTCTTCTCAAGTAACTAACCTGCTAAATGAAAAATTGACTGGAAACAACTTTAACAAGTGGAAAAGTAACAAGAACGTTGCACTCATATTCAAAAACGTTAAGTTTGTCTTGTGTGAGGCTCATCCGCCAACTCCTCCCATGAACGCTTCACGAGTTATACGCGATGACCATAAGCGATGGGTGGAGGCAGACAATAAGGCTCGTGGCATCATGTTGGCCTCCATGTCGGAGATCATAAGGACCAAGCATGAGAACATAGAGAGTGCGCGAGAAATCATGGACTCTCTTATTTCCATGTTTGGTGCCCTATCTGATCAAGCAAGACATGAAGCTGTCAAGTTGGCCATAAATGCCAAAATGTTGAAAGGTCAGTCGGTAACTGGTAATGTGATGAACATGATTAACTACTTTGCTGATGCTGAGACTCATGGCTCTAGATTTGATGATGCTACTCAGGTGAGTATGATCTTAGAATCACTTACACCTGAGTTCCTCCAGTTCAAGAGTAACTATGTCATGAGCAAACTCAAATTTGATCTGACTCAGTTGATTAATGAACTGCAAGTGTTTGAAGCTATCTCTTCTGGGAGAAGCCGAGAAGGGGAAGTAAAAGATGAGGCCCATGTGGCTAAAGCTAAGGCATCGAGCTCTAGAGTCAAGAACAAGCCTAAGGCGAAATAGGAAAAACAGCCAAAATGTGAAGAGAACCGTGCGAATTCGATGAAAAAGAATGCTAAAAAGGTAACTTCCAAGCCCAAGGGGAAATGTCATGAGGTAGGACATTGGAGGCGCCATTGTCCAGCATACCTCAAAGAGGCTAAGAAAGGTAAAGGCCTTGAGAATAAAGGCAAGGATAAGACATGTGATTCTGAATTACTAGTCTTGGAATCCTACACAGTAGCTAAAATGTATCAAATTGGATACTAGATTCTGGAGCTACTAACCATGTTTGTTCTTCTTTGTAGATCTTTAGTTCATATGAGGAGTTAGAGGAAGGCACGCTGACGATGAGAGTTGGCAACAATGAAATGGTTTCAACAAGTGCAGTGGGAGTAGTTAGTTTATGTTTTGGCAATAAATTCTTGGTTTTATTTTGTTCCAAATTTCCGTAGAAATTTAATTTCAGTTTCAATGTTGCAAGAACAATCGTATTCTCTTTCTTTTGATAATAATAAAATTTTCATTTCCAGAAATGGTCGTGATATTTGTTCTGCAACATTGGAAAACGGATTGTATTTTATTAAACCGATAGAAACTCCACTACTTAACACTGAAATGTTTAAAGTAGAACATCAGAAATCTGTTAAATGACATAAAGTGTCTCACCATGATAAAACATACCTTTGCATCTAAGACTTGGTCATATTCTCTTGGAAAGAATCAAACGACTGGCCAATATGGTCCCTTGAGTGAGTTATCTGTTGACACACTCTCAGTCTGTGAATCTTGCCTGGAGGGAAAAATGACTAAACGACCATTCTCATCAAAGGGAAATAGAGTCAAAGAACCTTTGGGATTAGTACATTCACACTTGTATGGTCTGATGAATGTATAGGCTAAAGGTGGTTTCGAGTATTAAGTGACTTTCATCGATGACTACTCGAGATATGGATATGTTTATCTTTTGCATAGAAAGTCTGAAGCTTTTCATAAGTTTAAAGAATTCCAGGCAGAAGCCGATAGGCAACTGGGTAAATCATTAAAGTGCATTCATTCTGATCGAGGAGACAAGTACTTGGATACTGACTTCACTAATTACCTCTTGGAACATGGGATATGTTCTCAGCGTTCCGCACCCAGGACACCTCAGCAAAATGGAGTTGCTGAGAGGAGAAACAGAACCTTGATTTACATGGTCAGGTCAATGATGAGCTACGCATCACTGCCGATTTACTTTTAGGGATATGCACTACAAACAGCGGTCCACATATTGAATGTGGTTCCATCAAAGTCTATCGAAAAGACACCTCCGGAGTTGTGGAATGGACGTGACATTAACATACGTCACTTCCGTGTATGGGGATGTCCTGCACATGTGCTGGAAGACAAGACTAGCAAATTGCAAGCACGTACGAAAGTATGTCTATTTGTAAGGTATGCCAAAAGAACGAGAGGAGGTTTGTTTTATGATCCGGAAGATAACAAGGTGATAGTTTTGACTAATGCCATATTTCTCGAGGATCAGTACATGACAGACTTCAAACCTTGAAGTAAAGTAGTACTCGAGGAGTTACTTTCTGACACGGTCAGACCACTGGTGACACCTCGTGTCACAAATAACACTAATAATGCCACAGTTGATCCAGAGAATCCTAGAACGCTCAGACGTACTGAAAGGGTGGTTCGGCCACCCACTCGGTATGGAATGCAAGAGGAGGAAAATATTGCAGTCTCTGATGGAGTGGAGGATGATCCGTTGTCCTTCCGGAAGGCTATGGATGATTCTGATAAGGATAAATGAATTGGCGCAATGAACCAAGAAATGGAGTCTATGTGCTCTAACTCGGTCTGGAAACTTGTGGATTTCACTGAGGGTGTACGGCCCATAGGCAGTAAATGGATCTACAAGAGAAAGAGAGGCATGGATGGGAAGGTTGAAACCTTCAAAGCTAGGCTAGTGGCAAAGGGTTACACCCAGAGAGAGGGAGTCGACTATGAGGAGACTTTCTTGCCTGTGGCCATGCTAAAATCCATTCGTATTCTTCTTTCGATTGTTGCATACCTAGATTATGAAATCTGGCAGATGGATGTTAAGACATCTTTTCTAAATGGCTATCTTGACGAGGAAATATATATGCAGCAACCAGAAGGTTTCATTGATAAAGGCCAAGAGCACAAAGTGTGCAAGTTGTTCTAGTCTATTTATGGGTTAAAGCAAGCTTCTCGGTCTTGGAACCACAGATTTGATGAGACCATCAAGTATTATGGTTTTGAACAGAATCCTGATGAGCCTTGTGTATACAAGCGCATCATTATGGATAAGGTGGCATTCTTGGTGTTGTATGTTGATGACATCCTGCTAATTGGAAACAATAAGGGGATGTTGTCTGATTTTAAAAGTTGGCTAGCCACACATTTCCAAATGAAATATTTGGGAGATGCAAGCCATGTTCTAAGGATCCAGCTCATTCGGGATCGAAAGAACAAGATGTTGGCATTGTCCTAAGCATCTTACATTGATAGGATGATGCTGTGTTATAGTATGTAGAATCCAAAGAAGGGTTTCTTACCAACCCGTCATGGCATAGCTCTCTCTAAGAAACAGAGTCCTCAAACCCCTGAGGAACAAGAGAGCATGGGACGTATTCCTTACGCATCTGCAATTGGAAGTCTGATATATGCAATGTTGTGTACAAGACCGGACATCTGCTACGGCGTGGGATTGGTCTGTTGTTTTCGTCAAATCTAGGCATGGAGCACTAGACAGCAGTGAAGAATCTCCTCAAGTATATTAAGATTGCCTCGGCCGACAACCTAGCTGATCCGTTTACCAAGATGTTGTCATCTTGTCTTTGACAAGCACTTGGAGGGTATGGGAATGAGAGACATGTCTCATATGCTTTAGGGCAAGTTGGAGAAATATGTTAGTAGATAGATATATGTAATAGGGTGTGCTCTTAAAACAATTGTTGCTTGTCATTACGGGCATGTGGGAGATTGTTAGGTGTAGTGTCCGAAAGACAATTTATGTAATTGTTTTTTATTTAATAAATGACAGATTTTATTTCATCTTATTATTTGCTTTGTGCTTATATTTAATACACTGCTGAAAACCCCAAGTCGTATCATATGTAGCCATATAACTTAGTGTGTGTCACACATGAGGATTGAGTTTATGGTGATACACTTGAAATGTTAGTCCGTGGTGAACTTAATCAAAGTATGGGGTCTATTGATTAAACCACCATTAATGCGCCTAGAACACTTTATGGTGTGACTGTCTTATCCGGACCGTCGATATTGGTTATCTAATTGGGGCATTTATATATGATGTAGTCATATAGGACTGGACCGATTTAATATGCGTTTCTCATATAATCTCATGTTTGAGAAATCTTATTAAATCACAAGATGATCATATATGGATTAACCTTAATCCTGAAGTGATTACAGACTCCTGCTTGTTTTAAGATAGGGTTTGATCTGTTCATTAAGGATTTATAAGAGGCGCAGTCTGAATCACTTTCACATTGACACTATTCTAGAATGAGTGAGGAGTGTGTGTCTCACAGATATGAATCATTCCTTTCTACGGGAAGAAGAAAGACAATCCCCTTATTTGTTAATCATAGAAACTGATCAATCCGTGGAGTTCATATTGGTTATAAACTAATTGATCACTAGTGGGTTGATGGTAGTGAAGAAGGTTTACGGAAATATTTCCGCTTCATTACGGATAGTCTATGGAGGGTTAGTTTGTATGTAATGATTATATCAATGGACACTTATCGACTCGACTCGACGTTTTGAGAATAAGTTATATCTATAATCGATAGCGTTCAGTTTCGGATTTATGGTGGCATAATTCCGGAATTAATAAGTTGAGTAGAAATATTCTGTTTGATGAATATTTTATTCAATTTATTGTAGCTACTGGTTATAGGTCCATGGTCCCCGGGTTGGCTCCTAACACGCGAGTGTTTTCTCGTTTTGTGTAACCTCGAGAATAAATTAAATAGTTGGTCTATTTAATGAATATGCAATATTATTTATTTGGTAAATAATATGTAAAATAGAAAAGACATTTTCTATTAAAATTATTGGCATAAGTGGCGCCATTATTTGTGAGAAAATTAGGAAAAGAAATTTTCCTAGATTATGTCACGGTGTAATTAATTAATTATTTATTTGTTAGATAATTAATGGAAAATGGATAAGAGATTGATTTTATGGGAATTATCTCTTATTTTATGGCAAATATCTTTTCCTATGGGAAAAGGTAATTGTGGTGTGAAAAGGATAACTCACTTTTGACTAGTTATTTTCCTATATAAAGAGAGTTCCTCCCAACACAATAACACATTACAATTTGCATCACATTCACCAAATAGAAAAGAAACTTTTAGTTTCTTGTTCTAGACATTAAGAGAAGAAAAACCAAGGGTTTTTCGTGAGCATATTCAAGGAGGTTCTACGGCGAGGATCGACGTCCACCAGTCGTCGCTAGGAGATACAATCCGGAAGACTGCGGCTTCTCCCCTTGGTCGATTGCTTCTCCCTCTCCTTTTGGGTAAATATTCAACCTTCTCATAGTTATGTTAATTATTTATGTGGATCATATAAAATCGCATGAAAATTTATTCATAGCTTCCGCTGTGCATGATCGAACGTCTCGATCAGTGCCGTGAATCAGATCTAACGATCCAATTATAGATCGGATCCAGATTCGAGTTTCTGTATATCCAGCAGTTTCATCTTTGAAAGCTCTTTTGCTCCGTCTATTATCTGATTCATGCTTCTTTCTATCATCATCTATGTTTTCTATGCTGCTAGGGCTAGACAATCTACTTTAAAGTGCCTTGGCTTCTTGCAGTTGAAGCAGAGTGGCTCATTCTCTCTTTTCACTTCTCTATTTCGATCTCTGATATTCTTGTCATTGTTTTTGGAGAACTTATACCTATATGATTCTCCCTTCTTCTGTCATCTGGAGAACTTTCTGAGTCTCCTCATAAGCAAGGCTATTTTCTCTTTCATTTCCTCCATGTCTCTACTGATATTATCAGCAGTCTTGTTTGCAGTCTTTTACTGAGTAGTCTGTTGAGGTGCTACTAGTGTGTTGGTCTTTTGGACTTCAGCCTTGTAACCATCTTCGTTGTTCAGTTCAAACACATGGGCCTTCAGCTTTGACATCAGTGTGAGTGTGCCAGTCTCGTTTAGTTTCAGAGTTCTTTGTAGAACTGCTGATTTGATCATCCACTTCACTTGTAGACCTCTCAGAATCTTTAAGCATACCTCCTTATAGGTGTATGTCTGACCAAGCTGATTCAGCTCATGCATGATGGATGAGAATCTGATATCCATCTATTCTTCTGTTTCTCATTTGAAATACTCAATTTTCTGTTTTGCCACCATAGTTTATTCTATTTGATGGCTTTAGATCCTTCATTGATGATTGCCAGCTTGTCCACATCTCTTTTGCAGATTGTAGTCTTTTACTTTCATAAACATGTTGTTGTCCAATGTCTTCACAATCATGTCCTTTGAAACAAAGTCCAGATTCACCTATTTCTTATCATCATTGGTCTACTCGGCCTTGGGCTTTTCAATCCTCTAGCCTGCATCAATCCCAATGGTGATTTCTTTCATGATCGTTATTGGACCTTCAGTGATCACATCTATCATTTCTTCATGTGTTTCCGCAAGATGAGACAACACACAAATCTTATATTCTTCAAAATTATTTACACTAAAAACATGAATTTTTTACATGAATCCTTGAGACTCCATGTATGCAATTTCTAAGAAAAGACTTTTCTTTGAAATTCCTTGATATATTTGTTACCAGAAATCAGATCTAAACAGTTTCTGATAAATTGTTGGTCCCGAAAAAAGGCCTGAACAAAGGTCGGGGGGTGAATGACCTTGTTCACAAATTTTCAAAACCAATATAAAATAGTTTGTGCATCAGATTTCCTTTCTAATACTTAGATGTTTTTCAAATAATTGTATATGTCACACACACACAAAATATGAATGGAGATAATAAAGTGCGGAGAATAAATGTGTAAGTAAATGACACAAATCCTTATAGAGGTTTAGGGTGGTGTAATTCCTTAGTCCTCTCTTCTCATGTGATGATTGGAGGAAATCACTATTGTTTTGATTGTCCTTCACAACTCCCTAGTTGCTTCACAATTTGAGTAGTCACTCCTTCATAGTCTTCCCGCTCCTTCAATGACTTTGCTCTGTTGTTCCCTTCAAGAAGCCCTTCAACAACTATCACACAATGCACAACTCCTTGACAGAATTGTAAGGAAATCATGGCAGGTATGCGCAGCGGATAACAAAAATTTGATTTCCTTTCGACCAAAATTGACTTCGTTTAAACAATAAACAATCAGAATATGGATAAAATTCGTGCCAGATTGATCCAATTGAATCCTCACTTTATCTACGGTTGATGGTCCAAGCACCGAGCCATCCAAATATCCGGCCTCTAGCGGTAATCCACACGAACAACCTCTGGAATCCTCGAAGGGCTGCTACCGTAAAAAGTCGGCCGCTAAATTGAAAGAGAATCCAGTATCATTGAGTTTAACATATGATTGTCTATGCGGTGATATATATTGTGATAAGAGATATGTACATGAGATGATATCATGATGTCATAAATCAATTGCTGAGAAGTTTTGGCCAAACTTCTGACTTAACAACACGTGTTTAGATGTATTTTTTTAAACATCGAGGGGATGAGACTTAAATGCCTATTGTATGTCAATGGAGATGGCTATCCAACCTATTTGATTTGAGATCCCATGAATTAGGTCCATATGATTAATAACGAAGTCACTGATAGACCTTGGAGCACTAGAATAAATTTTGTCTCTCATATGCTCTGTGATAATGCTTATAGCTGTAATTATTTTTGGAGGGATGAGCAAATCTCTTAATGAATTCATAGCCTTTAAAGGTGGTGTATTAAAAAGCATACAATTGATGAATTCACATATATGAGTGTGGAATGGGGCCACTTCCATGAGATTCTATTGTCAAAATATCTAGAGCACTCATGAAATACTAGGCGCACGCGAGGCCAAAAGCAAAACGGAGTTGATCAATGATATTTTAGAGTGTAATGTGATTGGTAAAACCGCTTTCTTACAACAATATTGGATTGGTTCATAGAAGCTATGTTTCACCAATGTTTCAATAATTGAAATTTTATTCTTTCTAGATATGGTTAATAGTCCAAAAGACACAAGATTCGATGCGTTACACTCATACATAAGTCCAACAAAGTGTGTCGTGTTTTTCTAAAACTTTTGAAATATGTGGAGGAATGCTATTAAATATTGTTATAATAATATGTCAAAAGTTGAATTATGATATTTTTATATATTATATATTTTATGTGTTACAAATTATTTTAAATATGTGAGATATTTAATAATAAATGATAAATTTAGTACATTTTTTTTGGTAAAAACCGGATATTTAAATTAATCAAAAGGTTGTACAATTGTTCAAAGTGAATAAAAAAAAGCTATACAAGATCAAAACAATTAAGCTAAAGTATAGAGTTATTTTTGCTAGGCTAGATGCAACTCTCGCGCCTTTCGAATAACTTGAGATGTGAACACTACCTTCGGGGGCCGCTGGCGGTCTTCATTGTGGAACTCTTCATTTCGCCAATACCATACACTCGAAATCAGATCTCGGAAAATAAACCGCTAAAACTCAATATTGTCTTTCTTGAATATGTCTTTATGAAGACATCAAGCCAAGTGGGGGGCGTCATGAACGTTGAAGAACTCGTGCCAATGTTGGTGGTGCACAACGTCCTTCCACAATCCACGTGTCCAACTACAGTCCTCTTGGGCATATAAAATAGATTCACTAGAGCTTCCGCAGGAGGTGCACGTGTCATCATCGATGATATGCCTTTTACCGAGGGTGCCGGCTGTGTGGAGGGAATTCTTACGGATGAGCCAAAGAACGATATTACCTCGAAGTGGGCCTTTAATGCTCCAGATTTGTTTCAAATTCACATTATTATTAGTCACTGGTACGGGAGTTTACAGACTGCATGGTAGGCCGAACACACCGAGAATTTTTCGGAAGGGTGGCCGGTCCTGATAGACATTCCATTGGCGTCTAAAGCAAATGCCTCCCTCAACCCATTTGCTGCAAAACAAATGTGGCGCCAAATAAAGGAAGAAGTCGGCTTCGGTGTCGCGAACGGAGATCCATATTTTTGTGTAGGATTTGGACCCAAAGTTTGTTGTGGTCCGTCAGAATCTGCCATACAAGTTTAGCTAAGAGCGCAGTGTTCATCTCTCGAGCTCGCCTTATAGGAAGGCCACCGTGGGACTTGGGTTGACATATAGAGTTCCAAGCTACGTGATGGATCTTTCTCTTATCTTCATGGTCATCCCAAAATAATGAGCGAGCAATTTTGTCCAGCTCATCAGTGGTAGAAACGGGGAGCTTAACCGTCTGCATATGGTAGAGGGCCATTGTTGAGATAACGGATTGAGTGAGGATGGCTCGGCCCGCTTTCGAAAGGGAGGAGGCTTTCCAAGCTTGTAATTCCTTCTGGACTTTATCGATAAGAAACGTGAAATCTTCTTTCTTGACTCTTCCATGGTGCAAAGGGATCCCAAGATATTTTTCAAAGTGTTGCGTAAGAGTCATGCCTAGAATATCCGCAATACACTGAGCTGTTTGTGAGCTAGCGTTAGAAGAAACCACAAACTTCGACTTTGCAATGCTAAATTTTTGCCCCGAGATACTGTAAAAGTTTTTAAGGACTCGGTCCATTTCCTTAGCTTGGTCAACAGAGGCTTCCGAAAATAAAATGAGGTCGTCGGCGAAAAATTAATGCGAGATCCGTTGGCCACCCCGAGAGACAGAAATCGGCTTCCATTTCCCTTCATTGATGAAGGATTTAATCATCTCACTTAGCACCTGCATTACCAAAACGAAAAGGTACGGGGCAAGCGGATCACCTTGCTTGAGGCCACAGTGGGGGGTAAAAGCTGTTGGATCGTATACGCGCAATATATATCCTAGAGGGGGGGTGAATAGGATATTACGTCTTTTTAAAATTTTATTAAGCCTTTTAGAGTTTCAATTAATTCAACCTATTATTGAAAATAAACTAGGCGGAAGATCTAGTTAAATTCAACGTGTATAGATTAAATTTCTTGTGAACGGACGTAATTAGATTATGTATAAGTGTGTTCAGCCTTAGTCAATTTAGCATGCAATTAAGGTGTGTTTCTAATTTCTTAAACACAGAAATTCAGGTTTTAGTTTTTCAGTCTATACTAGGTGTAGCAAATAATCACAGATATAATTACTACACTATTACAGACAGTTTGCTGAAAATTAAAGGGGGGTACACAGTACAACAGTATTCGACTTGTTATTACTTTTAGATCACACTGTAGTGATTAAATCTAAACCACAGTAGTGACAAAGTCACTAAGATTTAATCACAGTTCTGTTTCTAAAAGATAACACAACAGAATAAATACAACCTCAGTACTTAAAGATGAACTAAGCCTAATCAAAAGAACAGTTTGAAATCAGCACTTAGTACAGCTGAAAGAAAAACGTGAACTTACTTAAAGTGAGTCAAAGACTCAAGTGAAGGAGGAACGGTGCAACAGAGAAAAGAAGAAGACTCTTTGAATTGCAGTCCAAGTCCAAGTCCTAATCCTAGCTCTCAATGCAATCCCACACTTTGACTTCGGTATATTACTTAGAAGTAATATCAGTGTATTACTTAGAAGAAATATAGGCGGCGGACTTTTCTCGGATACAAGGCAATCGTTTTTAGTATGAGAGAAAATGTTTGATCGTAAAGTTGCCGATCAATTTTGATGTATATGATATATATAGGCAAAGTGGGGTGTGTGGAGTGATGCATGAGTTAAATGTGTGTATTTGTATAGGTGAGTGGGTGAGTGGAGCTCGAGACAATTAAATGGAGGCTCTTCAGATATTCAGTTTAATAGCCCCAAGATGGCACACAAAATAATTAATGCTAAAACCCAACTAACCTAATAGTGCATGTAATAAATGCAGTCGACATTTTACATTGCAGATAGACATTTATTTTTTTTTATTTTTTTTAATTATTATTAGGTTTTAGTCAATTAAATGAACTAGCCTATATGAGATGCAATTGCCAATATATATCATATGTAGAGTTGTATATATATATATAATTAGTGTGAAACAAATATAGAGATAAGTTTGTTCACACTAAGTATATAATAGGACATCATTTCGTGACATTTTAGCACACGTCACATGAACACCGATTTTACGGATCGATCCTTATACACTTTTAAAATATATTTAAGTAACAAAACATGCGGGTTTTGTGAGGTGTGTGAGAGTGTGTTTTCTCAAGGATGGAGTGCAATCCTAGAGTCCGTCACAACATCAAACATACATTAAATCGATCCGTGAGTGTGTGAGACTTGTGTAGATCGTAATATAACAAAGTAACACATAACAGTTATTAGACGTATTAATCGTTCGAAAATATGTAGATTCTACTCTGAAATATGGATTTAAACATGAACAGATCTTTAAGTGACTTGGATAAACACTAAGGATTCAGATTTAATCAATGATGTGCATAGTATCATAAATTCTTTGACGGTTTCAGATTAAAACAGAGAGCAGTTTTTTGTGAAATGCTCAGACACATGTAGCATAAGATCAAGCATTCTATCAGATAAACAGATAAACAAATGAACCAGTACATACATGCGTTCAACGATCTGGGAGACAAGACACATACTTAAAACACATAAGCATATTCAGATTACACATTCAGATGTACAACATGCAAGAAACTCAAATTTTCCCAGATCAACATCTTAAGATTTAAACCAGAAAAGTGATAGCCTTGATACCTGAGCCGATCTACCTTAAAGTAGATCGGACCTTACCATTTCGATCTGAAGATAAGAAGATAGGAACATAGAGCATTTTATTTTGATCTGTAGCAGGAAGGCGCCATACTGATTTTTAGGCATAAAAGAAAGGGCCTTTCCTTTGATTCTGTAACGCCATCTTCACCATCGTTTTCTTTTGATCATTTTCACTATCTTGAGGATAAAGACTTAAACAATTGCTGGGAGCGATTTGGTGAAGATGAATACATGAAAGTTTTCTGGGCTCGATTTCTTGATGAATCGACTGAGATGACTGAGAGAATGAGAGATAAAGGATGTTTTGGTCGGAGAAAGAGTTGTGATGTTGGTCGGACTAACAGAGAGGAAAAGACTGAGAAAGATGACTGATTTTGGGGTGTTAGTATGATTCAAGCATACCATAAGACAGAGGAGAAGGAGGAGAAGAAAAACGAGATAAAAAGGTTGGCCTTTTGGCCGGTTTTGGCTGAAATCGCCATGGTTACAGGCGAGGATGGGGAGGAGAGGTGGGAGAGACGACTGGAGCCTTTTTTTTGTTCTGAAATGGGAAATGGGAAATGCGGCTGTGAAATTAGGTTTTAGGCTTTTATATCAGGCTAATGAATCGAGCCGAGCTTTAAAACGAGTCATATTCATATCACCTTTGGATGAAATAGAAGATCGGGCCGGGTTGTTGTTAAATAGAAGGGCCCAAAGCAATTTTAATAGAGGATTTCGGGGTCAAGCCGAAAGAAACGATGCCATTAATCTTAATATCATCGTTATCGTGTCACACCGTATCATATTTAATAGAAATGATAATGAATATCAAATGTAAAAATTGTTTTAATCATTTACGGAGTGATTGTGTGTGCAAGTGATCGGGGTACCTGCAAAATAGAAATAAGAATGCCGTTGTAAGTCATATGACTTCATGGCAGGTTAGTCGATAAAATATATATAGCACATATAATGTGTATAAATGTAAAATTAATCAAACCTATCAATAATAGATATTGTGGGCACAACAATTTCCCAACAATTCTCCCCCTTTTGATTAATTTTACAAAATACTTACGCTCCCCCTAGATTGCAGCTCCCCCTACATATATACATCTCTCCCCCTTATTTTGAAAAAGAATCAAAAGAAGGGTTCACAGAGGAACCATACATAGGTCACTACGTTAGCTTTTCGAACAAAGCTTGAGGTAAAGGCTTTGTGAAAATGTCGGCGACTGGCGTCGCGCGATAGGCACAAACTCTATAGATATCGTACCATTGGTCACATGGTCTCGTATAAAGTGATAACGGATATCGATATGTTTGGCTCGAGAGTGCAAGATACCGGATTGCGTGACAAGTCTATGGCACTAGTCTTTGTCACAATAGATCGTCACACAAGGTATAGTGAGGCCGAAATCGCAAGCCGTTGTTTGATCCACAAAAGCCGGGCACAACAATTACTTAAAGCAACATACTCGGCCTCGGTGGTGCTCAAAGCAACGCTAGGTCGCTTTTTGGAGAACCACGAGACGAGTCTATTGCCTAAGAACTGGCACGTGCCACTAGTGCTTTTGCGTTCCACACGGCAACCTCCATAGTCGGCATCACTATATGCGAGTAGTGTGAATGGTGTAGATGTGGCATAAAAAAGACTCAAAGTGGGGGTGTGCCTAAGATAGCGAAAAATTTGTTTGACTGCTCCAAAATGTGACATCTTAGGGTTTGCTTGAAAGCGTGCACATAGACAGACAGAGAACATAATATCGGGTCGGGAGGCAGTCAAATAAAGAAGGGACCCTATCATGGATCTATAAAGGTGTTGGTCAAAGGGCTGGCCATCGTCATCTGTGGTCAGCCTGACAGATGAGGTCATAGGCGTGCTAGCAGGCTTAAGTGTGTCAAACTTAAATTTCGTGAGCATGTCTTTAATGTACTTAGTTTGACTAACATGTGTCCCAGAAGGAGTTTGTTTGATTTGCAAGCCAAGGAAGAAAGTGAGCTCTCCCATAGCTGACATCTCAAAGTTAGACTTCATCAAAGTCTCAAACTCGGTGCATAGGTCGGGATTGGTAGAACCAAATATGATATCATCGACATACACCGAGCAATCGGGATATCGAACCGATTTCTTAATGAATAGAGTATTATCTACTCTACCCCTAGAGAAACCATGTTCCAAAGCAACATAGATGATAACCGGTCATACCATGCTCGGGGGCTTGTTTCAAGCCATAAAGTGCTTTCTTGAGACGGTAAACATAATCATGGTGAAGTGTATCCTCAAAACCCGGAGGTTGACGAACATACACCTCCTCCTTGATAAGACCATTCAGGAATGCACTCTTAACGTCCATTTGGAATAACTTTAGGTCAAAGGCAGATGCAAACGCAATAAGTAGGCGAATGGCTTCAAGCCGGGCAACTGGAGCAAAGGTCTCATCGTAGTCTATGCCTTCCTCTTGGCAATACCCTTGTGCTACCAGTCGGGCTTTATTCCGAACGACTACTCCGTTTTCATCCATTTTATTCCTAAAGACCCATCTGGTGCCTATGGTGTGTGTTTTGGGAGGTAAAGGGACTAATTCCCATACATCATTTCTTTCAAATTGATGTAACTCCTCTTGCATAGCTATTACCCAATCAGTGTCTACTAGTGCTTCCTTTATATTTTTAGGCTCAAGTAAAGACACAAAAGCAAGAAAAGGAGGGGAAGAGTGGACCGACGGGTGGATACACCAGCAGTAGGATCTCCAATGATTAGATCCGAAGTATGAGCTCGATCCCAGGTACGTTGTCGAGTAGGCATGGATTGCTTAGTATGTTCATCTTGTTGTTCACCATGGGTTTCACCATTTGCTAAGGTTTCAACCCCCATGGGTATGCTTTCAGCAATAGGTGCCTCGGGGAAAGAAGTTTCAGGAATCTCCGGGCTTGCTTCATTTGTGGCCGGAGGAAGAAACTCAAACTCGGAATAATCTGTAAGCTTAGCCTTTTCTAATAGTTCTTTAATTCCTTCCACATTAATACACGCATTAGTCATGGAATTTGATTCGTTAAAAGAAACATGTATGGACTCACAAACGCGTCGTGAAACCGGATCGTAACATCTGTATGCCCGTGAGGTTTCTGAATAACCAACGAATATGCATTCGGTGGACTTAGATGCAAACTTATCCAAGTTTCCCTTATCGTTTAGAACGAAACATTTTGACCCAAAAACATGAAAGTAGTTGATTTTAGGTGGTCGGTTTCTAAGGATCTCATAAGGTGTCTTGTGGAGTGTCTTTCGAATAGACAACCTGTTTATATTATAACAGGCACAAGCAACCGCTTCAGCCCATAGAAAACGAGGCACATTGAACTCGTTTAGCATCGTTCGGGCTGATTCTTGGAGTGAGCGATTTTTACGTTCAACAACCCCGTTTTGTTGTGGAGTTCTAGGTGCTGAAAATTCATGACGAATACCGGAGTATTCACAGAACTCGATGAGTGCTGCATCAATGAATTCTCCACCTCTATCACTCCGAACGGTTACAACCGATATATCAAAGGTGTTTTGTAATTGTTTCACCAAAGTTTCAAATAGCGTAGCACTGTCACTTTTGTGAGTCAAAAACAAAACCCATGTGTATCGAGAGTAATCGTCTACAACTACGAGGACATACGATTTCCCTCCAAGACTTCTAACACGACTTGGGCCAAACAGATCTATATGCAATAGTTCAAGTGTGCGTGTTGTGGTGATATCATGTTTGGACTTGAAGGAGGTCTTAGTTTGCTTTCCCTTGATGCATGGCTCACAAACAGAGAACTCTTTTAAGTCAAACTTCGGCAGCCCACGAATTAGATTTTGGCTAACCAATTTCTGCATTGTGGAGAAGCCAATGTGTCCTAGACGTCGATGCCAAAGATTAGCGTTATCATTTTCAGAGACTAGACACGATATAGGGCAATCCGGAAGTTTATCCAACTCTATTGTATAGATATTTTCCTCACGATAACCGGATAAGAGAAGCTTTCCAGATGTGTCCTTTATCTTGCAAGTCTTTTTATCAAACGTAATCTCTAGATCGGAATCACTAAGTTGCGATATGCTTAAAAGATTATGCGTCAGGTTGTTTACATAATATACGTGATTAATGATGAGCGATTCAGGGTTACCAATGGATCCTTCACCAAGGATCTTTCCTTTGGAGCTATCACCAAAAGTGACAGAGCCTCCTTTGGATTTTGGTTCGTAAGATCGGAATAATTCAAAATTTCCCGTCATGTGCCTAGAACAACCACTATCTAGCACCCATTTGTTAAGATTTTTCATGGTCAAAGGCAGGCCTGCAACCAAAGATTAGTTGAGGTCCCCCTTAGTCTTTTGGGTCCTTAAGTGTTAGAAACCTTCCTTACCCATATTTGTTTAATTTTGGGTACCCATATCTTCTTAATCTTGGGTTTATGTGCAGGTCTAGATCCATAGGAACTAGAGGGCTGATCATAAAAGTCAAAATAAGATTCATATGGATAGTAGGGCTGGTCATAGTGATATTGTGCCCGAAAATTATTATGTGAATTATAAGACACTCGTGGTTTAACAAATGTGTAGTTAGGTGCTTGATGTATCCCATAATCATGGTGCATACGTGGAGCATAGTTCGTTTGACGAGAGGTAGTCTGTCGAGTAGGACTCCTTGAGTACCTCTGGTCATACTTGTATGCGTGTCTAGGTGTTTGTGTGTGCCGTTTATAAAAACGTTTGGGGGAAATAGGTCTTGCATTCTAAGACGTACTTACCCTCAGCTGGACTTAAGGCATTAACAAGGATAGCAGTTGCCTTAGAGTTGAGAGTAATCTTTCGATTATCCTCATCATCTAAATCAGCTCTTTCCTTCTTAACAAGGACTCTAACACCCTCATCACTCACTTCTTTTGTAGGAACAAAGGGTCCATCCTCTATAATGTACCATAGACGGATGTCCATTGCTTCTACATGCAGTTTCATTGCTCTCTTCCATTGGATATAATCAGTACCATCAAAATATGGAGGTCTTACCAAAGACAGTCCCTCACGAGGTGGCTGATTATGGCCCATGGAAGACATGTTAAATTACTCTAGGCGTTTAAATGAGGATGATATGAGATACAATGCAAGTCAATGCACTTAACACTAATGTAGTGATACAATGCAAGATTACAATGCAGTTTCTAGACGGATTCAAATCAGATGTAACAAAGATCTCAGATTTGGATATTGTGTTGCAAATGTTGTGTGTGCAGTACTTAGTTCTTAAACGTTTGCAGAAATAAAATCGCAGTCAGAACGAGGTGCTGAATGTATGATTCAGCAGAACGGTTCCTATATGAATTTTACTCTTGTTCAGGCAGAAAAGGAAGTACAGCAACTTAGCAGTAGTTGATAGTAGAACAGGCAACAACTAAAAAGCAAACAGATAGATATGCAGCAAATTAGCACATAAACATACAAACAGTTTAGAGCATGCAATTACACAGATATCAAACAGATGATACTGAAGCTGATTCACAAGAAACCAAGCTCCGATACCACTTGTTGGATCGTATACGCGCAATATATATCCTAGAGGGGGGGTGAATAGGATATTACGTCTTTTTAAAATTTTATTAAGCCTTTTAGAGTTTCAATTAATTCAACCTATTATTGAAAATAAACTAGGCGGAAGATCTAGTTAAATTCAACGTGTATAGATTAAATTTCTTGTGAACGGACGATTTAATTAGATTACGTATAAGTGTGTTCGGCCTTAGTCAATTTAGCATGCAATTAAGGTGTGTTTCTAATTTCTTAAACACAGAAATTCGGGTTTTAGTTTTTCAGTCTATACTAGGTGTAGCAAATAATCACAGATATAATTACTACACTATTACAGACAGTTTGCTGAAAATTAAAGGGGGTACACAGTACAACAGTATTCTGACTTGTTATTACTTTTAGATCACACTGTAGTGATTAAATCTAAACCACAGTAGTGACAAAGTCACTAAGATTTAATCACAGTTCTGTTTCTAAAAGATAACACAACAGAATAAATACAACCTCAGTACTTAAAGATGAACTAAGCCTAATCAAAAGAACGGTTTGAAATCGCACTTAGTACAATTTGAAAGAAAAACGTGAACTTACTTAAAGTGAGTCAAAGACTCAAGTGAAGGAGGAACGGTGCAACGAGAGAAAAGAAGAAGACTCTTTGAATTGCGGTCAAGTCCAAGTCCTAATCCTAGCTCTCAATGCAATCCCACACTTTGACTTCGGTATATTACTTAGAAGTAATATCGTGTATTACTTAGAAGAAATATAGGCGGCGAGACTTTTCTCGATACAAGGCACTCGTTTTTAGTATGAGAGAAAATGTTTGATCAAGAAAGTTGCCGATCAATTTTGATGTATATGATATATATAGGCGGTGGGGTGTGTGGAGTGATGCATGAGTTAAATGTGCAGCTGTATAGGTGAGTGGGTGAGTGGAGCTCGAGACAATTAAATGGAGGCTCTTCAGATATTCAGTTTAATAGCCCCAAGATGGCACACAAAATAATTAATGCTAAAACCCAACTAACCTAATAGTGCATGTAATAAATGCAGTCGACATTTTACATTGCAGATAGACATTTATTTTTTTTTATTTTTTTTAATTATTATTAGGTTTTAGTCAATTAAATGAACTAGCCTATATGAGATGCAATTGCCAATATATATCATATGTAGAGTTGTATATATATATATATAATTAGTGTGAAACAAATATAGAGATAAGTTTGTTCACACTAAGTATATAATAGGACATCATTTCTGTGACATTTTAGCACACGTCACATGAACACTGATTTTACAGATCAGTCCTTATACACTTTTAAAATATATTTAAGTAACAAAACATGCAGGTTTTGTGAGGTGTGTGAGAGTGTGTTTTCTCAAGGATGGAGTGCAATCCTAGAGTCCGTCACAACATCAAACATACATTAAATCGATCTGTGAGTGTGTGAGACTTGTGTAGACTGTAATATAACAAAGTAACACATAACAAAGTTATTAGACGATTAACGTTCGAAAATATGTAGATTCTACTCGAAATATGGATTTAAACATGAACGGATCTTTAAGTGACTTGGATAAACACTAAGGATTCAGATTTAATCAATGATGTGCATAGTATCATAAATTCTTTGACGGTTTCGTATTAAAACGAGAGAGCGTTTTTTGTGAAATGCTCGGACACATGTAGCATAAGATCAAGCATTCTATCGATAAACAGATAAACAAATGAACCAAGTACATACATGCGTTCAACGATCCGGGAGACAAGACACATACTTAAAACACATAAGCATATTCGGATTACACATTCGGATGTACAACATGCAAGAAACTCAAATTTTCCCGGATCAACATCTTAAGATTTAAACCGAAAAGTGATAGCCTTGATACCTGAGCCGATCTACCTTAAAGTAGATCGGACCTTACCATTTCGATCTGAAGATAAGAAGATAGGAACATAGAGCATTTTATTTTGATCTGTAGCAGGAAGGCGCCATATTGATTTTTAGGCATAAAAGAAAGGGCCTTTCCTTTGATTCTGTAACGCCATCTTCACCATCGTTTTCTTTTGATCATTTTCACTATCTTGAGGATAAAGACTTAAACAATTGCTGGGAGCGATTTGGTGAAGATGAATACATGAAAGTTTTCTGGGCTCGATTTCTTGATGAATCGACTGAGATGACTGAGAGAATGAGAGATAAAGGATGATTATGGTCGGAGAAAGAGTTGTGATGTTGGTCGGACTAACAGAGAGGAAAAGAGGCGAGAAAGATGATCGATTTTGGGGTGTTAGTATGATTCAAGCATACCATAAGACAGAGGAGAAGGAGGAGAAGAAAAACGAGATAAAAAGGTTGGCCTTTTGGCCGGTTTTGGCTGAAATCGCCATGGTTACAGGCGAGGATGGAGAGGAGAGGTGGGAGAGACGACTGGAGCCTTTTTTTTGTTCTGAAATGGGAAATGGGAAATGCGGCTGTGAAATTAGGTTTTAGGCTTTTATATCAGGCTAATGAATCGAGCTGAGCTTTAAAACGAGTCATATTCATATCACTGGATGAAATAGAAGACTGGGCCGGGTTGTTGTTAAATAGAAGGGCCCAAAGCAATTTTAATAGAGGATTTCTGGGCTGGGCCGAAAGAAACGATGCCATTAATCTTAATATCATCGTTATCGTGTCACACCGTATCATATTTAATAGAAATGATAATGAATATCAAATGTAAAAATTGTTTTAATCATTTACGGAGTGATTGTGTGTGCAAGTGATCGGGGTACCTGCAAAATAGAAATAAGAATGCCGTTGTAAGTCATATGACTTCATGGCAGGTTAGTCGATAAAATATATATAGCACATATAATGTGTATAAATGTAAAATTAATCAAACCTATCAATAATAGATATTGTGGGCACAACAATTTCCCAACAAAAGCTTCGAGTGGGTGACCATTCCAGAATACCTCCAGGGAAGTACTAGACAGGGAGTACATAAAGAGTTCAATTAAATCGCTAGAAAAGCCGACCTGATGGAGAATGTGCCTTAGAAAAGGCCAACTAACTCTGTCGTAGGCTTTCTCAAGGTCTACCTTAACAATCATAATTCCCTTACGACCCGACTTCTTTCGTATAGTGTGGAGTCTTCCTGAGTAACAATGATATTATCCGAAGTCTGTCTGCCAGGGATGAAAGCATTCTGACAATTGTCGGTGAGTTTACCTCACAAGACGCACCCGGTTGGCAATGATTTTGGTTATGAGTTTCAAGGACACGTTAGCAAGGGCTATTGGCCGAAGTTGGGTGACAGATTCCGGTGGTTGGACTTTCGGAATGAGTGAGATATTAATCCGGTTTGCTTCCGGTGGAAAAGAATGTCGTCGGAAAGCATTTACAACCCAAGAAACAAGAGCTTCACCTACTATACCCCAGTTGTGTTGGAAAAAACCGGGGAAAAACCGTCTGGACCTGGTGATTTGAAAGCCCCCATATCGAATAAAGCTGCACGTACCTCACTACTGCTGACCGAACGATTAATAAGCCTTTTATCCATGTGGTTAAGGCTCGGTAATTCAAGGTTTTCCGAAAAAAAGGGCCCACTAACTCGTCCGTGTAAAGATCAATAAAGAAGTTGCGGACCATGTGTTGAAGTTGCATATCATCACCAATCCATTCCCCATTACCATTCTTCAAATAAGTAATATTACACCTGCCCCGTTTTCGAATGGTGGACAGATAAAATATCTACTATTTTTTTCGCCATTTTCGATCCAATAAAGAAGCGATTTCTGGTACCAAAACGTTTCCACCTGGGTAAGAATTTCATCAGATTCTCGAAGTAGTTCACTGTTGAGATTGTTTAAGAATTTCGAAGGAGCTTTCGAAAGAGCTTTAGTACAATTTACCTTCATATTGACGTTTAAAACGATATTGATCATATTTTACCGACATTTATGCCAATGCACATGACCTACGTAACCTCTCTAATAATTTGCTTTACAAATTAAAGCGTGTATTGTGAGGTTTTTTTTTTCAAATGAAAACATGTGAATAATAATCACAATTTATTTTTGTTATAATTGGGCCTTAACTTTTGCATCTTGCATTAGTTCTAGTGAACTGTTTTCACTCTTTGATGGGAGGACATGATGTTTAGAGTATATATAAATATTGTTATTTGTTTATAAGGACGTGTTTTGGGACTTAATTAGACACTTAGGACATCTAAAAAAGATCATTAGTTATAAGGACGGATTTATTTTATCTTTCCAATTCTACCCTTCACATATAAGTTGTCTTTAATGCATATTCTATTTCAATTACCGCTGATTCTGATTCTGATTTTTACGTCTTCGATCTTGCATTCATTTGCGATTCTTATGCAATTTCTTCTCTTGTAATCCGATTCTTCGCCGCATCTTATCCTGTTTTGATCTATCTGTGTGTATTTTGTTTTGGATTCATCAATTTCCTGTCGATTCGTGCATCAGAGCTTCGAAAAATCATCCAGGTTCATTGTTCATCATCTGCTTCAATTTTTCTGGTAATTTTTTAGATTTTGTTATAACTCTCATTAAGTTATTCATATATTCTCCACCTGATTGTTTTGTTTGTGCATTCTGTTCTTAATTTTTCATATTTTTCTGATACTTTTCGAGATTTGTTTATTCCTCTTGTGTGTTGGTGATTTTGTTCCTGCATTCTGACTGCAAGTATTTTAAGTGGCATATGAGCTTGAATGATTTTGCTTTTTGTTTGAATTAGCTTCTCTTCTTGTCTATGTTTGTTCAGTGAGTCTTCATTTTTGTTTTTCTGATTTGGATTGTATCATGAATGAAATTTCATAGTGTTTTGATGCAGTGACTTCTTGTAGTAGTCAGCATTCTTCATTGTTACATTTGTTCTTTTTTAATGATTTTTGTAATATAGGTTAGTGTTGTGTATGCAGTGACTTTTTGTTGTAGTCAGTGTTATTTCAGTGTACATTTGTTCTTATAGAATGATTTTTGCAATATATGAAGTGTATTTTTAGATGGAATTAGTATGTGTGTTCTTTTTATGTGAATTTAATGTTTCTTGTTGTAATTTTGTGAATGTACTTTACATGAATTTTGATTGCAATCTAAATAGAGTTATTTGAGTTTTCATTACGATGATATGTCATATTCTTTTTGCTTTGCAGATTATGTTATGTTTTTTTGTGATTTATTATGTATTAAGGACCGACAGTGATATATTTCCATGTTGTTGAATAAATATTGTAATCAGTGTAGTTGAATTTCAGTTTTAATGACTATATAGCTGATTTAGTGTATGCAGTGACATTCATCTGTTATGCTGTGACAGTCATCTTTTATGCAGTGACATTGCCTGCTATGTATTGACATATATCTTTTTTTGGGAACTGTGTTATTTTTAGGTGATTTTATTCAATATTGATCTAATTTATTGAGATATCAGACTGATATTGAGTAATTATTGGACTGAATGACGTTTTATTTTAGTATTTGGAATGCGTATTCATGTGATGTAGTCATTGCAATGACATCCTTCTCCCTTGTAGTGACATAGTGCTTTTTTTTTCTGTAGGGTTATATTGTCTTCACAATGTTGATTCTTATGTGTACCTATAAAGAAGAGATGTGTGTTGTCACAGTGACAGCTGATACTACGTTAAAGTCTATTCATGATAGACTTTCAAATCGGTGGACGGATTTGAAGGATATGTCTATCAGTTTGTATTATGTGTTGCCTGATGATCCTAAGTGGCTGTTATGTTCCGATGATGATGTGCAGTCCATGATTGCTGTTGCTGAATCTTACAGTGCTAAGCGTGTTAAAGTGGAGGTTGTAGGGAATGTTGTTATTGGTTCTTCATCTTCTTACAATGGTGGGAGTTGTGTTGGATCTGAGGATGTTGTTGATGATGAGGGTTCTATGATTTCATCTTCGACTGATAGTAATGTGTTGACTTTTGGTTGGGACAAAATAGTAATCAAAGAAGGTCAATTGTTTTTTGGTGGTGCGGATGATTTTAGGGAGTGCCTTCAAAAGCTTTCGATACAAACTGGTTTTAAATATGTGTACAAGAAGAATGATAGTTGTAGGATTTATGTTGTTTGTGCTAAGATGAATGAAGCAAATTGTGGTTGGTATATTCGTGCTTCAGAACAAAAATCAAGTGGATTCTTTTATGTAACTAAGTTGTGCAATGTTCATACTTGTGGTACGTCTTCAAGAACTTTTGGGCGAGATCGTCGTATGACTTCGGATCTTCTTTCGAAGGTTGTTCTTCGTAAGGTTCATGAAGACTCAAGTTTCTCTGCATCAAATTTGTGACTTTTGGCTGGTACTGATCATGGTCATGCAGTTTCTTATATTGTTTCTTGGTCTGCTGTTAACAAAGCTAGGGATTTGTTGTATGGTGATGTTAAAACGTCATTCAAAAGTTTACATGGTTATGTTAATAGTGGTGTGAAACGAATCCTGGCTCTGTTGCTATTTTAGAGGTTCATCCTGAATCTCACCATTTTCAACGGATGTTTATTGCATTTGATGCTTGTATTCGTGGGTTCAAGCATTGTTGACCAATGCTCTTTCTGGATGGGGCTCATTTGAAGTTTGATCAGTCTGGCCATTTGTTGGGTGCAACTGGGAAGGACGGTGAGAATGGTATGTCTTATTTTGAGTACCTGTTTATCCTTAATGCAGTGACACTTTAGTTTATACAGTGACACTTGATTTTATTGTTTGAGAGTTGGTTTTTTATCACTTTCCATTTGTCATTGCTCTGATACCTGATTTTTTTAGTTCCTGTATCAACTGCCTCTGCGTTTAGTTTCTGATTTTTGTGTTATGATTGTGTTTTTGCACTTTCTTGTTTTGGTATTGAGATTTTTGTTGCAGTGACATTGGTTTTGTGTTATTTTGTTGTGATGTTCTGATTTGATATTGTTCCAGGAATATATCCTCTGTGTTATGGTGTTGTTGATTCTGAGGATTTCGATAATTGGAGATGGTTCTTGTTGCATTTGAAGAATTTGCTTATACCAGTTCGTCGGATGACGTTCATGACCGATAGGAATCCCGGACTATTGGATGATATACGGGAAGTGTTTCCTGATGCATTTCATTCTTATTGTATTTACCATTTGAAGTTGAATCTGAAGACTTGTTTCAGTGGTAGATATGTAGGTAAATCTTTGCATGAGAGAATGGTCCATTTGTTTTACCAATGTGCTAATTATGCTCCGACTGTTGAAGAGTATGACAAGTACATGGATGATATGTTACTTGAAGGTGGAGAGCGTGCAGAAACGTTCTTTGTGAATTTAGATCCGAAGAATTGGGCCAATGATTATTTTGAAGGTTGTCGGTATGGTCATACTGCTTCTACTTTGGCTGAGTCGTTTAATGCTTGGATATTTAAGGAGAGGCACCTTCCTGTGTTGAATATGGTTGATGGCATTCGTATCAAGATCATGACAAGCTTCTAGATAAACGTGCTGCTGCAGCATCATTCAAGTCTTTGATATGTCCAAAAGTTGATTCTATTTTGTCTAAGCTGCTGGATTCGGGGAGTCGCTTTGGTGTTGCTAGTTGTAGTTATTATAAGTATGAGGTTTTTTCATCTCCGCCGGCAAGTGTTAATCTGGATATCCGTGCTTGCTCATTGTTGAGAGAAAAACACGCCAACTAACTGTTGAGCGAAAAATCTACCCTTCAAAATTTACATTTATAAAAGACTCGAAAACAACCGTGGGTAAACTAACTCTCTAACCAGCAGAGTACCGGATCAATTGCTAGGATAGCTACAGGAGTACGAGGTCGATCCCAAGAGATAAGTGGTTTGTAGATACCAAAGTGAACAAAGACAAAAATACTAATTAAAACAACTAAGACACACCATTGTTCCACCATCCCACCGAAATTAACAAGAAAGACACATTCATTTGTAAGTCTTGGATTAATAATCTGCTAAAGAGGCGGTACTTTCTCTCTCGGATTTAGCGCCCGTTGATTAGTTTACCAGGGTACAACTAAAGATTTTACGAAACAAAGATTTGGATATAAAATCCTAATCTAACAACATTCTCCCTCAACTTTCGTATGTTCGGAAAATATCATCATTCTCCTTCACGGTAATCGACGAATTTATCAACTATCGTATCTAAATTCGATTAGCATGCAACACTACATTACACTTTAAACAAGTCTAAACATGAAGGAAGAACAAGAAAGCTTACGAATGAATGCATAAATCCTTATTTAATCTGATGAGGGTGGCTTCACAAGGGTGGTCTTAGCACCGAGCCTTAACCACTCATTACAACAACGAAAGTTACAACGAAATATAAATATATATATATATATATATATATATATATATATATATATATATATATATATATATATATATATATATATATATATATATATATATATATATATATGAGTATATAAGTATATAGATATATATATATATATTTATACTAATTGCATAAAAATGAAAGAAAGCAATAAAAGAAAAACGGAAACGAAATTATATTAAAACGATAACTAGTCGGGTTATTATACCGACATTATAACTACATATATAACTACATATAGGCCCCCCCCCAAAACATAATAAAAAGAAAGGAGTAGGAGAAGAGGGGCAATCTTGAACAAAGGGGCTGAGAGGAGTATTTATAGAGGTGGTCACCGGCGCGTGCCGGAGCTTCACCGGCGCGTGCCGGTGACACAGTACATATTCGATTGTCAGGATAAGGTGGGCCCAATGTCAGAGATATTTCTGCAAGATTCGGCCTTGTCCGGCGCGTGCCGGTCATGCAACATATCAGATGTTCGTAAAAACCTATCTCGAGTTGTAGACCTCAGATTGATATGATTTAATACTCGTTGGAAAGCTCTTCTGAAGATCTACAACTTTCATCCAGGATTTTTTCTCTGAAAATGCCTCTAAGCTAGGTCAAATGTCTGTTGAAGATGAATTACGGTAGAAGCACCGAGGACAGTTGATCCGTTCGAACTCGTAAGCTTGTGGCATCTTCTTCTATACCTCAAAATACCTCTCTTAGGCCCCAAAACATGTCGTTACGTGGGATACTTGGTCATCTTATAATTACGCAATAAATCACCAAAAATACCCACGTAAATCGACACGACACTCCGGTTACTAAACCGGTACAAAAACATATAAAAACACGATATTTTATATAATTATTACTACAAACATACATAGATAAATCTAAGGAATTTATGACTCGAAATGATATAATAATACTCAAAATGATATCAGAAGTGGGGTAAAAAGTTATAATAATAACTATGAATTTGTCCCTTAACAACAACCCCCCACTTAGCGTTTGATCGTCCTCGAGCAAAGCAAGCGATAAAATAAAAAATGAATAAGGGATAAATTCATGAAAAGATAAGATGTAAAGGACAACCGAGATGATGCAACCTTTAGAATTACAACCAGGCGTTAACCTTAATATAAATGTATAACAGAGTGAGTGTGTGACAAGCCTTTTCAATTTCCACTATCCTCTCTTGAATGATTCAAGCAATACGCACAAATATCCATTCAGACAGTCCTAATGACTTTCCTAGGTATAGGCAGTAACAGTTCCACACAACGTCCTCCCGTGTACTTATTAGGATAATCCCTAAAGCATATCATTCAGTTTATACTGGGGATAGTCAGAAGATAACTAAGTTTTCAACCATATTTCCATATTGTCATCAAATTTATTTTATTTTTTATTTTTATTTATGAACTATATTTTTTTCACATTTGCAGCGTATGCCTTCATTCCCAGCAATAGGACGTTTCGTGATAACCCCCTAGCTGGACTACTATCATCAGGCGGATGCCCTCATTCCCAGCAATAGGATGTTTCGTGATAACACCCTAGCTGGACTACTATCATTGGGCAGTCGGGAGCTTTTAAACCTCATAGTGGTATAGGACGTTTCGTGATAACGCCCTACCGCACTCAAATCATTGTTAGCTACAACCGACATATAAATATAGTTCATCTTTTACTTTCATTTCATTTTCCCAATAAACTTAACTTATATCCTTCCTATCACATTCAAACCTTCAGATATTCACAGTACATGTTTAGAAGTTAGGTACTAAGTTACTTCTATCTCTAAAATAACCAGTAGGCTACCGAATGGATACAGTTTAAAATTTTCGCTTCAATATTAAAGGCTTACGTGAAGGATGAATTCATGTTACACAAATAAATTTGGGGTTAAAATGCACTTACGGTTCACGTTGGTTATACACATCCAAATTGATCATTACATCATCAAATCCATGAAATATATACCTTATACAATTTATTTTAATCAACTCATTAATGCTCAAAAAATCAAAACTAAGGGTTTTAAATTTAAAGCCATTTATAAACCAACCAAGACTCTACCCCCCACTTACGACCCTGCAGTGTCCCAAGCGTGTGAATAAAATAGAGAGGAAGACTTAGCTTATAAACCTGGCAGAAAGGTGCTACCGAATCCCGTAACAGCCATGTGTAAGCACGACCCGAATCCCTATATAAAAACAACCAAAACAAAACAAACACGAGACATGGTCCTCGTGCCAAGACATCGAATAGGGATATGGGAATAATAAGTAAATGGCCCTGTCACGTCAGAAAATTCGATAGGCAAATAGAGAGCATCATACGTGCATATATATCATATTTAAGGCATAAATTCATATTGGAAACAGACTAGATCATAAAATGAAATGTACGAAAAAGTATTGAGTCTTTTATACCCAGATCCTCAAGGGTTTAACAACCTAAGTCCAAGAAATGAAGCATTTGAATTTTATCTTTGTTATACCTCGGGATTTTCGGATAACCACCTAATTGTTCCCTTTAAATGATATTCAAACATTCATCATGAGACTTAGTTGTGCTTAGTGTTAATCTTCCATACAGATTCTACATTTCATTAAAACTAGTCTTATCCAAATTATTATTATTATTATTATTTCACACGATTTTATTAAGGCGGGGTTGCCTCCCCCCAAGCGCTTTTGTTTTACGTCGTTGGCTCGACTAATTACAAATCATCAACCAAAATCCGAACTCAAGAAGATCAATAGCTTAAGAAAAATTAACAATGCGAGAACCATAGAAATTAAATTGTCTAGAAACGTACCTCTTTTAGTCCTCGATGCCAACTCCTCCCAGCCACAGAGTCTTCTTTTATCAAGCTGTCGAACCATCTTCTTTGCTATTCCATAAAGTTCATCCATCGGGGAGTACACAAACTGGACCGCATAAAATTCATCCTCACAGAGTGGACGAATATAGTAATCCGGGACCGTTATATCAAATATTACCAACTCTCCCGGTGGCTTTACCAAAGATGGCCGATCTTGCTCCTCTAACTCGTCTTATAGCAAATTGAATCATCAACCTCATCCTCAACCTGAACTTCTTCAATGAGCACCTCATCATCCTTAGCCACCTCTATTGCACCTGCCCGTTTTTCCTGCTCGAACCCCATTATTTCAATCAACTGCACCACCCTCTCTTGAAGATTTTTTATGGCAGAGCCAATACTTATATTGAACTCTTGCATGTCCAGCAGTCGCTCTTGCAAGATCTGAATATGTGCAAAATTGTCAACGCTTTGAGTATGAACACCGTAATTCTGATAAGCACTAGGGTTTGGACAACCCTCATAATATTGTGGTTCATAACTCGAATAGCCATAATTCTGGTCCTGGTATGCACTAGGGCAATTATAGGACCAAAAATCCTGGTTACTCTGCTGTTGATACTGAGGCTCAGGCATATACTGTTGTTGATAACATGGTTCAGGAGCCTGAGATTGGTAAGGGTATTGTTGTTCAGGTGAGTAGTATTGATTGAAAAATCCCTCCATTTCAGCTCAAACTGCAAGATCTCAGAAAACAACAAGAAAACAATAATATTTTTTTTCTCTCGGTAATTACCGAGTGAGTTTTTTTTTTTTTTTTTTATTATTATTATTATTTTTTTTTTCGAAAATTGAAAACAAAAACAGAAAACACACACACGAAGATATTACAAATAGCACACTTATCCCCGGCAACGGCGCCAAAATTCTGTTGAGAGAAAAACACGCCAACTAACTGTTGAGCGAAAAATCTACCCTTCAAAATTTACATTTATAAAAGACTCGAAAACAATCGTGGGTAAACTAACTCTCTAACCAGCAGAGTACCGGATCAATTGCTAGGATAGCTACAGGAGTACGAGGTCGATCCCAAGAGATAAGTGGTTTGTAGATACCAAAGTGAACAAAGACAAAAATACTAATTAAAACAACTAAGACACACCATTGTTCCACCATCCCACCGAAATTAACAAGAAAGACACATTCATTTGTAAGTCTTGGATTAATAATCTGCTAAAGAGGCGGTACTTTCTCTCTCGGATTTAGCGCCCGTTGATTAGTTTACCACAGGGTACAACTAAAGATTTTACGAAACAAAGATTTGGATATAAAATCCTAATCTAACAACATTCTCCCTCAACTTTCGTATGTTCGGAAAATATCATCATTCTCCTTCACGGTAATCGACGAATTTATCAACTATCGTATCTAAATTCGATTAGCATGCAACACTACATTACACTTTAAACAATTCTAAACATGAAGGAAGAACAAGAAAGCTTACGAATGAATGCATAAATCCTTATTTAATCTGATGAGGGTGGCTTCACAAGGGTGGTCCTAGCACCGAGCCTTAACCACTCATTACAACAACGAAAGTTACAACGAAATATAAATACATATATAGATATATATATATATGAGTATATATATATATATATATATATATATATATATATATATATATATATATATATATATATTTATACTAATTGCATAAAAATGAAAGAAAGCAATAAAAGAAAAACGGAAACGAAATTATATTAAAACGATAACTAGTCGGGTTATTATACCGACATTATAACTACATATATAACTACATATAGGCCCCCCAAATCATAATAAAAAGAAAGGAGTAGGAGAAGAGGGGCAATCTTGAACAAAGGGCCGAGATGAGTATTTATAGAGGTGGTCACCGGCGCGTGCCGGAGCTTCACCGGCGCGTGCCGGTGACACAGTACATATTCGATTGTCAGGATAAGGTGGGCCCAATGTCAGAGATATTTCTGCAAGATTCGGCCTTGTCCGGCGCGTGCCGGTCATGCAACATATCAGATGTTCGTAAAAACTTATCTCGAGTTGTAGACCTCAGATTGATATGATTTAATACTCGTTGGAAAGCTCTTCTGAAGATCTACAACTTTCATCCAGGATTTTTTCTCTGAAAATGCCTCTAAGCTAGGTCAAATGTCTGTTGAAGATGAATTACGGTAGAAGCACTGAGGACAGTTGATCCGTTCTGAACTCGTAAGCTTGTGGCATCTTCTTCTATCCCTCAAAATACCTCTCTTAGGCCCCAAAACATGTCGTTACATGGGATACTGGTCATCTTATAATTCTGCAATAAATCACCAAAAATACCCACGTAAATCTGACACGACACTCCGGTTACTAAACCGGTACAAAAACATATAAAAACACGATATTTTATATAATTATTACTACAAACATACTTAGATAAATCTAAGGAATTTATGACTCGAAATGATATAATAATACTCAAAATGATATCAGAAGTGGGGTAAAAAGTTATAATAATAACTATGAATTTGTCCCTTAACACTCATGCAAGGAGTGACAGCGGAATGGCTATCCGTGTGTTCATGGATTGGCTGTGATTAGGAGTATATGTTTCCCCTTGAATGAGTACGTTGATCCTTGTTTTTTGACACATTCGTATGTTGATTCATATGATTTTGGAGTACAGCCAATTCCTGGTCCATTTTTGAAGAACAATTCTGAAGATGTTATTGTGCTTCCACCCGTTCCAAAGAAATAGCCTGGTAGGCCCCGGACAAAGCGTCTTCGATCTCGTGGAGACGTCAACTCGTGTTAGCCAATGTAGTCGTTGCCATGCCTTTGGTCATCATAATAAGAAGGGTTGTTTTGCTCGTCTTAATCGATAGTTAAACTATGTTTCTGGTTTTGTAATCATGATTTTTGGATTTAATATCGATGATTTGTGAGATTTTCGCTGATGCAATGACATTACTGTTATTATATCAGTATGCTCATTGAGTTTACTACTAATTCACTGATCTTTATTATGTATATTGTGCTTATTTCTTTTATATTTGTAATCATTTTTATTCCTGATATATTCTTGTCATTGGTGTCTTTGTATTGCTACTGAATTGAAGATGTAATGAATGCAGTGACATGAGTGTGCCTGCATTTTTATGTTTATGTACTGCCAAGAGTTGTAATTCATTTAGTTGCTATTGTATTCATTGTAAAGAGCTCATCATATACTTATTGTTAAGTCATGTGTGTTTTTTTATGCCCAATGTGTTGGTGATGTTTCTATGTTTGTGTTTGTTTAGTGAGTTCATTGAAATGATTATTTTAAGTTTTAGTGAGTGCAGTGACATCAGTGTCACTGCATCTTTATGGATATGCATATTGCATAGAAATTATAATGTTTTTACTTCCCTTTTTTTACATAAGATGTTAATAGCAATCCACAAACAATTAGAAATCAATGCACAAGAACATGAAGAATCAACGATTTCCAATTTTTGAATGAATTGAAATGTTTTTGTACTAAGTGCAGTGACATCACTTGAATAATAACAATTAATGCACAACAATTAGAAACTTTACTAGCATTTTATGAAAAACATGAAGCATCAAAGATTTATGCTCTTTCTAGACAAAATGAACCATCAGTTATAAATCATGAACAAAAACTCTTAATGCCTTATGATATTCTACTTTTCAACTAGTTCATATAAATGATTGACCATTAACAAAGAGAAGTAGAATAGTCCAATCAAGTAGAATCTACAGTTATCTTAGTTCCCAATGTGAAGTCTGTTAAGCACTAATGAATTTACAATCATTCCTCTGAACTGCTGTACTTGTTCATTTGCCAGTTGTGGTGGAATTTTCAAATCTTGTATTAGGTTGTAGATGTAATATGACAAGTATAGGGCACTGTTCATGCATTACATTTCAATGATTCTGTTATTATGGTGTATCGTTAGTTATGGTCATTATGTTAAGAATTGTATTCAAACTTACGTTGCATTATCTTGTAAAGGTATGTTTTCAACCTTTTCCACATTCGTTGCTATTTTCGGTTGCTGGCTGTTCGGTTCAATTGCTTGTGAAAGCATCTCATGCTGCAAAATAAGAGTAGTACATGTTTAATGTTTTTGTTATATTTCCTGATTTTGTGAAGAAAATTCAGTGACAGTAAATTCAGTGACAGAAGATGCAGTTTTTATCATGATTTCTTTGATAACTTACTGTAATTTCACAGTCTTTGATGAATACGTCAGGTATGTCTGGCTTCACCGCTGCTGAATGATGCATTTTCCAGGTGGTGTCTCCTAAAGTGTATGTTAGGAGTACCCAGTGGTATGGCCTTGGCTCTAATCCCATACAGCATAAAGGGAGGAAAACTTTGTTCCCTTGTTGTATTATGTCCAGCATCTCAATCGTTTTCTCATTTCTATAGGTTTTGTCGCGCTCAATCTCTTCAAATATTGGCTGCACATTGCATTTTCATGAGATTATGAATATGAACTGGAATTTAGTTATTCAAATCTTTTTTGTATTCATACCCATGTTCCTGCACTGAATACGTGGTGGTTAGGCTTAACTAAATCTGCTCGTTTTAATAGCTCAATGAATTCTTCAACCACTTGTTCCAAATTTCATTAGGGTAAGTTAGTTTATGTCTTTATGAAATAATTTAGTTGCATCAAGTAATGCAGTGCAAGTAAATGGCATTAGACTAAGATGCAGTGAGAGTATGATGGAATTAGACTTTATGCAGTGACAATAAATTTTTTACCGTTTCGTCTATTTGTAGCTTATTGAGAACTTCCATTATCGAGTTGACGTTCACATATGGGTAGTCGCCGAAAGATTTTGACCATACTACAGCCCTGCATTTAGTAATTTATTGTTAGTATTCAATATATCAAGAAGTTTTATTTTGTATGTTGTTGTTAAGTAATTTATGCTTACTCTTCTCCTCCCTAGTTGTCTAACTCTTTGATTCTTTTGAATACTTCCGGAAGAATGTGTCGTCCACACTTGTATTTATCTTTGTCTTTGTGGATTATGAGTCTTCCTTGAAACTTCGGATTTTCCTTAGGGATGTAGTAATTTATCCCTTTCCCTTTACCTTTCTCAACTTTATGTTTCTTCTTCTCTTCGGCATACTGGTAATCAGGATCCTCTTTCTTTGTCCTATTTCTTGCATTTTTCTTCACCCCTCTTTCAATTGTGAAATCTGGGGTCCGTTGATGAGTACGAGGTCGTAGCTGTCGTGCAGGTTTTGCAATTTTTTGTGCAGCAGGAGTGTGTTGATCAGCATCATCCTGTTCTTTCAAATTTTGTGTGACCTGATGAGTTGCAATGTTGTCAATTTCATCTTGTAATTCTTGATTCTTTTTTCCCAGTTCTTCAAATTTTCTTTCTTCACTCTGGATCTTCTCTTTGAGGCTTTCAATCCTTTCTTTCTCACCTTCAAGTTCAGCTTTCAAATTTCCTATTGTGGTTTCCCTTGTGAATAATGTTTGCTCAAATGTTTCCACTCTTTCTCTAAGCTCCTGCACCAATTTTCTATTTTTTTCTTCTTCTTCCAACATAGCTGCCATCTTTTTCTGGGAAGCACCTTGTTCATTGTAACTCTGTAACAGATTGTTGATGTGCAAATCATTTTCCTGTATGTTCTCTTTTTGCCGGTTAATGGTAGACAACGCAAGCTCAATCTTCTCATTCAATTTTTTAACTTCAATCCCCAACTCAGTTTTTTCAGCAGTAGTGACATCTAATGTCTCAATGATGTCCGCAAACTTTGCTTCAAGTTCTTTATATTTGTTTGACATATCCACTTCTGACTGCTTTAAGTCTTCCGCTTTCGATGCTAGACTTACATTCTTATTTTGTAGATCTTCAACTTTTTTCCTCATCATTTCAACATTTGCTTCATCACTCTTGTCTTTTGCCTGGAAACATATTTAAAATTACAGTAATTAGTAAATCAAGTTCCTTCTTGTTGTCACCATTGTTGTCTATTTGCAGTGACATTATGTGATGCAGTGACATTATGTGATGTCATTGCATTGGTGTTTTTAGTACTTTGTAGGTGTCATTACCATGGCTTGCTTTAGTTCTGCAATTTTGGTGTTGGCATCTTCTAATGCTCTTGACAAGGTGATTTTTTCCTGTTTTATGCCTTGAACTTCATTCTGCACATCCTGCACCAGTTGTAGCAAATGTGAATTTTAAGTGCAGTGACATAATTTTATTTTGATTGTCTTTTAATGGGAAAAATGTAAAAAAGTAGTTTTACAATTGGTGGTGATGGTGTTGGTGGCAGCAATATGAAAGATGGAGTTCTTCCATATTTAGTTGTAGATTTGTGTGCTTGTTTAGGAGTGTGTTGTTCTTGTACCTCTTCATTGTGTTGTTGTGTTTCAATTTCTTCCTCATTGGCTTCAGACTGCCACTCACTTGGTTCTGCTTGCATTCCATCCTCTCCAGATTCGATATCATCACTTTCAGAATTTGTTTCATTCTCTTTTGCTTGCCCCTGTTCTTCTTCTTTTTCCATGCTATCCTCCTCATATTCATCCTCATCACTTTCAGAATTTCTTTCATGCTCTTCTGATTGTCTCTATGTTCCTTCCGTTTCCATGGTATCCTCTCCAGAGTCATTCTCTTCATGATCATCAGTTTGAGAATTTCCTTCATCCTCTTCATTATCATCACTTTCAGAATTTCTTTCATCCTCTTCATTATCAGCACTTTCAAAATTTCTTTCCTCCTCTTCAGTTATCATTTCATCATCTCTAGCCTTGTGACTGCTTCCTGTCTCTTGTTTTTTGGCCAAGCTTTGTATGAAGAGGAACTCAGTCAATGTTGGATTCAATTCTTCAGCATTGAACTGTTTCAATTTGCATTATGAAAGTATTGAGTTCATGGACTCACATACAAGTATTCTGTTTTATTAAATAAAGAACTACAACAGGAATGCAGTGCAGTGCATTTCATTGTAGTGACATGCAATAACAATGCAGTGACTATTTACTGACCTTCAAATTTGATAATCAATGACATTCTTAATATTTACCTGATGTTCGCCCATGTGTTGGAGCTTTGTTTTTGTTAGGACACCCTGCAGTTTTCTTAGATTCCACTTTTTTATCCTTGGAATCCATGTGTGTGCCAAACTTTTCTTTCCTTGTGCTGCTCTTTTTTCATTTGTCTGCTTCCCAAGATCTTCTATGATGTCTGTGTGCTCGCATAACCAATACTATAATGTACCAGTAGATAAATATGCATTAGAATGAAGTGGCATTAGTTTCCAATTAGCATTTATAATGAAATACAATTATAATCAAATGTTAAGTGAGTGAACATACCAGCAGGAACACAGTGCATCCGTTTACATATCTTGGATGCGACCATTTTCGATTAAGCCCATTCTCTAATTCTTTGAGTATATAGGATGACCAATCAAATGAACATAAATTGTTCAAGTCATCCACATAGTATAAGAATGACCATGGTGTGTTCTGCCCTGAGGTTGCGAAGAAGACTGTTGCAAGTAATAGTAGACACAGTAGTTTTACCGTGTCTTCAACTGGTGTTGAATCAGTTTCTTTTACTCTTTCCTTTATCAGTTCTTTCACCCCAGATATCTTTATTCTCTCAACATCAGAGAACAATCTTTCTTGAATTGATATCTTTTTTTTGTTGAGTTTTTGCTCATGTCCTCTACCTATTTGTTTCCATCTTCTATCGCAAATATGAGCTTCACATCATTTCTCATTGGCATGTGATGTTCTTTTCCAATCTTGAAACCCCATTTTTTTGTTGTATGCCATTATCAGGTCATCCAGCATATCATTCTTCTTTTTGTCCATTATAATCTTTTTATTTTCAAATGCAGCAAACAAATGTCTAAATGGAGTTTTCTCCATTACTTTCCGATGCTCTTCTGTTATCTGTCCCTTTATGTCATTGAATATCTGGTGCATACTGTTGAGTGTTGATCTGTATTGTTCTCTTGTTCTGTAAAAAAGAAAATAACATTGGTTAGTTCATGCAGTGATATGTTATTTACACATCTGCCTTGATTCCTTATTGAGTTATATCATAGTTTTCATTCTAATAAAAACACAGACATGTAATTTACACATCTGCCTTGATTCCTTATGCAGTGAAATCAGATTTTTCATTCTAATAGCCTAGACATGTAATTTACATCTCTCCCTTGATTCCTTATGCAGTGACATCACAGTTTTCATTCTTATTCAAATAAACACAGGGCATGTACTTACTGCAACTTATTATGACGTGACATTGTACTTCTCTATTACTTACTGCAATTTAGTTGGGGTGATGTACACAGAAAATTTATTTCTATCACAATGCAGTGACTTCATATTTACATAACATTATAATGAAGTATAAGGTTGCCTGATTATTCATTGATATTACATTCTACTTCTTTTTAATGCAATGGCATGATGTTTTGAACTTCATTCTGTAGTGACATCAGAGTTTCATTCGGAAAAAAACCCAGCCTTCTATTTTACAGGTCTGGCTTGATATCTATTCTGTGACATTATGCTTCTATATTTCTTACTGCAATTTAGTTCCAACCTTTCACGCACAAAACTTATTTCTATCATAATGCAGTGACTTCATCTTTACATAACATTATAATGAAGTATAAGGTTGCCTGATTATTCATTGATTTTACATTCTACTTCTTTTGAATGCAATGGCATGATGTTTTGAACTTCATTCTGCAGTGACATCAGAGTTTTCATTCGGAAAAAAACACAGCCTTCTATTTTACAGGTCTGGCTTGATATCTATGCAGTGACATTATGCTTCTATATTTCTTACTGCAATTTAGTTCCAACCTTTCACACACAAAACTTATTTCGATCAAAATGCAGTCACTTCATCTTTACATAACATTATAATACAGTATAAATTGGATTCCTTATTCATTTACATGACATTATACTTCTTTTGAATGCAATGACATGATCAACCTTATTATGCAGTGACATCAGACTTTTCAATTGAAAAAAAACACAGTCTTATGATTTCCAGGTGTGGCTTGATTACTTATGCAGTGACATTATATTTCTGTATTATTTACTGCAATTTAGATCCAAGCTTGCACACACAAAACTTAATTCTATCAAAATGCAGTCACTTCATCTTTACATAACATTATAATGCTGTGTGGAAACACTGTCTACTATGATTTCAAGTACAATTTCACCCAATGTCTATACTTATGCCGTAAAATTGCTATTCAGTTCAGAAAATCGTATTTTTTTTGTTGCATGTTGAGTTTGAATAGCTACTTACCCAGTTTTCTTCTTCTCTTTTCCTCGTTTCGTTGATTTTTTGTGCTGCTGCTCTTCTCTTTTCTGCTGAAATTACTTGCTTCCTCCTTGCCATTGTTCCGTCACTGTAAGAATCGAGACTTTTTTTCTCTGATATTGTTCCGATTTTCTTCTAATTTCGCTGCTTTCTTCTTGATTTTTCGTCCGATTTGGCTTCGGATTTTGTACTTTATCTCCTCCGAATCAACGATCTTCAGTTTTCTTTCGGTTTTTCCTCCGAGAGGTCGTGTGTTTCCGTTTTAAGTTTTATGTGTAATGCATAATAACTATAGCGTATTTACTAGGGCTAAATTGGTCCATATATTAATTTTTTGTCCTTATAACTAAGTGTTTGTTTTGAGTGTCCTTTTTGCCTAATTAAGTCCAATATGCGTCCTTTTCAATAATCGTCCCATATAAATATATATACCTAGCTATATCCTAGTAAGTAGGAAGAGTATTGGAAGCATTTAGAGAAGGCAGTCGAATCTCTGAAGGCAACTACTTACTTGCATGTGGTTTGTCTCTGACTAACTATAAAGGTATGATTAATATATTGTAAATGTTAGTGTCATCTTACAAAATCATTAATGTTCATAATTGTTTGCATTATAGGTGTTTCAAAAAAAATTGTTTGCATTATAGGAACTACTCTATTCACGACACATTTTTCACCAAGTTTTATACATGTGATTACTTGGGATTATGCAATTCCATGCTTACATGGTATAGTTAATTTGTAAGGATGTGGGATGAACGTCTTACCCATCATACCAGCTGCTTAGCACAATTATTTTTGTCATACCTATCATGCTATATTACATGATTATTCAGAAGGCAAAGATAATATGAATTACTAATTTTTATGTTTATCGTGAATACTGATAACATGTTCCACGAGTCATTCGGGGAATGTATGATGTCCGTTTTACAGTAAGCCAACTATAACCGGCAGGGTACCAAGTCGGTTGTACTACAAATGGCGAGCAATGTCGTATCCCACGAGAAATCTGGTTAAGTATCAAAGTCAGTATCATTCCTAATTTAGGTCAACACTATTATTGAATGTGGTGATTTGTCTCACTGGTTCTACAAACTATTATACAATACAAAGAGTTAAAACTATATAAAAGAGATAGCCGAGCTATGATCCAATCGACTACTTTCCAACCCTAACTCGTATCCGGGAGTGATTTTGATCTAATCTATTGTTCTTGGCATCGTGGAAAAGTATCATCTCCGAATCCGAAAATAGACACCATGCAATAATCTACCCTCATATGTTAGATTCAACAGTCCACTGACCAGATTTAACTGACCTAACATGATCTACGCACTATGAGACGCTCAACAACATGGATATAAACCTTCACATGCGAAAACGAATCTAAATAACTCAGTCAGTTTTACACGGTGATTACAGAACCCCGGTTTCCGTGCCCTCTCGCAAAATACATTTATAAAGAAGATACGTGTAATACGAATATTGAGTCGCAAATTCAATAAACGTAATCAAGCATAACTTCTAGAACAATAACAACACCAAGAATCAACAATCAACACATCAAAAACACCTCAATCAACAAGGTATGGTTCGATTTCGTTGATTTTCAAATAACTCGACTAAAACCGGATTACCTACTCATTATACTAAGCAAATCACAAGAAAACACCAAAAAAATCAAACATAAAAGCTAAGAAGTAATCAGGAAATAAAAAGAAATTGAAATTACTGGAAATCGAGACGAAGAACACCGGAAACGAAAACGAAATCCGAACTGAAATTGCGATATCTAACAACACCGGTCTTCAGATTACAACAAAATAAATCTAATCTAAGCTAACTATTTACAAATCTAAACTAAACTAAGAAAAAAGATTGAAAAGTGCATAGAACAGGTGAAGGGGACGAAGCTCATAGGGTTTTTTCACACAGGAAAGATATTTATAGTGCATTGGGAAAAGTGAGCATGACGTCATAGGCATGCGCCTATAAGTACAGAGAATTTGGGTTGTGACAATTCTTCATTAAATCAGACATAAATTTGTGTGTAGACATTCAAATCTAGTGTTTCAAAATGCGTTGGAAAGCGAATTTAATTGTATACAACTTTCATGAAGATGACCAGCCTAGAAAATGTCTACAAGTAGGATCAAAATGCAAATAAGTGAAGGTAGGGCATCTCGCCTTCCGGTAATCTCAAACACCTAATTCCTGTAAATAATCACAACAAATACCACACGTAACCTCTACAGGATACTATGGTGACCGAGAATGTATCAAAAACACCTGAAACATCGAGATTTCCGGATATTACGTCCTATGTCTTTAATAAGAACAAAGGTGTAAAATGTATCAAATGACAACCAAATGTCTTCGGCAACATATAAAACGAGGTATAAACGGGGTCTAATCACATAGAATATGATGTCAAGTTGACTCTCATCAATGTAAAACGGAGGTGTATGACTACCATTGAAATATTATGTGTTTTACATGCAATAGCTTTGTCCCCTTTGTCGTGTGGTAAATCAACATTTTCTACTATCATTATACTCTACACTATAACAACATTTATTACATATTCCGTTTTTATGTAGATATCACGTTCAAACACATATAACAGATGTAACTGGTTCTTTGACAAAATGCTTGACTGGTGAGTTACTTCTCCACTCTACACCTTCATCCCTTAAAAAAATGAAAACGACGATTTAAGCATTTGTTGCATTAAATTACTTTTCAAATTATAAGATTATTTGTTAGAAATAAAATTTAAATCTACATGGATGATATGATGATGGACATCGACGTTTTGAGCAACGAATACAACGATAATTGGGAACTTCATACACATTCGCTCCAACAACAACATATTCTACAAACCCATCGAAAACCGCATTTTGTGCTGAGAGTTGATTGGGGTGAGGCCTATACTCATTCTTTGAAACGCATTCAAGAAAAAAATCATACAAAACGTAACAAGCTTTTTTTTTTTAACTTTATTATTATTATTGGTTTAATAATATTATAGATTTTTGTCCAGAAGGACAAAATTATCAAAAAATCGGGATAGAAGGACACTGTAATTTAATCAGGATAAAAGTAACAATTATGAAGTAATAAATATGAAGTAACAAATGTGGAATAAAGTAAATATGAAGTAACAATTGTGAAACACAAAGTAACATTAACACGTGAAGTAACAATTTTAAAGTAACAATTGTGATTTTTGTCCTTTATAATCATGAAAATGTTACTTTTGTCTTCCAGACCCATTTATTAATTTTTTTTGTCCTTGTGGCCCCTTCCCCCATAATATTATACCTTTATTTTTTGAGGAAAAATATTATACCTTTTTTATCTCCTTACAATGCTTCAACTATTAATTTCAGGTGTTGCTTTAATTTAAATGGCTTGGTGGATGCACACAAGATAACACGGTCGTTGTTTCATTTACGTTTTATTGTGAAAACATATGAGCAAGATAACACATTTCATCTTTATTTTTTTTATCGCCGCTTAATGATTGCAGCGTGTCACATGTTTCCTTACTTAGATCTCATTGTACGATCGGAGGACTAATTTTCTTCTTATTTTAATAGAATTTAACTATCTTGTTCGTTGTGCTATCTTTTTTTTTTTCTATAATTTAAACGTCCTGGGCATGTGCACGGGTTATTAGCTAGTATATATCTATATATGTAGAGGTTGAAATCAATTTTTGAATTATGCAATGTCGAATTTTCGAATAGAGTGTAATGAAACCAAAGTCAACCTATCTTCGGAGCACTACGGTGAAATTCGACTTCGTCAGAATTGAATTTATGCACAAAATTCGACTTTGTAAAGTCGAAATTTGATTTCATCAGAATCGAATTTATGCATAAAATTCAACTCTTCAAAGTCGATTTTTTTTGAAATGTAGTGGTCGAGTAGATGGTTAAGCATAAAATTCAACTCTGCAAAATCGAATTTTTTCTGAAATGTAGTGGTTGAATAGATCGCCGATGCCATTAACGATGTGAGTATATATTATTACATCCGTTCCAAAATGTAATTTCATTTAGCTTTTTGAATTTGTCTAATAATATAAGTTCATTTAGAATAACAATGGATCCGAGAGTTTCGCCGTTTGAAGCGCCGGGCGACCACCGGGCCAGGCCGAGTCAGAAAGGCTTTGATAACTCAAGTGTGTTACTAAATTTTTCTTCATTTTGCCCGTATTTTATTATACATTCACATACTCTATAACTATTAGATTAATGAGCTGAAAGAGTACTTTACAACTATTAAATAAATGAGCTGAAAGAGTATTCTAGACTTTCACCATCAAAATTAATGACCGATACGTAACAAGATTTTTAATCTATGTAAAAAAGTTTAAACAGATTTATATTTTGGGACGAATGCAGTACAAATGATGGATTACAATGTGAAGATTAATAGTATTTTCTCCGTCCCGCAATATAAGTTCTTTTAACTTTTTGTGGTGTCTCAAAATACAAGACCTTCTCATATTTCAATACAATATTAAATGCATTTTTTTTTAACTTTCACACTAAACAATACAATATATAAGTTACTTTAAAAAAAATAATTTTTCTTAATGTGTAAAAAAATTAAAAAACTTATATCGTAAGACGGGGAAGTACTTTTTTTATTTTTTTTAAAAGAATAAACACCGTAGTTCTATAGCACACTATAAACCTCGTCGATTATAAGTACCACACACGTCTCGTTGGCGTTACTGGGGCGCGCTATAAATATGGTGCTCCTCAGTCTTCCTCAACCTTGTTCCTTGTCGAAAATTCGTGTTTGTTTTATGTGTTGATTTATCGGTGTGCGAACTCAACTGTCAGCAGACACTTCAATTAGCCGGGTGCTAAAAATTCCAATGTCGGTTGGGGATCAGGGCTCTGATTCTCATCCTGATGATGGTGACGAAGACGATGAATACGTATACGAAGAAGTCGAAGAAGAGATTGAAGTCGAAGAGGAAGTTGAAGTAGAAGAATCGGAAGAATTTGAAGAAGTAGAAGAATCGGAAGAAGTTGACGATGTGGACGAAAATGGAGACCTAATCGAAGACTCATCTGAAATGAAAAAAATTGATAATCAAAATGGTTCGTTTATTTTTGTTTAGATAACGATCTTGATAATTGTTATTCCTGTAATACGTTTATTTTGGATATGTGTCAGCTTTTGTACTAAATTTCTGCTTCGAAATGGTCAATGTATAATTGTGAAGCAGAAGAAGAATTGGAGAGAGATGATAACCATGATAAAAATGGAAATCTAATCAAAGACTCATCTTATGTTGATAAAGTAGATCATCTAAACGGTAAGTCCACCTCACTTTTAGTAACGACGTTGGCATTTTTATTTTTATTTTTTACAAACAATTTTTGTTAGGTTGCACATCAGCTTTAGTACTAAGTTTCTGTTTTGAATGCCGAATTGATAACTATGAAGCGGAAGAAGCGGAATCGGAAGCGGAAGAAGAAGAAGAAACAGAAGAAGAATTAGAAGAAGAAGAATGGGAAGAAGTTGATGATGAGGAACAAAATGGAGATCTCGTCAATGAGTTGACTTCTGTGAATGAAATCAATGACCAAAATGGTTTGTCAGATTACTTTCCATTACAAATTTCAACCTTTTTTAGTGTCTTGTTTTACAATTTGTGTGGGCTTAGGCATTACTTTCTGATTTAAAGTGCTAAATTGAAAATTTCTAATCGTGAAGGGGAAATGGAGGAGGAAGTGGAGGAGGAAGTGGAAGAGGAAGTGGAGGAGGAAGTGGAAGAGGAAGTGGAAGAAGAAGCCGAGGAGGAAGAGGAAGAAGAAGCCGAAGAGGAAGTGGAGGAGGAAGCCGAAGAGGAAGTGGGAACAAAAGCCGAAGGGGAAATGGAAATGGAGGAGGAAGCAGAAAAGGAAGGGGAGGTGGAAGGGAAGGAGGAAGTGGAGCAGGAAGCCGAAGAGGAAGTGGGAGCAAAAGCCAAAGAGGAAATGGAGGAGGAAGCAGAAAAGGAAGTGGAAGAGGAAGTGGAGGAGGAAGTGGAAGAGGAAGTGGAGGAGGAAGTGGAAATGGAATTCGAAGCACAAGATGTGGACTGTGATGACAGCATTAAGGAATTAATCAAAGAATTAACTCCTGTGAATCAAATAGATCATCAAAAAGGTCAGTAATTCTTCAATATATTTTTCCCTACCTTTATGTTATGTTATTGCTAATTTTATCCCTTTACAAGTATCAAACTTGGGAATTCCATTTCATCTTTTGCTCTGTTTTTTGATTAGCCTGTTTTCATTATATTACACTTTAAGTAATTTTCACTACAATCACATCATTTTCATATTTATGGAAAAGCATGGAACTTAATATTGATAAGCTGCATGTGAAGGTGGAACATGTTTGTGTCGGTTATATTATCCATCTCATTTGATTGCTCTTTGTCTAAGATTTCCTTACAAGTGCTATTGCAAATTTCCTTGTGTACAGTAAACATAGTCATGCAAAGGGATGCATTGTCTTATTCAATGACAAAAGTCGTGTTCTCGTATAAGTTGTAGAACAAGTCTTGTTTCAAAACCAAACCGCGACACGGCTAGCTGTTCACTCTGAAGCTTAAAGTTCCCAATTAGTTTGTGTTAGGCGACCCGTATGAATTTACATAAGTGATTCTTAATTCAGAAAGCTGCATTACTTAGAATCATATGATTTGGGTTCTACAACCTTTATTTGTGCTTTTAAGATCATTTGCTTTCTCAACACGCCGTCCCTCTATTTCCCAATCTCTTCTTTGCTTTGTAGTTTGAAAACATCCTTTTTTGATTTGGTTGTAGAATTCATTCAGAAAATTAGATCAATAGATCCATTTTGGAGTTTGATAGTCACTTTGAGAATTGTGGGAGCTACGGGTGAAACCACCTTGATTTGTTCTTAAGGGTGATCTCGTAAGGTGTCACAAATGGATAAAAGCTTTTGTATGGTTTCAAGCACTCCCATCAGGTTTCATATGGGATATGTATGTTGGTATCAATATTCAATATCCTCCATCACCAAACCGGTTCATACAATACATGTCCTCTTTTCATAATGGATCTTTTAATCGCCTAGCGCCACACATGGAATCAACTTCGATCTAAATACATCTATCGACATGGATTCATCATCCAGCTTTGATCTCAAAGATTGCCGGACTCTTTTCATGAGTGCAGTCTCCTAAGGGATGGCTGTTATGTCTAAATACATAACCTTCTGTCATACCTTTTTAAGGACATCATATACAATATTTTCAGCCTAAGCACTCAAATGCTTGCATGAAGTATGACCAATGGCTACTTTGAGCTGTGCTGGTGATAATAATTACTAGAAAAGTAGTGAGGCGACGGTGCTGGCATTGTGCTACTTGGTGGGGATTTTGGGCGCACAGAAGTTTTGACAGTTTGAATTGTGATTAGGCCATCATGAAAATGACCAAACGATGGGGTAGTTGAGTTGATTTTGTCCTTGCTGTTATCATTAACATTGCTATTTTGTTCATAAGGAGAAGATGAAATTGGGGTGGTATTAGGTGGCTTCTCGTGATAAGGTTGTTGACTGCTTGATACTGGTAGTGGTTTTTCTGATAACTTGGTTTTGGATGTCTCTTGGATGAATCATGTGGTAGTGGTAAGGATGGCAATTGGACCCCGACCCATTCAATACCAACAGGTGAGTCACGCTGATGGGGCAAGAATTGCGAGCTGGGGAGGTTTTTTTATCCTCGTAACCAAACAGGAAGGCATGAGGCTCTATGCCTGGATGATTTAATATTGAAAGTCAAATTACATATCATGTTGGTGTCAATGTGTCATTACAACAGACTCATCTGTGCTATTTACCCTTCATAGAAAAGCCTCTAACGGCTAGAAAGTACAAACAGCCCACTAACAAAGGCAAATAGCACTAGATTAAGACTAATAAAGGACTAATAACACAATCTAACATCATCTTTCAACAATATCATTGCGCTAGAGGTGATTTGGTTGTGGGATTTGTTTGGCCATTCTTCATATGTTGATAAGTCACATTAATGCACACACTTGTGAACATGGGCGGGAATGGGAGCCAATGTGGATGTAAATAGGAGGATTTGTTAAAGTTTGAGAAATTTAATAAGTGATATGCAAGTGGATCAATTTGAATGCGAGTGTGAGGATTCATGCGGCGTGAATACGTATTTAGAAGAATTATGCAATTTAGGTTGGAGGCAACTTATGGATGTCGTTTGAAGATGTAGTGTGGCAGGCGATGGTTTTGCTTTAGCGATGAAGGCCTCTATGGTTGAAAAAGCTGCTCTTTTTTTGATGTAGGAAAATGATTTGAACTTCTTAAGAGATGAGAAGTTAATAATGGTATTTGTCTACCTAAAAATTGGATTTCGCAGTGAGTTTTTATATGTCAAGTAATATTTCATTTGTGATATCCAGCATTGCAACAAAGAGAAAAGTATGGGTTTTTATATGTATGGTGGTTATGTGTAAATTTGCAATGATATCTTCACACTATTCGAATTAAACATAATTTTTAGATGATATTGCTTTAGCGATGTTCTGTTCTGTTTCTACCAAAACCGATGCCACTCAAGATTTTGTAAACAGAACAGCCTGAAAAAAATGTGATATGAAAATTGCATTACACACACACACACACACACACACACACACACATATATATATATATATATATATATATATATATATATATATATATATATATATATATATTTAAACGTATTTCTGACAAAACCAGTTATGATTCTAGTTGCTTCATATTTATTTTTCCGTTACTGCTATATATGATCACTGAACTACGTGATAAGCATTTTGTAGTTCATGTTTTGCTTACATCCGGAATGTTGATTTGTTGTTTTTGCTTTATGGAAAATTTTGACTGCCTCACTTGTTTTCCCATAACATTTTTTTCGGTTACTGATTATACTTGATGGGCTATTTTTGTAAGTGCTATGGATGTAACCACCAAAAAGAAAATATCATTGACGAAACTTATTCTTGCTGGTTTAAGTTTTTTAATTTTGGTTATCAATTAGGATATTTTAAGGTAAAAAAAATCTGTAGATGACCCCGGAACTATACTGAATGTAAAATTTCATATACGCAACCATCAACAGCACCAAGCCTTATTCTCTATGGATAGGGTTTGCTATCTTGATTTCTTGTTTGTTTCCATCGTGTTTTATCATAGACTTCTCTTGTTCCAAAGTGCGAAGAAGCTGTAATTTTTCGAATCTTTGCTGCGGAGTGGAAAAATTATACGCCCTCAGGTTGTTGCATCATAACGACTTACTTCAACTTTGACTCTATTTAGTTTTTTACAATTTCAAAGAATCAATCTCGGATACATTTTGTGTATGAGAAAGATTACCATATAGAACACAATATTTCTCCGCCGATTCCTTTTAGTCTAGCCTCTCAGTCGGTCATTGTACCCCGAGTATGATTTTTCATAGTCACCATCCAAGTTGTGTTTCGTCTTTTTTCTGTTCCTTAACAAGTGTCACTTCTGTCCGTCACCTCGCATGACAGGTGCACCTAATTGTGACATCTATAAATGACCGTTCCATTATTAACGTAATAGACCAAGCTTTTTTTGTTATATAACCACATATGCGTGTTAACATTTCCATTTTCGCTGTTTCATCTCCTCTTCATGTTCATACTTTAAGTCCTATATTCAAACCCATAAAGCAATGTTGGACTCATGGCCCATCTAGTAAAGCTAGTTTCATGCAAGATTTCGGGAACCTTGCTATCCATAAAAGACTTGATACGCTTATCCACATTAAGTACCCTGCCTGAATTTATGAATGACTGTCACTATTTGTTCCTCGATTCCTTTGCAACGTTGATCCTAGACACATAAGATTCACGTTAGTTGGAAATTAGCACTCTGCGATATTCACAATTGGTATACCTCTTGTCGTTTAATTGCTAAACTTGAACACTATATACTTCGATTTGTTTTATTCAGCTTGAAGCCTTTTGTCTCTAATAAAACTTGCCGATTCGAGTTTTACATTTACCTCTTTATCTTGTGCACAAATCTGTGCAATCAACATATACCATGGACTTTTTAGTTTATATATGATCAATGCAAAAAGTTATCAACTTAGTTGATGCTTGTCGTGAGTGCAGTGCAATAGAAATTTTGAATTTAACATGCTTAGATTCTTACACATTGTCACGTCCTTGGTTGCGTTGGAATTTGGAAGGTGTCGCATCACATATCTGATGCACACCATTACGGATTTGCCAAGCATAGTTGTTAAGGCGAAAAGCAAAAGTGGGCGTTTTAGCGCCTGTACGCTCAAGCGCCATAAGAGCACCGCTTAACTATTATGGGCGACACAATGCACAAAATATGCTATTTTGTATAAAAACCAGCTTGAAAAATATTAAATCACATCAAACACTACACTTGTTTAATAAAACAATCAAATCAACCATTTATACAGTTCACTCAAAATAGAAATATATAAAATATTTCATTTGTACAGTTCATGTATACAATATATAGGATATGATTTCTGAATGACATATAAAAATAGAAAAAAGATAGAATTGGTGAAGAACAGAAGAAGGACGAGGGGACAAGAAGAGAATGAGATTATGAGAGGAGAGAAAGAGAGGAGAAGACAAGGAAAGCAACCCGTTTCAAATCAATTGGCTGAAGATTGGACTACGTAAATAGGTATATACATTTTACTTCCTGCTAGAAAAAAAGCGCCGCTTAAACCACGCTTTTAGCCTTGAAAAAAAGCAGCCTAAGCTGTTGCTTAATTCAAATCACTGCCCAGCTTCTCCTCGAAGCGCTGATGCATTGCCAAGCTCTTAAGTGGCGCTTAAGCAATGCTTTAACAACTATGTTTCCTAGGATACAGCTGATTCACCACTAGATATGCACCAGGTCAAGCCTATAATTCTCCGAAGTTGAGATTTGCCCAACAGCTATGAGTCTCTGAGACTGAATACAAATATTCTTATTGAACATGCTTAAATCGCAGACACAGTTAAATCTGCAGCATTTCTCGTACGATTTGTGTGCTTTTATCTAGATCCCAATTTCAAGCAACATAGGTAATCAAATTCAACTATTCCATGACATACCTCTTGATTAACTTCATCTCTCTTTTTGCTAGCAAGCGACAATGGTAAAATTCTAAGGCCAAGGTGAATGCATCTCTCTTTTTTAGCAAGCGGCTATGGTAAATTTCTCTGCCAAAGCCAATGTGTATTTCACCGTTTGGCTTTATTGATGTTTCATAGAGGATGCAAGAAAAACTTATGGATTTGTTTGGTTGGTGGTTGTATAGATAGGGTGAGGCCTGCTGTGTAGGGCAAAAGTTGGATCAATCCCACAATCAATACCTACCTACCTATATCGGGTTCAACCCTTATAGGCCAAAAGTTGTTGGTTGTCTTTTTCAACCCGTTCAAGCATCCATCACAAAAATGTCACGAAAATATAACACAAGTAACCGTAAAGGAAATATCCTTCCCACAATCAATACCTACCTACTTATATCGGGTTCGAGGGTTTCACAAAAATCTTAATATCAATCTTCTAAGTCCAAGAGGCAAATAGGGCAAATATTGCCAACTCTTAGCCAATTGTTAAAATAGTTTTCATGAAAAGTATGCCCACATTTTGACTGTGTAGTTTCACTACTGTTTGAATTATCTCTGTGCACACGAGGGGAATTTCTCAACAAACTCATCCATAGATCTGAGGAGCCAGAGGAGTTGGAAGTGCCGACGAACGAGGCTAAGCTTCAGCGAGCCAACAAGCAAACTCCTCACGGGGCAATAGAGCTGGAGGCACCGACGAACGGGGGTTGACCGCTTCAGGATCCTTAGTAGCTGGAGGTGGTACCGACAAAGTGGGGATCGGTTGAGCTGGATCTTTATTGATGACTTATGGAAACCATCCTAGGTAGTACTTGTTTGTTACGATTGTTAGGTGCATTCACGATTTTGTCCCCGCACTCGGAGATACGATGTAACCTAAACGATTGTTGGTGAACTGGCACTCCCATCGAGGTTGGTTTGCTAGACACGTGATCCCATGTTTAGCTGTCTTGCTCTGCTCTTCTGTTTGATATTTGGAAGTGTTGAAATTATGAGCCTAATTGTGCCCTTGTTAGTCTGTAATTATGCTTAGTTTAGCTCCTTTTAGTCTAAGGCTGTTTTTTTGGGTTTCAGTCAGTTTTTACTGTACTGTTCAGGACCGTTGCCCTGTTCTTCTAGCCATTTGGCTGCTTTATCTCGGACAATCTTAGTCCTATAAGAAGATTTATCTTGTAATAAGTCAAGGACATATTGGAATAATAAGAATCTCTCTTTCTCTCTTATTTTTCCTCTCTTAATTCCTACAGAAAGACAGCTATCTTGATAAATTAGGATTATTCATGTTTGTAATAATAGGGCAATGAAAATACTGGGTTTGTTGAAGGTAAGTAAAAGAAAGAGAAAAAACACGGAAAAAATGGCAATTTCGCGATACGGTGAAGAAGATGGACAGTTAATGGACAAAATTGCCCCTTTCTCCAATGCATAAGAGGCATTCTTCAACAAACACCTCCACTGATTATGAGGAGCTGGAAGTGTCGAAAGTGTTGACGAACGAGGGAAAGCTTCATCGAGCCAACAAGAAAACTCTTCACGCGGCAATATAGCTAAAGGCACTGTCAAACGAAGGTTGACCGCTTCAGGATCCTCATTCAGCCCTTAAACTACTTTTTTTTGAATAATTTGGCCCTTAACGTTTGAGCCCTTCCGGTCGATGTAGAAGAAATATGCCTCGGAATATTCATTTTCAAGCCAATTATCAGTTATTCTTTGAGGGTAAAAATGTCGGTATATCTTTCATCTTCTCCTAATACACCTTTTCACCGCCTCAAGTCCATCCATCACCAACCTCACCTTCCTTTGCATAATCGGAATTCCATTACATGATACTAATCGACAGTGTTGCCAACTATCTCGGAAATCCATCCACAAAAAAATTGCATCATCTTTCATTTCAACCACCGAGCTCCTGCATCTCTAAACAACCCCACCCAAAAAAACGAATTAAAAAAGCAGCTCCAGCAGAAATTCTTCAAAAAAATGGCTGAATTTTTTGCCCTTGGAGACAATTTTATTTGTTTCATAAAAAACTGGTGACTAAAATTCTCTTCGATGAAGAACACTGCATCTTTAAGCTGTAATTTAGAGATTTTTATTTATAATTTTTCTGATTCTATCGTAATCCGGAAGATTCTAGGACAATATCTCAAGTGTCATTGAGAAAACATTCTCTGAATTTGATAATTGGTGAAACCTTTTATTGTGTTAAAATTCATTCCTCTGCAATTCTTCTTCTTGGTGCTCCTTTAAATTGCCTTTGGAATATTGCAAAACAGCACGTAGATTACGTGTCATATGAGTGGGACTTTCTCTGTAAGAAAGAATATGTTTGATTTTGATATGTCGATGATTCTAATCCAAAATTTGGACTATGCTCATCTTGTGGTTGGACATGTTTCGGATCCATACTTTCAGCGAAGTCTTGACAGATTGGGAAGGGGGGTTAAGAGATGAAAGAAATTAAGGTAGAGAAGAAGGATTGAATATGGTGGGTTTTAGAGAATGGGTGAAAGATTGGTTTAGATTTGGTGGATTTTGAAGCATGTAATTCGGTGGTTATGTTAGATTGTCGGGGTTTTCCACATTAGTGACAAAAGGGAACAGAAAATGGGGAGAAAGAAGAGTAAATGTACAAAATTACCCTTCATCCGGTGGTAAAACGGTCGGAAGGGCTCAAACGTTGCGTTTTTAATAGTTTAAGGGTCAAATTGTTAAGGAAAAAAGTTTAAGGGCTGAAATATTACGATCTAAATAGTTTAGGGGCTCCCAGTGTTTTTCGGCCTTTTTTATTTTATAATTTTACAGTAGCATATGTTTTCAATATTTGCACGTATCCTTTATACTCGTATCCGTTATACTCATATCCTATATTTTTCATAAATGCCTACACACTGTCATATTTGTATTTGCACCCATGCAACGGACTACATTTTCAATTTTATAAATGTGTTTGATGGTATTCCTTATACTCAAGCGTAAAAGCTTTCTTTTCAAGAACAGTTAACAAAATGTCGAGGAACTTCATATGCCTTTTTTAGGCCAATGAACACTATATGCAAGTCTTGTTGGCCTAACATATTGCTATTATTCTTATTAGGAGGTGTATAATTTCTATGGGTGACCCTGTCCGACATAAATCCAAGTCTAGTTTTAAGGAACAACAATAACTCTTCTAACCCCTTCCTAAAGTTCCACTCTATTACTCTGTAACTTCAATCTTGTGCACCTCTGTATTTATATAAAGGTACTAAAAGTTATCCTCCAGTGCTCATGCATTTTCTCAGTCTTCAAAATTACATTGAAATTTTTCATGAACCATTTTATGCAGGCTTTCACAAACATTTTCATGCTTTGATTAGAGAATATCCTTGGGGGACAACCACATTTATTTTTCTTCATCTTTGTAAAAGCATCTTCCTTTCAGACAGTTGGATTCTTCAAATTCACTTTAGAATTTGGACCTATGTATAATACCATTATAGACTTACTGTTGCATCATTGAAGAGTTTGTAAAAATATGTTCTTCATCCATTCTTAATGACTATCATGTATCAAAATTTACGAACTTCATCTTTAATACATTTGATTGGGTTCAAATCTCTCGTATTCCTAGATATAGCTCTTGTGATTTTATCTTTTGCGTCCAACTTTTGATAAAATTCATTAACTCCCTTTGTTTTCAAATCATGTACGGGTCAACTTACATCTTAAACAGTCCTGACATACAGGAAGTTCTGTACCATTGGGGAATTTTCTTCTAGTAATTGGTGGTTTGTTTGAATCGCGTGGAGAGGTTAGGCAGATGTCTAGTACACTTAACCATGGGGAACATGACCTGATTGTAAGCCAAAATATGTTTTTTTTTTGTGCCCCGTGTTTGTTATTAGCCTTGCAATGGTATGTACATTGATGTATTATAATAGTGCTCCTGTTTTTTGACATGTACAATGACTGTGAATGTACATAGATAGGAAAATGCTTTACGTTGATTCGGCTGGTTCTTCTAGCAATAGGGCTCCATCACTCGATTTTCTGTGTTTGTGGAGTTAATTTGTATCATGAAAGAGTAAGTAACAATATTTTGTGGTTAATGCCGGATCCAAAGTAAATGGCCCAAGTGACATTTCAATGGATATGGAGCAGGCAGACGTTGGAAGATCTTAGAATGACGGAGCATAAGACAAAGTATGTTGAAGTGGATTGTCATGGGTTCCATTTTTATGAGCATAATACACATATTCAAGTTTTTCATTATGTGAAAGTAAGGTTGAAAGAGGTATCGATTTCATCAATTTGTGTCAAGACAGGACAAACAACTGTTATACTTCGGACTTTCTGTTGGGACCTTAATGAATTTCCCTTGTTCAATGTATGAATTAGATATTGATGCTCAATTGTGAGGAGCGGGGCTTGTATCATTTGTATATATAAGGATTTATTTGTTATTGGAACTGGTGTAGATAGCATGTGCGTATCCTAACTATGTTTAAGGTATTCATTCGTCTCATTTAGTCAAATCTAATATTTACCATGTCTAGAATGAGTTTTGTTAGGGAGAGATGGTTAGCTTACTTCTTGTCTTTCATTGATTCTCCTTGTAGATGCTAGCCAAGTTTCAGAGTGTCACGGACATGCAGATGACTCTGGATTAAGTGCTGTCCTTCAACGAAATTCAGTGGCAGAGGAAAACGCTGTTGAGAGCTATGCTGGAAATTATGGAATTGGTGATTCTGTAGAGGCTAGACAAAAAGGAGACCCACAATTTTACGGTGAGATATCAATTACTCTTGGAGGAGAGTTCATGTCTTGAATGATGTTTCCATAGCATGCCTTGCTTCTGTTTTCTGCTGTAGAAACTGCGTAATTATAACTCAGTTACCATTGCAGGAAAAGTAATCGCCAAAGAATTTGGTGGTGGGACGTCTTTGGATGACAATTGGAGAACTAGTAAGAATAATGGAGTTATTGGTGAACTGAATTCCGGTACATCAATTATTGATGCTTCGTCTAAGGCGGCTAATAGTGATTTGTTATGTGAGAAAGAGTCTAATCAAAGAGCCGAGGAGGAGGATCAAAAGCAAGTAGCTCCAAGGTATAGATAATATACATCCATGACAAACTGAAACTTTTCTGCTTAAGAAGAAAGTTTCCCTCGTGGAAAATTGTAAGTTTATCTTTTCATTTTTTTTACTTTTGCGTCCCTTTTCTTCAGGACGAGGCTTAGAAGTTTGACTCCTGATGAATATAGTGATGGGAGTAAACGGCAACAGTTTTCTGCGATTTTTTCGCAAAAGGCTGGTGTATCAAAGGGACTTCTTGTAAATTCCTGCATGTAAGAGACCATGCAATCATTAGACAGCCCAGTGAGGGAATCATACATGTTGAAGAGAAGAAAAGCGAGCTGCTAGAGGATGAAGGTACTGTTATGCATTTTGATGCTGTATGAAAATCATGTCTTTTGTGAGGTGCAATTAATCTTTTAGACGTACAGTTTCAAGGATAATATTGAGATCATATGCTTTACATTTTTTTTGCTGATCATGCAGTCTCGTCGATAAATAACAACCATCAATCCAAAGGTGGAGAGACCCCCAAAGAGAAAAGTGAGATGCACAAGGTGTCACTTGACAGAGATGGGTGCTCCATGGAAAAAGGTAAAAGTTCTTCCAAAGGAGAAATCGAGAAGGAGGATCAGTGCCAGTACCCCTTGCCAGGGGATAGAGGCAGCCTATTTGATGGGACGCACTCTAGCGGTTCTCTCAAATCTATGGAGGTTTCTGAGAGCAGAAGGATTTCTTCTGACATGAGAAATTTAGAGGACACGGCATGTAAGAAAGGGTATGTGCCCGATACTCAGAACTCTTCAGCCTCAAACACTCTCAGTTATAAGCAACCATTGCCTTTTGGATGCTCAATTGGTAATACGGATGTTGTTAGCCCACAGAAAATGTGGGAACGTTATAAAGAAAATAATGTTTCAAGATTAAGTTACCTAAAAAGAAGTTCTTCTCCTTTATTTGTCGGCGAATCTGATGGACCCTCAAAATCTAAATTTTTAGTCGACTCACAGAGGTTGGCGGAGCTTCGAAGCAAGATGCCTTACAATTGGGTCCCCTCTGTACCTTTTCGCCCCTCATTTGTCATTACTCAGAGATTATTGTCTACTTTAAATATTTACGACCCTATTCGCGATAGCATTGATCAAACCGGATCAGATTCTATGCTTGGAAGAAAAGCATGCAAGAAAGCTGATCTAGTTCAGGAGGAGGGAATGCCAGAATTAGACTGTAGTTCTAGCAAGTATCCGGAATCTGGTCAAAGCTCCCATGGAAAATTTGCTACAAAGGTCACTTCTGGAAAGGATGAACTTGTGCTAGATGAAGAAGGAATGGACACTGCAGATAACACTAATTGGAAAGACAGATACATCTCAAAGGAAGAAAAGGTGCTTAACACTGATAAAACGAGTAACGATAGAGGGAGACAAGGTGAAGGATTTGAATATAATTCTGAAGCTAAGATAGACAAAGGTGCACAACGAAAAGAAGCTGATGCTGATCTGAGAGTAGACGGATCTATCTTCAAGGAATCAAGAGTGTACAAAAATTTTCATGCTGCCCTTGTAGAATTTATTAAAGATTTGTTGCGGCCAGCATGGCACGGGGGTCATCTGAGCAAAGATGCTTACAAGGGAATAGTCAAGAAAGTAGCTGAGAAAGTTTTGTCCACCTTACAGCCTCATCAATTTCCAAGCACTTCTGAATCAGTTGAGCACTACCTTGCTTTATCACAGTCCAAACTTGCAAAGCTAGTTGAGGTGAGTGTTTTGACTTACATAGCTATATTTATGAAGATATATATATATATATATGGATTTGGTTCAAAGGCTTTTTTTGAATGGTAGTTAACATATCAAGTCATATTAATTGCAGGGATATGTTGACAGGCATCGGAAACCTTGACCCCCACCCTGTGATCCGATTAACATTTGATGCATGAGACAGGTGGTGATACAATGAGGTAAAGGAAATCATGGGGTTTGTTAGGATATGAAACTATATTTATCCTGTCCCTATTTACTTGAAGTTGGTGAATCCAATTGACTGAAAGCGGTCTCTGATTCTTTGAAGGACGTGTCGTTCTTTTTCTCATTATAGATTGTAGTTGTGCAAGTTCCTTTAGATGTGAAGTGCAAGATATTCCTGCAATGTATAGAATCTTGGTCACAGTCCTAAACTTGTGTTTCTCAATCTGCTAGAATTGTCTTGTTGTCTGTAGTCATAGATTACTTGCTACGTAGTGCACGTTAAGCAATTTAGCTGTTTTTTTTTTTTTTTTTTTTTTTTTTTTTTTTTTTTTTAAATTTTAAATAAGAATAATGAAGACAAACCATGTATATAACTGACTTCTTTTCCACAACTATCATTTATTATTGACCGTTGATCAATAAGTGGTTTTCGATGATAATCGACGGTGGTAGTTTGATGATTGTGGAAAAATTGTGCCTCTCGGAAAATGCTATGGGTAAGACTATTTCATCTAGGTACCTTTAAGGTACCATTTTTTGTATGAAACAGTAGAAGTTTTAGTACATGATCATTAGATGTATTATGAACGAAATTTCTTGAGCGAGCATCATTTTAACAAGAGATGTGCATTTGAGCAATGCTACTGCCACAATTAAATTGACATAAATTATTTTTAAACATTTTTATCATGATGTATGATATATGGATTGATTTAGATCCCATAAGTGTCGCCTACAATTAAATTGACATAACTTATTTTTAAACATTTTATCATGATGGATTGATTTAGATCCCAAAGTGTCGCTGATGTAAATGTAATGTCTGTATCATTCATTGTGTCAAAATTGTTGTGGTACGTAGTAGTACTTTGTTGTGTCAATTTTTTAATAATGATATGTAACACAAATTTCTTTCTTTTTTTGAAGCAACTTTATTTTATTTTATTAAAGGATGAAATAAAGAGCTACAAAGCATTCGCCATATCCCGCCCGCCCCAAGTTTACGTGATAGAACGCATGCGCATGACGCCTCCTTAAACCTATGTGTGGCAAACCCGGTGTAGGAAAATCCACCACATAGGGAAGAGTATTCGCTCATGCATTCCCGAAAAAACCCCTACTCCAAAAATAAATACATCAGTGGAAATCCGCATAAAATAAATGGTGGTTCTCTGTCTTCTGTCTTTCAAATTGGAAGTGAAAGAAGATTGTCGTTCTCCCCGCCGTGGCCTCGTGTGAGCTTTCTTCGATCTTTGCATCCTCTTGGAAGTGAAATTCTGACATGACCGGTACGTAAAGTGGTCAGCAACAGCCGAGGTAGAAGCCGTACCAATCATATAAGGGAGTGTATCAAACAGCAGAAGTAACATGAGCACAAAGAGAGATCTTAAAAGTAACAAAAACACCTGGATTGCACCCCTAGCAAAACGGTAGGGGTGCGTCCAAAGGCTAACGTGGTCCTCAAAGCCGAATGCAGAGATGAACCGCATGCAAGCTACGCGTTGATAATCTATCTGCAAGAAAAACACAGGGGGAGTACAAAAACCAGCAAGCAACCTCCAGGCCACAATAGAGAAATGGAACAAAAACACCTGAATTGCACCCCAACCACCGCATGCAAGCTACGCGTTGATAATCTATCTGCAAGAAAAACACAGGGGGAGTACAAAAACCAGCAAGCAACCTCCAGGCCACAATAGAGAAATGGAACAAAAACACCTGAATTGCACCCCAACCAAAGATGGAGGGGTGCATGTAACACAAATTTCTTTATCCTACAATTTAAATTAAACATTGTACAAACAAATTATGATTTTTCCATCAAATTACCTAATAAATAAATGTGTATCATGTAAAACAAAAAAACACATTTTAAGGTATGAAGCCCCAAAAATTTTAGACCTACCATTTGGAAAACCGTAACGCTCATGTCCCGGATACCGAGTCCGCATCCGGGAAAAATAAACGTTCGACACGTGATATTTAGAGTAAATCCTAAACACCACATAATTCTCATGTCATATCAGAAAGCGTTGAATAAAAGAAATCAACAAGAGACGTGGAAAACTGACCCGTAGGACTTTCGATTAAGAAACTCAATAAATTACAATTGTTGTCAAACTAAAATATAAATAACTACTAACATTTATTATAACCCTACTTGTCTGAAAAGAGGAAAACCACCGGAACTCAACGAACTACATGGCTTCTTTCCTAAGCTTGCTCTTCGTGCTCATCATCCAACTCGTTTTTAACATGCATTTCTTCTTATTCCAAATAAAGGAGTGAGCACCAGATGTTGCTCAGTAAGAAGAAATAAGATCAAAAGAGAGATTCATGCATGTGAGTTGCCTGGAGACATGCCATGAATCTACTTCATCCAGTTGACAAAACAGCTTGAAAGCCATTACTTGAAACATTTAATAGAACTACTGTTGGTCCCAGAGAAGGGTAAAACTATAGTCGGGGGGGGGGGGTGAATGACTATAGTGGAGTTTCAAAAACTTTTCTTGTGTTTAAAAGCTTTTGGGCAGCGGATAAGTCCCTTCTTACTGTGTTGGTTCAAAGTAGTTTGGACAATCACAGATATAGATTATAATCTAAGCAATTTAAATGAATGCAGTAAAGTAAATTGCAGAAAGTAAATTGACACAAGGCTTATAGTGGTTCAGGGTGGTGTAATCCCTTAATCCACTCTTCTCCAGTGATGATTTGAGGAATTCACTATTGTTTTCACAGATACAATAGTATGATTGTCCTTGACTTTCCAAGCTTCACAATCTACAAGACTATCACTCCTTGACTGCAACAGCTTCAGTGATTCAGTCTCTTTCACTGCTCCTTGAGATCAAATCCTTCAGCAGCTTATCACACGCACAACTCCTTCTTAGATGACTTCTGATTCAGTTGCTTCAGTTTATTGTGAATGAGATTCACAAACTTGATTGATCAATCTCAGTGCTGAATATGAAATTGTAGTTCTGTTGTCTGAGTTGATTTCTAGATAAATCCTTGTAAGTTCGGAGAGAAGGCTTTTCAAATTGACTGAGTTTCTGCTTAGTTTTCTTTCTCTTATTGTTGTTTTCATCTGTCTATCAATGCCTTCTATTTATAGCCTTGAGTATCCTTGATTTGAAATTCCGTCCTTTGGCTATATTTATGAGGGGAATAATCCTTGATTTTATTCTTGATTCCCCCTTAATTATATTCTCCTTGATTTCAGTGATCGGATTTTTTTCTTCAAGTGTATAGCAGAAAATCCGTCCTTGATTGATCCTCTATTGATTGTGCATTAAATGCATGATGCTCTGAATCTTCATCATATTTCAATTCTGTTTTGATAAGGATTACTTCGCCGTTCTTTGAACGGTCGAGTGATCCATCTGACTTTGCCGTTTAGATCTTCCTTCATTGTTTTTGCCTTCACTTTGCCGAAAGTCAGTTTACTCTGCCGATTCACTGTTTCCTTCATCACTTCAGTTTTAAGGAGAATCTTTGTACTTCACTGATCATTGATTTGGGTGAGATCAGTGTACACCATATTTGAACATTGAGTTTCATCACTTGTAACATACTTAGACTTATCCAAGGTCATCATAGACTTCCTTGATTATAAGTCATACCATTAAGTCTTCACTGCTTCTCTGCTGGTGCTTGGTTGGCTTCACTCTGCCGAATGTCTGTTTTACTTTGCCATCCTACCAACTAGTACAATACTTGTCTGACTTAACTTATACAATGTGTCAGACTCTAAGTAAAGACTTATACAGAGAATTCTAACTTATTTCTGGCTTGCTATAACAGCTAGTATGGCCATCATCAAAACCTACTAAAATGTTCCTAACAATTTCCCCCTTTTTGATGATGCCAAAACCCTCATAAGTCTGAACATAAGTAAGCCAAATTTTCATGATAATCAACAGAACAAAAATTCAACCATTTTATTCATCCATTCAAGGGTAATAAGTTCAAAAATTTATTCAAGTGTTACAAACTACATTTTGCTTAATTCAGCCTTGTACCTTTTGAACTTTGTAGTCTGAACCTCTTCAATGTCTTTCCAATCAATTTCTGGAAACTTTCACTTCCAGTATGCCATAGCAGTGTATTCTGATACTCCGTTGAATACTTTCTTGGCAAAGAGTCTATTGAAATCTGGCATGGTCTCATTTGCCCTAGGTTCTCCAAAGTACTTCTCAAGTCTCTCCCTAGCTTCAGCAATATGTGAGTCAGCAAACTTGAGACTTTTGTAGAGACTCCACTGCTCCTGTTTGTCCATTCTACCCATATGGTTGAAGAATTTCGCCATATAGTTGAAGTCTTCTTGTTGTTCAGTTGGCAAGTCTTCTGGTCCTTTTGCTGAAAGTGGTATGGCTAAACTTGGTTTGTTGTTGGATTGTTTTAGGAGTGCAAACTCTCTCTTGACATCATTGTAGAGTTTGGCCATATCAGTTCTCATCCTTTCATCCTGATAGCTTAACCAATCAGCCCATGCTTCATCTTGTGAGAGATGAGGATAAAGTCCTTCCTGTACTCTGAAGAATTCTCTTACATGGCCCAGTACATCTGCTTCATATTCTGCTTTGCTTTTGTGACCAGTGTACGTTCTGTGTCCACCAGTGTATCCGGAGCCGCTCGCCTCTGCTTTGGTGTTTCCTCTGGTGCTAAGTCTGTGTTGACTTGCTGATCCTCTTTGTTGACTAGATTCTTGCCTTTGCTGTTTGCCGGATCTGTCTCTGTCATCATCTCTTCTTTGCATAGGCAGATGAAATCTATTGCAGGGTTCATTTAGGGCTCTTTCTTTTTCTTCTCTAGCCATCCTTTGCAGTTCTTCTGCTTCATTTCTGTCCCTTGCTCTCAGTTGTTCTTCAGTGAAGTTTGGGGGTCTAATAGTTGATCCTTCAGGCTTATCCTGATTTCCCCCTTTTGGCAACATCATCCCTTTCTTTGGAATAAGATGCTATTTGTTGCCTCTGCCGTTCCAATCAGAGAGTCCAGCTTTGATTCGATGGATGTGAATCTGTAATCATGACTAGTCAGTTTCTCAGTGACACTGCGGAGTCTTGTTCCAAATGCCACTGCCATGGATTCATTTTCCTGAGAAATGTGTTGCCTGAGACCTGCAAGATTGTTTGTGATGTTAATGTTGAGTTATCTCATCATGTCTCATTGGCGTTGAACAACAATGTTTTGTGCCTCGATGTATTCAGCAATGGCCTCAAAATTCCGCTCAATAGAGTAGCTTTTGTCATTGAATGCCGAGGTCATTAATCTAAGATGCATGGCTTGCTGCTCTAGTTCTTCTGCCAGTAGATCTGCTGCTTTTTCAAAGGTTTCATTTGAGATACCAGTGGCCAGCTGAGAGAGTTTGTGCCGGATGTCGGTGGTTTCGGGTCTATTTCTTGTCATCTGTCTTGCTGCTGAGTCACATCTACACGGACATCTAAGTCTTCAAGAATTTGTGTAGATGTGTATGCTGGTGTGGCTTGAGCTGCTGTTCCCCCTTGCTCTGTGCTGGGAATTGTCTTGACTGGAGTGGCAGCAGCTGAGCCAGTGTCCACTATGTTTAAGCTGTCAGCCGGAGTTGCAGCAGATAGTGGTTGAGTGGTTGTCTTAGCTGGGGTTGTGGACTTGTGGGATGCATGTGACTGTAGGAATTTGCTTAGAAGAATGTCATCATCAATTGCGTCTAGTGTTGGAGTAACTTCTTCTCCTTGTTTGTTATGATAATCAACATGATGGTCATCATTATCATCGACATCCTAATCATCTCCACCATTTTGATCAGTGTTATCTTCATCATCTCTACCATCTTCTGAGTCATCATTGTCGCTATTAGAGATCTGGGGCAGTTTTGCCTTTGCTGCATCTTCCATGTCCCAGAGAGGAGATTCATCAAGTACACCAACTAGAGTGTTGATTCCCAGAAAATTGAAGAGCCATGCTTCCTCAGCAAGCATGCGTTCCGAATCTCGAATCTGATTTCTGGAATCGCCTTCTTTCCATTCAAGATATTCTGCAATTCGATCATCAATATCGTTTGCAGACAATTGTGTAGGTTCTTCTGGAGATTCTTCATCATCTCCAGTGTCTCCTATGATTTCCTTATTTAGAGGTTGTTCATCCTCACTTTCATTTTCTTCTCCATGTTGTTCTGCCTCAACATCAGTGTCCTCTTCTTCTTCTTCTTCATCGATTAATTTTCCAAAGTCTGACTTGTCCAAATTGCGTTGAACCTTTTGTTTCTTTCTTTGACCGGAGATATGAGTTGTTGTTTTCTTTCTTTTCCCTCCTCCTGCCTGTTTTTGCTGTTTAACATAGGTAAATATGACCTTAGATTTATGCAGTTTGTGAAGTTGTACAACAGGGACCTTGAGACATTGCATCAGATAGTGTAACTGAATCCCATATGACTTTTTCACCCAGAATTGTCCTTTCTTCGTCTTTCCTTCTGTTGTTCCCTTATTTGCTGCTTTAACTTCACCTTGAATTTGTTCTTTGAGTCTTAAAAAGAAGTATTTTGCCCAATTAAACTCCAGATTGTTGTAGATGATTCCCTTTAACCGCATTCTTATTTCTGTCATGGCATTATTTGCTCCCAACTTTCCTTCGATGGTTTTGCCAATTAGGGCACTGAATTCACTGAATGGCTTCTTTAAAGCGGATCTAAGACAATTGACTTTCTTAGATCCTGGGTTTGCCTGTTTGGCGATGGTTACCCAGAAATCATCCAGGTTTTGTGGTACCAAGGTTACTTTTGCTTGACCCTTATTTGAAAGTTTAAGATGTTTTCGGATTACTTTTCTGTAATCACTATGTCTTTGCCGTTGACAGATGCGACAATCTTATCTTCTTCCCATTCGTCACCTTCTTCTGCAAGGAGCCCAGAGACGTATTTTGCAGATTTCCAGAAAGAAATTAGACTTTCATAGCAGACGTCGGTTACTGGAGGATTGATAAATGTTGATAATTTTAGGTTTTTGCATCCGGCTGCTAGTCGTTTTGCTTCTTCATCATCTCCACAAAGCTTTAAGAAGTGTTCTTCTTGGAAAAATGATCCAGTGGCAATCGATTTTTCATACCCAGTTTCGGTGGTTGAGGAGGATGAAGCCATTGTTTGGAAGTTAGAAGAATTTTTTTTTGAGAGTGAAATGTGAATTTGCAGAGGAACGTATAATATGCAAGGGAGTGTAAAATTTTCTGAAAATCTCTAAGTACCATTTATATAGGGTGATTTGGGTAGTGTGAACGTGGTTTGAATATGGAAGGATTTTATGACATAATGGCGTGATTTTGTGTATGTAAATCGTGATATTCGAGTGAAGTGGGGGGAGTGGATTGAGATAAGTAATGATAGAGCCCGGGAATCGAGGCGTTTGTAATTCAAAAAGAATAATATAATTACCTCCATAATTATAAATTGATCTTCACGTGTGTAATCATCTTCAGGATAATCTTCCATAACTCCCTTATTCTCCACGTGTATAAAGGTTGATTATGTTCACACTTTAATTTACCTATGATTCCAATCTTTACTTCGGTGAAGTGCCTTTGCTGGTCACTTAGCCAGTGTAGTGACTTTTTCACTGAGACGTTTTATTTGATTGTTCCTAACAATCAGTGAAGTTAACTTCGTCGAGTACCAGTGCCTTACCTGCTACATTTCCTGTAATGGCAGAGGTTTGATCAGCAGATGAAGTCACTTAACCGATTACTCCAGTTAGCCGCTCTTTTGTACTTAGTCGATTTCAATCATTCCTAACTCAGTTCTCAGCATGCTGAATATTTCATGACTAAGTGGTTTAGTGAAGATGTCAGCCAGTTGATCTTCAGTGGGTATGTATTTTAGAATGACATCTTCTTTTTCAACATGATCTCTGATAAAGTGATGTCTCACATCAATGTGTTTTGTTCTTGAATGGAACACTGGATTTTCAGTGATTGATATTGCACTTGTGTTGTCACACATGATTGGAATTGTTTTCTCCTCCACTCCATAGTCCTTTAGCTGTTGTTCTCGATCCAAAGTACTTGTGCACAACAACCGCCCGTCGTTATATATTCGCCTTCGTTGTTGATGTAGATATGGAGTTTTGCTTTTTGCTAAACCATGAGACTAGTCTGCTGCCTAGCATTTGACAAGTTCTAGATGTGCTTTTTCTATCTATTTTGCATCCAGCATAGTCAGAGTCTGAATATGATATTAACTTGAATCCTCCATCTTTTGGATACCAAATTCCTACATTAATAGTGTTTTTCAAGTATTTGATTATTCTTTTGGCTGCTAGAAGATGTGATTCTTTTGGTTGAGCTTGAAATCTTGCACACACTCCTACTGCAAATGCTATATCAGGTCTGCTTGCAGTTAAATATAGTAGGGATCCAATGATTCCTCTATACATTTTTTGATCAACATCCTTTCCAGTTTCATCTTTTCCAAGAATGACTCTTGCACACATTGGTGTATCTGCTGTGCCACTTGTATCCATACCATACTTGTGTATTAAGTATTTTATATACTTGGCTTGATTGATGAAGATTCCATCCTTTATTTGCTTTACTTGAAGGCCAAGAAAATAATTCAGTTCTCCCATCATGCTCATCTGAAATTTGCTCTTCATCAGATTTGCAAATTTCTCACACAACTTTTCATCCTCTGATCCAAAGATGATGTCATCAACATAGATTTGTACTAGCAATGTGCTTGTTCCTTCCTCTAGTTTAAATAGAGTCTTATCTATAGTTCCTTTGTTGAATCCATTCTTGATCAGAAATTGTGATAGTGTTTCATACCAGGCTCTGGGTGCCTGTTTGAGTCCATAAAGAGCTTTCTTTAGTTTGTATACTTTGTCTTCCTTTCCTTTGAGTTGGAAACTAGGGGGTTGTTCCACATATACTTCTTCTTCCAAAAGTCCATTCAGAAACGCACTCTTGACATCCATTTGATAGACTTTGAAATCTTTGTGTGCAACAAAAGCTAGGAAAAGTCCGATTGCCTCCAATCTTGCTACTGGTGCAAATGTTTCATCATAATCTATTGCTTCTGCTTGAGAATAGCCTTTTGCAAATAGCCTTGCTTTGTTTCTGACAACAATTCCTTGCTTATCCATATTAATTTTGAATACCCATTTTGTTCCAATGATGTTGGCCATATCTGGTCTGTCAACAAGTTCCCAGACTTCATTTCTTTCAAATTCATTTAGTTCTTCTTGTATGGCTGTGATCCAATATGCATCTTGAATTGCATCATCTATTGTCTTGGGTTCCACTTGTGATAGAAAGCATGTTAACATATGCTCCAGTTGTCTTCTAGTTCTTACTTCTGTGTTGATGTCTCCAATAACTTGTTCTTCAGGATGATCTCTTAGCCAATTTAGGTCTGGTTGAAGTTGTTCTTCATTTTGTGCTTCTGTAATTTCATGTTGTGCATGAGCTTCAAGTTCAGGTGCTTCTTCTGTTGTATTGACTTGTGGCTCATCTTGATTTTCAAAATTGTGATTCAGAATAGTTGCTAGTACTGTTGTATTCATATACACTTGTCTTTGTGCAGCTTCTTCTTCTTGTTCTTGAAGACTTTCACCATTTGTATTTGGTTCATCAAAGACTACATGTATTGATTTTTCAATCACCAATGTTCTTTTGTTGAGTACTCTGAATGCTTTGTTGGTGTCTGAGTATCCCATAAATATTGCTTCATCGGCCTTTTCATCAAAGGCATGCAACTGATTCCTGTTCAAAACAAAACATTTTAATCCAAACATATGTAAATATGAGATATTAGGTTTTCTACCATTCCACATTTCATATGGAGTCTTTCTATGATGTTTGTTGATAATTGATCTGTTTTGTGTATGACATCTTGTTTTCTTTGCTTGACCCAAAATCTCTTTGACAAGCATGCTTCGCAATCATTGTTCGATTGCTTCTTTGAGAGTTCGTTTCTTCTTCTCGCTACACCATTTTGTTGTGGGGTTCCCGCTGCAGATAATTGATGCAGTACTCCATTTTCTTCACAATAGGTTCTGATAATTTCATTAAGAAATTCAGTGCCTCTATCTGATATGATCTTGATGATTTTCAGTTCTTTCTCATTTTGGATTCTTCTTAACAAATCTGGCAGCTTTTTGAGTGTCTCTTTCTTCTTGTTCATGAAGATGGTCCAGGTGTATTTTGAGTAGTCATCCACCACTACCAGGGTGTATTTCTTACCACTTACACTTATTGGTGTGATTGGTCCAAACAGATCCATATGCAACAGATGTAGAATTCTTGTTGTTGATTGATAGGGTTTTGATTTGAAAGAACTTTTGATTTGTTTCCCTTTCTGACACGCATCACATAGGCTTTCTTTCTTGAATGTGATCTCTGGCAGGCCTTCAACTAACTTGTTCTTTGATAATTTGTTGATGGTCTTGAAATTCAGGTGATTTAGTCTTTTATGCCATAACCAACTAGTGGACTGTTTGTTTTTGACAAATAAACATGTTTCTGCCTTGGCTGTTTTCCAATCCACCATATACATGTTATCTTTTCTTCTTCTTGCAAGTACTATTGTGTTGGTTAGGCTGTGAGTGACTTTGTATCCTTCCTTGCTGAAGTGCACATTATAGCCTTTGTCACAAAATTGACTAATGCTCATCAGATTGAAATTAAGTCCCTTGACATATGCCATATTTTCAATCTTCAGATTGTTCTTGAGCACTGTGCCTTCCCCTTAATCTTGCCAGGGTTTTCTTTGCCTCCAAATGTGACTTTGGGTCCATCAAAAGCTTTAAAGTCAGTGATCCATCTCTTGTTTCATGTCATGTGTCTGGAACATCCAATCTCTATGTACCAGACATCTTACAAAACAAATTAATTAAGTTTAGGTACCCAACACTGTTTGGGTCCATACCTGTTAGCATTCATGCCTTCTACTCCAAGTGTATATCCAAATGGTCTTCTTTTTGGAGAGTTAAAGTCATCAACTTCATATATATAAGGCATGGCAGAATAGCTTCTAGTATTTCTACTGAAGTTATTCTGATACTTTTCTCTACTTTTTGGTGCATTTGCATCATTCTTCACTCTCCAATATGCAGTGGGAAACCTAACTTGCTTCATGTGTCTAGGAGTATACCTAGTTTGATTTTTCTTAAGCACATGATGCATATTATGGAATGGTTTCTTCTTGTATTTTGGAGGTGCAACATTCCAATCATCTTCTGAAGGATAAAGTCTTTCTTTACCTTTCAGAAAGTCGTTGCTTTTGATTGACTTGATTGATGATTTAGTCTGCTGTTTTACTGCACTGGGTTTTGACTTCACTGGTACATGATGAGTGGTTGAGACCATGGTCTGTCCCTTTCTGAATTTTGGTTCAATGTTGATCCTGGGTTCAGAATTGTGTTGACCATTGTTTCTACTCTCATCCTGACTGTTGTAGCCAAGCCCAGATCTGGATCCAAACCTTTTTGAGGGTTTGTAAACTGGTTCATTTGTTATCTTAACTGGTAGGGGGATTTTCTCAACTGATCTGTCAACAACAGATGTATAAACCTCTGCTGTTTGTTGATCATTTGAGTAGATCTCCTTACTAGTTAAATCAGCTTTTTCTTTATCCAGTTCTTTCTTTAATCTTTTATTTTCCTTTCTTAGATCCTTGCATTCCTTTTCCAGAATTTCATGATTCATTTCAATTTCATCAAATTTAGTCATGAGATTTTGGACTAGGTCTACTGGATCTAAAGGGAGAATAGAAGATTGTAAAGTGTTAGATGTGGATGCATTTGATGAAGAGTAAGAGCTAGATGTTACCTCAGTTTCATCTGATTCTTTGGCCATTAGACATAGACTTGTTTTCTCAATGTCTGAGCTATCACCTTCATCTTCATCTAATTCTTTGGTCCTGAGGCATAGACATGCTTTTTCATTGTCTGAGCGGTCTTCTTCATCACTGTTATCTGAGTTATTATCAGATGATTCTTCATTCTTTTCACTGCTAGATTCAGCCTTGAATGCTTTCTTGTTTTTCCTCTTTTCAGATGCTTTGTATTTCTTCTTTTCATCATCTTTATCATTTTCTTCAGGACAATCAGCCTTGAAGTGACCTTTCTTGTTGCAGTTGAAGCATCTGTATTCATCATCATTCTTCTTCATGTATTTGTTTGAGCTTGACCTCTTGTTTGATGATGAGTTTCCTTTGAATGGCTTCTTTTTGCTAAACCTGTCAAACCGTTTAACTAATAAAGCTACATGTTCTTTAAGTTCATGCGTCTCTTTGCTGATACAATCGGTAAAGTTATTTTGCTGTGGTGCGATCAGTGCAGTGGCTTTTTGTGTCTCTGCCGGAGCACCATCTTCACCGTTTAGTTCAAACTCATGAGCTTTAAGTTGGGACATCAGTGTCAGAGTGTCAGAGTGTCAGTGCTTGCAAGGTTTGTGGTTCCTCTGATTACTGATGTTATGATCTTCCATCTTTCAGGTAAGCCTCTCAAGATCTTTAAGCATACTTCTTTCTGGGGATATGTGTGTCCAAGTTTGTTGCGAGTTCATCGATGATGCTTGAGAATATGTTGTCCATTTGATCAATGGATTCACCGAGTCTTCATTTTGAAATTTTCAAATTTCTATTTTGCAACGAGATAATTTGTTTTCTTTAATCGCTTCGAGATCCTTCATTTATCAATGCTAGCTTGTCCCACATCTCTTTCTTTGTTTTGCAATCTTTGATTCTCATGAACATGTTGCTATCGAGAGTCTTCAAAATCATATCTTTTGCAACAAAGTCTAGATTTGCTCTTTTCTGTCATCCTTAGTCCAATCTTTCTTGGGCTTGTCTATTTCCTTCCCTTGATCTGCTCCTGTGGATACCACAGTCATGATCATGATTGGTCCATCATTAATTACGTCCAACATCTCCTCATGAGTTACTGCAAGATGAGATAGCATTCTTATTTTATATTCATCAAAGTTATTAACATTGAAAATAGGTATTTTTGACAGAAAGTTTGAGGAATCCATAAGTACAAATAATAAATTTATATGTGAATGAATAGAAAACTCAGATTTGAAAACTACTTTGAAAATATGTGATCTCCTTGTTACCAGAAATTAGATCTGAACAGGTTCTGATACTAGGAATACTGCTCCTATACCAATTGTTGGTCCCAGAGAAGGGTAAAACTATAGTCAGAGAGGGGGGGGGGGGGGTGAATGACTATAGTGGAGTTTCAAAAACTTTTCTTGTGTTTAAAAGCTTTTGGGCAGCGGATAAGTCCCTTCTTACTATGTTGGTTCAAAGTAGTTTGGACAATCACAGATATAGATTATAATCTATAGATTTTTGTCCAGAAGGACAAAATTATCAAAAAATCGGGATAGAAGGACACTGTAATTTAATCAGGACAAAAGTAACAATTATGAAGTAACAAATATGAAGTAACACATGTGGAATAAAGTAAACATGAAGTAACAATTGTGAAACATAAAGTAACATTAACACGTGAAGTAACAATTTTAAAGTAACAATTGTGATTTTTGTCCTTTATAATAATGACAGTGTTACTTTTGTCCTTCCAGACCCATTTATTAATTTTTTTGTCCTTGTGGCCCCTTCTCCCTATAATCTAAGCAATTTAAATGAATGCAGTAAAGTAAATTGTAGAAAGTAAATTGACACAAGGCTTATAGTGTTTCAGGGTGGTGTAATCCCTTAATCCACTCTTCTCCTGTGATGATTGGAGGAATTCACTATTGTTTTCATAGATACAATAGTATGATTGTCCTTGACTTTCCAAGCTTCACAATCTACAAGACTATCACTCCTTGACTGCAACGGCTTCAGTGATTCAGTCTCTTTCACTGCTCATTGAGATCAAATCCTTCAACAGCTTATCACACGCACAACTCCTTCTCAGATGACTTCTGATTCAGTTGCTTCAGTTTATTGTGAATGAGATTCACAAACTTGATTGATCAATCTCAGTGCTGAATATGAAATTGTAGTTTAGTTGTCTGAGTTGATCTCTAGATAAATCCTTGTAAGTTCGGAGAGAAGGCTTTTCAAATAGACAGAGTTTCTGCTTAGTTTTCTTTCTCTTATTGTTGTTTTCATCTGTCTGTCAATGCCTTTTATTTATAGCCTTGAGTATCCTTGATTTGAAATTCCGTCCGTTGGCTATATTTATGAGGGGAATAATCCTTGATTTTATTCTTGATTCCCCCTTAATTATATTCTTCTTGATTTCAGTGATCGGATTTTTTTCTTAAAGTGTATAGCAGAAAATCCGTCCTTGATTGATCTTTATTGATTGTGCATTAAATGCATGATCCTCTGAATCTTCATCATATTTCAATTCTGTTTTGATAAGGATTACTTCTCCGTTCTTTGAACGGTCGAGTAATCCATCTGACTTTGCCGTTTATATCTTCCTTCACTGTTTTTGCCTTCACTTTGCCGAAAGTCGGTTTACTCTGCCGATTCACTGTTTCCTTCATCACTTAGTTTTAAGGAGAATCTTTGTACTTCACTGATCATTGATTTGGGTGAGATCAGTGTACACCATATTTGAACATTGAGTTTCATCACTTGTAACATACTTAGACTTATCCAAGGTCATCACAGACTTCCTTGATTATAAGTCATACCATTAAGTCTTCACTGCTTCTCTGCTGGTGCTTGGCTGGCTTCACTCTGCCGAATGTATGTTTTACTTTGCCATCCTACCAACTAGTACAATACTTGTCTGACTTAAATTATACAACGTGTCAGACTCTAAGTAAAGACATATACAGAGAATTCTAACTTATTTCAGGCTTGCTATAACAGCTAGTATGGCCATCATCAAAACCTACTAAAATGTTCCTAATAATTACTTTTAAGAACATAACTTGAAACATAAGAACATCCACTATAAAACCAAACTTGACATATAATGAAAACCACTTGGAAACCAACTTTAAACCATGCATAGAAACAATGTGTATTAACTACATTCAGTTCATTTTTGCGCGTATCTGTTCATTACAATAATTACTAACTGTAATTAGTATGCTGATCAAACTTACGTAAGCTTTCTATTAACCTATACGTTACTTGTCAACTAACTGTAGCATGTTCGTGTCCTGTGTATCATATTCATGTCTCTTACCGACTTGGCATAATCATGTTTTTGTCTTGTCATGTCTTGTCTTATGTATTCATGCCATGTTCATGCACATCTCCATGTGACACGTAGGGTCATGGTACTCTTGTAATACATCTTCTTGGGAACGACATAGGGTAACAACCAACCATACATCCAAATACGAACCGTGAGTCGATCGTAGTGCTCTTGTAACACATTGTGGGTACATAATTAGCGAGTAAAACACATAGGAGCACATTATGCACATAAGATCATGTTTAAAACCAAATCTAACCTATGCGAGCATACAAATGACATAAAACATCGAACTACCATCATATCTCCATTACTAGTAACCAAAAACTCAAAACAAATTACAGGAAAGTAACTAGAAAACAGAATAATGTTCTGAAACAAAGTTTGACAGATACCCCGCTACACATAATTATGTCCAGTTTCATGTAGTGTAAGATAAAACCATATCCAAAACAACTTAAAAACATAATATCTAAACAAAAAAATGGAACTTTTGATAAGAAGAACTCCTTACCTTAAATAAAAGCCGAACAACAATTACTCTTGAAAATGTTACGTGAATCTATCTACCAACAACAAATCTAACAACGATTTCTCTTTTTCGATCACCCGTCAACTCCGAACAACCCCTATTAATTAAAGGCACAATATTTAATTATAAATCTAAAATTCCAACTTTTAAAAGACAGTAAATATCATAACTTAGACTTACCTGCAAACCACTCGTGAATTGGATTGAAAAACGGTGTAGCGAATTGTGACCGGATCATCTTATTTTCTTTTCCTTTTTCTTTTTCCTTCTCCTTCTGTTTTTTTTTGTCGTACTTTTTTGGCCGAAACCCTTTATTTTCTTTTTTGTTTTGTTATATAAAATACCCACAATACAACATATTTATTTATAGTGTTGTAATCATAATTCAATAATTGTGCTGAGGCTCCACCTTGATTGTCATCACCATCATGATTATCATCATCATTACCATCATCATATCCAATGACAGATTGTGCCAACCTCTCATTGGCCTTTTCAACTGCTTCCCACAATGGTGATTCATCAATCAGACCAAGTAGGTCTTCAGCATCCACAAATGATAGGAGCCATTCCTCCCATCAAACATTCTGTCAGAGTTGGAGAGTTGCTCCTTGGAGTTGCCAAACTTCCAGTTTATATGCTCTACAACTCTGTCATCTACATCCCTCAGCTGTGGTTCTTCTTCTTCTTCTTGTGATGAGGCTCTACTTTCCTCCTCAGCTGCTGATTCCTCAGCATTGTCATCAACATTCTCATGTTCTCCTGCCCGAGATTCATCCTCTACAAGAATGGGTTCTCAGTTGTGGAGGCTGGGGCAATGGTTCTCACTTCCTCCTTAATGGTCAACGAACCAGTTCCACTTCTTTACTTCTGAACCACTCTGCTGCTGTTTGTTGCCTTCCTCCTTTTGCTACCCTCAACACCCTTAACCACTTTGAAGATGGTTTTTTATTGATGAAGGGTGTGAAGTTTGGTAGGTGTCACTCCCATACTATCAGCAAATAGTGCAAATGTATGCCAAAAGATTTCCTAACCCAAAAAGGTACCCTTCTTGACTTTAGGTGCCTTGCCAGGTTTTGGTGTTTTCTTGGAGACCTTTTCAGCATCCATCTCCTATTGGATTTGCTCCACCAACGTATTGTAGATATTGGTTGCCCAAAAAATCTGATGCCTTGATATATAATGGCCATGAGTTTGGCCCGAACGTCAGTCAAAATGTTCATTGAACCCAACTTCCCTTCAATACACTTTATGATCACCAGACTAAAAGCATCAAAGGCGGTCCTCAGTGTAACACCCCGATTTTCGTCATTTTGTTATAAAGGACTTTATAGGCATTTCTAAATAATTGTTTATATATTTTCTCTTTCAACTATTGAGATCTAGAGATATATTATTTTCATACTATTGATTAAACTGTGAAAAGTTTAGAGTATGTTCAACATAGAAATGATTTCGTTATGACATTAATATTTTATACTAAAAGTGATATTATTATTATTATTATTATTATTATTATTATTATTACTTTTGTTTTTAACGTTTTCCAAAAAAAATATATTTTTTGTTGGTATTGAAAAAAATTAATCGGCAACATACGTTTCTGTAACATTAAACACTACTAAAAGCAGTATATGGGTTATAGGAGTAAAACGTTTAGCAACCGTCGGTATATTTATAGCATGGGATGAGAATTTCTAATCCAGTCATGTAAATTTCCGTTTGTTTTGGGTTGGAGTTTTTTTTTTTTGGATTGTTTTAGATAAAGTGATTGAAGTAATGATTAGAAAGTTAAGATGTTTTTTTTAAAATTTATGTAGATTATGAAATGATTGATAAAATAAAGTAGTATAATAAATAAAATAATGGTAAAAAATTGTTATAAAGTTGATAAAGTGAAATGATGAGAGATAATTTAATATTTTTTTATTTGTAGTTGAAAAAATGATTGGTAAGAGAATTGTAAGATATGATGGGTAAAGTGATATAAAAAAACTCCGAAAAAAACTAAAACGAAAACAAACGGAGGCTTAGAGTCTTATTTACTTACTAGCAAAGTGCACGTGCGTTGCACGTGTTTATATTAAACAAATATTTTTTTACTATGAAAATTTGAAATATAGTTTAATATTACATCTATTGTTAACTATATGTTTTATTTATAAATTAATTGTAAATTGAATATGAAAATTTAAATAAAACAAGTTGTTGATTGATGTAGTTATTTTATATCTTTTTTTTCATTCACATTGAATAAGAAATTAAAAGAACACATGAAAATACATTAAATTATACTTCAACTTAACTGTATGAAATGAATAAGTATTCTATTATGATACAATATATATTTATGCTATATCAGTGTTTATTTGTTATTCCCATAATTATATACTTATGTTATATAATGATAATGATATTTGTATTTGAAGTTATATAAGGATGAATAATGATAATAATGCTTTTTTGTTTATATTTATTCTATGAAAATTGTGAAGTAGTGGGAGCAAAGTCCCACATTGTCAATTTAGCATTAAGAGACGACAATGACTTAGTATATAATAGGCTTGAGCCTATTGTTTTAAAATGTACCAACTAAGATAAACTCTTAATTGTTTTAGCCTATTTTTGTTATATCTTTAGCCTTCAGGAGAGTTGCATGTTTGATTTTGTATTTCTACACTATAGTAGTAATATTTCTTTCGCCCTGGATGTAGGTCATATTGACCGAACCACATAAATATGATGTTTTGTCTTTTATCCTTCTGTCAGTTATTTTGTGGTGCCGTTGTTAAGGGCCTTCGCTCGAGTTCCTTTTTCCTAACAAACTGGCATCAGAGCTGAGGTTTTCTGAGCTTTTGAAAATTAGCATTATGATGGTAACTAAGTATCATTTTGAGAGGTTCGACAAAAACGTCAACTTCAAATTTACTGTGGAATACGACCTTGCTCGCCAACCTGTAGTGTAATAGTATAATTGACCCGGTAAGGTCCTCGTTTTTGGTGTTTGGATGTAGATGCTTGTGTATGCATATATGTTTGGTTGTTTTTGTTTGTGTGCGTTTAAGTGTTGGTTTTTGCTTGGGTGCTTGTGATGTATATACTTGAGACGTAAATGCTTGTGCCAATGCGTTGACTCGTGGTTTGTAGACTTGTAGTTAGTAGAGTTTAAGATAAAGGCCGGTTCGTTGGTGGATATTTATTCTTGTGAAGGTTCATATCCAAGGAATTTTTGTCTTTCGGAGATGGTCCAGCTTGTTAGATTTGTCTCCAAACCTTTGAATGATTTGCTTTAGTTCGTCCTTCTCAAGCTTGAAGGATTTTAATTTTTTTTTTGCAAGTTTACAATCTTGAGATCAAGTTCACTTTTCATGTTCATGATAGTAGATGCTACAATATTATTTTCGAGGATATATTTCTTGAGTTTCTTAGATTTAAAAGATCGAACACAATCATCGAACTAACTCCTCGTAAAGGAATCTTGGGATTTTCTACCTTATCATCAGTATTTGATTCAGCCATATGACAGACATTCACTTGATCTTCATGTTGTGGCTCATTCTCCTCATCGTCTGAGTCAGATGAGACATCCCGTGCAACTATGAATGCTTGTATCTTTGACTTTTGGGCAAAGTTCTTATGCGGTTTTGTGTTATTTGACTCTTTAATGGCCTTTTTCGGACATTTGTATGATGAATGTCCAAGCTATTGGCACTCGTAGCGTTTATGCCAGATTGCTACTTTGGTATGTTTTGACTTGGATGCCCTTTGCTCTTGTTGATGCAAGAGGGCTTGGATATTGCGCTACTTGGAAAGAAGGAAAATCATACGAATATGTCAGATGAGGAGTTTGATAGTCTCGACAAGTAGGCCAAGTCAGGTATTATCTTTTGTCTTTCTGATGAGGTTATAAAAGAGGTATCCATTGAGGTTACAGCCAGAGATTTGTTGGGAAAAATTAAAATCTTTGTATATGAAAAACCGCGGAGAATAGGATTTATTTAAAACAGAGTTTGTATACATGTTTCGTATATCTGAAGGGTCATCTGTATTATCGCATTTGGATTGATTTGATTCTCTAGTCTCTACTATGGATTTGAGTAATATAAATGCGAAAATTGACGATGAGGATCAGACCGTGTTGTTATTGTGTTCACTTCCCTAGTTGATAAGCTTTTTAGAGAAACGATGCTTTATGGTAAGATACTATTTCTTACAAGAAAATTAAGTCAATTTTGAATCAAAAGTTTTGATTGATAAAGATATAAATGGGGGAAGTAGCATGCAGACATGTTGGTAGTTCAGGACAAATCAAATAAGAATGATGCATATACTGAAACTTTTGATTTGAATCTCAAACATAAAAATTTGATGTGCAATTATTGTAAGAAGATTGGGCACATCGAATCTGATTGCTTTCGACTTAAGAACAAAGAAAAACATGAACAAAAGAAAGAGCATAGAAAATAGTCAGCTCAGGCCAGTATCGTAAAAGATGAAAGTGATATGGAGATTTTGTTGATGATAAATTAAGGTCTTTTAATAAATGGATGTTGAATTCGGGTTGCACGTATCATATGTGTCCCAATAAGGACTTGGTTTCCACGTATAATTCAGTTCAAATTTGAGTTGTTTTGATGGGCAACGACACAGTTTGCAAGGTTACGTGGGTATTGGTACGATTAGAATCAAGATTCATGATGATGTTGTCAAAACATTTACACAAGTCAGACATGTTCTTGATTTAAATAAAAATCTCATCTCTTTGGATGCATTTATGACTCTTGGATATAGGTACACCGCTGAAGATGGAGTGATTTGAAAGTAATTAAATGTGCTCTAGTTGTCATGAAAGCTTGCAATTATGGTAGTTTGTATATTTTGTAGGGATCCACCGTCATTGGCACTTTTGTAATCTCTACATCATCATTTTCAGAGTTAGATGTTAAGAAGTGTCGTCAATTTGTTAAGTTCAAGTAGTTTTCAAAGACTTCGGAGGTTTTGGAGAAAGAGTAATAGTACTACTTTTGGATGCGGTACTTTTTTCCAATGTGGAGATTTGTTGAGTAGTGGGAGCAAAGTCCCACATCGTCAATTTAGATTTAAGAGCCAACAATGGCGTAGTGTATAATAGGTTTAAGCCTATTATTTTAAGATGTATCAATTAAAATAAATTCTCATTTGTCTTAGCCTATTTTGGCTTTTGTCTTTTGACGTCAAAATAGTTATATTTTTTGTATTTCCTCACTATAGTAATTTCTCTCTTTCGCCTGTGGATGTAGGTCATATTGACCGAACCACGTAAATTTGATAATTTGTCTTTTTTACTTTCATTAGTTATTTTTCGTTATCGTAGTTAAGAGCTATCGACCAGATTCTTGTTTCATGTTTTGATGTTTGTTATCCTCTCATCAGGTTATCTTATAATTGATAACCTAGTTTTAGTCATTTTCGGATTCTTAATGACTTTCTAATAACACACTTTTATAATAATGTATAATTTAGGTAATAATACAAACAATTGTTTATATTTTCGGGGCAATGTTTTTGCATTACTGGATTAAGAAAACTACAGTACAATTCAATATAGTTTTAATTTTTTCTTAGTAGACAAGCCACATAGGTTTATATCTCATGCATTTCATCATGTGTTCTATAGGTCAAGTTTTGAAAATTTTAAAAAAAATATTTCCCCATTCGTTACAAAACTATCAGCATGTTGTATCTTAGTGAAAATTTATTTTTATAACATTTATATTATAATTTTATGCACGGTATGTTATGTACTTAATATAATAGTTATAATAATGAAAGTATGATTGTTGTAGTATTTCTTCTCTTTAATGCGGTGTAAATATGTTTTTATTTTAAATTTTGTTATTATCAATATTCCATGTTATGTGGGACAAAATAATAGTTTATGAACGAAAGTATGATAATGTGTGAATAAATATTTTAATCTAATAATTCTATAATCATTATTCATGCTACATGAGTATAATATATTTTTATTTTTTTATTCAAAGTTATATAACCACGTTAAACTAGAATGACAATTCTTCTTTGAAGTTCAATAATGATGAACTTTGATCATAAAATATGTATATATATATGTAAATGAACTTATTATAATTAATGAACATACTTTTTCAAAAGGTGCTCACTTATAATATTTTTTCAAATGGCGCCCCCTGATATTATTGGTATCACACTATAATTATTTCATTGGTGCATCAAATCCAAAGATTATTCTTCTGAGCTTTGGTTAATCAACGGGATTACTCTTCATTTAGCATTCCACCTAACAAAACATATTATGATATATATTGTTCTTATTGTGAATAGATAGTAGTAAGCCACACCATTCTATGCCAATATAGCAACAAAAATTCAAAGACCAATACAGTTCAGATGTCACTAATCACTTTCCTACTCGCACATTTAACAGAATAACACAGACATATTAAGAATATTGCACAACGACACTTATGTTCATTTTTGTTTCATGGTTATTGTACTTGTGTTCTTAGTACTTCATCTTGGCAATCTTATTCCACACCAGACATCTTTTTTTTACATGTTCTTTTTAAAGTGTCACGTGTCTAACATTCTGCATTACTACTAAGATGAACTTGACACGTGACAAAAGTCGACTGAAAAGTTAAAAAGGTGCATAATTAGAGGTGAAAGCGCCTATATGAAACATTGAGGATAGAAGTACATGTGAAAAAATCGTTAAACAAATTGACCAAAAGTGTCTTGATCCCTTAGAATATTCGATCTGCTCTTGACGAATATCTTACTTCGAACTGATCATAGTGGACAACGGACGGCCTACGCTTCGTAATGTCTACTCTGTTGAGACCAATGTTTGTTCAAGACCCAATGTCAAGCTCGAGTTAGGACGTTTTACTTAGGAGGTCCAAACTAAATCTTTGAGTGCCATGTATGAAGTCGGGTCATACTTATTACAATCTGGGAGTTGTATTGAATGTATGAAAACAAAATTGAATTGTTGACAACTAAATTTATTAAATTAAAAAATGGGGAATCACCTCATAAAATCAATTTACTATAATTATAATATTTTATTGTTTTTTTGTCGACTATAATGTAATATTTTATTTTGTTGGTTGTATGTATAATATTTTATTCTTATTTTGTTGGATCAATGTAACATTTTTTTGTTTGCCTTATTATTATTTTGTTGCCATAATGTAATGTTTTATTTTGTTGGTTTGTTATAATAATAATTGTAATATTTTATTTTGTTGGCTTTTTATTAGATAAATCTTGATGCATAAATTATATAAACACAATATGGATAATGATAGAAATAAAATTCAAAAAAAAAATATGTATATATATGAAATGCATGAACGTGTGTGTGGATATATGATAAATGGATAATTATGCACAACGTAACTAAACTAAAATTAAAAAAGGAAGAAAAAATCATGGGGGAAACATCGAGGGTAGGAAACACTTTTTGGGGAAAACACTGAGGGTAGGAACTTTTTTGGGAGAAACAATGCATTGCACTTTTATTATGAGTATATAGATATAGATATAGATATATATAGACACTCTCACACACGGCTCATACCAGCCCTTTGCGGACGCCTTGTTTTTCTTTGTTTTTTTTCCTTTTATAAATACATATATACAGGTTTTTGATCGAGATATAAAGAAGAGTATTGAGATGATGTTAAATGAGATCCGCGGAAGAAAAGAAATTGATGTTATGGATTAGACTGCGCATAGTGAGTTAGTTAGTTATGAATCTTGTAATTTTATTTGTTGTAATCTTTTAATGGAAATAGATAGTGATTTATGTAAAAATCATTTGTGGATTTAGTGAATTATTTTCTGGATTTATTTTGTTATATTGCGAATATAGTCTTTTTATTGAAGTCGCGGCGAGAGCTTCGCAACCCCTCCTAGAATGACCCCAGTGGACCTAGGGGTCGGGAGTAGGGTATTACATTCAGAATATTCCTATTGCATGAAAGTTTTTGGGTACTGTTGCTGCACTGATAGCAATTTCCATCCAAAATACATCCTCGTCAAATGATACATCGGACAATGTCTTTGTGCCGGAGTGGGGAAGAGCAAGATAGTGATGCAACTTCTCAACGGTTATCTCCAGATCTTTCCTATTGACTGTCGTGATGATTTTTTCACTCTTCACCACTGCATTTCTCCAAAATGCAATCAGATTCTCGTAACTGATACGTCATACACATAAAAAAAGCCTGTAAATCCGCTTTGGGTCTATACGTATACGCCCAACGAGTCCACACCGACATAAGTCGGACCGAGCCGGGTATGATCCAGCCCACATAATGGATCAGCAAGCCTTCACCCCGCCACATACCGCATGATCTGAAGCACTAAGGGCCGGTCAGTACACCCTCCAGAACACAAGTCCACTAGATCGGACCAAGCCCGATCAACAAGGCAAATAGGGTTCACACATGACGATTACAAGATGAATATTCAGCCAAAGCCTCCCATAAGTCCGCCTCGACAGCTGTCTAGAATAATTATGTCATATCACGCTTTATTACGTCTTGTTGTACCTCTATTTATCGTCATTAGTAGCCCGCCTATAAATAGTGGCACAATGTAACCCATTAGAGGATCTTGCATCTTCTTTTCTAATACGTAAAGCAGAACAACTCTGCCAATTTGTCGATAGTGAGCTAGCCACTTTCTTACTTTCTGTCCGACCATATACATTCTTCATCACCGCCGTGCACCACTAGCAAAATAACACATTGTTACAGTATAAGTGATGAATGGAATGCTGAGTGTAGTCTGTTGAGGAACTCAACAGACCACATGAAGACTCAGCAGGCTGCTGGGTTGATTAGTTCAGAAAATGGTTATTTAGTTAAATTCATGTTGTAACCATTTGTAACTTACTTATGACTAAATCATGGGGTGTATTAAGCTATAAATACCCCATGATCAGTAGCATTGTAACTTAACTTGTTGATTTTACTTCAAAAATATTGATTCCGTATTTTGTTTACTTTCTATTTGTAATTCTACAAACCTCAACATGGTATCACAGCAAAAATTTGAGAATTTCTGAATGCTTTCCTGTGTTTTCTCTTGTTATTGAGGAATCTTGAGAGAATTCTTCATTTTTTTCCTGTGTTTTCCAGTTTCTTGAGAGTAAACTATGATAATTTCTTGAGTTTTTTTTGTTCATTTCTTGATCGTTGTTTCCTCTGTTATTGATCTTTGATAAATTCTAGAGTTCTTGATAGCCATGGCATCTAAGAAACAAGTATTAAGCCCATCCGGTCCATTCTATGTACATCCTAATGAGAATCCATCATTGGTTCTTGTTCAGCCATTGATGAATGACAAAAATTGTAATCCATGGAAGATGTCCATGGAGATGGTGATAATCACCAATAACAAATTTGTCTTCATAGACGGCACAATCAAAAGGCCAGAAGAAGATTCAGCAGATTTTCTTGCATAGAGGCAGTATGATACAATGGTGAGGACATGGATCTTGAATTCTGTTGAGAATACCATTGCATAAAGTTTGATGTACCAATATTTCGATCCGGAAAAATCAACCTAGATTTTCCAAATATGGATGCCTTGAGGTTTTCAGATCTTCTTGAGAAATGGACCTGGTGAAGCATAGCACATATTCATCAACCAATATTTCACAAAATTAATGGTTTTATGGGAAGAGATCAAGACCATCAGGACCATGCCAGTTTGTACCTGTGATTTTCAATGTCACTGCAATGCAATTAGAACTCTGATGGATCATAAGAAATCTGAACATGTCTTGAAATTCCTTAAAGGTTTGAGGGATGAGTTTGAACCAATGGTTTCACAGGCAATGATGATGATGCCATTCCCAGAAATCCATGATGCCTTTGTAATGGCCATTAAGTTTGAGAGACAGATGTTATATTTGGATAACAAGGCCAAGAATCAAGATTCTATAGTTTTCTTGTCTCAAAAGAACGGACATGGGCAATATCACTCAGTCAGCAAACCAGGTTCTGTGACTGCTGCAAATGCTAGACCTAAGAATCACAAGAAGGTACAGTGTAGTTTTTGTGGGTTCAATGGTAGAGCTGTTAACGAGCCGAGCCGAGCCGAGTATTGGCTGTTCGAACTCGAGCTCGTTAAGCTCATGAGCTCGTTCGAGCTCGTTCGTTTGTTAAACGAACAAAAAATTCTGTTCGAGCTCGGCTCGTTTAAAACATGAACTGTTCGAGCTCGTTCGAGCTCGGCTCGTTAGACATATTTTTTGTCTTTTGGCTCGACTTTGGCTCGAATTCGGCTCGAATTCGGCTCGAGTTCGGTTCGTTAGACATATATTATAAGCATATAAGCATGTTCGCGAACATTATATAAGTATGTTCGCGAACAATAAGCATGTTCGCGAACATAATAAGCATGTTCGCGAACATAATCGAACGTTCGTGAGCCAAGCTCGAGCTCGGCTCGTTAAGCAAACGAGCCTACAATCATGTTCGAGCTCGGCTCGTTAAGCTAAACGAACAAACGATCACGAACACTAACGAGCCGAACACGAGCTTGTTCACGAGCGGCTCTGTTCGTTTAACAGCTCTAAAATGGTCACACTGAAAAGATTTGTTACAAAAACACATGACTATTGTAACGCCCCGAATTTTCTGGCATGAAACAAGAAGGGTAAAATTGTCTAAATTAATAATTATAAGTTCTCTTTATTATAGTCGGGGTGACGAGTCACAAAAACACAACTTATTTCTTTATATGTCATTTTATTGTTCCAAAATTATTTTATCGAGTTTTGATTTATATATTGGACTTAAACTTATAGTATAACTTTATAAGATAAATATTAAACTATGTTTTCTTTAGCTGTATTGTTTTTATTTTATTTTATGATAAATATAAGAAACTGCCGAATAGCTTAAAGTTCACAAATGGAGTAAACTATACGTTACATTTGATTAACTTATTATAGCACTTATAAATTACATTTGAGAATAAGAATATTAACTAATATATTATTAAATGCTTACTTCATTAATTCACAAAAGAAACTGAAGATGTTATGCCAGTGATTAGCTTATCAGTTTGGGATATAGTGTATAACAGAGAACCTCCAACTAATAGTATAAATACTTCATTTCCACTAAGAAGTTTCCATGTTATCTTACTGTCATCTCCTTCAATTCTTTGATCGGCACCACATGTACATAATCCATGAAGGAGCCATATATATTATATCATCTTCATACACAGCTTGTCTTTCATATCTGTCTCCACAAGAGATTTTCACACAAATAATTTCCATCGGCCACAATACATGGAATGAACATTGAACACATAAACCATAATTTCAATCTCCTGACTGTTATTCCACACCGTTACAGCCTCTCCAATCGACCTTTTCCGGCAACCGAAACAGCCGATGCCATGCCTCAACCCAAGTTCACCTTTGTCCAAGCGATGCTTACAGCTCAAGGAACTGCCGCCGCCGACCTCCGACTCTGATCATTGGAGTTGGAGTGAATTTTCTTCCCATACAGAGACCATTACGGAGAGGGAAATCTTCTGTTAAAATTTATGTTTGCAAGTAAGGAATTTCAGTTCAAAACGCCAACTCATTAGCGATCGATTCTTTAGTAACGGGTATCACTTATCAGAAGTATTTTAATGGCATAATATAATAAGGTGAGTCTTTTATTTTGATATAAAGCCAAAGTGTGTCTTTTAATTATTTTCAAGTATTTTACTTATATTAAAATGATGTTTTAAACTCGGAAGTCGTTTCGAATGATGTCTTAAAAACAATAAAACATTAACCGTTTTGAGCTAGTGCACAATCTTGTAACTATAAAAACTGATATACTTGGAATTGACGGATAATACTTGCTCGCTCGCTCGCTCGTGGCACGAAAGTGTGAAAGCTGCGGTGGCTAGGGGGATTAGAGTTTGCTTGCTCAGGAGAACGGCTAGTCACCGGTCTCGGGGCCTCTTGACTCGAAGTCTTTCCGACAGTAGCTAGAGTGCTCGCTCGTAAGAGTGGGGACGGTACCTTTTCCCCAAAGATTCATGCTACAGCCGGGAAAGCAAGGGCTGACGGTTGGTGCGTGGGTCCTAGGGCATGGATAGGATTGGCTGGAGCCGTGTAGGAGGTTTGCACGGTGAATGTTGATTCTTTTCCCTGACAATCGGCCGGAGTTTTCAGGCATGGCTAGTTCTCGTGGAGTGCGGTTGAAATCCCTGGGTAAATATGGTGTTTGGGCGGTACTTGACTCATCGGCTCGGCCAAACCTGGTGCTTGTAAAATAAACTCGACATGTTTTTCCTTAATGCTCGTGCACTATATAACTTTTAAAATTGACTTATTATTTGTGCTCTATCTTTTATTTTTATTTTCAAGAATTATTTACTAACTCGTTTTGCAAGATTAATAAAGGTTTCCGCTGCAAATTTTATAAAAGGTGTTTTTATATCTATAAATATATATATATATATATATATATATATATATATATATATATATATATATATATATATATATATATATAATATAGTATAACACACTTGCACACGTGGCTCATACCGGCCCTTTTGCCGACGCCTCGTTTTTCTTTGTGTTGTTTTTTTTTCCTTTTATAAATATATGTACAGGTTTTTGATCGAGATCCGAGGAAGAAAAGATATTGATGTTGTGGATTAGACTGCGCATATTGAGTTAGCTAGTCTTGAATCTTGTGATTTTATTTGTTGTAATTTTTGTAATGGAAATAATTATTGAATTGATGTAAAATTAATTTGTGGATTTATTATGTTAAATCGTGGATTTAGTGGATTATATTGGGATTTCTAGTCTTGTTATTGAAGTCACGGCGAAAGCTTCGCAACCTCTCCTAGAATGACCCCAGTGGACCTAGGGGTCGGGAGTAGGGTATTACAACTATCCTCCTGGTTTCAAGCCAAAGAGGGCTAATTTGGTAGAAGAGGAACAGTCATCAGAAGAAGATCAGGGCCAGAATATGTCTGCTGGACCAAGTTTTCCCAATCTTACTGCACAGCAACTTGAAAAGTTGATGGGTCTACTAAGTTCTGATACTCCTACATATGTAGGATTTGATGTTGGGCAACCTACTAAGATTGTTACTCATTATTCACCTGCTATAGGGACATGTGATCTGAATTTAGTAAGATCTGTACAATGGATCTTGGACTCTGGTGCCATAAATCACATTGTAGGATCATTAGATCTGTTAAGTAATACCAAACCTTCATTCGGTATGAAAATAGGATTACCTAATGGAAATAATGTTTTTGTTACACATATAGGACAAGTAAGGGTAAACCCTCAGCTGGTCCTACATGATATACTTTGTATTCCTGGTTTTAAATACAACCTTTTATCTTTACCTTCCTTTATTAATCATACAAAAGGTGCATCTGGTTTTTGTGCTAACAAGTATGTTTTGTAGAACAAGAACAAGAAAATGATTGGTTCAGCTGAGTTGCACAGAGGGCTATATGTCATGGATCTGCTAATCAGACTTTCTATTGTTAATGCTGTAGAAAATAACACTTTATCTGATAAACTAGATGATGCACTTTTATGGCATTACAAACTAGGACACTTTGCCAGATATAAGATTGCAAGTCATTAGTTCACAGTCTGCTTATGCCAAATTTTGTGATCATGATCTTTGCTATGTCTACCCTATGGAAAAATTAAAGAAAAATATCTTTCCATTAAGTACTACTGATGTGAATGTTGTTTTTTATCTTGTTCATATGGATATTTGACGTCCTTTGAAACAACATATTGTGAATGGACAACAATATTTTGTTACTGTTGTAGATGACTTTTCTAGATTCACTTGGGTTTTCCTTTTCAGGCACAAATCTGAAGCTTTCTGTTATAAAACTTCCGATCGATCTTCACTGCGTACGAGTAGCTTCATGCACTGAGTCGTCAAATGACGCACGTTAAGAAGGCCCATAGGTGCCCTCAAGAAGACCCTAATGAAAGAACCAAGCCTACATGCACAGGCCCATCCCACAAAGTCCTACAATCCCAAGCTTGAGTTATTGGCCGTAGTGAGCTCTTCACAATAGGAGCAAGGTGTACACCCCGGTGAGCCAAACACAGTTTTAAGGGCATCTAGGTCTATTCCTGCCAGCGGGAGTTCTCTTGCAGCCCATACATCTACTTTCATACCTTCTCCTTGGAATCTAGTTTCAGTACCCCATATGGGTACTATTGGTCAAGGTCGTATCGATCGTCCCGTATCTAGGGGATGAGAGGCCTGACGATACCAATCCAGGGGCACGCATCATATCTCATATGTGAATAGGCAGGGAGTTCTATTACGAGACTCAAAAGTACCTACATAGATAATAAAGATAGTGTTAAGAAATCCATCAGTTTACGCAACGGAATTTAAAATTGATTTCCTGATATAGGATCGACTTCGTTTAAACAACAAACATATAAGTAGAAGACGACGAATATACCTTAGGTGATCTAAAAGATCGAAGCTTTGACCGTCTAAGGAGATTAGTAGTACGCGCAAGCCGTCCACGTGTCCGATCTCTATCAATATCCACACGAGCATTTCACCAGAATCCCGCCTTGGATTGCTACCAGAAAAACTCGGCTGCTAGGCCGACCTTAATTTTCTATCTCTCAAAACTCTCTCTAAGAAGCTCTCTTATTTTTCACAAGAATTATTAGACTCTTGGAATTGTGATACAAAAGATCTCGGCAAACCATTTCTTATATAGGGTGACATGCGCCCCCTGTCTCAATCCTAATGGGAAAAGCTTCATGCGTGGAGTAAGGAGAAAAAAAAACTTTTTACTAGTAAAAATAAGTAAAATATATATTCTAGATTTATCTTATTTAAAAATATTCAATATCTTGTGTTAAATATTTCCAAGATATATATTGTCAATATCTAATATTGAATATATCTTTATTATATTACCATAAATATAAATATATATATATCAATTACACGTGTGCATATATCATATACACACACACACACACACACACACACACACACACACACATATATATATATATATATATATATATATATATATATATATATATATATATATATATATATATATTAATATAAAATACTATGATTAATTAATTTGCAAAATATATGTGTATCTTATACATATGTAATATGCGCCCCATATAGCCATTAATTGGCTTCCGGAATATTCTCAATTAATCAACAAAATTAATATCTTATATTTAATTTATTTATAATAAATAAATACCATCATATTAATTTATCACTATAACATTTTATATACGAGATAAAACTTTCCTTATTTGGTTATCATTATAACCACATTTTAATCCGGCTAGATGTTCTTATGTGTGTGACCCGATAGGCTTCCGAATATGTTGGTTGTAGGCATAAAGTGCATTTACTAAAATACCCCTCACACCTAACGATCATGAATAGCGTCTAGAAACACGTCATGACCCCAAATCATCGGAAGAGTCAAAGCGATGACAACTACCATTCATGTGAAACAGTTATCGTGTAAATAGAATCCTATCGTTGTTACAATATCCATACAATCATATCTCGAGTGTCAATAAATCAACGATCGTATCGTATAATCTGAATATCATGCTCTCTCTAAGTAAATCAATTACTCTCACTTTGCACAGATTCACAAGAGCTAGACATTCCTTATAAGAAGGTCATTTCGGATATTTACTCCTACCATTAGGATACGTGATTTCCGGGCGAACAACATGTATCTACGCATGGTTCAATATCATACCCGAGCACTACCGCTTGATCGCCCCATGTTTGGGGAAACCTCAATACTGTCAAAGCATGATAATCCACACCGCGATGCCATGAAGACTCTAGTCTCAGGATAATTACACAACTGCCACATACTGCGACAGATAATGTAAGTGGGTCAGTCTAACGTACGCATTCTCTAAATACACGTCCACGTACAGTCCAAGTATCTCTACACTTCGATAGACGAGATCTATCCCTATCTTCAATAAGATAGAAGACATTCAATACATGCTAGTCTAATCGTACAATCAATATCCTGTTTAAAAATACACACTGTTAGGAAATCACTAGTTTAACGCAGCGGAATTTAAAATTTTATTTTTGATCCCAAGATCGACTTCGTTTAATACAATAAACACGTTAAGTTAGTAGACGGTGATTACCTCGCTTGATCTAAAAGATCGACGCTTTGACCGTCTAGGGAGAGTATGATGAAGTTTGTAGAATTACAAACAAACAAAATAAAATGCGGAATTATTATTGATCAAGTAAAAATTACAAGTTAATTACAATGTGGATGATCATGGGGTATTTATAGCTTCATATACCTCATGAATCAGTTTCGAGTAAGTTACAAACGGTTATAACATATTACAACAAATAACCTTTTTCTATACCGAACTAACTAATCGCAGGCCGCCGCTTTGGTGTTCATCGTCGCCAGGCCGCGATGTTCATGTTGTCAGCAGGCTGCTGATATCTTCATACGATCAGCAGAGTGCACTCAGCATTCCCATAAGCTTTTATACTGTAACACCCCAACTCAAGCTGTGAGTGGTACATGAACAACTTGCACTCAGCATTCCCATCAGCTACTTGAAGTCGAAAGATCTTTGAAATTCCTAATTTGTCTAGTAGATAGGAGAAAATGGGTGCATCCAAGGCTTTGGTGAGGATGTCAGCTATTTTTTCTTTTATATTGACTGGAAGAAGTTTGATGAGTCCGGATTTGACTTTGTCTCTTACAATATGACAGTCAATTTCAATGTGTTTTGTTCTTTCATGAAAGACATGATTGTGAGCAATGTGCATGGCACTGGCATTGTCACAAAATAACACAGCAGGCAACTGGACTGGAACCTGTAAATCCTATAGTATATAGATTAGCCACTGGATTTCACAAACTGCATTTGTCATTGCCCTGTATTCAGCCTCTGATGAGCTTCTAGAAATTGTTGTTTGTTTCTTTGCTTTCTAGGAGATTGGAGCATCTTCTTGGAACATCATGTAACCTGATACTGATCTTCTTGTTTCAGGACAACTAACCCAATCACTATCTTTAAAACCCTTAAGTACAAGATTATTGTCTGCTGGGAAGAAGATTCCTTGGCCAGGATTGGTCTTCAAGTATCTCGGCAGCCTGTAAGATTCCTTCATATGGTTTTCAGTGGGGGTATCCAGAAATTGACTTAGTTGTTGGACTGCAAAGGCAATGTCTGGTATGGTAAAGGTGAGTTAAATTAATTTACCTACTAGGGATATGTATGCAGTGTTGTCTTCTAAAAGTGGTGAATCACCATGTTGTAAGGTCTGCTTGGACTCCATAGGTGTCTTAGCAGGTTTGGCTCCCAAAAATTCATATTCTTCTAGAAGGTGAAATGTGTATTTTCTTTGTGAAATGGATATGCCTTTTGGACATCTAGCAGTCTCAATGCCTAGAAAATATCTCAATTTTCCAAGATCTTTGATGGTGAACTGCTGATGTAGAGCGTTCTTTACTTGCTGAATCAACCCTTCATTGGGGCTTGCTGCTATGATGTCATCAACATAAACCAGCAAAGCAATAAAGGACTGTCCAAACCCTTTTGTGAACAAACTGTGATCATTTTTGGATTGAGTGAATCCTTGAGTCTCCAAAGATTCAGTCAATTTGCAATTCCATTGTCTGCTGGCTTGCTTAAGACCATACAATGACTTAGTAAGCCTGCAAACTTGATTTGGTTTGGTTGTTGCACAGCCTGGAGGTAACTGCATGTAGACTTCTTCATGCAAATCTCCATGTAAAAATGTAGTATTGACATCCATTTGATGTAGGTGCCAATTGTTGGCTGCTGCTGCTACAAGTAAGGCTCTAACTGTAGTTATCTTGATAACAGGTGAGAAAGTTTCTTGATAATCAATCCCATATGTTTGAGTGTAGCCTTTTGCTACTAGTCTAGCTTTATATCTCTCTACTGAACCATCAGGGTTGTATTTGATTATGTACACCCATTTTTATCCAATAAGATTCTAGTCTGGGGGTAGATCAACTATCTCCTATGTGTGAGTCTTTTGTAAAGCTTCAAGTTCTTTGTTCATGGCCTTCTTCCATTCATCATGATTTATAGCTTGATTGTAGGTTTTAGGCTATTTAATTGCATTAATAGCATTAATGAATCTGGCATAGTCTGTTGAGAGGTTGTCCAGAGTCATCACTTCACTCAGCAGATGTGGAGTCTGCTGAACATTATGAGCACCCCCTTGATAGAAGGTTGGTGATTTCCTTACTCTTGTGGACCTTCCTAGTTGTGTGGGTTCAGGTGTCTGATTTACTGGTTAATGCCTTGCATTGGACGTATCAGCTGTTGTTGATCCTATTGCTGGTTGGTCTGCTGGCTCATTCAACAGGTCATCAAAACTGTCCATTACCGGCAAAGGAACATGCAAGTCAGCAAGATGTCTAGGTTTTCCCAACACCTGCTGAAAAATAGGAAAATAAGTTTCATGGAATTGAGGATTTCTAGCAACAAAGATATCTTTGTTGGTAATATCTAAGAGAATATCACCCTTGGAGGTGGTTGAATTCCCAAGATAGACACAAGTCTTTCATCTTGAATCAAATTTGGTTATATACTGCTGAAGTGTGCATGAAAAAACTAAGCAACCAAAAACTTTAATCACAGAATAATATGGTTTGGTGTCATAAAGAATTTCACAAGGAGTGCTTTCTTTCAGTAGTGGTGTATACGTGGCATTAATCAATTTTACAGCATGTAAAGACAAAATCCCCAATATTCAACTGGAAGATTACTTTGGAACCTCAAACCTCTAGCAACATTTAGTAGATGCTGATGTTTTCTTTTACGAGTGAATCGGTGAGTAAAGCGACTTTCGGCAAAGAGAAAACAAAACAAACAAAGAAAGAACTAACGGCTAAGTCGAAGGCTCACTCGACCGTTCTAAAAACGGCGAAGAGACATTTACAAGATCAAATTTGATATACGATGAAGATTCAGAAGATCATGCATTAAATGCACAAATCATTAAATGATCAATCAAGGACGGATTTTCTGCTATACGTTTGAAGAAAGAATCCGATCACTGAAATCAAGGAGAATACAATTATGGGGGAATCAAGAAGAAAATCAAGAGTTATTCCCTCATTAATATAGCCAACGGACGGAATTTCAAAAAACCAAGGTTATTCAAGGCTATAAATAGAAGGCATTGACAGGAAAAGAAAATAACGATTAAGAAAGAAAAATCAAGCAGAAACTCTGTCAATTTGAAAAGCCTTCTCTCTGAACTTACAAAGACATATCTAGTGATCAACTCAAGTATCGAACTACAAAGTCATACTCGAATTGAGATTGATCAAGCAAGTGTGTGAATCACATTCACATCAAACTGAAGCAACTGAATCAGAGCCAATCTGAGAAGGAGTTGAATCTGTGATAGCTATTGAAGGATCTTAATCTTAAGGAACAGCAAAAGGAAGACTGAATCACTGAAGCTGTTGCAGTCAAGGAGTGATAGTCTTGTAGATTGTGAAGCTTGGGAAGCCAAGGACAATCATACTATTGTATCTGTGAAAACAATAGTGAATTCCTCCAATCATCACAGGAGAAGAGTGGATTAAGGGATTACACCACCCTGAACCACTATAAGCCTTGTGTCAATTTAAATTCTTCAATTTACTTTACAACATTTATTTAATTAGCCTACATCATAACTTATATCTGTGACTGTCTACACTGATTTGAAAACAACATAGTAAGAAGGGACTTATCCGCTGCCTAAAAGCTTTTAAATAGAAGAAAAGTTTTTGAAACTCCACTATAGTCATTCACCCCCCCCCCCCTCGACTATAGTTTCACCCCTCTACGGGACCAACAATTGGTATCGGAGCGGTGTTCTAGTATCGAACTGTTCAGATCTAATTTCTGGTAACAAGGAGATCATATATTTTCAAAGCAGTTTTCAAATCTGAGTTTTCTATTTACTGTCATTTATATATTCAATTATACTGATGGATTCCTCAAACTTCTTGTCAAGTGTACCTATTTTTAATGTTAACAATTTTGATGAATATAAAATAAGAATGCTGTCTCATCTTGCAGCAACTCATGAAGAGATGCTGGATGTAATCAATGATGGACCGATCACAATCACTACGGTGGTAGGCACGGGGGAGCGAGATCAAGGAAAGGAAATTGACAAACCTAAAAAGGATTGGACCAAGGATGACAAGGAGAAGAGCAAATCTGGACTTTGTTGCAAAATACATGATCTTGAAGACCACTAGACAAGCAACATGTTCATGAGAATTAAAGACGCAAAACAAAGCAAAGGAGATGTGGGACAAGCTATCATTAATAAATGAAGGATGCGAAGCGATTAAAGAAAACAAATTATCTGTTGCAAAACGAAGTTTGAGAACTTTAAAATGAAGGTGGTGAATCCATTGATCAAATGGACAACATGATTCTCAAGCATCATCGGTGAATTACAACAAACTTGGACACATATATCCCCAAAAAGAAGTATGCTTGAAAATCTTGAGAGGACTACACGAAAGATGGAAGATCATAACATCAGTAATCAGAGGAACAACAAATCTTGCAAGCACCAACACTCTGACACTGATGTCCCAGTTAAAAGCTCATGAATTCGAATTGAACGGCGAAGATGGTGCTCCGGTAGAGACACACAAAATCACTGCATTAGTTGCACCCCAGCAAAGTAACTTTGCCGAATGCATCAGCAAAGAGACACAAGAATTAAAAGAACAGGTAGCTTTATTAGTTAAACGTTTTGACGGGTTTAAAAAGAAGCCATTCAAAGGAAATTCGTCATCAAACAAAAAGTCAAGCTCAAACAGAGACATGAAGAAGAAAGATGATGAATACGGATGCTTCAACGCAACAAGAAAGGTCACTTCAAGGTGATTGTCTGAAGAAAATGACAAAGATGATGAAAAGAAGAAATACGAGCATCCGAAAAGAGAAAGAGCAAGAAGGCACTTAAGGCGCGAATCCGGCGGTGAAAAACATGAAGAATCATCCGACAATGACTCGGATAATAGTGATGAAGAAGACGACTCGAGAAAATGAAAAAGCATGCCTATGCCTCATGACCAAAGAATTGGATGAAGATAAAAGTGATGGCTCGGACACCGAGGAAACAAGCCTATGTTTAATGGCTAAAGAATCGAGATGAAAGCGAGGTAACATCTAGTTCTGTTCTTCATCTAATGCATCCACATCTAACTTTGCACAATCCTCTAGTCTCCCATTAGATACGACGAGACCTAGTCCAAAATCTCATGACTAAATTTGATGAAATTGAAAAGAATCATGAAATTTCGGAAATGGAATGCAAGGATCTAAGAAAAGAGAATAAGAGGTTAAAGAAAGAAGCTGGATGAAGCAAAAGGCTGAATTAACTAGTAAGGAGACCTACTTAAATGATCAACAAAAAGCGGATGATCATACATACGTTACTAAAAGATCGATTAAGAAAATCTCCTCACCGGTGAAGGTATCCTTTGCACCACTAAAAGCACCGACTTACAAACCCTCAAAAAGGTTTGGATCCGGATACGGTCTTGGCTACAACGGTCGGGATGAAAGTAGGAACAATGATCAACACCATTCTAAATTCGGGACCACTAGTGGACCAAAATTTAGAAAGGGACGAACCATGGTTCCAACGGATCATCTGTTCCGGTGAAGTCAAGACCTAGTGTAGTGAAACGACAAACTAAATCCTCCTTCCGGTCAATCAAGAACCACGGCCATCCGAAAGGAAAAGGCGGACTTTACCCTTCGAGAGGATGATTGGAATGTTGCACCTCCAAAATACAAGAGGAAACCATTCCACAAAATGCATCATGTGTTTAAGAAAAACCAAAGCTGTTCCTAGACACATGAAGCAAGAAAGGTTTCATACTGCATATTGGAAAGTAAAGAAGGATGCAAATGCACCAAAAGGTGGAGAAAAGTATCAGAATACCTTCAGTAAAAATACTAGAAGCTATTCTACCATGCCTTATACATATGAAGTTGATGACTTCAATTATCCAAAAAGAAGACCTTTTGGATACACCCTTGGTATGGGAGGCATGATTGCTAACAAGCATGGACCCAAACAGTGTTGGGTACCTAAACTTAATTAATCTGTTTTGTAGGATGTCGGTACATAGACGGTGGATGTTCCGACGCATGACGGAAACAAGAAATGGCTCACCGACTTCAAAGCTTTTGATGGACCCAAAGTCACATTTGGAGGTAAAGAAAACCCTGGCAAGATTAAGGGGAAGGCATAATACTCAAGAACAATCTAAAGATTCAAAATGTGGCATATGTCAAGGGACTTAACTTCAATCGATGAGCATCGGTCAATTACGTGACAAAGGCTACAATGTGCACTTCAACAAAGAAGGATGCAAAGTGATTCACAGTCAAACCAACACGGTAGTTCTTGCGGGTAGAAGACAAGACAACATGTATGTGATGGATGGAAAACGACTAAGGCGAAACATGCCTACTTGTCAAGAATAAACAATCAACAATTTGGATTTGGCACGAGAAGATTAAATCACACGAATTTCAAGACCATCAACAAACTATCAAGGAGCAAGCCGGTTGAAGGCACTCGCGAGAGATCACATTCAAGAAAGAGAGTCTATGTGATGCTTGTCAAAAAGGAAAACAAATAAAAAGTTCATTCAAGTCAAAGTCTTATCAATCTACAACAAGAGTTCTACATCTCGCCGCACATGGACTTGTTTGGACCAGTCACACCAGTAAGTGTGAGTGGTAAGAAATACACTCTTGTAGTGGTGGATGACTTCTCAAAGTACACATGGACCATTTTCATGAACAAGAAGAAAGAAACACTCAAGAAGCCGCATTTGTTGAGAAGACTCCGAGAATGAGAAAGAGCTAAAGATTATCAAGATCGGATCGAGATAGAGGCCTTGAATTCCTAAATGAAATTATCGAACCTATTGTGAAGAAAATGGAGTATTACATCAACTATCTGCGAGCGGGAACTCCACAACAAAATGGTGTTGCGAAAGAAGAAACGAGAACCATCAAGGAAGCGATCGGGACAATGATAGCGAAGCATGTTTACCAAAGAGATTTTGGGTGAAGCAGCAAACACAGCATGCCATACACAAAACAGATCAATCATCAACAAACATCATGGAAAGACTCCATATGAAATATGGAATGGTAGAAAACCTAATATCTTATATTTTCATATGTTTGGATCAAAATGTTTTGTCTTAAACAGGAATCAGCTGCATACCTTTGTTGAGAAGGCTGATGAAGCAATCTTCATGGGATACTCAGACACCAGCAAAGCATTTAGAGTACTCAATAAAAGAACCTTGGTGATTGAAGAATCAATACATGTAGTTTTTGATGAACCAAATACAAATGGTGAAGATCTTCAAGATCAAGAAGAGAAAGCGACACAAAGGGAAATCTATACAAATGCAACCATACCGGCTACCATCCTAAATCATCATTTTGAAAACCAAGAAGAACCACTTACCAATACACCGGATGAAGCACACGAAGTTGAAGTTCTTGCTCGGCATGAAGGTATGGAAGCACCAAGTGAAGATCAACTTCAACCGGACCTAAATTGGCTAAGAGACCATCTGAAGAACAAGTCATTGGAGATATTCACACGGGAGTCGAACCGAGAAGACAACTGGAGCACATGCTAACTTGCTTTCTATCACAAGTGGAACCCAAGACCATAGATGATGCAATCCAAGATGCAGATTGGATCACAACCATGCAAGAAGAACTAAATGAATTTGAAAGAAATGAAGTATGGGAACTAGTTGACAGACCTGAAATGGCCAACATCATTGGTGCAAAATGGGTATTCGGGAACAAGATGGATGAGCAAGGAAGCTGTTGTCGAGAAACAAAGCAAGGCTAGTTGCAAAAGGCTATTCCCAAGTGAAGGAATAGATTATGATGAAACATTTGCACCGGTAGCAAGATTGGAAGCAATCGGACTCTTTCTAGCATTTTTCGCACACAAAGACTTCAAAGTCTATCAAATGGATGTAAAGAGTGCATTCCTAAATGGACTTTTGGAAGAAGAAGTTTATGTAGAACAACCTCCTGGATTTCAAATTAAAGGAAAAGAAGACAAAGTATACAAACTCAAGAAGGCCCTCTATGGCCTCAAACAGGCACCTAGAGCCTGGTATGAAACGCTATCATAATTTCTGATCAAGAATGGATTCAACAAAGGAACTATTGACAAGACTCTATTCAAAATAGAGGAAGGAGCAAGCACTTTGCTAGTACAAATCTATGTTGATGATATAATCTTTGGATCCGAAGATGAAAAGCTATGTGAGAAATTTGCAAACCTGATGAAGAGCAAATTTCATATGAGCATGATGGGAGAATTAAACTACTTCCTTGGCCTTCAAGTAAAGCAAATGAAGGATGGCATCTTCATTAGTCAAGCAAAGTATACAAGAGATTTGATACACAAGTATGGGATGGATACAAGTGGCACAGCAGACACACCAATGTGTGCCAGAGTCATACTTGGAAAAGATGATGGAGGAAAAGATGTAGATCCAGAAAATGTATAGAGGAATTATTGGATCATTATTATACTTAAGCGCAAACGGACGACATAGCATTTGCGGTAGGAGTGTGTGCAAGATTTCAAGCTCAACCAAAAGAATCACATCTTAGCGACTAAAAAGATAATCAAATACTTGAAAAACACTATAAATGTTGGTATTTGGTATCCAAAAGATGGAGGATTTACATTGATATCATATTCGGACTCGACTATCTTTGGATGCAAAATAGATAGAAAGAGCACCTACGGAACTTGCCAAATGCCGGGAACCGGACTAGTCTCTTGGTTCGGTAAAAAGCAAAACTCCATATCTACGCAACATTTGAAGCAAAATATATAGCATCGGGTAGTCATTTGTTGTGCACAAGTCTTGTGGATAAGACAACGACTAAGGGACTATGGAGTAGAAGAGAAAACAATTCCAATCATGTGTGATAACACAAGTGCAATATCTATTACGAGAAAATCCGAGTATTGCACTCAAGAACAAAGCATATTGATGTAAGACATCATTTTATCGAGACCATGTTGAAAAGGGGGATGTCATCCTAAAACACATACCCACCGAAGATCAATTGGTGACATCTTCACTAAACCACTCGGTTATGAAAGATTCGGTAAGCTAATAAGCGAGTTAGGAATGATTGAAATTGAATAAGTATCTAACGGCGGCTAAGCGGAGTAATCGGCTAAGTGACTTCATTAGCGGTACGACCTTTGCCGTTACGGGAGATCTTGGTATCCGGCGAAGGTAACTTAAGCGATTGTTAGGAACAGTCAAATGGCGCGGCTAAGTGAAGAACCTATTGGGACGGCTAAGTGACCAGCGAAGGCACTTCACCGAAATAAAGACTTGGACAAATTAAAAGTGTGAACAAAATCAATTCTGATTACACGTGGAGAATAAGGAAATTATGGAGGATTATTCTGTACACACGTGGCGATCAACTTATGATCATGGAGGTAATTATATTATTTTTCGAATTATAAACTCCTCGATTCTCGGGCTCTATCATTACTTGCCTCAAACCACACCCCCATTCCACTCGAATATCACGATTTTCATACACAAAATCACACCATTATGCCACAAAATCCTTCCATATTCAAACCACGTTCACACTACCCAAATCACACTATATAAGCAAGACTTAGAAATTTTCAGAAATCTTTACGCTTTCTTGGCAATTACAAACCCTACTCTTGTTACTTTCTATTACAAACTCAAGTTCATTTTCAAACCTTAGTAAAAATGGCATCATCCTCCTCAAACACCCAAGCTAGATATGAAAAATCGATTGCCACGGGATCTTTCTTTCAAGAAGAACACTACTTGAAACTGTGCGGAAATGACGAAGATGCCAAACGATTGGCAGCAGGTTGCAAAATCCTAAATCTATCAACCTTTCTCAATCCACCCATAACCGAGGTCTGCTATGAAAGTCTGATTTCCTTCTGGAAATCTGCACAATACGTGCCTGGGCTCCCTGCTGAAGAAGGTGACGAGTGGGAAGAAGACAAGATTGTAGCATCTGTCAACGGAAAAGAAGTGGCGATTACAGAAAATGTAATTCACAAACATCTTAAACTTTCAAATAAAGGCCAAGAAAAAGTGACATCTGTATCACAAAACTTGGATGATTTCTGGGCAACCATTGCCAAAACGGCAAACCCAGGATCTACAAAGGTCAATTGTTTGAGATCCGCTTTAAAGAAACCATTCAATGAGTTCGGTCCCTAATTGGCAAGACCATTGAAGGAAAATTGGGAGCAAATAATGCAATGACGAGAAATCGAGAATGAGGCTAATGGGAATCATCTACAACAATCTGCAATTCAAGCGGGCAAAATACTTCTTTCTAAGACTCAAAGAGCAAATCCAAGGTGAAGTAAAAGCAAGCAAACAAGGGGACAAAAGAAGGAAAGACTAAGAAAGGACAATTCGGGTGAAAAAGTCGTATGGCATTCGGTTACACTACTTGTTGCAATGTCTTAAAGTCCCACACAAGTACAACTCCACAAACCGCATGAATCCAAAGTCATGTTTACTTATGTTAAACAACAAAAGAAGGTAGGAGAAGGGAAGAGGAAGAAATCCACACGCAAAGACCACCGGTCAAAGAAAGAAACAAAAGATTCGGCGAAGTCCGGAAACGACGAGACTTTGGACAATTGATTGATGAAGAAGAAGAGGAAGAAGGTTCGACACCGAAGCGAACGACAAGAAGAAGAAATCGGTAGGGATGAACAAGCACCCTAATAACGAAAACACTTGGAGAGGATGAGGAATCATCTCCGAAGAAGCCGTACAATTATCCGCAAACGATATAGATGATCGAATTGCGAATATCTTGAGTGGAAGGAAGGCGATTCCAAACAACGACTTCAAGACTCGATCACATGCTTGTCGAAGAAGCATGGCTATTTGATTTTACGGGAATCACAACTCGGTAGGTGTACTTGATGAATCACCTCTATGGGAAATGGTTGATGCAGCCAAGGCAAAACTGCCCCAGATCTCTGGGAGACAAAGTGATGACTCAGAAGATGATGGAGATGATCATGATCAGGATGATGGTGATGATCATGATCAGGATGATGATAAGGATCATGATCAAGATGATGATGATGATCTTGGTCAAAATAAAGAAGAGAACTCTCCTGCACCAGATGCAATTGATGACACTACTCTTCTTCGTACATTTTTGAAACCACAAGCCTCCGGCAAGCCTACAACTCCAAAGCAAAGACATCCACTCAACCGTTGTACGTCAACGTTCCCGGCTAACAACGAGTAACATTATGGACAACGGCTCGTTGCCGCCACTCCAATCAAGACAACCCCCCCAAAGCATAGAGATAGGGGGAACAAGCGGCTCAAGCCACACCAAAGATATACATCTACCCAAATTCTTGAAGATCAAGATGTAAATGCGAGATGTCACTCAACATCAAGACAAGGGACATCAAACGTATCCCGAAACAAATTTGAAACAAGGCACGAGACTCTCTCAAAACCGAACACCGGCATTACAAATGAAACTTTTGAGAAAGCGGCGGACTTCTTTGGTCGAAGAATTGGAACAGCAAGCAATGTATCTCAGATCCATGACTTCAACTTTTAATGACAAAAGCTCCTCCATTGAAAACAAGTTTCAGGCCATTGCAGAATACATTGATGCACAAAATATTGTTGTTCAACAACAAGGAAATCTGATGAAGCAACTCAACATCAATATCACTAACAGTCTTGCAGGCCTCAGGCAACACATTTCCCAAGAAAACGAATCACTGGCAGTAGCTTTTGGCACTAGACTTAGGAGTGTCAATGAGAAATTGAATGATCATAACAAAAGATTCACATCTATTGAATCAAAACTTGATTCTCTGATTGGAACGGCAGAGGCCACCAATAGCATCCTACTCCAGCAAAGGGATGATGCCGCCAAAAAGGGGGGAAACCTGGATAAGCCTGAAGGATCAACAATCAGACCTTCAAATTTCACTGAGGAACAACTGAGAGCAAGAGACAGAGAAATAAGAATCAGAAATGAAGCAGAAGAACAGCAAAGAAGGGCCAGAGAAGAAAGGGAAAAGGCCCTAAAGGAACCCTGCATTGGATTTCCTCACCCTATGCAAAGAAGAGATGATGATAGAGACAGGTCCGGCAGACAGCAAAGGCACTGGATCTAGTCGAAAGAGGATCCGTCGGTCAACACGGACTCGGCACCGGAGGAAACACCGGCGAGAGGTAGCGAGCGGCTCCAAATATACTAGTGAGCACGGAACTTACACTTTGGTCACCAAAGCAAAGCGAGAATATGATGCGGATGTCTTGGACCATGTAAGAGAATTTTTCGAGTACATGAAGGACTTTATCCTCACTCCTCACAAGATGAAGCTTGGGCTGATTGGCTAAGCTATCGGGATGAAAGGATGAGAAGCGATATGGCCAAACTCTACAATGAAGTCAAAAGAGAATTTGCACTTCTCAAACAAACCAACAACAAACCAAGCTCGGCCATACCACTATCGCAAAAGGACCGGAAGACTTGCCAATTTGAACAACAAGAAGATTTCAAATATATGGCAAAATTCTTCAATCCTATGGGGAGAATGGAGAAACAGGAGCAGTGGAGTCTCTACAAAAGTCTCAAGTTTGCAGACTCACATATTGCCGAGGCTAGGGAAAGACTTGAAAAATATTTTGGAGAACCTAAGGCAAATGAGACCATGCTCGATTTCAACAGACTCTTTGCCAAAAGAGTTTTCCGGGTGTATACGAATACACGGCTTTGGCTTATTGGAAGTGGAAGTTTCGAGAAATTGACTGGAAAGACATGGAAGAGGTTCAGACTACAAAATTCAAGAGGTACAAGGCTGAATTGAGCAAAATGTAGTTTGTAACACTTGAATAAAGTCTTAGAACTTTTTACCCTATGATGGATGAATAAAATGGTTGAACTTTTAATCTGTTGTTTATTATGAAAAATTTTGATTACTTATGTTCAGGCTTATAAGGGTTTTGGCATCATCAAAAAGGGGGAATTGTTAGGAACATTTTATTATGTTTTGATGATGGCCATACTAGCTGTTATAGCAAGCCTGAAATAAGTTAGAACTCTCTCGTATAAGTCTTTACTTAGAGTCCGACATGTTGTATAAGTTGAGTCGGACAAGTATTGTACTAGTTGGTAGGACGGCAAAGCAAAAAACGAGATATTCGGCAAAGTGAAGCCGAGCAAAGCACCAACGAGAGAAGTATGAAGACATTATGGTCGACCTATAACCAAGGAAGTCTGTGATGACCTTGGATAAGTCTAAGTTATGTTTTAAGTGATGAAACTCAATGTTCAAATATGGTGTACACTGGTCTCACCCAAATCAAGGATCCGTGAAGTACAAAGACTCTCCAAAAACTAGAACAAAGAAGGAAACAGTGAATCGGCTGAGTAAACTGACTTTCGGCAAAGAGAAAACAAAACAGCAAAGAAAGAACTAACGGCTAAGTCAGAAGGCTCACTCGACCGTTCTAAAAATGGCGAAGAGACATTTACAAGATCAAATTTGATATACGATGAAGATTCAGAAGATCATGCATTAAATGCACAAATCATTAAAGGATCAATCAAGGACGGATTTTCTGCTATACGTTTGAAAAAGAATCCGATCACTGAAATCAAGGAGAATACAATTAAGGGGGAATCAAGAATAAAATCAAGAGTTATTCCCTCATTAATATAGCCAACGGACGGAATTTCAAAAAACCAAGGTTATTCAAGGCTATAAATAGAAGGCATTGACAGGAAAAGAAAATAACGATTAAGAAAGAAAAATCAAGCATAAACTCTGTCAATTTGAAAAGCCTTCTCTCTGAACTTACAAAGACATATCTAGTGATCAACTCAAGTATCAGAACTACAAAGTCATACTCAGAATTGATATTGATCAAGCAAGTGTGTGAATCACATTCACATCAAACTGAAGCAACTGAATCAGAGGCAATCCGAGAAGGAGTTGAATCTGTGATATTTGTTGAAGGATCTTAATCTTAAGGAACGACAAAAGGAAGACCGAATCACCGAAGCATGTTGCGGTCAAGGAGTGATAGTCTTGTAGATTGTGAAGCTTGGGAAGCCAAGGACAATCATACTATTGTATCGTGAAAACAATAGTGAATTCCTCCAATCATCACGGGAGAAGAGTGGATTAAGGGATTACACCACCCCGAACCACTATAAGCCTTGTGTCAATTTAAATTCGCAATTTACTTTACGGCATTTATTTAATTAGCCTACATCATAACTTATATACGTGATTGTCTACATCGATTTGAAAACAACATAGTAAGAAGGGACTTATCCATTCGCCTAAAAGCTTTTAAATAGAAGAAAAGTTTTTGAAACTCCACTATAGTCATTCACCCCCCCTCTGACTATAGTTTCACCCTTCTCTGGGACCAACATCTTTCAATAATACCATTTTGCTCAGGTGTACTGACACAGGATGTCTGATGTATGATACCCTACTGAGCATAAAAGTCAGTAAGTTGGAATTCTGCACCATTGTCAGATCTAATTACTTTAATAACTTTATGAATTGAGTAGAAACAAATTTAACAAAAGATTTAACAAGGTCAGAGGTTTCAGATTTAAGCCTCATAAGAAAAACCTAAGTAAATCTAGAAAAAATTCTACAACAGTAAGAAAATATTGTTGTCCATTTACGTAAGTTGTCGACATCAATATACTGTGACTTGATGACTTACAGTCTTTTATCTGGCAAGTGTCCTAGTCTGTAATGCCATAAAATGCATCATCTAATCTATCAGATAGAGTGTGGTTTTCTACAGCATTGAAAACAGAAAGTTTTATTGGTTGATCCATCACATAAAATCCTCTCTGTAACTCAGCTGAACCAATCATGTTCATGTTCTTGTTCTTGTCCTGCAAAACACAATTGTTAGCAGAAAAAACAGTTGCACCTTTTGTATGATTAATAAATGAAGGTAAAGATAAAAGGTTATACTTAAACCTCGAATGCAAAACACATCATGTAGGACCAATTGAGTGTTAATCCCCACTTGTCCTATATGTGTGACAGAGACATTATTTCCATTAGGCAGTCCCATTTTTATACCTGATGAAGGTTTGGGATTGCTTAACAGATCTAATGAACCTACAATGTGATATGTGGCACCAGAGTCCAAGATCCATTGTATTGATCTTACTAAATTTAGGTCACATGTCCTGTAGCAGGTGAGTAGTGTGTAACAATATCAGCAGGTTGACCAACAACAAATCCTACAAGTCTAGGAGGGTCATTCAGCAGAGCCATCAACTTGTCAAATTGTTGTGCAGTAAGATTGGGAAATCCTGGTCCAGCAGACCTACTTGGTGCCTGATCTTCTTCTGTTGATTGCTCATCTTCTACCATATTTGCCTTTTTTTTGACTTGAAACCGGGAGGAAAGCCATGCTTCTTGTAACAAGTCTCCTCGGTATGGCCATTAAATCCATAGAAACTACATTGCATCTTTTTGGGATTTTTAGTTCTAGGATTTGCAGCAGAGTTGGGTCTGCTGACAGTCTGATTGTGTCCCTGTCCATTCTTTTGTGAAAATAGGACCATGGAATCTTGATCCTTGGCCTTGTTGGCCACATATGACTTCCATCTCTCAAACTTGATTGCCATTGCAAATGCATCATGAATTTCTGGGAAAGGCACCATCAACATTGCCTGTGAGACCATTGGTTCAAATTCATCCCTTAATCCTTTAAGGAATTTCATGATATGTTCAGCCCCCATATGATCCATCAGATTGCCGATTTCATTGCCTTGACATTGAGGATCACAGGAACAGATTGTCACAGGCCTGATGGTCTTGATTTCTTCTCAAAGAATCATCATTTTTGTAAAATATTGATTGACAGAATTTGTGCCTTGTTTTAGTAAATGCATTTCTTCAAGAAGATCTGAAAGTCTTAACGCATCAACATTTGAAAATCTTGCTGAAAGATTTTTCCAAACCGTATGTGCATTCTTGAAGTACATTAAACTTTGAGCAATGGTGTTCTCCACATAATTCAAGATCCAAGATCTGACCATTATATCTGTGGAAATATTACGTTACATTAGTGTAACATATTAATTGTGAGACATATTAATTGTAAGACATATTAATTGTATTGAATAAACAATTAATATGTCATAAAGTCATAAAGTAACTCTATTTTGTCTTATTAGGTAATAGACAACTCTAGCAATTAATACTAGCCGACTCTAGTAATTAATTGCTCTCTCCTAGCTTATACTCTACTAGGACCTTTCTCACTTACTTGTACCTATTTATACTCACTCTTTTATGATGAATAAACTAAGTTGAAGTTTACTCAAGTAATTATTACTTTCTCAAACTCTCTTCATGGTATCAGAGACATAACCTCCTGAAATCCGCTGCAAACTCTCGGCACCCTATTCGAATCAAGAATGTCTTCATTATCTGAAGCTTCCTCACCCTCAGTTGAGTCCCGGTGCCCTCGCAGCCCTGGGGTCACTGACTCTTCATCATACACTAATCATAGACTTGATGGCAACAATTACTTGCTATGGTCAAGGTCTATGAAAATGTACATCTCTAGACAAGGTAAGATGGGATACCTGTCCGGCTCTAAACCTGCCCCTGCTGAAGATGACCCAGGATTTGAAGCATGGGACACCACTAATAATCAAGTCATGACCATTCTCACAAGATCAATGACAAAAGAGATTAGTGAGAACTTTATGATGTATGATACTGCAAAGGAAATCTGGGACAATGCCAGAGACCTTTACTCCAAGAAGGACAATACATCAGAAGTGTATGAACTTGAAGCTCAGATTCAAAACTGCAGACAAGGAGATATGTCTGTAACTCAATACTTCAACCAACTGTCTAGGGCATGGCAACACTTAGATATGTTGGAAACTCACCCTGGAATGATGTCAAGGATGCGCCCTTTATAAGGACATTATTGAGAAAAAGGAGAGTATTCAAGTTCCTTACTGGACTGAATCCTACTCTTGATGATGTTAGAGGAAGAGTCCTTGCCACAAAACCTCTCCCCAATCTCAAATCCATGTTTTCTGAAGTCAAACATGAGGAAAGCAGGAGGAAAGTGATGCTGCTGAACTCCCCGCCGACAACCCTTCTGAGAGTGCTACCCTGCTGACTGTCAGGAAGCCTACTGAGGTTACTGAGACTGTCAGGAAGCCTACTGATCGAACTGGAAAGTTGTTCTGTGAGCACTGCAAACGCACAAATCACACCAAGGACACTTGCTGGAAGCTACATGGCATGCCTAAATCTTCCAAGCCTACCAGGGATAGTCAGGGCAGGCATGTCAATGAAGAGGGGAATGATAACAAGTTGAATGCTCAGTTTGCTGCATTTAAAGCTTTCCTCACTCAACAAAAAGAAGGTAGTCCCTCTACTGACACGGCTACTCAGGCTAGTGCAGGTAAATTCTACTCTTCTATTAGTAATGAAACATGGATTGTTGATTATGGGGCCTCATCTCATATGACTGGCAATAAAAACCTCATAACTCACCTTATGCCATGTCATATAACTCATAAAGTTAAGACTGCTGATGGATCTATCTCTCATGCAAAAGGTTTTGGAAATGTTAAACTCACTAATAAGATATGCCTAAAGGATCTCCTATTTGTTCCAAAATTAGACCGCAATCTCATATACGTCGTAAACTTGCAAAAGATTTGAATTGGACTGTTGTGTTTAATAAGAATCGATTGCACTTTCCCGGGACCCTTCTTCACGGGAAGTGATTGGGAGGGCTAAACCCCGCTCGGAGATCGTATGTGGTCAACCCCGCTTCGAAGACAAGGCGAAGACCGAATCGCCTCGGCGGCTTGCACTCAAACCTTAGACAATATCATGTTTTGGCATTATAGACTAGGACATCCGAGTTTTGGTTATTTAAAGTCTGTAATTCCTGAATTATTTAAAGGATGTAATGTCAATGATCTTCAATGTGATATTTGTCAATTTGCCAAACTTACCAAATCTGTGTATACCAAACTACCTTATTTGCCTTCCACACCTTTCACTCTAATTCATAGTGATGTATGGGGACCTTCAAGGGTAAAAAGTATAACAGAAAAAGGTGGTTTGTCACCTTCATTGATGATCATACCGAAACACATGTTTGTTTTTAATGAAGGATAAATGCGAAGTTGGAACAGTTTTTCGGGAATTTTACAACATGATCTCTACTCAATTTGACACTAAGATCAAGATCTTAAAGACTCGATAATGCTCTTGAATACTATGAGTCTAACCTCGTAATTTCTTGATGGATAAGGGGATTGTCCATATCGGTAGTTGTGTGGAAACACCTCAACAAAATGGGGTTGCTTTGAGAGAAAGAACAGCACCTACTTTGGAGATGGCTAGATCAATCATGTTCACCACACATGTTCCAAAGTATATGTGGGGTGAAGCTATATTAACTGCCACATACTTAATCAACAGACTTCCCAAGTAGAGTGTTAGGCTTCAAAACTCCCATCCAAACCCTTCTGACCACACACTCCTGCCCTCATCTTATTTCCCAATTACCTCCTAAAATCTTTGGTTGTACTGTGTTTGTTTATATCCATGCCCAACACAGAAGCAAACTTGATCCCAAAGCTCACAAGTGCATTTTCCTAGGATATGCAAAGGATAGGAAAGGTTACAAGTGTTACTCTCCTTCTGAAAAGAAATTTTACAATTCTATGGATGTAAAATTCTTTGAAAGGACTCCCTACTACAACAAGTCCACTGAGGCAGTCACTGATGGAAACCTGATTGAAATTGACCTAAATCCTTTCCCTCAGCAAACTCTTAACCCTCAGCAACCTATCGACTCTCGGCGGCCCTGCGATCCTCGGCAACCTCCCCGAACCGAGTCTACCGACCCGAGCCCGCCGACCCGAGCCTGCGACACTCAGCAACCTACTGACTCTCAGAAGACTGCTGACATTGATGACAGACCTATTACTGACATTGATGACAGACCTATTGCTATCAGGAAGGGAAAGAGATCTTGCACTACTGATCATTCTATTCATAATTATCTATCTTATGATCGGTTATCACCGCTTTTGCCATGTTTACACGGGACTTGGATTGTCACTCTATTCCTAAGAATATACGGGAAGCTCTCCAACATGATAAGTGGAAGGCGGTATCAAGACCGAAATGACTCGCTCTCCTTGACAACCATACTTGGGATCTCACCACTCTCCCACATGGAAAGAAGACGATACCGCAAATGGTACGTTCACTATCAAGTACAATGCCGATGGTACAATTGACAAATACAAAGCTAGGCCGGTTGCAAGGGGATTCACTCAAACCTATGGTCTTGACTACAAGGAGACCTTTGCACCGTGGCAAAGCTAAACACCGTCGAGTACCGATCTCACTTGTCGTCCAACTTGATCGGCCTCTCCACCAATTGGATATCAAGAATGCTTTCCTAAATGGTGACCTCACCGAGGAAGTCTATATGAATGTGCCCCCGGTTTTGCCAACACTAACACTCAAGGGAAAGTTTGCAAATTGAGGAAATCTCTATATGGCCTAAAGCGGTCCCTAGAGCCTGGTTTGGCAAACTTACTACCGTGGTTAAAGCTCATTTGGATATCATCAATGCAACTCGATCACACCATGTTTATCAAAACAACAAACCGAAAAGATCCATTCTTATTGTCTATGTGGATGATATCATCCTTACCGGTGATGACCCCTTTGAGATCCAACAATTGAAGACCCCTGTGGCCAAAGTATTTCAAGTTAAAGATTTGGGCTACCTCAAGTACTTTCTTGGTATGGAAATAGCAAGGAACGCCCGGGGGTATATCTGTCTCACGGAGGAAGTATGTCTTGGACTCTTTGAAGGAAAGCGGCATCCGGGATGCAAACTGCTTGTATCCCCGTAGACCCCGAGTAATACCCTTTGCATGGTGACATTGTCGGGAAGGATCAATATCAAAGACTTGTAGGGAAACTCATTTATCTATCCCATACAAGACCCGATATTGCATATGGAGTCGATCCAGTTAGCCGATTCATGCATTGCCCTACCGAGCAACATTGGAATGCGTGAACGGGATGCGAGGTACCGAAGTCCACTCCGGCCAAGGCTTACATTTTACCAAGTCTCGCCGAGAGATCTATCAAGGTTTACACCGATGCGATTGGGGTGGAAATTTGTCACACGGACGAAGGTCTACTACGGGCTACTTGTTCTTATGTATGGGGAAATCTTGTCACCCTGGAGGAGCAAGAAACAACCTACCGTCTACAGAAGCGATCAAGCCGAACTCAGGGCATTAGTTTTGGGTATTTGTGTCTATGGATAAAAAGAGTCATTACTGAACTTCAGCAGCCTATTCAGCAACCTATCACACTCTGCTGTGACAATAATTCAGCCTTATGCATGGCAGAGGATCCAGTCCATCATGATAAAACCAAACATGTGGACATTGACAGACACTTCCTGAAGGAGAAGATTGATGCCAAGATTATTCAACTCCAGTATGTTTCCTCAGCAGATCAGAATGCTGATATTCTCACCAAGGCCATTCCGCCACTTATGTTCGATATCACATTGCCTCTTGTACCTGCTTTTATGGAAGTCGAATGAATCATATTGCCTTCATGCATGGAAGTCGAATGAATCTGCTTCTGGCCTTTTGATTGTGCCGTCTACGAAGCCAATTTTGTTCTTGGTGATCAACACCATCTCCATGGACTTTTTCCAGGGATTGTAGTTATTGCCATTCATCAATGGCTGAACAAGAACCAAAGAAGGATTCTCATTAGGATGGACATAGAATGGACTGTAGGGACTTATTTCTTGTTTCTTAGTTGCCATGGCTATCAAGAATTTCAGAATTGATTCTCAAATCAACAATGATAGTGGAAAACCGATCAAGAACTGATTAAAAACCAGAGGAAAAGATGACAGTATACTCTCAAGAAACTGAAGAAAAAAAAAACCCAGAAAAATGAAGAACACTCTCAAGTTTCTTCAAAAAAAACACAGGAAAGCTTTTAGAAATTCTCAAATTTCTACTCTGATACCATGATGAAGTTTGTAGAATTACAAACAAACAAAATAAAATGCGGAATTATTATTGATCAAGTAAAAGTTACAAGTTAATTACAAAGTGGTTGATCATGGGGTATTTATAGCTTCATACACCTCATGAATCAGTTGCGAGTAAGTTACAAACGGTTATAACAGATTACAACAAAATAACCGTTTTATATACTGAACTAACTAACCCAACGGCCGCTTGGTGTTTTATCTTGTCAGACTGCCGGTGTACATCTTTGTCGCCAGGCCGCCGATATCTTCATACTATCAGCAGAGTGCACTCAGCATTCCCATCAGCTTTTATACTGTAACAGAGTAGTAGTGCGCGCAAGCCTTCCACGTGTCTGGCCTCTATCAATATCCACACGAGCACCTCGCCGGAATCCTCATTGGATAGCTACTAGAAAAACCCAGTTGCTAGACTTGCCTTTTATCTCTCTAAGAAGCTCTCTATTTTTCACAAGAATAATTAATTCTTGGAATTGTGTTGTACAAAAGAGCTAGCCTACCATTTGCTTATATAGGGGTAGGTGCGCCCCTTATGTCCCTAATCCCATTGGGAAAAGTTTCTGTGAAGATTAATGAGAAAAACCTTTTACTAGTAAAATAAGGAAAATAGATATTCTAGATTTATCTAATTTAATTTAATATCTTATATTAAATAAATCCAATATATTGTCAATATCTAATATTGATTATCTTTATCTTATTACCAAAAATCTATTTTTCATAAATCTATTAATATCTAATATTAAATATGATAATATCATTAATTAAATTGCACAATCCAAGTGTATCTTATACACTCACCATCTGCGCCCCATATGCCAATAAATTGGCATCCGGAATATTCTTTAATTAATCAATATAATTAATAACTTGTATTTAATTTATTCATAATAAATAAATACCACCATATTAATTTAATCACTATAACACTTTAGAGTCGAGATAAACTTTCTTTATTTGGTTATCACTATAACCGCATTTTAATCCGGCTAGATGTTCTTATGTGTGCGACCGATAGGCTTTCGAATATGTTGTCCATAGACATAAAGCGCAATTATGAAAATGCCTTTCATACCTAACGATCACGGAATAGCGTCTAAGCAACACACCGTGACCCCCAATCATCGGAAGAGTCAAAAGCGATGACTACTACCTTTAATGTGAAACGGTTACCTTATAAATAGAATCATATCGTTGTTACAATATCCATACAATCGTATCTCGAGTGTCAATACATCAACGATCGTATTTTATAATCTGGATATCATGCTTTCGTGAAATAACTCATTTACTCCCACTTTGCAAAGATTCATGAGAGCTAGACATTCCTTATAAGAAGGCAATTTCGGATATATACTCCTACTAATAGGATACACAATTTCCGGATGAACAAACATGTATCATATGCATGTTTCTATATCATACCCGAGCACTACCGCATGATCGCCCCGTGGTCTGGTAAAACCTCAACAGTGTCAAAGCATGACAATCCACACCGTGATGCCATGAAGACTCCGGTCTCAGGATAATTACACAACTGCCACATACTGCAACACTTAATGTAAGTCGGTCAGTCTAATGTATGCATTATCTAATACACGTCCACGTACAGTCCAAGCGTCTCTACACTTCGATTGACAAGATCTATCTCTATCTTCAATAAGATAGAAGACATCCAATACGTGTTAGTCTAATCATACTATCAATGTCATGATTGACAGTACATACGAGTAGAGACATTTAAGTATCAACCTTATTAAAGTGATTAGAGATCTCATCAACCATAATCACAATCCTGGTTTCTTTATCACAGTTTAATACTAAGGACGTTACTATATATTCAATAACATAATTGGTTCATAAAGACAAACAAAATATATTATAACAAAAGTGCTTTTATTAATCATATTAAAGTTATTACATGAACTAAATAGACTGTAAATGACCCGACCCGGTCGGATCCGGTCCGACCCGATTTGGTTTAAGACACCTTTTCTACACATACGACTAGAGACATTTAAGTATCAAACTTATTAAGGTGATTAGAGATCTCATCAACCATAATCACTATCATAGTTTCTCTATCACAGTTTAATACTAAGGACGTTACCATATATACAATAACATAATTAGTTCATAAAGATAAACCAAATATATATAACAAAAGTGCTTTTATTAGTTATAATAAAGTTATTACATGAATTAAATAGACTGTAAAAGACCCGACCCGCTCGGATCCGGTCCGACCCGATTGGGTTTAGGACACAATTTCAACAGATAGTAGCTTTGTCTTGGTGCCAGAGAGCTACTAGCCTTCTCAAGGTCTGTATCATAAAACCTGGGGTGGGGGGCCAGAGCTGCTAGCACTTTTGACGAGCGTATCATATTTCATAACATAGTAGTGGCTTGACCAGAATATTGATGAGTCTTTTGTAGACTAGAGAATCAATATTGGTAAAGTAGTGAATATTGGTGTTGATAAGGGTAACACTAAAATAGTTGTATACAACATTGGTGTGTTATATGAAGTCATGAAGTGACGAGCCAAAGCTTCTCTAAAATAGAAAAGTGGACTATGTTCTTAGAATTTGATTCGGTCGAATTCATGAGAACAAGTTGTGGAAGTATCCCATACATCTTTTTAGTTAAGATGAAAATGCATATTTGTATGCGATATTCAACGAGAGGTGTCCTACCCAATCCCTAGCGGAATAATTCTCTCAATCTTCGGATATGGAGAAAATGGGATAAATTCTCTGGTGGATAAAAATCTCAGGTTATTAAAAGTCAATTAAAGTCGAATCTTGGATTCGAGCATTGGACATAAGTATAGTACAACCTCAAGTATCTTAGGAGAACGAGGAATAATATGCATGTATATTCGGGTGCAAACCTGAGTATTGTTGACTACACTGATTTGACTTATAGTCGGATTAAGGATGATCGTAAGTCGGTCTCGAGAATGTTTATTCATTGTGATAGAGCTATAGTCTAGAGCAATCCAACATCGCCGATTCGACTTTAAGTAGTCGAATGTATAACAGCTTCTGGAGCAGCTACAAAGGCGGTATAGCTTAAGAAGTTCTTTGTTTGATCTGAAAGTAATTCCAGATTTCTTGATAAGCCGATACCACTTTATTGTGAAAACAAATGAGAGGTAGCTTATGCAAAGGATCTTCGCATTCATAAGAGGTCAAAAACATATTAAGAGAGTACCACCTGATCAGACAGATCGTGCAGAGAGGCGACGTGTCGGTCCTAAAGATCGCCTCGAGCCGACAACCTATCTGATCAGTTTACCAAGTCGCATGGCATCTAATGTAACTGGTAAGCGCTTGGCGGGTATGAGATTGGGAGTTATGTCTCATCTGATTTAGAGCAAGTGGGAGAATGTTGTGAATAGAAGGTATGCTCCAAAAACAATTGTTGTTTGTCATTACGGGTTAGTGGGAGATTGTTGGAAGTAATATACTTGAACTATTATTAGCTGCCTTATATTAGTAATTTCAAGAATTTATTTTACGCTCATTAAAATCATTGTACACATTATTAGTGCACAAGTGATGTTCCTCCGATACATTTTTTTTTAGAGGACTCCTCTACATACATAAACTCATTCAAATAGAGTATAAGAGAAAAGTTTATACACATTTTATCACATTTTTGATTTGTACTTTTTATTTTGTATATAATAAATTGTTTCATGACATAAAGAAAGTTAAAATAAAAATGTCTAAAGCACCTCAGATTTTTTTCTTCCGACATCACAAAAAATTACTTCAACACTACGATTATTTGTTATGAACGGAAGTTATTAAAAACCAACGTCAGTAACGTTGGTGTTCAACAACGAAAGTCAATTGCACCGACGTTTACGTTTTAAAAGTCTCACAACTTAGAAACGTCAGTCTATTGGCTTTCCAATGACGTTCGTTTATGAATAACAACGCCAATATCACTGAAGTTGGTGTTTCAATATTAACGTCATTGTCACTTTTTTTTTTTCAAAAAAAAAAAAAAGAAAAAAAAAAAAAAAAAACTGCACAGCACTGTCCGTCCGTGAGACTGTGGATCCGGCTCCTGAAGTCAAAAAACACTCTTCTTCCTCGACGGCAGACGTCAAAGGAAAGGAGGAGTCCCCTTGTCCCCAGAGTAGGCTTAAGGTGGTAATCACATTTATTTTCCTTGGCTTGAGAACTTGACTCTTCACCAAACCAAAGGGTTTAAACTTTAAAGAGCGAAGGAGCACTAGCGTTTTTCTACAGCAAAGAGGAAGTGCGGAACGGGCAAAGGATCAATATGACTGAGAATTCGGGTTACAAGAATTACGTTGCTGGTTTACTAGCCGGAGTTTCCACGGTTATTGTTGGTCACCCTTTCGACACCGTCAAGGTATGGTATCTCATTTTGATCTGCCTTCTTTTATCATCATTTCAAAACCCCCATGTAGTTTTTTTCATCTTCTTCTAGTGATGGAATTAACTACATTTCTCTTTGGTTTGCACCATTTTCATTGTTATATTTGATTATCTGTAACCTGCTTCTTGTGCTTGGTTTGGTGCTAAATATCCCTACTGTTTTGCACTGTGGGGTGTTGCTATCCAGCTTGCACTTGGACTTTGTACCAGAACCAAGAGCCCATGTTGCCTTGTTCATCTAAGTCTGCAGTAAACATTTACTAAAAAATGCACTTGACGTTAACAAATATGTCTGGAAATAAGCCAACTTATTTAGCATTTTAGTGCTGATGTATTAACATTCAGGAAATGTCTGACTTAGGTAGTCCAAATCAGGAGGAGGAGAAACGAGCCCAGGAGCTCCAGCCCACTGTGCCCACAGTAACTATGTTCTGCATCATTGTCACTCCAGCCCACTGTGCCGTCAGTTCTTGTGTACACCATAGTTGGAGCTCAATTGTATAGATTTTCGGTGTTTGTTCTTTTGATGGTATTAGATGAGATAAGCATGCCTTTGCATTTAACATATATTGGTTTATTTAGAAGGATGTATCAAGGCAATAAGATATATAGAGTGGCTTCTACCCAAAATAATAATAATAATTTTAATTAAAATAGTTGGACTTGAGAAAGTCACTGGAGTACAAGTTTTACAGTTTTTACTGTAAGTTCTTCTTGTAGATAAATAAGAAATATAAGCACTGATATGAATTTTGGGTGATCTGGGAAAATTTCTACATTGAATTGGCAGTTTTTCTAAGTTCGAATCATTCTACGCGCCAGTGCATCTTGTATATGCATACGAATATGAATTTTGGGTGATCTGGGAAAACCAGTACTTTTATTTCCTCTAATGTATTTGAGTTTTGATGTAAGTATTGAGTGAAATGTAGAAATTTTTAATCCCTCTGGTGTGTTTCAATCAGGTTAAACTTCAAAAGCACAACACAGAAGCTCACGGGATAAAGTACCAGAATGCTTTGCATTGTACTACTAGAATACTGAGGACTGAAGGAGTATGTCTCTATAATTTCCATGCTTTGCCATCCAATCAGGGAAATCTTGTCAGTCAACTTGTGCAATTCATGTAGTTTCATGACTGCATGCTTCCTATTTGTTTCTGGGTGTCAAATTCCTCGACGGTCATTGTTAAGTTACCATGTTAGATAGGGTTTGTCCATGAGTATGGTAAGTTCCTTGTGCTAAATCTTTTCTTCTAGGTTTCAACTTGGTTTTTAATTTTGACAGGTAAAAGGGCTCTATCGAGGTGGCACGCCTTCTTTTTTGGGGATGGCATTTGAAGGCTCCCTAGCTTTTGGCATTTATTCTCAAACTAAGGAGTTTCTACAGGTGTCCATCGTTGTTATATTGGATGGCTGTACTGGATGTCAATTTTGGCAAAGATGCTATAAGCTTCCGTGTCCTTAAACTATTTTCTCTATGTAATGTCTATTGATGAACTTCTGCTTTTGCTTCCACAGAGGGGAGTTCAAAGCGGTAAGCCACAGCTTCATGCAATATTTCCTGCAGGAGCATTTGGTGGAGCTATTATTAGTTTTATACTGTGCCCAACTGAGCTAGTGAAGGCAAGTGAATCAGATGTTTCACAATTTGTTAGTGCAGTTTCAGTCGGGCATCTTAAGTGACGATGAAAACCTTCAGTGTAGGATGCAAGTTCAGGGCAAAGATTCTTTAGTTTTAAATTCCAGTAGATACAGCAGTCCCCTTGATTGTGCCTTCAAAACAGTAAAAGCAGAAGGGGTAAGAACTGTTTTCATTTTATTCTGGTAAAAAACAAATTAAGGTATTTGATGATCGGTCGAGCTTATATGACAGCATAACTGCAGCTCACGGGCATGTTTCGTGGAGGATATGCCACATTTCTTAGGGAATCCCTTGGAAATGCAATTTTCTTTAGCACATACGAACACGTGCGCTACTACATGAATTTACAACTGAAAGATGCTTCATCTACTACACCCAGTCACCTAATGGATGTGGGAGTTGGGATTATGAGTGGTGGTCTTGGTGGTATTGCGGTTAGTTGCTATTTTAATTAGTACTTCATCCAAATGAATTCGTCTTCCTTTCTATGTTTTTCTACATCTAATATTCGCTACAACACTTGCTTTATCAAATCCATCAAGTCCTTTCGTGTTTTCAGTTCTGGTCTGCTGTTCTGCCGTTCGATGTTGCTAAAACGATTGTACAAACTGCCCAAGATAGTAAATCAACAAGAAATCCATTTATGGTCTTGGTGTCGGTATGTTTTTTCGTTTTTTAGTGATGTTTTGTTTTGTTTCATTTATATGGGAACCTCTCTTTGGCATAAAAGGCTCTAATATAAGGGTAATGACCTTCTGCTCATATGGTTTGACATATATATTATAAGGATACCTGTGGTTTAATATTGTACATTTTTCCTCCCGGGGGGTTTCATAGTTAGTGTTTTTGAGTGCCACAACACAAAAAGACTCACCCACTTGCACGTGTACCCACCTGTGTGTGTAGTTTTTGATGGGAAACACTCTTAACCCGTTCATTGTACGAAACCACAAAGGGTGAAGTACAATAAGATAAAAAAATATGTAATTTGACAGAAGAGGGATCATTGGTGTTAGTTATATATTGTATGGCAGATTTACAGGAGATCCGGAATAAGAGGGTGCTATTCGGGACTAAGTCCTACTGTGGCAAGGGCATTTCCTGCCAATGCTGCTGCTATTGTAACTTGGGAGCTAGCCATCAAAATGTTGGGAATCAAGAGGGACTGAAGCTCAGGGAAAGATGCTAGCTTTACGCAGCCCCGAGATAATGCTAACATTTTTTTTTTTTTTTATTTCCTACTGGTTGGGGGTTATTAGCACAAGATTTTAACCTTTCAGCATTCAAATGCTACTGATTTGATTCAAATGGATATTGAAGAAAAGACTGGTGCCATTTAGCTTTATTGTTTTTGAAGCTTTCCCTCTCTATAGATCCTTATTTCAGTTTTTATCTAACAAAGGATCAGAGAGAAGGTGTTTCATGCTGATTTTGGCAAATTTCTGTCGAATTTTACTGAGAAGTCTCTCCAATAGGCGTCATTTTCACGACATTGTAGAGGAAATTGGACTAACTGATTCTGATTCTGATTCTGATTCTGATTCATTACTTAAAAAGATTTTAAGCGGGTTTATATCCTTCGTGGCTTGCAATGTTTCTGTTTGCTAATTCATGTTTTTTTCTCAATATTCAAGCAAAGTCTATATTTCCTTTATTTCTGTACTGCTGTATCTCGGTCAACATTAATTGGGTTGAAGTCATATTTTGTTACCAAAACACTAGAAGCTACTCCACTTTGATGGTCACTCCCAGCAGAGCTCTTAAATTTTATCTTAAAATAATATAAAATAATACATATTCCTATTTTACAACATTTCAATTCAAAAACCTCTACAACAGCATCTCTATCCTTATCCTATAACATTTCAAATAATATTAAATAATACATATTTTACCTCACAACCTTATTTATACACATTAAATATTTATTATTTTACTCCAGCAGCATCCCTATCATTATCCCTATAATTTTTAACAATTAAATATGTTTAGGGCAGTGAATAGTGCATCCCCACAAGTAGGGATGACTGCTGTTCATATCACTAAAAATAAATAGGGATAGAGACTCTGCTGTATGAGCTATTTGAGGCAAAACTCTATTCTTTATCTTCATTATAGGGATAGGGCACTGTATAGGGCTTCTGCTGGGAGTGCCCTAGAGCACTATTATCATAGGCCCTAAATTGTATCCCTAACATAATATAAAATAATACATATCCTTATTTTACAACATCTAATTTCAAAAACCCCCACAACATCATCTCTATCCTTATCGTTATAATATTTCAAATAATATTAAATAATACATATTCTACCTCACAACCCTATTCATACACATTAAATATTTATTATTTTACTCCAGCATCATCCATATCCCTATCCCTATAATTTTTAATAATGAAATATGTTTAGGGACGTGAATAGTGCATCCCCATAAGTAGGGATACACTGTTCATATCCCTAAAAATAAATAGAGATATGGACTCTGCTATGGAAGCTATTTTGGGGTAAACTCTATTTTTTATCTTCATTTTAGGGATAGGGCACCATATAGGGTTTCTGCTACTAGTGCCCTTAGGTCTATGATGATGTGACAAATGGATTAATGAGCAGGATGATCCGAGTGAATAATTCGGTTGGTCACTCGATTCACTGGAGCTTCTGATTATTCAATAATGGTCTTTGGTTTTGCTTTTCATATACGCTCTGAAACCACCCTATTCAGATGGAAAAAAAATATTTTTTAGTCCTATTGTTTAATATGATAAATAAAATATGTGGAAAATAGTTTTTTAACACATTAAAAGAGAAAAATATATTTCTATTTAATATATAAATATGTCATGGACTAATTATAACATAGTAATAGTTTAAATGAGAAAACTAATTTTCTCATTTTAACTTTTTTGTTTTGTTTTAAGAACTCATTTTAACTTTTAAGTGACATATTATAAATATGAAATAGGTTTTTTTTTTTTTTTTTTTTAGTTTTTTATTTGAGAGGACCTCCTTGTGGTTTATTAGTTTTCTCACTTAAATACTTATTAATCTAAAATTTTCAATGTTGCATGTGGTAGTTCTTTATGAGGGTGTTAGTTAAATTTTAATAATGTGTAGGCGTTAAATCTTAATTGATGAATTGAAATGATTAAAATATGATTATATAATATCTTGTTTGTGCTTGAAATGTGTAAAATACGATTACATATTATCTTGTTTGTACTAGCTAGGAAGTTTGGTCATGACGCGTTTGTTGTTTTGGATGATGGCGGGGGTGATTGGTTTCATAACCTTACTTTGGCATGGGCGTCATTAGTTCTATATAAATAATTTATTACATCATTTCTTCGATTTCACTCACATAAATGTCATAAGATATTTCTAGATATGTTGTAATTTCCGGTTAATAATTTAATTTGTTCATGAAACAAACAAAAAAAAACGGAACCAAATAGAACCAAACCAGACCGAACAAATAATTTTAGCCAGAAAACCATGTCAGTTTGGGTTGAAAATTTGAAAAACTTATAAAATGGTTTGGTTTTATAAATAAAAAAAACGGCCAAACCAGACCATATTCACCTATGCTAATCCACTCCCTTCTTTAGGTTGGGGCCCTAAAATAAAATAAAAATGGTTTCCCTTAAATCAATAGAGATTCATGGAGCTATGGTTTAAAGGCTTGGGGCCCTAAAATAAAATAAAAATGGTTTCTCTTAAATCATTAGAGATTCATGGAGCTGTGGATTAATGATCGCTACCTTGCATGGAGAAAACAGATATCAATGTTTCTATAAACGCATAATCATCTTCTTAGTTGGGTATAATCTTTTAACACCCTTACGCCTTGTTATTTAAGGAAATGTATTTTCACACAGTCATTTGTCTTATTGCACAACAATTACTTTCCGATTTTGTCCTTTTCACATGCGCCTACATTCTGACCGGAGTTCGGTCAGAATGTGAAACATTATACCTACCCACATGTGGTCAGAACAATTTAGTTTATTCAGACTCAAACGTAGTCAGGAAAAAATTACATGTTTGGCCTCTAAAATGGTCCGATACATTTTCGAAATTTTTATAGCGACGTTTTTATATTCTAACTTGAGATAGGGTTATACCTACTCAAATGTGGTCGGAATAATTTAGTTTATTCTGACCTGAACGTGGTCAAGAAAACATTACATGTTCGGCCTCTAAAATAGTCCGATACGTCTTCGAAATTTTCATAGCGCCGTGATTATATTCCGACTTGAAATAAGAGCGGAAAACGTTATTTTTCGGCCTGTAAAATGGTTCATATTGTTTCTCAAGCATACATAATAATACGAACTTCCTATTAGAATCTCGAGTTGGTTAATTTCGGTTCTGATGTTTTGGTTGAATGAGATTCAACCTGAATGAAGAATCCCACATGACAAGATTAGGTTGTGGCTGCAAGCCACCTCACCGTCGCCACGAGCTTGCCAAAATACGAGGGTCCATAGAAGTTGTTCTAGGCCGGGTTAGATCATCAATTTTCCAACAATGAACACAACAATACGATGATGAATTTAATTAAGAGCACTTGCACTAAATGTTGTAATTTTTTTTTAAAAGACTAGAGATTTCAACAGAAAAAATAACACTGCAGCAGATACTTTATTTTTTATCGTACAATACAAATTATGTAAATTTCCTTTACATCTACCGTATTTTTACAGATTCTGCAAATTTATCTACTTCATTATGTAAAATAGAAAATCTAAAGCATTTCATCTTGGATAGACATTCTACAAACTAGAAAAACGTGTATTTAAAACTGTAAAATAGAGAATTCGTTAAAAGTATCTCATGCGAGTGCTCTTATCGCTCTGATAAGAGTGATTAAAATGTCTTTTGACATTAGTTTTTAAATGACTTTTTAACATTCATTTACCCTATGTTTTGTTTGATCATAATAGCCATCTCAATCAGCCTTGAGGCTTTTGTCACCTGCAATATTATTGGGTGCCAGACCCATCTCTTGCATCTGCTGCTCTACGGATACCAGACCAGTCTGTTCAAGAAAGCTGCATAAACGAAGAAATATTAATCACAAACCCAGTAACTAATATTCGTTTCATCAAAAATATTATTTTCCTGTAAAATTCTGCATATACGGTAAATGACGTTTACAAAACGCGCTAACAGAACTACAAAGGACATGCATACTTGCAAGAGTCCAACTGCATAAGGGCAAGGTGCAAAACTACTACTTATAACAGAAGTTCAAAAGGACCAAACAGGAAATAATGCAATATACATATATATACATGTATGTATGTATGTATGTATAACTAAAATACTTGAATCCAATGGTTGCATGAGTGCTTTAGTTATACGACACGTATGAGACTTTTGACCACTAAAACATGCCGGTATGGTGGAGGGAAAATGTGTAAATATTAACTATATAAAGGGATTCATTTGTAAAAGAAAAGGAAACTATACAGGGACTAATCTGTAATTAGTAACTTTTCTATTCCTTATAACCCAAAAACCTAACAAAATCCATCATCATTCCCACCAAGATCCCTATTTTTCATACCTAAATAAAAAATATCCTTGTTTTACGGTGTATACCCTATCCATACGCACTAAATGTCCCTAACATTTTAAATACTACAAAATAACACATATTTTTGGGATAAGCATTCTGATTAAGCTGATATTTTAGGCTATTCTTAAATTTTATCTTTATTTTAGAGAGAGAGCCATTTAGGGACTCGGGACTCTGTTATGAATGCCCTAAACACGGATCTACAGGACTCTCGGTCTTCCTTCATAACTTTATATATAACTTTGTAATTTTCTTCTTTTATGGCTTGCCTTTAGCAGCTTCAATCCATGGCTGGCAAACATTCGGCTGCAGTATGCAGAAGTCACTAGATGGTCTACTGCAAAGCCTGCCGCAATCTCGGTTTGTGCAGCATGAGGAGCCTCATCCTTCTCCTGCATATCCTTCGGACACACGAATCCACCCAATGCACCAATATTTAGCGACCCAGTCATGTATCCAAAAACTAATCCTACGTATCCATATCCGATATGCAACATGTCCCTTCATAACAGTATATGTGCATCCTAGTTGATCCCACAGACGAGATACCAGTAAATTTTGGTTAATGTTTAAGAGTTTATTATCATACAAGGGTACAGACAAAATAATCTGTCTTCTCGCTTCCCTGAGGCGGTTAATTAGACCATAATGGCAGACAATAATTCAAGTAAAACGCCAAACGCATACTGTGTTAAGGACTTGCAAACCATGAAAGAAAAGAAATCACTAGTCAAGACGAAATGGTGGTAATAGTGTGTGCTCCATACTATCTTTTGCTTAAGACCTTTCACTTTTGGCCAATGATTCACACATACCGGTGAGCAATAAATTCAATAACAAAGCGAAACAAACCTAGGAAAACCACATCACTAGAAATGGATGTTTCATGTTTGCTGTAGTAATTCGATTTCTATCACAAAATCAACATGGTCGGTTGGTTAAGATATGTAGACAACAAACAAAAAAGTTCTCAAAGATTTTTTAGCAAACAAATAAGTGGTCATGCAATAATGGTTCAGGAAGGCTGAGATCTTGTCGAGGGTTTTACACATCGCAATGGGTTAAAACTTTACCTTCTCCAAACATCAGTTTCACCATGTCATGCAAAACTTACCTTATGCTTCTAGAATCCTACATTAATTATTTACAAAAGAAAGACAAATCATTGCGTTTTGAACTAAACCCATATTCAAGATCCTACTTGTGAATATTTTCTCCGCCTATATTTTGATGACCACGGCAAAATCATCAATTGAGAGAGCTTCTTCGTCCAAGAAGTTTCAGCCCTTGAAAGATCGAGAAAATATCACTGTCATCTCCTTCCACATTCTGATTTCTGACTATCTCCAAGGAAAGATTTTGACAGATCATACTTTCAATTGGGCATCATGATCTGCATTCACTCTGATAGGAATGAAAGTGGAGACTCGAATATCGTCCTTAAATCATAAGCAGTAGGCATTTCCAATCTTACGTACATGTTGTAACACTAAAAACTCCCAAATCACCAGCAATTACAATGAATTTCTGCTGAAAGACATCAAGTAAAAGCTATGCTGCCAGCGGTTCTAAGACATTATCAATACTGTGAGCCATGAACAGCATTTTCTCTCAAGCCAAAGCAAGTAAAAACCCAATTTTACGCATACATATCCTCACAAGGAAAACATTATTCTAGTAGGAAGGCATTGTTCAAAACACATTCCATACAAACTCAATCAGTTTCAAAATCATCAAGTAATTAATAGAAAAAAACAGAAACGAAAAAAATAAGACAAAATTAGATATCAAAAAATCAAAGAACAATCACAGGTAGCGTTGCAAACTTTAAAAAAAAAATTAAAACTTACCTGCTTAAAAGGACTAAGAGAGTTCCCGTTAAGAATACAAGGAAGGCAATATGTAGAGTCAACGCCAAATCCCTAGATGAGAAGGCTAAGCCCAGCATAAACGCAAGACACAACCCCAGCATCAAAAACGCCATCTTTAGAGTACTCCAGGTGGGACCCTATAGAGCCGAAACCCCCCAAAAAGATTGAACATGTATCAGAGCCCATTTCTAGGAATAGCAGATTTGTTATTACTTCTAAAATTTGTTAAGACAGAACACTGTACCGACATTGACCCCAGGAGCTAAGGCTCCAATAAACACTGCTTGTGCCGACGACAATTCTTGACCTCCGGAGTGTTCGGCATCCATGGCCATCAGAAAATTGGAGCCCTTCCCAGTTAACGTTTTGTGGAGTTGAGAGAAAGGTGAATGGAAGATCTCAGAACAGTTTTGAACCTTCACCCGTTTTGTGGACTAGAGAGAATGGTGAACGGAGGATCTGAGAACTGTTTCGAACCGGCCAACTCGCCTTTCGAAATCAAATCCCTGCTTCTATTTTGTAGTCTTCAAAAAAACGAAGGTTCTTCTCAAAAAAAAAAAAAAAAAAAAACGAAGGTTATAAACTTCATCAAAAAATAAAAATCGGAGGTTAGACAAAAACAAAAAAAAATCAGAGGTTTGATAATGATGACCGACGATGGTCAGAGTGGATTTTGTCACGTGTCATTTAGAGAATGATCGTGTAATAAATGAAGAAAGAGAAGAGTAATAATTAAACACGCTAAACCTCGGTGGGAGGTCTGTATTGTCTTTCCCGATCTGACCACCGCAGGGCAGGCAACTCAGGTCGAGACGACCTGGGAGCCCAGCGCAAGGCGTTTGGAGCCTCCCTTATTTCGATATTAGAACATGTGACTATATAATATGATAAACATGGAAAGAATCTCATGATTATAGGACGCTGATCCTGTCAATCAAATATGATCATAATTATCCTTAAATTAAGGGGATTTGTACGCGTTAATCCTTAGGGGCTAGGAAGTTGCAGGACAAGAAATAGAGCGAGACACCCACTATATAAATAAACCCTAAGGAACTACGAAAGACTTGATTCCAATTACATACATTGGATACGTAGGTAACTTGAGGGAGATAACTATCTCGCTCAGTCTAAAACAAACCTAAATCGCCATCCCCATTGTCCTGTGTTCTTGATAAGTCATTACAAGAGTTAATTAGGCCCGAATTATTGGCTGGACGATATCCAACATTGTCAATTAGCGCTAGAAGGAGGGTCTCTTTCCAGCGATTTGATCAAGAATAGGCAATGACACCATCAAAAAATACGGGGAAAAAGACCCAAATACAAGATCCATTGATCCAGGAAGCTGATCCCACCGCAACAGCTTGGCCAAATAGGTGGCGGGGAGACGGATCCAAACGCCACAATAACCCAGCACCAAACTCAGCAAGAAGAGGTGTTGGCTGTTCCCGCTCAACAAGCCTTGTTGGAGGCTTTAAGAAACCTCGACATGCCTGCATTTAAAAGTGTGCTTGTTCTATCACTAAAGGGGCAGGAATAAGGTGTTCCCGAAGAGAATATCCTTAAGGACAACCCACCACGCAAAGATGATAAAGGGCATACCCTGTCCTCCACCTCCAACGTGTGGAAAAGGCATGTCAACACTCAAGCCCAAAAGGCTGCCCGAAAAGAGATCGATGGAATTCTAGGTCGGAAGTCGTACGATCTATCATTCGAATCACCGTTTTCAGAGCAGGTCTTAAATTACCCGCGTCCAGAGAGGTTTAAGGTCCCCAAGTTGGAACCTTATGATGGCACTAAGGATCCCCAAGATCATCTGTTTTAATATTTGACGCATATGAATCTGGATTGTGTAGCAGAGGAGATGAAATGCTAAGCCTTTCCAGCCCTACTTACGGACAGGGCCCGTGAGTAATTCAGGAAATTGCCACCTCAGTCAATCTCTAACTTTAAGACATTGGCGAGGAAGTTTCTGCAAGCTTTTGTCGCGGCAAAACCATTTCAAAGGAACGCTACCTACCTCCTCACCATCATGCAGAGAAAGGAGGAGACCGTGCTGCAATACCTGAAGAGATTCAACGAAGAGTCAAGGCAGGTCAGGAAAGCAGATGAGCATATCCTGATCACCTCTTTTCTAGTCTACGAGAGGGTCGATTGTATGCTAAGTTAAACAGCAAACTTCCGAGGTCTATGGAAGAATGTATGGAGCTGGCTTACAGGCATTGCCAGGGGGAGGAAGCCAACCGATTAAAGAGAGAGTCGGAAGGCTCCAAGAAAGAAATGCGCTCTTCAGGAAAGGGATTTTATCCCCTTAAACAGGTCGCGTGAGCAGGTCCTCGCTATAATGCAAAGGAAAGGCATAGCACGAGTTCTGCCTCCCATGAGGGGGTCCTCACGAGAAAAGAGATCATATCAAGTATTGCAAGTACCATGAAGATATTGGTCATGACGCAGAGCATTGTAGAGATTTGCAAAGAGATATCGATGCGGCCATTTTGGAGGGGAAGTTGGATGAGGTCTTAGACCGGTCACAAAATACGGAACCCCGAGGGAGAAGAGAGTTCAAGAGAAGGAACTTCGGCCAAGATCGGGACCGACCCGATGAATACCGCCGCAGAAGAGATCAGTCCCCAAGTCCTGATGGGCAAGTTGATAACCGCCCCATCAACACAATTAATACGATCTCAGGTGGCCCAACCACCACTTCCTAACCTGAGGAGGGAAACAGTAGTAGGTCAGCCGCTTCCACACAGTGACGGACCCAGAAAAAAATCTCAGTGGGGGCACTGGAACAAATTCGAAAGGCGAGTGGGGGCATCAATAGTGTTTTTACATTTTTTACCTACAAAAACACGTCAATTTTCGGATCTCAATGGGGGCCATGCACCCCCCTATTTCATGCTGGGTCCGTCCCTGCTTCCACAGACTCCAGCAAAAGGCAAAGGCTTTCCGGAGAGGTAACTTACGGTCCTCGTGATCCCCCTGCCCTTAGTCACTAATAACGAAGGGTTGGTGATTGAAGTTGTAATCAATAAGCACCGGGTAAGACGTATTTGTGTTGACACGTGAAGCGCTGTCAATGTAATGTACTATAACGTTTTTAACTATATGAAGTTAAAGGATTCTGAGCTGACACCCGTATCAGCTCCATTATTTGTGTTCGCAGGACCACCAGTCCATCCCGTGGGCATGATCAGACTGCCAACAACACTTGGAGAATATCCAGGGGGCAGGACCCTTCTGGTCGATTATATCGTAGTCAAGGCTCCATCGGCTTATAATGTTATCATGGGTCGACCCACGCTGATCGACCTCCGAGCGGTAATTTCCCCAGCTTATATAAGCATGAAGTTCCCGACCTTACAGGGGTCAGCAGAAATCAAGGGTGATGTGGAAATGGCCAGGAGCTGTTACACGACCACCGTCAATAGGAAAATGATGGTTCAGCAAGTTTCAGTGGAAGAGTTACTTCCGGAAGATGAAGAAGGTTGGTCCTCCGAAGATAAAATTGAGGGAGTAAGTTTATGGGAAGGACAGGGAAACCTAACTGTGAACGTGGGGTCATGGATCCCAGAGCAGTATAAAGAAGAGCTTGTTAAGATACTGAGAGAGTTCAGAGATGTTTTCGCATGGAAAACGGAGGATGCCAGGTCTGTCACCCGAGCTGGATTTACACAAGCTCAACATTGACCCGAGCAGAAGACCAGTTCGGCAAAAGAAAAGACACTTCGCCAAAGAAAGAATGGAGGCAATTAAGAAAAAGTAAATAAGTTACTCCAAGCTAACATTATCAGGGAGGTGGTTTATCCGGATTGGTTAGCCAACCCAGTATTGGTGAAGAAGCCAGACGGAAGTTGGCGCATGTGCGTTGACTTCACTGATTTAAATAGAGCCGGCCCTAAGGACTGCTATCCACTTCTTAAAATCGACAGGTTCGTTGACTCAACTGTGGGTTTTGAGATATTCGCATTCCTGGACGTATACAAGGGGTACCATCAAATAGCCATGGACCCTGAAGATGCAGAAAAAACTGCATTCATAACAGAGTTGGGCACCTACTGCTACATTACTGTGCCGTTTGGGATAAAGAATGCTGGAGCTACATATTAGAGAGCGGTAAACAAGATCTTTGACAACCAAATTGGAAGATGCATGCAGGTGTACATAAATGATCTTTTGATCGAGAGCAGGTCTCTTGACCAATACATGCTAGACGTCAGAGAAGTGTTCTTCAGACAAACTCAGATGAAGCTCAACCTCAAAAAGTGTACATTTGGGGTCAGGTCGGGTAAGTTCCTGGGGTACATGATCTCCAAGGAAGGTATCAGAGCGAATACAGATAAAATCAAGGCATTGCGGCTTATGCCACCCCTAAAGAGCATTAAAGAGGCGCAAAGGCTGACAGGGCGTATCGCCCTAAATAGATTTCTGTCCAGATCAGCACAGCGTGCCTTACCCTTTTTTAAAGTATTAAGAAAGACAAGTCCCTTCAGGGGAATGAGGACAGTCAGAAAGTATTCGAAGACCTCAAGGCTTATTTAGCCGAGCTGCCGACTTTGACCTCTCCTCGGGAAGGAGTGACTTTGCGGATATACCTAGCTGTCTTTGAAGAAGCAATCAATGCGGTCCTAATCAGAGATGAGGACAATGTGCAGAAACCAATCCTCTATGTGAGTAGAGCTCTACATGGACCTAAAGTCAGATACACTAATGTAGAAAAGTTAGCATTGGCCTTAGTGCATGCTTTGAGGAAGTTGATTCCGTATTTCCAAGCACATCTGATAACCGTGAGAACTGATCAGCCTTTACGGCAAATATTATCTCGACCAGACACGTCAGGACGATTAGCGAAGTGGGTCATAGAGCTTGCCAAGTATGACCTGGACTTCCAACCCCGAACTGCGGTGAAAGCTCAGGCTTTAGACTTCTTGGCCGAGGGAATCTCAGTGGATATCGAGAAAGATCAACCGTCCGCATAGTTGAGTTATAGACCCTATATGTGGACGGGGCAGCAAGAAAAAAAGGAGCAGGGGTAGGCCTCCTGCTCATAAGTCCAAAAGGAGAAGAATTTCCTTATGCCTTGCATTTCCAGTTCAAGGCCACAAATAATGAAGCAGAATATGAGGCTCTGATCACTGGGCTCTGACTAGCCAGCAAGCTCAGTGCTACCAATCTACAAGTGTTCAGTGACTCCCAGTTAGTAGTCAATCATGTCAAAGGGGAATATGAATCAAAGGAAGAACCAATGAAGAAATGCTTGTCTGTGGCCCAAGCCTTACTCAAGAACTTCAGGCCAGTCCAGATCGAGTAGGTCTCCCGATCTCAGAACAAGCAAGCTGATGCCCTTTCAAAGTTGGCCTCCAATTTCTTCTCAGACAAAAGAGTCTTGGTAGAGCAGCTCGTTGAACGCAGCTATGTCCAGAATGAAGTCCAACCAGTAACTCAACAAGCTACATGGATGGACCCTATTGTGTCCTATCTCAAATATGGCATCCTACCAACTGATAAGTCTCTGGACCGTAGGATGAAGCTCCTAACAGGCAGGTATTCTCTTTTTAATGAAATTATGTATAGACGATCTTTCGTATCACCTTGGCTCATATGTGCTTCAAAGGAGGAAAGGAATTATCTCCTTAGAGAAATTCATCTTGGCATTTGAGGAAATCGTGCGGGGGCACGAACCCTGGCAATGAAATGTCGCTTGTTTGGGTATTATCGGCCCACCATGCATAGTGATGCAAACGAGTTGGTCCTGAAGTGAAATTCATGCCAGGTACATGATAATTTATCTCATCAACCTTCCTAAGAAATGGTTCCTATAGTCTCTCCTTGGCCTTTTTATCAATGGGGTGCGGACCTGGTCGGGCCGCTCCCCCGAGCACCAGGTATTTTTAGGTCTCTTGTTGTAGTTGTAGACTATTTTACCAAGTGGGTAGAAGCTAAAGCTCTAACTACCATCACTACAAAAGCTATTCAAAAGTTCTTGTGGAAAAAACATAGTCTGCAGATACGGCATACCAAAGACTCTGATCTCACAAAATAGAACTCAATTTGAAGACAGGACAGTCAGATCATGGTGTGCCAATCTGGGTATAACCCAACATTTTACCTTTGTTGGTCACCCACAAGCTAATGGACAAGTTGGACAAACAAACAGGCAGGTGAAGAACAGTTTAAAAAAGAGACAAGAAGAGGAAGTAAAGAATTGGTTGGAACATCTGCCCAACATACTTTGGGTGTATAGGACTACGCCAAACACATCTACAGGTGAAACACCTTTCTCATTGGCATATGGAAGTGAGGCAGTCATCCCAGCAGAGATTGGCCTCCCCTCCCCGAGGTTAGAACTTTACACACACACACAGATCAGGAATCTGAACTCAGGCATTCTAAAGACGATTTGGAAGAAGCCAGAGAGGTGGCCTACATTAGAATGGCCAAGTACAAACAAAGGATATCTCAGTACTATAACACTAGGGTCAAACACTCTTACTTTAAAGAAGGAGGTCTGGTACTGAGAAATAATGAAGTTAGCAGACAAGGTCCTCAGGGCAAGCTCGACCCGAACTGGGAAAGACCATACAAGATAGTCAAAGTCCACGGGAAAGGAGCATACCAACTAGCTGATGCGAGCGGCAAGACCATACCTCGAAGCTGGAATGCCAACAACTTGCGCAAATTTCAGGTCTAGGACAGGTGCCAGACTTGCACTATTTTCTTTTCAGTCTTGTTCAGTTCAATAAGATGTAATCAGACATCAAAGCATTTTAATAAAATTTTCTTTTTATAAGTACAACACTGTTAATATATAACCCTTAAAGGGAAGAGTTGAGCTGAGCTGCAAGTCAGGCTCTGAAAGTTTGCAAAGGACAACCTTCCCAAGTATGCAGGTAAGGCTAAATTTTTAACTGAGTACTGCAGGTCAGACTCAGAAAGTTTGCAAAGGACAAACTTCCCTAGTCTGCAGGCCTGGCTAAATTTTGAACTGAGTATTGCAGGTCAGACTCAGAAAGTTTGCAAAGGACAAACTTCCCAAGTCTACAGATCAGGCTAAATTTGGAACTGAGTACTACAGGTCAGACTTAGAAAGTTTGCAAGGGACAAACTTCCCAAGTCTATAGGTCAGGCTAAATTTGGAACTGAGTACTGCAGGTCAGACTCAGAAAGTTTTCAAAGGACAAACTTCCCAAGTCTGCAGGTCAGGCTAAATTTCGAACTGAGTACTGCAGGTCAGACTCGAAAGTTTGCAAAGGACAAACTTCCCAAGTCTGCAGGTTAGGCTAAATTTTGAACTGAGTACTGCAGGTCAGACTCAGAAAGTTTGCAAAGGACAAACTTCCCAAGTCTGCAGGTCATGAAAAATTTCGAACCGAGTACTGCAGGTCAGACTCAGAAAGTTTGCAAAGGACAAACTTCCCAAGTCTGTAGGTCAGGTTAAATTTTGAACTGAGCTGCAGGTCAGACTCAGAGAGTTTGCAAAGGTAGGTCAGGCTATCATCAAACCACAAAAAGTAAATAGAGATTACAATCAAAAACCAAGTATGGCATCCAATACAATGAGTAATGCATGCCATACTGAGGGGAGGAAAAGGGTACCAGGTAAGTGCTTAGACTCAAAACAAAAATTAAAGTTGAAGTGCTTAATAAAAATGTAGTGGGCAGAGCACCACAAATATCGGGAAAACGTACAAATTTTTCAAAAGTGATGATGCTAAATAATGCACCACCGGGTTAACAGGGCCACGTGTAATCTAAAGATGAGCTGTAAAGGGATCGAACGGCTAGAAAATGTAGTAAAGATGGTGTTTTTGGTATTATATGGCTGAGTCCAAGAATGTATCTTGGATTGCCTACGTATCCTGTATAATGTCCAGGAATCAAGCCTTACGTAGTTCCTGGAGCTATGTATTTATAGGCACATGTCCTTCTTCTGCCCTAAACTTAGGGCGGTTTGGTCTATTGACATAACTACCCTTTAATGGGCCTTGCCTCTTGCCCAAGTAACCCACTGGAATATTTGGGCTTTGGAGCCTGGGCTGGATCTGATGTCGACTCGTATAACTCCGACATGGGTTCTCGAGGTGGGACACTTGCAGAATCCACCGGTTGTTGCAGTCTTCACTGGCACGTCTCGTAATCGATCCGACGTGGACAATAAACTTAGACTTTTCCACATGCCAGCTGGACCAATCAGATAATTCCATGTGGAGGGGTAAAATCCCGTATCGTCAAAAAGTTTTACAAAACATACTTCAAAAAGAGTACAACATAGAATTCACTTTTCAGCAGCTGGATTCTGCTGCTCTGCTGAAAGGGACCGGCTCAGTACTCTGTGGGGCAGGATGGCGTTTATTAAACTTAGCTCCCATGTCCTCGCCTTCCTTAAACTCCCTTAGCCGGTCATTATAGATCTTGCCCGCACTACCTTGTACATCACCGATAGTAGGGAAGGTCGGGAATAACCAGGTCGGCACGCTGCTCTTTAGCTTCATCAGCTCCAGAAGTATAGCCATGATGCATAACGGGGCCTAACAAAGCCTCAGCAAAGTGTCCAGATGACTTAACCTCATGAACAGCTGGAGCATTCCGAGCAGGAATAAAGGCTTCCAATGCATCCCTCTCGGCCCAGAGTTTAACTAAGGCTTGCCCCAGCTCAGAGTTTTCCGTAGTATACTTGTCAAACGCAGCTTGAAGCTCAGCGGTATACCAGGTCCTGCTCTGCTCGAGCTCAGCATCACGAGCTCCGAGCTGCTTCTTCAGAGCCTTGATTTCTTCATCTTTCGATTTGGAAGCATCCCTGTGCTTCTGACGGCTTTCCCTTAGCTCTGCCACAGTCTTCTTCAGAGCTTCTTTATTTGCTGAGGACTCAGCGAGCCTGTTTAAAAACTCTTGCCCGACTTGGGCCCCATGCAAAAGCAATACGTATGCTATAAGAGAAATGTATTAGCCAAAGGAAAGAAGGCTAGATAAAAGAAAATGACTTACAACATCGGCCATGTCTTGATCAGACAACTCAAACAGGCGCCCCTGACTTGATGCAGCTCTATCCTCAGTAATGTCTTCGATGTTTCCAACAGGACGAGACTCAGACCTTCTCTTCTTGGATATGACCCTTTGGGGGGTATCAATGGTTATAACCTGGTTCCTTCTCCTGAGCCCGACTTCCTCCTCCTCATCCTCATCACCTTGTACACACATATTCAGTTCCGAAAGGCCAACTCCTTCTAGTATAGGTAGAGAAGAAGACCCGGGTACATCCTCGGGATGTTCGGATAAACTTCGAGCTGACGAGGAGTTCAGTACATTACCCACAGCTCGGGTAGTAGGCAACTAAACATTTTATGTCCTCTCAGACCCCTGATCAGGCTCATTTAGGCCACCACTAGGAACTTCCTCTCCGACGACATCAGCCAAAAGTTCGGCAAAGTTAGACACTGCATAACACAAAACAAGAGAAGGTCAGCACAGAAGTACTCACAGCAGGAAACCAAAAGTAATAAAATATATAAGAATCCTACGAGTTTTGTAATCGTCTTCGCTCATCTCAAAATAAGGAAACGGACAACTTAGCAGCATCGACCAACTCAGAAGAGTACTTCCTTACTCCAAGTCTGATACCACACTCTCTAATATCCTTTAACAGTTTCTTATCGACGTCGGTAGGTCGAAGGTCGCTACCAAGGTCATTTGAGTTCCATCGGCCCAAATCGATCACCACATCTTTACGGATAAAGAAAGAACCGCGCTTCCAATCTTTATAAGAGGACTCTCCCTTACTCAGAATAGGAATGTCATTCATAAAATCCCCCCGACGAGAAGCGGTACAGCCTAGGGGAGTCCTTTACCAGTTTACACTGATAAAAGGACCTGAAGTACTCCACTTTGAAAGGAATACAGATGCATCTGCACCAAATCGCAAAGCCTATAATTGATCTTATGCCGTTAGGAGCAATCTGAGTGATTCCTAACCCGTAGTGCCCCAGAACTGCCAAAAGGTCAGGGCAGAAGGGGACTCTCAAGCCACAGTCAAACTGTTCCTTATACACGGCACAGTACCCCTCCGGGGCCTAGTAAGCATAAGTGCCAGAAGGAGGAGCCTAGGGGTCGTACCGCTTGGTGTATATACCATACTTCTTGCAGATAGAGGCCACTGCGCCCCTAGTCAACCTTGAATCAATACCATGGCAGACAGCCTGAGATCTCAAAGCCATGTGTGCTTTTAAGTTCAAGATGAACTTTGAAGTTCTAGAAGAGGGAGGAGGACCGGAATAGGAAGGATCGAATCAGGGGGCTAGAATGAGGTGCTCAAATCCCTTACGATTGATTAAGGGTTTGAAAACAGGGTTCTCGGCCGGTGAAAGAACAGGGTTCTCAGAATCAACCCTAAAATGGGAATTTTCACTCTCCGATTCTGGCTCAGACTCAAACAAAGCTTCAATTGAACTGTCTATAAGAACAATTGGCTCACTCTTTAACAATAAAGGAATTAAAAATGGAAAAAAACCGCATAAAGCTTACTTGTTTTTGAAGAGGTTGAAGATTGGAATGGCAACCGGCAGACTTCAATCTCGGATTTAAATGAAATGTTGTAACGTCTAAAGAGACGTGACAAGACCAAAGGGTTATAAGTCCCAAAAGTAGTATGGGGAAAACAACCCCATCATTAAATATAGAAACACTTCATTTTTCATGTCTGTCATGACAGAGTGATGACGGTAACACAGCCACGTGGTAAGGCAAACACTAACTCTATGAAGCATCCGAGCTACGTCCACCTAAGTCAGATCTGCCCTGCTTTAAAGGAGTCTGGTCAGACTTGTGGGGCTTATGACGATGGTCAGAGTAGACCTTGCCACGTGTCATTTAGAGAATGGCCGTGTAATAAATGAAGAAAGAGAAGAGTAATTATTAAACAGGCCAAACCCCAGGTGGGAGGTCTGTACTATCCTTCCCGATCTAACCACCGCAGGATGGCTCTATCATAAAGGATGGTAGGACAGGCAACTCAGGTCAAGACAACCTGGGGAGCCCATCGTAGGGCGTCTGGAGCTTCCCTTATTTCTATATTAGAACATGTGACTATATTGTATGGTAAACATGAAAAGAATCCCATGATTATAGGATGCTGATCCTGTCAATCAAATATCATCATAAATTATCCCTAAATTAAGGGGATTAGTGATAACGCTCTAAATGGTACCATTAATTATACCTATTTTCACCATGAATTCTGCTCAATAGATGATATATAGGCTCGTTATTATGTGGAATATGTGTTAAATGCTATGTGTGTGTTCCCAGGATCGTAATTCTGCATCTGTGTTATTTTCTCGAAGGTTTGGTACTGTTTTGCCTCGTTTTGTGCGTTTTATAGGATGTACCGAATCTGGAGCATTGGAGGACGGATATGGACCAAAAAAAGCATGTTGGGCCAAGTAAAAGAAGTCCAAGAAGAAGTATGCTGAAGAAAAAGAAGAAAATCCAGCCCGGTTTACCAAGGGCTAGGTCCGGTAAACCGAGGGTCTTGAGGAACAAAAATCGATTATGCCGCATTGACTAGGTCGGTTAGGGTTTCTATGAGTCATAAGTACGTCATTATATCTATATAAGGCCGCATTTACAGATTATTGTATAAGTTCTTGATAAGTTTTTCAAAAGTTTTGCATATTATATTATATACATTATAATTTGATGAAATAAATTTATTCCAAGCTTTGAGGAATTATTTCTAGTTTTCTCCCTTTCTCTACCATCTCTAGCTTGAGTAGATCGAGCTAGATCTCCATTGATGAAGGTATGAAGCTTTGAACGTTCCTTTTTGTCTTCAATATGATAGATCTGTTCGTATTTATGTGTTTTAGTTAATCTGCATGTTTAATAACCCCATGATTTACTTAGATTAAGCGTAATTGAGCAATGTAGATCCGTAATTAAGAAAAGCTAACCTCGGTAAACCGCGGCTATACCGGTTTACCGAGGCGATATTTAGAAAACTTAATCTGGAGGATTCACTACAGCTACGTTGATCGACAAGTTTAATTAACAATAGGTTAGATCTGGCCAATCTGCTTATTGTAATCGTAAAACTAGCATGAAATACAAATAGTGAAGTGTTAGTTTGGACATAGTCTTGATGGACCTTAGGAACGTGTTGATCAGTGTCGACAGCTGTCTAGGCGGGTTAGCGGTATGAGTTAGCGCTCGATATCGGCAATTCTAGTTCTTTATGCGTATAGGCTATTACGGACCAATTATGGAGGGTAGCTTGTGTATAGATTGTCTACTACCATGGTCGGAGTAGTTAGGGTTAGGAGTTGCACCTGTAGCTTATAATTAAATCAAAAGCTCGTTCGATTAATATAAGAAAATTATGTGGGGAAGTAAACATAAGGATTAATTAATCCAATTTAGTGGATCGGTGGGAAGAGAGGGAGAAATACCAAGTTTCTTTCATGTTTATGTTAGGTGTGATGCCCGAAAGACAATTTTGTAATTGTTTTTATTTAATAAATGAATTGACATTATTATTCATATTTATTATTCTCATATTCACCGATGTGACAATAGTATTTACACTACAGAAAACCCTAAAGTATATCGTTTATGTAATCACTTAACTCAGTGTATGGTATATACACGGGAGGATTGAGTTAGTGAAGATGTACTTAAAATACAATTAGCCCGTAGTGAAGTTGATCGAGAGTATCGGGTCTCTCCTTTAACATACTATTAATGCGCCCAGAACACAATAGGTGTGATTGTCTTATCCGGACTTTCGGTTAAGAGAACCTAATGGGGCATTTATATATGATAGATATAACATATAGGACTGGACCGATTTGATTAGAGTTCACGATATAATTCCGTAATCGAGAATTCTTATCGAATCAATGGATGATCATATTTATGGATATATCTTAATCCTTAGGTGATCACGATCAACCGCTTGAATCGGTATGAAGTTTGACTTGACGGTTAAGGATTACACCGAGTCCGTGGTCCGAATTACCCCATCTTGGCATTGTACCGGATTGAGTGAGTAGTCCGTGTTATCACGGATACGGAATCCATTCCTTCCATTTATGGAAGTAGATAGACAGTTCCCTTATTTGTTAATCCTAGAAACTGATCGATCGCGCGAGTTCATATTACACTGATTAGCTACCAATGAGTTGTATGAATTAATTGATCACTAGGGGGTTAATGGTAAATAAGGATAAGAGGTTCTAAAAAGGGTTAACGGTAACTTCCCGATTTAGAATGAACAGTCTATGGAGGATTAATCCATATGTAATGATTATATCAATGGACGCTTATTATTATTCTCGTGAGGAGATAAATATAATCTTATAATCGGAGGAGTGCGATCACGGGATTATGGTGGCATATTCCCGTGATTGATTTATCGAATATAATTATTCGTTCATAAGATAATTATTTATTTGATTTATCGGAGCCGCTGATTATTAGTCCATGGTCCCCGACGTGCCTCCTAATATAGCATAGCTATTCTCGGACGTCGAATCCTAATAATATTAATTTAGTTCTTGTTGGACTTTATTAAAACGATATGTGAATTAATTGTTTAGTGGACTATTAAATTAGTTGGGCTAAATAATTAAATACACGGAAAAGACATTTTTCATGGACTCGGCCCAAATTGGTGTGTTGACCTTTTTTGACCAAATTGGTCAAATATTGAAATATGCGCATGACTTATTTGACTAAGTGTTGGGGCGCATATTTGCATTGATATATTATTAAGAAATTAGTTTTCTTGGATAATTATTTAATGTGTGATTTATCTTTTATTTGTTAATTGATAATTCATGGAATATTAGATAATAATATGATTTATTCTAATTTGTTTGGGATAATTATTTTATTTATCTTTTATTTGGAAAAAGGATTAATGTAATAATTATCACTTAATTATTTAATCCTTGGACGTTAAGTTTTACTCTCCTATATAAAGAGAGTTCTTCCAAGCCTTTTGACACACACTAAATTTCGACTTCTCCTCTTAGAGAGAAGAAGTGATAATTTCGGCCAAGGGGAGACTAGGGGAAAATCTTGGAGATTTTTCCGGGTAGCATATCGGAAGGGTTCGAGTCGAGAATTTCCTTCCACCGGGAGTTGCTTGGATCACACGTACGGAAGATCGTGGTGCTCTTCACGCTTTCCTTCGTTCATCCTATTGCGGTTCTTCAACTTGGATTTTGAGATCCAAGAGGTATGATCTACATCCCCCTTGTAGATATAGATATAGTTATTTTATTACGTGTATTTTATAGATCTAGATCATTAAATCGCTTCCGCTGCGGATGATATTACTAACAGTGGTATCAGTCGCCATGGTGATCTATATTTATACGTATAAAATATTAGATCTAGGAGTGGTAAAACATGTAGATTTTTTGTCCCAATTTTTTTTAAAAAAAAAAAAGGGGCCGACGCATGCAATATTTTTTTTTATGTTATGAATGGCTTGGTTGAAGAGATGGATTGGGGTTGGTACTTTTTACTCGTTAGATCTATTGTAGCTCTTTTGTTTAGTAACAATTGAGCATAGGAATTGTATTTTTTTTATGTCTTTTTTTCGAAATTTATGTAAAAGTAGCATCTTTTATTGTAATTTTGATTATCCGGGCTGGAAAAGATGAAGATCTTGCTGAAAAATTGAAGATCAAGACGAAACCCAAGGTTTGAACGAGGAGAAACGGATGAATTTTATTAAAAAAAACTGCTACAGGACTTTTCGCGACGCTGAAAAGCGTCGCTATAAGTCCCTGTTTAATAAAAAAGATGCGGCTAGGGTTTTTTAATTTTGCGGCTGCATGTTTTTTTGTGACCTAAATTTTTTTTATTCAACAGCCGCATGATGAAAAAAAAAAAAAAAAATTCTGGAAAATAATTAAAAGCAGCCACATATAATATAATAAAATAAATTATATGATTAATTATAATAAATTGGATTTATTTAATTAAAAAGACCTTTTCTCCTCTCGTGTGTTCGTGGTTCGTGATCCGGCGGTTCGAGTTCAAGATTCGAAGATCAAGACTCGAAGACAACAAGATTGTAATTTATTTTTCCTAGGATAGATTAGATACGGGGGTACCAACAATCCATCTCGGTGTTTAAATTTTCCGCAATTTATTTTTTATGTGTTTGATCATAAAATAGATATAAAATCGGAATTGCCATGACATGCATCATATCATAAATCCACTCCTTGCATACATGTAGAATTTTAATTTTGGTAATTAAAATAGGCATGTATACAAACTCATGTAATTAGTTGAAATTTAATTAATACGTGGTAATTAATTAATTTAGTAACTAATTAAAGATCCGAGGACGGGTTATGAAATCGTTAAGCCTTTCGGTGTGTGTTCTCGGTGAACCGTCTTAAAGCCCAAACGAGATCACGTTTTCAATTCGTAGTGTCTACGAGATTGAATGATGGTAAAAGAACAATAAATCTTGGATAAAAACGGTTCGCTTATAGGTTGGGTGGTCAACTGAGCTAGGCTCGACCGACTTAACCCTCCTAGTGTGATGAATGCACGGGGGTCCGGCAAGACTAAGCTACACCGGAGAGCGGAGGGGTGATTCCTTCTTATCTCAATAAGGCTATCTTGACCCGATTTCGTCCGACTGTCATATATGTTCCAACGAATAGGACGGGTAGGTTTGCCTACGTTACCGACACTATTCGGAATCCTTGGTTTGATGAGCTTTTATGTTAACATCAAAAAGACGTGGTTAGTTAACCCACCACCACTTCCAAATTATTGAGTGGGAGCGGGGGAGGCGACAGCCAACCCCATGGCCTCTACTATAGATACAAGTAAGTGAGAGAAGGGTGACGCCTCGAGGCGCTTTGATTTCGTCCCCCTAAGGATGGTGTTCACCCCTATCAACATTCATGGCTTGGTCTCCGAAAGGATAGGATTTCTGGGTACTCGTCGGGTCACTGACCTATCCTAAGACGGCATACTCGGGGCGTACCTAAGAGATCCGATATAGTAGGTCACACTCATCATGGGTATTTTCTTCATAATATCTAGGCTAAAAAAGGAAGGTAGTCAATGAATAAAGGGATGTTCGATTCTCGTGGGATGTTCGATTCTCACAGGTTATTCATTGATGAGATTGTCTCGATTTAACCGTCATCTCTTTGACCTACCCTAAGGCGGCACTGAGATGCGAGGTTAAAACCTTGGAATGGTAGAGTAGACTTAATTTTAGTTTACAATTCCTAAAATAAATATAGTAGTGTTAAACTTGAATTAATATATGTCATTTTATTTACAGCATTATATCCCTTACTAAATTGCTTAAAATTTATAATTGACTAGTATTGACTTCATTAAAAAGTGGAAAGTAACTAGGACGTTGAACTAGTTAATCGATAATGCAATTAATTTTTGGAAGAGACATTTTTTTTTCTCTTAAGCCTTTTAAAAACAAGTGACATATAGGTATGTCACTAGAGTCACTCGTGTCAAACGGGAGACAATCTTAGGTGATTTCGGACTTTGAAATTCTTCTAGTGAATTTTGAGTGTGTAGTAATTACACAAGAAATTTTCTAATTGAAAAATCGGAAAATCATGAAGTGTTACTAGTTGGACGATATTTGGAATCGATGAACTAGTGGGAGCTTTATGATTTGTTGTTTTTCTAGAACATTAGAAAAGTGTAATCGACTACACACGTAACCGTTCTAATTGAAAAACCGGAAAGTCATGGAATGTCGCTAGTTGGACGATATTTGGAATCGATGAACTAGTGGGAGTTCTATGATTTATTGTTTTTTCGGAAACATTGGAACTATGTACGAAAGATTTTCTAATCGAAAAAATAGGAAAATCATAAAAATAAAGCATTGCTCGTTAGACGGTATTTGGAACCGATAAACTAGTGGGAGCTTTAATGTTATGATTTGTTGTTTTTCTAGTATATTAGAAAATCCGAGAAGTCCCGAGTAGTGTCTACTCAAACGAACCGCTGGTTCAAGACTGTTTCCATTCACGGAAAGTCAAGAATGGGAGAATATGTCTAAAAGTGTTTATCATCTAAACTGAAAACTTTAAAGCTGAACCGAAAATTAATTAACTAAAAATCATAGGATAAGGACAGTGATTTTGGATCACCAACCTATGAATCCTTGGTGATTTTCTCGAGCTAAGTTCTTTGGGAACAAGGTAGCGAAGTGCATTTAACGATTAAAAGAGTAAACAACGGGCAGTTAATTTTAGCTAGAATAGTGGGAGTGATATAAGGAAATGAATCTCGGATTCAACCCTTGGATATCACGGAAGATTTATTTTTCTGTTTAAGATTCGTTGGAACGAATGGATTTACCTTCTATTCGATAATTTGTTTGTCGTATAGAAAGTGAATATACCATTTGTAGTACGAATCCAAGACTCGGACTTTTGTTTGATAAAGTCAAAACCACTTACAATTGCTGAAATATGTATATAAAACACATCTTAAGAACTATTAAAAGCAATTGGTTTCTATATTTAGATAAACGCTTCTTCATATTCCATAGTTAGTGCATAGTCCCTAAACGACAAGACCGAAGAGGCGGCTCGGGGTGATTCCTTTCTCCCGGTCTGGTTATATTGTCTCAAAGGTTCAATGACTAAGTTTCCTTTCAATTGGGAAAGGATAATGGATATAAAGAAGTAACATAGCTTGTTCATGACGACCTTCGGGGTCTGATGAAAGATACAAGTTAGTAGGAGCTTCCGAGTAGTGACTTCTTGTCTGATAACTATTCAAATACTCCGGTAAGTTTATCCAAAATATTTTGAGGATTCTCTGTTTTCAACAGAGATAGAGTATTATATACTCATAAATGGGCCATCACATAGTCCTAGGGACTGATACTCGGCCTGCCTCATAGTGAAATGTTTTCACTAAGGGAGAAACCGTTGAATTGCTTTACATAGTTGTAGATGTGCTATAATACACTGCTTCACTCAATAAAGATATTAGAAGCGAAATTTCGGTTTACATTGACATGTAAGGCCGAGAAGTCTACCTAGAATATGCTTTGGAATTTACGGATAAGGTGTGGATTCGGTTCACCCCACTTCCATAAATATAAGCATTTAGCACACGGTGCTTGAAGGTAGGTCTGGAAATTTTGCGAACACGTTCGGTCAGTGACCAATCGTTATATATCTTGTAGCATTGAGAAAAAGGTGTGTTATAAGATTCTTGAAATCGGGAAGGGACGAGTTTTTTATCGTTGCGTCCCTTTCGATAGAGTCTATGAACAAGAGTAAAACCTTAAACCTTGAAGTACGTTTACTCAAGGTAGTTACTAACGATCAAAATCAGACCACATCCAACATTGGTTGTTGGTGATAACACTAAATACTACTAAACTAGATCAGAATTTCGATCCACCCAGAATGTGGTGGGAGTATGGTTTATCCATTACCCATTACGGGTTTTGCAGACTTTGTAGTCTAAGGATCGATCGATGACCTATGGCTCTTTTGTGAGCAGTATAGGATTCTGATAATAGAGGTTGGTTTACAAGCCATAACCCTGTGAATGGAGTTTGGTACTCCAGAGCTGTTCATACTCTTGTAGAACCACCTGAGTGTCTCAGGCCCAGTGGGAGTAATTGGATCTACACGGAAAAGAGTAGAATGAGTTCGGTATTGCATGATTTCGTTCAAAATCAGAAAATAGGGGTGATTCCTTGAGACTTTCTTGGCAAACAAACGGAGTCTGGATTCATTCGGAACAAAAGGGTAATGCCTTATGAACTCATGACAGGATGACCGTCAAGGCTTATGTCCTTTGTGGATAAAAAGCAAACCTCTCGGTCATTGGAAGTCATATATTTCTACAATATGTGGATTTGACCGAATATTGATAAGTCTTTTGTAGATCGGATATCAATTTTAGTACAAGTAGTGAATATATACATATATTAGTGTTTGTGAAGGATAACACCGCACCGAGTTGGAACCAACATGGGTGTGTTATACGAAGTCACAACCGACAATACCACAATTCTCTCGCAATAGAGATTTGGACAACATTCTTAAGAGTTTGACTCGGTCGAATTCATTAGAATCGATCCTTCGGTTTCCCATCCATCTTATTGGTTAAGATGATGCATCCGTGTATGCAACATTCAACGAGGAAGTTCTACCCTATGCCTCAGGAATGACTCTCTAAATCTTCGGATCAAGAGAAATGGGATAGATTCTCTTTCTAGTAAGAGATGGTCAGGTTATTGAACGTCAACTTTGATCGAATCTTAGATTCGGCGGTTAACAAAGCAAGTTTAGTATGTCCTTTAGTATCTTGAAGAGAACGAGGAATAATATGCGGACATATTCATGTGTGAACTTGGATATGTGTGATACACTGATTTTGACTTTAAGTAAGATTGAGGATGATCGTTAAGTCGATCTCGGGCTCAGTGTTTACTCAGTACCACATGATTAGATGGACCGGTAACGTTTCGATTCTACGGATCGTCTCGAGCCGACAACCTGACTAATCATTAAGACCCATGACATTTAGATGTAGGTCCTCCCCGAGTCACCGACCTATCCTACGACGGCATACTCGGAGTGTACTTTGGAATACGAAATGGTTATGATATGCTTAATGGGTACTAGAATACGGGATGGGTCTCCATTGCTTTAGAGCAAGTGGGAGATGTAGTTTGTTGTATTTTAAATAATAGGGTGTGCTCTAAAACAATTAATCACATGCTTTCGTGCAAGTGGGAGATTGTTAGGTGTGATGCCCGAAAGACAATTTTGTAATTGTTTTTATTTAATAAATGAATTGACATTATTATTCATATTTATTATTCTCATATTCACCGATGTGACAATAGTATTTACACTACAGAAAACCCTAAAGTATATCGTTTATGTAATCACTTAACTCAGTGTATGGTATATACACGGGAGGATTGAGTTAGTGAAGATGTACTTAAAATACAATTAGCCCGTAGTGAAGTTGATCGAGAGTATCGGGTCTCTCCTTTAACGTACTATTAATGCGCCCAGAACACAATAGGTGTGATTGTCTTATCCGGACTTTCGGTTAAGAGAACCTAATGGGGCATTTATATATGATAGATATAACATATAGGGCTGGACCGATTTGATTAGAGTTCACGATATAATTCCGTAATCGAGAATTCTTATCGAATCAATGGATGATCATATTTATGGATATATCTTAATCCTTAGGTGATCACAGTCAACTGCTTGAATCAGTATGAAGTTTGACTTGACGGTTAAGGATTACACTGAGTCTGTGGTCTGAATTACCCCATCTTGGCATTGTCTTGGATTGAGTGAGTAGTACGTGTTATCACGGATACGGAATCCATTCCTTCCATTTATGGAAGTAGATAGACAGATTCCCTTATTTGTTAATCCTAGAAAGCGATCGATCGCGCGAGTTCATATTACACCGATTAGCTACCTAGTGAGTTGTATGAATTAATTGATCATTAGGGGGTTAATGGTAAATAAGGATAAGAGGTTCTAAAAAGGGTTAACGGTAACTTCCCGATTTAGAATGAACGATCTATGGAGGATTAATCCATATGTAATGATTATATCAATGGACGCTTATTATTATTCTCGTGAGGAGATAAATATAATCTTATAATCGGAGGAGTGCGATCACGGGATTATGGTGGCATATTCCCGTGATTGATTTATCGAATATAATTATTCGTTCGTAAGATAATTATTTATTTGATTTATCGGAGCCGCTGATTATTAGTCCATGGTCCCCGACGTGCCTCCTAATATAGCATAGCTATTCTCGGACGTCGAATCCTAATAATATTAATTTAGTTCTTGTTGGACTTTATTAAAACGATATGTGAATTAATTGTTTAGTGGACTATTAAATTAGTTGGGCTAAATAATTAAATACACGGAAAAGACATTTTTCGTGGACTCGGCCCAAATTGGTGTGTTGACCTTTTTTGACCAAATTGGTCAAATATAGAAATATGCGCATGACTTATTTGACTAAGTGTTGGGGCGCATATTTGCATTGATATATTATTAAGAAATTAGTTTTCTTGGATAATTATTTAATGTGTGATTTATCTTTTATTTGTTAATTGATAATTCATGGAATATTAGATAATAATATGATTTATTCTAATTTGTTTGGGATAATTATTTTATTTATCTTTTATTTGGAAAAAGGATTAATGTAATAATTATCACTTAATTATTTAATCTTTGGAGGTTAAGTTTTACTCTCCTATATAAAGAGAGTTCTTCCAAGCCTTTTGACACACACTAAATTTCGACTTCTCCTCTTAGAGAGAAGAAGTGATAATTTCGGCCAAGGGGAGACTAGGGGAAAATCTTGGAGATTTTTCCGGGTAGCATATCGGAAGGGTTCGAGTCGAGAATTTCCTTCCACCGGGAGTTGCTTGGATCACACGTACGGAAGATCGTGGTGCTCTTCACGCTTTCCTTCGTTCATCCTATTGCGGTTCTTTAACTTGGATTTTGAGATCCAAGAGGTATGATCTACATCCCCCTTGTAGATATAGATCTAGTTATTTTATTATGTGTATTTTATAGATCTAGATCCTTAAATCGCTTCCGCTGCGGATGATATTACTAACAGTTTATTGTTGGGCAATGACCACCACTATGTCGCTTCCTAATTAGATTAGAATCGTTTATCGTTAAAGTTGCATTGTCTCCGTGGGATCGACCTTGACTCGTATTTACTATACTACGATGTATCTAGTATTCTTGCTAGTAATATCGGCGATAGTGACTTACACGCGATCCATCAGCACGCGTTAATCCTTAGGGGCTAGGAAGTAAATCCTTGGTGCTTGCAGGACAAGAAATAAGGCGAAACGCCCACTATATAAATAAACCCTAAGGAACTATGAAAGACTTGATTCCAATTACATATATGGATACGTAGGCAACTTGAGGGAGATAACTCTCAACTTAGTCTAAAACAAACCTAAATCGCCATCCCCATTGTTCTGTGTTCTTGATAAGTCGTTCCAAAAGTTAATTAGGCCCGGATTATTGGCTGGACGATATCCAACATTGTCAATTACAGTGGAAGAGTGAAGAAAAGGGGTTCGCCGATTATACTCGGGCACCGCCACACTGGTGTGAAGAGGTATATAAACAAATCCACCGAATGGGTCCCAGCTTAAAAAAAAGGATATAGATAGACGTGGCCGATTAACAATATCTAATTGCTACAAAATTCTCAAGAAAACGCTTAGAATCTAAAAGGGCTAAAACGGTTTACCTTAAAGATTAAAGTGATTCTTGTGTCAAGAGATTCCCCTTGTTACGGTGATCGTTGCGATGTGAGTTATCTACAATTCAGACGATCGGATTAGACACAAGGTTGAAGATTCTTTCTTGTTATTCTTATTTTCTCTCTTTCTAATGAATGTTTTCTTTATTTTTAAGCCAAAGTTATTGTTGATGAGGTTCATGCAGTGGAGTCACATGATGAGACCAAGTTGTGGCATAAGAGGTTATGTCATATGAGTTTGAAAGGGATGGCTGTATTATCTAAGAACAAATTATTGTCTAGTTCTAACAGTTTGCATTTGGAGAAGTGTGCTCATTGTCTTGCAGAGAAGCAATCTAGTGTTTCTTTTAAATCAAATACACCTTCAAGAAAGTCAGAAGTACTTGAGCTTGTTCATTCTGATGTTTGTGGTCCTACGAAGACAAGGACACTTGGTGGTTCCCGCTATTTTGCGACTTTTACTAATCTTGCCTTATACCGATGTATAAAATTACTGTCTTCATTCTTAATTCTGAAGACCCGCTTATTCTTCAAAGCTTTCTTCCCCTTGAGCAATTTCACCAACTCATATGTGTGATTCATGCAAAGACTTCATCTCGTCTTTCATAGTATCAAGCCATTTATCTTTATGTTCATCATCCATGGCCTCAAAACATTCAGGCTCTCCACTATCTGAGAGAAAAGCATACTCAGTCACTGGATATCTGGAAGAAGGGTGTCTCTCTCTAGTAGATCTCCTAGGAATGACTGGTGCAGCCTCATATGGTACTGGTTCCTCAATCATATCATCATCAATCTTCTAATCAAAATCAATTGCATAATCCTGCTGATTACTCTGGTCATCAACTACACCATGCTCCTCTATAGGTGTAGGAGAAATTATCTCTAAGTCAACTGAACCATCACTGGCCTGAGGTGTTGAACTCTGATTTTTATCAATATCCTGCAAAGTCTCATTCTCTGCAAACACAACATCTCGGATTTTAATCACTTGCTTGTCAACAGGATCATAAAATTTGTACCCAAACTCATCTTGACCATAACCTAGAAAAATACACTCTCTAGTCTTAGCATCAAGCTTAGACCTCTCATCTTTATGAATGTGAACATAAGCTTTACAACCAAAAACTCGTAAACAATGGTAAGATACATCTTTACCTAACCATACCTTCTAAGGAACATCATTCTGCAAAGGAACACATGGAGAGAAATTAAGTACATGAACCACTATACTCAAAGCTTCACCCTAAAAGGATTTAGGCAATCCGGCTTGTGAAAGCAAACATCTGACTCTCTCCACTAATGTTCTGTTCATCCTCTCTGCCAAGCCATTCAATTGCGGATTCTTTGGCGGAGTTCTCTCATGTCTGATACCCTGCTGCTTACAATAATAATGAAATAAACCTTTGTATTTCACCTCCATTGTCAGTCCGAATACACTTCAACTTCTTTCCGGTTTCCCTTTCAACTGAAACTTGAAAATGCTTGAACACGTCTAACACTTGATTTTCGTGAGATTTTCTCTCCTGTTGTGAAAATGTCTTCTATCCGGACTGTTCTTGGCTTGGTAGCTAGTCTTGAATTTGAAGGTTGAGCAAATGGATGTTAAAACAGCTTTTCTACATGGTGATTTGGAAGAAGACATCTACATGGAGCAGTCAGAGGGATTTCAGGTGAAAGGAAAGGAGAATCTTGTGTGCAAGTTGAAGAAGAGTATTTACGGGTTTAAGCTAAAAAATTTGAGTCTGTCGTGAGGGAGCAGGGCTACTGGAATACTACTTTAGATCTTTGCGTGTTTACTAGTAGATTCTCAGAGGATGATTTTATCATTCTTTTACTCTATGCAGATGATATTTTGATTGTTGGCAAGAATGCTTCAAGGATTGATAGGTTGAAGCAGCAGTTGAGCAAGTCTTTTGCCATGAAAGACTTGGGTCATGCAAAGCATATTTTAGGGATGCAGATTACTCGTAACAGAGAGGCCGAGAAAATTTTATTTGTCATAAGAGAAGTACATAAAGAAGGTGCTTCAGAGATTTAGCATGAGTGATGCTAAAGCAGTGTACAGTCCACTTGCATCTCATTTCAAGTTAAGTATCAAATAGTATCCTTCTAGCGATGGTGAAAAGGAAAATATGCAGAATGTCCTGTATGCTTCAACGGTGAGTAGTTTGATGTATGCCATGATATGTACTAGACTAGACTAGACATAGCTTATGCAGTTGGTAATGTCAGTTGTTTTCTTTCTAATCCTGGTAGAGAGCATTGTAATGCTGTGAAATGGATTATGAGATATCTCAGGGGTACTTCTGATTTATGCCTTACTTTTGGTGGTGAAAAACCTGTGTTGGTTGGTTTCACTAATTCTGATATGGCTGAAGATGTTGATTCTTACAAGTCTACTTCAGAATATTTGGTTAAATTTGCAGGGGGAGCTGTGTCATGGCAGTCGAGGTTGCAAAAATGTGTTTCACTTTCAACTACTGAATCTGAGTATATTGCAGCAACTGAAGAGTGTAAAGAGTTGTTGTGGATGAAGAAGTTTCTCCGAGAGCTTGGTTTGAAGCAAGATCAGTATGTGCCGCTTTGTGATAGCCAAAGTGTTATTCATCTTGTAAGAATGCAACTTTTCATTCTAGTTACAATCACATTGATATTCATTATCATTGGATTCGAGATGTGTTGGAGCTGAAGTTGCTTGCACTTGAAAAGTGCCCACGGATGACAATGGTGCGGATATGTTGACAAAAGCGTTGACAATGGAGAAGCTTGAGATATGTCGTTCTATTGTAGGAATGACGAATTCCTCCACAATGTCGTGAGGGAGGAGATTTGTTGGGTGGATCACTACTTTGTGGAGCCCACTAAATAATAGAAAAATAAATAATAGGAAAAAAATAATTTGTCAAGTATTATTTAAGGGAACAAGTTAGGTTAATTTCCCCCTAATCTTCACCATCTAATCTTCACAAAAAAGAGGCAAAAAGAAGGGAGAAATTCGCAACTTCTTTTGGTGTTACAACATGAACTTTCCGGCGACGATCGGGTATCGAAACAGACTTCGATCGGGCATCGAAACGGATTCCGATCGGAACAAAATTTTGAGGGGTTGTTCGTCTTTTCTTCTTCTTCAATATGAACGGTGAAATTTTTGTTTCAACGGTTCAATTGTCTGGAATAAGCCGCCGACATGACTGTTGCGTTTTGGTGATATTTTTCAACAACTCTTGTATTTTGCATTTGTAGTTGATGCTTTGGTGTAGTTGAGTTGGTTGATGTGTTTGAAACACTTTTGTATCATCTTTTGTTGATTAGTGGAGATTTTGTGGGCCTTGGCTTCGTGGTTTTTACTCTCTAACATCGAGAGATGTTTTCCACGTTAAAATTGTGGTGTTGATTTCCTCGTGTTTTCGTTTCGCTTTATTTGTTATTTAGCTTCGCTGGGGCTGCCTCGTTTAAATCCGTTGCGTGTCATTGGAAAGACTTTATGGATATTTCTGATACGTGTGGGATTGCGGTTGTTTGTTTTTCCAACAAGGAGAGTAAGTGGAAGGCATTTATGGGGGGTTATGGAGAGATTATTAGTATTAATTTCCGTAATTATCTAAGTAGTAATTAATTAGGATAAAAATAATAACAGGATTATTCTAATGGAAAATTAGGGATAATGACACAATCTGAAATATTTTTAAGTAACAGGACAGTTACATATTTTTTATAGGGAGAAGGACAACTGCATAATTTTTATAGCGAGAAGGACAAACGGTGAATCCCGAAAATCGGTGAATCTCCCCAAGGTGAATCCCGAAATCGGTGAATTTCGACGGTGAATTTTGACGGTGAATCCCGAAAATTAGTGAATTTCGACGATGAATTTTGAAAATTAGTGAATTTCGACGAGTGAATTTCGTCGGTGAATTTAAACGAGTGAATTTCGAACACAAGTGAATTTCGACGGTGAATAAATAGTTTTGTCCTTTATGCAAAAGTTTCAAAAAAATGTCTTTCTACTCAATTGATGAAATATTTCTGTCCTTCTCCCTCATTCCCCCTTATTCTAAATGAAAACCAACATTACCAAATATTTGGGTATAAATGGACTGGCACCCACTCCCCTTTTGATAATTTTGGCTGGCCCCCACCTCTGCTGAAATTCTATGTATTCTCTCATAATGCTTCTCTCAGTTTAAATAAGCAATCATAAGAATTCAAGGTTTATAAAGCCATCATATTAATTATAATCCACTGAACTCTTTTTTCAAACATCTTACATGCATATATATATATATATTATATTATATACAAGTCTGCTAGCAGCAATCTCTCAATCTCCACCTTTACTCTACAAGAATTAACTACCACACAACTCATTTATACAAACCAAGATCCATTTTTCGTAATGCAATCCTTCTTGATGCAGTCAGTCAAAGCACAAGCACTTGCAGGAAATGGCGGACAGCGTCCTGGATCAAACGGGTCCAAGTAGAGCATGTCCCATTCACTATGTCTCAGAGTTCTAATCCACCCAATGTTTCAATTGAAGTGTAAGAGAATGGGAAAAAAAGTTGGTAGCATTCCCTTCAGTTTCTTATAAAAGAATCACCCCTTAATTGAGGTTCCTTTTGCAGCTGCCATTCTTTGAGGTAATAAAAAAGTGGCGGTTGTTCCGGTCTTGTGCCAGTGGCAGCATCACCATAAATATAAGGATATTGATTCTGAATCTGATAGCCAAGTTGAAGATTGTGTCCTCTTTGTGCGTTGGCCATGTAACCAAGATAAGAAGAGCCTGGAACTAATTGTGGGGTCTCCATATACAAAGCTGGTGCAGTAGTACTAGACACTAAATGGTTACCCCAAGGGTTATGTGAATCAAATCTTGAAACATAATTTCGATGGGAAGTTGATATGGGTTCAGGTCCATTTAAGGGTAGTGGTAAAATCGGACTACTTGCTTGCTCAAGCTTGTGATAGTTCCTGTAATGATAAAGCCATTCTGAAGAGCTCATCCCTACGAGTGGTGGCGGGTAGCCATGGACTAGGCCTGTTTGTCCGTGCATCGATGACACGTTTGAGTATTCGTTAATGGGCGCAGCACCAAGAATACCATCTGTTTCTCTTGTTAGTACAGTTGCATGGTTTCCCTCACTAAACCCTGATGAACTGTCTCCAAACCAAAAAGCATTATCAGGCAATAAAGGTGCGGACGGCACTGGAGGAACGTAACCGGAAGGGAAGTTAATGGCGGTTGAAGAAATATGCCCAGAATCAACCACGGATTTCTTAGATTCGTTAATCGAGAGATCGGTGAAGGACTCAGAATCTAATTCAGCTATAGGGCTTAAGCTACGCTGATTGAAATCTGGTATCCCTTGATCTTGCTCGATTCTTGAACTTTCTGTATCGAAAACCCATGCGCTTAGAGAAGGAGGTCCAGCAGGGAATGTTTCCATGTCCTGATTTGAAGTTTTGTAGTGCTTTGAATTCATGGTTTCAAAAAAGAAACTTGGAGGTCCATCCAATTGTGGCTGTTTTGGCCCAGTAAACATTGATGTGGCACGTCTCAAACGTTCATTTCCAAGTGCGTTTTCCTCTTCTGTTCCGTTGCCAGAAGAAATCTGTTCATCGGAAACAACATATTTATGAAGTGGTGCTGAGCTATGTCTTGTTAAAGGATTGAAGACAATGACTTCTTCCTCTTCTGTAGAAATATTCGCGAAATTTTCAGAACCCTTTAGTAAACTCACTCCAAAAGAATCTTCTTGACATGTATTACATACTTCTACTTCTCTTGGCTCCAAAACTTCTTTAGAATCAGCTGTATAGAATTTCTTGAGGTTGTTATCATGTAAGAGCCACAGTTTGTTGCCAGTGGACCTGTCTGCAAGTTTCAGTCCTGCGAGAAATATGCGATGAAGGCGACTCGTGCTCTTAGAATCATCAATATCATTCCATTCTTGATAAGCTGTGAAATCCAAAAAGTCCTGTGCTTTTGCAGTTGGTTCAAATCCCCTCAACTCATAATCTTCCCACAGAGCGATACTATCAGAAGCAGTTTCGCTTTCGTTATGATCAACTTTATTGAGAAAGTCAGCAAGAACATAAAAAAAATAGGAAATAGCTTCGGCGACTTCTTCATCAACGGTGTATTGTTGGATCCTTTGAAATGCTTCTGCTAGCCATTCCACAAAGACTAGCACGGCAGGTAAAAGCGTGAAATTTTCTACAATCTTGCACTTTAGGCATCTCTCAAGCAAGGGAGAAACGCAAGAAAATGCAGCGATTAGGGCCGATCTAGTCTGTTCATACAGCTGCGATTGACTAATCTCTCTGTTCAGATTCTCCCTTAGGATGTCTATGGTCAGACCGTCCACGATGAAAACGAGTATAGAAACCAAGTGAAGAACTCGATAAGGGCCTTTTCTGGGCGAGCCCATTAATTCATATGATTCCAAACTAGCAGACAATTGTGGATCATCTAGTTGCAATAGTACTTCCAAACATTTGATTGTTGAAGAAAGAGTGCTTGCAAAATCTTCCAAACTGCATGAAAACAAAACGTTAAAGCCCACACCAAAATCTCCAAAAGAGATACTAACCGGATTTATGCACAAGAAAATATGACAAAACAGTGTCTGGTACATGAAAGGGTCGCGCCATTTAAGCCTACTGCACACAATCTTACTTTATATTTTTTATTAAAGGCAGTTTATGCAGCCAAAAACAAAACAAATTCAGTATAAGATTAATATGATAAAGACGAAAAATTGGTTGCAGCAAATTGATACCTGCATTTGACTAGGAAGAAACTAGCCAATCTCACAAAGAGCAGCCATAATTCACTAGTTCCTGAACAAATGTTAGCGTCTGAGTTGTTGGTGCTTGAAGAACGGCTGCCAGCATTTAAGGTAGGCCACGAGAGCTTTAATTCAGATGACTTCGAGATATCCGCACTTGTTTCACTTGAAAATGAATGTAAATGACGTGTCCTGTTCTGCAAAAGATCATGGCAGCCACACCAATTGAAAGGATTCCGACCAAAAAAAAAAGACTGCTCGGATTTCTGAGTGCAGTAAATATCATACCTCTTCAAAAAGAAGCATAAGGTTATTCCAGGCATCAGGGAAAGGTTCTTTTACAGCCAAACTCCTTATGCAGTGGTACAATGCTAGGAAAGCATCACCAACATATGTTGCCAACAACGCCAACTGAATGTAAATGCATTTGAATTCAAAGGGATGCATTAGAAGGCAAAAATATTTATCAGAAAACGATTTAAAACTTGATAATCACAAGCAATCGAATTATTGGAATTTCATTTTCCATACAGCAATTATTTACCAAGAACAGTGCTGTATTTGACAAGAAAATATAAAATGCACCTGATTGTGAGGATTCCCACTTTCCGGACAGATCATGGTAGCTTCCAAGTAGAAGCTGAAAGCAACTGACCAATTCTGGGCATCCTGTTTCTTGCAAAGCTCGTTATATCGTGCAAGATCTCCTAGACAAATTAGAAAGCGATGACATATATATTGAAACGCATTCGAGTTTGCTGATTTAACAGAATCTGATGAGTATTCACTATTTCTCCCTGTAACAAGTTCCTTAGGATCACAATATTGCTTTTTAAATACTTCGAGTAAATTCTTATAGAATTCATTCGCTTCAGACAGGAAAGTCTTAAATCCTTCCATATGCGCGTTGATGCTGCAGTTTGCATCAGCGTCGTCCTTTATGCTTCCCCCTTTTCTTCTCACTTTATCAATCGAACACTGTTTTATTTTCTTGCGGAACTCATCTATGTGCTTATAATGCAATTTCCACAAGAAATACTCCACTTCTTGATGCTCCATCAAATCAAGATTATGCAGAATGGCATTCTGATAACCACCGCGCACTTTGTGGAATAGTTCTTGAACGTCTTTATGCAATATGCCTTTGTTAATGATCGATGCCAACAACTGTTTCTCATTATTATAAATCACCTAAAGAGAACATGAACATCAGAATTAACAACTTGAAATCGGAGATATATATATATATATATATATATATATATATATGAAAATCGAAAGTCAGTTTCATTCTAACTCAGCTTTAGTAAATCACCTCAAGAGGAGTGCCCTCTTTTTTCGACTGATCTTTGGCTGCATCAGGTGTATCGACATTCATGATTCAAGCTAAGTGAAGTCGGTAGTAGTCGCCAATCCCCTGATTAATTAAGCGGTTTTACCTAATAAAAGAAAGACCTTTGTTACGACTAAGCTCATAACAACAACGTAAAAAGAGCACACAATCTGTGTCCTACGACATAGACATAATTGAAAAGCTCCTTCTCACTTGTGAGTTGTGAAGAGCCACAACGTTACATAATAAAAACAGATCATTTTCTTCTAGTAGTTACTGCATTTTTTTTCCCTCAATCCTGTTCAACTTGTTCATATGTATCTGAAACAGTTCCAAGAACACTTGAAAGTCAAAAACTACATCAAATCACATGAAAAAAAAAATAAGTGTGTAGATACACAAAACAGAGTAATTACAGTAGGAATTCAATCTGTATTATCATAGAGATGATCAATTGTCACATAAGCAGAATTACTGGCACAAGAGGACAGAAGCAAAAAAATAAATAAATAGTAAACATAAGCTAAAACATTAGTAAACATGAACAATAAAGTACCAGACAAATGGGTAATTGCAAACTAAAAGTAGAAATAAGAAAGTCTGGACACTTGAAACATAAGATTACTTGTGTGATTAGAGAGGCAGTTATATTTCAAGAAAATAAAGGTGATCAAGTAGTTTAATGTGAAAGGAAAACAAAAGACTTAATTATACTTAAGTGGGATATAGAAAGCTACTTTGATCATCTGGGAATCGTAGTTGATTTAGGAGTGACGAACAAGATTACCTCACAGATTCTCAAACGGAGCTTAAAGGGCTCGACCCAATTAGCAGAACAGTCGAAGATGGCGTGTGTTCTGGGTAGTAGAGGGTGGGGAAATAGAGAGAGAGAGAGAGTGAAGGAAGGAAGGAAGAAATTTGAGCAATCAGACCGAAAGCTATATTTGCTCAAACATACATAGTAAAAGTTGGTCATTTTCACAGCTCCTCCCCCACTACCCCCGACTACCCCTACTCCACCCCTACCCTTACTCGCCTTCCCGTCCCTCACCCCCATAATTCACATCCACGAAAATTCTAAAATTTTCGAAATTTTGATCTTCCTCAGTGGCGGATTTAGAATTTTCGTTCAACGGATCCGTAATTATTTTTTTAAATAATTTTTTTTACGAGGTTTGAGATGTTTTTTTATAGATAAAATATAGAGTTTTCATATTTTAGCGGGGTCCGCGGACCCTATTGTGAAACGCATACATCTGTCTCTGCCCGACCTTTCTCTGGCTTCCGTCCCGAATTTTTCTCATCCATACTTTTTGTAACCCGAATTTTTTTGGTAATCGTTCAATCCTTATGTTAATCGGAAAAATATTCAGGAACAAGTTGTATACTCCACGGAAATTCCTATCCATCTCTAATTAAATTAATACTATATTTCAACAAAATATATATTAATGAATACTTCATCGTTGTTATCATTGTGAAACATTGACATTGATTTCTTGTGTGTTATAGTTTATTAGTATTTCCGTCTTTTTGAAATTGGGTTTTCTTTTCCTGATAGGTTAAGGTTAATTAAGCTTTTATGATCCTCAAAGCCACCTAAGACCGATTTAGACTCGTAAAACCTCTAAAAGGCTTCCAGATAGCCGTTGACTTCCGTAGTTTTGCGATTTTCGAGTTTTAGAAAAAGTTCGGCACGCATTCTTGAGAGATTCTCTAGTGAAAGCGCATGGGTCAACACCCGGTTTGACTAGTCTAGCGTTGTGTTGCAAATGAGAGTGGCAGAATTGAAGCAGATCGAGTTGTAGAAGTTGTTTTAGGATCCAAATCTCTTTTGAAGGTAAGATCTAACATTTTCGTAGTAAGTTCTTGGCTTTGATCTTGATAGGGTTAGATTCTCATAAGATTTATGCTAGATTCATTATTGTTTGTAGATTCACGTAGTGTTGGAAGTTAGTTGTTGTTTGGCTCGTAGGTTCAGCTTGTCGTTAAGGTAAGGAGCTCATTTTATCAAAAGGTTCTGTTTTCACTTTAAAGATTATGTTTTCAAATTATTTTGGTTACTGTTTTCTGTTAAACTACACAAAATTGAACATGATTATGTGTTGCCGAGTAGTTTTGGGTCGGAAAACAAGTATAAGGCTTTGACCGGGCCATTTTCCCGATCACATATCTCAGGGAAGCGCTTGGGTGATATCTCCAAAACTGTCTTCAGGTTGTTCTGTGACGTAAACTGTGTTGTTTTCAAGTGTCGTTCTGTTTTCAAGATATTTTTTGTATTCTATTTTTACACGAGTATTGGAGATAAGATGGTAGTTTTGTGTTGCTATGGCCTTTGTTTGGTCACGTGACGATGCCGAATACCGTCTAATGTGTAATCCGGGCCTACATAACTCTTAGAGCGATTTATCAAGAACTTTTAACAATAGGTATGGTGATTTTGGTTTGATTTAGACTGAGCCTTAGAGTTTGTTTCTCAAGTTGCCTACGTATCCAATGTGTGTAATTAGAATCAAGCCTCTTGTAGTTCTTTAGGGTTTATTTATATAGGGGCGTCTCGCCTCACATTCCTTGCTCTGCAAGTATCGGATTTATTTCTTGGTCCCTAAGGATTAATTCGAGTAAATCCCTTTGATAATGGATAATTAAGACTGTATTTAAACTATAAGATCAATGTCCTATAATCACGGGATTCTTTCCATCGTTATTCTATTATATAGGCACATGTGTGAATTATCAACATAAGGAAAGACCTAGACGTCCTGCGCTGGGCTCCTCGGGTCGTCCCGACCTGGGTTGCCCGACCTGCCATCCGTTGTGACCGAGCCGTCCTGCGGTGGTCTCCTCGGGAAGGACCAGGGCAGACCTTCCACCTGGGGTTAGGTCTGATTATCATGGGACCTCTGGCCTCAATACTTCCTCACTCCTTTATAACGATGTTGATCTCTAAATGACACGTGGCAAGGTCTACCCCGGCCATTGTCATCACGCAAGTTAGTTATGGATTTTAACATGAAATTCATGTGCTTTATGTGCTCCTACTTGTGTTAAGATAAGGTCTGGTTTGTTACCCCGGAATGTACTGTATGGAGTACCATGGGTTCCTAAGTCCCATGTCGGAGGTTGGACTAGCTGTATTAGCCATGTTGTTCTTAAGACAACGTATTGTATGGAGTAGCTTGGGTCCCCAAGTACCAAGTTGGAGCTATGGTTAGTTAGTCATATTTTCCGTGTTGCACATTGCCCTCATGTTAAGTAAGTAAGACACATGAACATGATAGACAAGACATGAACATGCTATGGTTAGTTGACAAGTAAAGTACGGCTTGGTAGTAGTGATAACTCTCTAAATGGTACCAATAATTCTACCTTTATTCACCCTGAATTCTGCTCAAGAGAGGATAGATAGGCTCGTTATTATGTGGAATAGGTGTCAAATGCTATGTGAGTGTTTCTAGGATCGTAATTATGCATTTATGCTATTTTCCCGAAGATTTGGTACTGTTTAATCTCGTTTTGCGTGTTTTATAAGATGTACCAAATCTGGAGCATTGAAGAACGGGTCTGGACCAAAAGAAGTACATTGGGCCAAGTGATTGAAGTCCAAGAAGAAGCCTGCTGAAGAAAAGGATGAAAAGTAGGCCCGGTAACCCGAAGGCTAGGCCCGGTAAACCGGCGTCTTGTGGAACACGAAAGTGATTCTGCCGCATTATCTAGGTCGGTTAGGGTTTTAGAGAGTCTTAAGTCGGCTATTGTATCTATATAAAGCCGCATATACTGAGAGTTTTCATATGCATAATACAATCTTCAATTTTATATATTACATTACAATTATTATTATGCAATAAAGTTTTCTTGAGCTTTGGAGAGTTGTTTTTGGTTTCCTCCCTTCTTCCATCATCTCTAGCTTGAGTAGATGGAGCTAGATCTCCATTGTTGAAGGTATGAAGCTTTGAACGTTCCTTTATTGTCTTCAATATGGTAGATCTGTTCGTATTTATGTGTTTTAGTTAATCTGCATGTTTAACAACCCTATGATTTACTTATTTTAATCGTACTGAGCAATGCAGATCCAGAAATTAGGAAAAGCCGCCCCTGATAACCCGGCGGTCTATACCGGTTTACAGTGGCATGTTTTAGAAAACCTAAACTAGGATTCACTACAGCTATGTTGATCGGCAGGAATAACTAAAACGAATAGTAGGTCTGGCCAATCTAGTATCCGTAGTTCGTAAATTAACATGAAGGACTGTTAGTGAAGTGTTAATTAGGACATAGTCTTGAATGGACCCTAGCAACGTGCTGGTCAATGTCGACAGCTGTCTAGGCGGGTTAGCGGAATGAGTTAGCGCTCAATATCGGCAGTTCTAGTTCTTTATGTTTATGGGCTATTACAGACCATTATGGAGGGTAGCTTGCGTATAGATTGTTTACTGCCATTGTCGGAGTAGATAGGAGTAGGAATTGCACCCGTAGCTGATAAATATGATAATAATCATTAAAAACTCACGATTAATCTAAGGAAATTATGTGGGAAAGTAAACATAACGATTAACTAATCCAAGTTAGTAGAACGGTGAGGAGAGGGAGAGGTATACCATGTTTGTTTTCTTTCATGTTATTGTTGGTCAATGACCGTCTCTATGTTGCTTCTTAATTAGGTTAGAATCATTTATACTTATAGTTGCATTGTCTCTGTGGGATCGACCTTGACTCGTATTTACTATACTACGATGTACCTAGTATTCTTGCTAGTAATATTGACGTTAGTGACTTACACGCGATCAAGATTTTTTGGCGCCGTTGTTGGGGACAATGGCCAATTGTAAATATAAACGTTTTAATTCTAATTAAGAAGTCGTTTTTATTTTATTTTATTTTATTTTGAGTCTTGAGTCGTTCTGTATCTAACCTGCACATGTTAAACTGCCAGAAAGAGAAAATTCAGGGCCGGTTTACCGAAGGTAACCTCCGAGTTACCGAGACCTGAAAAATCGATTTTTGAACAGTTCTTGTTATTCTGTGTTATTCCCTGTTGATTTTAGTTAGTCGGTACGCAACAGTTAGGATCATACCCAGCCGGAGCGGAAGTTGCTAACCTTCTTTGTTTTATTTTGTCTTTTTGCAGGAAGATTAGAACACTTCAGAAATTCGATCCATTCAGAGTTGAAAAAGAGCAAACAAGTTAAGCAAAATGCCTAGAACGATATTGAACATCACACCGATTTCCATGTATCCTGGATCTGAAGCACGAGAGCATTATGAGACTATAAATAAACGGTTGGAAAGGGAGAAATAAGCAATCAAGCAAGAACCTGAAGAGAACTTGAAGGAGTATAGCACGTATCGACCGGGTGAGTTTCCTTGTGAGGTAATTGAAATATCATCTTCGGATTATGATTCTGATGATCCTGAAAAGGATTCCTGACACGATGTTTTCTGAGACTGAGGATTACCCAGACTCAGACACCGCGGTAAAGTTAGGATACCCTGGCACGTTCAGACTCCCAATTTCTGTTAATGGAATATCCGTAGGCTTAGGTCTCTACGACTCTGGCTCGAGTTGCAACATTCTACCCTTTTCCCTCTGTCAAAAGATCAAGCTTCCGGTCGTAATAAATCAAACCAGGACCATGACTTTCGTTGATAGAACTACAGACATGCCTGCTGGTTTGCTTAGAAAGTGTATAATTAAGGCAGGAGGGTTCACGTATCCTATTGCTTTTACGGTCATAGATGTATATGAGGACCCGAGTGCCCCAGTCCTGTTAGGGAGACCTTTCTTAGCGACGAGTAGGGCGGTTATGGATTTTGATAAATGGGAGATTACTCTAAGGTTGAATAATGATGTTGTATCTTATGAGGATTTTAGAACCCCTAGAAAACCGACCGGAGAGTTGTAAGATGACGTATGCTTCAGGAAAGGTGGAAATTATGGAGATCGAAGGGCATAAGCATAGAGAGGTTGTCATAGAAACCGTTGAGCAAGAGTTTATAAGACTAATGCTGAGAGATAAAGAAGAGAAGGACCATGACAAGATGCTCACGGAAGCTAGTCCTTCCGTGTTACGTAGTGAACGAGTTGAGCTAAAAGCGGAAAACGTGGAGTCCTTGGGTCTAAAGTCTAATTCTCGATGTAGAGGCAGACCTAGCACACAAGCTAAAAGGGAAAGGCGTGCTAGGAAGAGAGCTCAAAAAGGTTCTTAAAAGTGCAAACCTCTGGAGCGAAAGTTTGGCGAGTTAAAGCTCCAACCTTTGAATGATCGGAGATCTGAATAAAGTCGAGCTGGCGACTATAAACTCAGAATTAATTCTTTAAACCCTTAGGTAGATTAGGAATGAATAAAAGTAGCCAGATGAAGGGACAAGCTTTTTTTTCATCCTACCACAAACTTAGGCTTGAAACTGAATGGTTGTGGAAAGGTTTTTTTTACCTCGTTGCGGATTCTAGTGAAGTAGGTTAGGTTTTGAGTCGGAAATACAATTGAAGAATAAAAGGGTAGTCAATTTGAGGTCAGAATTAAGCAGAAAGGTTGAGTAAGAAGTGCAGCAAAGGCAGATAAAGAATCTGGGGAAAAGATACCCCCGGTATCTCAAGGGTAACCTCCGGGTTACCGAGGCTTGATTTTTAGATTTCTGAACGTTAGTTTATAAAGCTAAATTTTTAGAGACACGTGGAGGACACACGTTGCACCAGAAACGGCCACTCAACAGAAACCTTCTTCTTTCTCCCTCTTTTCAATTTTTTCATCCTTTCCCACACTCCACCATAACTCCACCTCAATCCCATCAATCACCTCCTCAAATCCCTCACCTAATAACTTCTCTACCCACAATCCCACTAAATCTATCCACATTCACTCCATTCTTTCTATTTAAACCACCACTTCATCACCAATATCATCATTCTTATCAAATACATCTCTTTCATTCACCAAACTTCTCTCATTTCTTCTTCCCTTCTAAAATTCGGCCACCATCACCATCACCACCACTATCACCACCAAACCACCACATCACCACCATTTTCTTCCATTTTCCAAACCCTAAACACCACAACCAACACCCCTGTTGTTGAGTTGTCTGGCTGCTGTATCGGTGAAGTGCTAAAGTTCTTCATATGTTATCATCAGGAGAACAGACCCATAAAAAAATCAGAAAAATTCAGGCTGGTAAACCGTACCTTACCTCCGGTTTACCGAGGTCTCTTTTCCAGAAACAGCTTCTATTTCAGGTTTTGTACTCATTCAGGATGGGTCCTAAGCGTCAACGTTCAGCTGTTTGTCCTAGTGGTTACCAGACCGTGTATGGAGATGCCAATCCGTTGATAGACGGGGTTGCGTAGTTCCATTCTTTAGCTATCTATGAATCATTCCGAGGCCATTGGAACACAAGGCCAGTTGCTCGAGAACGAGGGGTAGATTTGGACGATTGCGGCTCGATATTTCCGGAGGCCCTGCAAGCATAAGATATATAGGACATGGCTGAGGCATCGGCCCGGTTCAACGCCACGGTGGTAAGAGAATTCTACGCATATGTTTCGCATAACCCGGAGTTACATTTGCTATGGTCCGAGGAGTTAAAGTTGACTTTTCGATTGAGCGGATCAACGAGCATTATGGGGTTCGTAATCCACCTGTGGGCACGGATGAGTACACATCCTCAAGCAACACTGAAGATCTCGAGAGGATGGATATGATTGCTGATTTCTTAGGGGTGCAATGGAAGTGCATTCCTGCTGGAGCCCCCACCATCTTCCTAGAGAATGTGTTATCCTGGGACCGGAATATGGTTAATATATTTGTTTGTGCATGCCTTCTTCCTACTAAGCACACAGTCTCTGTCACCACTACGAGGGCAGAGTTGATGTTCTATCTAGAGACGGGTGCCCCAATCAACATCGGTCTTTTGATGCATAGCCGTATTCATGAGCTTGCCGCCACTTCTGAGCAAGAGCTGCTACCATACGGGTCGATGATTGATATGTTTGCTCTGGAGGCCGAGGTGAATATGCTCGTCAGTGATGATTGGGAAGATCCTGAGCCGCAGCTCAGTTCGCAGTCAGTCTCGAGAGTACAGAGACGGGTTAGAGCAGAGAGGGAGCGTACTCCGGTGCATGGTGTACCGAGGACTCAGAGAGCCTTGCTTGAGGAGCACTCGCGAGAGATTGCGAGTCTACATCGCAAGATGGATCGGATTATTGACTTTTTAGGAGTTCCGCCTTCTACCCCGCCACCTAGGACTGCCCCTCGTCATAGAGCATCCTCTTCCACCGCAGCCGCCTCGAGTTCTGCACCACCTCCCGGTTTTGAGCCTAGAGAAGACTGGGAGGGTTATTCTGATGATGACTAGCTTTTATTTGTTTTATATTGTTGTTTTCCATTTTTCTTGTTTTTATATTTTGTTTTTTCTTCTATCTAGTTGATGTAGCAGAAGATTAATAATTATAATGATTTTGTCGGCTTAATTTGTTTTGGAGTTAGCTATTTTCTCTTTTACTGCCGTACTTTTGTTATACAGTTTCTTGTCACCACTATTCTTCTTGGTTTGTTTGAGTTATTTAGCACAGATTCTTCATGGACTACTTACATGAGCCCGATGATTTATACGACGATCCGATTCTTCTTTGGTTCCGCCCTTAACCGAAGCTAAGTTCCTTTTCATTTTCATTTTCCATCTCACACATTGGGGACAATGTTTCGATTAAGTGGGGGGTAGAGGGACGTCACTTAGCTTCTTAGCATTATATTCCATGAATTGCGTGATTATCTTGTTTCTCTTTGATGCATGATTTACCACTTAGACTTTGATTCGTTTCGACAGAATTTTGAAAGATTATGATATCTTTGATCTTTTCGAGTTAATTGACTTCATCTTTGTTTTACTTAGTACGAGTAAGAGAAAATGTCCACTTCTAAAGTAGTGGCGTATTAAGCGCATATTCCGTTATGAGCCACCAATTTAAGCATGTATAACTCACTTCCCTTGGTGTGTAGTCGATAGCATATTGCTTTGACTAGAGTTGACCCTGGCTTCATCTCGAATCATGTTCAACCAACGCTTAGAAAGGCAAAGGAATTTTGGATTTGGTAGTTTATCATGAGTAGGTCCGTGAGGATAGTTAAATCTATGAGAGTTCACCCACCAAGAAAGAGAAGTGCATTGAAATATATACATCTATATTCTATTTGGCAATATCTTAGTCGATGGAGCGTAAGACGCACGGCTTTTGCATAGACCGATAAATGTGAGCCTAAGACTAATATATGCTCGGTTCTCGATCCGCCTTGCCTACTCAATTAATTAATAAATAACATGTTCGAGACTGGTTAGTTCGACTACAGGTTGATGTAATGTGAAATTGTCTGCATTTCTAAGGGGTTGTGAAAGTTATTGCACACACACATTGGCTCATGACGTGAATAGTGTTTAATATGTTACTGATGGATACGAGTGGCATGATCTTTATCTTGACTCAGTGAAGCATAGTTGTTTCAAATTAACTTGTATATTGATCTGAGTGTTATTTTCTTTTCGCCTTTTTGCTCAGGACGATCAAAAGCTAAGTGGGGGGGTAGTTGATAATGCTCTAAATGGTACCAATAATTCTACCTTTATTCACCCCAAATTCTACTCAAGAGAGGATAGATAGGCTCATTATTATGTGGAATAGGTGTCAAATGCTATGTGAGTATTTCCAGGATCGTAATTCTGCATCTATGCAATTTTCCCGAATATTTGGTACTGTTTTGTCTCGTTTTGCATGTTTTATAGGATGTACCAAATCTGGAGCATTGGAGAATGGGTCTGGACCAAAAGAAGTACTTTGGGACAAGTGATTGAAGTCCAAGAAAAAGCCTTCTGAAGAAAAGGAAGAAAAGTAGGCCCAGTAACCCGAAGGCTAGGCCCGGTAAACCGGTGTCTTGTGGAACACGAAACTGATTCTGTCGCATTAGGTCGGTTAGGGTTTTAGAGTCTTAAGTAGGCTATTGTATCTATATAAGCCGCATATACTGAGAGTTTTCATATGCTCAATACAATCTTCAATTTTATATATTACATTACAATTATTATTATGAAATAAAGTTTTCTTGAGCTTTGGAGAGTTGTTTTCGGTTTCCTCCCTTCTTCCATCATCTCTAGCTTGAGTAGATCGAGCTATATCTCTATTGTTGAAGGTATGAAGCTTTGAACGTTCCTTTATTGTCTTCAATATGGTAGATCTATTCGTATTTATGTGTTTTAGTTAATCTCTATGTTTAACAACCCCATGATTTACTTATTTTAATCATACTGAGCAATGTAGATCCAGAAATTAGGAAAATCCGCCCCCGGTAACCCGGCGGTCTATACCGGTTTACCGAGGCATGTTTTAGAAAATCTAAACTGGGATTCACTACAGCTATGTTGATCGGCAGGAATAATTAAAACGAGTAGTAGGTCTGGCCAATCTAGCATTCGTAATTCGTAAATTAACATGAAGGACTGTTAGTGAAGTGTTAATTAGGACATAGTCTTGAATGGACCCTAGGAACGTGCTGGTCAATGTCGACAGCTGTCTAGGCGGTTAGCGGAATGAATTAGTGCTCAATATCGGCAGTTCTACTTCTTTATGCTTATGGGCTATTACAGACCATTATGGAGGGTAGCTTGCGTATAGATTGTCTACTGCCATTGTCGGAGTAGATAGGGGTAGGAATTGCACCCGTAGCTGATAAATATGATAATAATCATTAAAAACTCGCGATTAATCTAAAGAAATTATTTGGGGAAGTAAACATAACGATTAACTAATCCAAGTTAGTAGAACGGTGATGAGAGGGAGAGGTATACCATGTTTGTTTTCTTTCATGTTATTGTTGGTGAATGACCGTCTCTATGTTGCTTCTTAATTAGGTTAGAATCGTTTATACTTATAGTTGCATTGTCTCTATGGTATCGACCTTGACTCGCATTTACTATACTACGATGTACCTAGTATTCTTGCTAGTAATATTGACATTAGTGACTTACACGCGGTCAAGTAGCTTACGTAAGCTTGATCAGTAGTACAATAACATGTTAAAAGTAATTAATGAAACAAACAAGTTTGTGCATGATGAACATAATGTCGTTAAATGGCATGTTTTCTATGCAATGTTCAACGTGGTTTTAAATTGGAGTTTCTAATGTTTCAATATATACTTTTAAAGATGTTTATGTATTCTCCAAGTTATGTTTTCAATTGTTTTGTAAATTGGATTAAGTAGATTCGTGTCATGTCTTCAGGCATTTGACAAACATGAATCTCCCTTTAGATTTTCTTTCTCCTTATTATGCTTGTGCATGGGCACACTCCTTTATTTGGAATAAGAAGATATGCAGGTTAAAGACGAGTTCGATGATAAGCATGGAGATAAGTTTAAGAATGGAGACATGGAGTTCGTTGTGCTTCAACACTTTCTTTTTTGATGTGTTGAGCTGTAACATATGTTAGCATATATGATTCTATTTGACAGCGATTGTTTTTCAGTTATGTTGGTTAATGGAAGACACAGAGCCACAAAGGGCCAGTTTCCCGAATCTCTTGTTTGTTTGTTTTTTCTTCCATGCATTCTTTATTACTCAGATATTACGTGAGGCTTACGTGGATTTTAGGGTTTTCTCTAAAAGTCACGTGTCAAACGTCTTCTAAAAGGATTTGATATCCGGGACAAGGGCGTTACAAACATTATCCGGTTATTCTTTTCTTTTAGCAACAATATTTTTAATATCTACAATATTTTTTTGTTACTCATGTCACTGCTTAATTTAAAGGGATCTAAAAGACATAATCATACTTGAAAATGTTTCGCAATTAGGTAACAACCATTCATTTATTTGTTTGGTATTTATTTAACAATCGAGAATAAAAACGTAAATAAAAGTACGTCAAAAAATAAAGATAATTAGAGTGTTGTTTTTTATATTAGAAGATGGTCTTTTAAATTGATTTTGCTTCCACTAGGCAACAACTCCGGAGTTGACTTTCAAGAATTCCCAAAATTCCTTAGTACCAAAGATCACATCTAGTTATCCCAATCCATGTTTTGGCCGGTGAACCAGAAATAATTTTGATTAGTAGGTAACACTTGACAATCACATCTCCATGTTACTCTTGGGGTTTGACTAGTCAACTACTCAAAAATGCACATCACTATTTGATAGTCAATTCTTGCTTTTGAAATTAGAGAACCCGTGCTTAAGTCATAACCCCTACTTTGGCTAGTGAGTTGGATCCGAACAAGCGCTTTTCACCGTCATATAATGTTGAAAGGAAATTTAGTCTTAATTTTTGTTATGTGGAAGTAATTTGTTTCTTAAGTAATTAATTCACATCATTGCATATTCATCAACATAGATATCCATTTTACGCATTCATCTATTTACATTTATAATGCTTAATCATGCATTAATTGTATAGACATAAAATAAATACATACACTGTTAGACTATATGAAGTGCTAAGTGAGCCTATTGAGTGCAAGTTGCTCAGCTCAGTATAGGAAATTAACTGAGCATGTTCAGCTGACCAAACACAGACTCAACAGAATTTTGAGAGTTCATCAAAATGCAGCAGTGAGAGGTTGATTAGAAATGGTTATTCTGTTGTAACAGCTACGTAACTTCCATTAACCAATTCATGAGGTGTGTGATAATATAAATACCCCATGATCGGCAGCATTGTAACTTAACTCTTTGATTATTCTTTGAATAATAATACTTCTGCATTTTTCCTTTAGCGTTTCGTTGTGTTCTTTCTAATTTCACAACTTCAACATGGTATCAGAGCATGGAACTTGAGAGTTTCACTTGATTTTCTGTGTTTTCACTTTGATTTCTGGATAAACTTGAGAGTTTCTTCATCTTTCTTGTATTTTTCACATTTTCTTTATAAGAATCTGTGTTAGTTTTGAGTTCTTGATCATTTTCTGGTCATTTTTTTGATATAATCTTGTGTGGATTTTCATGTTCTTGACAGCCATGGTAGCTAAGAAGCAAGAGCTGAGCCCTTCCAGTCCATTCTATGTTCATCCAAATGAGACTCCGTCCTTGGGGCTGGTTCATCCATTGATGAATGACAACAATTACAATCCACGGAATATGTATATGGAGATGGTGTTGATCACCAAGAAGAAGTTTGGCTTCGTAGACGGCACAATAAAGAGGCCAGAAGCAGATTCAATAGAGTTTTATGCATGGAGGCAATGTGATACCTATGATGAGAACTTGGATTTTAAATTCCGTTGAAAACACCATTGCACAAAGTTTAATGTACTTCAAGAGTGCTTAGGAAGTTTGGAAGAATCTTGCCGATAGGTTTTCTAACTAAGGCTTTCTGATCTTCTTGAGGAGGTGCATGAAAGTAGGGTGCTGATTCTGTCACTCGATATCTCACAAAGTTAATGGTTCTTTGGGAAGAAATCAAGACAATTAGGCCAATGACGGTATGCTCTTGTGATCCACAGTGCCACTTCAATGCAATTAATACTATCGTGGATCATATGGAAACAGAACATTTCAAGAAGTTTTTGAAAGGTTTAAGAGATGAGTTTGAGCTTATGGTTTCTCAGGTTATATTGATGGTGCCATTCCCAGAAATCCATGATGCATTTCCAATGGCAATAAAGTTTGAAAAACAGAAATTATATGTGGCACAAACAAGGCCAAGAATCAATATTTAATGATTTTGTTGAATCAGAGGAACGGACTAGGGAAAATTCAGGCAGTCAGCAGATCAGTGTCTGTATCTGCACAAAATCCTAGAACCAAGAATTCCAATAAGGTTCAGTGCAACTTCTGTGGGTTCAATGGTCATATTGAAGTAATTGTTGGATTTACAAAAACCTGAATCCGGACCCGATCGATAATTGGATCGTCAGATCTGATTCACACCACCGATCGAGACGCTCGATCATGCACAGCGGAAGCTTCGAATTAAATTCGCATGCGATTTTACCATGATTTAATTCACATAATAAATTAATTAACTACAAGAAATTTGAAGATTTACCCAACAGAAGAAGGAGCCACAGTCGACAAAGAGAAGCCGCGGTCTTCCGGATTGTATCTCCAAACGACGACTGGTGGACGTCGATCCTCGTAGTAAAACCTCCTCGAATATGCTCAAGAAAAACCCTAGGTTTTTCTTCTCCTAATAGCTAGAACAAGAAACTAATTTTTCTTTTCCCTTTTTTTAATAGAAGTGGCGCTAATATTGATGATACACTGTGTTGGGAGGAACTCTCTTTATATAGGAAAGTAACTAGTGTTGGTCCCTTGAAAAGGCTTTGGTTAAGTTTAGAGGGGAGGGGGGTGAATAAACTTAACACTTAAAACTTTTGGAGTTAACAAACTCAGCAAGGTCAGTAGCCTGCTGACTGCTCAGTAGTCTGCTGACAGTAGATATCACTGAATTTGTTGTAGCGGAATATATTCAAATTAAACCTTATTACTTGTTTAAATAGATGATACTAAGTATTGGATACTCAGTTGTGTAAGTGTGTGTAGTTCAGTTGCTAGTTTCAGTAGGTTGATGTGGACAATAAACTAAATGCAGAAAGTAAATGCAGAAAGTAAGTAGGAAAATTTTATAGTGGTTCCAGGTGGTGTAATCCTATCAATCCACTCTTCTCCTGTGATGTTGGAGGAAATTCACTAGAGATCTTTGAGTTAGCAGTTACAAAAATCCCTAAGCTGTCTGTCCTTCACCAATGACTATGGCTTCACAAACTGAACACTTGAAACAGGTAGGATTGCTGCTCCAAAGTATTCCACTGGTCCTTGAAGGGTAGGATTGCCTCTTCACCAGCTCCACCACAAACAACAGTCCTTGACACCCAAAGATGCTTTATTGTCTTCAGTAGGTTTCTTATAAAAGAAAGTTTGAATCAAGTAAGTGATTCAGCTTTCAGCAGCTTGATCAGGATGATATGATCAGCAGCTTGATGTCTTCAAGTGTGTATTCTTGATGTAACTTGATAGCTGGTTACACTTGAAGAATTTTCTGGATCAGTAGCTTTAAGTTCAGTGTAAGTCAGCAGGGTGATTTCTTGATAATAAACTTGATAGCTTAAGATAGATTGTTATTTTTCATCACTTGTATTTGGATCAGAAGTCTTCTATTTATAGGTGAGAATCCTGTGACTTATGTTTGAAATTCAAACATAGCCGTTTCAGATTTGTCCCCATCTTGACTTGGTTTCTGTCCCTGTACATAGTACTGACACTGTCAGTTTACTTTTTGACAGTTTTAAGTCTGTCCACCCTTTGACTTATATCCATTGGATAAAGCTCTGAATCTTTCCAACGTCCCTTTAATCTTGACCATTGATTTGTTGACAAAATCAAGACTTGTAATCTGTCCTTATCCTTGTAATCTTCCAATGTGATCCTTGATTAAATCGAGATTTACATTCAGCAGATTTCCGTGTATGTAAGTCTGCTGAAATGCTTGTCAGCCAGCTGTATGAAGTTTGCTGTTTATAAAAAGATGACTGTCTTTTATCTAACTTTTAATTGTAAAGTTAGAGTACACCATTTTGAACATAACTAAGTTCCAATCACCATTTAACTTATGGAACTTAGACCTTGTACACAAGGTATATGTAATCTGTTTAGGTCATCACAGACTTGCCTAAATTCTGATTCCATATCATTGACTTTAAATACTAACTTTGATCCCTTAGCCTTCAATAACTGAGTTTGATCCCTCAGCCTTCAGTCTTCAGCAGGTTCCTAACTGGTCTACTGACCTAGTAACCTTACTGACCTAAACATGTCTGCTGATAAAGTCAGCTGGCCTAATTTCAATGCTTGTTTGATCAAACCTATACAACAATCAAACTCTAATAAACATATAATTTGATCTAGACATCTTTTTGCCTTTGCTCTATAACAGCTAGTCTGGCACTCATCATTAAAACTTAAAATAATTCCAACAACTAGTCAAGAGAGAGTTATCATTTTCACAATACAATTACCCTTTTCCATAAGGAAAAAGATATATGCCATAAAATAATAGATAATCTTCATAAATGAGATAGTGATTATAAAATTAATCTCTTATTTTTCCATTAATTATCTAACAAATAAATAATTAATTAATTACACATGTGACATAATCTAGGAAAATTTCTTTTCCTAATTTCCTCACAAGTGTGGCGCCACATGCCATTAAAAATTAATAGAAAATGTCATTTCTGTTTTACATATTATTTACCAAATAAATAATATTCGCATATTCATTAAATAGACCAACTATTTAATATATTCTTGAGGTTCCACAAAACGAGAAAACACTCGCGTGTTAGGAGCCAACCCGGGGACCATGGACCTATAACCAGTAAATAAAATAAATTGAATAAAATATTCATCGAACAGAACATTTCTACTCAACTCATTAATTCCGGAATTACGCCACCATAAAATCCGAAACTGAACTCTATCGATTATAGATATAACTTATTCTCAAAGCGTCGAGTCAATAAGTGTCCATTGATATAATCATTACATACAGACTAACCCTCCATAGACTAAGTGAAGAGGGATTATTTCCGTAAACCTTATTCACTACATCTTATCCTTATTTACCATCAACCCACTAGTGATCAATTAGTTCATAACCAATATGAACTCGACCGATCGATCAGTTTCTAGGATTAACAAATAAGAGGATTGTCTATCTACTTCCCGCGGAACGGAATGGAATCCATATCTGTGTGACACACACTCCTCACCCATTCCAGAATAGTGCCAACATGAAAGTGATTCGGACCGCGCCTCTTAGCAATCCTTAACGAACACATCAAACCCTATCTTGAAACAAGTAGGCGTCTGCAATCACTTCAGGATTAAAGTTAATCCATATATGATCATCTTGTGATTTAATAAGATTTCTCAATCATGGAATTATATGAGAAATGCAGATTGAATCGGTCCAGTCCTATATGAATCTCATCATATATAAATGCCCCACTTAGACAACCAATGTCGACGGTGCGGATATGACAGTCACACCATAAAGTGTTCTAGGCGCATTAATGGTGGTTTAATCAATAGACCCCATACTTTGATTAAGTTCACCATGGACTAATAGTTCAAGTTTATCACTGTAAACTTAATCCTCATGTGTGACACACACTAAGTTATATGTCTACATATGATACGACTTGGGGTTTTCACCAGTGTATAACAAAGCAAATAATAAGATGAGAATAAATCTATCAATTATTAATTATAAAAACAATTACAGAAATTATCTTTCGGGCGCTACTTCTAACAATCTCCCACTTGCCCGTATAGACAGGCAACAATTGTCTTTCGGGCACTTCATCCAACAATCTCCCACTTGCCCGTAAAGACAAGCAACAATTTTTTTAGAGCACCACACCCTTATTCTATCTATCTACAACATTCTCCCACTTGTTCTAAAGCAGATGAGACATACCTCCTAATTTCATACCCGCCAAGCGCTTATCAGTTGCATTATATGCCATACGACTTGGTAAACTGATCATCTATGTTGTCGGCTCGAGGCGATCTTTTAGGACCAAAATGTTGCCTCTCTGCACGGTCTCTCTGATCAGGTGGCACTCTCTCTCAATATGCTTTTGACCTCTTGTGACTGCAAAGATCATTTTCATGAGCTACCTCTCAACTGTTTTCACAGTAAAATGGTATCGGCTCATCAAGACCTGGAATCACTTCTCGATCCAACAAAGAACTTCTCAAGCCACACTGCCTTTTTAGCTGCTTCGAAAGCTGCTATGTATTCATGTTGAAACACAGATGAGAAGCTTGCAGTTTAAGAAAGATAAATAACAGATAGCAATGCAAACATAAAGTATGACGGAATTGATAAAACACAGAAATAAAGAGAACATAGTTATTTAACGTGGTTTCCGGCGTTGTGCCGACTACTCCACGGATAGAAAATGAGATATTTTATTATGCACAAAATTACAAGGTTTTCACAAGTGTGTGAACAACACTCTTGAAAGACACACATTGCATTGATTACAACATCTGTATTTATAGGTGCAATTCCCAAACCCTAACCACCAAATATCTTTGTCAGAATTCTCATAAATTCCCCAGATGTGGACCCCAAAGCTTCAGCTGTTATCCACCAGACGAAACTCAGCTTCAAACTGACATTCCAGACTTGTAATCAACTGCTCAGATGTAGAACTCAGTTGCATTCAGTAAAACTCAGCAGACTAAAACTGACTGCTGACTTCGAAGAAACTCAGTTGCACTTCATCAATCTGACTTTCACAGTACTGAATATACTTAACTGAATTGACCATCATTCTCAGTCTCAGCTCAGATTAGTTCCTACCAGATTATTTAGCAGTTTAGAGATCAAGTCACCAAAACTGACTATTCGACTAACATAGTCAAATTGGCAGTGCTGGATTGCTCCAGACTATAGCTCAATCACTATGAGTAAACACTGAGCCCGAGATCGACTTACGATCATCCTTAATCTGATTTAAAAAACAAAATCAGTGTAGTCAACAATACTCAGGTTTGCACCCGAATACTCAAGCAAACAACTCCTCGTTCTCTAAAGGTACTTGAGGATGCACTATACTGCTATCCATTGCTCGAATCCGAGCTTTGACTTTAATCGAATTTTAGTAACCTGACTTTCTCTATCCAAAAGTGAATCTATGCCATTTTTTCTTTATCCAAAGACTAAGAGAATTATTCCGTAAGGGGTTAGGTAGGAAACCTCTCGTTGAATGTTGCATACGAAAATGAATTACATCATCTTAACCAATAAGATGGATGGGATACGGCCAAAAACTTGTTCTCACGAATTCGACTGAATCGATTTCTAAGAATATAGTCTGCTTCTCTAATTCAGAGAAGCTTTGGCTCATTAGTTTCTTACTTCATATAACACACCCACGTTGCTTACGACTGTTGCAGTGCCACCTTTCATTAACACTAACGTCTACTACTTTACCAATATTGATTCTCTGGTCTACAAACGACTCATCAATATTCTGGTGAAGCCCACACATTTCAAACATGTGGCCTTTAATGACCTAGAGGTTTGCTTTAATCCATCAATGGATATAAGCATAGGCAGTCAATATGCCATTGGCTTTAAGCAAAAGAAACCCTTCTGTTCCGAACGAATTCAAGCTCCGTTGTACGGCAAGAAAGTTTCAGGGCATCACCCCTGGTAATCTTTCTGCTTTCCAACGGATCAAGAAAGGCTGAATGGTGAGAAAGTTTAAGGGCATCACCCCTATTTAACTCTCTACTTGTCAGGGAATTACCCCTAGACCACTTAGCTTTTCTTTGAAAGATAAACTTTCTCATTCATTCATCTCTTCTTCACCTAGATCCAATTACTCCCACTGGGCCTGAGACACTCAGGCGGTTCTACAAGATTGTGAACAGAACATGAGTACCAAAACTCCATTTACAAGTTTATGGCTTTAGACCAACCTCCTTTTATCAGAATTCTATACAGTCCTTCCAAAAGAGCATAGGTTATCAATCACCCCTGCAGACTGTAAAGTCTGCATAATCACAGCGAGTCAATGTATAAACCATACTCCCACTGCATTTGGGTGGATTGACATTCTGATCTGGTTCAGTAGTATTTATCAGTGTAACCCCCAACAACCAATGTTGGATGTGGTCTGATTAAATCAGATAGTAACTCCTTTAGTAACCTTACTTCAAGGTCCAAGGTTGTTATATATACATTCTCCTAGAAAGGCTATGACAGTACAACCGTCATTATCCGATCTTCAGAATATTATAACCAACCTTCACTTATTGCATTAAGATATTTCACGAACAGTCACCATCTGAACGTGTATGCAAAATCTCCAGTGCTACCTTCAAGCACTAATGCTAAATGCCTTTATTTACGGAAGCGGGGTAAATGTAATTCATTCCTTATCCACAAATTCATAGGCATTTTCTAGGTAGACTTCTCAGTGTTACACAATAATTTAAACCGTTATTTTACAACCAATATCTTAATTGAGTTAAGCAGTGTATCGTAGCATATCAATAACTATATAAGGCAATCCATGGTTTATCCTTTCAGTGAAATCGTTTGACCCGGAGGTAGGCCAAACATCAGTGCAGAAACTATGCCATAGCCTATATCTGAGCATGGATACTCGTTTCTATGGTAATATCAAAGATTCCTCCAAATATTTGAATAAACTAATCGGCGTTTCGAGTAGTCATTAGACAAAATGTCTATTACTCAAAAGCTCCCACTAGCATGTATCCTTCATAATACCCCGAAGGACAATATGAACAAGTTGTGATACTTCTTCAGCTCTATTATCTTTTCCTAATTGAAAAGTTACTTAGTCATTTTTCCTTTAAGATAGTGTTCTTAGACTGGGAATAGGAATCACTCTTAGCTAGTCGCCAGATCTTATCTTTAGGATAGATGCTATAATTAATAGATGCTGAAGAGTTGTTTATCTTAATACGGAAACCATTTGTCTTAATAGTTATTATGTGTTACATATACCTTTTCAGCATTACTTAATGGTTCTGAATTTATCAAACAAAAGTCTGAGTATCGGATTCGTACTACAAATGTCATATGCACTTTTATAAGGCAAATATATATTCGATATGAAAGTGAATCAATTTGTTCCAACGTATCTGAAAAAACATAAATTAAATTTCTGTGACATCAAAAGATTAAAATCCGAAATTTGTTTCCTTATATATATATCACTCCCACTATCTCAGCTGAAATAACTACCCGTTGTCTACTCCTTAATCATGAATGCCTTGCTCCCTTGTTCTTAGAAAATAACTTAGCTTCCAAGTCAAAGTACCCGGTTAAGAAAGTCTCTGAGGATCCATAGGTTAGTGATCCGAAATCACTTTCCTTATCCTATACTTTCTTTCATTAATATTTTAGTTTAGCTTTTAACTTATTTAGTTTTGATGACTTACATTTTTAGACATTTACCTTCCCATTCTTGGATTTTTATAAAGGAAATGGCCATAAACTAGCAGTTCATTTGAGTAGACACTACTCGTGAACTGTGGGATGTCTAGTGAGATTGATACCAAATCATTCTCGTCATCTTTGAACTAATTTTGTTTGTCTCTCATTCGACACAAGTGACAGCAGTGACACACTTATCAATGTCACTTAAGTTTTTGAAGGCTCAAGAGGAGAATCCTCTACCGAAAATTAATTGCATTCTCGACAATTTAATCATTTTTAGCAGTTTAGATTCCATGAGATGATATGCAGTTGAAAAACAAATTATGATAGAAATATAAATCAAATCATACACCACAACATATAATAATTTTTGGAATAATAAACGTGATGTCATGCATGCAGTTTATCCTACCATTCCAAGGATTTAATCTCACACCTATAGTGCCGCCTTAGGGTAGGTCAAAGAGGTGACGATTACATTGAGACAATCTCTCTCAACAATTAACTAAGAATCAGACATCTCCATTTAATTGTTGATTACCTTCTTTTTCAGCCAAGATATTTCTAAAAATATCCTTGTGAGTGTGACCTATTGTTTCATATCTCAAAGTACGCCCCGAGTATGCCGCCTTAGGGTCGGTCAGTGACCCGATGAGTACCTAAAATTCTATCCTTTCGGAGACCAAGCCATGCATTTTGATAGCGGTGAAGGCCATCCTTAGGGGGCCGAAATCAACGCGGCATGAGGCGTCACCATTCTCTCACTTGCTTGTGTCAACAGTAGAGGCCGTGGGGTCGGTTGTCACCTTCCACGCTCCCACTCGTTATTTTGAAAAATAAGTAGTCTCATTAAGATTTTCAGAGTTTCTTCACAATCCGGAAAACAATAAATCATGAATATTTAAGTTAATCCTCCCACTAGTTCATCGGTTCCAAATACCGTCTAACTAGTGTCACTATATTCATGATTTTCCAATTTCTCGATTTTACAAAAATTCCTTGTGTAGACACTACACAATTAAAATTCACCAAGAATTTTATAAACCTAGTACATTAGGACTTTATAAATTTTTTAATAATTCGAAAAACAATAAATCACAAAATTTAAAGCTCCCACTAGTTTATCGATTCCAAATACCGTCTAACTAATGTCACCTTATTCATGATTTTCCAATTTTCCGATCATTTAGAAAACTCTTATGTAGAGACTACACAACAAAATTCACCAATGAATTTTATAGTCCTAATTTTATCATGGTAAAAATTTAGGATCTTAGAATTTTCCAATAATCGAAAACAATAAATAATGAAAAGCAATCACTAAATACCGTCTAGTTAGTGTCCTATCTTTTCACGATTTTCCAAATTTTCGATCATCAAAATCCCATTTATGTAGCCACTACATAAATAAATCCATGAAGGATTTAAGATCCCAAAATAAAATTTACCTAGTAAATTTTATTTTTTATCATGTGAATTTATATCCAGATAAAATTCCATTTGCTTAATTAATTTAATTAATTACCTAAATTATCTAAATTAATTACGTGTTCATACATGCCTAATTAATGCCAAAATTAATTATCTACATGTATGCATATGTTAGGAGTGTAATTCATGAATATGATGCATGGCATGGTTATATCACATAAATAATCTCATAAGAAAATAAATGCGAAAAATAAACAAATGAGATGGACCGTTGGTACCCCCGTATCTAATCTATAAATTTAAAATTAAATAAATAAATATACCCTACGTTTAAAGGATTTACTAATCTCTAATAGATCCTGCCGCCGCTCTGTATAACAAGTTGCCTGTCCGTTCCTTTAGCAAATGAGCTTCCAGCCGAGTTGGTTAGATGCCTCTTCCCCTATCGTGGTAGCGCGGGTTCGAACCATAGCTTTTGTGTTTTTATTTTCCCTAAAAAATTCATCAAAAATGCATCTTTTCTGGAAAAATTCCCAAAAATCACATCCATAGGGAATCAAACCTGGGCCTTCATAATGCAGAACTCGCATCTTCACCACCACGACACCGTGTGAATTGTAATGATGATCTTCGAAATTATTTAAATACAACAGTGCCGCAGAAAAATAAATTATTCTAATTACTAGGAAATTAATTACAACAAATAAATTACATAATTTCCTATACCCGGAAAAATTGGGTTTACAATAGATCTAACGGTAAACAGGTACCAACTCCAATCCATCTCGTCAACCATAAACATTCAACACACATATATAAGAAAAAGATGCAATTTTTATTCAATTTCACTCCTAATTAATTAATTAATTAATTATGCAATCAAGATCGCAGAACCGCTTTAACCTTTCTCTGATACCAAATGCTGGATATACAGAAACCCGAATCCGGACATGATCCATAATTGGATCGTCAGATCTGATTCACAGCAGCGATCGAGACGCTCGATCATGCACAGCGGAAGCTACGAATTAAATTCGCATACGATTTTACCATGATTTTAATTCACATAAAAAATTAATTAATTACAAGAAAGTTGAAGATTTACCCAACAGAAGAAGGAGCCACAATCGACAAAAGCGACGACTGGTGGACGTCGATCCTCGTAATGAAACCTCCTCGAATATGCTCAAGAAATATCCTAGGTTTTTCTTCCCCTAATGGCTAGAACAAGAAACTAATTTTTCTTTTACCTTTTGTTTAATAGAAAGGGTGCCAATATTGATGATACACTGTGTTGGGAGAAACTCTCTTTATATTGGAAATTAACTAGTCAAGAGAGAGTTATCCTTTTCACAATACAATTACCCTTTTCCATAAGGAAAAGATATTTTCCATAAAATAATAGATAATCTCCATAAATGAGGTAATGATTATAAAAGCAATCTCTTATTTTTCCATTAATTATCTAACAAATAAATAAATAATTAATTACACAAGTGACATAATTGTTGGGCTTATTGTTGAGTTTTAGTGATGAGTGCTAGACTAGCTGTTATAGAGCAAAGGCAAAAAGATGTCTAGATCAAATGTGTAGGTTTATTAGAGTTTGATCTTGTATAAGTTTGATCAAACAAGCACTATAAAAGGTCAGCTGATCTACATCAGCAGACCTGTCTATATCAGTAGGGTATATAGGTCAGTAGACTACTCAGGAACCTGCTGAAGACCGAAGGCTGAGGGCTCAAACTCAGTTATTGAAGGCTGAGGGATCAAACTTAGTAATTAAAAGTCAAGGATATGAAATCAGAATTTAGGGAAGTCTATGATGACCTAAACTGATTACATATACCTTGTGTACAAGGTCTAAGTTCCACAAGTTAAGTGGTGATTGGAACTTGGTTATGATTAAATGGTGTAATCTAACTTCATAAATAAAATTTAGATAAAAGAAGTCAGCTGCATTGTCTTATAGACACAGAAAAACATGGATCAGCTGACTAATATGTACTTCAGCAGACTCATGATCACAGGAACCTGCTGATACATATACTTCGAATTATTCAAAGGTTACATTGGAAGATTACAAAGAAAGGGACAGCTAACAACCTCTGATTTTATCAAACAAATCAATGGTTAAGATTAAATGGACGTTGGTATGATTCAGACCTTTATCCAATGGATACAAGTCAAAGGGTGGGCAGACTGAAAACTGTCAAAAGGAGTCTGACAGTGTCAGTCCTAGGAACAGTCAGAAAAAGCAAGTCAAGATGGAGACAAATCCAAAACGGCTATGTTTCAATTTCAAACATAAGTCACAAGGATTTCTACCTATAAATAGAGGACTCCTAACTCAGATACAAGTGATGATTTTTGAAGAAAAATAAGAATCCATCTTGAGCTATCAGAATTAAATCGATCTAACACCCTACTGACCCTACTGAGCATAAAGCTACTGATCCAGTACAATTCTTCAAGTGTAATCTGCATTCAAGCTACATCAAGTTTACACACTTGAAGACATCAAGCTGCTGATCATATCATCCTGATCAAGCTGCTGAAAGCTGAATCACTTACTTGATTCAAACTTTCTTTTACAAGGAATATACTGAGGATAGTGAAGCACATTTGTGTCAATGACTGTTGTTTGTGGTGGAGCTGGTGAAGATGCAATCATACCCTTCAAGGACCAGTGGAAGACTTTGGAGCAGCAATCCAACCTGTTCCAAGTGTTCAGTTTGTGAAGCCATAGTTATTGGTGAAGGACAAGCAATTTAGGGATTTTGTAACAGCTACCTCAAGAATCTCTAGTGAATTACCTCCAACATCACAGGAGAAGGGTGGACTGACAGGATTACACCACCTGGAACCACTATAAAATCTGCCTACTTACTTTCTGCATTTATATTCTGTATTTAGTTTATCTAGCACATCAATCTACTGAATCTAGCAATTGAATCACACACATACACTACTGAGTATCTAATACTTGGTATCATATTTAACAACAAGTAATAAGGCTTAATTTTTGATATATTTCCGCTGCACAAATTCAGTAAACTCAACAGTCAGCAGACTACTGAGTATCAGGAGGCTGCTGAAGTTACTGAGTTTGTTAACTCCAAAAGTTTTAAGGGTTAAGTTTATTCACCCCCCTCTAAACTTAACCAAAGCCATTTCAAGGGACCAACAATTTGTATCGGAGCAGTGCTTCTGTTCTGAAGTAATCCTACTTGTTGTGCTTGTGAAAGTACTTTGAAAACTTTTTCATGTTTTTGATTTTCAAAGCTTTGCATCATGGATAACAACCAGTATGCTAGAACAATGTTGATGTGTTCTTTAGATCGTTTTGATGAGTATAAACGTCGTATGCAGGCTTATCTAGCTGCAACACATGATGAAATGATGGATGTGCTGACAGATGGACCACTGGAGATTACCAAGTCAACAGTGGGTGATGAGACACAGTACATTCCAAAACCAAAAAGGGAATGGAGTACTGCTGAAGATAGAAAAAGAGAAAATCTCAACAATATTGCTATTGATATTATATACAGAACTTTGGATAGCAATATGTATATGAAAATGAAAGACTGCAAGACTGCAAATGAACTTTGGGATAAGTTGCAATTAATCTGTGAAGACACTGATGCAATCAAAAAGAACAAGACCAGTGTGGCAAAGAAGAAGTTCCAGGAGTTCAAAATGAAACCAAATGAGACCATTGAACAAATGGAATCAAGATTCAATGCAATCATGGATGAACTCACCCTACTGAGTGTGAAGTACTCACAAGAAGAGATAAATTCAAAAATCTTGGAAGCATTACCTGCAAAAGAAGTTTGGGAGATGAAGGTGACTGCTATAGAAGAAATGAGGAGTTTACATGAAGAAGACACCTTCAAACTGTTTTCATATCTTAAGGCCTATGAATTTAGCAAAAAGCTTGTGCCTGAGACTGAAAAAGAAGAGCCAAAGACCACTGCATTGGCTGCTTCACATCAAGAAGAAACATCAGGAGCTCAAGATGATCTACTGGATGAGATGCAAGAGCAGATTGCCCTACTGAGAAAGAAAATCAGAATGATGAAATCCGGAAAGGGTTCTCCAAGGAATTTCACAAAGAAATTCAGTGAAAAGAAGAAGGTTGAATCAAAGAAAGATAATGATTACTTGTGCTATCATTGCAAGAAACCAGGACACTTCAAACCTGACTGTCCTGAATTAAAACAGAAAAAGGAACCTGATTATCTTTGCTTTAATTGCAAGAAACCTGGACATTTCAGACCCGATTGTCCAGACCTACTGAAGACCAAGAGCCAACAAAGAAGAACTGGCAAGAAAGCTATGGCTGCAGAAGATGAATCAGGATATGAAGTAGAATCAGAAAAGGGAAATGAATCTGATGATACTGCACTTGTTGCTGAGATGGAGGATTATGCTTTAATGGAAAATATGGATGAAACAGAGGAGGTATACAATTCTGTATCTATAAACACTCCTACTGGAAGTGATTGTGAATCATCCTGTGGTTCAAATCCTAAAAATTTTGACAATGAAGAAACTTTGGATGCCATCCTTAATCAACTGAGGATAATACAATCTGGTTATGAGATTGTGAAGGCTGAAAAAGAAGCTCTTCAATCAGAAGTTGAAAGATTAAATGCTGAATTAAGAATTCTCAAAGGAAAGGAAAAAGAAGTTAGACAGAATCCGCATAAGCCTGCTGTACATTCAGTAGCTGCTGAGTCTGCTGAACCATCTTGTTCCTCCACTGCATTCAAATCTGGAAAGCCTTATAGTGATAGAACAGGGCTTGGATTTGGAACTCAACAATCCAATAAGAGTGGATCCAGTAAGGTCCTAAACCTAGTACCAGAATTGGTCCTAAGTTTGTGCCTGCACAAGATCCAACTCCCAAAAGGGTTGATGAGGCAGTAAAGCCTACTGAGAAAGCTTCAAGGAAGCAAAATCAGAAGTCAAGGAAGTCAACAGCTCCTAATAAAAAGAATAAATCTAAAAATAGGACTGCTGTACCTTCTAGACCTGCTGATAGCAGACCTACTACCATGTCTGCAGGACCACAAAAAGGGAAAAACCAGAAATATTCCAAGGATAAGAATCCTAAATCCAAAAATGCTAATCATTCAAGGGATACTTATCTCAGGGGGAAAGGTAGATTGTTCCCTACTGATGATGATTGGAATATTCCTGCACCTACTGCTAGAAACAACAGATATAACCATGCTGCTAGGGTAAAACCTAAGCAATGGAATCAGCAGAGGGCTCAGCAGAGGACTTATACGAGACCTCAGCAGACTCCATATTACAAGGCTGTTCCTAACAGACAGCAAACCTATGGTTATCCTAGTGCTTCTAACAAAAGAAATCACTTTAAACAGCATTATATTCCAAAAGGCCAGAAAGCATATGTGAATCCTACACAACCAATTGCTAGACCTTATGGATGTGTAGAATACATGTATGAACCAAAGTATGATACCTTTCAAAGAAGACCTTATGGAAACTTGCCAAGGGTCATGCTTACCACTGACCATTATGGACCCAAACAGGTTTGGGTACCTAAAATGCATTAACTTTGTTTTGTAGGGTGTCTGGTACTTTGACAGTGGATGTTCCAGACATATGACAAAGAATAAGCACTGATGGTCCAAGAGTGAATTTTGGCAACAAGAACACACCAGAATACACAAGAGGTTATGGCACACTTGTGAGAAATGGATTAACAATCAGGAATGTTGCATATGTGGAAGGACTAGACTACAACCTACTGAGCACTGGACAATTCTGTGACATGGGATACAAGGTCACTTTTGACAAAAACACATGTATTGTCATTAGTGAAAGAGGTGATCAAGTTGTGTTAGCTGAAGAAGACAACAAAACATGTATGTTGTGGATTGGTCTACTGCTGTTCCAGAAACATGCCTGATTGTGCATACCAAGTCAGAACTTAATTGGTTAAGGCATAAGAAGTTGAATCATCTAAATTTTGATGATATCAATCAGTTGGTGAAGAAGAAACCGGTGATTGGTTTACCTGAGATCACATTCAAGAAGGATGCTATATGTGATGCAGGTCAGCAAGGTAAACAGACAAAGTCAAGCTTCAAGTCAAAAACTAAGCAATCAACTAAAAGAGTTTTGGAGCTGATGCACATGGATCTATTTGGACCAGTAACACCAACAAGTGTAATAGGAAAGAAGTACACCTTAGTGGTTGTGGATGACTATTCAAGATACACTTGGGTGATATTCATGAACAAGAAAAGTGAAACACTTCAAAAGATGCCTGAACTTTTGAAGAGATTGCAAAATGAGAAAATTTTGACAGTAGTAAAGATCAGATCAGACAAGGGTACTGAATTTCTCAATAAAGTTATAAGAGAATATTGTGAACAGAATGGTGTACTACATCAATCGGTCGTCATTTGGTACACCTCAGAAAAATGGGGTTGCTGAAAGAAGAAATAGAACTCTAAAAGAAGCAGGAAGAACTATGATTTGTGAAGCATTGCTGCCTAAAGATATTGGGCTGAAGCAGTTAATACAGCATGCTATACACAAAACAGAACCTCAGTGAACAAGAAGCTGCTGAAGACACCTTATGAGATTTGGAATGGAAGAAAACCTAATATATCTTATTTCCATCCATTTGGAAGCAAGTGTTTTATCTTGAATCATAAGGAACAATTGAAGACATTCCAACCAAAATCAGATGAAGGAATTTTCTTGGGATATTCTTCAGTTAGCAAGGCATTCAGGGTACTGAACAAAAGGACACTGAAACATGAAGAAACAATACATGTTGTATTTGATGAACCTAAGTTCACTGGAATGGAAGATGAAGCTTCAGAACCTGCTGAAAATCAACAAGTCACTGATCCAGATTGTGTTGAAGTTGTGGAAAGTTTTAATGACTTAAAGGTTTCTGATTCTGCCCCTGCTGAACACCATGCTGGTAACACTACTGATGCAACAAATGAAGCAGTTCAAGGATCTGCTGAACCCCCTATTGAAGAAACAACAGACCCTACTGAAGATGATGTTCCTGAGAATCAATCTAACCAGAATCCACAATGGTTAAGAGATCACCCCGCTGAACAAGTTATTGGCAATATACAGCAAGGTGTGAGGACTAGAAGACAGTTAGAAGCAATGTTTACTTGCTTTCTATCTCAAATGGAACCTAAAGTTGTTGAAGAAGAAATATCAGATCCAGATTGGATAATTGCTATGCAGGAAGAGTTGAATGAATTTGAAAGAAATCAAGTTTGGACACTAGTGGAAAGGCCTAATCATGCAAACATAATTGGAACAAAATGGGTATACAGAAACAAACTAGATGAATCTGGTACCATTGTAAGGAATAAGGCCAGACTATTAGCAAAAGGCTATTCTCAAGCAGAAGGAATAGATTTTGATGAGACATATGCACCTGTTGCAAGATTGGAAGCTATAACATTATTCTTGTCATATGCTGCATATAAAAACTTCAAGGTATATCAGATGGATGTCAAGAGTGCATTTTTGAATGGCATTCTGGAGGAGGAGGTCTATGTTCAGCAACCTCCTGGATTTGAAGTTAAAGATCAAGAAGATAAAGTGTATAGACTCAATAAAGCACTCTATGGTTTGAAACAAGCACCAAGAGCATGGTATGAGACACTATCTCAATTCTTGGTAGACAATGGTTTTACCAAAGGTACCATTGACAAGACTCTTTTTAGAATCAATGAAGGAAACAGCACCCTGTTGGTACAAATTTATGTAGATGACATAATATTTGGTTCTGAAAATGATTTACTTTGTGAAAAGTTTGCAAATCTGATGAAAAGTAAATTCCAAATGAGTATGATGGGAGAAATGAACTACTTTTTGGGATTGCAAGTCAAGCAGATGAAAGATGGAATCTTCATTAATCAAACCAAGTATACCAAGGAGCTACTGAAGAAATTTGGTATGGAAAACAGCACAAAAGTATCAACTCCTATGAGTACAAACATTAGATTGGATGAAGACAAAGATGGCAAAGATGTTGATCAGACCTTATACAGAAGGATGATAGGCGATGGTCGTGTACCTCACTTGCCAACAGACTCGATATATCCTTTTCTTTGTAGGTGTTTGTGCAAGATTTCAATCAAAACCTAAAGAAAGTCATTTAGCTGCAGTAAAAAGAGTTCTCAAGTATCTAAGAGAGACTTTGGGAGTAAGGATATGGTATTCAAAAGATGGAAGTTTCAAGGTTATATCCTACTCAGATTCTGATTATGCTGGATGCAAGATTGATAGAAAAAGCACCACAGGAACCTGTCGTTAATGGGAAATAGACTGGTTTCTGGTTTAGCAAGAAACAGAATTCTATATCAACTTCCACTGCTGAAGCTGAATATATTGCTGCTGGAAGTTGTTGTGCACAAATACTATGGTTAAGACAACAATTAAGGGATTATGGAATTGAAGAAAGAGAAATTCCTATAATGTGTGACAACACAAGTGCAATTGCAATCACGGAAAATCCTGTTTTGCACTCAAGAACCAAGCATATTGATGTGAGACATCACTTCATAAGAGATCATGTTGAAAAGAAGGATGTGGTGGTTCTGTATATCCCCACTGAACATCAACTTGCTGATATTTTCACTAAACCATTAGATAGTGAAAGATTTGCTAAACTAAGGACTGAACTTGGAATTATAAAAGTTGACTGATACATCTTTGATCAGCAGTGTACTGGAATTCACCAAGGGGATTAGTCTTTGCTATGTTGGGTGAGCTCACTTAGCAGACTAGTCATTGGTATCAACAATTCCATGTACTTATTTATGTTTGGACAATTGAGCAAATGAAGTTGCCAAGGGGATTGGTCTTTGTCCTCCTGGGTGAGCTCACTTGACAGATCAGTCATTGGTATTAAACTTCATCTTGTATTATCAATTGAACAAAACAAGGAGAAATAGAAGATCAGCAGAGTAATTAATCTGTCAGCAGGCTGCTGAGTCATATTTGTCAGCAGGCTGCTGAGCCAAGGCTGCTGAAGGTAACTTTACACAGTCAAACTTACAAAAGTCAAAAAGAAAATGGCGGGATATTTATCATATCTTTGTAACCATAGTTACACGATCTGACGGTTACAAAACGTTATGAAAAAGTAATAGGCCACGTGTCAAGACAACATTCACTCGGATTTAATCGTGGTTAATACAACAATACGTGCTCTGACAGTTACAACTACCATATGTCTATATATACAGACCTATACACAGAGGATACATACAACTATCGAATTGCTTTTTCTCTGCAAATTTCTTGTGTGAACACAGATTTGAAAGCTTTCTTCTTCATCTCATTCACTCAAAATGGCAAACAAAGATAATGTTTATATTGGCACCAGTCAAAGTGTAAGAGGCTATGTGACTGACTGTCACTCTACTGAACTGGCCATTAATATAGGAAGAAGAATCAGACGGTATGATGGTTTGGAGAACATTATCAATAGAAGACCGGAAAGGATTTCTTATATCAATGTTTTGGAGTTCGGGAAGAACATTGTTATACATGAAAGTAGAGAGGCCTTCACTACAACTGTTAATGGAAGAGAAATTGAAATTTCCTCAGACCTACTGAGAGAGGTATTTCATTTTGCACCTGGAAATAATGCCCCCACCAATCCAGAGGCAATGAATCTTCCAAGGATGCAGTTTGTGGATGCAATAAAGACAAATAAGAAAATTGCATCAAATCTTGGCATTAATGTGAAGCATATTGGTTATGAGTATAACCTGCTGAGCATATTGGTTACCAAGACCATTTTGGGATTCGTTGGGAGTCTAGACACACTGTCTGGACCTAAAATAGAGATGCTAATCATCATCTGCAGAAGTATGAAGTTTGATTGGGTGGATTCTTTATACACTACATAAAGAAGGTGTTTATTGAAGATAGAGATGGTATAAGGAATTCCAAGGTCAAGCCCGTAGGTCATCGATTCGACCTTGTTGAATCATTTTCAGATACCTGATATTTCATCTGAAAAGATTAACCAATCCAGATACAAGCCAGAAGTTGCTACTCCTATTCCTGGCTTAGATGATGATGAAGATGTGGATGTTGTGGCTACACAAAGTGATGATGATGGTGGAGATGATGATGCTGGTGGTGAGCAGATTAAGGAAGTTGCTAAGTCTGATGCACCCAAGAAGACTGTTGAGAAGAGAAAGGCTGCTGATACAAGAAAAATAACAGAAATGTTAAAGCCTATGAAGACTAGAAAGCAAATAGCAGAGATTGATGAGTCTGCTGAGGGTCCAGCTGAAATTGAGGTTACTGACCCTACTGTAGTTGCAAAGAAGAAGACTGTTGCTGAAGTCCTAAAGGAGCAACAGAAGGAAGCCAGTAGAAAGAGGAAAGCTGCTGAAGCTCAATCAGAGCAACTCTCCAAAAGAATGAAAGAGATTGCCAAGAAAAAGAAATATGGCAAAGGAAAACAGTTGAGGACTCTGGAGGCTCAGAGGGAAGAAGAAGAAGTAGAGGCTATTGAGGCTGAACCTTTAACAATTTTCAAGCCTACTGATATAGTAGCGGTTGTTGTTGAGCAACCTACTGGAGAATCACAACAGGCTGCTGCACCTGAGCCTGTTATAGAAGTTGCTGTTTTCTCTCCTGTAAAGGCTGCTAAGCCTACTGAAACTGCACAAGTTGTTGTTGAGCAACTTATTGAAGAACCACAGCAGACTACTGAGTCTGTACCTACTGTGGAAGTTGAAAAGTTAGTACATGACCCTGCAAGTTTTGCAAGAAGTCAGGGGGAAGAGCAATCTGTTGCTAACCCTGCTGATGAGCATGTTAGTCAGGGGGAACCTAGTGTGGAACAGATGGAGGTAGTAGGTACTAATATACAACCTGAGCAACCTACTGACCTAGAGGCATCTGTTGAAGAAACTATGACTCTGCTGGTTGAGACCTTTGGAGGTCGGCGAGTGGATGACAACGACTCTAGAAAGCCAACAATGCCCTTTGAAAGAAAAGAGAAAAACAAGAAAGAAGGGTATATTGATCCAAAGCTCCAGCTGGTAGCTGATTACTTTCAGTGGAAGTTTGGTTTTTATAAAAGACAAAAGCCAGTTGCAGAACCAATGACTGATTTTGAGGATTGGGCTTTTGGGAAATTAGGAGTGGAGAATCTTTGGATTTGGTTGATACCTCTCTGTTGGAAGCTAAATTGATAGATCTCCTTGATCAACAAAAGAAGGAAGAGGGTATCAAGTTCAGAGATCCTAGAGATGAATCAGACAGTGAGGATTCATCATCTGATTCTTGTGATGATTATCCCTCTGGTCCAGGAGGAGTCAGTGGGACTGATTTATTAAATGAACCAAGTGTACAACAGTCCACTGATACTGGTAGGTCTGCTGAGGGCTATCAGACTGGACAAATGGATGAGGATGTAGAAAATCTCACCATAGATGGTCTGGAGGCCTTAATAAATAATGGGATAAATCTTGGAGGCAACATACTGGTTGGCGTTTCAGATGTTTTATTTGTTGAAGAACCAGCTGAGCATATTGATGATCAGCAGACTGTAGATTTGGAACAGGAGGTTCAGGCACATCGAGACTCGACGGCAAGACTCCGAACAAAGGTTGGAACAGGAGGTACAGGTTGCTGAGTCTCAAACAGCACCTGGACAAAGGTTGGAACTATCCTTGGGTTTGGAGGAACCCCTGATGTTGTTGTTGAACAGGCGGCTGTGGTGGAGCCTACTGGAGACAAGACCACTGTAAGGAAAGATGGTCAGCAGACTGCTGTTATTGATGAGGATGAGCAGCTGCTGGACTATGATTACAGTGATGAAGAATTTCAAGTGCCTGAAGAAGAAAATGTTGCTGATGAACCACAACAGGCATTTGTACCCATTTTTGAGGGACCTGCCCTAGATCCTATTCTAGAGGAGTTTCAAGGTCCTAACCCTGTTGGGAGAGACATGAGCTATGCCATAATTGTCAGCAGTCAAAGGGCACAATACAATGTTGAAGAGCCTGCTGATGAAGCTGCTGGACATATGGCTGGTGGAGTACCAGAAGAGGTTGTGGAAGAGTTGAGGGCTGTCAGAAATGACATAACAAGGTTAAGAACTCAACTGGACAGGCAAGAGCAGAGGTTTGAAGACTTGGTGAATTTAGTGGAGAATATAGGAAGAACTACTGAAACTGTTGCTTCCAATATTACCTCCACCCAGTATGCTCTTGTTGACCTTGCTCTGGATGTAAAGGGGATCAGACAAGGAAACACAATGAAGGAGAAGTTTCTGAAAGATCAATTTGAAGCCATCCACCAGAAACTTGATAAACTTGCTGAGGCACCAAAGCTTGCTGCTTCTGAACCTGCTGGAACACTTCAATCTACTGGATTGGATCCTAAGTTTACTAAGAGGATCAATCTACTGGAGCAGACAATGCAACAAATGATTACTACAGTTGATACAAGAACTGAAATTATGGAAGGACAACTGAGTACTCTAGTCACCACATAGGAAAGTGTTCATGGCCTGCTGTCCCGTTTTGTTAATGATGTCAATAAGGGGGAAGAGAGCCAAACAGCAGTAGCAAAAGAGGCTGCCAGAATTTTTGCAAAGAAAAGATGGGAAGATGACACAAATGCATTCAGAGAACCTGCACCTGGCAGACTTCCACTCACTGATGATCTTCTCAAAGAATATAAGAAAGTTTACAACAGCAAGAGGAGACCTTATCATGACAAAGGTTTCCATGAGGGACTTAATTCCTTTCTGGGACTTAAGTTTTGGGAAACAAGGGTTAAAGCCTTGAGAGCTGCACATAGAGGTGGAAGAGGTGGAAGAGGTGGTAGAGGTGAAGGAGTTTACCTACCACCAATGCAAATGAGTCACTAAATGAATTCAAAGAAGTTTACATGCGTTTAGGCTTTAGAGTACATCAAATCAATCTTACTCTACCTGAAGCATGGAAATGGTGGAAAGAAGTGAATCCTCACATTGATTTCTCTCTTATTGAAAATGAATGGATGAGAGAAATGATTAGAGAGATAAGAGCTTATCAAGAGCAAGTGGAGAAAGCAAGGGAAGAAAGAGAAAGAAGAAACTAGATCAGCATACTTTATCTGCTTTATATTTTTGCTGACTCTAGACTGTAATAATCTTGAACAAATGACTATAATGAGAGATGACTAAGTTTGTTCTGTTCTTGTTTTTAATCTTTTTGCTTTGCTGTAAGGAGGGTATTTGCATCATCACCAAAAAGGGTCAAATTGTTGGACTTATTGTTGAGTTTTAGTGATGAGTGCCAGACTAGCTGTTATAGAGCAAAGGCAAAAAGATGTCTAGATCAAATGTATAGGTTTATTAGAGTTTGATCTTGTATAGGTTTGATCAAACAAGCACTGTAAAAGGTCAGCTGATCTATATCGCAGACTTGTCTATATCAGTAGGGTACATAGGTCAGTAGACTAGTCAGGAACCTGCTGAAGACTGAAGGCTGAGGGCTCAAACTCAGTTATTGAAGGCTAAGGGATCAAACTTAGTAATTAAAGTCAAGGATATGGAATCAGAATTTAGGGAAGTCTGTGATGACCTAAACTGACTACATATACCTTGTGTACAAGGTCTAAGTTCCACAAGTTAAGTGGTGATTGGAACTTGGTTATGATTAAATGGTGTAATCTAACTTCATAAATAAAAGTTAGATAAAAGAAGTCAGCCGCATTGTCTTATAAACACAGCCAAACATGGATCAGCTGACTAATATGTACTTCAGCAGACTCATGATCACAGGAACCTGATGATACATATAATTCGAATTATTCAAAGGTTACATTGGAAGATTACAAAGAAAGGGACAGCTAACAACCTCTGATTTTATCAAACAAATCAATGGTTAAGATTAAAGGGACGTTGGGATGATTCAGACCTTTATCCAATGGATACAAGTCAAAGGGTGGACAGACTGAAAATGTCAAAAAGGAGTCTGACAGTGTCAGTCCTAGGAACAGTCAGAAAAAGCAAGTCAAGATGGAGACAAATCCAAAACGGCTATGTTTGAATTTCAAACATAAGTCACAAAGATTTCTACCTATAAATAGAGGACTCCTAACTCAGATACAAGTGATGATTTTTGAAGAAAAATAAGAATCCATCTTGAGCTATCAGAATTAAATCGATCAAACACCCTACTTACCCTAATGAGCATAAAGCTACTGATCCAGTACAATTCTTCAAGTGTAATCTGCATTCAAGCTACATCAAGTTTACACACTTGAAGACATCAAGCTGCTGATCATATCATCCTGATCAAGCTGATGAAAGCTGAATCACTTACTTGATTCAAACTTTCTTTTACAAGGAATTTACTGAGGACAGTGAAGCACATTTGTGTCAAGGACTATTGTTTGTGGTGGAGCTGGTGAAGAGGCAATCCTACCCTTCAAGGACCAGTGGAAGACTTTGGAGCAGCAATCCTACATGTTCCAAGTGTTCAGTTTGTGAAGCCATAGTTATTGGTGAAGGACAAGCAATTTAGGGATTTTTGTAATAGCTACCTCATGAATCTCTAGTGAATTACCTCCAACATCACAGGAGAAGAGTGGTCTGACAGGATTACACCACCTAGAACCACTATAAAATTTCCTTCTTAGTTTCTGCATTTATATTCTGCATTTTGTTTATCTAGCACATCGATCTACTGAATCTAACAACTGAATCACACACATACACTACTGAGTATCTAATACTTGGTATCATATTTAACAACAAGTAATACGGCTTAATTTTTGATATATTTCCGTTGCACAAATTCAGTAAACTCAATAGTCAGCAGACTACTGAGTATCAGCAGACTACTGACCAGTCAGCAGGCTACTGAAGTTGCTGAGTTTGTTAACTCCAAAAGTTTTAAGGGTTAAGTTTATTCACCCCCCCCCCCCCCCCTCTAAAATTAACCAAAGCCTTTTCAAGGGACCAACAATAATCTAGGAAAATTTCTTTTCCTAATTTCCTCACAAGTGTGGCGCCACATGCCATTAAAAATTTATAAAAAAAATGTCCTTTCTATTTTACATATTATTTACCAAATAAATAATATTCGCATATTCATTAAATAGACGTCCAACTATTTAATTTATTCTTAAGGTTCCACAAAACGAGAAACACTCGCGTGTTATGAGCCAACCCAGGGACCATGGACCTATAACCAGTAGCTACAATAAATTGATTAAAATATTCATTGAACAGAACATTTCTACTCAACTCATTAATTCCGGAATTACGCCACCATAAATCCGAAACCGAACTCTATCGATTATAGATATAACATATTCTCAAAGCGTCGAGTCAATAAGTGTCCATTGATATAATCATTACATACAGACTAATCCTCCATAGACTATCCGTAGCGAAGTGGGATTATTTCTGTAAACCTTCTTCACTACATCTTATCCTTAGTTACCATCAACCCACTAGTGATCAATTAGTTCATAACCAATATGAACTCGGCCGATCGATCAGTTTCTAGGATTAACAAATAAGAGGATTGTCTTTCTACTTCCCGCAGGAAGGAATGGATTCCATATTTGTGAGACATACACTTCTCACCCATTCCAGAATAGTGCTAACGTGAAAGTGATTCGGATCGCGCCTCTTAGCAATCCTTAACGAACATATCAAACCCTATCTTGAAACAAGCAGGTGTCTGCAATCACTTCAGGATTAAGGTTAATCCATATATTATCATTTTGTGATTTAATAAGATTTCTCAATCACGGAATTATATGAGAAATGCAGATTGAATTGGTCCAATCATGTATGACTCTCATCATATATAAATGCCCTACTTAGACAACCAATGTCGATGGTCCGGATAAAACGGTCACACCATAAAGTATTCTAGGCGCAGTGTTGGTGGTTTAATCAATAGACCCCATACTTTGACTAAGTTCACCATGGACTAATAGTCCTCATGTGTGACACACACTAAGTTATATGGCTACATATGATACGACTTGGGATTTTCAACAGTGTATAATATATAAGCACAAAGCAAATAATAATATGAGAATAAATCTGTCATTTATTAATTATAAAAACAATTATAGAAATTGTCTTTCGGACACTTCTACCAACAGTAACTTGCTACAAAAAGCATGGATATCCACATAGATTAAATTCAAGAAAGGCTAATATGGTTGGAGAGGAGCAATTAGCAAAAGAAGATCAGGCCCACAGCAGGACTACCGTCCCGGGGATTCCAAATCTTACTGTACATCAATTGGAGAAGCTGATAGCTCTACTGAGTGCCAATTCCTATAGACACACTGCTGGACAACTTAATGCAATGAATAATGGGTTTTCATATGTTCAAGGATTATGCGACTTATATTCTATATGATGAATACGATGGATCTTGGACTCTGGTGTCATAGAACACATTGTATGTTCATTAGAACTGTTAAGCAATCTCAAACCTTCTTCTGGTATAAAAAAGGGATTACCTAAGGGAAATACTGCATATGTAACACACATAGGACAAGTGAAGATAATCCTCAACTTACCTTACATGATGTGTGTTATATTCTTGGTTTTGATTATAATTTGATTCCTTACCTACTTTGATTAATCACTCCAACTGCGCAGCTATTTTTATTGCTAAAAAGTGTGTTGTGTAGGACAACAACAAGATTGGTTCAGCTGAGCTGCACAAAGGATTATATGTGTTGCATCAGTTTGTTAAGAGATCTGCTGTTAAAGTTGCTTCCAATTTTATACAAAATAACACATTATTAGATAGAGTAGATGATGAGCTTTTATGGCATTATAGACTAGGCCATATACCTTATAAAAGACTACAAGTCATTAGCTGTAATTCCACTTATGTAAAGTACTGTATACATGATTTATGTTGTGTTTGTCTTATGGAAAAATTAAAGAAACATCCATTTCCTTTAAGCACTACTAGTGTGAATGCTATTTTTGTCTTGTTCATATTGATATTTGGGGCTCTTTGAGGCAGCATACTGTGAATGGACAACGATTTTTTTTTACTATTGTGGATGATTTTCTAGATTTACTTGGGTATTTTTGATGAGACATTAGTCTGAAAATTCTAACATATTTAAATCTTTTGTTCAATTTGTTTCTACCCAGTTTAATAAAATAATTAAATTAATTAGATCTGACAATAGAGCTGAGTTTCAGCTTATAGATTTCTATGAACAACATGGCATTATACATCTGAATTCATGTGTCAGAACACCAAAACAAAATGGTATTGTGGAAAAGAAACATCAGCATATAATGAATGTTTCCAGGGGTCTGAGATTCCAAAGTAACCTATCTATTGAGTATTGGGGTTTTTATCTTCTACATGCAGTCAAATTAATTAACGCTACACATACACCACTACTGAAGGAAAGCATACCCTATTATGTGTTATATGACACTAAACCAGACTATTATGTGTTCAAATGTTTGGTTGCCTAGTTTTTTCTAGCACATTTCAGCAGTACATGACAAAGTTTGATTTCAGATGCAAGACTCGTGTCTATCTTGGAAATTCAAACACATCTGTTGGTCCCTTGAAAAGGCTTTGGTTAAGTTTAGGGGGGGGGGGGGGGGTGAATAAACTTAACACTTAAAACTTTGGAGTTAACAAATTCTGCATCTTCGGCGATCCGCGATACTTCAGAGTCTGCTTTGAGACTTCGCAGCTCCGTCGATAAACGTAGTCTACCGATAGTTGAGTTTTGAATTTGTGCGGCGGAATAATATCAAAATTAAGCCTTAATACTTGTTGTTAAATATGATACTAAGTATTAGATACTCGTAGTGCAGTGTGTGCTTTCGGTTGCTAGATTCGGTAGGTCGATGTATAAAATAAACTAAGTGCAGAAAGTAAATGCTGAAAGTAAATAGTCAGATTTTATAGTGGTTCCAGGTGATGTAATCCTGTCAGTCCACTCTTCTCCTGTGATGTTGGAGGAAATTCACTAGAGATCTTTGATGCAGCTTTTACAAAGATTCCTAAGTTGTTTGTCCTTCACCAATAGCTATGGCTTCACAACCGAAAACTTGGGAACAGGTAGGATTGCTGCTCCTGAGTCTTCCACTGGTCCTTGAAGGGTAGGATTGCCTCTTCACCAGCTCCACCACAAACAACGATCTTTCACACCTAACGATGCTTCATTTGTCTTCGACAGGTTCTTTATAAAATAAAGATTGAATCAAATAAATGATTCGGTTAAAGCAGCCTTGATTAGGATGATGTAATCAGCGAGCTTGCGTGTTCAAGTGTGTATGCTTGATGCGGCTTGAACACACGAATGCACTTGAAGAAAATAACTAGATCAAGCGGCCTTAAGCTCGGTATGTTCGGCGGGGGTGTTTTTCACTCGTATTATCACTTAAAGTTTATCCAAATTTTCATCATCTTTTTCTCGAGTTGAAAGTCCTCTATTTATAGGTAGGAATGCATGTGACTTGTATTTGAAATTCAAATGTGACCGTTCCTTGTTTTTGTCCCATCCGATATGCGACCGTCACTATTCATAGGATCGACACGTCGAATTCCTTTTTGACAAGCGGTCCGTCCACCCGTTTGACTTGTATCCAATGGATAAAAATGGAGATCATTCCAACGTCTTTTTAATCTCGGCCTTTGATTTTCTTGATAAGTCGAGGTAGTTGGTGTCCTTATCCATGTAATCTTCCAATAAACTTGAATTAATCGAGGTATCATATCGCAGTTCATAAGTCTCGCGTGAAGTACCAATCGATCCGTCGATCATCATATTTCTGTATGTAAAATATAATGTAGCTGATTACTTTTATCTAACTTTTATTTGTGAAGTTAGATTACATCATTTTAATTATAACCAAGTTCCAAACATCATCCAACTTATGGAACTTAGACCTTCTACACAAGGTATATGTAATCGTTTAGGTCATCACAGACTTGCCTAAATTTCGATTCCATATCCTTGACTTTAAATACTAAGTTTGATCCCTTAGCCTTCATTAAGCGAGTTTGAACCCTCGGCCTTCGGATCTTCGATCTTCGGTCTTCGGCGGGTTCCCGACTAGTCTACCGACCTATCTACCCCTCGACCTAGACTAGACCGATCTCGATATCAATCAGCAAACCTTTACAGTGCTTGTTTGATCAAACCTATTTATGAATCAAACTCTAATAAACCTATACATTTGATCTAGACATCTTTTTGCCTTTGCACTATAACAGCTAGTATGGCACTCATCATCAAAACTAAGAAATAAGTCCAACAATTTCCCCCTTTTTGGTGATGATGCCACTACCCTCACCTAATCAGCAAAGCAAAAAGATAAAGACAAAAACAGAACAAATTCAGTCAATTCTCATTATAATCATTGAACAGTTATTACAACTAGATACGGCAAGGATAAAGAATAATAAGTATATGCTGATCTATTGTCTCTTTTCTCTTTCTCTTCTAGCCTTCTCAGCTTGTTCTTGATAGGCTCTGATTTGTTCTATCATATCCCTCATCCATTCATTTTCAATCAGTGTAAAATCAATGTAGGGATTGACTTGCTTCCACCAGTTCCATGCTTCCGGGAGGATAAGATTAATTTCATTCACTCGAATCCAAACTTCATATACAAACTCTCCTTGAATTCATCCAGTGAGTCCCTTGCTTTTGTAATAGGTAGCACCTTATCACCTTTGCTACTTCTTCTGCCTCTGTTGCTTGCCCTTAAGGCTCTGACTCTTGCTTCCCAAAATTTCAAACCCAAGAAAGAGTTAAGACCTTCATGAAACCCCATGTCATGATAAGGTCTCCTCCTGTTGTAATACTCTTTCTTGTACTGTCTAAAAAGATCATCAGTGAGTTGAACTCGCGGTGTGCAAAGTTGCCGAAAGCATTTGTATCATCCGTCCATCTCTTTCGTGCAAAGAGTCTTGCAGCCTCCTTTCTTTGCAGTACTCGATTGGCCCTCTTCCCCCTTAGTGACATCATCAACAAAACGGGATATAAGGCCATGTATACCTTCCCGTGATACTATCACTCTGTTCAAATGGCCTTCCATAGTTCCAGTTCTAGTATCAATAGCAAGTGATCCCGGATTGCAATGTTTCCTCTCCCGTCCGTTGATCCTTTCAAGTAAGTTTGGGATCGAGCACAAGCGGAGTTGTTGTGCGGCAACAACGGCCTCGGCGAGGTTTAGGTGTTGCGACAAGGTTGTCAAGTTTCGATGGATAGAAATAAATTGATCCTTCGAGAAATTGATCTTTTGCGTATTTCCAACCTTGATGCCCCTCACATCTAATATCGATTATTCACAAGATTCGAGTAGATGTGAAGTTTGAAGCAACCGTGGCGATAGATTGTCCGTTTTCATTTACCATCTTCATCGTTCTTCAAATCTCTCTTCTTGTCTATCCAGTTGTGTCCTCAAGCTCGTTGCATATCATGCCTTACGGTCCTCAATTCATTTAACACTTCAACTGGCACTTCACTGGTCATCCTTCCACCAGTGGCGTCATCGGCAGGCTCCTCTACATTGTATTGTGGCCTCTGATTGCTTATCACCATTGCCCTACTCCTATCCAGTCCAGCAGGGTTAGGTCCTTCATATTCATCCAGGATAGGATCAATGGCAGGTTCTTCAAAAACAGGTACAAATGCCTGAGGGGGATTAACATCAATATCTTCTTCTTCAGGCATCTGAAATTCCTCATCACTGAAGTCAAAGTCCAGCAGCTGCTCTTCTTCATTAACAGCAGTCTGCTGACCATCTTTCCCTTCAGTGGTCTTGCCTCCAGAAGGCTCCACTACAGCAGCCTCATCAACAACAGGGGTTTCCTCCAAACCCAAATCAGGTTCCAACCTTTGTCCAGGTGCCGTTTGAGACTCAGCAGCCTGTACCTTCTGTTCCAACCTTTGTCCAGGTGCTGTTTGTATCCCAGCAACCTGTACCTCCTCTTCAATTCCTTGTGGGTTGAATATAGCCTCATTATCCACTTGGAAATCTTCTGCATGACCAATCTTGTGTAGGATGATGGCAGTTTTAGTAAGAGTGCCTTCAATGTCAAATCCATCTTGATATTCAATGGACTCTTCAGAACTGGCACTAGGTTCATTAAAATCAGCAACCTTTTCTCTATCCAAATCCTCACTCTTTCCAGCATCAGTTAGTGCAGTAGGCTCTACAACATGGAATGTGCTTGGTGCATCAGTCAGCCTACTAGCACTCAGAGTAATACCTTCATTGATCAATGCCTCCAGATCATCCATGGTGAGATCCTGTAGATCCTCATCCATTTCTCCGATCATTGTCTCTCGCAGACACTCCAAACACCGCAGATCGCCTTTCAGTAGGGTCAATTAACATTGCAGTCCCACTGGTTTCTCCTGGACCAGAGGGGTGATTGTCATCAGAATCAGATGATGAAGAGCCATCACCATCATCTCTTGGATCCCTGAACTTGATACCCTCCTCCTTCTGTTGTTCATCAAACAAATCCATCAGTCTTGATTGCAGCAAGGTGGTATCAATTAGATCCAAGCGGGTTCTCTACTCCCAAATTTTCAAAAACCCATTCTTCAAAATCTGTCATAGGTTGAGCGCTGGCTTTTGCCTCTTGTAGAAACCAAATTTCCATTGGAAGTAGTCGCAATTTTCGAAGTTTGGGATCTACATACTCTTCGCTTTTCTTACTTTCTTTTACATGCCTTTCAAATGGCATAAAAGATCTTCTGGGAGCAGCTTCAGTGCCTTGTTGACCTCCGAAGGTACCAACAAGTAAATTCATGGTTTCTTCAACAGATGTTTGAAAGTCAGTAGGTTGTTGAGATTGTACATTTGTGCCTACTACTTCCATCTGTACCATACTTGGTTCCCCCTGACTTACATGCTCATCAGCAGGGTTAGCAGCAGACTGCTCTTCCCCCTGAGTTCTTGCCACATTTGCAGGGTCTTCAACCAAGTCTTCTATTACCTCTCCAACCACCACAGCAGGTTCAGGTTCAGGTTCAGGTTCAGTGGTTTGCTGTGGTTCTTCAGTAGATACTACGGCGAGGCTCGGGGTCGTAGGCTCGTCGCAAATCTTCAACGTTTGCTCAAAAACAACCCGTCCAAAGCATCGTAGACTTGACAACCTCTTCGATGAGGAGTCGTAATCACCACAGGCGGAATGATAGTTAAGGGCTCGGCCTCAACACCTCTTCTTCTTTCTATCGATGCCTCTTCTTGGATTCTTTGAGCCTCCAAGTTTTTAAGTTCTTTTCCTTTGCCATGCTTTTTCTTTTTGGTAATCTCCTTCATTCTTTTGGAGAGAGGTTCATCATCATCTTTTCCAAGTAGATTTTCTCTTTCTACTAGCTTCCTTCTCGTTGTTCTCTCAAGATTTCAACAACGCTTTTTCATTGCGACTACGGCAGGTCGTAACCTCTACTTGACCCTCGGCGGACTCGGCGATCGTGTCTTTGTTTCCTTTCTTGTCTTCTTTGAAGGCTTTGAAACTTCAGATATTTTCTTTGTATTTCCACCTTTTCTTTTCTCAGCAGCCTTCTTTGGTGCAGCAGGTTTTATAGATATCTTCTTGGTTTGCTGAACCTGCTCACCTCCGGCATCACCATCATCTCCATCATTATCATCATCAGCAGCCTCTCCAGCAACCTCTTCATCATCATCTAGACCAGGGATAACATCATCAATTTCCTTCTTGTATCTAGACTGATTGATCTTTTCAGATGCTACATCAGGAATTCCCAAATGATTCAGCAGGGTCTGAACCATCAATCCTAAGGGCAGGGCCTTGGACTTCATCTTTCCCTCTTTGTCTTCCTTGAAGACCTTCTTCATGTAATGGATGAAGTATCTAGCCCAATCAAACTTCATGCTCCTGAGATGATAATCATCAACTCTATCTTGGGTCCCGATAGAGTGTCCATACTTCCAACTAGTCCCGTATGTTTTTAGCAATCGGTTGCTCAAACAGATCGTATTCACTTCCAATATGTTTGCAGTTGATACCTAGACTGGATTTAGTGGCTGCATTTGTTTTAATCTGATCAACAAACGCCATTTTGTCCAATCCCATTGCTTCAGGATTGACTGAGCCATCCACCACTTCAACAAATCCAAAAACTTCTCTCAGCAACCTGGGGGAGACTTCAATTTCTTGCCCATTCACAGCAGTCTTAAATGTTTCAGTTCCTTCCTGTATCTGAATATTTCTCCAGAAACTGACAACATTTGTATAAGAAATTGTTTCCAGTCTTATATTCAACACATTCTCCAGACCGGCATATCTCCTTATTCTTCTACCAATGTTAATGGCAGTTCAGTTCTGTTTGCATCTTCAACAAAGCCTCTAACACTTTGGCTTGATTCTATTTGGACATCAATCTTTTCCGCCATTGAAATAAGAAAAAGATGAAGAAGAATTGCTCTCAAATCGTGTTCACACAATGTAGGATTTGCGAGAGATAAAGCGAGAAATTGCAAGTAGAGAATTATTTGTGTGATACCGATTATATAGACAGTGGGTAGTTGAAACTGTCATTGCACGTACATTGAGGTAACCACGATTAAATTGAATAATTTCTGACTTGACACGTGGCCCATTACTCCTCCATAACGTTTGTAACCGTTGGATGGTTTAATCGTGGTAATAATGGATAGAATAAATATCCCGCCAATATGCCTTTTTGACTTTAATAACTTTGACCGAGTAACGTTCCATTCAAGCAGGTGAACCTCAAAGGTATGCTCGGCGGTCTGTCGATAAATAGGCTTCAAGGCCACGAGTAAGTACTCGTCGATCCTTGTTTTCTTCTTGTTTTGTTCAATTGATAATACAAGATGAAGTTTAATACCAATGACCGATCCGTCAAGTGAGCTCACCCAACATGACAAAGACCAATCCCCTTGGCAACCTCATTTGCTCAATTGTCCCAACATAAGTACATGGAATTGTTGATACCAATGACTAATCTCGCTAAGTGAGCTCACCCAACATAGCAAAGACTAATCCCCTTGGTGAATTCCAGTACACTGCTGAATATCAGTCAACCTTTATGATTCCAAGTTCTGTCCTTAACTTAGCAAATCTTTCACTATCAAGTGGCTTAGTGAAAATATCGGCAAGTTGATCTTCGTAGGGATGTATAGAACCACCACATCTTTCTTTTCAACATGATCTCTTATAAAATGATGTCTCACATCAATGTGTTTGGTTCTTGAGTGCAAAACAGATTTTTCGTGATTGCAATTGCACTTGTGTTATCACACATAATTGGAATTTCCTTTTCTTCAATTCCATAATCCCTTAATTGTTGTCTTAGCCATAGTACTTGTGCACAAGAACTTCCAAAGAACAATGTATTCGGCTTCAAAGAGTGGAAGTTGAAATAGAATTTCGTTTCTTGCTAAACCAGGAGACCGTCTATTTCCCATTAACTCGACGGGTTCCCGAGGTTCTTTTTCTATCAATCTTGCATCCAAGATAATCGAATCCGAGTAGGATATAACTTTGAAGCTTCCTTCCTTGGAATACCATATCCCTACTCCCAAAGTCTCTTTAAGATACTTGAGAACTCTCTTGATCGCACCTAAATGACTTTCTTTAGGTTTAGATTGAAATCTTGCACAAACACCTACAAGAAAGGATATATAAGATCTCATGGCGATTAGGTACAAGAGGATCGCCTATCATTCTTCTGTATAAGGTCTGATCAATATCTTTGCCTTCTTTATCTTCATCCAATCTGATGTTTGTACTCATAGGAGTTGAATTCTTAGTGCTATTTTCCATACCAAACTTCTTCAGCAACTCCTTGGTGTACTTGGTTTGATGAATGAAGATTCCATCCTTCATTTGTTTAACTTGCAATCCCAAAAAGTAATTCATTTCTCCCATCATACTCATTTGGAATATACTCTTCATTAGATTTGCAAATTTTTCACAAAGTAAATCATTTTCAGAACCAAAAATTATGTCATCCACATAAATTTGTACCAGCAGGGTGCTGTCCCCTTCACTGATTCTGAAAAGTGTCTTGTCAATGGTGCCTTTTGTAAAACCATTGTCCACCAAGAATTGAGATAGAGTCTCATACCATGCTCTTGGTGCTTGTTTCAATCCATAAAGTGCTTTGTTGAGTCTATATACTTTATCTTCTTGATCTTTAACTTCAAATCCAGGAGGTTGCTGAACATAGACTTCCTCCTCTAGAATGCCATTCAGAAATGCACTTTTGACATCCATTTGATATACTTTGAAGTTCTTATATGCCAAGCATGTGCCAAGAATAATCTGATAGCTTCCAATCTTGCAATAGGTGCATAAGTTTCATCAAAATCTATTCCTTCAGCTTGAGAATAGCCTTTTGCAACTAGTCTGGCTTTGTTCCTCACAATGGTACCAGACTCATCAAGTTTATTTCTATATACCCACTTAGTACCAATGATATTTGCAAGACTTGGCCTTTCAACTAGTGTCCAAACTTGATTTCTTTCAAATTCATTTAATTCCTCTTGCATAGCAATTATCCAAGTCTGGATCTGAAACTGCTTCTTCAATAACTTTTGGTTCCATTTGAGATAGAAAACAAGTAAACATATCTTCCAGTTGTCTTCTGGTCCTTACACCTTGCCGTACATTGCCAATAACTTGTTCACAGGTGATTCCTTAACCATTGTGGATTTTGATTATTTTGATTTTCGGGAACATCATCTTCGGTAGGGTCCGTTGTAGTTTCTTCTACAAGGGGGTCGCAGATCCTTGAACCGCTTCGGTTGTTGCATCAAGTAACATTGTCGGCCAGGTGTTCAAGCGAGGGCGATATCGAGAAAATTTCAAGTCATTGAATCTTTCCAAAAATTCAACACAATCTGGATCAGTGACTTGTTGATTCTCAAAGCAGTCCACAATCTTCATCTTCCATACCAAGTAAACTTAGGTTCATCAAACACAACATGGATTGTTTCTTCATGTTTCGTTGACCTCTTGTTCGCACTCGAATGCTCTCGCCGACCGAAGAATATCCCAAGAATATGCCTTCATCGATTTTGGTTGGAATGTTTTCAAATGAACTTTATGATTTAGAATAAAGCATTTGCTTCCAAATGGATGGAAGTAGGATATGTTAGGTTTCCTTCCATTCCAAACCTCATAAGGTGTCTTCAAGCAGGCTTCTTGTTTACCGATGTTTCCGTTTTGTGTATAGCATGTCGTATTTTCGCTTTCTTGACCCAATATCTTTCGGGTAGCAATGCTTCACAAATCATCGTTCTTTTCGCTTCCTTTAAGGTTCGTTTCTTCTTTCAAAGCAACCCCATTTTGCCGAGGTGTACCGACGAAACAGCAAGTTGATGTAGTACACCATTCCGTTCACAATACTCTCTTATAATTTTGTTGAGAAATTACCACTCGATCCGATCTTATCTTTATGACTGTTAAACTTTTCTCATTTTGTAATCTCTTCAAAAGATTAGGCATGCTTTGAAGTGTTTCATTTTTCGTGTTCATAAATATCACCCAAGTATACCTTGAATAATCATCCACAACCACTAAAGTGTACTTCTTTCCTGTTACACTTGTTGGAGTTATTGGTCCAAAAAGATCCATGTGCATCAGCTCCAACACTCTATTAGTTGATTGTTTGGTCTTTGATTTGAAACTTGACTTTATCTCGTTTACCTTGCCGACAAGCATCACATATAGCATCCTTTTTGAATGTGATCTCGGGTAAACCAACCACCGATTTCTCCTTCACCAACCGATTAATATCATCAAAGTTTAAGTGATTCAACTTCTTGTGCCATAACCAATTGAGTTCGATTTGGTATGCACAATCAGTGTTTCGGAACTGCAAGTAGACCAATCCACAACATACATGTTCTCGTTGTCTTCTACCAAAGCAAGTACAACTTGATCACCTCTTTCACTAATGACAATACGCTTGTCTTTGTCAAAAGTGACCTTGTATCCCATGTCACGAATTGTCCAAAGGCGCAAGTTGTAGTCCGATCCTTCCACATATGCAACATTCTTGATTGTGAGTCTATTTCGATAAGTGTGCCATATCCTCTTGTATGTCCAGGTGTATTCTTATTGCCAAAATTCACCCTTGGACCATCTTTTGCCACAAAATTTGTTAGACAAAGTGCTTATTCTTTGTCATGTGTCCGGAACATCCACTATCAAAGTACCGGACACCCTACAAAACAAAGTTAATGCATTTTAGGTACCCAAACCCGTTTGGGTCCATAGTGGTCGTAGCAAGCATGACCCTTGGTATGTTTCCATAAGGTCTTCTCCCGAATGTGTCATACTTTGGTTCATACTTTGGTTCATACATGTATTCCACACATCCATAAGTTCTAACAAGTAGGTTGTGTAGGAATCACATATGTTTTTACGGCCTTTTGGTACATAATGTTGTTTGAAATGATTGTTGTTGTTAGAAACATGTGCATAACCATAGGTGTCTTGTCCGTCGTTAGGAACGACCTTATGATAAGGAGTCTGTCGAGGTCTCGCCGAGGCCTTGTATAAGTCCTCCGCCGAGATCTTTGCTGATTCCTTTGATTTGGTTTTACCCAAGCAGTATGGTTATACTTACTGTTTTTAACAGTAAATGCAGGAATATTCCAATCATCATCGTAGGGAACAATCTACCTTTCCCCCGAGATAAGTATCCCTTGAATGATTAACATTTTTGGGTTTAGGATTCTTATCCTTGGAATATTCTCGTTTCTTACCCTTCGTGGTCCAAACGAGACTTAGTAGCAGTGTCCGCTATCGGCAGGTTTAAGGCACATCGGTCCTATTTTTAGATTTATTCTTTTTACTAGGGGTCGTTGACTTCTTTGACCTCGATTTTGCTTCCTTGAAGCATTCTCATTAGGTTTTACCGCTTCAAAGAACCTTTACCATCGGGAGTTGGATCTAGTGCGGTACAAACTTAGGACCAATTCGGTACTAGGTTCAGTAACCTTACTGGATCCAATCTTGTTAGATTGCTGAGTTCCAAATCCAAGCCCTGTTCTATCCCCATAAGGCTTTCCTGATTTGTATGCAGCAATGGAACAAGATGGTTCAGCAGATTCAGAGGCTGCTGGATGTTCAGCAGACTTATGCTGATTCTGTCCAACATCTTTTTCCTTACCTTTGAGAACCCTTAGTTCAGCTTTCAATCTTCCAACTTCCAATTCAAGAGCTTCTTTTTCAGCCTTCACAATCTCATAACCAGATTGTATTATCCTCAGTTGATTAAGGATGGCATCCAAAGTCTCATTGTTGTCAGAATTTCTAGGATTTGAACCACAGGTTGATTCACAATCACTTCCAGCAGGAGTGTTGATGGATACAGTGTTGTATACCTCCTCAGTTTCATCCATATTAGCCATCAAAGCATAATCCTCCATATCAGCAACCAGTGCCGTGTCATCTGATTCATTTCCTTTTTCAGATTCCACTTCATACCCCGATTCATCTTCAGCAACCATAGCCTTCTTGCCATGTCTTCTTTGTTGACTCTTGGTCTTTAGTAAGTCTGGACAATCAGGTCTAAAATGTCCAGGCTTCTTGCAGTTGAAACAAAGATAATCAGGTTCCTTGCCTTGTTTTAAATCAGGACAGTCAGGTTTGAAGTGTCCTGGTTTCTTGCAATGAAAGCATAGATAATCATTATCTTTCCTTGGTTCTTCTTTCTTTCTTTCAGTAGGCCTCTTTGTAAAATTTCTTGCAGGGGCCTTTCCAGTCTTCATCATCCCGATTTTCTTGCTCGTAGGGCAATTTGTTCTTGCATCTCATCCAAGCATATCATCCCGTCCTCCCGATGTTTCTTCATGATGTGAAGCGACCAATGCCGTGGTCTTTGGCTCTTCCTTTTCGTTTCGTGCACAAGCTTTTTGCTAAATTCATAAGCCTTTAAATCGAAAACAATTTGAAGGTGTCTTCTTCATGCAACTTTCTCATTTCTTCAATTGCAATACCTTCATTTTCCAAACATCTTTTGCAGGTAGAGCTTCCAAGATTTTGGTGTTTATTTCCTCTTTTGAATAACTTACACTCAGCAGGGTAAGTTCATCCAGGATTGCATTGAATCTTGATTCCATTTGCTCAATGGTTTCATTTGGCAGCATCTTGAACTTTTGAAATCTCTTTCTGGCCACACTGATTTTATTTTTCTTTATTGCATCAGTGCCTTCACAGATTAAGTGAATCTTATCCCAAAGTTCCTTTGCAGTCTTGCAATCTTTAACCTTCATATACATATTGCTATCCAAGGTTCTGTAAATGATATCAATAGCAATGTTGTTGAGGTTTGCTCTTTTTATGTCTTCTGCATTCCATTCTCTTTTTGGTTTAGGAATGTACTCAGTTCTGTCACCCACTGTTACTGCCTTTGTAATCTCCAGTGGTCCATCAGTTAGTACATCCATCATCTCATCATGAGTAGCAGCAAGATATGCCTGCATTTGACGTTTATACTCATCAAATCTATCAAGAGAACACATCAACATAGTTCTAGCATACTGTGTGTTGTCCATGATGCAAATCCTGAAAATCAGTAACTTGAAAGAAAGTTTTAAAGAATTTTCACAAGCACAACAAGTAGGATTCCTTCAGAACAGAAGCACTGCTCTGATACCAATTGTTGGTCCCTTGAAAAGGCTTTGGTTAAGTTTAGAGGGGGGCGGTGAATAAACTTAACACTTAAAACTTTGGAGTTAACAAATTTCGCAACTTCGCGGTCCGTCGATACTTCAGAGTCGTGAGACTTCGTAGCTCCGTCGATAAACGTAGTCTACTGATAGTTGAGTTTGCTGAATTTGTGCAGCGGAATAATATCAAAATTAAGCCTTAATACTTGTTGTTAAATATGATACTAAGTATTAGATACTCAGTAGTGCAGGTGTGTGCTTTCAGTTGCTAGATTCAGTAGGCTGATGTATAAAATAAACTAAGTGCAGAAAGTAAATGCTGAAAGTAAATAGTCAGATTTTATAGTGGTTCCAGGTGATGTAATCCTGTCAGTCCACTCTTCTCCTGTGATGTTGGAGGAAATTCACTAGAGATCTTTGATGCAGCTTTTACAAAGATTCCTAAGTTGTTTGTCCTTCACCAATAGCTATGGCTTCACAACCGAAAACTCGGGAACAGTAGGATTGTCGCTCCCGAGTCTTCCACTCGGTCCTTGAAGGGTAGGATTGCCTCTTCACCGGCTCCACCACAAACAACAAGTCTTTCACACCTAACCGATGCTTCACTTGTCTTCGGAGGTTCTTTATAAAATAAAGATTGAATCAAATAAATGATTCAGCTTTGAAAGCAGGACTTGATTAGGATGATGTAATCAACGACTTGCGGTCTTCAAGTGTGTATGCTTGATGCGGCTTGAACACGAATGCACTTGAAGAAAATAACTAGATCAGCAGCCTTAAGCTCAGTATGTTCGGCAGGGTGTTTTTCAGCTCAGTATTATCACTTAAAGTTTATCCAAATTTTCATCATCTTTTTCTGAGTTGAAAGTCCTCTATTTATAGGTAGGAATGCATGTGACTTGTACTTGAAATTCAAATGTGACCGTTCCTTATTTTTGTCCCATCTGATATGCGATCGTCACTATTCATGGGATCGACACTCGTCGAATTCCTTTTGAGCGGTACCGTCCACCCGTTTGACTTGTATCCAATGGATAAAAATGGAGATCATTCCAACGTCTTTTTAATCTCGGCCTTTGATTTTCTTGATAAGTCGAGGTAGTTGGCTGTCCTTATCCATGTAATCTTCCAATAAACTTGAATTAATCGAGGTATCATATCGCAGGTTCATAAGTCCGTCGAAGTACCAATCGTCCGTCGATCATCATATTTCTGTATGTAAAATATAATGCAACTGATTACTTTTATCTAACTTTTATTTGTGAAGTTAGATTACATCATTTTAATTATAACCAAGTTCCAAACATCATCCAACTTATGGAACTTAGACCTTCTACACAAGGTATATGTAATCAGTTTAGGTCATCACAGACTTGTCTAAATTCTGATTCCATATCCTTGACTTTAAATACTAAGTTTGATCCCTTAGCCTTCATTAACTGAGTTTGAACCCTCAGCCGCCTTCAGTCTTCGTCTTCAGCAGGTTCCTGACTAGTCTACTGACCTATCTACCCTACTGACCTAGACCAGTCTGCTGATATCAATCAGCAAACCTTTACAGTGCTTGTTTGATCAAACCTATTTATGAATCAAACTCTAATAAACCTATACATTTGATCTAGACATCTTTTTGCCTTTGCACTATAACAGCTAGTATGGCACTCATCATCAAAACTAAGAAATAAGTCCAACAACATCCAATGGTGCAATACTCTTGAACATCACAAACAATGACATCTTTGTTTCTAGGAATACTCAATTCAATAAGACTTGTTTTCCCTTATTTTAATATATATTAGGCAAGGCTAGATATACTTCTGGCATACCAGTGCCACTACGAGTCATGGACAGTTTTGATGATCAGCTGAATGAGTCGGCTTAGCAATCTAGCATGGGGTCCGCAATAGCTGAGAATTCTAGTGGAGAATCAATTCCAATCAGCTAGGCACCTGCTCCCGTCCAGTTGAGGAGATCAACAATAACAAGAAAGGCACCAAAATTTTATCAAGGGGGTGCTCACACTGTACAGTAGACCCCACACCTGCTGAGTGAAGTGATGAATCTGGAGTAATTCTTAGAAAAGTATGCTAGATATGTTTGTGCTATTGATTTTGTTAAAGAACCAAAGATATACAACCAATCAATCAAGCATGATAAGTGGAAAGAGGCTATGTAGAAGGAAATTGAAGCCTTGCAGACCACTCACACTTGGGAGGTTGTTGATTTGCCACATGGCAAGAAGCCCATTGGATGCAAATGGGTATATAAGATCAAATATAATCATGATGGCTCTGTAGAAAGATACAAGGCAGGACTAGTAGCAAAAGGCTACACTCAGACATATGGTATTGATTATCAAGAGACTTATTATCCTGTTGTCAATATCACCATAGTCAAAGCCTTGTTGGCCAGCATCAGTAGCTAATAACTGGCATCTTCATTAGATGGATGTCAATATAGCATTCTTACATGAAGTTTTGCATGAATAATTGTAAATGCAGCTTCCCCCAAGTTTCAAGACAGACAAACCAATCCAAGTCTGCAGATGAACCAAGTCTTTGTATGGGTCAAAGCAAGCCAGCAGACAATGGAATTGTAAGCTGACTAAGACTTTAGAAGGACAATGTATTGTTCAATCCAAGAATGACCATAGTTTGTTCACCAAAGGACCAGGACAATCTTTCATTTCTTTATTAGTCTATGTAGATGACATAATAGCAGTCAGTCTTGACATTCAATTAATTCGGCACATCAAAGATACTCTACATAAGCAGTTTACCTTCGAATATCTTGGCAAATTAAGATATTTTTTGGGCATTGAGGCTGCAAGAACCCCTGAGGGCATCTCTATCTCTCAGGGGAAGTATTCTTTCAATCTTCTAGATGAATATGAGTTCTGGGGGGGCTAAACCTGCCAAGACACCTATGGAGACCAAGCACACCCTACAACATGGAGATTCAGCCTTGTTAGACGACAATACTGCATACAGATCACAGGTTGGTAAGTTAATATACCTTACTTTACCAGACCAGACATAGCTTTTGTATTTCAGCAGTTAAGTCAATTTTTTTAACACTCTTAAATATTATATATTCCTACTTTTATATATAATTTGTTACCTTTAACCTCTTTGATTAATCAATCTCATTGTACAACTGTTTTCACTTATAATAAGTGTGTTTTGCAAGACATCGAGAGGAAAATGATTGGTTCAGCTGAACGGCATAGAGGATTGTATATTATGTTTCAACAGCCACAAAGAGATCCATTCTTAATAGTTATGCTTTTAATTATGTACATAATAACATTTTATTAGATAGAGTAGCTGATAAGATTTTATGGCATTATAGACTAGACCATCTACCTGATAAAAGATTGCAAGTCAATAGTTCTAGATCAACTGATGTAAATAACTATGAACATGACTTGTGTTTTGTTTGTCCTATGGCGAAATTGAAGAAACAACATTTTCCTTTGTGTACTACTGTTGTTAATTCTATTTTTGATCTTATTGATATTGATATTTGGGTCCCTTTAAGGCACTCTACTGTAAATGGTCAACAATCTTTTTTAACTGTTTGTAGATGATTTCTTTAGGTTTACTATGGTTTTTTTAATGAGACTGAAGTATGAAGCTTCTACTTTAGTTAAATCTTTTGTTAAATTTGTTTCTACCAGTTTAACAACATAATCAAAGTAATTAGATCTGATAATGGAGCTGAGTTTTAGCTCACATTATTTTATGAAGATCATGACGTTATTCATCAGAATTCCCGTGTCAACACACTAGAACAGAATGGTATTGTTGAAAGGAAACATCAGCATCTGAATGTTGCCAGGCTTCAGAGATTCCAGAGTAAGCTACCTATTGAGTATTGGGGTTTCTGTTTATATAAATGCATCCTCCCTATACTTAAGTGGTAAATTGGAGTGAGCAAGTAAAGATAGATCTGTTTCGGTAATATTTTGATGACGAAGCTCTACGGCGTCCATTTGTTTGTGAGTGTGAGCACAAGCAACCTGATGAGAGATACCACTGCGAGAAAAATAATTTCTAAGGCCCGTAAATTCTGAACCACGATTAGTTTGAATAGATTTAATTTTAGCATCAAATAAGCGTTCCACAAGAGCTTGAAATTTATAGAAAATATTTTCAACATCATATTTCAATGCAATAGGCACAGGGCCTCCAAACATATGAATAAATTAAGTCTAAAGGTTTCGAGGAAGTAAAAAATGAGTTAGATAAGGGGAGACAATGACTCTTGGCTAATGGACAAGCAGAAAAAATAGATAAAGGGAATCACAGGGAGGAGGGATGTTTAACTGACGCAAAATAATATTTGTTATTCATGGTGAGCAGTGGCCGAGACGATGATGCCAAGAAGAGAAGGAAGCATGTGTGGCAGAGCAGGAGGGACTAGAGGTGGAATTGAAGTGGCTAGTTAAGTGGTAGAGACCATCTTTTACGTAGACTCTAAGATGGATCTGGCCCGAGTAATCTTTCACAAGGAAATAAGACGAGTGAAATTCAAAATATACATTATTTTCACACGCAAAATGTTGAACATAAAGTAAATTTTGTTTTAGGGAAGGGGCAAGAAGGACATATTTAAGAATATAAGAGGTGGAGGGAATATTAACAATGATGTTACGAATGTGGGAAATGTACATACCAGTACCATTACTTTCTCTTATTTGATCATCACTGTTGTATGGAGCATGATGAGAGTGAATTTTTTGTGGGTGAGGAGTTATATGGTGTGATGCGCCGGTATCGGGCAGCCAAGAGGAGGAATCATATGAGGTACCTGCAAAATTTTAGGAAGAGGGACTTGCAAAATTCGATGAAGGGGGGCAAAGTGGAGAAGGAACAAAATTTTCATCAAACCTATGCCAGAACTGTGTGGCCCATTTTACTGCATAACAGACACTACTGGGATGGAGATTGAAGATGATCGGTAGGTGGATGAGGACCAAAAAAATGACCTCGGCCCCGATCGGAGGAGCCTCGGCCGCGATTTGGGGGAGGCCGGGCAGCATAATTGGCGGAAGGCTGTGTGATGGTGGAGATGACAAAGCGGGATGAATTAAATCGGGTGAAGGAGTCGATACAACATGGTGAGAGATACGAGCTTCCATGGTAAGCAACATGGAGAATAATTCATCAGAAGTAAGATTAAAACGGGAAGACGCCATGGCCATTAATGCATCGTATTCAAGACCCAATCCGGCAAGAATATAATTAATGATATCATATGTTTGAAGGGGTTGGCCGGCGAGTGCAATATCATCCGTGAGCCGTTTGATTGTCATAAAATAGCTAGTCACGGTAGAACCAACTTTATGAGTAGTGGCAAGTTGAGATCGAAGGTGAACCACTTTGGTGCGAGTTTGTAATGCAAAACATTGTTGTATGGCGGTCCAAATAGCGGCAGAGGTGCGGGCGTGATAAGCATGAATAAGAATGTCTTCAGTGAGGGAGGATGTAATAGCACTTGGGATAAGTTTATCCTGTTTTACCCATTAAGCATAGTCCGGGTTGGGTTTGCCGTCGACCTAGGGTGGTGGTGATGTGATTGTGTCATCAACAAAACCAAATACTTCTTGAACTTTGAGATAAGGCACCATTTGTACAAGCCAAATAGGATAATTTGCGTGCGTCATTTCATGATGATGATAGAATTTGATGAATTAAAAGAAGGGTACGGAGAGGGAGAGGATTTGGGAGCAGAGGTGTTTGTGTTGGTGGAGTCATCCATGAAAGCTGAGTTTGATGAGAAGTTTTTTTGTATGACTGCTGCATCGGAAGAGAGAAGAAAAGAGAATATGGTTTTCTTGGGGAAGAGGAAGGCAGACGAGATGGAGGTAGGAGATAGGAGGCGGAGAACGACGAAAAGAATTCGGGGTTAGGGAGGCTTTAACCTATGGCTCAGATACCATATCATGGTTAAAAGAGAAGAATATTTTCATTGATTCTAGATTGATTTGATACAATGTGAGGAAGGCCATTTAAATAATACAATAAAACTTAGCGAACAAGAAAGCAAAATGAGCCGAATCGAGCTCTCTTATTTATTTGCGCTAACAATGCCTTAGACGAAGTAATTGAGGAAAAACGGTATGTTTCAAGTCATGAATTCAAGATTTTGAGTACATTAACATAGATAGATTTATCGTGCTAGTAGGTTGGGTAGGTTCTCAACAATTAGATCAATCTATTAGGATCAAGCGCTTATCGTTCTACTAAACCAATTAGTGTTAGTAAATGTATTACTATATTTCCTTATATCACACCCTAGCAGCTAGCCACACGGTTCGAAGCCGCACAGGCGGGCATAGTGCTGAACCCCAACAATCTCCCCCAGCACCTGCCAGCCTCAAATGCACAACATGCTGTTGCCAGGATTCGAACCATGACCTTGATCTGATTTCAGTTGTTAGGATCAAGCGCTCATCATTCGACTAAAACCAATTGATGTTAGTAAATGTGATACTATATTTTCTTATACCACTCTATGGCAGCGCCACGGTTCGAACCCACATAGGCGGTCATAGTGCTGAACCCCAACACAATCATATCAATGTTCTATAAAGCATCAAATAAGAGGTAATGAGTTTAGTAAGAGTTCCTCTTACAAGCATCATGGTTACACAAATCTAATCATTTTCATGCATTTCAAATTGTTTTAATTAGTTAGTTAAATATCTGAGCATGAATCATAAACCCTTGACATTATATTCATCAGTTTTAAGTCTTAGAATCTGTCCAGAATAGTAAACTGGCACTGGTGCACCGGTCGCCCTTTTTCTAATGAATCAGACATTTTCAGATTTTTATGCAATATCATGTTTGTTCAGGTTTTTAAATCATTTTTATGAATATTCCAGGTGTTAAACGAATTAATATTAATTTTTATGATCTGAGATATAAGAAATGAAATATATTAAGTGTGTGTGTGCGCGCGTGTATATATACCAACTAATACTCCGTTAGTTGATATGTTTTCCAAATGAAACTAGAGGTATCAGGAAGGTGGAGAAGGACTGCCTGACCCATGCTCTAGCTGTATTTGTCAGAGAAGACGTGTGGACTCATGTGTTCTCCGAAGAGAAAGCAATGATCATGATCTTTCACAACGGAGTGTTGGTGTGGGAGTATGTTACACTTTTTTGAGTATGAATAAAATGAGCTCCAATCAAGAACTCAAGAAGAAAACGCAGGAAATTTGAAAACTAAAAAAGCGGAAATATTGAACATTTTTATCATTGAGAATTTTGGATGATTCCGCCTAATTGAATTTATACAAGGTGTTTAGAACATCTATATATATATATATATATATATATATATATATATATATATATATATATATATATATATATATATATCGAGAGAGACTAGAACACCTAGCTAGGTCGAGTTGTTATAAGTGTACTAAAAAACGATCCAATGAATATAGTTACACACATACTTTTTCAATGAGTCGTTAATCGTTATAAGTGTACTAAAAATCTTAATTAACTATTAATTTGTACTGTATTAATTTTTGACAACCGTTTACCAAAAAATTTAACATACTATATAGGTTTAATTTGAAGAAAAGCTAGAGTTCGTTCCTTTTTTTATGGGGCCACGAAAGCTCACTTATACATAAATAGAAAAAGAAAATAAAGTGATCAGAATATTTGATTTATGTTATTGAACAACTAATAAATAACAGAGAAAAGAGAGAATAAATATAACGTAGAGAAAAGGAAAATGTTGTGTATTATTTCACTGGTAGGATGAAGTATTTATAGTAAAGATTATAGTGTAGATACAATAATTTGAATTAATCCAATATCTACACAAATTAATTTGAATAATAGATAATCCAGAAAGTTTATCTTTTACGTAATAATTTATATATATTCAACGAGTGGTTGTGGAAAATAATTTCCACACTTCAGTAATCAGTAACGATTTTGGAGAGGATTACGGAGAAACTGAGGCTACAATTCGGAGTGATTTGCATTTTGAAAAATTCAACCATTAAAAACCCATCCCCCAAATTGTAGCCTCATCTTTTGTTTTTCCCTTCCCCCAAATTACTACCATTTCATGAATTTCCACAAACTCATATTTCCACCCAATTAATAAAACAAGAAGTCACAAAATATTCACTACAAAATTCCGAAATTTCCACCATGGGAAACCCCATTTACATGTTCTTCCTCTTACTTGCAATGTTCGTGCTCGTGGAGTCATCATTGGTCAGTAACGGATCAGGATTCGACAAGAAATCTGACCTCGGGACCTGCAACGGCCAAATCGGAAATTGCATCGATGAAGGAGAGGAGACGATTATGGATTCCGAGGCGAACCATCGTTTACTTGCTGCCCAAGGAAGGTACATAAGTTATGGTGCTCTGAAAAAGAATAGCATACCATGCAACAGAAGGGGTTCATCCTACTACGCCTGCACTTCACATAAACAGGTCAATCCTTATCATAGGGGTTGCACCCAAATCACTAAGTGTCCTAGAAATGTTCATTGATTTTATATTCCTGCAAGAAAAAAAAAAAAGAATATGATGTACGAGTTCATTTGTGTTTGATGTAGAATCCTAGGTAGATTTTGTGGTCTTAGATTTGTACTTTAGTTTTTCTTTTGGCATTTTTTGTTTTTGAATGTTCAGGTGTATTATTGTTTTAATAATTTTTGGGACAAGAATTCAGGTGATAGATCGAAAATGGAAAATACTTTGAATCAATTAAAGGAATAAGCAGTTCCACCATATATAACCTTACTTCTAAACGGTTTACAATTAAAAGTTTGACGATAATAACAAAATTTACTTTTATTTGCAATTATTATTATTATTATTATTATTATTATTATTATTATTATATTGTTATTTTATATATATATATATATATTTATTTATATGCAAATTTTATATTATATTATACTGAGCCAGATAGAAGGTTGCTCATCCAGCCCAACGGATCCATTGTATATGCGGAACTGCAATGCAGCTGAAAAAGGGAAGCCCTTTCGAACAGTGGTCTTCGTGTCAGATTATAGTCTAACTCACCACTAAACCGATACACCTTGCGCGGGAAGCCCATTTTTATTAGTAAGGTATAGGTTGGAAAAAAAAATTGATTGATTGACTCGTTTAGAACGCTACTTGGTTTGATTCATCTTTTTTACACCCTCGGCGGCAGGGGCAAATCTATATGTTCCAGGGTGGGATCACGTGACTCCACTGAAATCCGAGAATATTTTTTTTAGTATTAAAACGATATTGTTTTGTTGTTAAAAAATATTATTTTATCGATTGAAAATACAATTTTAAGTTCCGGTGACACAACTGGAATTGTTTTTTTTTTGTTGGATAAAAGAAATATAATTTGAAGTGATTAGTTTTTATGTAATAAAAATAAGGTATTTCAATACTGTATGGAAAAAATGATTTCTTTGCCTTAAGAATAAATTATACAATTAAATATATGCACCTTTAAATGTGACATTTTTCTAATTTTCTGAATAGTTAAATATGTGGCCGACATGACATCGGTCCAGCGGTAAATGCTGTGATCATTAACTCGGAAGTTTCAGGTTTGAGTCCCAGTAAGAATTAACGTGTGCGTGTGTGTATTTTTCGTATAGTAAAAAAAAAGAATAGTTAAATATGTGTGAATTGAATCTTAAAATCTAAATCCTGTGATAAATAAATATACAAATATACATATATTTGAGATTTGAGATAGAATGTGAACCAAATTACCAAAAACCCAAATTATAAAAAAAAAAATTGGAAAAAAAGAGACGTATAGTATTTACAGGAGTTTTTGGACCCATTACTGATACTTAATATCAAGGGCAAAACAGGAATATAAGAAAAAATGTTACTTTTCGCCCTGCATCTAATTTTATGGCACTGGTCATACCAGGAGCCGATATAAAATAAAATGACTGATAAATAAAAACATAGCAAATTCCGAAATATGATAGATACAAAAACAGATTGAGTATTATAGATAAGTTTTCGAAAGGGGCACCCCTAAACTACAAGCTAGCGTGCAACGAAATCTTTACCTCCTAGCAGGAATATGTTTAAGTTCCAAAAAGTAGGGGTGTTCACGGTTCGGTTCGATATGGTTAATGGCCGTAATCGAAACCGAACCGAAAATTTCGGTTAGTAGATATCCGAAACCGAAACCGAATCGTTGGCTTCAGGGAACCGAATCGAACCGAAGATAAATATACGGGTTGGCTTGGTTCGGTTAACCGAAAACCGAAATAAAATTTAACAATTCTATTTGGAAATAAACGGTTTGGTTTTTTATTCGGTTAGAAACGGTTCGGATAACGGTTCGGTTATAAACAATTTTTATAAAAAAAATATAATATTTTGGTTATGAATGCTAATTATGTATGTTGGATATAAACGGTTCGGTTGCGGTTTTTCGTTTGGTACGGTTTCGGTTCGGTTAATTGTTCGGTTTTTAATCCGGTTCGGTTAATTGTTTGGTTCTGTTTTCGGTTAGGTTACGGATAATTTATAGCATTAACCGTAACCGAACCGAAATTTTCGGTTTTCTTATATTATTAACCGAAACCGAATCAAACACGAGTAGTAACCGTACCGAACTGAACCAAACCGAATGACCTCAGATCGGTTCGGTTTTCGGATAAACCATATCCATGAACACCCCTACCAACCAAAAAGTGTACGGATAAAACTTAGTCTACAAACATTTTACATCATAATGATTATATTTTTTTGACAATACATAATAATGATTTAACTGTGTAAAGAGTTTTTGATTCATATAGGAAACCGAGGTGTCAATAATTTTGTTTGTCTTAATTTAATTTATTGTTTAAATTTTTTTTGAGAAGAATTTATTGTTTTTTTTTTAAAGGAAATTTATTGTTTAATTAAACAAATCATTAATGATTAAGTTGTGGGTTACAAAACTTGCCGTTTCCAATTGAATTTACTATTTGTATAAATAATTGACAGGGTAAAGGAATCACAATTGAAATGAAGGGTTACAAATCTTGCCGTTTCCAATTGAATTTACTATTTGTATAAATAATTGATAGGGTAAAGGAATCACAATTGAAATGAAGGATTCTTGGTAAATAAGGATTCTTGATTTTTTCAAAAATTCTTTTTCGGCTAATGAGCAGGTTGTCAGGTGAAACAAATTGTTACCTTCGAAAGTAAACTTATTCATGTGGAAAGCAAGTCTTAAAAGAATTCCCACAAAACCGAATCTTATTCATCGTGGAATTGCAATTCAAGATTCTTTATATTCGTTGTGTTACAAATTTGAAGAAACTCTTAACCATCTTTTGTTCGCGTGTGATGTGTCACTTTTGATTTGGTCACATGTTCAAAGTTGGTGTAAGATCGTTGGCCTAAACGATTTCTCGTTTAGTGATATATGCTTTTTGCAAGTAGGGAACGATGGAAATGCATTGTCAAAGATGGCTTCTTGTTTATGGGCAACTTTAGTGGGAGTCACAGCTTGGGTTATTTGAAATTATAGAAACAAAATAATTTTTCGTGCACAAGTTTTAAACCCGGGGATGATATTCAGGGAAGTTCAAAAATTATCATTTTCTTGGTTGTCTCATTCTAAGGGTCTTAAGAAATTGGAGTGGAAAGAGTGGAAGGCTAATCCGATGAATGCCGCCTCATAGGATCAAGGAGTTAAGAGATTGAGTCTAGTGCATCCATTTTGAACTCGCTTTTTGCACCCATTAAATTGGGATGAAGGACATTTTGAACTCGTTTTTTAGCAAATGTTGGGCTAAAAAAGGATGATGTTTGTATCTGCTAGTTTTTTTGGAACTTTTGGAACATTTTGTAACTTGTTTTTAACATCTTGCTGATAATAAATGAATTTTGACTGTTCAAATTTTTTTTTTTTTGCAAGAGGTTGCTACAAAGAGCTTGGCTTACATAAATACGATCCCCTGAAAAAAAAAAAAAAAATAAAAAAAATAAAACATATATGTGACATTAAGCAATGGAATAGAACAGAGAACTACATATAAATTAGCTGGTCTGGGTCTCTTTGTTACACAAAGGATAATTGTAAATAATAAATAAATAAATAAATCAGGAGAGGTGAACATGTTGCGAGGAGAAGACAGCTATTCTCCATACGAAGAGGATACATATAACTTCTTCTTTTTTTTTTTTTTTAATTTTAAAAAACCCTCTTTTTTTTTTGAGAAAACCTTTTTTTTTTGGAACAAATATAGAATATTTTTGTTTACAAAGGATTCCCTTTTCTTTTTTATTTATTATTTATTATTATTGATTTTTTTTTTTTTTTTGTTGGAAAAACACAGATGTGAAACACAGTATTTTCATTAAAGGGTATACAAGTCTTTGGTGTTTGTGTGTCCCGATATTTTTAGTAAGGATTTTTTATTTTGAATTTTTTTTTAGTAAGTTAAATTCTAAGTAAATAGAAGGAGATAAGATAGATAGTAATGAATATTTATGGAATTTTGGCAGTGGGATGTTCAGTAAAGGTAAATAGGTAGATGGACCAACCCTATTTAAACCCACATCCTCCCCGAACCTTTTTCATTTCCCAAACATATAGAAGGTGTGGCTTTGAGCAGGAAATGGAGGAAAAGAAAGAATCACACCACGATGATCATCGTGATGAGAGCTTCGCGCTGACACAAGAGTTTCTTCGATCGAGTAAAAGTTTCGAAAACCTGTTATCTAGATCTAGAGATTTTCTTGAGTTCTATAAAGAGTAGATGTTTTAAAAGTTACAGTAATCACAGATTCACATTTTTAGGTTGAAGTAGGTTCTTATACCTTGAAGTGTTCTTGGAGTTTTTGAAGATTTGTTGTGAAATTCATCATTTTCTTCAAGATTTGTGGTAAATTGGTGTTCAACCAAAATATTCATGTTATATTAGTTGTTAGATGTAGATCTATGTTAATAGCATGTTGTAGAATGTTTTTGTTTCATATTGGTGTGATTTTGGAGTAATTTTGGTGTTTTGGTATGGTGAAGAACACCGTGGAATTCAATCCTAGAGTGTTGGTTGATTTTCTGGGCGAAAATGGCCATAGGCGCGGGCACATGATGAGCTAGTTGCGGGCCTATCAAAACATAGAGTTTCAGGAATGTTGTCGCACCCATGGGCACGGGCCTATGATGAGCTGAGCGCGGGCCTATGGTCCTGAATTCCATATTTCGAGCATGGCTTATTGTATAACTTTGTTTGTTGTGTTGGAAAGTATAATGCTTGTGTTCTAGTGGCTTTGGTGTAACGGCCCGTTCCCAGACACCGAATCTATATCCGAAAAATAAACGTTTGGCATGTATAATATTAATTAAATCAATATTGTGCGTAAGCATCTACCACGTCGTATCGAGTTTAGCATTAACGGAAGCTAAAAGACTCGGGTATTTTTTTTTATGAAAGAATAACAGAAATAGAAATGCACCATTCTAAAGATAAAAAGGTTAACTTAATACAACGAAGTCTCCAAATCTTACAAATGTACGAAACTGGTAGGAAGTACAAACTTGTCTCCAAAAGAGAAGTACAACAAATGTATAGAAACAAAATAACAATATAGTCTTATACAACGAATAAGCAAAAGATAATATGAAAAGCATCATCACAACATCCTCAAATGTCGTCCTCGAATCCTCATCGATTTCTTGTTCCATCCGTTCATCTTCTCAACCCCAAACACACAAAACAAATATGAATTCGAGGTAAGTACAAATGTACTTAGTAAAAGATAGAAGCTATTGTATTAAGCAAGTATGTAAAGTATGATTTACGATTATTGAGTTATCATTACGGTACCGACTTCATCTAGGGTTCACTTCATGCTCATCAACATGACTTGACTAAATGTATCTAGCCTAGCTTATCTTTGTTATACCTGCATTCAAGAGCACTACGCATGATGTATATCCACCACGAGATATCGTTTGCAACCTATAAGTGGATCACACCGCTAGCCACGGGTTAAACCCGATAGTGTACGCGCTCGGCGAAGTCCCTCTACCATTCAGCCGTTTATAGGCCAGTAGAGTTGTTCACTTTTACAGACCGCCCACACATTACGATATAGACTTGTGCCTGACCGAGAATGACATGGTATTTAATCTTTTACTACACAAATATGTCTTTATTATTCATTAACTAACCACCTATGTGTTTTCAAGTAAAACCTCACCTTAAGAAGCTCTACTCCCTTGCTTAGACCTCCAGATACAACACCCAATCACATACACAGACATTGATGAATACTACTTCACCAAAGCACAAACCATTCATACTCTTCCGACTGTCCTGAACTTCATCTCCTATGAAGAATTCATCCGGTGCCGGAACTAAACACATCAGAAGCTTAATCTAGGCTTGTACAAGTTTATATAGTGTTATTAGATCAAGAAATAACATTTAAAACTAGTCTCGGGGCTTAAAACTCACAAAAACCCAAAACAGGGCTCAATGTGCAATGCCCACTCAATGCGCACACATTGGCCAACCAGAAACATTTAGGATGCTCATGTTCAGACAATGCGCATGCATGCCCGCTCAATGCACGTGCACAAACTCTCTGAATCCCAAAGTTTAATTCTGGAGCCTCAATGCGCACATGCACACACAATGCGCACGCAAAAAGCTCCCAATATCAGTTTCTATCTCTCTGATCCCGCAATAGGCACACATTACTCCTAGTGAGCGCGCATTGCACCCCCCAAAAAGACCTAACATCAGTTTTTCTGCACTTTTACGATTACAAACCCTTTCCAACATGTTCTTCGTCAAGTTTGACAGCAAAACAGCAGTAAAAACCCAACTTAAACATACCCTAACATAACACACTTCTCTAATCACTATTACACAAGACATTTTGCATCAAAACAACTTCCACACACTTCCAAAATGTATATGAACTTGAATTACCACAATAGGAAGATATCTTACGTTCTAGCAAGCAACTTTAACACCTAAAACTTAAAGAAATCTTGCAGCACTTCTCCGAAGCCTTATACAAAACCTTGATAGATCTTGGAAATCTTGATAACAAAACGATCCTTGTCTTCTCACGATGCTCCTGCTCTGCTCAAATCTGAAATCCGTCAAGAATTCAACTTAGAATTTGAAGAACTGGCTTTTGCCTTTAATTTCCAATTGAGAGGAAACTGGACGTTAAATCTTGAATTCCAACTTCTGACAAACACTCATTTCTTAACAGAAGCTAAAAGACTCAGGCATTTTTTTTAAAAGAATAACAAGAATAGAAATTCAACATTCTAAAGATAGAAATGTTAACTTAATACAACGAAGTCTTCAAATCTTACAAATGTACGAAACTTAAAGAAAGTACAAACTTGTCTCCAAAAGAAAAGTACAACAAGTGTATAAAAACAAATAACAGCATAGTCTTATACAACGAATAAGCAAAGATATTATGAAAAACATCATCACAACAACCTCAAATGTCGTCCTTGAAATCTTCATCAATTTTTTGTTCCACCTGTTCATCTTCTCAACCACAAATACACAAAACAAATATGCATTCGAGGTAAGTACAAAGGTACTTAGTAAAAGGTAGATGCTATTGTATTAAACGAGTATGTAAAGTATGATTTCCTCTGCTTCCCGTTTAAGCATTTTAGTCCCCTCCTCCACGCGCTTCTTATCAGCTTCGTATTGCTCTCTGGCTTCTGATCCAGGGTACATAGAGATTGGTTTGATGTTCAACACAGTTCGAGGCATTGTGTCTGACTCGTCTAGCCTTAATCGCTTTTGCTTGACTGAATTTCCAAAGTGTCCTAATACTTCCTGCAAAAGAGACAATATAAAACAAAGAAAATGTTAGCAACTCCCGCTTCGGTTGGGGTTGATCCCAACTATTGCGGACCTACTAACTAAAATCAACTGATATATACACAGAATAACAGAGACTGTCAGAATTCGATTTTCTGGGTCTCAGTAAACCGGAGGCAAACCTCGGTAAACCGGACCCAAAATCTCTTATTCTGACAGATTAACAGGTGCAGGTTTGATTCAAAATGACTCAAGACTCAAAAGAAAATAAATTTGAAAGAAAACGACTTCTTAATCAGGATTAAAATGTTTATCCTTAAATTGGCCATTGTCCCCGGCAACGGCGCCAAAAAATCTTGACCGCGTGTGAGTCACTAACGTCGATATTACTAGCAAGAATACTAGGTACATCATAGTATAGTAAGGGCGAATCAAGGTCGATCCGACAATGCAACTTTAACTATAAACGATTCTAATCTAATTAAGAAGCCACATATAGATGGTCATTGACCAACAATAAACATGAAAGAAACTTGGTATTGATCTTCTCACCGATCTTCTAACTTGGATTAGTCAATCTTTATATTTACTTTCCCACATAATTTCCTTAAATTAATCGAACAAGCTTTTAGTTTAGTTTTAAGCTACAGGTGCAACTCCTAAACCTGTCTACTCCGACCATGGTAGTAGACAATCTATACGCAAGCTACCCTCATTAATTGGTCCGTAATAGCCCATACGCATAAAGAACTAGAATTGCCGATATCGAGCACTAACTCATACCGCTAACCCGCCTAGACAGTTGTCGACACTAATCATCACGTTCTTAGGGTCCATCAAGACTATGTCCAAACTAACCCTTCACCTTGAAAGTTCTTCGTGCTAATTTACGAGTACAATAATCAGATTGGCCAGATCTAACCTACTGTTAATTAAACTTGTTGATCAACGTAGCTGTAGTGAATCCTCCAGATTAAGTTTCATAAATTTTTCCTCGGTAAACCGGTACAGACCGCCGGTTTACCGGGGGTGGATTTTCTTAATTCTGGATCTACATTGCTCAATTACGATTAATCTAAGTGAATCATGGGGTCGTTAAACATCAGATTAACTAAAACACATAAATACGAACAGATCTACCATATTGTAGACAAAAAGGAACGTTCAAAGCTTCATACCTTCAAAAATGGAGATCTAGCTCGATCTACTCAAGCTAGAGATGGTAGAGAAGGGGAGAAAACCATAAATAACTCCTCAAAAGGTTGGAATAACTTTATTTCATCAAATTATATAATGTATATTGAATATAATTGAATTCTTATCAAAACTTATACAATAGGCTGTTAATGCGGCCTTATATAAAATACAATAGCCGACTTATGACTCTCAGAAACCCTAACCTACCTAGTAGACACGGCAGAATCGATTTCATGTTCCTCAAGGCCCTCGGTTTACCGAACCTAGCCTTTGGTAAACCGGGCTGACTTTTTCTCTTTTTCTTCAGTAGATTTCTTCTTGGACTTCTTTTACTTGGCCCAACATGCTTCTTTTAGTCTAGATCTGATCTCCAATGATCCATATTTGGTACATCCTATAAAACACATAAAACAAGACAAAACAGCACCAAATCTTCAGGAAAATAATACAGATGCAGAATTACGATCCTAGAAACATACACATAGCATTTAACACATATTACATATAATAATGAGCCTATCTATCATATCTTGAGCAAAATTTGGGGTGAATAAGGGTATAAATAATGGTACTATTTAGGGTGTTATCAACTTTCCCCACTTAGCTTTTGATCATCCCGAGCAAAAAGGCGAAAAGGAAACGACACTCTGATCAGTATACAAGTAATTAAAAACAAATATGCTTCACAAAGTTAAGATCAAGTTCGTGCCACTCATATCCATTAGAAATGCATTAAACACTATTCACGCCATGAGCCAATGTATGTGTGCAATAACTTCCACAACCGCTTAGTAATGCAGACAATCTCACATTACGTCAACCCATAGTCGAACTAACCAGTCTCGAACATGCTTTTTATTATTCAAATTAGATGGCAAGGTGGATTGAGACCCGAGTATTACTCTTAGGCTCGCGTTTATCGGTCTATGCAAAAGTCGTGCGTTTTACGCTCCATCGACTCAATTTTTGCCAAAGAGATTATAGATGTATATATTTCAATACACTTCTCTTTCTTGGTGGGTGAACTCTCATAAATTTATCTATCCTCACGGTCTCACTCTTTATAAACTACCGAATCCGAAATTCCTTTGCCTTTATAAGCGTTGGTGAAACATAATTCGGGATAAAGCCAGGGTCAACTCTAGTAAAAGAAGTATGCTATCGACTACATACCAAGGAAAGTGAGTTATACGTGCTTAAAATGGTGCCTCATAACAGAATATGCGCTTAATACGCCACTACTTCAGAAGTGGGCACTTACTTTTACTTGTACATCGTGGAACAAAGATGAAGTCAATTAACTCAAAAAGATCGAAGATATCATATTTTTTTCGAAATTCTGTCAAAATGAATCAAAGTCCAGGTGGTGAACAATGCATCAAAGAGAATCAAGATAATCACGCAATTAACGGAATATAATGCTAAGAAGCTAAGTGGCGTCCCGTACCCCCCCACTTAATCAAAACATTGTCCCCAATGTGTAAGATGTGAAAAATTAAAACAAAAAGGAACTTAGCTTCGTTAAGAGTGGAGCCAAAGAAGAATTGGATCGTCTTATAATCCATCGGGCTCATGTAAGTAGTCTGCAAATAATCCG